>OX380336.1:6191314-7501915 GCA_947425015.1 Pterostichus niger | reverse complement strand
TTATCGTTTGAAGTTCTTAACCACCCTCATAAAACTTGCAATGCAGTGCAAACATATAAATTCTCATCGTGTACATTTCATCGGTAACCAACCCCTTAAAATCCTCGCCACCCCTAAGTAAAGTTTCTTCTCTGCTCTTCGTTATTTAACATTTCTTGAATTTATTACAAAACATCCCAGTGTTGAGTTACAACGGTTCTAGTTGATTAACCGTGGCTTTTACATTTGTTCGAACGGGGGACAGTTCAGTCAACAACCCCTTGGAGAATCGCCCCTTCGCCTTTAAAAAGAGGGAGGGGAATAAATTAAACGTTGGACACTGCCTCTGGCTTCAAAGTTTCCATTGTACAATTTGCAGTTTTCACAATTAAAATGGATCTTTTCAGTTAATTAAAATGAGAACTAGAAATTCTCATGTATTGATTTCATTCTGCTAATTATAAAATGTTACGCAGATACTAATTAATTGTTTTTGTTTATTTTGTTTCATTTGTTTGATGCCATTGTTAAGTTTATAATTAAATAAAAATATTATCTTTGTACACGTAGATGAGAAATTGTACTCAAGTTTTTCGTTTGAAAATTTATTTTGTTAAAGTTACTATTATTCTTTTGTAGTCTAATAAATTGTTTCCTCTTTTCTCCTAGGAATTTTATTTGCGGAAGGAAATAATAAAGAATGTTTTCCAACTTTTCCTGGCGTACATTACTGAATTGGAAACTAAACTATATAATTTTTAAAGCTTTACGAACATTATCATCGTAAAATCCTGTTAAAAGATATAATTTCACTATATATACAAATAAAAATTTGATTTTAAAATATAAAATTAGTTTTAAGTCTTAGCACAATTTGTTTGGGATTAGGGTGGTTTTGTAAGAATTTTTATTTGAATTGTACTCACTTTGCAAGCAAACCATTCTCATATTATTCCAGTAACCTAATACTATCTCAACCTAACAAGACCCTTTCCGGTTCCGTCGTTTCACCGGAAACAAAATGGTGTCACAGACAGTGGCGCGACAACAGTTTTTTAACACTATATTTTTTTAATAATAATTAATAAAAGTTTGAACAAACACATTTTTTATAAGATCGTTTACAAATTCATAGAAAACTAATTACACAGAAACCCTATGCAAATGTAAAATTTTCTACCTTCAATTATGATAAGAAAATGATACTTTCCAACTCGACGGAAGAAAGAAAATTTCTCTTTTTTTGTTTAGAAAGAAATTAAAGTCATAACCAAGGAAACTAGAAAAACAACGGCTTGATTTGAAATAAGTGACATCCAAGTAATATACTAGACTACTTGTATCTGTCAAGAGAATAATAATTTTTTTCCAAATTTCTTCTTTATTTTTGAAAATTTAATAATTTAATAAAGTAGTGTAAAAAGAAATATGTGTATACCTTGGGTAGAAATGATTCACTTTCTTCTTTTGAAATACAAATAAATAAATATATCATCACGCCTTTTACTCATTACTGGGTGTGGCACTCTGTCTACGCAGATCTCGGTAAGTGATATATTTTTTCGCGTAAAGTGCGGTTATCAGCCGTCAAAAAGATGTTAGTAGAAGGAGAGCCACAGGGATAGATTTAAATTGGTGAAAATGGTTTGTCGGCTGTGGGGATAGAACCAGGGTTCTCAAGATCCACAGGCCGACTCGATACCACTGAGCCACCTACCCCATAAAATAAAATATATGAAATACAAATAACTATAATATTAGGCCGAATAGAAAACAAGTCATAAGCACTGTGCCACCTATATAACAAGTTTAATAAACGTCTCTTTAATTACGAGTGTATTGAAATCTAGTAAATGTAAAGTTTTATGAATTATTTAAAAAGTAAGATAAGGTTACAATGGCAGATACAGGAAGCTAACTTCACCCCGTGTTTAAAATCTCAGGCCGTGACTAAAACGTTAGGAAGGTACAGCTTGTCAACATGTTTTTAAGATGTTATTTAGCGCCATGGAAACCAGTACGTTAAATATAAATAAATAAATATATCATCACGCCTTTTACCCATTACTGGATGTGGCACACTGCCAAAACAGATCTCGGTAAGTGATATATTTCTTCGCGTGAAGTGCGGTTACCTGTCGTCAAATCACGGCCCCAAAAAATTAATTAATAGAGGAAAAAAAATTGGAATAAAATCAAATTTGAATCACAGGCGACCGTGGCTTAGTTGGTTAAGGTTCATAAGGTCCCAGGTACAAATTTTATTAATTGAACTTATTTCCATTTTATTTATTTAGAGGGTATGAAGCAAGTTCTGATTCCCCCTAGATGTCAACGTCCGCCACTGGCAAGACTCGCTTTCTCAGTAGTCTATTCTCACCCACGCCACAAGTAAAAACCAAATGGTCCATAATCAACGTCAATTTAGTTTTATTGGTACTGCTGGGTAAGTGGCAGTGCACTTAGCACCCTGTAAGACGTGCTAATTGGAAAGAAGCGACGAAGTAGGCGACGAACGACACTCCATGTAAATTGGGCCGAAGTCACGACAGGACAAGGAAAGTGGAGGTGACTCAATGGCTATGACTATGACAATGACTTCACTGGGGCGATGCACTGAACAACTTCATGCAGACAGTGGCGTCGACGAGCAAACTACCAAATTTCAAAACGTTACATTGATGGAAAATAATAAATAAATATATCATCACGCCTTTTACCCATTACTGGGTGTGGCACTCTGCCTAAGCAGATCTCGGTAAGTGATATATTTTGTCGCGTGAAGTGCGGTTACCAGCCGTCAAATCACGGCCCTCAAAGATATTAGTGGAGAGGAAAATAATAATAATAGAAAAACGGTTAACAAATATAAAATAAATAAATGCCTGTGGATTTTAAAATCCAACTACCCCTGTGTAACATCTTTAGGGGCTATGATTTGACGGGTGGTAACCGAACTACATGCGAAAAAATATATAACTTACTGATATCTGCTACGGCAGAGTACCATACCTAGTAATGGGTAGAAGGTGTGATGATATATTTATTTATTTCTTTTAAATAAATAAATATGTATATCATCACGTCTTCTACCCATTAATGGGGAGGGGGAGGGGGTATTTCATATAATTCTTTCAATGTTTACATTTTTTGCAATAATTTTGAAACATACTTTATATAATATAATAATTTATAGTTTCAATGTTAATTTTTATTACTCGTACCTTTAAACTATTTAAAAAATAAAATAATATATGCAAAAAACCTTCCAAAGACGTATGTATATTTTACTTCTATTTTTCAAATTATGAAGTTCAAAAGGAATAAATAATACAGAACGGCAAGTCCTTCAAAGAGATTTTATTTGAAGTAAACTAATTTTTTAAACTACTGGGATAGATAAAGGCGAGTTGAAATTGAATCTCAAGTCACTAGGGTCACAAAATCCGATAAGATTGATTCTAAAAACAGACAATTCCTGAGAGTTATTGGAAAATTATGTCAACAAAAGTCTACAGAAAAAAAAGATTGAGACATTCCATAAATTGGACATTACACGAATTTTCATCTGATTTTAGTTTTGAAAATATAGATAAATAAAATAAAATAATTGACATTAAAGCAAATCTTTCGTTTTTTGATACTGCTGCACATATTTACGATACTAGAAATAAAGAAAATTTACGTCTTTTTAAAGTTAAATTTAAAGTTAACGCTAACACTGTATTCAGTAATAGAATCAAGTTTTTCAATCATCTACCTATAACAATACGAACTATGAATGTAATAAATCAACAATTAAAATTATTTTAATTAAATTAGCATTGATGAATTTTTTTCACTAATTATTAAGTAATTTTTCTGTCTATTACAATCTTCTTACATTACATACTCACATGTATATGTACAATAATTTGTGTAAAATGGCACTCTACCGTAGCAGATCTTGCATATGTTAGTGAAAAGGGGGGGGGGGCACAGGGGTAGTTTTAATGTGGTGAAAATTGTGGGAATTGAACCCGGGTTCTGAAATTCACAGTCCGACCCTAGTTATTAATTCAGATAAAATATTAATATTGTCATTCATGAATATTGTAAACGAATTAATTATTTTCTACTGGTGTGAGATACAGAAATTCTTAACAATTTTAATTACAGTTACAATATCCCTTTTGAATGACTGCTTGCCTGTCTACGCCACTGTCCTGAGCGCACCAGCACGTATGCACGTAGGGATTTAGTGTCTATGCTGGTGTGTAGCATGAGCGTGAGATTGGCGAGACCGTGCGATATCTCACGCTGCGTGAGATCGCAGGCGACCAAGCGAGATCAGCCCATGTGGCCAGCATCCGTGATCGTGAGCTCATGCTCTCCGGATCTCGGGGTCTGGAGGATCAGCGACTTGTTTTTGTTTTGTATTGTGGAGAGAATGTTTGTAAACAACCCGAGAGGATAGGATTTGAACCATATTTTGAGGGCATAAAGATGTGATATGATTCAAACAAACAAATATATCATCACGCCTTTTATCCATTACTAGGTGTGGCACTCTGTCGTAGCAGATCTCGGCAAGTGATATATTTCACGGCCTCCACAGATGTTACTGGTGGGAGAGCCACAAGGGTAGTTTTAATGTGGTGAAAATTGTTTGTTGGCTTGGGGATTGAACCCGCAGGTCGACGCGATATCACTGAGCCACCTACCCCATCAGAGAATTGTATAAATAAATAAATATTAACAAGATAAATATATGGGGTAAGTGGTATCGAAGCAGCCTGTGGGTTCGATTCGACAATTTTCACCACGTTAAAACTACCCCTGTGGCTTTCTCTTCAGTAACATCTTTGAGTGCAGTGATTTGACGGCCGGTAATCGGTAAGAAATATATCACTTACCGAGATCTGCTACGGGAGAGTGCCACATCCAGTAATGGATAAAAGGCGTAATGATATATTTATTTACTCTTATAGATTATATATATATTTAGTTTGATTGCAATTAGAATTCTAAATCTCATCTAAATTATTAAAACCCACTACAAATAAAGTAGGCCCTAATAAACAGTACCCTTGTTGAACAATAGTTGTAAATAGCGTTACAGCATTCGAATTCGGAGATCCCGCATTGCGGCTCGGTTGCGTCCGAACCCTGTACTATAATTGAAATTAAGTTGTGCAGAGTAGCATAAATAAATAAATAAACACGATTTAATACAACTTATTCACAAATATCAAGACGCAAGATATTCCGGAAGAATCAAAGCAGTAGGTAACACCTAAACTAAAAGCTAATTATAATAATGTAATAAATAAAAGATAAATAATTAAATAAAAACAACTAATTAAATCGCAGACATAAAATAATAAAAAAAACTGGATTGTATAAATGCAGAAAATTTAATTAAGTTTGCATTTTACATTTGCATAGTCTGCAATAATATCTCTTCTCGTTTAGAAAAAAAAAGCAACTGTAACAAAGTCAAGTCTAGACATCAAACATAAATCAAATTATTTTCGATTTAATTATTTCATCCTACGATACAACGATACGAATGGAAACCGGAAATACACTTTGCATTTAATGCATACATAAACATAAGAACATACATATTCGTCATCGTCAAATCTTATTGTTTCCTCTGCTCTAGTCTAGTGTATCCGTCTATGGAGAAATTCAATTTATTCTAGTTTAAAACAAATACAACAAAACTAAATCCGGAATCTCAAGGCATCAGAATATGGAAACTTAAAATTGAAATATCACCAAATAAATCAATTGAACAGAGAAAATTTTATTGTCTTTATTCGTGAAATTGAGCAGTCTCAATAAACCAGTTTTGCACTGAAATATATTGCAGGTGCAATTATTATAATCATGCATAGTGCAAGCAATTCCCAGTGAATAAAACAGATAAAAATTGTGTCTGAAACAAAAGGTCGTGTGTTTATATCCCACTGAATTTATCTTATACGTAAATTTAAAAAATGACGATTGTATCTGAGTGATTCGGATTTTAATAAAAGCTTTAATTGAGATTGAAGTAACATAATAATAATAAACAAAAATTGTAAGTGTAGCGCCTTACTGCAACAACAATAGGGTCCACCACTATTATTTTTTTTTAATGAAATTTAATCTAAATTGGAAATAATGTACAGTTCTACAAAGTCTTCATTAATATTCATTAAATCGTAATGATTTTTTTTTAATTTTGTGATGTCAGACTTAAGAGAATGTGAATGTCAAACAGCGGAGCTCATATACAGGGTGTTTCTATACCTCTGCACGAAACTTTAATAACATATATAATTTGATATGCCTATTATAGAACAAAAATTTTTTTTTTTAAATTCGCTACAATTAGGTTATTTTATATCTAGCGAATATTTTTAGTATCACTGGATTAATAGTACGTTTAATTATTAAAAAAATAAGGCATGACACCAGGTACCTACATAAAAACTAATTAATAAATGATTATTTGTAGACAGTGTTTATACTTTTATTTCATTAGTAAAATAATTATACATAATTAAATGTACTATTAAACTAGTGACACTAAAACTGTTCGCTAGGAATGAAATAGCCTAATTTTTGCGAAATTCAAAAAAGTTCTTTTTGTTCTATAATCAGTATATCAAATTATGTCATCAAAGTTTCAAGTCGATGTATAGAAACACCCTGTATAATTGTAGTTACATATTTTTACTTCCTTGTACGAAGTAAAGGAAGTATTGTAATCGCAAAAATTTTCGGTTCTCAGATTTCAACGGAAATAGGTGTTTTGGCCCTCCCTGAATCCATTTTGACTAATTTCGTCATGCCGTCTGTACGTACGTACGTACGTATCTCGCATAACTCAAAAACGGTAAGCCGTAGAAAATTGAAACTTTATATTTAGGACTGTTATAACATCTAGTTGTGCACCTCCCTTTTTGGTCATTATACAACTACCGGAAGTGGTACTTTACTTGAAGCCTATAATAGATTTTCATGAAAAACTCTATTCAAATATAATTTAAAACTTACCAAATTTGGTATATAAGACTACTATATCAATGGAAATAACATAATAGATTTTGGTTAAAATAGACTAACCGGAAGTGGCACATTACATGAAGCTGCTAACAGTTTTCCTTGAAAAAAATGGTATTATTTTAATTTTAGAAAGGAATGCTGCAAATAAAAGTTTTAGAGAATTAAATTCTGCGTCTAGCACATTAAGAATTTTTAAATTAGCTTTTTGCATAAACGAGATATCTAAATTTAAATATTATATATTTTTTGATTTTTTTCAAAATTAAGTTTGCTATGGATTAGAACAAAAAATAAAAGATTTAATGTCAAATATGTGCAATTAAAAAATCTGATGTGGACACCACATGACTTCCTTGTACACGTATTAAACTATAGATATTTTTTTAATTGCACATATTTGACATTAAATCTTTTATTTTTTGTTCTAATCCATAGCAAACTTAATTTTTAAAAAAATCAAAAAATATATAATATTTATCTTTAGATATCTCGTTTATGCAAAAGCCTAATTTAAAAATTCTTAATGTGCTAGACGCAGAATGTAATTATCTAAAACTTTTATTTGCAGCATTCATTTCTAAAATTAAAATAATACCATTTTTTTCAAGGAAATCTGTTAGCAGCTTCATGTAATGTGCCACTTCCGGTTAGTCTATTTTAACCAAAATCTATTATGTTATTTCCATTGATATGGTAGTCTTATATACCAAATTTGGAAAGTATTGGATTATATTTTGATATAGTTTTTCAATATATTATAGGCTTCAAGTATGGTACTTTACTTTCCGGAAGTTATATAATGACCAAAAAAGGAGGTGCACAACTAGATGTTATAACAGTCATAATTATAAAATTTTAACTTTCTACGGCTTACCGTTTTTGTGTTATGCGAGATACATTACGTACGTACAGACGGCACGACGAAATTAGTCAAAATGGATTCAGGGATGGCCAAAATGCGTATTTCCGCTGAAATCTGAGAACCGAAAATTTTCGCGATTACAATACTTCCTTTACTTCGTGCAACTTCTCTTAATTTTTTTTATTCTTTCCTTCGTCTTAACATTTTCTCCCTCTTTATATTCATCTTTCTCTCTAAGAATTTTTATTCTCTTTTTGTTGTTAAAATTTTCTAGCTTTTTATTCATCTGCTTGTCGTTTTTCAGAAATGTATTTCTTCATTCTACCCTTCTTTTGCCTGTTTGATTGTTTCTTTCCCATCCTTTAATTATTCAATGAATACAACGAAAGGTGCACAACTAAATGTTGCTAATGCAATGACATTGACATTTAATTTTTTATTTTTTTCTTATTTTTTGTTCTAATCCATAGCAAACTTAATTTTTTTTAAAAATAAATATATAATTTTTAAATTTAGATATCTCGCGTATACAAAAGGCTAATTTAATAATTCTTAATGTGCTAGACGCAGAATTTAATTCTCTAAAACTTTTATTTGCATCATTTATTTATAAAATTTAAATAATATCATTTTTTTCAAGGAAAACTGTTAGCAGCTTCATGTAATGTGCCACTTCCGGTTAGTCTATTTTAACCAAAATCTATTATGTTATTTCCATTGATATAGTAGTCTTATATACCAAATTTGGAAAGTTTTAAATTATATTTGAATATAGTTTTTCATGAAAATCTATTATAGGCTTCAAGTAAAGTACCACTTCCGGTAGTTGTATAATGACCAAAAAGGGAGGTGCACAACTAGATGTTATAACAGTCCTAAATATAAAGTTTCAATTTTCTACGGTTTACCGTTTTTGAGTTATGTGAGATACGTACGTACGTACGTACGTACGTACATACGTACGTACAGACGGCATGACGAAATTAGTCAAAATGGATTCAGGGAGGGCCAAAACACCTATTTCCGTTGAAATCTGAGAACCGAAAATTTTCGCGATTACAATACTTCCTTTACTTCGTACAAGGAAGTAAAAAATATCTATAGTTTAATACGTGTACAAGGAAGTCATGTGGTGTCCACATCAGATATTTTAGTTTTGTCAACATGTTGACAAGATACATTTTGTAAAAAGTTCGAAGTTTATAGGTTGTATAAATATATTGACAAGACGCGACGCTATAAACGACAAATAAGGTACGATAAATATAACTATAATGTTTATACAAAATATATTATTTGCTGTCATTCTTATTCTTACAGATAATCATGCCTATTGCACCTTAAAAACAATATTTGTTTAGAAAATATTTGTAAATATGATAAGTTGGTAACACTGTTAGAAGCTACGTTTTGCTAGATTTCCTTATTTATTTTATGTTGAGCTGTACAACAGGAACTTAATCCCAATTACAGTACAGGGTTCGCTCAATATACTACATATTTGCTCTTTATTATTATTATTATAAGTTTCCCAAAAAATATTGCTCATTGCAAAACTATAAAACGTACGGTCGGGCCTATAAGTTAAACAATGCATGTTATTAATAATTATGATGTCATTTATATAGTATATAGTGCAAGAAGCGATTTAATTATTTTCTTTAATAATGTATAGGTAAACCAAACATATATTTTCATAATAATAATAAATTAAGGTTTTATTTTGATCAGAATTGTTTGATGTTTATTTATTTATTTATGTATTTATGTTACGCTGTACAACAGGACCTTAATCCCAATTACAGTACAGGGTCCGCACTCACCGAGCCGCAGTGTTGTAGTTCATATAATTTTTAGTTTGAGTCCGATTCGAACTCGGGATTCGAATTCCGTATCGCTATCCACACCACCGTACTGACGGATTAAATTCGCTAGTGAGGAAAGTAATTTATTTTAGTCACAAATGACAAAACGGTTTCTATCACACCTAAATTGAATGAGGAAAATGTTATTTTCACAAGTAATTATATATTTTTGTTAATTCTATGTTCGTACATCATTGAGAATTCACCACACGTCACTGTCAACCAATAGGATCACGAATTTGTTTAAAAATGAACCAATGAAATGTACATTTCGTCGGAAATTCATCACTAGTGGTATTTCATCGGAAATATCACTGTTATTAATATCCTTGGTTACGAATAAAATAAATGATATTTTCAATATTTTCATAAACGTCAATTCTACATTTGTTCAGTGTACATTTCATATTCAAAATTTTCATAACTGTAATAAGTAAATAAATACCTAACTATTCTTGTTAATTAACTCTTGTTTGGTAAATTCTCAAGCCGAATACAACTCGTAGTATGAAAATTGACAGATAATATTTTGACATAAATATACATTCTTTGTTACGGAAATAGGAAACACAACTCGTGCTTCGCACTCGTTATGTTTCCATTTCCATAATAACTCATAATTTATGTCAAAATATTTTCAGCAATTTTCATACTACTTGATGAAAATATCACTGACGACGTGTATTGTTCAATTTCTCAGCTCGACTATATATTCTATACACCGGGTAATAAGTAGTAGATACAAATTATTGTTTCAAATAATAATAAAAGCTACCCCACTTTTTTTCGAACCGTAAAAATTCTCAAATTCCATTTCAATTACGAGAAATACTCATTTCCTCATTCACCAGCCCATCCATTCTGGCCTAATTCCGGACCTGGTGGTTACATCAACGGGAGTAAGACCCTGGCGGACACGTGTTCTGCGCTCTGTCTTGTTTCTTGGGCCCGTGCGTTCGTGCTCCGCAAATTGGAACGAATTCCTACGGCTATTGTAGGCTTTATGCGACCAGATTGAACCGAAGCCTCCCTAGATCGCGTCTGATTGCTTAACGTCTCACGCCCCGACAATGCTACCAACTGATAAGGCAAAAATAACTATTGATTTTGACTGGAGATTTGACTTTTTATTATTGCAACATTATTTGAATATGTATGATACAATAATATATCCATGGCAACTGGTATCAAGACAGGGTGGCGATTCAAGTAACATTAATAAATTCCCTGACTTTTCCCTGACTAAGTAAAAAAATTCCCTGACTTCTAGAATATTGACTTATTTATGAATTTATGGTTACATTTCATATATTATATCATATATTGTAATATAATTGTTTTTTTTTATTAAATTTATAGTAAAAGCAAAATCAATTTGTCTTTCTAAACAGTCAAAGACACAATCTTAAATATTGCATACAGAAAAAACATAGCGCGGTAGAAACGTTAGACAAAACAAAACAGTTTTCAATTAGTAAACATCCTTCGGTTATATTTTCATAGATGGCGGTTCTCACTCTTAAGAAGCAATAAAAGGTATTTGTTGCCAATAAAGGTATACTATCTATCTAATAAAGGGTATTCTGCCAATAAAATCTAAAAATAACTAAATAAATTTTGAAATAAAAGTTTGTAGTTATTTTTCTAAAAAACTTTTTTCCCTGACATGGAATAAAATTCCCTGACTTTTCCCTGACTTTTCCAGAAATATAAAATTCCCTGACTTTTCCCGGTTTTCTGGGTGTGGCACTCTGTCTACGCAGATCTCGGTAAGTGATATATTTCGTCGCGTGAAGTGCGGTTACCAGCCGTCAAATCACGGCCCTCAAAGATGTTAGTGGAGAGGGAGCCACAGAGGTAGATTTAAAATTGGTGAAAATTGTTTTCGACTGTGGGGATCGAACCAGGGTTCTCAAGATCCACAGGCCGACTCGATACCACTGAGCCAACTACCCCATAAAAAATTTTAAATGTCAAATTGATATTTTTGACACCAATAACTTATTAATTTTGCTTAGGTAAGTTAAGTAATAAAAAATTTCAAAGAAATATTTACAGTACTATGATAACCATGCTAAATACAATGTTTTTATTGGCTGTTAATTAGTGTCGTACGATTTTAATTAAAATTATCCCTGGGGCGCCCCCTACACTAAAATCTTTGGAGGGGCATGATTGACAACTGGTAACCACATTTCACGAATAAAAATATATCACTTATAGAGATTATACTTTTAATTTTTATTACGAAACAAACAAAAATCTACGATTGCTATGAAAAGTTGATAATTACGCTCTCATTTGTCATCGTAAAGTAGACGTTTTCTGTGGAACAATCAAAAAATATCTTTTTGCGCGTCTCCAATGGCAACGCGCGAAAAAGACGTTAAATGTGCGCGTTTCCAATGGCAACGCGCGAAAAAGATATTAAATGCGCGCTTATTTCAATAGTTACCAAGGATACAAACAAAACAAAAACTTGTCATGACAGTTAACAAAATAAATTTATGTTTAGTACATATACGTTTTTTAATAATTTTAAGATGCAATCGTAAAACAAATCACGAGCGTAAAGTGTATTTGTTCCTCTTACACTATTGCAGCTCTCACCTTCGGCTCGCGCCGCAATTACCGTGTTCGAGTAACAAAGAATCACTTTACGCTCTTAATACACAAATAACTATTGTTACAAATTTTTTTTTGATAATTATAAGAGATAAAAAGTATGTTCTTCATATCGCACGCTAACGCACGTAAACATTAAAATTTGTTAAAACGACACAAGTTACCAAATTCCACCCTATTTACATTATCACCAACAAGATAACGATATAACTCCCCACTCAAAACATTCATCTCACCAAAATATCCTCTCATGATGAGCATCGCATACCAACTCCACATACACATGCCCCTTGAAACCTTATCACACCGCCACCACTGCATCCATAAACCGTAGATTAAGATCGCGAGATGTGGCCGTAAACTATAAACCATTCTAGAATTGCATAGCGGCACGTACAGACAAACAGACGTTTCAAGATGAGCAGACAGACGTGGTGTCTGTAGATCAAGTGACAGTTGAAATACGATAGAGTGATAGCCAACTTGCTGAATGAGTTATAGACAAATGACAAAGGCTGGATGGGTTCCAAAGCAGGTGATCGTTGGGTGGCTACAGATGGCTCTGACGGCAGTAATGAAGATAATGCGTTAGGAAGAAAGAATAGAGTTTTACTAATGTACTGTATTCTTCTTCATACATGTCGTTTCAGAATTGTTATTTTTGTATTAAGTGCGCAAAATGAGTGTTTTTTTGTTGCGCGTGAGAATGTTACTTTTAGTCAAGTCAATAAAAGTCATTCGAACGCGCCAAAAAACAAGAATTTTGTCTACGAAATACAAACAACATTTTTTCTACAACTGCAAATAAAAAATAATACAATAATTATTGATTTATTTAAGTAAATTGAAGAAAACAATCAACAATAATATTAATTTGATACTATTGATGTGTTGTAACTAATGAAACCTGACAACAAATAATTTGGGAGCGTGCGCGAGATATTTTGCGCACTAGAATACGAAACAGTGCGCAAAATACTCATTTTGCGCACTAGGGTGCAAAATAATACGCAAAATACGCGTTGTCATGGTAATGTAAATGATGAAAAAATCACGTACTTCGCGTATTGATATTAGTGAAAAAAATGAACATTTTCTAACAGTTGTAGAAAATAGTTATTATAACTGTGGTCTTTTTGCAAAATTTTTACTTATTTCAGTTGATAAGTGAATTAAGATGTATTCAAAAAGAACAACATTTAAAAAAGGCTTCAAATAGTTCCATGAAAAACAAAGATAGATATAATGGGTATGTTTGAGATTATGACAGATAATTAATTTCAAATTTATGATTTTGAATCTTTATTGATAATTGTTAATATTTAAACGGTATGGCTTTCGCATGTTAAAAGGTAACAATGGTCAAGATGGCTGCCACTATATTTTATATTTTTTCTGATTTACATATTATAATTAATTAATACTTTTTCGAGTAGTTAACAAGGTAACTAGCTAACAACGGTTTATACAACCGGGCTTAAAAGTTAACAATGGTCAAGATGGCTGACACCTCATTTTACATATTTTCTGATTTATATGTTGTAATTAATTATTATGAGCATTAAAATGCTCATTGTTAATTGAATAATAATTAAAAATTAATATTTATACCAAATAATTATTAGTTTAAGGCATAATTACGTTTTAAAATATTGAACAAATAATGCGTTTTTTTATTCTAATTCAACGTTTTTCCATAGAACCAGGTCTAAAACTATTTATGGACTTGTTCATTTCAAATATAATCTAATCAACCTGTCTGAAACAATGAAACAACACAATATTTCTCATTGTCCAATATTTACCAAGCCAGATGAAATCTAATATCTAAAAGTAATATAATCTAATCAAGTTAAATACCCTGAAAATAAAGTCTTTAGAAATCCTAGAATACAATAACCATTGCAAAGTCTTATAACAAAGGCGAACGTCGAAGTATAACCAACTTCCAAAATAAGTCTTCTCGCGTGACAACACACCAGAAGTATATTAACCCAAACTATCCTAATCCAGGATTTAGGACAAAAAGAACCGAAACCTCAAGGTCTTAAATCCGTATCAAGTTTCCTCCTACCAAGAAGGGTGGTACAAGTGCAGCAAATAAGAAATACACGCTGCAGCTGCTAGGTAATAGCACAAGACACAAACCCCAAAAACTTATTCCAGCAAAGAGACGATAAACTACTTCTAGTCTTGTTCACAAATAACTGTGCGTGTGAGTCTCCCGTGTCCCGTCCGCCCAGCGGGACTCGAACCCAAGACCGAGACAAGATCCCTAGGGAAAGCACACGTGCGTTTCACACGGAAACACCATAAAAACGAGAACTTCTTACTTCGTGAATTAAATATAACACGAGGAAGATAAAGATATTTTTCTTTTCTTTCTAACTTTTAGTTCGATGATGGTAGACAAGACAATTCAATTAAAAGTAAGATTGTTCTCCTCTCTTGGTTTTGTTTTTTGAAAGGAGGGGAGAATTTTTGAGGAATTTAATGGTGCGAGTGATAAATTGGCGTACAAAATGGAGGAAGAACTGCGAGAGAGTGTTATAAATAATTCTGAGATGCTACAAGGGTGTTGACTTGAAATTTATTGGTATTGAAATTGTTTGTTAGTTGAAGAATGTTTCGATGTTAACCTTTATTGAGATTGAAAATTCGACAAAATGTTCAATCAACTTCAAAGTGGATCAAGACGAAATAAAAGGAACAAGAATTTTATCTCTGTGGCTTCTTTTTAACTATCATTTTTGAGGGGCGCGATTTGACGACTGGTAACCGCACTTCACGCGCATAAATATATCACTGTTACGGCAGAGTAATGGGTAAAAGGTTCATACAATAATTTTTCTACTTCCGTTAGGAAATAGACGTTTTATTTCACTTATTTGAGTTAGATAATGAACTGCATTATTTTAGACTAGTGAAATAATGAGGTAACGTAGCAACAGATATCTTGGTAGACGAATTCTGATGTGTTATTCTTTTATTTTTTGAATTTATAACTGTCATTAATATGTTAAAATTTCATAATTTCAAAAACGCTCTTTCGTATTTATTAGAACGGAAGTAGAAAAAATATTGTATGAAACTAGTAAGGAAAT
The DNA here is from genome assembly GCA_947425015.1 of Pterostichus niger. Taxonomy (NCBI): domain Eukaryota; kingdom Metazoa; phylum Arthropoda; class Insecta; order Coleoptera; family Carabidae; genus Pterostichus; species Pterostichus niger. The sequence goes on along the minus strand of OX380336.1, from coordinate 7,486,442 downwards.
GAAGGTTATTACCTGACTTATGTGTTTACATAACTCGGCTACGCCTCGTTCTGCAAATTTCACATGCGTAAGGTAATAACCTTCATTTCCTTACTAGTTTCATAAATAGCTATTATTATTTTATTACTATATTTTATAATAAAAATATTACGATTTTGAGCAATTCGGGTATTAATATTTCAATTTTCAATCGTGAATAAGAAAACGCTAAATTAAAAAGTTATCCTAGAATTTTTCTTTCAGTTTTCTTGTCTTAAATATAATGAAAATATTTCAGATTAATTAAACGTAGGCTATTACGTCATAAATTAACAAATCTAATATCCTTTCATCCCTAACTGTGCATCAAAACTAAAACTAAAACCACTTAATCCAACCCTCTCTAAATTCTAAATGCAAGCATATTCCTCCCTCTTCGCAATAGATCACTCTGGAAGAAACCTCGTTCAACCCTCTCAGGTAACTGAGGTCCAGATTCACCCTTAGACTTCAAAACTTAGCAGATTTGACGAGTTTCAATTTAACCTTTCTTATTTTAGACACTGTTATTTTAATTGTAATAAAACGTATTTTGGTACTTTAAAATACTACATAATTAAAAAAGTAAAAATTTGTTACCTCACATATACCGGGTATTTAATACTTCAGGGAAAAAAATTTAGGATGTATATTATATGATATACTGATCTTAGAACAAAATAGTCTCGTGCACTAAAGTGACACTTTTAACGCCACTTACTCACACTATTTTTTCTACGATCGAGTTTTAATTAATTTTAAATAATTTTACTGATTACATTTCAAACGTCAAAACATTTATTTTGTTGGTTATATAAGGAAGTTTGTGCCATAGCAACTATTTAGTTACGTTTTTCTACAACTGTCAAAAAATGTTCGCTTTTTTTCACTAATACGCGAAGTATGTGTTTTTTTCATCATTTACATTATCATGATAACGTGCACTGTTTTGCATCCTAGTGCGTAAAATGAGTATTTTGTGCGCTCTTTCGCACCCTAATGTGCAAGATGAATTTACCCTTTGATATAGAAGCATTATGTTTCATTTTAAATACCATTTTCACGAAATAATTGAGGTACAATTCTATACAATATTTTTCTATGATTGCTATGAAAAGTTGACAATTACGACCTCATTTGTCATCGTAAAGTTGACGTTTTCTGTGGAACAATCAAAAAATATCTTTTTTGCGCGTCTCCAATGGCAACGCGCGAAAAAGACGTTAAATGCGCGCGTTTCCAATGGCAACGCGCGAAAAATATATTAAATGCGCGCTTATTTCAATAGTTACCAGGGATACAAACAAAACAGAAATTTGTCATATTGACAGTTGACAGAACGAATTTATTTTCAGTACGAATACGTTTTTTAATAATTTAAGATGCGATCGTAGAAAAAATTATGTGTATCACGAGCGTAAAGTGCTCTTAATACACAAATAACTATATATCGTAGAAAACAGAAGAAAATTCTTTATTTAAAGTACTAATAAATTATATAGGTTACTTTGTTCTACCGTTTGAGAACCATTGGTTGTATATAGAGTTTATTATTACTGATAAATTAGCCCCTTATTACTCATAATTTTATATTTTTTCTTTAAAATCATTAGTTCGCCCAATAACCCAACAAAATCATAAAACACCCTGTAAAAAATGAAAATTTGTGATCCAATATCTCAATTTTCTCTTCGGCTGGAATGGAAACGGTTGAAGTGAAAAGCTTTTGCATTTTCGCTTCCTACAATGCTGCCATCTCAGCAGCGGTTGACCCAATTAACCCGACGTCAGGGCGAGATTCACTCGGGTATAAATATTTAACAGATGCGACACCCCAACGAAAAATAATTAAAACTAGTGCAGACAGTGGAAATTAATTTTTCTATTGCGTGCAGAATTGCTGGCTGGCGGTAATTTGTTTCTCTTTTTGTGCGTTGCCATTTTTTCCTCGTTTGAAAGAAGGCTGTGGTTTACTAGCGTGAAATTTGTTTTGATGGAAGATAGCGCCCGAGCGGGTTGTTTTAATGTGTTTTTTATGATGTTATTTTGTTGTTGATTAAATGTTGTTGCATGCGACTCTATAGGGATGGTTTGTTTTGTAACTTGTTTAACAAACTCAATGCTTAATTCGTTTGAATTTTTACCAAAATGGAAACTCACTTTCATATTTTGTACTAGATACGTAAGCTATTCATTTTACTGGTAAACTTATTTAACGGGTTTACTAGAATTTATTTTAAAATAAAATATGCCTCTAATTGACGCAGCATCCTTGCTTCAACCACATTCACGTACCCTGCATACAAGCTCATTGGAATCTTTTATGACGCAACAAATAAAATATTGATAAAGTTTAACAAAAATGGATGGAAGGAAAGTAATAAAAAATGTATCAAATATAAATTACACAGATTTAAATAACGTTCTACCACTTTTGGTATTCATTAAATATTTTATATCAATTTAAACATGCCACTAAATTTTATTATATTAAGTTGCTAGAAACAGAAAGTATTTATAAATAAAATTCTATTTCTGTTTGCAAACTAAAATAAATAATAATATTTTATTGCAAGTAGAGTAAAAATTTAATGGACGTATGTGACCTAGTAAATTATTTATAAACAAATATCTAAGCACTTAAGTAATAAATTCTAATGTCAGTGAACATTTATACGGTCGTATAGTTCTAATACCACAGAAGACAATTATACTTTGTTTTCACGACTCAATTTATTGCGCCATAACTTCAAAGCACTTAATAATTAGATATACCACATTGTGAACTTTACAAACGGATCCAAATAAATAAAATTACAAACAGAATTTCTTTACTAATATTACGAGTGTTATTATTAACTTTAATAGTACTGTAAAGACATATATAATCTGGCGTTTTATCTAATTTTAAATGTAACCGACAGCTGTGCAAATGCAAGTCTAAGGTGACATATTTTTGGTATGAAAGGAATTATGAATGTAGATGGAGTGCGAGGGTAGGAATATTTGGCAGATTGACCTTATGTAGTTGTTTTTATGTTTTGAATATTGACCCCAGTTTCAACCATTTACCAAATGTTCTGTTATTATATGAATTGTAACTTTTTTATGTAGGTGGCTCAGTGGTATCGAGTCGGCCTGTGGACCTTGAGAACCCTGGTTCGATTCTCACAGCTGACAAACAATTTTCACCAAATTAAATTTACCCCTGTGGTTCTCCCTCCACTAATATCTTTGAGGGTCGTGATTTGACGGCTGGTAACCGCACTTCAGGCGAAGAAATATATCACTTACCAAGATCTGCTTTGGCAGAGTGCCACACCCAGTAATGGGTAAAAGGTGTGATGATATATTTATATTTTTTTGTACTCATAACCTTCAAAATGACACGCACGCAATACTCAATCTGGAACAAGTGCTTCCCGATCGACTCGACTATAAAAATTGCAAAAAAACCCTGGCCCTTTGGAACATTCTAAAATAAATCTGTCTTGATGATAATAAAATCTAATTTATAAAATACAACTTCCCTGAAATTTCCTTTATTAAAAGATTGGGAAATAAGAGTAATTTGTTAAAATTATTTCAACATTTGTCAGCATTAGTGCCATCTATTTGACAACCTCTGAACTAAAAACGTCATTAATACAACTTCTTGCAGATTGTAATCAAACAAAAATCGCGACTAATACTTTATAAATAATAAGAGAAAACACATATTGTGGAATTAACAACTTAGTTAATGGAAAATTTCCTTTGATATGCAAATAAATATTGTTTATCTTATTTCGATCCCCACAGACAGCAATCAATTTTCACCAATTTAAATCTACCCCTGTGACTCCCCCTCCATTAATATCTTTAAAGGCCGTGATTTGACGACTGGTAACCACAATTCACGCGAAAAAATATATCACATACCGAAATCTCCTTAGGCAGAGTGCCATACTCAGTAATGGGTAAAAGAAGTGATGATATATATTTATTTTATTTTTACTTCCTTGTACGAAGTAAAGGAAGTATTGTAATCGCGAAAATTTTCGGTTCTCAGATTTCAACGGAAATAGGTATTTTGGCCTTCCCTGAATCCATTTTGACTAATTTCGTCGTGCCGTCTGTACGTACGTATGTATCTCGCATAACTCAAAAACGGTAAGCCGTAGAAAATTGAAACTTTATATTTAGGACTGTTATAACATCTAGTTGTGCACCTCCCTTTTTGGTCATTATACAACTACCGGAAGTGGTACTTTACTTGAAGCCTATAATAGATTTTCATGAAAAACTATATAAGACTACTATATCAATGGAAATAACATAATAGATTTTGGTTAAAATACACTAACCAGAAGTGACACATTACATGAAGCTGCTAACAGTTTTACTTGAAAAAATTGGTATTATTTTAATTTTAGAAATAAATGCTGCAAATAAAAGTTTTAGAGAATTAAATTCTGCGTCTATCACATTAAGAATTTTTAAATTAGATTTTTGCATGAACGAGATATCTAAATTTAAATATTATATATTTTTAGATTTAAAAAAAAAAGTTTGCTATGGATTAGAACAAAAAATAAAAGATTTAATGCCAAATATGTGCAATGTAAAAAATATCTATAGTTTAATACGCGTACAAGGAAGTCATGTGGTGTCCACATCAGATTTTTTATATTTAAAACATAAGATTTTTTTGATTTTTCTGAGAGAGACACTTGAAATATCAGGAAGAATTTTATAAAACTACGGTATTTAAAAAATATACGAGATGATAATAATTAACAAAGACATAAACCTGCATTATACTATTTTTAGTTTTTATTCTATTTCAAAGTTTTCTACAAATGTTATTTTTCACCAGTTCACTTATTGTAATTTGAATCGCTAATTTTAAAGCACTTCAATAATGAATAATTGTAATTGCATATCATAATTACTAATTGTAAAGCTGTGAACGCAGTTGAAGAAGAATAGCAATATTTGAATTTTGTCGTCCACTATAATATCCCAACTAATAGTTCCATCTAAATCACTAAATCCTCGCATCATGTTGAACAACTTCAATCCACATCGCATGATCCTGCGCCATCTACGATCCCCGGATCTCGTATCTCGCGTTATCTCACGACGACAGGTCAACAAATCATCCCTGGGACATAATTCCAACTCTGTTGCCCTTCACATGACCCCTAATCCATCACCGGGCGAACCTGAGCCCTGCGAAACCCCGCGCGGTCCCTGGACGCGCCACCCTCACGTAACTGTGATCCTTGCAATATTAATTAAACAGTTGTACGGCGGGGTAACCCGACACACTCAGGGAAGGTGTTACTCGGTGTAATTTTGAGTGAGATTAGTCGCCATCGACGATATAGACAAATAAATGTAGAGTGATCTGAAATGATTCAGTGCCACCTCGTGTTCATTTTTAGTTGCCGTACCGTTGTGGTAATGAACTATGACTCACCCGCATTTTAAACTAATAATTTCAAAAAATTAAATTAAAAAATGATTTTTTTAATCCAAACCATGAGATGTTAACAAAATATGTATTAAAAAAACACACACAATGCCTCTGATTAATTGGAATATCGATAAAGTAGGTAACATTATTTATAGAAACCGATAAATAATTATTTGTGTATTAAGAGAGTAAAGTGATTTTTTGTTACTCGAACACGGTAATTGCATTCGGCTCGTGCTGCAATAGTGCAAGAGGAACAAAGACACTTTACGCTCGTGATACACACATAATTTTTTCTACGATTACATCTTAAAATTGTTTAAAAACGTATACGTATTGAAAATAAATTCATTCTGTTAACTGACAATATGACAAGTTTCTGTTTTGTTTGTATCCCTGGTAACTATTGAAATAAGCGCGCATTTATTATCTTTTTCGCGCGTTGCCATTGGAAACGCCTGCATTTAACGTCTTTTTCGCGCGTTGCCATTGGAGACGCACAAAAAAGATATTTTTTGATTGTTCCACAGAAAACGTCAAATTTACGATGACAAATGAGAGCGTAATTGTCAACTTTTCATAGCAATCGTAGAAAAATAATATTAATCTTATTCCGTAAACTCACGTGACGGTCCATCATCTGTATAATGAATAAAAAGATAGTTATAGTGTCTATAAATTAATTATTAACATATTGAAATAACTATTAAACCAGTGATACTGAAACTTTTTTTATTTCTTAAATTTTATTTATACTACTTTGTATAACAGAAACTGAATTCCAATTACAGTACACGGTCTGAAAAGCAATATGGTAGTTCATATAATTCTTAGCTTGAGCGGGATTCGAACTAGGGATCTCCGTAACGCTACCCACACCACCTGCCAGACTAAAATGTTTACTTAAGGTAAACCACCTTTCATTACGAATTTTGAAAAAGTACATCAGAATTTAGGTGTTTGAAAAGTACATCAATGTAGGATTTTTGCCGCTTTTTAACACCCTGTATATTAAATATGTATTTATTTATTTATGCTACTCTGTACAACAGGAACTTAATTCCAATTACAGTACAGGGTCCGCACTCACTGAGCCGTAGTGTAGTAATTAACATATTTTTTAGCTTGAGTGAGATTCAAACTCGAGATCTTCAGATTCAAACGCTAACGATACCACTATACTGCCGGACATATAAAATATAATTACTAATCTTGAATATGGGGTAAGTGGCTCAGTGGTATCGAGTCGTATGGATCTTGAGAACCCTGGTTCGATCCCCACAACCGACAAATAATTTTCACCAAATTAAATCTACCTCTGTGGCTAACAATCCACTAACATCTTTGGGGGTCGTGATTTGACGGCAAAAATATATTACTTACCGAGATCTGCTCCGGCAGTGTGCCACACTCAGTAATGGGTGAAAGGCATGATGATATATTTATTTATTTTATTTACCAATAATCACAAAATTAGCTGTTAAAAGAACGTAGGTAGCCAAATATAAATATATCATCACGCCTTTTACCCTTTGTTGGGTGTGGCACTCTGCTGTAGCAAATATTACCAGCCGTAAAATCACGGCCCCAAAGATGTTAGTGGACGGAGAGCTATAGGTGCAATATTAATGTGGTAAAATTGTTTGTCGGCTGTGAGAATCAAATCAAAATTCTCAAATCCACAGTTTGAGACGATACCACTAAACCACCTACCCCATCAGGAAAGGTAGAAACAAATCTAGACTAAATGAGCGAGGGAGTGACGGTTAAAGAAATATCACATTGTTCTAACGTTAGAGTAAATAACAAAAAAATATTTTGATCGTCGTGGCACGAAGAGTACGAAGTACAGGACTTCATATACAGGATGTTTCACAACTTAGAGCAAAAAAATAAAGGTTGAACAACACTGGTATAGTGCATCTATTTTCTAACTAGAAAGAGAAAGCGAATAGAATTCAGAGTGAATAAGATCCCTTCTTATTTTCACAGAAAATTCAGTTGGCCAGGAGCATATGAATACGAGAAAATTGAAATCAGTAAATTATATTTGAAACAGCAGTAAATGATTTTTAATGATCATAAAATAGATGTTCCATTTGGCAGAAACTGCAAACACATAATAATTATTGGCTTTTAGCCAGAATTGCCACTGAAATTAGGTGCAGTAACACGAAATTTGCAAATGTAGAATCACATTCTAATCATTTTAATCTTAATATTCATTTCCGTTTATCATTTCTTTTACTGCTCATATAGTTCGGCAGTACGGTGGTGAATACAGGGTGTTTCACAACTTAGAGCAAAAAATTAAAGGGTATACGACGTGCTGATCATGAAACAAAAATAATTTTTTTTTAATCGCAAAACTATTTTCCATGTTTCCCAGTCCAAAATTTTTCGTTGCCACTGCCACTGGGCGGATGATTATGTTAAAGTTATTAATTAAATAAAATTCTATTATAAATAACTGCTAATAATTGAATTGCGTAATTATTCTTTCGTAGTTGATACCTACTTCATTGTTTGTGTTTAATAGGAAAGCGAATCCAGTGCAGTACTACAAAAAATGTTTTAGGTTAACAACCCTTAATTATTCGAATTTTAAAAAAATTCTTTTTGTTTCATGATCAGCACGTCGTACAGAATATACCCTTTAATTTTTTGCTCTAAGTTGTGAAACATCCTGTATACAAATATCATATCCACAAGTTTAACTAACGATACTAAAAACAGACATACGATGAATATAAATTGCTATTACACCTGAGTTCTTTTATTTTAAGTCAACAAAATTCTGCATATCCAACCACAGTGTCTAATTTAGTTCAGTGTATAATGAAAACTCACGCGGCGAAATGTCACAATTCGTATATTTCCACTGCCACCACATTTCGCGTTCCGTTGAACTGCGTTTACTAGTTCGCTCATTCTGTGTCGCTGTGTTCGTTGTTTGTGGACTGGGAATATTGCGGCTGACAACTAGAGTTACTTGACTTTAGTGACTTTTACATTCTGCAGTTTGCTGCACTGCGTGTGGGTGGGATCCTCGCTATTTATATTTTTATGAAGGCTGTAAATTATCTATTCTATAACATGGTATTTGTAGGTTTTGGTTGAGTTATGGACGGGATTTTTATCGGTGTAATATAAATTGTGGTTGACCAGCCAAGCATAAGATATATTACATATTTTTACTGGAGGGTCTGTTCCATTATCTACTCAGCAGTTTTATTTTCAATTAACATGAAAGTAAAGTTTGTTTCGTTTTGCAAAATGTTGGTGAAATTAAATTTGTTTGTTAGAAATAAACAATGGAATACTTTTATTTATTTATTTGCAATTGTGCGCAACAGAAACTTAATCCAAATTAAAATACGAAAAGTATACGACTTATATTCATCATCACCATCTGTGGCGCTACAGCCCAAATCGGGCCTGGGCCTACCGGACACACCGAGCCGCAGTTTTTACACTGCCGTACTGCCGGTTTTCGTAGTCAAATGCTACATTATTTAAGGCTTATAGCGCCCGAGTGTGATAAATACATGTAACTGTATTTTTATATTTTACGACAAATCATACATTGTCGACAGGCGGATTCGAACTGACGAACCTTGGTTCGGGTGACGTCACAGTATGTTAAGAGATGTGCCTTAACACGCTCGGCCACCGCGCCTGTATTATATTAGGATTTCTAATATATTATTAATTACATTGCAATTGTCAACACTAAAAAAAGTCATTTATCTAGTATTGCATAAAGATAAAATTGCCTATTGTAGTGTTCACATTATAATTTAATTAGTTAATGGGGTAGGTAGCTCAGTGGTATCAAGTCGGGCCTGTGGATCTTGAGAACCCTGGTTCGATCCCCACATCCGACAAACTATTTTCACCAAATTAAATCTACTCCTGTGGCTCTCCCTCCACTAACATCTTTGGGGGACGTAATTTATTAGCTGGTAACTGCACATCATGCACATTAATATATCACTTACTGAGATCTGCTACGGCAGAGTGCCACGCCCAGTAATGGGTAAAAGGCGTGATGATATATATTTATTTTATTTATATACAAATGACACTACAATTTTTTACTAGACTTAAATCAGCCATAATTTTGCTCCTTTTTAAAAATACATTTTTGTTCCGTTATGAATAATACAATTCATGGGTAGGTGGCTCAGTGGTATCGAGTCGTCCTGGGGATCCTGAGAACCCTGGTTCGTTCCCCACAATCGACAAACAATTTTCCCCAATTTAAATCTATCCCTGTGGTTCCCCCTACACTAATATCTTTGAGGGCCGTGACTTGACGGCTGGTAACCGCACTTCACGCAGAAAAAATATATCACTTAGCGACATCTGCTTAGGCCGAGTGCCGCACCCAGTAATGGGTAAAAGGCGTCATGATATATTTATTTATTTATATAAGTACATGTCGTAATATATACCCGTAAAGATGACTCCTCTAGTTTAAAAACACCCTGTATAATATAAATTTGCCAGAAGGAATATCGTTTGTTTAAGTTTATATTATAAAGGGATGAAAGCAATTATCTAATTTTTGTTTGCCCTTTGTTTCATTTTCATCTGAAAAATATATCCTCATTTTCTGTCAGTTCTATGAGTATTTCATTTTATAATTAAAATTACTGTCTGTCTTCCGTAAGTTCCAAGGTATTCCTACATTAAAAATCTCTTTCAAATAATTTGTTGTTTGTGTATAACAACCTGCCAACTACATAATTTGTAGTCTGATATCGTTTCATCGTAGAGTTAAACAAAATAATAATAATAACAAATATATCATCACGTCTTGTATCCATTTCTGGGTGTGGCACTCTGTCGTAGCAGATCTCGGTAAGTGATATATTAATGTAAAGTACGGTTACCAGCCAACAAATCACGTCTCCCTAACGTGGAGGGGGAGTTTTTATGTGGTGGTAATTATTTGTCGGTTGGTAAAATCAAACCCACAGGCCGACTCGATACCACTGAGCCACCTACCTACGGTCAATATTTCTGCTTATGAGAATACTATTCTAAGAATATTAAAACGCTCTTGACATGTGGTACCAGTAGAGCAATTATTCTCCAACCGACATTTAAAAACTGTAAAACGAGCGGAGGAGCACCGGCAGCTTCAAACTGCGCCATCTATCATCGTAATCCATAACCAGCATACGTCTAAGGTAACGTGATCGTCATTTTGCTCTCAAGGAAAATTCATATGTTCTCAAGTCGTTTATGGGAAGCTTTTAGAGTACTCATTCTAAACTCTTTGGTAATGTGATTATTTTTTTTGTAAATTAAACATCAAGATTAATTTCAAATGAACTTTATTTACGTATGCTTAAAATATATAAGGCCCGCTTGCATAAAGCTAAGTTAACTATGTTGTTAGCTAACAGCATGTTAACAGTTAACAATGATCAAGATGGCTGACTCCACATTTTACAATTTTCTGATTAATGTCAACATTAAAATGTTTATTATTGGTAAAACAATATTTTAACAAATAATTATTAATTTAACAACAAAGACAAAATTAATTGTCATCCATACACTTGGTGCAACTAGGTTTAATAAAATATAAACTAACTGTGCTGGCTAGCCTTTGACGATGCCCTCATAAGGTGACTTGGAGGCTGAATTTTGTGAGACTTAGACAAGTGTTTAGTTTATATTTTATTATAATTATTAATTTTATACAAACTACTGAAATTATCAATTATTAAAAGTTTTGTCATTTCTTAGATAAAAAATAAATAAATATATTATCACACCTTTAACCCATTACTGGGTGTGGCACTCTGCCGAAATAGATATCGGTAAGTGATATATTTCTTCGCGTGAAGTAAGATTACCAGTCGTTCCAAAATATGTTAGTGGAGGGGGAGTCACAGGGGATGATTTAATTTGGTGAAAATTGTTTGTCGGCTGTGGGGATCGAACCAGGGTTCATAAGATTCACAGGCCGACTCGATACCACTGAGCCACCTACCCTATTTTGAAGTAATATTAAAATGTTGATAGGTTCAGTATGTCATCCGCTACTACCAACCGTCTAAACCAAAATGTTGCGTATCGTAATGAACGCTCTTTCGATACGCAACTGGGTTTCGTAATGACTTCTTTAGTCCGTCAGCACGGTGGTGTGGATAGCGATACGGAATTCGAATTCGGAGATCCCGAGTTCGAATCTCATTCAAGTTAAAAATTATATAAACTATCACACTGCGGCTCGGTGAGTGCGGACCCTGTACTGTAATTGGGATTAAATTCCTGTTGTACAGCGTAACATAAATAAATAAATAAAATAGAAAAACTTATTAAAACCACATCGCTACGTCATCACAGTATATCCTATTTTCTTTAAAACAAAGAAAGTAACATAATACTAGTGATTCAGTAGAACTCAGTTCATCTTGACAGTTGTAGAGTTTACATGTGCATAATTGAATGACCGCACGTGCGAATTATCGCATCAGGAGATAATCACGCCGCGAGTTACAAATGCTACAGCACAAGTACTTAGACGTAATCTCACTTCATCAGCAAGAATTAGTACCCAGGAACTCAGGGATGATAAAATCAATATTTCATTTTCAGTTGCTCTGTAGAACACTCTCAAGTGACATAAGCTGGCGTCATTGCAAATTGTATCAAATTACTTATACTGTATGTTTCAAATAAATTGAGACATAAGCTTTCAACATGGGAATATTTATTTGTGTATCTAAGCCGCGGAGAAAAAGGTCGGCGACTGAATCATTTCGTTGTTTAGACGATACACACAATTATGTTCATTCACTACAAAATTTATTAGAAATTTATTTTGAAATAATGGTTATTACAAATATGGATGTGTAATTAAGGAGATGTGGATTTAAATATGAACCGACGTTTTACAATATTACTCGATTGGTTTATAAGCCCACTAAAGTAGCTAACAGCCCGGTAAAGAATTTTTTCTGAAATCGTCAAGAAAATGCCTACTTTCCTGACGCATTTTAGTATGGAAAGTAAGTGTTTACCTGACTCAAATAAATAAACTAAATAACTAAAAAATTTAATAAGATTTTTATTTATTTTTATCAATAATATTAATACTAAATATACAATTGCTTAAATTACTAAAATTTATGTATGACACTGGCGAATTTGAAGCTAAATTTATTGGAGATTCAGTAAATAAAATAAGCAAGTAGCACATTTGCTGACAAATTATTTTGCTTTTTCCAATCCATGAAAATTTCATACTCTTTATCATATCGGTCTTTGGACTTGCTCGGTAATAAATTTTCAACAGCCGCAGTTGCTTGATTTAAGATTTCAGGAGGAGTACTTGAAAATACCGCCTCATACTCATTTTCATCTATATTTTTCAACATTATAAAGAAATCTTCTATGTCAACAATATTACTTTTGACACAAATATATTCAATAGATTTTTCACATAAGATATTGTTTTCAACAACTTTTGTTATCACCTTGGATATGTAGTTTGCTGCCAATATGATTCTTACCAAAAAATTAAACATTTTGAAATATTTATTATTAATTATATTGATAAAATATAAATATGAACGATTTCAGAAAAAATAGTATACATAATACGTCACGAAAGTATTTTACTTGACTCAGCGAATTAAAATACTCGGCCTAACGGCCTCGTACTTCAAACAACCGCTTCGTCAAGTAAAGCATCACTTTCCTGACTTATTATGTAATATACTATTATTTATTTATGTTACACTGTACAACAGGAACTTAATCCCAATTACAGTATAGGGTCCGCACTCACCGTGCCGCAGTGTGGTAGTTCATATAATCTTTAGCTTGAGTGAGATTTGAACTCGGGATCTCCGGATTCGAATTCCATATCGCTATCCATACCACCTTACTGGTAGTTGGTAGTTGCGACTATTTACAAAACAGTTGAATTTTGAGGGTTGAATTGTGCGCGTAAATGTCAACTTTGTTTGACAGATGCGTAAAATAGTTATTTGTGTATTAAGAGCGTAAAGTGATTCTTTGTTACTCGAAAACAGTAATTGTCTTCGGCTCGTGCTGCAATAGTTTAAGAGGAACAAAGATACTTTACACATAATTTTTTCTACGATTGCATCTTAAATTATTAAAAAACGTATGCGTATTGAAAATAAATTCGTTTTGTCAACTGTCAATATGACAAGTTTCTGTTTTGTTTGTATCCATGGTAACTATTGAAATAAGCGCGCATTTAATATCTTTTTCGCGCGTTGACATTGGAGACGCGTGACAAAGATATTTTTTATTGTTCCACAGAAAACGTCAACTTTACGATGACAAATGAGAGCGTAATTGTCAACTTTTCATAGCAATTGTAGAAAAAATATTATATAATATAGTGACGATTTAGAATCGAATCCAGCACCTATAGGGTCATAAACCGTTAGTTACCGAGCTCGGTGATTAAAATAAAATATTCCTTTTTCTATTCAAGTAAAGTTCATCTACCAAAACGAATAAAAATCTAAAGTTCATACAAGAGCATAATGTCCAACGCGGGAATTAAAACAACTGTTTTTTTCTCCACGTTCAAAGAACTAAAATTTGATTTATCACTTCTTGCAATATTCCCTAAATTCTCACACACCACGAACAAAAAATCCCTACACCTGGTTCTTCCCACCACAACTAAACAAAAACGAACTAATCCCACAGACCTCCAGCAAGGTAGAGCGCGAATATTGCGCCATAAACTGAAGCCAACACCATACAGGAAATTGCGTGATCTAGTAAACTTGGAAAAACAAAGACGCAGGCACCTCGCTATCAATTCTCGAGGCGATGTAAAATGTCAGAGTTGAGAGTTATGATCGGGTAACACACACTTACGGAGGAAATATTGAAACTTGTACTTATGAGTTGTGGTGTCTGGGAGAAATATGATATTTTGCTGACGGTACCATGTATAAGATGGTGGTCTGACACGCCATTTTTACTCGTTATAAACATGATAAATTTTCTAAATATTACTTGAGTTCTACTAAACGAGACTGCAGTTTTAATCTAGCTAATGCTATCATAATTTTATTTTTATTGAGTTATAAACTATTGCAATTAATTAATTATTGTAATTCATCGTAAACCAAACAAATTATTTTAAAATATTAATAAATTAAAACATGCAAAAGTCAGTTACTGCTGAATAAAATGTTATATTTTAAAGTAGGTAATGCAAATTCCAACATTCTAAATTAAATAAAATAAATATATCACGCCTTTTACCCATGACTGGATGTGGAACTCTGCCGTAGCAAATCTCGATTAGTGATATATTTATACGTGTAAAGATAATAGATAGAATGTTTTGGAGTAGGTGGCTTGAAGGTTTGAGTGCCCGGGATCAATTCCCACTGCCGACAAACATTTTTCACTATATTAAAATTACACTCTTGTGGCTCCTCCTCCACTAACATCTTTCGGGGCTGTGATTTGACGGCTAAAAACAGCACTTCTAGCGCATGAATATATCACTTACTGAAATCTGCTAAGGCAGAGGGCCACATTCTATAGGGTAAAAGGAGTGATGGTATATTTAATATACTACTTAATCTATCCACATTTAATATACTACTCAACCTATCCACATATATTACTACCTCATTTTAATGTCATAAATTAAGGAAATTAACTAATTAAATAATTAAAATATCCTTTATTATTATTTGCTATAATTTCAATCTATGCAATTATTATTATTTTCATAACACATGCGCAAGAAACACGTTCTTATTCCCTAATTTAAGAGAGAGAAACATTCTCTCTCTAGGTAGAATGCTTCTCTCCCTAGGTATCATGTTTATCTCCCTAGAGAGATGTTTTTATTAGTTGTTTGCGGCGTTTCCTAGGTAACTAGTTACGCAACCCATATTTGACATTTGTCCCGATAAGACGGTAATTTTTGTGCACTTCACGGGAGGGCGCGATTATCCCTTGTGTGAAGTTGACAAACCTCGACTTCAGCTCGAGCCTTCGGCCCGCGCTTTTACGTCTCGGTTTGCCAACTTCACACGTGGGAATAATCGCTTGTTTCCCTCCCTTGATGCATAACATACTATTTCACGTGCTATATTCGACTTATCTTTTCACAAATTCAAATAAACCGCCATTTTTTACATTCAATTTTTGATACTAAATGTACCGACAACAATACCAACCTTAGAAGGACACACCTTTCTGGATTGTAGTACCATTTATCAAAGTATAAGTTTTGATTTGCAAAGAAAATAAGAGATTTAGATAGTCTATTTCAGAGAAAATAAGATACTGGATTAGGATTAATCCATAGTTTATTGCTTTGTAAATGATTAATATTTATAATAACAATATTCGGCTAATACTGTAGTATTACGAAAACAGTATTATATAAAATTATTTAATTAAAATATCGTACCGTTATCACAAACGTGAAATTTGCTTTGCTTGCCACTCACAAAGATGAGACCCCGAATAAATTTCAAATTTCAATCAGTTTAAATAATACTCAGTAATTAGAAATCGATTGGTTCAGGAAATTAGTCGCGCCACAACCTGCTCGGCGGGCGCGTTAAGCAATTTGCCCGCGTCTTTGGGGCGTGAGATATAATCTTAAACTTGGTTTAAAGTTAACCCAAGTTGAGATGACTTCGCTGCTGAAATTAATACGAGAGATAATAACTTGTTTCAGTTAACTTTCTTACAGTTTGTTCCGTTTTAGAACCGTTACCACATTGTTTGTTATTGTTAGAAGAAAGTATGAACATCGAAAGATAACAAAAGCGAGATATTTCAATTTTTAAAATATTATATACGCACTATATTTAAATTTAATAATAACAACCGAAAAGTTCGTATTAAAACCTAGTAAAAATTAATAAGTCTAATTTTAAACACATTGGCCATTACAGTATTACGCCATTTTGGATTGCATATATAACCTCACTTTTAAATATTTGTATCATAGACAGTGTATCCATCATTTCGTCAGTACGGTGATGTGGATAGCGATACGAAATACGAATCCGGAGATCCCAAGTTCGAATCTCACTCAAGCTAAACATTATATGAACTATCACACTGCGGCTCGGTGAGTGCAGATCCTGTACTGTAATTGGGATTAAGTTCCTGTTGTACGGTGTAACATAAATAAATAAAATAAAAAAAGTTATCAACTTTTTTGTAAAAAAACAATTTATGATTCTTGATATAAATATTGCTATGAAAATATTCCAAAACTATTATGCTTTTCATTCATAATTTTCTTTATATATATTATTGATTCTTCAATTATGACGTCACTCATTCGATTCTCATAAAATGATATTACTTACACAAACATAATAGGACCGTTCTAAAAAAAAAATAGTAAAAGTGGGATGACATTTAAATTAATTATAAACATAAAACTTAATATTAACATCTTAATCATATGTTGGCAAACCGTGGGGCTTCGAACGTTTTAGTCACGGCCGAAGATATTAAGCACGGGATGAAGTTAGCTTCAGGCATGTATCATTGTAACTCTGCGTTTTAAATAATTTTATTGTCTTAATTTGCGATCGTAGAAAAAGTATAGTATGTGACTCGTTCTATAAATTCATTTTTTATATAATCATAACTAAAGACATATTTATAAAACTTGTTTTATAATACACTATTACAAATTTTCTTAAGACTTTGTTTAGTTTACAAATAAAATACAAACAAAAAGCAATCTCCATTTAATTAAAACTCCTGACGATTAACTTCCTATTAGTTTATTTGTACTTAAATAATAATTAACAAATATTTGACAGCGGAAACTGAGTACATTTATCGATAAAACGTTACATTAAACAGCCTACCTGTCATGTCAAGTTGTCAAATTGTTTCTAATCCATTAGATTATGTCATCACATGTCACAATAACAAAACTTCATAAAAAATAATTAATTACAACAATTGTTGAAGCAAAACAGTGTTTGAATGAAATAAATTTCACGAAGAAAAGAATAGAACTAAGTTGAAATTAACACCGACGTTGATTGATTGCACATTTATACTGGTAACTTGACTAGCAATCTATCTTTTTACCTAATAGTTTATCGATTACCCGTTAGTAATAAGGATGCCGTAACGCTAATCCTATTTCGACGTAATCTCTATACGTAACTAGGTGAACAATATTCGTAATTTATACACTGTATGCAAATTATTAATGGCATAATTAACTGCTCACTATTTAAATTTGTTTTGTTTACTAATAATAATAAATAGGCAATAAAAATAATAGTATATTATTTAATGAGCATACAATATGAGCATTATATGCCAATCAAGTATAACTTTATCTACAGCTATTTAAGTACACGGAACAAAAATAGCAAAACATAACTTCGGTTAGTTTTGTCATAAAACATAAGAAAATATTTGATTGCTATTGTTGGACATTGGCCTCATGAGTAACACGCTCGTTGAATAATATACTATTTTTCAATATTATTTGTGAAAATGACATTTCCCTCACTCAATTTAGTTGTGATACTAACAGTTTCCCTTACTAGTGATGAAAGGAAATATCTTTCCTCCCCATTTCTGAGTGTGGCACACTTTGCTGTAGCAGATTTCAGTAAGTTATATTTTAGCGCATGAAGTGCAGTTACCAGCCGTCAAATCATAGTTCCCAAAGATGTTAGTGGTAGGAAAGCGACAGGGGAAATTTGAATGTGGTAAAAATTTGGTTTTTTTTAACAGTACTTGTTAATATGACATTTCCCTCACTCAATTTAGCTGTTATAGTAACCGTTTCCCTCACTAGTGATGAAAGGAAATATCTTTCCTCCCCATTTCTGAGTGTGGCACACTTTGCTGTAGCAGATTTCAGTAAGTGATATTTTAGCGCATGAAGTGCAGTTACCAGCCGTCAAATCACAGTTCCCAAAGATGTTAGTGGTAGGAAAGCGACAGGGGAAATTTGAATGTGGTAAAAATTTGTTTTTTTTAACAGTACTTGTTAATATGACATTTCCCTCACTCAATTTAGCTGTTATAGTAACCATTTCCCTCACTAGTGATGAAAGGAAATATCTTTCCTCCCCATTTCTGAGTGTGGCACACTTTGCTGTAGCAGATTTCAGTAAGTGATATTTTAGCGCATGAAGTGTAGTTAGCAGCCGTCAAATCATAGTTCCCAAAGATGTTAGTGGTAGGAAAGCGACAGGGCAAATTTGAATGTGGTAAAAATTTGGTTTTTTTTAACAGTACTTGTTAATATGACATTTCCCTCACTCAATTTAGCTGTTATAGTAACCGTTTCCCTCACTAGTGATGAAAGGAAATATCTTTCCTCCCCATTTCTGAGTGTGGCACACTTTGCTGTAGCAGATTTCAGTAAGTGATATTTTAGCGCATGAAGTGCAGTTACCAGCCGTCAAATCACAGTTCCCAAAGATGTTAGTGGTAGGAAAGCGACAGGGGAAATTTGAATGTGGTAAAAATTTGTTTTTTTTAACAGTACTTGTTAATATGACATTTCCCTCACTCAATTTAGCTGTTATAGTAACCATTTCCCTCACTAGTGATGAAAGGAAATATCTTTCCTCCCCATTTCTGAGTGTGGCACACTTTGCTGTAGCAGATTTCAGTAAGTGATATTTTAGCGCATGAAGTGTAGTTAGCAGCCGTCAAATCATAGTTCCCAAAGATGTTAGTGGTAGGAAAGCGACAGGGCAAATTTGAATGTGGTAAAAATTTGGTTTTTTTTAACAGTACTTGTTAATATGACATTTCCCTCACTCAATTTAGCTGTTATAGTAACCGTTTCCCTCACTAGTGATGAAAGGAAATATCTTTCCTCCCCATTTCTGAGTGTGGCACACTTTGCTGTAGCAGATTTCAGTAAGTGATATTTTAGCGCATGAAGTGTAGTTAGCAGCCGTCAAATCATAGTTCCCAAAGATGTTAGTGGTAGGAAAGCGACAGAGGAAATTTGAATGTGATAAAAATTTGGTTTCTCAACAGTACTTGTAAAATTGACATTTCCCTCACTCAATTTAGTTGTGATAGTAACCGTTTCCCTCACTAGTGATGATAGTAAATAACTACCCTCACTAGTGAGGGAAATATTATTTGACATGGTGACAAAGGAAACGTGATGTGCATTTGCAAATACAACTCCTTTGATTTATATAAAATAATTATTAAAATTCTAATATCACAAACGTAAAACGTCATTTTCAAGTTTAATGTTGAAAAAATATTATGTAACACAAGTGAAAAGAGGCCATTGCAAAACTCGTACTATTGGAGCACAAGCGATAGCAACTTTCGTACTCGTTTTGCAATTAAACACTTTAGAAACGTTTGATATCGTTAGAAGTACAAAACAATGAATTTTATCTCATTAAGCGACTATACAATAACCCATGAAAAATGAATTTAATTCCCCGTGGAGTCTTTAAAATCAATGGTGTATGAAAGCTATAAAATATTCATGATTTCCAAACAAATATTACCAACTAAATAAAAAGTAATAAATGTGTAAAAGTCCATCAGCGTGAACAGTTTGCACGTCTGGCGTTGCACAGCGCATCCGTTTGCACCACTGCACCCCCTACCCCCCGTAATTCACCCTTCTACCAACCCCAATGTTCGCAATGCCATCTATTGAGCGAAAAATCATTTACACGAACATGATTCAATTTGTCTGGCTGATTGTCCCGAAGGCGTATTTCCAACCCATTGCGTGAAACGGATCAATGTCCCGTTGGCATTTTTTCGAATGGCATCCTCCGGGCATAGCACAAGTGTGAAATTCACACAATTTAAAGTTTTAATGGTAAAAATGGAATTGGTACTGACCGTATCTGTTGAGATCTGCTTTACCGGCTGGGATGTTTCCATTCGGCTCCAGGCGATCCAGGAATTCGTCGCTGTAGCCGTTGTATGGAAGCTTTCCTCTGGGTGGATCCTCGTGCTCCTCTTTTGACACTGCTGCAAGAACAGAATACTACCATTAGCAAAGTAATTACAAAACTATATTACACATCTAGGGAGAGAAATTCTTCATTGGTGAAAAGACAATTCTCTCCCGAGGTGTATACAGAGTGGTGAATCGAAGGATGCACCATAACGTTTCCAATACTATTTTAAAATTGTCATTTATTTAACATAATAAAAGTTAAATAGTGTATTGCTAATTTTCTTAAAATGTGCCATGATAAAACGAAACAAATGTGATATTAATTATTAAGAGTTTATTTTATTTAATACATGAATAAGTTATTTTTATTATAATAACAGATTAAAATTAAAATGGGGTAGGTGGCTCAGTGGTATCGAGTTGGCCTGTGGATCTTGAGAACCATGGTTCGATCCCCACAGTCGACAAACCAATTTAAAATCTACCCCTGTGGCTCCCCCTCCACCAACATCTTTGGTACCGTGATTTGACGGCCGGTAACCGCACTTCACGCGAAAAAAATATCATCTATCGAGATCTGTTCCAGCAGAATGCCACACCCAGTAATGGGTAAAAGACGTGATGATATATTTATATTTATTTATTTAAAATTTTACTTGAACCATTTGTTCTGTTATTTCTTGGCATTGATGATTTGCAGTAAATTAAAAATAAACATTTCCTTATTTTTCCAGTTCCAAGCAGAGTAAAATTATAAATATTAGTGTCAAAAAATGAAGAAATTTTTCCTCTACAATAAACTGTTTAACTTTATTTGATGCAAAATAATTAAAGTAAGTCAATAACTGAACATTTCAAAAATAGTATTGAAAACGCTATGGTGCGTCCTGCATTTAATGTCCTGTATACTATTTTCGTCACAGCTTAAATATGATTAAGAATACGAAGAATACAGTGAAGAATCTTAAAAATTGTTGATTCAGTTTCAGCAGCTGTTCTTAGGTTTTTATTTGTTTCATTGTACTTTTATTACATTTAATATATATTTGACAGGTCAACTGTCAAAATAATATAAACTCCCTAGAGGAATAATGTGCACATTATTTCCCTGGAAATTAAATGTTTTATTTCTGTCTTGAAAACCCTGTTTCGATCCCCACAGCCGACAAACAATTTTCACCAATTTAAATCTACCCCTGTGGCTCCTCCACCACTAATATCTTTGGGGGCCGTGATTTGACGGCTGGTAACCGCAATTCACGCGAAAAAATTTATCACTTACCGAGATCTGCTTAGACAGAGTGCCACACTCAGTAATGGGTAGAAGGCGTGATGATATATTTATTTATTTATTTCTGTCCCGATTTTTGTATCATATAAACGCTCAAATATCCTTTTTAATACAATTAATACATTAATAAAAAAAAGACAAGAAGATATCTATCTACAAGTATCTCATATTTAGCGAGAGAGAGAGAGAGATGCCCTGTGTATTATTTTGTAATATTAATAATGTTAAAAAGACTTGCAAATAAATATGTGAAAAATGAAACATCTCCGTTAATTTTCCGATTCAGTGCATGTTTCAGCGTATTATGTCAGCAAATTAAATTACTGAAACTGAAACCTTTCGTGGTGTAACGAATCCAGTGACAGCCCAACAACGATAACACAGGAAACGCGATCATTCAAATTTCTGCGAAAAGCATTCGCCGTCCGTTCAATCCACACAAAGAACACCTCGAAAATTTCCATTTCACTTTTAAATTTCCCCATTAGATCCTTTCAACCAAAAAAACCAAATATCCTTTATACGTCAGGTCATTGCCCCAAAACAAAACAAGGTGAAATATGCATTCTACTCGTCAATAATTTAAAACAAAACGTAAACTGTAAAACATTTGACGATTTGACAGATCCAATTTCATGGCGTAAAGTTTATTACCACCAACAAAGCGTTGCAGTATTGGAAGATTTTTTTATAATGACCATAACTTGTGATTGTGGCGGAAATAAACGACTTTTACCGAGGCGGAAATCGGTTCCACACACGTGCAAGGCCTGCCATGATTCACGGGCCGCAAATGCGTTTTATACGTGCATTTATTGTTCTTGAAATAGATGTTTCTCTTCAGGCACGAATCCTTGTGTCGACAGTTTAGGGATATTTATTGATGGGAGAGTTGGCAACAATGTTTACGTCAGGCCTACTTGGATGTCTGAAAGTTCTAACAATTGATGTGTGCGTGAATGGCAATTGTTTTCAGCGGAATCTCGGAAACGGAAAAGGATTTTCTTTAGTGCTGAGTTTGCGAAAATTGATTTTCTTTCAAAGAAAAACGTTTTAGTACCTTTCTGTTCTTCACACGGTTTTTCTCCGGATTGCATTTTCTAGAATAAGTGAATCTCCACTAAAAGTCTACGTTTACCAGTAAAAAAAATACCATTTGCTAGACATGACATGACTATTGCAGCAAATCAAAGTATAAGACTTTTTTATGTAACTTTCAAAAAATGTACGCGGTTTTATCCATTAAGTTAATATTTTTTACAATAATACTATAAATAAATATATAAGTATATCATCATGCCTTTATGTAAAAATATAAAATCCAATGAAAATATGCAAAAAGAAATGCGAATACATCAGCTTGGCGTTAATTAGTCTAGCATTGAATCTAGAGGAATTTTTAAACGCCACGTTAATTTTTTCCCGACTTTAATCTTATTAGATCTTGCGCTTGAATAAAAAAGTTGATGATAAAAAGTCAGTCACGAAGGTACCACACAAATTGCCGGTTAAATTAACAAAAAATCCGGAAATATTGAGGACATTCCGGTAGCTTGAAATAAAGTTCCGCTAACAAATTCTGCACAGGAATTTTTTGCAATCCGGAGAACAGAAACACGAGGAGCCGAGAATGTTATAATTAGTTTTTTTACAATCTTCAAAAAAATGATAAATATTTTACATAAATATACCTGTATGTAATAATAAGCTGTGTTCCCATTAAATGCTAGAAATATTCACGAAACATTTATGTTGACACATGAGTGTAGAAAATAATTACCTTCCGTATTGTCGTAGAAAATAGTATATTATAGTTTCGAAATGGTATCATTCGAAAGTATGTGTGTAAAATGGAGTACGATTTAGCATTTTACACTACAAGAAATTATCTATTTTGCGGATTCATTGTCTCACTAATTTGTATTTTTTTTTGTATTTATGACAACCAAAAATTATAATGTTGACTATTGAGTACAGAAAATAATCACTTATTTTCATATCCTAATCTTGAAAGTGACATCTTAAAATAATTATAATTAAATGTCAACAACTATTACATTACGAGTAAGATGTTTCCATACGAGATTACAAAATCATTATCGTAAAAAAATATTAACGGACATATGTGTCGTATTTAAATATTAAACAATATTTTCATATCCTAACCTTGAAAGTGACATATTAAAATAATAGTTATTTATTGTATAAGTGTTTTAGGTGACGTTTTATCCACGAAAGATTGTTTAAATGCGAGAACGAAGTTCGAACATTTAATTATCTTGAGTGGATAATGCGCAACTAAAACACGAATACAATATAACGTTTTATCCACAATCAAAACTTTTATTCAAAATTAATTAATTTTTATTTAAAAAATCTACCCCTGTGGCTCCTCCACCACTAATATCTTTGGAGGCCGTGATTCGACGGCTGGTAACCGCACTTCACGCGAAAAAAATATATCACTTACCGAGATCTGCTTAGGTAGAGTGCCACACCCAGTGATAGGTAAAAGGCGTGATGATATATTTATTTATTTATTTAATTCATTTTACAAAATGTCATTTTTTTAATTTATCAAATTCTAGATACGTGCTGTCAAAAAAATGCATTACTATGGCATTTTTTGCTATGACAGGATGTTTGTTTATCGTTTGTTACATTGAAAAAATTTATGAATTTGGAGAAAAATGTAAGAAATTGACTCTATTCCTACAGAAGTTTTTGACGAAGCTCGAGAACTAACTCGGCGTTTATTGCCAGCGAAGTCTAAGGAATGGTATGAAAAAGAATTTACTGAATTTAAGAGTTGGTGAGAAAAACAGAGAGTAAGGGTCATAAATGAAGAAGTCATGCTTTCATATTTCTATAATATCAAGAAAAAGTATGCGGTTTCATCAGAATGGTCTAAGTATTCCATGTTGAAGGCTACTATAAAAGTTAACGAAAATATATTTCAAAATATAGCAAGCTGACAGCTTATTTGAAGAGTGAATGTAAGGGGTAAAAAAGCAGCCGTTTTGGAAAGAAAATATCAAATTAGGTAAAACGAACAATGATTTAAGTGTTAATATAAATGTTAATATTAATAAGTAATTTAATAAATTTGACTGATTTCTGTGCATTATTCCTTCATTCTTTTAACAGTGTAATAAAATTACTTTATTCCACTAGTGTATAATTGGTCTCATTATACAGTTGCAATGAGCACAAATAAATGCATATTATGAGTTGATTGTGGATAAATATAATTAAATTTCAAAAACTGTTTGTTACCTAGTAACTTTACAATAACTACCATAATATTTATTACAGTACTAGTACTGTAAAGTCTCACATTTCTCATTACTATAAAGAGTGTAATCATAGAAACACGACACAGTATGAAATATTTATAAATATTAGAAAGGCAGCAATATCCCCTGACGCAGCAATTCTTTTAAAATAATATTCATAAATACTTAATCCAAAGTAGTATTCCCTGCATACTATCCTTACTAAACAACCCAAATACCCATCAATAAATCATCCCCCGTCTGTAGAACCGCAGGTCCCCCGCGGGCCCATTACACTATCTTACGACTTGGCTTCGCGTCCTTACACAAACACCCGTACATCCGTACACAAACAGTGTGCGAGAGGACGATGCACCTGGCGCAGTCCTGACTGGACCTGTGCCCGACGCCGGCGGCGGCGGCTGAGGGCGAAGACACCGGCAAGTGTAGCGACGCTCACCGGGTGACCCATTTCCGATACGCGAAGGAGAAACAGAGTATCAGGGTAGCAGAACTCGGTGCTGGTGTACTGGGACCGTGCGAGGACTCCGCAATGTGACAGAGGAGGATGATGAGGTTTGGGAATTTGAAAGTGTGTTTGCTATGTAATGGATGATGGATGCTATTATATTTTATCGTTTTGTGATAATACTGTGCTGCAATAGAAACTATATTTAAATTTTCTAAACAATTATATAAATAGTATCACGTAACTTTCTTAGTACGATCGAGAATATGCCTACCTAAAATTAATAAGAAACAAAAAATTATCATAATACTAATTACTCCATATGATATGTAACTTCGATTTGAATTTATTAATTTAAATCAATCTTAAAATTTAAGATTTGTTGGCGCAACTGATCATTAGTGAGCATAAAAAGATTTAATAGTTATTTTTGTATCAGTGTTTTTTTGTTGCGCGTGAGAATGTTACTTTTAGTCGAGACAATAAAAATCATTCGAACGCGCCAAAAAACAAGAATTTTGGCCACGAAATACAAACAACATTGTTTCTACAACTGTAAATAAAGAATAATACAATAATTATTGATTTATTTAAGTAAATTGAAGGAAAACAATTAACAATAATATTAATTTGATACTATTGATGTGTTGTAACTAGGGTTGTGCCGTGGTCAATTGACCGGACAATTGACCAAAAATATTTGACAGCCAAAAAAAACGGTCAAATAATCTAAATGGAACCGCCACGACATCTGTTGTTCAATAGAAATAGCTACTTACTATTATTACATGAATATATGTAGTTTGGTATTCTGGGTTCTGGAGAATTTGCTTACTTTACTTTACAAATAAAATAAATACATATTATTTCATTTCATTACGTCTTTTACTTTATTTTCCCCTTTATTTTGAATTTGATGTGGTTTTGTTTATTAGTTGTTGTTGGTTTTTCATTTTCAGTAATATTGGATGTAGTAAACAGTACTATATCAATAAATTACAATTTTAATTGTGATTTTTATTAAATGTTTCTTGGTCAATTGACTGGTCAATTGACCGGTCAAATAATCGTCAATTGACCGAAAAATATTTGACTGGTCAAATGCACAACCCTAGTTGTAACTAATGAAATCTGACAACAAATAATTTGGGAGCGTGCGCGAGATACTCATTTTGCGCACTAGGGTGCAAAATAATGCATAAAATACACGTTGTCATGGCAATGTAAATGATGAAAAAATCACGTACTTCGCGTATTGATATTAGTGAAACAAAATGAACATTTTTTGACAGTTGTAGAAAAAATAATTTGTTTATTAATCTAAATCATTTGTTATTCTGCACAACAGGACTTTATCCCAGTTTCAGTAGCTTATAATACAATCTGAATCATTCAAATATATTAATATTTTCTTGATATAAGTTGAAGTTGGCGAGATTTGTACTTGAAATTTGAGGCGCAAATTGTATTCACTCGTATATCCAATTTCTATTAAATTAATTCGAGAAATGCTCAACAAATACTTCAAGGGTCCGTGCTTCCGAATTTGATGTGAAAATGACGTGATATTATTTACAAAAATTAATGAATGACGTTGTCTACATTAATTATAAAATTTTATCCTTATAATATACGAGAGAAAAATGATTCAAAATAATTTAATTGTTAGAACAGTTGCTAAACAATTGCCTAACCATCATATCAGTATTTTAAAATGTGGTAGGTGACTTAGATTTGAAACCCGGGTTCGATTCCCACAGTCAACAAATTTTCACCCCATTACCTTTCGGAGCCGTGATTTAAGAGCTGATAACCGCACTTCACGCGAAGAAATATATCACTAATAGAAATCTGCTACGGCAGAGTGTCACGCCCAGTAATAGGTAAAAGACGTCATGATATTGACTAAAGTTAATTTATATTATGACAGAAAAATTCTGATGACGCCTGGATTCGAACCAGGGACCTTCCGCATACCGGGCAGAGATGCTAACCGCTACACCACGTCACCTGTGTTCGAAATATGGCATCAACTGAATTTTTCTGTCACAGTGTCTAAGCGTAGCTTCGTTCCGAGAGACTCCTATATAGGCATTGACAACCGGGTTCGTCTACAGTGACACAGTTTTTGATTATGAGGGAATCATACCCAAGCCTAGAGCTAATATTATTAAGTTGTGTGATTATTAAAGGTAATATTCAGTTGATGCCATATTTCGAACACAGGTGACGTAGTGTAGCGGTTAGCATCTCTGCCCGGTATGCGGAAGGTCCCTGGTTCGAATCCAGGCGTCATCAGAATTTTTCTGTCATAATATAAATTAACTTTAGTCAAAAACTACAGGTATGATTACCTTTAATAATCACACAACTTAATAATATTAGCT
This sequence comes from Pterostichus niger, assembly GCA_947425015.1. NCBI lineage: Eukaryota > Metazoa > Arthropoda > Insecta > Coleoptera > Carabidae > Pterostichus > Pterostichus niger. Next base: position 7,458,606 of record OX380336.1, on the reverse strand, counting down.
CTACGTCATGATATATTTATTTAATTTTGAAACAATTTATTTATTTGAATAATACTCGCATTTCAAATTAAATAATTATGCGTGCGTATTTAATTTGCTTATTTGTCATTAAGAGCATGATTTTAATTCACTATATAACATGACAATATTAAATAATTAATGAAATGTACATTAATTATCAGGACAATTAGCGCTAATGAATATTTTATTAATATGCCTACAAATTAACAACTACAATTTTACTCAAAATTAGATACTGACAAAAGTTCACTCAATTATTATATCAAAATAAACATTTATAGAATTGTCATTAACCCGTATCCAATTTGTTTTAAATTAGTAATTAGAGTTTGTAATCATTTCAACAAATATAATAGCTAAATACCTCACTAATAAAATTCATTTTGTTGGATCTGGATTAATATCATAACCGTGAGTAATAATTTATTATTGACAATCACAATAAGGTTGATATAACAATGCAACTACATTCACGTCACTGTCACATAACCTCTAATAATTACTATTTTGTCCCGCGTGATGGCCGCGCGGGTTGAGGGCCTGACTCACGACCATAAGGTCGTGGGTTCGGGTCCCGTCCGTGGCAACCATACAAAGGACATATCGGCATATAACCTGAGCAGTTGGTCCAATATGTAAATAAAAAAAAAACTATTTTATTGCGCGCGGGAGTATTTAGATGAAAACTTAAAAAATGCGGATCGGGCGTAATGGCGACACAAGACCTAAGTAGTTAGTCTACCAAAATTACTATTTTCGTTAGTTGTCTAGACCTAAAATTGTAATTTCCAACGTAGTAGTAGAAAAAGTATAGTATTCAACTTGTGTATAATGGCTATTACATGCTTGTTGAATAATATACTAAGTTGAAATCAGTGAGATTTGAACATATTACCTGTTTCTTTGAAATTAGTAACCGGAAATTTAACCTCGGTTACGATTGCCTGTCTGTTTTTATTGTTAACTTATTATTCATTAGTAAATAGTTGTTTGTACAGCTAGTAATGAAAGCAATACTTTTTACATGAATTTGAAGTTAAAAATAAACGAAGGCGAAGCCAAACTTTGTCTCAATCAAATGAATGAAAAAAAAAGATGCTTTCATTACGCGTTGTACATTTTTTGTTTGTTTAGATATTAGATTGATTTTACGGAGATAAAATTTAAAATTAATTTGACAGATTTTCGAGAGTATATTGTTAAATTTTAAATGAAATAAATAAAGATAGTGAAAAAAAAAGTAAAATTAAACTAATGAAAATATATTAGTATTTAGTTTATTTTATTACTTTTATTTTAATCTATAATTTATAAAGTACTTGAAAAAAAATGTTAGTTAATATTTTTTATTAAACCTAGTTTTACCAAGTGTATGGATGACAATTAATTTTGTCTTTGTTGTTATTTAAAATGTTAGTTTCTACACGATTTTACGTAAAAAACAGGATTTTTATGATTAATATGCAAAAAAGAAATATATATATATCAGCAGGTATAAAAACAAAGAATAATTTGAACATAAATAAATAAAATTGCCGTATATTCCCCTGCAATAAACATTACACAACCACCCCAATCATCTCACCAAAATCCCTCGCGTTACCTACATTCAAGTTTTCCACCCCCGTGCCGCCCGGGCATCCTCGCGATGACTCACCGACGCTATCGCCTCCGTGCTCCTTTTCCACAGTCTCGCTTCGCGTTTGTCCCGGTGGCGGGAGTATGCTGACCCCATTATCGATCGTCCGAGCCACCGCCGCCCACTCGCGACACCACCGCCGCCGCTACCGCCGCCACCTCCAGAGTCACGGAGTGAAACTGCAGCGTACGATCTCGGGAGGGATGCATGCGGGACTGGAAAAAGGACGTGAGTTAGATAGTTGAAGGGTTGGACAGGATGGTAAAGGGGTGTGAATTTTGAGAAGATTAGGACCACTAGCGGTCCGTGAAACTTAAAACTTTTAACTGTATCTCTAACTACTAGTATTTTTGTATGGATTTATAATTTTTTTATATTTTATTTTATGTCTTATTTAATTTTTCTTGGGTCTCACAGCCGACAAACAATTTTCATCACGGTAAAAGTACCCTCACTAACATCTTTGGGAGTCGAAGAAATATATCTCTTATCGAGATTTGCTACGGCAAAGCGCTACACTCAGTAATGGGTAAAAGGCGTGAGGATATATTTAATTATATTTACATATTTAAATGTTACAACTAAAAGTGTATTCTATGTCGGAAATAAAGAATATTTAAATGAGTTTCTTTTAACATATTTTCTCTATACAGCAATTTAAAATTTAATTGGATTTCTGGCAAGTAAAAAAGAATCGTATGATGACCACATCACATTTTTTGCTTCACATTTTCGTGTTTTTTTTTTTAACTGAGAATTTAGGTTAGTACTGCAAGGATGCTAGCACAGTTTTTTCCGTCTTTTTTCTGAGGTTTTTATGTGAGATTTTAGAGGTTTAAATAATGGAAAGAATGAATGGAATGAACAGGAAGAGGATGCGTGCTAAATCTTAGTTTTTACTCTAATAAAAAAGACAAGAGAAGTCCGGAATAAAATTTGTTTTAAGTAGAAGTTTTTTTGTAGAAATATAATTCAGTAGCATTTCCTGTACTCTATATATTAGTCATTCTTTAAAAAACTGCAAAGAACTAAACTTCGAGTAGAATTTATTAAGATAATATACAGACTGGAGAATTTTATTTAAATTATTACATTTATATTCACCGTTACTAAGGTAATGAAGGTAAATATAAGTTTATTCACTTGTAAACAGTTCTCGTCCCTGTTTATACGATCCATCAAACAAGCTGTTTTAAGGTATACAAAAGCTTTTGGACGAAAGCACAAACAAAGTATTTGAGGCTGAGAGTTATTTTGAATATTTATAAAATCACAAAATAGTTACTTGTATCATTACATTTATCCCTATAGTTAAAATATATAATTTATCGAGAACTGCTACGGCGCATATATATATATATATATATATATATATATATATATATATATATATATATATATATATATATATATATATATATATATATATATAATTTTACCGGGAGTTTTTCTTATCAGTAAACATAGGGATATATCATTACCATAGTTACAGTTAAAAAGTTTGACAGCAATACATTAGAGCGATTATTTTAAAAGTAAACATAGGGAAAATAATATTTTCAGCAATGCATTGAAGTGTAATAGTCTATAGTCTAGAAGAAACATTTTAAATTTAAACAAATTAAATAAATTTGAATTACTTTAAATTACATTAACTAAACGTTAGGTATAAATTTAGAACCTCAAAACAATCCAAAAGTTCTTTTGTGTATAGGTTTGTTCGCAAATTCTTCGTTTAAGAGCTCGTACATACAAATAATGAGAATTTTGGGTTGAACCAGTTCAAAAATTGAAAATTATTAAAATGTGGTTCTATATAATTCAGACCACGAGAAATCGAATGGCGCAAGGCGCATCTTCATATCTATTTTAGTTTTTGAGTTACAGCGATTTTTGACTTTTTTTTAAGCTCAACTTTGAAAGCCCATAACTCAAAAACTAAAAGAGATATTGAAATGCGGTTTGAACGAGTGTATTTCTCGTGTGCTTAACAGGAATTTTGAAAATTTTGAAAATTTTTTAATTTTTTCAAAATTTTTCTTCCTCAATATTTCAAAAACTTGAAAAGATAATGAAAATCTGAAAACACCAGAGAATTTCTAGCGTGAAAATACATGAGTATGCAAATTTTCAGAATAAAATTCGCACGGATACATTTTTTATTACAAAAAAACGAAAAATGGACAAAAATCGTAAAAATCTTAAGGCTAACCCCTTAAGAAATCTTCAAAAAACGGTCATTTTCGATTTTTTGTAATAAAAAATGTATCCGTTCGAATTTTCTTCTGAAAATTTGCATACCTATGCATTTTCACGCGAGGAATTCACTTGTGTTTTCATATTTACATTATCTCTTCAACTTTTTGAAATATCGACAAAAACAATTTCGAAATAAATTGAAAAATGTTCAAAATTTTCAAAATACATGTACAAGTTAAGTATCGCACGAGAAATACAATCGTTCAAACCGCATTTCAATATCTCTTTTAGTTTTTGAGTTATGGGCTTTCAAAGTTGAGCTTTAAAAAAAGTCAAAAATCGCTGTAACTCAAAAACTAAAAGAGATATTGTTACATATTATTACATTTGACAACAAAAAATATGCGATACAAAATATTGAAGTTAGTTTTTAAATATATTATAATGACAGTTATTTAACCATAAGATAAAATCCAAACCATCACTGTAATACCGGGTGTTACAATTTAATCTTTTTAACCATAATATATTTGTTTAAGAAGTATAGGTACATACCAATGTGCATACTAATACATATTAATAATATTAGTAAAGTTGCAGTCGCGGTAAAGATGATTACACTTGTATCGGTTTATGTTAATTGTTGTTTCCGTGTTAGCGATTACCAGTTCTCGCAGTTAACCAGCATTACTGCGGCTATACGGATATGTGATACGTTCACGTTATGCAATGATGATGTGTGCACATAGTTGAATTATACTGCAATAATATACGCCGAGGTACCATCATTTGCACTTGACACAAATGTTGTTTTATCTATGTAAATACACATGTAATACAACATACTTGTACAAATATCATTTAGTAGCCACTGTTTACACTATTTACTGCTTATTCAGATGGGTTACAAGATTACTACATTGGATGGACCATTCAAAATTTACATTATTTAAATCTTGGTTAAAACATTCAACGTTCCATTGGGTTCAGCGGGGCAAAATATATACAGAGTGTAGAATTGAAATGTGACGTATAGGGATTTCAGTGTTATTTTTTAAATATTGCTGTATCTCTTTACCTATTCACTTTAGAGCAAAAGCGTAAATACAAAAATTGTTCAGAAATTAAAAACGCTTCCTATAAAGTAAATTTCATTACATAAATGTTAATAGTTCACGAGATATTAATTAAATGAAATTCAAAATTTATTCAAATTTTTTGAAGATTGGAAAATTAAACAAATGAACTGAATATTTGACATATTGTAAAAGAGTTTATGTGTGATCCAAAAATACCTGCCCACACATTAACTTTTTGGCGATACTGGGTATGACTTTAAAGGAAGAGTTTTTAATTTCTGAACAATTTTTGTATTTACGCTTTTGCTCTAAAGTGAATAGGTAAAGAGATACAGCAATATTTAAAAAATATCATTGAAATCCCTATACGCCACATTTCAATTCTACACCCTGTATATATATAGAAATTTTTGTTACAATACATAAGAAATAATTGATAGAAAACAGTTTGAAATTGACCTAAAATCGAAGGTACCCTCGGAACTTATAAAAAAAAGTTCTTAAAATCAATTCGGACACGAGAAATATAAAGTCGTGTATCTTCATAATATGTTTTAATTATTCAGATATAGCCTACTTTCCCGAGGCTATATCACAAAAACTACACGACATATGAAAATTAAATTAACGTATAAGAAAATTTTCAGCAATTTTTAATTTTTCAAAACTTCCGCCAAAAGTTTCTCATAAAAGTTCTTGACCAATATCTCAAAAACAGGAAAATATATGCACTTGGGAATTTTACCATTGGATTCAGCGGGTCAAAATACATATGTATGTAAATTATCGTTACAATATTCCTACGAAGAAAATTTTTAGAGAAAATGATCTGAAATTGGTCTAAAATCAAAAAAAATCCAAGAGGTACCCCTTAGGAAATATTAAAAAAATTAAATTGCATGACATCAGCTAAATATCTATCTATCAATATTTGTAATTATACAATTAAATTAGTAACTATGTAAAAGGAATCCTAAATAATAGTCATAATCAAGAAGAGAAAAAATCAACAACTGTTCAATTATGTGCGTTATAGCAACAATTAAATGATACACACTATCTACCATTTCTTTGGAATAGAACAACATCCCGAACAACCAAAAAAACAAAAGGAAATCGTCAACTTCCTGTCGAAAACAAAACTTCAAACGGTCAAATTAGCATGTAATTATCTCGTCACATTTACAGGCCTTGCACGAAACCCATCATGCAAGTCAATCTCAGACTTAGTGCTAAATAGCAAAACAGATCTTTCAGAACCAGAAACAAACGAAACAACTTCCAGTTAGAAACAAAACACTACTACTACAATGAGGTGGAGTACAGAAACAAAAGAAGTTTCTAGTGTAATAACTATGATCAGAAGATAAAGATAATTAGACTCTGATTTTGTTTCTTTCAGTTAGCGAAATTAGAATTTAAAAATTATTTCTGTGCTTTCCCTTTTATTATTATCTTTGAGGGCCGTGTTATAAAAAGCAGTAACTAATCTATATATTCATAATTTACATTTATTTTGTTTACGACCGTGCAGTAAGTGAGTAATTATGTACAAATTTTTAGTGCAATATCATACAGTATGCAATAATATTCATTTATACACCTAGTATGAAAAGTACCACTTTATTACACAAGTTGCCTACACTATTTTTTATTCAACCGAACTTTAACTAACTATATTAATTTTTCTAATTACATTTTAAACGTCCAAAACATTTATTTTTATCTTAGTTTACGTAGCAAATAAACGTTTTATTGAATGCTGTAAAATAAACAATAACTTTTCGTTCTTAAAATGACTATATAAAGACTCACTTTTTGCACGATCGTATTAAAAACATTTCATTGCACATTGCTATTTGTTTCTATGGAACAAATTTGACTTATAAAATAAATGCAAAATTAGTCAACATTATTAAAATTTATTTAACTTTAAAATTGTGAAACAGTTCTTTCTATGTTCATGTTTACTAATTTTCATTTATTACTGTAACCTAAAAGACCAGTGTTACGAAAAATGTTTGTTTCAAGTAATGTGCAATTATTTTTGAAAAAATCAGAAAAAAATATTATTAATACATATATCCTTAATTTTTATCAATAATTTTGAAAAATCCTTACATTTTTAGCAACAATTTTGAAACATCCTATATAATCCTGCGCTCATGGTTTTCAGAATGTGATTTCGATTAATTCTTTTATATCGGATTAAAGTAAGATTAGCTAATCCAAGATTCAGGATTCGTTAAAACTTTTTTGAAAATCGTGCTGCATAAATTCAAATCTCGCTGACTTCAACTCATATAAAAATACGATTTATTATAAGCTAAAGTCTCCTTGTGCCGTAATTGATTTTAAAGGAAAATGTTCATCCAACATTAGGTATAAATATATTATAGGAAGGTTAATTGTAAGACGGACAAACTGAATTTATAATGTTTTATATTATATTCTATGTGCGATCGATTTCGAGACTATGCTCATCTTCGGGCAAAAAGATGAGCATAGTCTCGAAATCGATCGCACATAGAATATAATATAAAACATTATAAATTCAGTTTGTCCTTCTTACAATTAACCTTCCTATAATATAATTATTACAAACTGACATGGAGTCCTTCATTACGAAAATTAGGTATAAACAGAAATATCATCCAAAACAAAAAGAAGTAAATTTTAAATTACTCGTAACAAAGCAAAACCGTGCAAACAAAGAACGATAAACAAAAAACCAGCCAAAAATTTTAAACAATTCACAATTTATCACGAAATCCGAAACTCAAACACACACAAAAAACAAAACCAAGTGGCACTCACATATACCATAGCCAACTACTAGAATTCAATTGAGAATTCACGTCTGCAGTTTGCAATTTACAATTTGTTGGCGATATTCATATCCAATTAAAATTCATAGTTCGCTCTCGGTCAATTTGAACCGTGGACATCGGATTAGCGGCAGAGCGACGGCGGCGGCAACGACGCTATTATCGCTTGGTGGCGGCATCGGAGGCGAGAATGCCGAGAATGGCCCTTACGAGGGATGATTACCCCGACAATATCGTTCCGTTCTTGTCCCCTGTGTAGCTGGCGCAGCGACGTCGTGTTCGTGTTGTGTATAAGCGTCACAGGATATTTATGAGTATTTTGCATTTGTTTATTTTTGGTTTTGAGGTTTTTTATTTGTGTGCAAAGCGAATTAAAATTATTGTATTACTTACATTTAATAATTGCAGAAAAATCCTAGTGTAAAACTTTTTAAATATCTTATTAAAATAAAAGTAAAATTGTTATTGAAAACTGTATCTATATCTCTCAATATACAGGGTGTTTCTATACCTCTGCACAAAACTGTAATGGCATATATAAAAGTATAACATTTTCTCCCGCATGTAAAGTTTAATCGTACAAAGGAGTAAAAGACACTTTAATTCAGAGGTATACATATGATTTGTTCTACGACCATTCTTTCATATTAAATAAAAATTAAACAATATATACAGGAGGTGTAAAATAAATAAAAAACATTGATATTATATCCTGAAATAATCACTTCAACTATTGCAAAAACATTTAAGTTTATATAATTATTTGATGCACTGATTATAATGCTAAAATATGTAAACTTTACTTGGATCTAACATTTTTAGTGCTACTGGACTTATAGGTTATATTACAAAACTTCAATCAAATTAAATAAATGTTTAATGTTGACACATTTTTATTCATTACTGTAACCTATCATCAGTCCATTGGCAATGTTTGCTTCTAGTATTGTGCAATTATTTTTACAAATTTCTGTAATAGTTATTTACATTGCAAGACCGTTATACAGAAATTTACAGGCGAGCATAGAAAGGTAACGGGCGAGCGCTAGCGAGCCTGGTATCTGTGTGAGCCTGTAAATTTCAGTTAACGGTCGAGCATTGTGCAATGTTTTATGTGCATTTGAATCGCAATATTTGTATATTTAATCAAATTAATTGCAATAGTATAACGCAATAACTAAAATGTTCAATCAAGGTAGACTTTGAAAATCTGATAGATTTTGTTTAATCAAAAAATATTTAAGTGTTAAAATTAGATATGTTGTCATGATAACCAATGTCAACAGCCCGTTATAATTTTTACACGGGCTAGCACGTTATAAGTCTCGTAACCCCTAGAGACAGAGTTAAGTAAACAGTTCATTACGATTCAAATGTACGTAACATTATTTTTGCGTTGTAATCAGTACATCAAATAATATATACCCTTTTTTTTGCAATAAATTTGAAACATGTTTTATAAAAGAAGATATTCCATTACAAGATCGTATTCTACAGTTACACAACTTTCTAAAACAATAATACAAATATCAGTATGTATAACACAAATGCAATATAGATTTTCCACAGTCTAAGTTTACCTACTTCTGAGAAATCTTCGAAATGCCACCAGTAACCCATACAATACATTCCAGACAACTTCATTTGTCTCCAACTCACGTACCAACCTCACAGACACAAAATCCCCAGACGCGCACAGGTACACAATAAACCTTGCCGCACTCCTCTGTACCAAGTTCAATACCCGATCATTGAAAATTCAATATGTATCTACAGATATTTCGATAAGAGTTGTAGAGGGTCGCATGTAAAAAGGGAATACAAACATAGACGTACCTCCGCGGAAGGGAGTTTAATTAAAAATTTTGATGGAATGATTTACAAAGCTTGTTATACCTACGTTTTAGGTTTTGGTTATAATTAGTTTTTCCATGTTTATTTCGACACGCGTATGAACATTTCACGTTTTCATCTACATTTTTTTTCTTTTGTTATTGAATTTAGACATGTTTGTTTTTATATATGAATAAGAAAAATATAATGTATGAAAATTGTTTTGGAAAAAATCGCTGTAAGCTACAAAGCTTATTTTTCGTTTCAAATTATTAATTACATTTTTATTTAAGCACAGAAAAACACTTATTATTATTATTATTGCAACAGAACTTTCCAAAGTATACTGTACAACATAGGAAGTTAAACCCAATTTTATTACAGAGAACCTACAGTTTATAGTAGAATTTGAACCAGTAAAATGCAGTTTATGGAGTATGTGCCTCGTTTGAGAACCCGGGTTCGATTTCCACAGCCGACAAACAATTTTCAACATATTAAAATTACCCCTGTGGCTCTCTCATCACTTACAATTTTAAGGGCTGTGACTTGACTACTGGTAACTGCATTTCATGTGCATAAATATATATCTTACAGAGATCTGCTATGGCAGACGGCCACACCCAGTAATGAGTAATAGGCGCGATGATACATTTATTTTATTATTTTATTGAATATACTTTAAATTTTGGTTAACTAATTAGTTGTATATTCAGAACATGAAATGAGTATTGGGGTATCAAAAAAAAATATATTAAATTGTTGATAGAGGTAGACGACATTCTGAGAATGCCTAAAATATATCACAGATAAATTAAATAGAATTTATTTTACGGCCAGAAGTAGTAGACGATTTCTATGACATCAAAATCGTAACAAAAAATAACACATTTTATCTCGCTATACAGTTGTTAAGAACGACGAGACTAAAATAAACTTTTTTTCTCGTTGCTAATAATGACTAGAGAAAAAGCATATTTTAGTTCCATTTTTTCGTTGCTAAACAAAGGAAAATAAAACAATATTCAATCATTCGTCATTAATAAGTATTAGTTTTAAATACTGAAACCACAGACAAAAATAGAATATACATATTGGTGCATGGTGTCAAAAAACTGCAAAATTTATTACAAATTTTAATTAAAAATCTATTTGTAGCAAATATTTGATGTTTTAGCGGGCGATTAAATCATATTAATGCCATTACTAATAGCAATGTAAAATAAAGTAGTAGTACAAAATAGATGAACGTCTTGGACAGAATCGCGTACGTAAATTTTAACAGTTACATAAAAACAAAATTCATGAATTAAGGTTAATAAAGCAAGGGTACATCTAAATCTAATCATATTCATCATATTTACTCATATTTTTTATTTTATTACTTTTATTCAAACTTCGTGTATTAAGAGACAAATTCTATATAACGTAACACAAATTAACACGTTGACTTTGGTTTCCAGTTAAAATCTGAATCTTAACACATTGTCCTTTCAGTAGAAAGTAGTAAAGAGGCTACAATATGTGTAATAGAACTTTGCGGTTCGTGTTTAAGTTAAAACTTATTTCATTAAAATACTAAAATAAAGTTAAATTTTAGTTGGATATGGTTATGCTGAGTCTGGAGTTTCTAACTCCGTATAAATGTGCAGATTTCTACTCTGTGAACTTCATTACAACACACGCAAAATTCAAGATTATAATTAAAGAGTTAAAGTTCATGTTGAAGAGCATTCAAGTCATTCATGAATAAAAAGAGTAGTTTTACTACTTGCTACTTTTAACTATGTAGATTTGTATTGCACTTTCTCTCTTTTGTCAACTTAAAAATTAAAGAAATTAAACTGCGTTCTTTTATAATAATAAAGATTAACACAATTTAAATTGCTGATAAATGTAACCTATCTATTTAATATAATAGCAGCTATTATAACATATATACAGGGTGTAACAGCGAAACCAACCACCGCCTATATTTTCTTTATTATTATAGTAACAAAAAAATATTATAAAGCAAAGTTGTAGAAGACCAAGGGGGACATCTGCTTAAAGAATAAAATAATTTTTTAAACCAGTGGTTCTCAAGTTACAACACAAAGTTATATTTTTTCAAATGGGATTATACATATTTTTTAGGCCTATTCGATAGAGTATATTTTTCTGAATTTAACCATGTAACCATTCTACATCCTTACATACAAAAATATTGAGAAAAATTCAATTGAATTTTAAATAATTGTTAAGTTTTAATATTAATGTGCAGTAAGCTATGAATGAAAAACAAAAGAACAAAATTTAGCTGCTGTCAAGTAATAATAATAAAAATGCACAGGCGCGGAGGCCGAGCGTGTTAAGGCACATCTCTTAACATACTGTGACGTCACCCGAGCCAAGGTTCGTCAGTTCGAATCCGCCTGTCGACAATGTGTGATTTGTCGTAAAATATAAAATACAGCTACATGTATTTATCACACACGGGCGCTATAAGCTAGTCACTTATACGCCTTAAATAATGGAGCATTCGACTACGAAGACCGGCAGTACGGCAGTGTAAAAACTACGGCTCGGTTTGTCCGGTAGGCCCGGGCCCAATTTGGGCTGTAGTGCCATCAGAAGAAGTAATAATAATTGTTGCAAATTGTTATTCTTTGTGTGTTTCATATTTTGTTCTTTTGTTTTTGTTGTAACTTGAGAACCACTGGTTAAAAAAAATATTTTATTCTTTAAACAGATGTCCCCCTAGGTCTTCTACAATTTTGCTTTATAATATTTTTTTGTAACTATAATAATAAAGAAAATATAGGCAGTGGTTGTATATATATATACGTTCTTTTGTTCCATAAATCAGTCTTCCTATCATGATAAAATAAAAAATGAAAACCGCGTTTTATTTGCGCAAACAGAACAAGCGCATTTCACATTAATGTTTACCGACCGTTGATCGGCGATCTAGTAGACAGCGAAGAGTGAAAAAAATACCCTGTCAATATGAATGAATGTTTTTTGCAGCGCATATTGATCGGAACATTGATGTTGTACGTCAAGTACTCACTGCTAAATGGAAGTCTATTTTAAAGTTGATTGAAGAGGAATTTGCGATGATGGAGAATTATTTTTGAGGTAGGAAGAGTGAAAATAAAGCGAACAAAAAGTGGATTAAAATTAAAGTCAGAATAATTTGTACCAGTAAGGTGATGAATTCGCTTAATTTGTACAATTAAGTTATGTTTGATAGTGTTTACTCTAATTAAGAGAATGATCATTTTCATCATACATCAAATTTAATGGGGTAGGTGGCTCAGTGGTATCAAGTCGACCTGTAGATCTTGAGAACCCTGGTTCGATCCCCACAACCGACAAACAATTTTCACCAAATTAAATCAACTCCTCCACTAACATCTTTATGGGTCGTGATTTGACGGCTGGTAGCCGCACTTCACGCAAAGAAATATATCACTTACCGAGATCTGCTTCGGCAGTGTGCCACACTCAGTAATGGGTAAAAAGCGTGATGATATATTTATTTATCAAATTTAATGATACAAAATTTGACAAACAAGAATAAAATTATCGTATGACACCGAATTAAAATAATACTTATAATATTTATGTATATTATACTGTACAACAAGAACTTAATTCGAATTACAGTACAGTGTCCGGACACACCAAGCCGTAGTATGGTAGTTTTTTTTTTTAGCTTGAGTGCGATCCGAACGTGGGATCTCCGGATTTGAATTTAGTAACGCTATATATCGCACTTCACGCGAAAAATATATCACTTACGAAGATCTGCTTAGGCAGAGTGCCAATACCCAATAATGGGTAAAAGGCGTGATGATATATTTATTTATTTTATTTATACAGGGTGTTTCACAACTTAGAGCAAAAAATTAAAGGGTATATTCTGTACGACGTGCTGATCATGAAACAAAATGATTTTTTTTTTAATTCGAAAAATTAAGGGTTGTTAACCTAAAACATTTTTTATAGTACTGTACTGGATTCGCTTTCCTATTAAACACAAACAATAAAGTAGGTATCAATTACGAAAGAATAATTACACAATTCAATTATTAGCAGTTATTTATAATAGAATTTTATTTAATTAATAACTTTAACATAATCATCCACCCAGTGGCAGTGGCAACGAAAAATTTTGGACTGGGAAACATGAAAAATAGTTTTGCAATTTAAAAAAAATTCTTTTTGTTTCATGTTCAGCACGTCGTATACCCTTTAATTTTTTGCTCTAAGTTGTGAAACACCCTGTATGCACCACCGTACTGCCGAACTATATGAGCAGTAAAAGAAATGATAAACGGAAATGAATATTAAGATTAAAATGATTAGAATGTGATTCTAGGTTTGCAAATTTCGTGTTACTGCACCTAATTTCAGTTGCAATTCTGGCTAAAAGCCAATAATTATCATGTGTTTGCAGTTTCTGCCAAATGGAACATCTATTTTATGATCATTAAAAATCATTTACTGCTGTTTCAAATATAATTTACTGATTTCAATTTTCTCGTATTCATATGCTCCTGGCCAACTGAATTTTCTGTGAAAATAAGAAGGGATCTTATTCACTCTGAATTCTATTCGCTTTCTCTTTCTAGTTAGAAAATAGATGCATTATACCAGTGTTGTTCAACCTGTCGATCGTGAAACAATTTTTGATCGATTATCTACTTCATTTGTTAATAATCGTTTTCAACATAATCTAAACGTCGCATAAACAAAATGTCTAAAATACTTGATACAAACCAATCCGAAATAGAATTTAAAATAATAAACATTTAAAATAATGTTTATTTAAAATCAGTAAATCGAGAAGTAGTGAAAACAATGACAGTCTTTTGCAGAAAATAATTACTTTCTGTACCCAACAAATAAATGCAGTAAATGAATATTTTCTGCACTGTCATATACGAATTCAAGATTTTTAGTAATATTTTTTAATTCTGAATAAAAAAGTATACACAAAATAAATAAATATATCAACACGCCTTTTACTGTGTGTGGCAATCTTCCGCAGCAGATCTCAGTAAGAGATATATTTATGCACGTGAAGTGTCAAATTAAGGAGGGGTAGATTTATTTCAAGTCAAATTAAGTACCCCAAAGATATTAGTGAAGGGAGAGCCACAGAAATAATTGTTAATGTGAGGAAAATTTAGGTTATAAATAAATAAATATATCATCACGCCTTTACCCATTACTTTGCCATAGCAGATATCGGTATGTGATATATTTCTCCGTACGAAATGAGATTATTAACCGAGAAATCACGGCCCCCAAAGATGTCATTGGCAGGGAAGCCACAGGGATAGTTTTAATATGCTGAAAATTGTTTTTAGACTGTGGGAATCAAACCCGGGTTCTCCCCCATAATAAAAACCTTCAAAAATATTACATTTGAAATACGGGCAGTAAACTGAGAATCACATGATGTAGGTATGTGGCATTGCGTCAACCAACTCTTTGTTCAAGTTACAATTCAAATTTCATCCTACATATTTACTCATCACTAAAGCCCGGATTTTTAGGCAATTGCCTAGATTCAAATTTTAATATACTTCAGGCAATTTCGTTTTTCTATACATTGGTAATATGTTTACGTGTAATAGAAGGTTTTTTTTTCGTGCCTTTGAGCCTTTTTTTTCTATATTTTGGTTATTCTGCCTATTTTACCTTATAAAGCCTATTTTGCCTATTTTTGTTGCCTATTCTAACTTTTATTGAGCAGACAAGGTTTATCATCTACTTCGTTGAACGTTGACTAATTCAGCACTCGACAAAGTGTTTCAACCTATAATATTTAAAGTACTTACTTTAATCAAGTTTTTGTGTGTGAATTTAAAATGCCGAAAGAAAACACGTTTTTTAGTCAAAATTTTACGTGGCAATTCAATTGTGTGTTTGCCATTAATCAATGGAGCTGAGGTAACTTTAGACGATATGGCTAAATATAAGAACGCTCCTGTCACATTTTGTGATGTCGAACGAAGTTTTCAGCTTACAAGCAAGTTCTGACAGACCGAAGACAGTCCCTTTCCGAAAATTTCATAAAGTAATTGCTTGTAATATTTTGTGAATTAAAGTATACTATATAATTTGAATTTGCATAATAGTTAATAAAATGAGAACTCTACATTATTATTTTTCGGATTGCGTTAATTTTTGTTTAAAATGATTATTTTTTCTAACGAAGAGTAGATACGAGTACAAATATTAGAAAAAGGATTCGTTTATTTTTTTTAAACAAATTATTTACATTTAGGCTGCCTAAAATCCCGCCTATTTTAGAGTAATTACCGGCCTATATGCCTGCTTATTTGGGTGTTTTAAGTGCCTAAATATCCGGGCTTTACTCATCACAATTCATATTTCGCAGATTTCAATCAATATTGACTCACAAAAACCCGGTTTCCGGAAGCACCGATCAACAACATATAATATTCAGTCGGTCAACATGTCATACATACATAATCTCCACCCCCCCACACACAGAGTGAAGAGCCGGAGGCAGGAGACAGGAGGCGAAGCGAGGACATCATATTCACCTCGGATCGCAGGCTTTATGTATGTAAAAACATCCGCGCATCGGCTCGTATGGAGCTGGAGCGTGGACACTTCCGTTTCCTGTCTGCCGCCGGTTGTAAAATCAATACGGGGGCGGGGACGCGGTGATTTAGTCAGAGGTGAACGTCAAAAGGGGCAATAGCTTCAGGAGAAGAGGGTGATTTAATGGGGATGGAGTGCTGGAAGTGAATTTTGAAAGATTTAAATCGTGATTTTTTATCTAGTTTTAGGTGAGTAAAATAAATAAATATCACACCTTTTACCCATTACTGGGTGTGGCACTTCACCGTAGCAGTTCTCGGCACGTAATATATTTCTTCGCATGAAGTGCGGTTTTAGCCGTCAAATCACGGCCCCAAAGATGTTAGTGGATGGGGAGCCACAGGTTGTAGATTTAAATTGATGAAAATTGTTTGTCGACTGTGGGAATCGAACCTGAACCACCTACTCCATACAATATATTTTATAACTTATTAAATAAAATTAAAAATTAAAGAATACAAAAAAGCACTAATAAATAGCATAATTAATTCGTTAATGCCTCCATATACCGTCAGTACGGTGGTGTGGATAGCGATATGGAATTCGAATCCGGAGATCCCGAGTTCGAATCTCACTCAAGCTAAAAAAATTATATGAACTACCACACTGCGGCTCGGTGAGTGCGGATCCTGTACTGTAATTGGGATTAAAGTCCTGTTGTACAGAGTAACATTAAATAAATAAATAAATTGTCCCGCGTGATGGTCGCGCGGGTTGAGGGCCTGACTCGCAACCATAAGGTCGTGGGTTCGGGTCCCGCCCGTGGCGACCATACAAAGGACATATCGGCATATAACCTTAGTAGTTGGTCCGATATATAAATTAAAAAAATAAATAAATAAATAAATATCATTGATGTAACTTGGACGTCGGTAAAAAATAGTTTGAAAGAAAATATTAACCTTAAATATTCATGATTATTGTTATTCTGACAATATAAAATATACCAACTGCATTTCGAAACACATTTGGCAGTGTCCAAAGTCATTGTGAAAGTATACGAAATAATACAGTAAAAATATTGTAGATATTTCCAGCTTCCTGTTATCGTTCCTACTCAAAGAGATTGGAAATTTTATTATAAGTTTAAACTTTTCGTCATTTATGTGCATCTTCCGTCCGGTTTTATTATGCTCCAATTATATAGGCATCTCTGAAACTTCCAAATTTATAAATTTTAATCCTCAACATTTCATAATCTCATTTCACTTTCTGCTGCAAAAAGTGTTTCCTCCAATCAGATGACTCAGTCTATAAAATCTCTTTGGAGGAAGTTGGCGGAACTGCGTCGCCGTCATGCAGACATTAAGTTGTTAGCAGAGTTGGCTGCGATTTCTGATCCATAATTGGTTCCGTTTTCCTCTTTCATACGATATTGTTCCGGCCAAGGGTTAGGGTTGTTAGTTGTTACGCGGTGGATGGCCAGCCCTTACAAGGACTTCCTTTTGTGTCGAGACAGGGCAGCACTAGGAGGGTGTTTATCAAACACAAAATAATTACTGTGATGCGGACAGAATATAATATTCCTGTTATCTTAGCCATTAAATAAATCAAAGTAAATCAAAATAAAATATCATGGCAAATATTTGATGCGATGTCTGTTCATATCCAACTTAAAATACAAGTTTGTTTAGTGCAAATAGGAATAAGGGTCCTTTTTAATTTTGAGAGTAATTTTTTGCAGTCAAATATTTCTAAATTATTTTACAAAAAAATACTTCAAATAAATTTAGGCATAACTATTATTATGGGGTAGGTGGCTCAGTGGTATCGAGTCGGCCTGTGGATTTTGAGAACTCTGGTTCGATCCCCACAGCCGACAAACAATTTTCACCAATTTAAATCTACCCTTGTGGCTCCCTCCACTAACAGCTTTGGGGGCTGTGCTTTGATGGCTGGTAACCGCACTTTACGCGAAGAAATATATCACTTACCGAGATCTGTTTCGACAGAATGCTACACCCAGTAATGGGTAAAAGGCGTGATGATATATTTATTTATTTATAACTATTATGGAAAGAATTTTGATCTAAAATAATTTTGGAATATTTGGCAGCGTTAAATATATATTAGGATCTAAATAATTTGTAAAGATTTATATGAACTATCACACTGCGGCTCGGTCAGTGCGGACCCTGTACTGTAATTGGGATTCAGTTCCTGTTTACAATTTATGTAACATAAAGTCAGGTAAATTCTCAGGAAAAATCATCTAATAACATTATTTTGGCTAAGTGTGTAAATCAAGATAACGTGATTGAAATTAAGTCGCTGTTTACATCATTTATTTTAACATTTAAACTATTAAAGCGCCGACATATTCTCCATAAAGGAGCATGAAACCAATAGTTAGCGGTACAATGAGGAATAAAAAATATAGGTTGAGCATTTCTCAGATTTCGTGACGGAATCTGCCAAGACAGTTTAGATAATAAAAACAGAACCAAATGGTTATCAACTAATTTAAATAGAAATAATGTATCGTAATTTATATAAGACGCTAATGAGCTCAACTTCATTCAATTAGCAATATTACAATAATCATGCGTTATTCTGGGGGATTCCATATGAAGTTGCCAAGATATATGTTGGAAAAATTTGTGCTGAACAGATTTGAACTTTTTGATATGTAAGCTGTAGTAAGGATAAATAAATAGATATATTCGAATAGTTCAGAATGATAGGTTTCCAACTATAATTGAAAATAATTTTCAGTTCACAACAAAATAAATAAATAAATATAGCATAATATCCTTAGAAAGATAATATTTATTTATTTCCTAAAGTTATATTGCAGAGGCATAAACTTGACCTATAAAACAAGAATAAGAGGAAGAAGAATATCAAATCTCGAAGAAAACTGATCTTAATTTTATGATGTCGCTATTTCTCGTCTTTCTAAGCTCCATTAGCTTCCTATAGAACATCTTATCGGAAAATTAGATTTACTTTTATGGTCTATCTTTGGCGTTCAACAAAATATTCTCTACATTAACTTTCGGGTTAGTACAAGAACAAATCAGTGACGCGTCTACAGAAATACCCCAAAATGACTGATTTATTCGATTTATGGTTGGTAATGTTTTTATTTAATACTATATACGTGATTTGAAATGCAAGTTTGTTTTTAAATGGGCGAAAAATAAATGAAAACAATTTTCACCAATTCAAATCTACCCCTGTGGCTCACCCTCCACTAATATCTTTGACGGCTGTGATTTGACGACTGGTAACCGCACTTCACGCGAAAAAATATATCATTTACCGAGATCTACTTAGGCAGAGTGTCACACCCAGTAATGGGTAAAAGGATATATGTATTTATTTATTTTTTATAATCGTGAATGTTATTATTTTACGAGCGTTAATACGAGGCGGTTACTGGGATAATCATCTGCATGATAGTCTGTTCCAGGACCGGCTTAGCCCACGCTCCAGATAAGAGCCAGAAGCTCAACGCTCAAGGGCTTGCGACCCCTTGACAAGATGACACATTAATCTTCAGAGATTTGGTCTCTTTCGCCTCAACGAATTTTATAATCGCTCGAAAACTAAGTTGCCACGTAGCACGCCAACCAAATTTTTAACCAAATTGAAAATTTTATTCATTACTCATTCCTGAAATTGTGAAATTCAGTTTGGAATCTTGAATTTAATAACATTCAAATTGAGTTTAATGTTTTTTTTAAATGAATTTTTTAATTATTCTTTGTTGGAGGATGTTTGAATTATGGCGGAATTGGAATTCGCGTCTAATGAAAACGATTTTGATGAGATTTGAGATTTGTGGAACAAATTCTGTGTTCAGTAATCGCGGTTTGAAATTTATGCAAATGTTATTAAGATAAGAGTGGAGACTGAATTTTAATCATTCTTTTGTTCCTGGTATTAATATGCATAAAGTTTCGAATTTATTTGAGAACTTGGTGTCGTTTTGTTTATTTGTTCAAATGTTTCGCGTTGTAAATCATGAAATATTATCGGAAAGGACTTTTATTGTACAATAAAAGAATTTTAATTAATTTTTACGTTGCATTTTATTTGACGTTTATAGTAATAGCTTTTTATTTTTCACAAGTTATAAAATTTATGAATAACCGATAATAAAAGTAAAAGTATAATTTCTTTTTATGTTTAAATCAATGATTTAGAATATATTCGCAAGTGAAATACAGTTACTAAATTGCTAACTGCATAATAGTCAAATTAAATGATTTTGGTTACAAAATGGCGATAAACAATAAATTAATCATAAAGAATAAGGGCTGTCCATTAATTTATTGATCGATAACAGGTAATGTTTGAGTTACAGAATAGGAAGGTTTAAAAAAGTATTGAAAGATTGTTACTTATTATATTTTTATCTACGACCATATATGTAAGTAGGACATTGAAAGAAATTTGCAAGAACATTAAATGCTTGTTTACGGTTGCTAAGGGTTTACTGCACTAGTTACGTAATATATATATATATATATATATATATATATATATATATATATATATATATATTACGTAACTGTTCTCAAGAAATGTTTAATTTGTTAGGCGGTAACACTGCTGTTTTGACAAATGATATAACCTAAAAAATATTCTGTAATTGTTCTTCTTATTATTTATGGTCATAAATAAAGTATAATACACAAGTCGTATTGTAACGTAATTACATTGCTCGTGAAATTACTGCACCCGCCCAGGTTCGTGCGCAACTTTTTCACTCGCACGTAATGTGCTTGTTACAATTCTCGTTATGTAATATACTATTTTCTACAACCATTAAAAAAAGTAGGCGTTTTTGAACTTATTTTTATTTTGAAAGTAGCAGATTTTTGCACTAGTGCAAAAATGTGAATTATTTCTGCACTAGTGCAGAAAAGTAATTTAATATAAATAAACTCAATACAGTATACTTTCTATTAACTAATTATTTACTATATTAAAATTAATAATACAGCCAGTGATGCTGCTAATGTTAATTCCAGATCTAATACGTGTTCGCCACTCGATTCAAACATTTTTTAAATTGAGAGCACGGAGAAATTTTTCCTCATTATCAACTAAATAATTGAGTTTGTATGTCATTGTCAGTTGTCATGGATATATTAAACCAGGTATCTTTCTAAAGTTTCTAAATTAATAAAAAATTTCAGAGATGTTACAATTACTGAAATTTGTTTTATTATTCTTTATCAAAATTTAGTTTATGGTTGTAGAAAAAATAGTGTACGCAACTCGTGCAGAAAAAGGTTTTTTTGAACTCACGGTCTTGCAGCATTCGCTTCGCTCATGCAGCAACGGACCACTTATTCAAGAAAACCCATCTTTCTGCACTTGATACGTAAATAACTATTACAATATACAGGGTGTTTCAGGACTAGTGTAACAAACTTTAACAGCTTATTCCTGAGGTTATTTTGAGCAAAAAATGTCATATAAACATAGGTCCTATTCCTTCTAGTTACCAAAATACAAGAGGTTGAAGTTCTATAAATAACACGACATTTTCAAATTTTTGTAATCAAGATACTTTCGGAAAACAAGAATTGTATTGAAAAGTCATACCTTATTTGTCTTAATTAAAAATTGTTGTACTTTTGATTGTATTATTGTTTCATAATGGATGGTTATAGTACTGCTGAATATGCAGATATGATTTTTATTTATGGATTATGTAATGGTAATGCCCGCTATGCGTCCACAGAATACCAAGACAGATATCCAAATAGAAGCCAACTTTCTCATCCCCTATTTGCGCGCATTTTTGTTTTCCAAAAGTATCTTGATTACAAAAATTTGAAAATTTCGTGTTATTTATAGAACTTCAACCTCTTGTATTTTGGTAACTAGAAGGAATAGGACCTATGTTCATATGACATTTTTGGCTCAAAATGACCTCAGGAATAAGCTGTTAAAGTTTGTTACACTAGTCCTGAAACACCCTGTATTTGATTCATGATATAATTGTGTCTCGAACTGAAATAAACTGTATTGTTTTGATCTGATTGGATCAGCGCCATCTCAGTGCAGGTGTTACTATCTACAATTCCAAATCTTTACAAGTGAAAGTACAATGTCGGAATTCAATATTCAACTCTGCGATCTCAAATTAACATGTACAACTCATCATACACCTTTCCCCTCTGTCAGTTCTCCTGAACGTGGACTTAATCAAATGTATCCATTGTTCTCAGGCCAGTCGCTGACACCAGTCCTTTCCATTCATCCAAACTCACACACAGATAGTCGTCATTCAACACACGATCACGGAGACGATGTATTGTCACTAGGACTAGACGTCGCCAATGTTGGTACGCCTGATGGTGAGAGGTTAGGTTGTAAACGGAAGTGAGACGATTACGGAAATTGTATTTAGGAGGGGATTTTTGAATTGCGGATGTGGGTGGATGCGAATTTTTATTGGTGAGGTGGTAGTGTATGTGAACTTTATTTATTATGTATTGTGTTTACGGGCAATTGTGGCATCAATACTTTTTTATTATAAGCTAGTCATACACTAATATATAGAGTGATCCAAAATGATTTACCCTCACGTAACTTGAAAACGATCGCAATATTATCAAAACTATCTATTGGTATTAATTATCTTGAACATGTAGGTAATATTTACATAATTAATGACATTTGAGAAAATTACTAACGTTGGCGTATTTGTTTCCTTATTGATATTGATACATATGTTATTAACATCTTGTTGTTTGGACTATAAAGTAAGTATAGAACTGAATTATGAAATAATTTTTAAAACTTATTTATTGAAATTGTTAGGTTCATTGAAGAACATGACAAGTTTCTTTTGAAAGCATATTTTCGTACTGGGATGCATAATAGACATACTCTCTAAAGAATTGTCGCGAACAATTTCTGCAGAATTTTGTTAATTTCGAGAACATTGTTTACAAAGTTTTTACACTTCATATTCGTACGTTTTCATAACTCCAGCAGTGTATGTAAAGGCAAATCAACTAAGAGACATATTGTTCTCATACAAGTTAATAAAAGGAATTTATTTTCAGTACATATTTATAGGTTTTTTAATTGTTTCAGATGCAATCGTAGAAACTCTGGAAGTGTCTTTGTTTCTCTTACACGACAAAGAATCACTTTACGTTCTTAATACACAAATAACTATTTTATCTAGACAAAAATAGCATAATTTAATTTAATTTATTTAATTTATGTTACGCTGTACAACAGGAATTTAATCCCAATTACAGTACAGGATCCGCACTCACCGAGCCGCAGTGTGGTAGTTCATATAATTTTTAGCTAGAGTGAGATTCGAACTCGGGATCTCCGGATTCGAATTCCATATTGCTATCCACACCACCGTAGGGTTATTGAACGTTTTGGTAACTCTGGAAGTGTATGTAAAGGCAAATCAACTGGGAGACACACAGTTCTCACACAAGTTACTTTAGATGATGTACAAGATCGCTTAGAAACAGATTCAAATAAATCATCAAATACATCTCGCATAGATTCAAATTTACTCCTTTTATAAATTCTCTGCACGCAAATGAAAGCTATCAGTCATAGTCCACTATTACAATGAATTTTAAAGTTGTTCCTTCAATCTGTTAAAAGAAATAAAAACGTTTCTATTTAGAGTATTAAATCAAATTGTACGAAATAAAGTCATATATTTTTATTGGTCATGATTTTACGGCAAGAAACCGCCAAAATATATGACTTACCGAGATCAGCTATATATTTTACTTGTATTCTTTGTATCATTGAATTCAATTTAAGATAAAAATAAGGTATATTCAATGTGATTCAATTCATAGCTCTAAACAATTTAGGATTTACAGAACTACGTTGCTCACTTCAGATTAAAATCACTTGCATGTAAATGTAGCAGTGAAGAGGGCTCGACTGTAATGTTCGTTCTGATATAAACGGCGAGTCGACTAGAATTCTCTTTTCTGACCTGAAAGATTCACGTTCAGAATAAAACCAACGAAGAACGAAAAGAGTTTTCAGCAAACGGTGCTTTCTGTATTTACAGATTTAAAATATAGCTATTTCTGAGAAATGTAAATACCATTAAATTTAAAAGCTCGTACCAGAGAACAGACCTTATTAAAATCGGTTTGCTTTGTACATTGTATAAGTGCTTTTCAAAAGTTGCAATTTGACAGTTATTCACTCTACGAGTACCTAAATACATTTATAGTTCATTATAAAATATAAACTAAACACTTGGCTAAGTCTCACAAAATTCAGCCTCCAAGTCACCTTAAGAGGGCATCGTCAGAGGCTGGCCAGTGCAGTTAGTAACCATGCAGAATTTTGTGAGACTTAGCTAAGTGTTTAGTTTATATTTTATTAAACCTAGTTTCACCAAGTGTATGGATGACAATTAATTTTGTCTTTGTTGTTATATAGTTCATTATATTGTCAGATATGTCTAGTTTAAATAGTCTGAATTAAAATAATTGTATTTTAAAATATTTGACTTAAGTATTTTTTGTACCACTTTTGCAAAGCAAAAATTGTTCTTTATATGTATGTCTTTTTTATGGGTAGGTGGCTCAGTGGTATGGAGTCGGACTGTGGATTTGAGAACCTGGGTTTGAATCCTACATCCGATAAACAATTTTCACCACATACAATTTCCTCTGTGGTTCCCACACCACTAACATCTTTGGGGACCGTGATTTGATTTCATGCGCATAATTATATCACTTACTGAGATTTGCTACGACAAAATGACATACTGGGTAAAAGACTAGATAGTAATTTTATTTTTTTCAACTTGACTTGTGAAAATAACATTTCCCTCACTCAATTTTCCATTTTCCTCAATAATTATGAAAGTAAATAACTTTACCTGAAACTGACAGGAAAATAAACATTTGCCTGACCTTTAAGAATCAGGAAAGCTTTGCTTTGCATGCCTAGTCAAGAAAAGAACATATTGTCTGAGTAGGCAGGTAATGAAAGAAACGTGAGTGTCTAGTAACATAAAATTCTGACTGAATATGTATGTCAAATATTTCTTTTAATTTAAATTTAGGTCATATGCCGATATGTCCTTTGTATGGCCGCCACGGGCGGGACCCGAACCCACGACCTTATGGTCGTCAGTCAGGCCCTCAACCCGCGCGGCCACCACGCGGGACAAAAATTAATTTAAAATATGTATTATTTGTTTATAAGTTTCAGGTAAAAAGTTATACATAACACGTCTTTGTAAGCTGTTTCAAGATCGGCATGAAACTATCTACTCTTCCTGTAATTGAACACTTTCCTGATGTTTTACGTAAATAACTATTCGTCACTAGTGACGGCAACGGTTACTATAACAACTAAATTTAGTGAGGGAAATGTCATTTGACATGGTGACCAAGGAAACGTGATGTGCATTTGCAAATACAAACTTCAGAATGTAATATGCCTATCTTCCTTTATACTATTTTTATTATTATTCTTGGTTTTTATTTGTCATTTCAAACTACCGGTCCCGCATTATTTCATTTATTAAACTTAAAACTAAATTACTAATTAATTAAACGAATGAAAAATGCAATTCCATTAATTTGTAGGTTGTTAAGTGCTCATTTAATTCTCAAAGAAATTAAAATGCTGGCAACACCGCCACCGTTCTGAACGCAATAACTTAAAACTAGCATTCAATCAACGTCTCCTGCGTCCCTGATATCCGCAGTAATATCAGCGATATAACGAGCTCCCCTAACGACATTACAGGGGTAAACAGTAATTTCTGGGGAGAAGCCCCTTAATCCCCAATTATAGCGAAATTATTTCACCGTGCCTCGAATAATATTTACAATTTACGTTGCATTAAAATTGCAATTAAATACTTCAAGTTATACCGATAATGGGGGTGGCTGGAATCTGCGCGATGGTTGAATTTTATTGAGGATAATGCATTCGAGTGACTGACAGAGTTGAATTGATTTCGCAGTCTGCTAAAAATGAAAGAGATTTAAAGCGCTTAAAATCATCCCTTGGTTTACTCTCCACTTATATTCTTGAGTGCTCTGATTTGATTGGCAGTTAACTCATGTTAACACGATGCTTTATGCTCAAGTTATCACTGAAAGTTAAAACTTATTTGCTGTGCATATAAAGCCGGTGTCACACAACCATTTGATTATAGCAAATTGTATAACTAGTAGAAGAAGTATCTGTCAAGTAATTTTATTCCTGAAATATTGAAACACCCTGTATATTTATACAGGATGTTTCACAACTTAGAGCAAAAAATTAAAGGGTATATTCTGTACGAAGTGCTGATCATGAAACAAAAAGAATTTTTTTAAATTGCAAAACTATTTTCCATGTTTCCCAGTCCAAAATTTTTCGTTGCCACTGCCACTGGGTGGATGATTATATTAAAGTTATTAATTAAATAAAATTCTATTATAAATAACTATTAATAATTGAATTGTGTAATTATTCTTTCGTAGTTGATACCTACTTCATTGTTTATGTTTAATAGGAAAGCGAATCCAGTGCAGTACTACAAAAAATGTTTTAGGTTAACAACCCTTAATTTTTCGAATTTAAAAAAAAATCTTTTTGTTTCATGATCAGCACGTCGTACAGATTATACCCTTTAATTTTTTGCTCTAAGTTGTGAAACACCCTGTTTATTGCAAAAGTAGTACATTGCGTCATAAATTTTCTGATGGACCAGCGAATGAAATGAACGAGGGCAGCAAAGCAATATGGCGTTAAATTCCCGTAGATCACAAAATATTTTTTCGCAATTATTAAAAAAGTGTTAATTTTCATGTAGAATCATAGCCAACTACATTGAACCGCAGTACGCTTATTATGGCCATTTCATGTCATTAAAATTTATAATTTCAAATTTCCAAAGCGGGTACGTCAACTAGCGCCCCTGACGAGATACGTCGAAACTAACCTAACCTAATCTAATAATTTTGAATGTATAAATAAACTTCAATGAAGTTGGCGATCGTTAAATACAACCCTAATATGAAAATGCGTCGATGTTCTGTTTACAACTGAAAGTATGCCAACAAGTAACAAAATATACTCAAAGATTATATTGTACGTACCTTTGGACATACGAATATAACCTAAAATTTCAAGTGTTCGTTTTAATAGTTATTTGTGTATTAAGAGCGTAAAGTGATTCTTTGTTGCTCGAACACGGTAATTGCAGCGTGAGCCGATTGTTCCATAGAAAACATCAAGTTTACGATGACAAATAAGAGCGTAATTGTCAACTTTTCATAGCAATTGTAGAAAAAATAATTTTTATAATAAATACTTGGAAATTACATTGGTATTTACTTGAATTTTAACAAATAATTACTCTTGTTGTATTGAAGTTACGGTTGTATAGTCAAATTAATTTGGTTCTAATTTAATCTGATAGATGTCGCGTTTCATATTTACCAATCATTGTTAACCTCAATTGAGGTAAACAATGTGTCAATTACATAATATGGATGCGAAATAATTCATTACGTAGGTACATATTTTTACTTGAGAATATAATGAAATATTTAGCAAATATTTTATAGGATTAGTGCAGGTCTATAAACAACTCAGAAATATGAACCCTCTTCTTCCGCAACCCTCTTACAATTTAAAACAAAGACAATCTAACCCCACAATAACTCACAAGCGACAACCGCACTCAAGGAAAAAATCCTAAGAAACAGAAACCGCATAAAATAAAAACCAACAAAATAAACTGTAGGATTAAAACGAAATAACCATAGTCTTTCTTCCGTTCTTTCCATCAAAACAAAATATCTTCTCACCCGTTATCTCCCCCAAAAATAAAACAAAAAATATACCGGGTGATCTGTCAAAAACGTGCGTCCATTACCCATCATGGCCGCCATCAATTATCGGCTGGCTCTATAACGAATTTTGCAAAACAAAAGCTATCGCCCCCGGCAGACATGACACCAGCCTACTGTGATGTAATTGCCCAAGAGGAGGAAAAAAAGAACATCGTACGCGAATGTGTTTTGTTTCTCCCTTTTTCCTGGGAGGGGAACATGTTGCGAATGACAAAAAGAGAACGGATGATAGACGAGAATGGCACGGATTAAGTGAATATTTTTGATGGACCGTTTGAATATTTTAAGGATTTTTTCGTTGTTTTTTAGGGATTTTTGAAGGGCTGGTGAATGGTTGATGCATGATACATGAATGTGAATGAGACCTGACCGCTGGCGATGGCGGCATGAATTGATTAACTGGACCGCTGATAAATTTGTACATTTTTCATTTTTTAATTTGGGATAACTAGGGTGACACTAATCCTTTATTCATGGAGCAATCCGCTGTGAAAATAATTTTATCGATTTTTATACTAAAAGCGAAAACCCCTTTAAATGAACTAAAAATATATCTATCTATAGCTAATAGAGGAATCAGAAACATTCAGATTCAGTTGTGTAATTAGTTTTATAGTTATTTGTGTATTAAGAGTGTAAATTGATTCTTTATTACTTGAGGAACAAAGACACTTTACGCTCGTGATACACATAATTTTTTTCTAAAATCTTAGATTATTAAAAAAACGTATATGTACTGAAAATAAATATGTTCTGTCAATATGACAAATTTCTGTTTTGATTGTATCTCTGGTAACTATTGAAGTAAGCGCGCATTTAATATATTTTATGCGTGTTTCCATCAGAAACGCGAGCATTTAATAGCTTTATCGCGCGTTGTTATTGGAAACGAACGACAAAGTTATATTTCGAATATTCCACGGAAAACGACAACTTTACGATGACAACTGAAGGCCATAGTTCTTAACTTTTCATAACATTCGTAAAAAAAAGTAATCAGTATGGCAAGAAATAGTTTTGTAAAGAGATCCATGTTATGTCTGGCCTAAATGTACAATTTTAGTTGTTAGTTTTCATGAATTACGTTGAATTATCTAATGCGAAAATAATAATATTATCCGATATCTACTTACTTATAAATTCTGTAGGAAAACAGAGATGATTGACAATTTGTAGGACGTGCCGTGAGTATGTAACCAGGACAAACACATTGTCGTGGATATTAAAATTTTATAGTGTATGACAAGAGAATATTAAATACTTCCCCATGCTATTTAAATAATGACTGGCATCAGGAACAAAGACTCTTTAAATTTTAATAAAGCATAGCTCGTAACATCTAGATATGTTCATATAGAATAGAGATAACATTCTAGGTATATGTGAAGAAAATTATCATTTCAACATATTTTCACATGTACTAAAGCTATTGAATTACCAATTATAATTATAAATTATATTACATTTATAAAGAACTTTGAAAAGGAATATAAATAAACAAAAAACAAAAAATTATTTAGAAATAGCGTAATGCAGATCTACGTTTACACATTTTTTTAAATAAATATATCACCACGCCTTTTACCCATTACTGGGTATGGCACTCTGCCGAAGCATGTCTCGGTAAGTGATATATTTCTTCGCGTGAAGTGCGGTTACTAGTCGTCAAATCACGACTCCACATTTGTTAGTGGAGAGGGAGCCGTAGGGATAGATATAATTTGGTGAAAATTGTTTGTAGGCTGTAGGGATCGAACCAGTGTTCTCAAGATCCACAGGCCGATTCGTTTCCACTGAGTTACCTACCTATAATATAATAATCGGTAACAATATTTATTCTGGTTTAAGGTAAATAGAATCTTGTGTAATTTTTTGCCACCTGTTCTGTCGTTACTAGAAACCAGTCCCAATGAAAATTTCATGGAAATTAATAATAAACTATGTAGATTTCCACAATGCAAATAGTTACCATCCAATTTCCATTCACTTCAAACGTTCAAACAATTGCGCATCACATCGCAACATTCAAAGCTTGCTTAGATGATCAAACAAAACCAAATTCTCCATCTTCCATCTCGGATTTCACTAACAACTGAACAGCGATATCCAAAATATTTTTTCCAGACTGCTACTAATGGAACATCGGAGAATTCCAAGAGCGTAGACAATGAGAGGGTAAAAGGGTTACATTTCCTGTTACCGCAAATCGCATAACGAGCTGTCAGGCCCTGATGAGCTTGTAAGGTGATCACAGAGCTCAGCAAGGACCTAGGAAGGGATGAGGGTGGTTCTTGGTCCTTTAATGGAAACACAAAGGATTCGAATGGTGATTCCTGTCAAGGTAACTTTGATCTTAAGGCAGGAGAAATGATAAATAATCGTTAGTAATGATGTTGATATTTTAAATACAACAAACTTTTTAATTATCCGATTTTATAATTTGTTATTTTTGTATTCGCGTTTTTTTGTAGCGCATGAAAATGTCACTTTTAGTCGAGACCACCAAAAAAAAACAAGAATTGCGCCCAGGAAATACAAACAACATTTTTTCTACAACTGTCAAAAAAAGAATACAATAATTATTGAATTATTCAAGTAAATTGAAGGAAAACAATCAAAAATAATATTAATTTGGCACTATTAATGGAACTAAGATGCGAAAAATACTCATTTTGCGCACTAGAATGTAAAAAAGTGCGCAAAATAAGCGTTGTCAGCGTAATGTAAATGATGAATAAACCACGTACTTCCCGTATTGATAATAGTGAAAAAAGTGAATATTTTTCGATAGTTGCAGAAAAAAGTATTCTACGATTGTTATGAAAAGTTGACATTTAAGCTCTCATTTGTTATCGTAAAGTTGACGTTTTCTGTGGAGCAATGTAAGAATAACTTTTGTTGATATTAAATGCACGCTTACTTCACTAGTTACCAGGAATACAAATAAAACAGAAAGTGGCTTTCGTACATTTCAAAATTTTCTATATACTGTTTTGTATTCTTCAATAACTAATTTATGCTCGAGAAAAAGCAAATAAATGAATTAGAAAGAGAGGAAAGCAAACAGCAGTAAAAACCTTTTAGATTTTTAAGAAAGTATAAAAATTGTATTTCCGTACAAAAATGCGATATTCCTCAAACTACTTACTCAATAAATATGTTATCACGGCACGCACGATGAATTGAAAATTCTATCAGAAAATCAAACAAAAGAACACCGACACTCTTCACTCCATCCTTTCACAAGAAAACAGAAGACAGTCACAGGAGGTAACTTCAAAAATCAATTTTGCATCTGTCAATCTCGAATCACATTTCCATTACCCCCTCTCAACAGTTGACTGTTACGACGTGCGATCGATAAACAGTTGCTACTTGGAGCGATGCGAGCTTATTTGGTTGCATGAATTAGTGCGATATTAGTTCGAGCTAAATTAATTTTAGACTAATACCACTGAAGGTGTTACAGAAACAATTACGATATTGTTTATAATATATTGTGACAAGTTTGCAAATATAGGGGAATCTGGATGATGAAGGGTGATTTAAGGGGCGTTAAAGGGGAGTTTAGATGACAATCCACATATGGAGGGTATAAAATTATTGGATTTTTACATGATTGCATTTTTCATACAATAATGAAGTTATTAAAGAGATTTACTTTAAAAAGAAGCAAGAGGAGATCTATTTTTAAGTTGATAAACTTTTTAGCTTCATTAACGTGGCAACGATGAATTAAAATTTCATAATTTCAATAAAATACTACATTCGGTATTCTACTTTACATGAAATTTAAATTTTCTTTATTCAAACTTGGTTGCTTTGCGATTTAACAAATATGAACATTAGAAGAAAATCTCCCCACCACGATATCGTAAATAAAAATTTGTGTTTTTTTTTTGCTTAGCAACAAGCATGAAAGCAAACTGCATTGTAAATTCCAAGAGGTTTACCTAATGTCAGATTGCTAGTGACACTTCACACGAAGAAATATATTACATACCGAGATCTACTACGGCAGAGTGCCACACCCAGTAATGGGAAAAAACCGTGATGTTATATTTATTTTATTTAAATTATTGTTTTCAATATCAACAAGCGGTTGCTTAAGATATGGTGCAGAAATTTTATCAAAATTCTATTGGATTAAAATCGTCGTTTTGGTACAAATGAAGCATTTTGATTGGCTTATAAACAGTATACAAATGTGCTTATTGGTTGAAAATAGTTCAAAGGAAATTGTCCTATAAATTTCAACTAGTTAGAAAGTTTAAAACTCTAAATTGAATTTCCAGGTTTTGTTTTAGCTTAAAAAAATGATATTTATTCAATAAGTCGGTTAAAGACGAATACAAAAAATAGAAATCATGTTCTATAAAACTTCAAGCAAAGTTGGCCATTGAAAAGAATAAGTATAAAACTTGAAGTGCTACTAAAACAAACGATTGTTTAGAATTTAATAGCTTCTTTTAATGAATATCTTGAAATTTATGATGCGAAAAGCTTCGTTCATAAAACTTACTAATTCTTGCAATGCAGCATGATTTATAAAATCGATTTTAAAATGAATTTTATCACACTCTTAACCTAGTTCTGATTGAGGGTGCTCTAAAATTACAGAATTAAAAGATTGTTAGTTAGGAACTGCTCGCAACAATTTTTAAGAAATAAATCGAAATTTGAAATATATTCCATTATTGTATACATATTTAATATTTTCAAATTTATTACAATATTTAGCATACTTTATAGCAAATACATAATATATACCATGTGTAATTATAAGTATATCTGGTTTCAAAACGCAGTTATTAGATGCCAATTTCAAAATCATGTACAGTAGAGCCCCGATTATCCGAACCTCAGTTATCCGAACCCTCAATTATCCGAACGATGAATCCATTTATCCGAACACTCGGTTATCCGAACGACCTTTCGATTCATCCGTACACTGCTGAAACGTTTGCGAGATTTGGCCGCTCAAAAACGTGTAGCCACCGTTCGCCAATTGAAGATAGACAGTTTTATGCAACCGAAGCCATAAAATAAATTATGCGGAATACTTTTGATAAATGTTTCATACTTATTATATTTGGTTTGGAGAATATATATAGATTTTTACGACATATTTTTTTGTGCAATAATTTTTTTTCTTTTAAACCACAAAAAATATTGCATTTCGGTTATCCGAACTAGGTCCGGTCCCAATTAGTTCGGATAATCGGGGCTCTACTGTATATTATATACAATATACAAAATAAGAAAGTTGAGGTTATTCCAGTTATATCGGAAATATACTATTTAAATTTTTTATGTAGTTTGATCTGCAATTGTTTTAAAATATTTTTATCGAGGTGAACCTGTTTTTTTGGACACCCGGTATGTTTGCATGTAACTAGCTGTCAAATTAAGCCCTCTTAAAAAGGCAAATTAGTGGAGGAGGCGATACAAAACCCGGAAGTAAAATAATGAAAACTAATTTCTACAATCTGTTGAGTTACAATTATTAATTTTATTTCTTTCCATTTTTACAAATTACTCATTATTTCGAATGACAGAAAACCATTTTCTGAATGATTGAATTAGGCTTCCACATAAAATGATCTGCCCTAAAATTACCTTGGCCCTAAACAACATCAATTCTCAAAGTCATCAAGCACGGACGAATTGTAATTCGGAACTGGGAGGAACTCGAACAATGCCCAATTCTCCCAATTCTGCCAACTGTACAGTAACGAATGAATCAATCGCAATCGCATCGGAATCAGGGGAAGGTGTGCCAACTTATTTACTTGCCAAAATAAATTAATTTCCCTGTCGTGGAACAGAACACAACAAAGTGTACGAAAAACTGCCATGAATCTTCTTTTTTACATTAATATCTGTCACTGTTGAAGATGAAACGTTTTCCGTTATTCTTTTTGCTGTTTTCGCGATTTTGTCATGTTGGGCGACAGCGGCACTCAAACAATGGTAGCGACACGATAAAAGGAAATGGTTCTATTTGTTTTACGTTCGGAAAATCATTCGCCTAGAGATATTTTACTTCATTTTCGTAAGATAACATTTGTTTTCAATCGACATTTATTCAGTTTTCTAGGTTATAATCGTTATTTGAAAATATCAGAATTTGATTTATTCTCGTAGAATATAAAACATCAATTGAGTCAAACTGAAATATTTTCAGGA
The DNA here is from genome assembly GCA_947425015.1 of Pterostichus niger. Taxonomy (NCBI): domain Eukaryota; kingdom Metazoa; phylum Arthropoda; class Insecta; order Coleoptera; family Carabidae; genus Pterostichus; species Pterostichus niger. Next base: position 7,424,357 of record OX380336.1, on the reverse strand, counting down.
TTTAAGACTAATAAATTATATTTTTTTTTACATTAAAAGTGGGTTTTTGTTGATAATTGACAGGCTGTGAAGTGTTACTTTTACACATAGACAAACAAAAAATTTGAAATTTATGAGAAATAAATAATTCAGTGTAGATATAAAATCTTGCCACGAGGAATTATTTCGCTATGTGAAATATGTAGTATATTTATAGTATTTACTTACGAAATTATTTCGTAATATTGACTACGAATGTATAATGAAATTATTTACTGATGTAATAGGTAGGCAATAAATTACAGTTCAGCAAATAACTACAAACATAGTTACCAAATACCAATGCAAATAAAGTCAATCGCTGAACAAATACATCTTGAATAATAAAAATTATACTTTAATTACTTTTACAAATAAACATTACTGCAAACATTATTATATATTTATATTTACATTTCATCTTTTAATTAAATTTGCCATTAAATAGACTCAGTTTGAAAATACGAAGAGATGAAAACATAAATTAAATTGTTAACAATAAAGTCTTCTCCCTTGGGATGTATATGCTATTTATTTATATAATTTAAATATAATTTATTTATATTTTTTTACTTTTAGTAATTTTAAAATTATTAGCAGTATTTGAAAAAAAAATAAATTATGTTAAATTACATTATACAGGCTGTTCAAAAAGATCCGAGAAATATCTCGAGAAATACACATCGAATAAAAAATACGTGTTTAATATTTTTCAAAAACCAATCTTATGTCACAAAGCACAAATTTATATATAACTTATATTGGGTGATTCAAAAAATATTGCATCAAATCGTGTCATGAAAAAATAACGTATCTTGAAATTAATTAAGTAATTATCTATCATATCTGACAACAAAAAATGCCTTGTTTAATTCAGAAGGCCTTTTATTTACTAAAATAAATGTAATTGATTCAAATATAATTATTTTACACGACTGGGAGAGAAACTCTGTTTTCATGACCGTGAAATCATGACAGAAGTAACATTATTTCCCTAGGGGTATTTACATTATTTTGACAAGTAATGACATTTAATTAATGAATAAAACATTACCGTTGTCAAGTGAATTTGTTTATTATATTTTATTATTTCTCATAGACTTCTAAATCTTAAAATTAATAAATGTCAATGTTAAATTAGGTTTTAAAACTACATGTTTCGTTCTAAAATTGCTTCGGTCGTATAAAAAATAGTATATATACCTCAGGAGAGAATGCAATTTCCCCTCTGTGCTTTGTGCACCTCTGGAAAATCATGCACTTCTCTCCCTTGATATATAATATACTATTTGTTGATCGGTGAAAGCCATGCCGTTTATATGTTACAATAATTAACAAGAATCAAAATCATAAATTTGAAATTAATTATCTGTCATAATTGATAACAAAAAATGTCACTGATTGTGGTACACTCAGATATATCCATTATATCTATCTTTGTTTTTCATGCCACTTTTTTAATCACCCTGTATATATAAAATGCTACTGATTCGATGACGTAACTGCCTTCCATAAGAAAATGTACTTTACCTACTTGTTCTCATACAAAAACAACAAGTAGATAATTAAAAATTAAAGGCATTAGCAGATTTCCGCAATTTTGCTATATATTTTAATAATTCTCCAACTTAATTACTAGTCATTCATCTCCTGCTGATTATTTCAAGTATAAACTTCCTTATTCGTGATTCCCCCAGGCCAACTCCAACCACAGATTAAATTTGGCTTCAGAAAACGTAAGTTAGAATTCAATACACAAACAGTATAAATTCATGCAAATATACATACAGTAGGCTCTGATCTGAGTAAGAAGAGAAACAACTCTAGCAAGAAACGTTGCTACTCGGTGCTTACTGTTGCGATACTGGAATATTGTAATGCAGACATTGCCAAACTTTTTTAAAGGCGGACCACATTTTGATTGAAAAATTGCTTGCGGGACAATCACTACATATAGGAAATACAATGTTCAAGTTTTTAATGAAATTAGGAAACAAAATATTTTCAGAGCAAAAAACTGCACCTAATGAACTTATTTTAATTATTATTAACAATGGTGGCTCAGTGGTATCGAGTCGGCATGTGGATCTTGAGAACCCTGGTTCGATCCCCACAGCCGACTAACAATTTTCACCAATTTAAATAAATTCGATAGATTTAACTGTCGGTTCTCGTTGAAACATTTTATAATAAAATTAAATTAAAAAACACTAGGTTAGTTTCAAATAATGTAAAGTTTATTTTACAATACGTATTTCGGTCGACTAGACCATCATCAGGTGAACAAGATATGAATTCATATCTTGTTCACCTGATGATGGTCTAGTCCTCTAGTCGACCGAAATACGTATTGTAAAATAAACTTTACATTATTTGAAACTAACCTAGTGTTTTTTAATTTAACCAATTTAAATCTACCCCTGTGGCTCCCCCACCACTAATATCTTTGGGGGCCGTGATCTTACGGCTGGTAACCGCACTTCACTGCTTAAGCAGAGTGCCACACCCAGTAGTACAAACTAAAATGTTTATTGTATAATACAATAATTTACAAAAATGTTATTATTAAATTTAATGAAACGAATGATATTGTTTGAATTTACTAATAATTTCTCAATTTCGGGTTCCAGATTTGTGGTAGCCATTTTAAAATCAGTTTTAAATGTTTATCTGTTAACCTGGATCTTGTTGGGCTTTTATTGCAGTTCATGAGTGAGAAGGAGTGTTTATAAATATATGTCGAACCGAATGACGACCATTTCCATCGCAAGTATGCGTCAATTTACATATTTATCTTTATTTAAATTCCCATAAAAATTGCAACTATTGTTTCCTTCCCAAAAAAATCCGAGAAAATTTCTGTTACTCTGCACAACGTGTCTGCAAATGAACGAAATCAGTAAAATCTAAGATAAAATTCATTTTATAATGCTATTAATTTACTGATGTAGCAGTTATTTTTATCTTCAGGAACAATCAATGTCAATTTTTTTCATTTAAGTTTTTGGAAAATAGGTCAACTTTTCTTTCAAATGAATGTAAGATTTGTAGTAAGTAAATCATGCGCATATAAATTTTTTTCTTTGAAATTTGATTAAAATCATTTGAAATTATTTAAGAAATAACGTTCGCGGGTCGTATAAAAGTATCAGGCGGGCAGAATGTGGCCCACGAGTCGAAGTTTAGATATGTCTGTACTAACGCGATCTACCAACTTTGCATCTGATGTCACAACTATCGCAACTCTTGAATTTATAGTTGCTTTTTACATCTGTTCAGTCGAAGCCACACTCGTCGTAATTCTTGTTCGACAAAATCAATTTTAGTTTAACATCTGACAAGACAGAGTGACTCTTGCACTGGAAGTTTGGTTTTTGAATAGAAATAAAAATTCCATTAAGTGAAACTGCGCAGATATTTTTATTGATTAGTGAATATGTTTTTCAGAACAGCCAAGAAACTGGAGCAAAAGTTTGACGAATCATAAGAAAATACGTCGTTGATGACGCATTAAGGTCAAATTTTTTTTACACCCGTTTTCAAATATTGCCAAGTTAAATACAGGGTGTAAAATAAGTAAGGAATATTGATATTATCTTCTGAAATAATAATAATGGAGTAGGTGGCTAAGTGGTATCGAGTCGGCCAGTGGATTTGAAGTTTTCACCACATTAAAACTACCCCTGTGGCTCACCCTTCACTAATAGCTTTGGCGGCTGGTAGCCGCACTTCACGTGCAAAAATATATCGCTTACCAAGATTTGCTACGACAAAGAACCACAACTAGTAATGGGAAAAAGGTACTATTATAAATTCATGAATCCAAAAATCCATTCAAAATGTCATTTATAATGTGACAAATTATATATATATCATCACGCCTTTTACCCATTACTGGGTATGAGACTCAGCCGTAGCAGATTTCGGTAAGTGATATATTTCTTCGCGTGAAGTGCAGTTACCAGCCATCAAATCACGGCTCCCAAAGATGTTAGTAGAGAGGAAGCCACAGGGGTAGATTTAATTTGGTGAAAATTGTTTGTCGGCTGTGGAAATCGAACCAAGATTCTCAAGATCCACAGGCTGACTCGATACCACTGAGACACCTACCCCCTATGTGACAAATTCATTGTCACAAACAAATGTCCAACTGATGGGTTTGTAAGATTACAGTCTTGTAAAAGTATCAAATTCCTTGTTTAACCTAAGAAGAGACAAATAGGGAAAGCAGTAAAGTGCAGCGTAAGATAAGAGAGTGCATATCGTTCCAATGATGATTGTGATGTCTGTATACAGTTTCCACGCGTGGAAAACCAACCAGAGCTTTCATGAAAATATCATAGCACACTCGATTGACTTTCTGAAAGTTGAAAAATGCTCTGAGCTTCCTTAAGCGGGTTTACTTCTTATCGTCTCTGTTCAAAATGTTAAGAAAAAGGGGATATGTTATACGATATATACTGTTGTGCAGAGATTTGTATGTTGTATGATTCGTGAAAAATTACTGCCATTTTCAGTCCTTTTATCCTTTCGACTTCTTGTGACTTTATACATTGAGAATACAAGGTACATGATCGCCATCTTTATTGTCTTACACTCACTTACCATCCTACATCTTCAGAATACGAAATAAATATTATCTTGTACATTATATACAGGGCGTTTCTATATCTATGCACGAAATTTAAAGGGTGTTTCTGTACTTATGGATCAAACTTTAAGGGTATATCTCTAATCGGAAGGGGACTCACCGAAAAAAAAGTCACCCCAAAAAACAATAAAGGAATAAAATAACATTTATTTTATAAAATCGTTTTGCAAATTTATTTCAAGCATTTAGACGGTGAAAGGCTTGTGGCTACTTGTAATTATGTAGATTTTTTTATTTGATTCAATGTTTATTTCTTGTGATATTAGCCCGTTTTTTACTTTTCTTTCAAAATCATGTTAAAACTTATTTTTGCGATTAGAGCGCCATCTATTCCGAATTGGAAAAAAAGTTTCAGATAAAATTAACTTATTTTTTTTTGCAGAATATGAATATGCAATAAAAATTGGGGGTTCTCATTTAAGGTTTCAAAGTTGCCCCCCGCCCCACTCTCTGGGGGTGGGAGTTGGAGTTTGTGTTTGGTGTGCTTTGATAGATTTTTGCAAAATAATAAACACGTGTTTTTTTGTTTCATGATTCGATGTGTATTTCTCGAGATATTTCAAAGTCCCGGAACTTTTTTAACACCCTGTATATCACGTTGTACTGATAATGAAACAAAAGAATTTTTCAAAAATTCGAAAAATTAAGGGCGTTTACTTGAAGGAAACATGTTGAGTGTCAATGATTTCATAGCTTCATAGCATTTATAATGATGGTAATTATTTCACAGTAATTTGGTTGTAATTTTAAAAGCTTTGTATAAATTTTTAGTGATAAAATTAAATTTAATTACGGATTTTACAAAAACACTTATTTAATTACCCTAAAATTTATAGCTTTTACTTGGAAATTAATTTATTAATAGGTACTTTGATCACTCAATTAAAAGTCAGCATAAAAATCTTCTTATACGGACTAATAACGATTTTAATTTTCTGTAATTAGCTTAAGCGTTGAATTTATCTTACACTATTCACAAACAAATGTTCTCGCATCTTCCTTATTACGAGTGATCTAAATACAAGATTCAACTAATTAAACACCATGTTATTTGTACCACTCATTAATTATAAATAAAATTCATTGTAATTATTCATTAAAATCTCACCTAGAGCTAATTAAAAAGAAAATAGAATAGTGTACGGTTCTTGCATTTCCCATGTAAATATAATTACAAAAATAATTTTAAAATAACGACTGTTGGTAGTGAAATCGCCCATCGACCGAATGGCGGTTTAATGCCGCCACTAATTGATGGTGGTTTAATCATCTTTATTAATTAATTCAAAATTTATGAGCTTTGGTGCTTGAGGGGAGAGAATTTAAATTTAAAATCTAGTCGCCTACGCGAGTAACTAGCTCTTGTTACGAAACTGCTTAGAGGAGGAATATTATGGCCTTTTCTGAATATTTTATTTTCTGTGTATTTTAAATTGATTCATGCAGATTCCATCTACATTTTTAGTGCTGTATTTATAATTTTTAATATCTAGCATGTATAATTAATTTCTACTTTAAAATTTACTTGGAAATATAAATCTTCATATTTTAGTTTTATTATTTACTTACTGTTAAAAGTTAAAATCATATATAAAATACTTTAATTAAATCAGTAGAACTAAGTGTTTCTTATTTATTTTAAATATATGATTATTAAATTATTACATGTCCCGCGTGTTGGCCGCGCGGGTTGAGGGCTTGACTCACGATCATAAGGTCGTGGGTTCGAGTCCTGCCCGTGGCAGTCGTACAAAGGACATATCGTCATATGACCTGAGTAGTTGGCCCGATATATAAATTTAAAAAAAATTATTACATATCTATCAAAAAAAATAATTATTCGCATTTAAATAAAATAAAATCACTGGGTGTGGCATTCCAGCGAAGCAGATCTCGATAAGTGATATATTTCTTCGCAAGAAATGCGGTTACCAGCCGTCAAATCATGGCCCCCAAAGAGGGAGTCACAGGGATAGATTTAAATTGGTGAAAATTGTTTGTCGACTGTGGGGATCGAACCAGGATTCTCAAGATTCACAGGCTGACACGATACCACTTATTTTGTCATAAAAAAGGCATATTCTAATAATACTTATATGAGCAATGACTGCTAAAATGATGTGTTTGTTTGACAGTACGACAACTTTACAAATAAAAAGTTCCTAAAAACAATTGTACAAAATCTAATTTACTTCAATTGTTTTTGACAAAAACAGTGTCATAAAATTGGCTTTGTATATGCGTTATAGGAAAATATATTATTTTGTTTCTACCTAGAATTTTATAAAAAATGCAGACAAAATAATTCCGGGTTCGAATCTATGGGTTGGCAAGTTTAGTCACACATTATTTCCTTGAATTGAGATTAAGTTCCTGACATGCAGAGTAACAACTTCAATTTATAGCATTTTTCTTTAAATGAATTGAGGATCAATAGTAGCGGAACACCCTGTATAATATTTATTTTTAATATCGCATATTTCAAGCGCAATATGAAGACTAGTCGCGCCAAAAAAAGACATCTCTCAGTTCCATCGCGCTTGCATAGAGTCATCCAATCCAACACAAATCAAATATCTCGAATCGGAATTCCAATTCCCTTCAATATGTCTGACGCAAACAATCGAGACTATCAGCGTTATTTATTCCATTGAGGCACGACGCCCAGACACGGAGGGGGAGGGAAGATGTGCAAAAACGCAAAGAGTATCGCACGTCTGATCTTATAAATCAAATCTGTGGCACGCACGTGCGCTGGGGTTAATAACAAGAAAATCGTACACCACTGAATGAAGTAGAAGATGACAGGGAATCAGAAATGCAGGAGGTATTTGCAAAGTTAAGAATAAATAAATATATCATCACGCCTTTTACCCATCACTGGGTGTGTGGCACTCTGCCTAAGCAGATCTCGGTAAGTGATATATTTTTTCGCGTGAAGTGCGGTTACCAGCCGTCAAATCACGGCCTCCAAAGATATTAGTGGAGGAGGAGCCACAGGAGTAGATTTTTTAAATTGGTGAAAATTGTTTGTCGGCTGTGGGGATCGAACCAGGGTTCTCAAGATCCACAGGCCGACTCGATACCACTGAGCTACCTACCCCATACAAAGAGTTAAAGTTAAGAGTGGAATTATTTCACAACTAGTTAGATTCGAATTTTTAAAAATATTTTTTTTTACAACTGTCAACAAATGTTAATTTTTTTTCACTAATATCAATACACGAAGTACGTGATTTTTTTCATCATTTTCGTTACCATGACAACGCGTATTTTGCGCATTATTTTGCACCCTAATGCGCAAAATGAGTATTTTACGCACTGTTTCGTATTCTAATGGGCAAAATGAGTATCTCGCGCACGCTCCTAAATTATTTGTTGTCAGGTTTCATTAGTTACAACACATCAATAGTATCAAATTAATATTATTGTTGATTGTTTTCCTTCAATTTACTTAAATAAATCAATAATTATTGTATTATTCTTTATTTACAGTTGTAGAAAAAATGTTGTTTGTATTTCGTGGGCAAAATTCTTCTTTTTTTAGCGCGTTCGAATGATTTTTAAAGTAACATTCTCACGCTCAACAAAAAAAACACTCATTCTGCGCACTTAATACAAAAATAACTCTTAATTTAAGATTTATAAAAACACGAAGTAATATGTATATCTCGCCGACTTAAACTTACTTTACAAAAATAGTAAATAGTAGTTAATTAATTTAGTTTATATACTCATATACTAAAGTAAATACATTATTAAACAAATTATTGTTAAATAAATCGTGTGTAAAGGACCAATTAATTCGTGCTGTCAACTGTCAATATGACAAGTTTCTGTTTTGTTTGTATCCCTGAGAACCATTGAAAACACGCGCATTTAACATATTTTTCAAAGATATTTTTCGATTGTTCTTCAGAAAACGTCAACTTTACGTTGACAAATGAGAGCGTAATTGTCAACTTTTCATAGCAATCTTAGAAAAACAAATATATTATTTCTGTCTTTATATTAAAAGCACAAGATTTGAGCTTTCAGCAGATATTTAGTGAAGTTGACAATGAAGTTGGTATCTTAAACGAAAGTCCTGCGAGTTGTTAAATATTCCACCCTTTGAGGAAGTGCCCCGAATCCTCTAATTTGATAAGGGTAAACTTCTACATTTCTAATTTGCCTTCAGCCTTGTGACAAGGGTTGTAAGCCTTTACGAACTGTGCACTGCGTGTTCTCGTGCACACTGGATTGTTGTTAACAATGAAATCTTCTTGAGAGTGTTTCACTTACTAGTGGTCTTTCAACAACTGTCTCTGACACTCATTGTAAAGTCACCGCGTTTTAAACCCTCTCAGCCTATGTAGAATTGCTATTTGTGTATCAAGGTAAGAATGACACGGTTTACTCGAGGTTTACAATTTGTCATTTAATATATTGGTTTCCATGGCGCTAAATAACATCTGAATCACATGTTGACAAGCCGTAGCTTCGAATGTTTTAGTCACGGCTTGATATATTAAGCACAGGGTGAAGTTAGCCTCAGGCATCTGTCATTGTAACTTAACATTACTTTTTAAATAATTCATAAAACTTTACAGTTTGTTGTTGTCTTAATTTGCGATCGTAGAAAATAGTATGTTATACATCAAGGGAGGGAAACAAGCGATTATTCCCGCATGTGAAGTTGGTAAACCTAAACTTCAGCTCGAGCCTTCGGCCCTCGCTTAGGTCTCGGTTTGCCAACTTCACACAAGGGATAATCGCGTCCTCCCGTGAAGCGTATTATACTTTTCGTAACAAGTGTACAAAAGTTACCGTCTTATCGGGACAAATGTCAAATATGGGTTGCGTAACTAGTTACCTAGGAAACGTCGCAAACAGCTAATAATCGTAGTCTCTAGGGAGAGAAACATGCTACCTAGGGAGATAAATATCCTACCTAGGGAGAGAAACATAATGTTTCTCTCCCTAGGGGAGAAAGGCAGTGTTTCTCTCTCTAAAATTAGGGAATAAGAACGTGTTTCTTGTGTGTTACGAAAAGTATAGTATGGGACTCGTTATATTAACTCTTTAGATACTCGTTTGTTATACACTCGTAAATAAAGAGACGCTTATAAAACTTATTTTATAATAAACTATTAATTATCATGTCATTCCTTAATAAGATAATATTTGGTATTTCGATGTTATTTTAAAGTAGCGCTGCTCCAATTAGCAAAATAGGAATATCTCGCCTTGTTACATTATTTTCAGACCGTATAAAATCTGGGACACTTGTATATTCTCCAATTTTTCCTGCGGCATACTGAAATGTATATATGAGGACAAACGCTTTCCTCTATGATATTTATCCTGCCAATGCGACAGTATTGCATCCCATCCACCATGTTTGACAGGACAAAGTAACGATTTATCCTAACTTGAGGGGAGGAGACATCCCCCACTGGCGAGCACTTTACAAAATATGATTACGCGGGGTGTTTAGCACGAGCGTTAAAATTCCCTAACACTCAAAACAATACGCGATGCAACGGAGTGAAAGCGTAACCCTGGGGAGCGGACTCCTGGGTTTTCTGTCACCCTTCGAGTGCCACGGGGGGTGCGGGGTGAATCCGTGAACCCTCTGGTGACTGCTACGTGTCACAGAGACGCGGGATAAACTTTCTAAGCTTAGAGGGACAGTTGAGATTTAGTTTTGTGATTGTTATGATGATAAAAGAATTTAAGGTCGAGGTGCAAATAGGGATGTTATTGAACTATAACTTAGGGGTGGAAATTGCTTCATTAGTACATTCTTCAAATTACTAGAATTACTCAATACTTAGACAAGTACTGCAATTTTGAAATTGCATCTTTATATATTTTATAATTCTAAATAAAATCACGCCTTTTACTCATCGCTGTGTGTGGCACTTGCCCGTAGCAGATCTCGGTAAGTGACATATTTCTTCACGTGAAGTGTGGTTACCAGCCGACAAATCACGGTTCCCCAAAGATGTTAGTGAAGGGAGAGCCACATTGATCGATTTAAATTGTTGAAAATTGTTTGTCACCTGCGGGAATCGAACAAGGGTTCTTAAGATCCACATGCCGACTAGATACCACTGAGCCACCTATCCCATATATTCTGTACAATACAAAATTAAATCTGGCAGTACGGTGGTGAGAGATCCCGAATTCTAAACCCACCCAAACTAAAAATATATAAACTACAACACTGTGCCACTTGATTGAGAGTTATTTCTAATATATCAATAATTAAATTATAATTAAACACACTACAATAGCTCATTTATTTATTATAAAATTTAATTTAATCAGTATTGAGGTTATACGAGTTAAAATAAGTACCATAAGTTGTGAAACAGCCTGTAGAACATCCTGTATTTGTATATAAATGTAAGGTATTCAAACTTTAGGTTAAGAAATTTGTACAATAATATTTTGTTTTATCTTTATGACATTTCTAGAGCCAAATAAAGGTACGATTAACTTTAGGCAAAGAACTTTTTTTTATTATTTAAATGTTAGAGAAAAAAATTGTGAGAAAATACAATTAGTTCAATCGGCAGTTGACAAGAAATAAATTGGAATTTTGATGATATTAAATTTCGATCCAGAACCAATCTTTTAAAATAAGACGAAACTGAAAATTGCTAAAGAATTAAGGGGCATTTAATCTAGTATACAAATCATTTTAGACAGAGAAAATGTACAGGAAAAAATATCTAGAAATGAAAATACATTTCACAAGAATAATTTTTCATATAACACGCAGCAAAATATTGTGATACATGTATATATTTCAGTATTTCCAACTGAGAATCATATATCTTCAATAGCGGAAGAACAGAGATGCAAAATATGAGGGGGAAAATAACGGACAAAGATGGAATGATGCAGGATATTGTGAGATAAGAAAATAAATTCAAATTCGCAGAACAGGCAAAATGTTGAGTTGCACATTCAACAAATTTCACTCGACAAATTATATTTTCAAGATGCTTACAAAAATATGTTTCTACCTCTCTGTAAATTATTTTTGTAGAAGGTAAACATTTGTCAAAATATTTTCGATCGCATACGAAGAGATATTCTTTTTCTCTTCTGTTTAATAAATACCAATTTGCGTCTCCTGGAGTAACAAGACTAGAAACGACGTAGTTAGAAAACTAAGATATGAAACTATTAAATTGGACACTGGGTATCATTTGATCATAACAAACTCAAATTTAATAAGATGCTTTTTGTGTCATCCAATTATAAACTAAATATAACTTATTAAATTATTTGTAAATGTAGCATAAACTACATGCTAAAAAGAAAGAATAAAAAAGAAGTTTAAAATTAAATAATTCTTAAATAAAAAAGTAAGTCAACTACGTTCGGATAAAGAAATAACGTATACTGGTTATAGGAGTTGAAGTATGTTCTTTCTAATCCTTCTGACTCATTTTCAATTCTTAATATAAAGTGTATAACTGCAATTTACTACCAAAATAAGCGCAGGACAATGCTTCCTTCATTTCTTTATAGATTCGTTGTTAAAGGAGTGGGAGTAAGTGAAAGATTTATGAAACAGGTGTACAGGAGCGAATGTATGGATGTGATTGAGAATTTGTTGTGTGATTTCGGGTGTGAGGAATAAATGAGCTTGTATGGAGAGAATGTTAATGTGGTTGAAGCGAATGAGAATGTTGTTCGAGGAGTAATATTTTGAGGATGTTTTGTGATTGTTTTATGGGTTTGTGCTACTTCATTTTATGGAGTATAGCGATATGTTATGTATGTATGTATGTATGATTGTTGATGCCCTAATTAAATTAGCCCAAAAGAGTAAATACAAAAACAAATCATTAAATCAAATAATTTTTCGTTTGCTTGTTAGTCTTGCATAAAAAACAATTTAGCAACAAGTAGATACTCATTAGATGCAGTTTTTAATACTTAACATTTTTTGTTGTTTATACTTTCGATCTAATTTAATTAGGGAAGCAACAATCATCATACCATTACATTTCCTATGTTACTTATTTCAATTCTACACCTCCTTGAATCAATGAAGTTGCGTCATGTCGTACGTCATGAATTTTTATGACATTTCATCTATAACGTTTAGAGTTAATATTAAAATAGAAAGACGAAGTAAAACAATTTATTATCACTATCTATCTAAAGAGTTTATAAAACGAGTCACATATTATACTTTATCTACAACTGCAAATTAAGACAAATTTTGTAACTAGTTTTATGAATTATTTAAAAAGTAAGGTTAAGTTACAATGACAGATGTCTGAAGCTAACTTCATCCCGTGCTTAATATCTCAAGCCGTGACTAAAACGTTCGAAGCCACAGCTTGTCAACATATGATTAAAATGTTGTTTAGCGCCATGGAAACCAGTACGTTAAATAACTATTTTTGTTTTATTTATGCTACTTTCTAAAACAGGAACAGAACCCCAATTACCGGACTCACCGGTAAGTGAGAATCAAACTCGTGATCTTTGTATTCAAATGTCGTAACGCTGCCCACACCAGTATACTGAGGGTCATAGTTGATGTAATGTAATGATTGGAATTTCCTTTTTATGGTAATCTGACTATACTTTTTCTATTTAATTAAACAAATGAATATACAACAAAGACAAACTTAATTGTCATCCATACACTTGGTGAAAATAGGTTTAATAAAAAAATATTAAATAAACACTTGGCAAAGTCTCACAAAATTCACTTGGAGGCTGAATTTTGTGAGACTTTGCCAAGTGTTTATTTAATATTTTTTTATTAAATGAATATACTGTATAAAACATGTATGTTCGTATTGTGGAACATAAACTGAATGTAGCTATCAAGGAACCACAAGAAAATCAAAACAAAGCACCATCAATTAATCAACCCGGAAAAAGTGAAGTCACAACATGATACACCTATCTAAAAGTCCCTAAACACCCCAGTTTTTTCCCCTAGAACTATTATCACATCCACAAAAACTACACAAAAACCATCATAGCACCTCCACCATTTTGTCATCTCTCCTTGACCCTTTACCCCTCCCCCACGCCATTCTCCTTTCTCCAACACATGACGTCACATGTATCACCCGCGGTGTATGTGGTTTTTACGGCACCGGCACGAGGGGGTAAGGGGTCAGGTAGGGTGTTCGCTAATGCCCCAAGCCACATGTTACCAGTCTGGCGGAGGCGCCACTACGAGACAAGTGTTGATAAATGGCGGTGCGACAAATGCACATCGGATGATTGCAGCTAGAGCCAAGGGCGGTAAAGTGCAGCCAATATGTCTTGGGGGGTATACGATGATAAGAGGGATGGTGTTAATCTATTAAGTGAATATTTTTGGGGTGGTTCAAAGGGGAGGCTTTGTTTGTTATTAGGTTTTTTTGCTGGTGAAAGAATAAGAAGAAGATTTGATTAATGGATTTGTGTACTGTTAAAAGAATTGATTTATTTATTTATTATAAAATAGTGTTGGACAAAGCATGGAAAAAGTTTGGTCATTAATAATTTTTTAAGTACAACACTACAAGCAGTAATTTATCTGACGAAGTATAATTAATAAATTGATTAGAAATAATCAAATCAGAGGTACTAAAAATATTTACTTAAGAAACACCACTCCTCATTTAGTGAATTTTTGAAAAAATCTATTTTTTTTATGATCAGTACGCCATATACATATATATATATATATATATATATATATATATATATACCATTACATTTTTTTCTAGAAGTATAAAAAACCTCTAATAAGTCGAATGGATGTAGAATTAAAATATGTAACATAGAAAATACGAACAAATACATAGGTATTTTTTTTAATATGATAATTATTGCTTCCTTAATTAAATTATACCAAAAATGTAAATACAAAAAAAATTATACATACATACATACATAACATCACGCTATATCACATTAAATGGGGTAGCACGAACCCGTCAACATTCTCATCCTGACACACGATACTCGAATCGACCACATTAACACTTCCTCCATACAAACTCTTTCTTTTCTCACAACCAAAATCCATCAACACACAACAAACATTCATCCATTCGCTAGTGTACACTGCGCTTGTTTCTGAAGATCGTCTCCGCACAATTGCAGGTAAACACTCGAAACATCTAAACAATTAATCTAAAATCAAGAATCATACGCTTGTCTTCATTCATCATATTTATCCCGCAATTAATTTTCTCCAAACATTCCTATCCTGACACACCACTTTTGCTTCAACCACATTCATAATTCTTTTCATACAAGCTCGTTTATTCTTCACGCTCAGAATCTTTCGCTCACGCAACAACCCTTCAATCATATTCATCCATTTGTTCCTAGGCCGTCCACGCAAACTTTCACCCTCAATTTCACCAACATACACCTGTTTCACCAATCTGTCATTCGACATACGTTCTACATGACCAAACCATCTCAACTGACTTATTCCCACTCTTCTTACAACATTCTTCACAATCTCACATTCATCATACACCAATGTATTCCGGACACGATCTCTTCTAGTATATCCACACACACCCCGCAAATATCTCATTTCCACAGCAGTTATACGCCGTTCATGTTTCTTCATCCATACCCAACATTCACTACCATACATCAACGTAGGCACTAACACACCATTATAAACACTCAATCGAGCATCTCTGGATACATTCACGTTCCGAGTAAAGGTTCCCAGAGCACCCAATATCTTACATCCAGCAGATACTCTTCTTTCAATCTCTCGATCAATACGTCCATCCCTCGAAAACACACTCCCCAAGTATACAAACTCATTTACTTGACCCAATCTCACACCATTCACCGAAACATTGCAATCAGTCACCAAATCACTCTTCTCAAACACTAACACTTTACATTTATCAACATTCAGTAATAGATTTAAACCTTTTCCTACTTCATTTATACTTAGAATCATTCTTCTCAATTGTTCTTCAGATTCACCCATTACAACTACATCATCCGCATAAGCTAACGCAGGCACTACACTGCCACCAATACGTACACCATCCGCCCCATTCAGCGACTTTCGTAACAACACATCCATATATAAATTAAACAACCACGGGGACATCCCACAACCTTGTTTCACGCCAACATCTATAGAAAACCAATCACTCAATCTACCATCAACTCTCACCGCAGCCTCGCTATCTTCGTATAATGCACGAATCGCTCCCAACAAATTACCATTTATACCGTACTCTAGAAGTACATCCCACAGAATAACTCGATGAAGACTATCATATGCTTTTTTAAGATCGAGAAAGCCACAGAACACCTTTTTGTTCTTAGCAAGTGATTTCTCAACAATCATACGAAGAGAAAACAATTGATCTACACACCCTCTCTCAGGCAAAAATCCACCTTGCATATTACTCAACTTGGAGATTGTTAAGGTTCGTACCTTGTGAATAAGAATCTTCCCGTACAACTTCCCTACCACACTCAACAAACTTATCGCACGGAAATTAGTACAATCACTCGAACTACCTTTGCCCTTAAATAAAGGACAAATGATAGCACGTTTCCAATCATCAGGAGCTACACACAGTTTCAAACAAAATCTAAATAAATAAACTAACCAATCAAATAATCTCTCACCACCATAAATTATAAGTATTAAAAACTGTATCTAATAAGTATTTATTTGTTGTTCAATTGTTTTTTATGCAAGATTAACAAGCGAATGAAGAATTGTTTTTATAAAGAAAATTTGGTATTGAGAGTGTTGTGGAAAACAACGAAACAAAATAATTTTTATTATTTTCCTTATTATTATTTTGAATAAAATATGACAATACACGTTGAAGTAAAATTTTGGTTAAGCAATTTAATTAATTTATTTAATGAACTTCTAAGCATGACATTTATAACAAAAATGAATCATTAATTAAATTTGCTAATTTTAATGAACAATTGGGATATATTACTTCACGTGAAGTGCAATTACCAGCCGTAAAATCACGACCCCCAAAGATATTAGTGGAGAGAGAGCCACAAGGGTTGTTTCAACGTGGTGAAAATTGCTTGCCAACTGTGGAAATCGAACCCGGGTTCTCAAATCCACAGGCCGACTCGAAACCACTGAGCCACCGACCCCATTTAAATAAATAAATAAATATCGTTTCAATTACAAGTTTTACTAAAAAATACTAATTAAATATCTACATTTTTGCTTTAGTTTTACTGTCATTATGTATATTTAATTAGGTAGCATAATTAAAACATGACATTATAATTTACTTCTGCTATAATTTATTTTAAACCGATATCATCTTTGAGAAACACTGTAAATACGTAAATCTACCCAAGGCCGAAATAATTTACGCAGCTTCGGATGGATTCTATAAATTAGCGCCAGCTTTGTGTTATAAATTAATCAAACGATTAATATTAATGACGAGAAAACACTACCATATTTGCTCCGGTTAAAGCGGATGGTTCGTTCTACGTCCGCCCGCCGCGCCTTGGAAAATTTCCACCGCTTTTTCATTCATGCTAACAAACAAACTTTTAATTGGGCGAACATAAAACATAGTTTAGTTTACAGTTTGTAATGTAAAACGTTATAAATTAAAATAAAATCCTAAGCTTTGTTTTCGGTTTGTTAAATATTTAAAGTTGGTATCAAACGATCAATGTTTACATTATTCTTGTTTGTCAAATTATGTATGATGACGTCACATGATGAAAACTAGTTGTGGCAGATAATCATACTTTTCAATAGATTATGTTACACTTAATCTACACTTAAAATTGTTTTAATGTCAGACTGTACCAAACTACTTGATTTATGACACTATTTAATGTTCAAAAAGTAGCATTTTAAGGGACTAGTACAGTAAAGTAGCAAAATTGGACTCTGGTCAATGCCAAAAAAAAAAGTTAAAAACTTGAATCAATTTAATGTTGTTCTCTTGATCCGTCAGTACGGTGGAGTGGATAGCGATACGGAATTCGAATCCGGAGATCCCGAGTTCGAATCGCACTCAAGCTAAAGATTATATAAACTATAACATTGCAGCTCGGTGAGTGCGGACCCTGTACTGTAAATGGGATAAAATTCCTGTTGTACAGCGTAACATAAATAAATAAATAAACTACAAAAGTCGAATCCAAATGTGTGATAGAATAAAAAACCTTGAATACTTGATTAAAATTGTACGAAATGACGTCACATATTTGTGTTTATTATACGAAATGGTGAAAACATTGACCGTGTAATACCGGCTTAACAATTAACAGTGTTTTGTTCTCACATTGCAGATGTTTAATAAAACTCAGTTCTAATTAAATTTCTTGAACTGCTCTTTCTCTTTCTACTTTCAAGTCTTTGAATTATTGTTATTAACTACGTCACATTTATCCTTCAAAATGGAAAGGTCATAGTTCAAAAAATATATGAAATGGTGGTTGTTGTAAATGATATTATTTTGTATACTGCTCGTACATTACTGTAAGTGGGCGACGCAAATTTTAAATTAATAATAGTTCAACATGTGGCTATGAAAAATAAATTCTCACGGCGTATTTTACATGCTCCACTGTACGCGAACACAATTTTATTTTAGTTTCATTACAATGGAACGAGCGGAAAATTATTTTAACAAAAACGTATGTGTACTACAAAATATTGTGAGACAAAGCACAAAAATGTACAATATTATTTAATTTTTCTACTCCTATCATTAAAATGTCATTTATCGTACTGGTTTCCATGACGTTAAATAACATCTTAATGACATATTGACAAATTGTGACTTTGAACGTATTAGTCATAACTTGAAATATTAAGCACGGCGTGAAGTTAGCTTCCTGCATCTGTCATTGTCACTTAACTTTTTAAATAATTCATAAAAGTTTACATTTTTAGTTGTCTTAATTTGCGATCGTAGAAAAATTATTATCAACCAACATCTTTGGGGGCCGTGATTTTACGGTTGGTAACCGCATTTCACTAGAAGAAATATATCATTTACTGAAATCAGCTACGGCAGAATGCCATACCCAGCAATTGGTAAAAGGCATGATATTATGTTTAATTTCATCTCTCAGCTGTGTATTTTTAATTAGCTACGTAAATTATTAAAGGTTAATTAATGAAAGTGAAACGACGCCCTAAACATTTTGGGAATCACTGTTTTGTGCTGGCGTATTTGCAAGTACAAGCGAACGACCAAGTTATAAATAAACGCAGAACCTAAACAGCAAATATTGCTAACCTCGTTTAAATATCATTTAAAAACTTCAATTTCGAAGCAATATATATGCTAATAAATAAGTTTAGAAGTACGAAACTCAAGCCGGGTTCGAATCCTTATAAGCAGACAACATCTGCGCCATGAATATACCTTATAAATACAGTAGAACTACAGTTGGTACATTTTTAGGTAGATATTTTGATCCGACATATGTCCTTAAATACTAAAGATAGTTTTTCACTTACCCCCTAACGATACGAGACTCAATACAATCTTAAATAAATGTAGAAAGTAATAGTAGACACTTACCTAAAACAAAAGAAACATAAATTAATACAAGTAAATACTTTAAAACAAAATCATAATTAAAAAACACACACAAACATAATCACATAATCATTATAACAATATTAAATAAAAAACAACAAAGACAAAATTAATTGTCTTTGAATGCTCACTTGGTGAAACTAGGTTTAACAATAAAATATAAAACTAAACACTTGTCTAAGTCTCACAAAATTCAGCCTCCAAGTCAACTTATGAGGTCATCGTCAGAGGCTGGCCAACACAGTTAGTAACCATAGATGCGTTTCGCTCTTATTAAATATTCATTGTTTGGAAATAAAATAAAAAATTCTATAGTTTCCAGTTACGTCTAACGTTTAATGATTCCTAACCTAATTCAGGGCAAGTAAAATGTTAATACAACTTACATTTTTACTATAAGAAGACTGAAGTCTGCGCTAACACTATTTTCACAACGATCTTATAAACATCTTAAAAATGAATCACTGATCAATCACACAATAAAATATCACAACAAATATGACTAAACTTCTAACACTGTTCCCAGATCAAACGTTGAAGTAATACTGCATCATTAAATTAATTTGTTCACTTTGGTACTTGGTGCGCAATGGTTTAAACAAGTCGCTACTTCATTTCATAGCAGCTAAATATTGAGTACAACCAAATATACTGTACTAGAATATTTTAAAAACTAGATGTAAAAATTAAGGCTATAAATTATATTCAAATATTTGTAAGAATACCTTAGATATTATTTTTTTTAGAAACATTTGAATATTATTTATATTAATTTTTATATTGGATCCTTCGTAAATACATATTTATAATATAATTTATAGTTTAAAGTTTACATTTAATTTTATTTATTTATTTATGTTACGTTGTACAAAAATATTCCTGCACAATTTTGAGCAGTGTAGTTATTATTTAATTGACATATACTCTATTAAACAAATTGAATATAGAACTGTGGTATAAAATGAATATTATATACTCACATACTAAAATGAACAGATTATTAAACAAATTATTGTGTGTAAAGTGTTTCATTAAATAAATTGTGTGTAAAAATACTAAAATATCATACGTAAAAGACCAATGTAAATTATAAGGAAGTTTCGTTAACAAATATCCTAGCAACGACAAATAATAAAGAAAATATCTTGCATCCAAATACAACAAGCAAACGTCAAACTGACAAGTAACACTACCCAACTGTCACTCACCGATTTAAATGAAACTTGGCACACTAATAGAACTCTAAAAAATATTGAACCCCTATTTTTTTTCTTCCGGATGTTGCTTTTTAGGGATACAAACCACCCCTGATAAGTGGTATAAGGAAGAATCTTCTATAAATGAAATTAAATAATACCAAAATATTAAGTGTACGAAAAAAGATTCAGCGACCCCAAAAACTCTCGAATAACTAGTTTTTAACCTAAAACTCTATTTCAGTTGAATATCGTAATTTCATCCCCCCCAACCTCTTTTTAACCTCTTGAATGTGCATGTGACCAAAATAACACCGAAAATAGATTTTGGAAAATCTCAAAAACCATTGTTCAAAGCGTAATATTTTGGTATTATTTAATTTCATTTATGACGATTCTTGTTATAACCACCTTTCAGGAGTGGTTTGTACCCCTAAAAAGCAACTTCCGGAAGAAAAATAAAATAGGGGTTCAATATTTTTTAGAGTTCTATTAGTTTGCCAAGTTTCACTTAAATCGGTAAGTGACAACAGTACTTGTGAAAATTTCCTCACTAGTGAGGGAAACGGTTACTATCACAACTAAATGAATGAGGGAAATGTCTTTTTCACAAGTAATGTTGAAAAAATAAATTTAATCCCTAAGCTTCAATATATAAAGAGAAAAATCGAAAGACGTTCTTTGAGAACTAAGTTAAACTAAGGGAATTGATTTTGCAGTGATATATAAGGAAAAAAAAAGTCTGCTAAAACAAGGTTTTTTTTCGGTTTCCTCTACTATTTACTTGAAAAGTAAAACAGAAATGACAGTAAAGCCTGTAATATAAAAAGCCTAAAGTCCAAAAATTACGAGTTTTTCGCAATTTTGTGGAACTTTTCAATATCTACTCGTTCGATTTATTCAGGCGACATTTTCGGTATTTTTTATTAACCTGCAATAAAAAAGCAATAATTTTGTACAAGTCAGTAAGTTTGGGGCGTCTTCGAGTATTCAAATGATCGGCGAGACCACAGATGCCGGCAGGAGATACGACTTCAATCGATACCAAAGTGAAAAAAGAATTCAAACGACAGAACCGTCATTGAAATTATTTCATTCGCTGAGTGTTTATAATGGAGTCTTAGTGCTTACTTTCATGTGAGGTAATGAATGTTGGATGTGGATGATAAAGCATGTTCCGGAAATATATGTGTGTGTGTGTGTGCTCTGATCATATCCGATATACGATGCAGTATTATGAATTTGTGGGTGTGGGAATGACAAGAATGTTGCTAGCAATGCAAATGTTTGTCAATTGAGATGCGGTAGACATGTGGAACTTATGATAAAAAGTGTATGTTGGTTAGTGACAAAATCACGATAAAAAAAAATCAAAAAACCTTGATTTTTTTTTTAAATGAAGTAAAAGTTATTAGTATTTAACTACTTACATGAAAAAAAAAATCCTTTAACAAATATGTAGTTTCGATTATTATTGCACATTACAAGTTTTAACACGAATTTCTTAAACTATATGCTCGACTAAACGAAATTTGATGTTTTTATATAATATTAATGCATTTAATAAATAAATATTGAAAATTATTTTGTCTGTTTTACAAAAAACTGAATTTTTATTTAGACACTTGTTTTGTTCTGTACCTGAATAGTTATTTGTGTATTAAGAGCGTAAAGTGATACACACATAATTTTTTCTACGATTGCATCTTAAAGTTATTAAAAAAACGTAGGTATACGTCTAAAACTAAATTCGTTTTGTTAACTGTCAATATGACAAGTTTCTGTTTTGTTTGTATCCCTGGTAACTATTGATATAATCTTTTTCGCGCGTTGCCATTGGAAACGCGCGAATTTAACGTCTTTTTCGCGCGTTGCCATTGGAGACGCGCAAAAAAGATATTTTTCGATTGTTCCACAGAAAACGTCAACTTTACGATGACAAATGAGAGCGTAATTGGCATCTTTTCATAGCAATCGTAGAAAAATATAATTACATTAATACAAAATACAAAATAAAATCAAATAAAAAATAATTTAAATAAACGATGCCCTCTTAAGGTGACTTGGAGGCTGAATTTTGTGAGACTTAGACAAGTGTTTATTCTGATATTTTATTATTAAAAATAATTTAAATCAATGATTTTTTTTTAAATGACACTAATTTAAATCTAATGATATAAATTACGCCTATCCTGATCCCAGTCGTGGGAAAATTAATTTTTCTTATGTAATATGCAAGGAATTTGAGTAAAATTTTAATAAATCAAATTTAATTTTTAACGAGAAAATCTCGAATTGGTATAAAATAAAAGTATAGATTTTTTTAATGTTTTGCCTACAAAAAGTAATGTATTCGATTGACAGAATTGGGTAAGAGATTAATGTTAATTTATGTAAAAGAAAAAGTCAAATGTTTTTAAATTCTTGTAACACGTGACACAGATAAAAACATACAATGTAAATTTATTCAAATACGGCTCTGAAACAGCGAATTCAGAGGCGAGCGAGAGCAGACAGAGAGAAACAGACTCAGAGATTATTTCCGGATTCAGTTTCCGGTGGCCCGGAGTTTCGGTGCCCTGGACCCAAGCTAAGTTCGCAGCTTTCATTCGCTCTTTCACTCACAGTTACAAAGAGGTCTGGGTCTGGGTCTGAATCCCAGACACGGCTATACAAAACTGATTCGTTGATTGAGAAAGGGATTCTGCAAATTTCACAGGTTACTTTCATTCCCCTGAATAGAGTTCAGCAAATAATATGGTTCAGTGCAGTCATTCTCAACCATTTTCTATTAATGTACCCCTTTACCCTTACTGTGAAGCGTATTGTACTTATTTGTCAATTGGTACTCGTAATATTAATGTTTTATTTTAAATTTTCAAACGGAATTATTATTTATTTATTTTTTATTTATGTTACTCTGTACAATTACAATACAGGGTCCGCACTCACCGAGCCGCAGTGTGGTAGTTCATATAATTTTTTTAGCTTGAATGAGATTCGAACCCGAGATCTCCGGATTCGAATTCCGTATTGCTATCCACACCACCGTACTGACACTTTATTCTTAAAATTATTACTAAAGGTGCTTTATAATTTACGGAGGGAAATAAAAATGATAAATACTCACTAGGGAAATAAAGTGATTTAAGGCAACTGGAACGAAAAAAATAAAAATGACAAATCTCCCTAGCAGGGATCTGAATCGTAACGTAACCGTAACCGAAAACCGCACCGATATTCACCTTTTTGTGAAACCGTAACCGAAAAGAGAAACCAATATGATTTTATTTTGAAATATGGAAACCGAAAACCGAAAGAAAATTTAATCAATTCTGTAACCGACCGATATAATATCGGTTTTAAAACCGTAAAATTAAACCGGTATAACTAACATACTGATCTGAAAATAGTTAGAATACAAAGAATATAAGTTATTCGTAAAAAAAACTGTAACCGAAAAACCGAAACCGAATCTTATATAATATTTTCAAAAACCTTAACTAACAAATGAAACCGAAATTTTACGAATATAAAAACCGTTAACCATAATGGAAGCCGTAATTTGATAGCTGATAAGTGCACTTTATGCGGTCAAATATATCACTTACTGAGATCTACTACAGCACAGTGTCACACTCAGTAATGGATAAAAAGCGTGATGATATATTTATTTATTTTACAAAAATATCTTGTTTCAAAATGTGCGAATTTCAGACTCATCTAAACGCTTGTTTCATCTGTTTGGAAATTTTTAGCGATGAAAATCATTTTAAATACAGTGGATGATTGGAATTGAATCCCGGATTGCTGACACTACAAACCATCACTTATTGTGCTCCGCAATCCATTTCATTCCAGTAAATACAATAAAAAGTAAACAACAACAAAACTACTTTCAAAAACAGTATAAACAAAATACAGTCTACATGTCTTCAGAACAGTAAATGAAATTTACTTTACCATCTTTTGCCTCTATTTCAAACGCTACCACACTCATCCTCCACCATTTCAAAATCCAATTTCTTCGAATTGAATATGCAGGTGAATATTCTTTCTCTCTCTGCTCTGCCTAGAGCTTGTTTTACTAAGCTGAGCTTTGTGTGACGCATAAAGCAGTGCTTTACAACTTTAGATTACAGGTTAAGATATTACTTGTTTTGTATGTCAAACTGAACGATCTGGCGACGAAGACGAGGCGTGAAAATGATGACGACTCTTTGTAGAGTTTGTAAAATGAGTTAGGTTGTATTCAGATTCGTGAATAGAAGATTAATTTTAGTTGTGTAGTCGGGATAAAGTATGAGGGTGTAGTTTAAACTGACAAATAGCGTCTTCTAATTAAAATATTGATTTTCAACTACGAGTATAAAAATAGCTCGTTTAATTTTTCATTTCAACACTCATAGAAGTGGAAATGAACACAGGAATAGTTTTATTTTTCGTCGTTAATTATTTATTGTTTAGCTGATAT
This sequence comes from Pterostichus niger, assembly GCA_947425015.1. Classification (NCBI taxonomy): domain Eukaryota; kingdom Metazoa; phylum Arthropoda; class Insecta; order Coleoptera; family Carabidae; genus Pterostichus; species Pterostichus niger. Next base: position 7,399,451 of record OX380336.1, on the reverse strand, counting down.
CTGCAGAAATATTAGACGCACAAGAAAAAATTAAATGTATCTGAACTTGGTCTATAAAATAAGGCAATCTATTTTTACTTCCTTGTACGAAGTAAAGGAAGTATTGTAATCGCGAAAATTTTCTGTTCTCAGATTTCAACGGAAATAGGTATATTGGCCCTCCCTGAATCCATTTTGACTAATTTCGTCGTGTCGTCTGTACGTACGTACGTACGTACGTACGTACGTATGTACGTACGTATCTCGCATAACTCAAAAACGGTAAGCCGTAGAAAATTAAAACTTTATATTTAGGACTGCAATAACATCTAGTTGTGCACCTCCTTTTTTGGTCATTATACAACTACCGGAAGTGGTACTTTTCTTGAAGCCTATAATAGATTTTCATGAAAAACTATATTCAAATATAGTTTAAAACTTTCCAAATTTGGTATATAAGACTACTATATCAATGGAAATAATATAATAGATTTTGGTTAAAATAGACTAACCGGAAGTGGCACATTACATTAAACTGCTAACAGTTTTCCTTGAAAAAAATGGTATTATTTTAATTTTAGAAATGAATGCTGCAAATAAAAGTTTTAGAGAATTAAATTCTGCGTCTAGCACATTAAGAATTTTTAAATTAGCTTTTTGAATAAACGAGATATCTAAATTTAAATATTATATATTTTTTTATTTAAAAAAAAAAGTTTGATATGGATTCAAACAAAAAATAAAAGATTTAATGTCAAATATGTGCAATTAAAAAAATATGTATAGATTAATACGCGTACAAGGAAGTCATGTGGTGTACACATCAAATTTTTTTTTAAGCTTACAAATTTTCCGGAAAAATATTTTACTTTTTTAAATAGAACGTCCTTTATATTTATGCGAAATAAGATTTCAATCCGGTTTGCCTTTAAATTATGCCTAATAATAATAAAAAAGAACAAAATTATGAAAGCTCTGTGATTAATAAAATTGTGTCTTATAAGGAGCCATTTACATAATATGTAACGCAATTTGGGGGAAAGGGGGTTTACGAAGTGTGACAAAATGGGGACGCTGCGAAAACAATATGGAGACTTTTTTTATACAATATATGTTGTTTACGGTAATAATACCAAAATATTACGCGTTCAACATTGATTACCCAGAGGTTTTTGATATCGCCAAAATCTATTTTCGGAATCATTTTGATCATATGAATTTTTTTAAGGGGTTAAAAAGAGGGTGGGGGGATTAAATTACGATATTCAACTTAAATAGAGTTTTAGGTTCAAAACTATGTAGTTACTTGGGGGGTTTTGGGGCTGAATCTATTTTCGAGGTTACCCCTGGGTAATTAATATTGAACGCGTAAATAAATTCAAGAAATTGCGCAATTTCTACGTCATTTGATATGATATTAATATTTGTATTGTCTGCTATAGCTTTCCTAGTATCTGATTTGAATATTTATAGACGAAAATAATCAACTAAACTCACGTCCAAAATACACAAATTGTTAAATGTTAATTAACGCACAATAATTAGTCTAGACTAGAACAAATTCAGGAACAATAATTCAAACTACAATTACAAAACAAATAACACTTAATTAATGATTTCCAGTTACAATTAATCCTAATCCAATCAATTTATCACTCGAATCAATACAAAATAAAAACAAAACACATCTACTTTCCAGCCAGGAAATTCTCTACAACAAATGCACATCGAAACAAAGACCAGAGTGGTACAAATACCATAATTAATACCACACGGCTTAACATAATCCTATAACGCAGTCGGGATTCGAACCCCGCAGTCATAAAAATGAGTAATTACGTGCAATATTGCCGACTAGCTTCGCCGATGCCCGTGGCGGCAGCACAGTCGCATGAACTTGTAGAAGAATACAGAGGATAATATAAAGTTTTATGAATTTTTGTGTGATTTATTTATTTGAAGGGTTCGATTTGAATTATAGTTGTCAGGGTTTAATTTGAATAGGATATTGTGGGAAATTAACAATAAAATGAATTTAATGTATCATGTTATCATTCTGTTTCACGCGTCGCAGATTATTTTATTCATTCAATTTATTAATGAACAAATAAATTAAATAAATACGGGCTAATTTATATGATTTAAAAGATATACTAAATTTATCATTTTACAAATTTATATTTTGAATTATGGGGCAGATAGCTCAGTGGTATTGAGAACCCGGATTCGGTTTTCCACAGCCGACTAACAGTTTTCACCACATTAAAATTACCCTATACCTCCCTCTCTACTAATATCTTTGGGAGTCGTGATTTGACGGCTGGTAACCGCATTATACACGCATAAGTATATGACTTATTGAGATTTGCTTACTATACAATATTTACCTGCAATTATGTTAAATTTATTTTTATATAAGCGCAGGAGATGCTGCCTTCATTTCTTTATAGATTTGTCGAGCGAATGGATGGATGAGAATGTTCTGTGAATGTTTCTATGAATGTTCGTGCTACCCCATTTAAAGGGATATAGCGTGATGTTATGTATATATGTACGGTGATGTGAATAGCAATATAGAATTCGAATCCGGAGATCCCGAGTTCGAATCTCACTCAAGCTAAAAATTATATATGAACTATCACACTGCGGGTCGGTAAGTGCGGACCCTGTACTGTAATTGGGATTAAATTCCTGTTGTACAGAGCAACATAAATAAATAAATGTTACTTTTATCAAACCAAATCATTTGAATTGAAAACGTCAACTACTGATTTCCCTACGATTTTAATCACTGTGGCACTCTACCTTAGCAGATCTAAGTAAGTGATATAATTTGCACTTGTACGTGAAGTGTGATTACCAGCTGTCAAATATATAAGTGAAGGAAGAGTCATAGAAGTAATATTAATGTGGAATCAAGTTTGTCGTCAGCGGAAAACGAACAGAATCATCAAGATTTGAAATGAGACATGCAAGATAAACTATGAGAAATAGAAACTTGAACTGCAAAGCAAATTTTATTTATGACTATTCTATGTTACAGATTAAAAAAAAATGGGGTAGATGGCTCAGTGGTATCGAGTTGGCCTGTGGATCTTGAGAACCCTGGTTCGATCCCCACAGCCGACAAACAATTTTCATCAATTTAAAAATATACCCCTGTGGCTCCCTCCCCACTAATATCTTTGAGGGCCGTGATTTGACGGCTGGTAACCGCACTTCACGCGACAAAATATCACTTACCGAGATCTGCTTAGGCAGAGTGCCACACCCAGGAATGGGTAAAAGGCGTGATGATATATTTATTTATTTATTTATTTAGATAAAAAAGATTTGAATGTAATTCAGAAAAAATTTAAGTGAAATAGAATCTTTTCAGCGCAGTTTCTTTCCCAATTCGAATAACACAATGCGATACAAATAGCCTGAAGAACGTTGAAAATCGTTTTCTAAATCGGTTCAATATATACGCCCTTGTTCACACTCCATATACATTCAGATATATTAGCGACATTCGTCTATTGTTAGTTACAGACAGAAAACAGAAAATTGATTTAGAAACGAAATCTACTTTTACATCACGCATATTGTTATAATAATTGCAGATCTTGGAAGAAGACATTTATATTCTCGCAACCGTTTTAAGAAATTAAATCAAAATTTAAAAATAATTTTTCTACGATTGCTATGAAAGGTTGACAATTACGCTCTTATTTGTCATCGTAAAATTTATGTTTTTTTGTGGAACAATCGAAAAATAACTCTCCAATGGTAACGCTCGTAAAAAATATTAAATGCGCGCTTATTTCAATAGTTACCAGAACAAAACAGAAACTTGTCATATTGACAATTGACAGAACGAATTTATTTTCAATACATATACATTTTTTAATAATTCAACAAGAAACGATATTTTTATGACAAAGAAAATTAAAAAAATAGTCGAGGTTTTAATAAACAAAGTTTCATTATGGATCGTAACTCAATTATTTTGAAGTTGTTGTTCTGACAAGACAAACTATGATATCAGGAATATGAAATTGAATTACAGCATGTTTCACTAAACAAAGGAGCGCTAGTTTGTAGCCTGGAGCACTTGATATTAAACTAGAAAGCAAATTTTATACAATCATCGATCGGAAAATTCTTTATGCCTGTCTGTCCGCAGACAAATTCTAAATTTAAAATTTTCACTTAAAATAAATTGTTTATAACGATATTATTAATATGAAGAAACCCACAAGGATTTATATTTTAAATAAACCCAAAGATATTATTTTTAGATTTTTGTTAATTGGGTTTTAGACTTGAAGTAATGAGAATTTTTCCAAATACTTGAAATTTTCATATTTATTAAGCAACAGCAAATGAATAAATATTAAGTTATACAAGGTGTTTCTATACCTCTGCACGAATCTTTAATGACATATATAATTTGATATACCTACTGATTATAGAACAAAAATATTTTTTTTGAAATTCGCAAAAATTACGGTATTTTAGTGTCACTCTATTTTATGTATCTGTTACCAGCAGAGTAGAAAATCAAGGAAATGTGTCAAATTAAATTGTATTATTTACCAGTTATTTTTTTCATATTGAAAACATTCCTGGCGAGACTCGCTTCGCTCGCATTAATAACTAACAAATCCTATATAGATTTATATTATAATAGATTTTGGCTCAAATTATTCAAAATTTCATGCATTTATTTAAATATTGAAAGTATTCCTGGCAAGGCTCGCTTCGCTCACATTTTAAACAAAGAAATTCTAAACTCGTAGAACACATGTTTCCCCCACACACATACACACAAATTCTTATAAAAGATTTTTGCTCAATTTATTCAAAATATCTTGCATTTATTTAAATATTGAACATATTTTGGCAAGGCTCGCTATACTTCCATTTTAAATAAATAAGCCCTAAGACCATATCACATGAACTCCATACACATAAACAGTTATATTTGATTTAAGTTTAAATTACATTTATTTAAATATTGAACATGTTATTGGTAAAGCTCGCTTCACTGGCGTTTAAACAAACAACTTATGCTCGTAGGGAGCATGCTATCAAATAACAGTGGCTAGTTGTAGTTTTAAGGTAGCGCTCTCGCTTCAAAAGCAAAAATTTTCAGATTCAAATCTCACCGACTTAAACTTAAATAGCAGAACTTGGTAAATGATATATTTCTTCGCGTGAAATGCAGTTACCAGCCGTCAAATCACAACCTCCAAAGATGTTAGTGGAACGGGAGCCACAGGGGTAGTTTTTATGTGGTGAAAATACAAATATTATTGATTTGGATTCCACTAAAAGCTTTAACTGGGATTTAAATTTCTGTACAGTGTTGTAAATAAATAAAATAAAGACTATTTATTCTTCTTTAAATTTCTCCATGATTTAGTAAAATTCAAACTAAATAATTCTTTGCAATTGAACATGCAGACAGTCGATACATATCCCTTACAAAACCTTCCTTTGTATATCCTGTTCGAATCCTTAAATCTATCGTCTGGTTTGCACATTTACCAATTCCGTTAGAAGTCTCAATAGTCACAGGACTCTACGACATGTTCGCCATTTGTTTACTTCGCAGCCACCAGGGCGGCGCTGGCGTCCTGGTGCTCTGCGACTTCACGCCTCGCTTCACACACAATGGACTTCACGATGAAGAAGCTTTTTCAATTTCAAGATTATTGCCTAGCTTCTGAGTCTAGCCTATAGTGAGTGGTCTAGCTATATTTTCGTAGGTTGGCTGAAAATTGGTCCATTAAATATTAATGGTCTTCTGAGGGGTTTGAGTTTCTTACTAGGTTAATGTTACAGCAAATAAAATAAATATATCATCACGCCTTTTACCCATTACTGGATGTGGCACACTGCCGAAGCAGTTCTCGGTAAGTGATATATTTCTTTGCGTGCAGTTCGGTTACTAGCTGTTAAATCACGGCCCCTATAGATGTTAGTGAGGAGAGAGCCATAGGGGTAGATTTAATTTGGTGAAAATTGTTTGTCGGCTGTCGGGATCGAACCAGGGTTTTCAAGATTGACAGGCTGACTCGATACCACTGAGCCACCTACCCTACTGAGAATTATTATGATTAAAAAACGTATACCATACGTACTGAAAACAAATTCGTTTTATCAACTTGTGTGAAAACAATGTGTGTCCCAGTTGATTCGCGTTTACATACACTTTGTATAAAGTCGTTAAAACGTTTTAACGCAGGTCGCTAATAGCAACGTAAAATAAAGTAGCATTGTAAAAAAATAATGAACTTTGTGAACAAAATTGCGTACGTAATATTATAGTTATTTACATTGCAAAACCGTTATACAGAAATTTACAGGCGAGCATAGAAAGGTAACGGGCGAGCGCTAGCGAGCCTGTTATCTGTGTGAGCCTGTAAATTTCAGTTAACGGTCGAGCATTGTACAATGTTTTATGTGCATTTGAATCGCAATATATGTATATTTAATCAAATTAATTGCAATAGTATAACGCAATAACTAAAATGTTCAATCAAGGTAGACTTTGAAAATCTGACAGATTTTGTTTAGTCAAAAAATATTTAAGTGTCAAACGTTTAAAATTAGATACGTTTTCATGATAACCAATGTCAACAGCCCGTTATAAATTTTACACGGGCTAGCACGTTATAAGTATCGTAACCCCTAGAGACAGAGTTAAGTAAACAGTTCATTACGATTCAAATGTACGTAAACTATGTTTTGATACCGTTAGCTTTCTATGCTATACGGCCTTGCAATGTAAATAACTATTATTTAATTATCATCAGAATCCAATATTTCTTTCTCCCTCTATCTCTGTTGCAGAATTACCTGAATTTATATCTCTTAAAAAATTAATGAGTACACAAACTTAAACTGTAATATCCTGATGTTGTGTCGACGCCCTCTCTCCTCATGTGATATATCTCCACGAGCACTTCTGCAATGTCGACATCACGTGCGTCGCTAGTTTCATTACAGAGTCGAATCAATCAGGCAATCAGAGGCGGCTGCGGTTGTGGCGGCGGTAGCTGGAGGCCGCCGCGCTAGAGGTAGAAGGGCGCTCACCACTCAGCCTCGATTCTGTTTAGTGTTGACACAAACCTGTACGAGGTTCATATAAGCGAGCATACATGTGACGTCACGACAAGGCAAACATCGCTGGGCAGCACTCAACTAGACTAAAACAATTTTCAGACAAAAGAAACTGTTTACGAAGCTGGTATACGGGTAGCTTTATATAGCTGAAGCTTTTTGTCACAAGTACTCGTATTAGCAAAATAATAAATATAATATATAAATATATATTTACGTCTTTTACCTATTACTGGGTATGATATTCTATAGTAGCAGATCTCGATAAGTTATATATTTTGAGGATGAAGTGCTATGTTAAATGGTAGTAGAAGTGCTCAGGCTTAATTTTAAATATGGTAAAAATTACTTTGTCGGTTTTGGGAATAGAACTTAAGTCCTTAAATTTACAGTCCAACGTATTATCATTTAACAACTTTAAATAAAAAATAAAATATCATCACGCTTTTTACTCATTACTAGGTGTGGCACTCTGCCGTAGGTGATCTCGATAAGTGATATATTTCTTCGCGTGAAGTGCTGTCACCAATGGTTAAATTACAGTTATTAAAGATGTTAGTGGAGGGGGAGCCGCAGGGGTAGTTTTTTAACGTGGTGAAAATCCACAGGCCGACTCGATACCACTGAGCCAGCTTCGATATGAATTATTTTATTATTTTAGATATTTTAGATATTTGTCAATTACATATAATAAAAAAATCAAATTGTTTCTAATCTTGATAAACAAACTTTAAATATTTTTATTATTATATTACATGTTGTACTGATAACAGAATAATAGCTGTTTGTATAACGTGGCAGGAGCAAATGACACTTTCCTTCAGAGGTATACATATGATTTTTTCTTCAAGCATTTTTTCATGTTATTCAAAATATAAATTTAAAAATATTTGAGATACATAAATCAATAAATATCTAAGGCTGAATTGCTATGAAATCAGCCATAAAAAGGAAGAAAACAGTTACTTTTCTACCTAGCCAACTATTGAACTGCATATGAGGGAAGAAAAGTCTGTCTACATTAAGGTCGTAGAAAAATAGATTTTCTTTTAAATTCGCGAAATTAAGTGCAGGTTACCTCAAGTAAATATATTTAGTTTCACTGGTTTGTTGCTATTTCAAATGTATTAATATATCATCATCACGCCTTTTACCTATTACTGGGTGTGACACTCTGCCGTAGCAGATCTCGGTAAGTGATATAATAATGTATTCATGAATAAATTATAATTGTAAACACTATAAATAATCATTTTTCTACTTCCGTTAGGAAATAGACGTTTTATTTCACTTATTTGAGTTAGGTAATGAACTGCATTATTTAACTAGTGAAATAATGAAGTAACATACCACGAATTCTGACGTGTTATTCTTTAATTTTTTGAATTTATAACTGTCATTAATATGTCAAAATTTCATAATTTCAAAAACGCTCTTTCGTATTTATTAGAACGGAAGTAGAAAAAATATTGTATGAAACTAGTAAGGAAATAAGGTTATTACCTTACTTATTGTGTTTACAAAACTCGGCTACGCCTCGTTCTGCAAATTTCACATGCGTAAGGTAATAACCTTCATTTCCTTACTAGTTTCATAAATAGCTATTATATATGTCTATAAATACATTAATTAAAGTATTGTTATATATATATATATATATATATATATATATATATATATATATATATATATATATATAGATATATTATATAGATATATTTGAAATAATTGTTAAACCAGTGGTACTCAAAGACTTAAATTTGGAAAAATGGAAAATATGGACTATGACAGACTAATAAACATCGAATGAAAATCCTAGTTAATACATACAAATTTGTAAATATCAGTGTCAAAATAAACTAGTAACTAAAGAGACGTTTACAAAACTTATTACTGAATATACTATTAACTATCTCTCTAGTAACCGTGGTTACACTAATAAATTTCAATTTTCATACTTTCTTTCTATGACCGATTATGTGTATTCCACTATTCAACAAAATAATGTTCTCATAAATAGACAAATGCATATTCTTGTTCACATCAACATGAATGCATCTGCAAACTTTAACGAAACTATTCCCCGAACTACCATTTAGATTTGAGACTGTTTGTGCAGTTGCCACAAATTCACTTCCAACAGGAACTAAATTTGAAAGTGCAGTTTTCACTCAAGTCCATAATTATCGAGTCTACACGAGAGGTAGGCGGCGGTGTTTAGCGTTAAATTATGCTCGTATTCTATTAGGAGAACATCGTTCCTTCTTCGCTTGAACACGGCGTCTGTCACTTCATTTGAATTCAACTGCGGCTGTTAACAGTTCATTAGTATTCATCCGCGTTGGACTTGGAAGTTTGAGAGGTCCTCTTCAGCCGCCTCAAGCCGGTCCTGTGCGCGGGCGGGAGGGGTAATGGTGTTTGTTTTATGCAGGAACATGAATCTCGGCGTGCAATCATAACTGACTTTGTTAATTTTGTTTAATTATAGGATTGTTGGTTTTTAAGTGCTTTTTTCTTTACTAATTGTAAATTACACGAGCTGGTTTTTTTTACTGAAATATATTTCTTATTTCAGGATTCGATCTAACACAAATTAAAATGATAATTTCATGGCTATAATTTATAAATAAAATAAATATATCATCACGACTCACTGGGTGCGGTGCTCTGCTGTAGATCTCGGTAAATGATTTAACTAATTTATTTTCTTTGGACACCCTAAACATATCTTTGAAGTTCAAGTTTAAAAGTGCGTAAAATGAGTATTCCTTTTGAAAATGTCACTTTTATTCGAGACTGCAGATCGAAAATCATATGAGTTTAGTACTACTGATGTGTTGGAAACAATTGAACATGACAAACAAATAATTTGAAACGTATGCGAAATACTCATTTACCGCACTAGGGTGCAAAACAGTGCGCAAAATACACGTTGTCATAGTAATATAATTAATGAAAGAAAAATAAATAAATAAAAATATCACGCCTTCTTACCCATTACTGGGTGTAGTACTAAACCGTAGCAGATCTCGGTAAGTGATATATTTCTTTACGTGTAGTACGGTTATCAGCCGTCAAATCACGGCCCCCAAAGATGTTAGTTGATAATACTTTTTCTACGATCGCAAATTAAGACAACTAAAAATGTAAACTTTTATGAATTATTTAAAAAGTTAAGTGACAATGACAGATGCAGGAAGCTAACTTCACGCCGTGCTTAATATTTCAAGTTGTGACTAAAACGTTCGAAGCCTCGGCTTATCAACATGTGATTACGATGTTATTTAGCGTCATGGAAACCAGTACGTTAAATGACATTTTAATGATAGGAGTAGAAAAATTAAATAATATTGTACATTTTTGTACTTTGTTTGTCGGCTGTGGGATCGAACCTGTGTTCCCAAGATCCACAGGTCGACTCGATACCACTGAGCCACCTAATTGTTTAAAACACATCAATAATATCAAATTTATATTATTTTTGATTGTTTTCCTTCAATTTACATCAATAAATCAATAATTATTGCATTTTAATTTTTTGACAGTTGTAGAAAAAATGTTTGTATTTCATGGACGAAATTCTTGAAACACTTATTTCGCGCACTTAATGCTGAAATAATTATTTTACTTAGTTTTTCGAGTATTTTGGGAAACATTCTCCAATATTGCAGATAATGTACAGAAATGAAATTCCGAGAAATAAATTCCAATTAAGCATCAAGTCGTTGCTGCAAGCAGCATCTGTTTAACCAGACCAGACCTCCGATCTTCGAGCAAGAACAGAACACTTGCAGCACAAGAACAAGTCACAAATCTTGTGCGAACCAACCGGGAAACGAATTAAGATCAATGGCGGTGAATTCCAGGGCCAGCGTGGAATTGAAGAAGACAAAAGCTTGAAAAGTAAACAATTACGACGCGCAGCTCCGCAGAGAACAATCCAAATTAATTAGGATTTAATTTGTGGACAGCGGAAGAAACAGAACGCGTCGACAAATACCGGAAAAGCCGGTAATGTGACCATTGGGCCATTCTACTAATCCTGATTGTGCTGCTGCACAACTGCACCCACTTTTATTATCAGTTGTTGTGGCTGAGAGGAGAGAGATTCATACGATGGGTTGTGTAAACTGCTATATTAGGTTCTAATCCTACAGATCAGGAAAATTACCGTTAAGGTTTTTCTACGATTGTGCGAAAGGTAAATTTTTACGTAATCATATTCCGTGCAAAAAGTGATTGTTTATCGCTTAACATGCAATAATACCATATTATTCACCAAAGAAGACAAGTACATTTTTTTTTCGATGTATAAATTGAAGCACAAGGCAAAATACTTTATTCATGAGATGTATTTACTATTATCCCAAGACTTCACTATTTAAACAAATATTAAATTTTATTTTTCACCAAATTAAATCTACCCGTGTGGCTCCCCTGCTACTAACATCTTTGAGGGCCGTGATTTGACGGCTGGTAACCGCACTTCATGCGACGAAATATGTCACTTACCGAGATCTGCTACGGCGGAGTGCCACATCAATAATGGGTTAAAGGCGTGATTATACATTTATTTATTTTATTTATTAAATTTGATATGAATACAGAATGATTGAAATTTATTTTATTTTTTCCTCCATTAGCAACAGGAGTAAGATATTCTTAACGAGACTAAAATACATTCTTTTTCCCGTCGTTATTAGCAACGGGAGAAAAAGCTTATTTTAATATAGAACTGAATTATGAAGTAATTTTTAAAACTTATGCATTAAAATTGTAGGTTCACAGAAAAACATGACAAGTTTCTTTTGGAATACTCTCTAAAGCAGTGTCACGAACAATTTCTGCAGAATTTTGTTAATTTCGAGGATATTGATTACAAAGTTTTTACACGTCATATTCATAGAATAATTGAACGTGTTGGTAACTCTGGAAGTGTATGTAAATGCAAATCAACTAGGAGACACACTGTTCTCGTACAAGTTACATTAGATGATGAACGGGATCGTTTAGAAACAAGTCCAAATAAATCATTAAGATCAAAAACATCTCGAATAGATTCAAATTTACCCCTTATACAAATTCACTGCACGTCTTGGGAAGTTGTCAGTCGTAGTCCACCATCACAACGATGCGGCAAACAAAAAATTAAAACGAGAAGGCGAGGGTTAATCATTTTTGATCACTCTGTATATACTAACCGACAAAGTAAATGTTTTTGTCAACTGCCGTTTTCAACAACAAAATTGCTTGATTAAGATCTTTTCTATATTGTACATTCATGCACCTATCATCATCTCGAAAGACACTACTACCTCACACTATTAAATAAATGAGTGCAATATATTCCCGTCTTTCCCTTGACGTAGATTAATTCAAAAATATATCAGATACATCTGATCCGGCAACAGCACCACCTCCTGCTAATCGCAGCAATTCACACGCTCGCTTAGCCAAAAGCAGCTAGGAGGCGCTGGATCTGTTTCTGCTCTTACTCCAGTTCTCTCAACCGGAAGTGCAATGTTGCCAAATTTAATAGCCTGAGCAATAAATTCCACAGTTCCTACATCTTAAATTCTTATTCCCTGCATTTATCACTTGTAAAATTTATAACCGTGAACTAATAAATAATGTATGTTGTGTCACGTAGAAGTTTTGTGTTTAGTGGAAGTTTTGAAAATAAAATTCCCCTAGACGGGATAAAAGTTCAAATATTACAGTGGATTATCGGGGGTGGCCTGACCGACAGAGGAGAACATTCTAGGGAAATATCAATTTAATGATGACAAATTCAGTAATAGAAACTGAATTTGAAAATCTTTCAACATAGTTTCAAAGTTATTATTGAATTTTGAATTTCATTCTAAATGCAGACCTATTTTGCTAACTTTTAGATTGATTTATGTTTTAGCATGGTGTAAAATAATAAAAAAGGTAGATACATAAAAGAAAATAAAACCTCTTAAATAATCGGCCAATTTTTCGTTCGCATAAAAAAACAATTCAGCAACAAGTAGATTACTCATTAGATGCAGTTTTTAATACTTAACATTTTTGTATTTACACTTTTAGACTAATTAAATTAGGGAAGCAACAATCATCATATTAAACGAATGCTATTGTATTTCCTGTGTCATATTTCAATTCTACACCCTCTATATAAGATTTTGTACAATAGGAAAATAATTACAATTACAGTACAGGGCACATACAGTTTATATTAAAATTCGAACCTCTCAGATTAACATATGGATATAATAGCTATTAATATCCCTTAGAAATGTTATGACTCATAACATCCGTGGTTTGTTCAATAGTTTACCGGTTTCAGAATATAAACACGTTAACGTCATTAATAAATATTATTTAATGATATTATTTTATGAATAACGTCATTGTCATCATTTTAGAAGGTGATCAAGTAAGTCTGTGGTCTGTATGTTTTTATTTAACGCCATGGTTACAATTGTTTTGTATCATATTTATAAATAAATTTTTATTTAAATATCATAACGTGGTCATGTCTAATTTGAAAGATTCTACAATTAATATATATTATGATAAGCAGGAGAAGTAATCTTTGTATTATTGTTGTTTTGAGTTCCGTTTGTATTAATAGTATTATAATAGCGATCAGGTCGGCTTTGCCGACCTTCAGCTAGGCTCCGCATCCCTTAAAGAATTGTAATTTTTAGAATTGTTACTTTATCTTGTCGAGTATTGATATTGTAGAAAATTATAGTTTACAAATTAAAATAAGTACAGTTTCAATAAAATTTAGGTCAAAACAATTGACAATCAGTCGATTACAATTTTTGGCTTCTATATTTTCTCATAATTTCAAATTTGATACCAAACACGATATGTTTCTAACAATTTTAGAAATAAACAATTGCCAATCAGTTGACCTCAATCTTTTTTTTTAATATTTCTGTTCGAAAGCTCTCTTAAACCTTTTAGTTTGATACCAAACGCGATATATTTTTATATTATCATTGTGTTTTATTTTCATTTTCTTGACTGTTTTGACAAGTCAGTATGGTAATATTACCGTACAGAATACAGTTATTACTTATTTACCACCCTACTTTTGCACATGTAAACATAGGTTTAATATCCTGAAACCGGTAAATATTATAAATTATAGTTAGCAAGCTTTAAATTTTCGAAATATCGCTTGAGAGATGAGTGTTCTATAAATGGAACCACACAATTGAATTTCATTTCTTAATTAATATGGAGAAAAAAATATATGTACCTGCTAATTTTTTAAAGAGTTGAATCATATGAAAAGATTAAATTTGCGAAAAATAATATTGTTTTAAATACATTTATTATTTGACGGAAAACTTTCTGCTGTTCATGAAAATTCGTTTCATAAATGCTTTTCGTCTGCTGTTATATTTAATGGAAGTTCCATGTCCACAATTTATAACAAATATAACTAATGATTTAATTGTCGAAATTAATGTACATTTTAGTGTATCAATTATCTCTGCAGCTAATTAGTTCGCGACGTGTGCGGCATAAGATATTTTTACACACGATGTCATGTGATTCACGTTACGTTTGATGTGGTATATAGATTATTAATGTTGATGGTCTCTGTGTTGTGATCCTAACTGTAATTTATTATCCTCCGAGGATTGAATTACATGTCCCTAATCCTGTTACTGGATAACAGGCCATGAAGGGTGGAACAATGATCAAAAATTACTAATTATGATGTGCCTGTGGTTATAGACAATGTATTACTGATGCAAATGTATCTTTTCTCAGGAGAGATGCATACATTGCTTTATGTTCGACTGCATCATATTACCTTGTTTTATGACACTGTTTACTGTCCATAATCGGGTACTTTATTGTACTAGTACGATAAAAATGCAAAATTGAACTGCTGTCAATGTCACATTAAAACAAAATTGAAAATAAATATTTAAACACCATTTTCTGTATGTATTATATGTGTCTTCATACAATTGTTAGATATTCTCTTGCATTACATGCATGATCTTTTATTTCTTTTGGAACGTCTTCAATGTCTTCATCCATTTCAGCACTTTTTCACTTTGACAATTTGATAAATAAAGCAACAAATGCATAACAACGAAGCACACTTTGAGATGCAATTAAATGTTTTAAATGTAGGTATTGACATAATCATATTTTAAGAGAAAATATTCTCCAAGCAGTCGAACATAAAACGTTGTATGCAACTCGTACATAATCGGACTTTATAGACTCGCCTTATTTATTAGCCTCGCTCGCTGCGCTCGCTCTGCCATCAAATTCGGCTCGTCCAATAAAGACCTAAATTATGTACTTGTTACATAAACTACTATTGTGTATGTGGAATTGTATATTTAGTGAGGTTATATAATGAATAAATCTGTTTTGATTATTTATTATGATACATTTTCAATTGTTATGACATTATTTATCGGCTAGTCCTTAAGGCGAAAGAATTGATAAGCTATGGATGTGCTTCTCAACTAGAACTGGGTTGAAAAGCAAGTTATTCTTCTTTCAATGTTTAATGTTTACTAATTTTTATTCATTATTATAATCTATCAGTTCAGTGACACATATTTACCTTAAGTAATGTGCAATTACAGGCGCGGTGGCCGAGCGTGTTAAGGCACATCTCTTAACATACTGTGACGTCACCCGAACCAAGGTTGGTCAGTTCAAATCCGCCTGTCGACAATGTGTGATTTGTCGTAAAATATCAAATACAGCTACATGTATTTATCACACCCGGGCGTTATAAGCTAGTCACTTATACGTCTTAAATAATGTAGCATTTAACTACAAAAACCGGCAGTACGGCAGGGTAAAAACTGCGACTCGGTGTGCCCGGTAGACCCATGCCCGATTTGGGCTGTAGCGCCACAGATGATGAATGTGCAATTATTATTATGGGGTAGGTAGCTCAGTGTAGATCTTGATAACCCTGGTTCGATCCCCACAACCGACAACCAATTTTCAACAAATTAAATCTACCCCTGTGGCTCCCTGTCCACTTACATCTTTAAGGGCCGTGATTTTACGGTTGGTAACCACACTTCACGCGAAGAAATATATCACTTACCAAAATCTAATTTGGCAGCGTGCCACACCCAGTAATGGATAAAAGGCGTGATGATATATTTATTTATTTTATTTTATGTGCAATTATTTTTGCGAATTTCAGAATAATTCTAATTGAGTCAAATAATATATACTCTTACATTTTTTTTGCAATAATTTTGAAACATCCTCTGTATGTCCGTCAGTACGGTGGTGTGGATAGCGATACGGAATTCGTATCCGGAGTTCGAATCTCACTCAAACTAAAAATTATATTAACAACTACACTGCAGCTAGGTGAGTGCGGACTCTGTACTGTAATTGGGATTCAGTTCCTGTTGTACAGCGTAACATAAATACATATCTATATTTTTGATCAAAGTTTTTCAGAGTGAGCTGGTTCATTTTTTGAACTGTACATTTAAAGTTGATGATAAATCAAATCCCTTAATGACTATTCGATGACCATGACACAAAAGTAATGGAATATGTCAGTTTTTATTCAAATTGGCAACAATGAATATCGAAATTATTGGAATGTTTTTTAATTTAAATTAAAATTTGCAATTCAAATAAAATCATTGTAGTGAAATTAAATTTTAATTGATTTGACATCGGACAATGCAAATGAAAATTTTACATTTATATAGGAAGGTAAAAGACATGTAATATATTGTGACATGAAATTTTGTTCAGTTCTGCTTCATGTTTTGGAAATATAGTTAATGCAGAACATAATCAATTATTCATAATTGTTATTGTATAATTACAGTTCAGTAGTTATGAAATATAATTTCATATACAAGAGTTGATGATGATAGTCCCCCTAGCAACAAGTACGGAAGTACACGGTATGGTAAATTCTGTGTCTGTAGAATGAGGGGTTTTATCTAATGTCAGTTTACTTGAGTGACTTTCTTACGAGCAGTGCTTGAAAATAAAAATTTATCTACAGGAAATTTGAGAATTTGCGTGCTATTTAGAAAGGTAATTTCCGGGGACATATAACATAATAGCTATTTATGTTTGCAGTGGGATAAAACTATTATTACAGTACTACAAGTGTGAAGCATTGCAGACGAGTGTTATAATATGCTTTTGTTCATGTGTAATAGAACAAATTTTATGTACGACTGGTTTTGTAAAACATGATATAAACATAAATTAATCAAAATGTGAGAAATGAATGATTAATTAATAAAATTATGTTTTTGGTATTTTCATGTTTCAATTAATTTTGAACATTTTTTGCTTATAAATTTTGTAAATAATATGCGTTAGATAATTTACTTCATTACATAACTAGATACTTCTAAATCAATTCATCCATTTTATGTCAAATTGACAGTATATAATAGTATATTATTCACCGACTTGAATACTATACTTTTTAACGACCATTCAACAAGAACTTGCACTTTTAGGAAAAATAAGGAAAATAATACATTTTAGAGATTACATGATAAACGTCAAACTTAAATAGATTCTAAGCAACATAAAAATAACAATAACAATGATGAGTGCGGCACATTACTAGGTACTATAGTATAATGGCGTTA
The DNA here is from genome assembly GCA_947425015.1 of Pterostichus niger. Classification (NCBI taxonomy): domain Eukaryota; kingdom Metazoa; phylum Arthropoda; class Insecta; order Coleoptera; family Carabidae; genus Pterostichus; species Pterostichus niger. Next base: position 7,381,728 of record OX380336.1, on the reverse strand, counting down.
TTATAATCGAATTGGCTTAAAAGTGTTGAATAATGAACCATCTTTGATGATTATGGAAAATAGTATATTATAATACTAGTCATGACAGGGTTTCATTGTAAAATGAGTACGAGCGATATCGAGTGTTCCAATAATACGAATTTTATAATAGTATTTTTTTAACATTAAATGTGAAAATAATTTTTTTACGTTTGCGATACAAGAAATTTAATAATAATTGTATATAAATCAAAGAAGTAATATTTGCAAATGCACATCACGTTTCCTTGGTCACCATGTCAAATGACATTTCCCGCACTCAATTTAGTTGTGATAGTAACCGTTTCCCTCATTAGTGAGGAAAGTTGTATACTTTCATCTCTAGTGAGGAAAACGATATTTATCACAACTAAATTGAGTGAGGGAAATGTCATTTTCACAAGTGATGTTGAAAAAATATATTTACTTTTACCCTATTCACCAATTTAAATCTACCCCTGTGGCTCCCCCTCCACTAATATCTTTGCGGGCCGTGAATTGACGGCTGGTAATCGCACTTCACGCGAAGAAATATATCACTTACCGAGATCTGCTTAGGCAGAGTGTCACACCCAGTAATGGGTAAAAGGCGTGATGATATATTTATTTATTTTATTTTAGTAACGGAACTTTATCAATAATAAGAGTAACTTAAGTAAAACAACATTGAAACGAGAATACTAAACATTATTGTCCACAATTAAATTAATTTTTTACTTAAATAATATTTGATATTTAAAGGAATACAGTGCAACTGATCGATTAAATTTACATATGTTTTGCATTACAATTGGTTGAAAACATAAGCACCAAAATTACCAGCCGTCAAATCGCATCTTCCTACTAACAATTTTTTGTACAATTGCCAGGTATATCACATATCAATTTAATTCCCCGTAGCAACAGATTTATGACCACCATTATAAAAATAAATCCCCGATCTCATGTAGCATGTGTTCACAACCAATGTCCTTATTTTCCAAGCACCCAATTATAATTTATCCCTGAATGTAGCCGATACCATGAGATAGATAGCATGGAACAGGGTTGCTTGCCATTAGTTGCAACCACATCGTGATAGCTAGTAAGGTAGGGTTACAGTATACGGTGAGTACTTGCGTGCCTCTATCGGTGCAGAATTGAATTAACAGAGAATCGTGTACACATGAGGCTGCATGCTGCACAAAGCACGGACCGTTAATTATACGCTGTAATTAAGTTAGCGAGTGTGTTATACTTCGATGGACGGGTGACTGACGGACTGATGGACACACAATATATTGTCATGTGAAGTTTATGTACGCATGTTCAATAAACACTATTAAAAATTGTTAGTATTAGAGCATTGTTACTTTCAAGTGTTAGGATTAAGTTTCCGAGTCGATGATTGGTTGATCGTTGTACAGGATTTACAGTGTAACTAAAAGTACAGTAGTGGCTATAACAAAACACACTCACATGTATTTTTCTGTATAAAATTTAGACATTAATACTAAGTGAAATATTAGCAAATTTCAAACGTTTCATTTAAATAGTTATTTGTGTATTAAGAGCGTAAAGTGATTCTTTGTTACTCGCATCTTAAACTATTAAAAAACGTATACGTACTGAAAATAAATTCGTTCTGTCAATATGACAAGTTTCTGTTTTGTTTATATCCATTTAATATCCTTTTCGTGCGTTGCCATTGGAGACGAGCGCATTTAACATATTTGTCTCCAATGACAACGCGCGACAAAGATATTTTTCGATTGTTCCACAGAAAAAGTCAACTTTACGATGACAAATTAGAGCGTAATTGTCAACTTTTCATAACAATCATAGAATACAGAAACTTGTCATATTGACAGTTAACAGAACGAATTTATTTTTAGTACGTATACGTTTTAGCAATTTAGTAATTTTAAGATGAAGTCGTACAAAAAATTATGTGTGTATCATGAGCGCACTATTGCAGCTTTCGCCTTTGTCTCGCGCTGCAATTAACCTGCTCGAATAACAAAGAATCACTTTTCTTAATACCAAAATAACTATTTGTCGCGTTGTGCCGTGGTGGCCAGACTATACATGCAAGATTTTTCTGGAAATGACTTGTTTCAAGCCGGGTAGGATGATGTACTACACTTGTAAACAATTGCAAACACAGGAGCAGATGTGCCATGAACTTCATCCAACTCAGCTTTAATTTCTTTCGGCGTTAAGCCTTTTAAATACAGATGTTTAATCACCGCTCGAAACTCACTTTTATCCATTATTATAAACAATCAAAAGTTTTTTACTACAATTGACAACAACAATGAAACTACGTGACGGCTAAAGCTAAAACTCTAACAGTTGACTAGTTAGGAGTGCTGCTTACTGGAAAAAAATCATTTTCGATACTACGAGCACCATCTCTTGGATTTTCTAAGGACTTATTGAACGACCCTCGTATTTTAAGTTTATATGCCCCAGACTCGACAACTTAAAAAATTGTATATGTACCTTAATTATTATGTTATTATATGTTTATATCAATACTTATTGTATGTATTAATTAATAATTTTAATAAATAAAATGTATATTTTTTATATTTTCTGTATCTGTGTTTTATTTAACGTACAAATATTTCAGAAAAATTCCAGTTAATCAACAAAGGGACAGGAAAAATAAGGTTGCTGTAATATTGGAATATGATTTGTTTACGTATCAATTAAAAAAGTCAAATACAAATAAAGTTACAAAATTTCGCGTAATCCTGTATACGAAAAAATAATCTCTAAAAAAAAGCAATTTAAAATTTAATAGAAGTTCAGGTAATACATTTGTAAACTGTTCAAAACATAATAAGAATCCGACGCATCTTAAAAACCAGGAGAGCGCTGGTCTCCTTGTTGAACGCAGCGATCCTTGTTATCCTACAGGATAAATTCAACATGTCACAATGCTTATTCTCCCAAATCCTCCCTCGTATTTATAACTGAATGTTTCGCTTTGTGCACGCCGCTAAGCGCTGCCAACATTGCCAACGTAACCAAACTTTTAAAAGAAAAGTTTCCCTATATAGTTTAATACCATCAACTTTTACTTTTCTTTAAAAGAAATTTTCAGGGGTTTCACATAGACATGCTCTTGATTTATTACCTGTTATATATATTTTTTTTCTATGTATTCCTGACGAAAATTAATCAAAGTTCTCAAAAGGCCATAAGCAGGTTTTATTGTGAATTTCTTTCGTTGATAAATGAAACTTCAAAATGATCTTGATGAATATTGCAGCCTGAATGAATTATTAAGCAATTTAGATTTGACGTTTTAACTTCAAAAGTAATTATGTGTATAGAGCAGAAATTTCAATATCTTGAAATGAAAATGCAGGTATCTTAGTTTCTCAATGGAGGAAAACTGTCATTTTAATTATTTCATTCCTTTATATATGAAATACTAAAGCATTTATATAAATTAAATACGTAGTATGTACATGTTATGTTTTCCATTTGTGTGTGGCATGAAAATGTCGATATATCTACGTTTCTAGTTTCTGCCATCTTCTGAAATAGTAACTCCTCTATTTTAATTTACTAGTGGGAAGCCCTGCCACGAAGTTTAAACCTTTATTTTGTTTATGAAATATAATTATATAAATAATGGGGTAGGTGACTCAGTGGTATCGAGTCGGCCTGTGGATCTTGAGAACCCTGGTTCGATCCCCACAGCCGACCAACAATTTTCACCAATTTAAATCTAGCCCTGTGGCATCCCCTCCGCTAACATATTTGAGGGACGTGATTTGACGGCTAGTAACCACACTTCACGCGAAGAAATATATCAGTTATATATACAGGGTGAGTCTGGGAAGACCCCCCCCCCTTTAACTTTTTTATTATGAGTAATAGAAAAAAATGGTTCATATGAAAGTTTTATTATTTTAAATATACTATTTGATGGCAGATGTAGATATTTTTTATAAAGTCAGGTTTACAAGATACGACTATCAACTTTTATTTTTTAAATAGCAACCTATAATTATTTTACTAAAATAAAAAACGCCATTTTTATCTCTTTTCAATGGTGTATTAGTTTTTATTAATGTATCTGAAAAAATTCGAGAAAAATAAGAAAATTGAGAAATACTAGAAATAATTTTTATACAAATATTATAGGTGACTATGTGAAAATAAACAAAATGTAACAGTGTTAAATTAATGTCAAAAAAGTATACATTTGCTGGTTACTTTATTTAACTTATTTTGCAAACAATAAAAAAAAATTCTTTTTGCCCTTCTCATGATTCCAGTCGATTCACCAATTATTAGAATCATATCTATTAATTCTTTTTTCGTAAACATTTGAAAACGTTTTTTTTCACCAATTCACCAATTATTAGAATCATATCTATTAATTCTTTTTTCGTAAACATTTGAAAACGTTTTTTTTATTGTTTGCAAAATAAGTTAAATAAAGTAACCAGCAAATGTATACTTTTTTGACATTAATTTAACACTGTTACATTTTGTTTATTTTCACATAGTCACCTATAATATTTGTATAAAAATTATTTCTAGTATTTCTCAATTTTCTTATTTTTCTCGAATTTTTTCAGATACATTAATAAAAACTAATACACCGTTGAAAAGAGAAAAAAATGGCGGTTTTTATTTTAGTAAAATAATTATAGGTTGCTATTTAAAAAATAAAAGTTGATAGTCGTATCTTGTAAACCTGACTTTATAAAAAATATCTACATCTGCCATCAAATAGTATATTTAAAATAATAAAACTTTCATATGAACCATTTTTTCTATTACTCATAATAAAAAAGTTAAAGGGGGGGGGGCGTCTTCCCAGACTCACCCTGTATATATAACTGATATATTTCTTCGTGTGAAGGGCGGTTACCAGTCGTCAAATTACGGCCCCGAAATATGTTAGTGGTGGGGAAGCCATAGGGGTAGATTTAATTTGGTGAAAATTGTTTGTCAGCTGTGGGGATCGAACCAAGGTTCTCAAGATTCACTGGGAGACTCGATACCACTGAGCCACCAACCCCATATTGTAGGTATTATAATTTCATAAAATTCGTGAAACATCCTTAATATATATTTATTCATAGGTTCAACATTTACTATCAAGCATGTATCTTTAGGGTTGTGCCGTGGTCAATTGACCAAAAATATTTGACAACCAAATAATACGGTCAAATAATCTAAATGGAACCGCCACGACATCTGTTGTTCAATAGAAATAGCTACTTACTATTATTACATGAATACGAGTATATCTAGTTTGGAGAATTTGCTTACATTACTTTACAAAAAAATAAATACATATTATTTCATTTCATTACGTCTTTTACTTTATTTTCCCCTTTATTTTGAATTTGATGTGGTTTTGTTTATTAGTTGTTGTTGGTTTTTCATTTTCAGTAATATTGGATGTAGTAAACTGTACTATATAAATAAATTACAATTTTAATTGTGATTTTTATTATATGTTTCTTGGTCTATTGACCGGTCAAATAGTCGGTCAATTGACCGAAAAATATTTGACTGGTCAAATGCACAACCCTATGTATCTTATTTAAAAATAAATTGAAAAACATCAACTTACTCAAGTATTCTTAGAAACATCTTAAACATTTCTTCAAGTAATTCGTCACGGTACATTAAAGTTCAGTTATATTTCTAAATTGTTAATAATGCAATAAAGGAAAATAATAAATACTTTGTTGAAATGAAACATCTATAAAACTAAATATATAGCGCATCATAAAATAAAATATTATGTAGTTTCTTTATAAATTGTATATCTGAATACCTGTTGCAAATATCCTTTCCAGTACAGCTGTGTAATATAAATAACAATTTCATGATAAATTATTCTAGTAGTAGCATTATGATGCATTCATTATTATTCTGGTAACATATTATTATTAAATCATATTATAATACAAGTACATAGAATCATAATATAAATAATTATATGATAATATTAATCAATTAATTACAACAATACCCACACGATCAGCTATTAGTAATAATTAATAATACTGGGTGACATTTAATGGCAAACAAGCAAAAGAAAAAACATTGAATTAAAATATCATCACGCGTTTATATCCATTTCTTATATTTTCGTAAAAACATATTTTTTTTCTTAAAATTAACGATTTTCAAATGGATTGAAAATTTATTGAAATTTATAATTTTACAGAATAGTATCTTAAATAAAATAAATATATCATCACGCCTTTTACCCATTAATAGATGTGTCACTCCACCGTAGCAGATCTCAGTAAGTGATATATTTCTTCACGTGAAGTGCGGTTACTATATAATAATATGTAAGTGAAGTCTTTACATCTTATATCTTTTAATTTAATTTTTTTTTTAAATAAAATTCTACAGAAATTGTTGGCGACATTCGACAGTATTTCCAGTCATTTCCATTATAATAATAATAATAATAATAATCTTTATTGACATTCCAAGTCAAAGGCGAGGTTCAGCCAGAGGCTGCTCTTCCACCTAACCTTACATATATTACAAAGCCAAAAATATAGCCAACAAAAAAAAACAACAAAATTTACAAAAATAAATACAATAACATGAATGTTCAAAACTTATATCATATTCTTTATTTTGTTCTTAAAAGAATTCAACGTTAGAGATTTCAAAGATGCAGGAATACTGTTGTATAAAGTGGGCGCTAAATAGGAGAAAGAACCTTTAAATTTTGATTTATTAAAAGAAGGAACAATATATAAATCATTAATACGGAGACTGTAATTGTAATTTTTAAATAATAATTTGTCAGCTAAATAACTTGGAGTGCTGGTTAGCCTTATTTTATGAATCAAACATAGATAGGCAATTTTTACGCGGTCATCAATGAATCTCATATTCGATAAAACACGGTAATGAGATATGTGGTCGTATTTACACACACCATAAATAAACCGTAAACAAGAGTTTTGTATTAGAGTTATTCTATTTTTGTCCGTTTGCGTCAAATTCGGAATATAAGTGCCTGCGCAGTAATCAAATATTGGCAAAATTAAGGTGTTTATCAAACGCAGTTTAATATCAGAATTAAGATCATGACGAAATTGATACAGATTGCGAAGTACTAATCTTGCAGAAATAAGTTTATTGTTCAAATGCTCTCTGAACTTCAAATTTTCATCGATATAAAGCCCTAAAATTTTCGTAAAAGCACTTATGCATCCCAGTATGAAAATATGCTTCCGAACCTAACAATTTCAATAAATAATTTAAAAATTACTTAATAATTCAGTTCTATAAATAAATAAATAGCAATATTTATTTCAACAATCATTCATATAATTTCTGTAAAAAAATAGATAACTTTTAAAATTTAGGTATGACCCCATTGAACTAGGGTTCTCAAATCCACAGTCCAACATATTTCCACTGACCTAAAGAATTGTAACAGATGAACTAAATTCTGGATCACCCTGTATATCAAGTAATTAAGCATAAAGCAATCACATAATCAGTCTTAGGAGTCAGCAACTTGGCGCGTAATTAGTCAAATCACCATCAGCAAACAAGTCACTGTCGTCTCGTCGTTATTGACAACATTATGCAAACGTGGCACCCGGAACTTCAATGCCACCAGTGTCCAGCCCTCCCATCACCCCGGAGTAAACTCCGGAAATTAGCTCACAACAATACCGGAACCGGCTGGTGACAGAACAACGGAGCATCGAACTATAATCAAACCAATAAGGTAACACCTGTGATGATGTAACTAGTGGAAGTGTCATTAACAGTATGGAAGGTTGTTAATCAATTGTAGAGACATGGTTTCCGATTGTCGATTGTTATTAGTTTGTGGTAGATTGAGTTCAATGGCAGTTTCAAGGATACGGTTAATTAATTAGGATTTACTCCTGAGGTAATATTATTTCGTGACTACATGACGGATATGAACTTTAATGGCACAATGTCCGGCAGGTCAGTGGCGTCACGGCATTCGAATCCAGAAATCCCGGGTTCGAATCCCACTCTAGTTAAGAATAATATGAACTACCATATTGCGAGTAGGTTAATCCGGACCTTGTACTGTAATTAACATACAGGGTGTATCTGTACTTTGGCAAAAAAATTAAAGGGTATATACTATAAGACGTACTGATCATGGAACAAAATAAAAAAATCTGATGTGGACAGCACATGACTTCCTTGGACGCGTATTAAACTATAGATATTTTTTTAATTGCACATATTTGACATTAAATCTTTTATTTTTTTATTTTTTGTTCTAATCCATAGCAAACTTAATTTTTAAACAAGGAAGTAAAAAACACAAAAAAATATATAATATTTAAATTTAGATATCTCGCTTATGAAAAAGGCTAATTTAAAAATTCTTAATGTGCTAGACGCAGAATGTAATTCTCTAATACTTTTATTTGCAGCATTTATTTCTAAAATAAAAATAATACCATTTTTTTCAAAGAAAACTGTTAGCAGCTCCGTGTAATGTGTCACTTCCGGTTAGTGTATTTTAACCAAAATCTATTATGTTATTTCCTTTGCAATTTTTAATAATTTTCTTTAAATCTTCTTACAAGTAATTGTTTACACAACATCAAATAAATGTCTGATGTGTAATTAATAATTTCATTTAGTTAAATGCAGCAGATCAATCAATAAAGTACGCTAATCCAGTAGCCCTAAAAATGTTCATTTCAAATAAACCATCCTTAATTTAGCGAATTTTTTGTTCCGTGATCAGTACGTCTTATAGTATATACCCTTTAATTTGTTTCTCGAAGTATAGATACACCCTGTATCGAGTCGGTCTGTGGATCTTGAGAACCCTGGTTCGATCCACACAGTCGACAAACAATTTTCACCAAATTAAATCTACCCCTGTGGCTCCCCTCCACTAACATATTTGGGGGCTGTGATTTGACGGCCGGCAACCGCACTTCACGCGAAGAAATATATCACTTACCGCGATCTGATTTGGTAGAATGCCACACCCAGTAATGGATAGAAGGCGTGATGATATATTTATTTATTTTATTTTATGTCCAATTATTTTTGCGAATTTCAGAATAATTCTATTTGCGTTGAAATCAGTAGGCAGAGTGCCACACCCAGTAATGGATAAAAGGCTTGATGATATCTATTTTATATTTATAGAAGTTTTTAAAATATCCGAATTATGGGTTAGGTGGCTCAGTCGACATGTGAATTTGAGATGATATATTTATTTATTTATATTTATATTTATATATATATATATATATATATATATATATATATATATATATATATATATATATATATATATATATACATACATACATAGCATCACACTGTATCTCGTTAAATGGGGTAGCACGAATCCATGAAACATCATCGAACGTCGTTAAAATGTCCACTGGGACTTCGGTCAGACATGACTTGACATAATATATTTTTATGAATGATAATTCTATTAAGGGGTGCAACACGCCTGCACTAGCAAGTAATGACGTCAGTCTTTTGAATGACGCGTGCCTGTTTGAATTATAACTGATTGCTCAAAAGATGATTCATTTGATTAAAGGGTTAAAATGATATAAGGGCGCATGAAAGTAGGGACAGACGTTTGCATAGAGTTGTGATAGATGTTTGTTTGTTCAGAGGGAAAATATATATTATTAATGTGGGAATTCTACTGGTATATAATATCATAAATCTAACTAAAAATATACAAGTTATTCATAATAATAATTTATTAAAAAAAGTCGCAAATATAGCGGTTTTGTCATGTCAATGATATATAATAAAATAATGCCAATGCAGAATTTAATAACATACAATTTATATATAAAATAATGTGTGCGAATTTTTGTATAAATTTCGTTTACATAAATTTATTGACTTGCTGTTTTAACAGAAAATTAATCCTAATTACAGTAAATCTACATTTTGTAATGAAATTTGAACCACTCGGCGAACAAGATTACAACTTGCAAACAACTCTAGCTTACCCGGAATAGTTTCAACCATAGAACCACAACTATAGATATAGAAATTTGAGAAGACTTTAACAATGACATATTAAAAACATGCAAATCTTTTCTACTGCCACGCATTTCAAAATTATCTTGAAAAAAAAAAATTATAGTTGTAAAACATGTTTTTCTAAAATAATTTGATTTGAGAAAATTAGTCTTAAAAAATACCGCTGGTGCTAATTAACGTTAAATGAACTGAAAACTGTTGTTTTATTTCTGATAGGTACATTACTAACCTAAAATAATTGTCTGCGAATTTTGAAGAACTTCGATATTCCCATACATACATACATACATACATACATACATACATACATAACATCACGCTATATCCCATTAAATGGGGTAGCACGAACCCGTCAACATTCTCATCCTGACACACGATACTCGTTTCGACCACATAACACGAACTCTTTCTTTTCTCACAACCAAAATCCATCATCACGCAACAAACATTCATCCATTCGCTCCTGTACAAGTGTTTCGTAAATCTTCACTTACGCCCACTTCTCTAACAACGAATCTATAAGAAAAGAAGGCAGCATCTCCTGCGCTTGTTTAAAAATACATTTAACACAATTGCAGTTACACACTGTATAGTAAAAACTGAAAATGAAGTAAAACATGAAGAGGAAGGAAGTGAGTATTCCCATCGATAAAGATATTCCAAACAAACAACAAGAGATACGTGCTTATGTTAGTCAACATTTTCAGGTTTTGCTAGTATATGCATTTCACGCATCTGTCAGTCTCAAGTTATCGTGGCTATAACCTAACAAATTTGTTATGGCATGAAATTTTCTTCAAAATAAAAGTGTATGATCAACGGAAAAATATTGTAACTAACTTATGTGTTAATCAGCGTTTAATAGTTTCGATAATTAATTATTTGGCTTTTAAAGTTAAATTTTTATGAAAGAAAAATTCGGATGACGCCTGGATTCGAACCAGGGACCCTCCGCTTGCCGGGCAGAGATGTTAACCGCTACACCACGTCACCTGTGTCCGACGTATGGCTTCAACCGAATTCTTCTTTCATAGTGTCTAACGTAGCATCGATCCCAAAGACTCCTATATCTATGATAGGCATTGACAACGGGTTTCGTCTACAGCGACACAGTTCTGATTTATAGGGAATCATTCCACGAACTAATTTTTAACATATGACTTCGACTGAACGTACAGTAATGAAGATAATTTTAAAGTTAAATTTTTATGAAAGAGGCGTCATCCGAATTTTTCTTTCATAAAAATTTAACTTTAAAATTATCTTCATTACTGTACGTTCAGTCGAAGTCATATGTTAATAATTATTTGGCGTTAAAATGTCTGAATTATTAATCGACCTCATTAATATATTTATATTTAAATAACTATTAATCAAAACACTTTTTTTTAAACAGATCTACCTAATGCAAGTTAATACCTTTAATTTATTTATTTATGTTACGCTGTACAACAGGAATTTAATCCCAATTATAGTATAGGGTCCGCACTCACCGAATCGCAGTGTGGTAGTTCATATAATATTTAGCTTGAGTGCGATTCGAACTCGGGATCTTCGGATTCGAATTCCATAACGCTATCCACACCACCGTTCTGACGCTGTCTAATCCTTCTAACAAAGAACCAATTATAATAATCAAAATTACACCACTCCCCATTTAGCAAAATCAAGAAATTATCTTCATTCTGCAAATACAGCAGTGTGGTGCATCAGCAAATACAAGCAAATTATCAACTGTTCTTAACATCCAGTGCAGCTATAACAAAAGACAAAAGGAGCCATTACAGAGAAATTCAATTCAAAGTCTCGCCGGCTCGGCCTATTCTAATCAGAAACAGAGGGCCATCCATCATTGCCAACACAAAATCAACAGCGACCACAATCCCCTAATTGTTTCACAAAGTCACCAGATAATGAAGAAATGAGTTAACTAACCGTGGAAGGCTGAAGCTGTCTTGTATCGCATAGCAGGGTTAGGCGAGTGGTTGAGGGGTTTGATGGTTTCATCCCTAGTGATTGCGAGATAAATTTGATTTGGATGATCTTTTTGGGGTAATTTGAGATCGATTTGGCTTTGTATTATACGCATTAGCTATTTATACTAGGTATATTTCAGAAGTATACACAATGTCGCAGGAAAACTATGCTATTGGGATATTCAACTACTAAGAGTTGGCGTTGATCACGGTATATCAAATTTCAGACAAATGTACAGTTTCAGTTGGTCTCCATAGTTTAGCATTGTTGACACTTGTATTTCTTTGTTTTTCTTTTCTATTATCGCGTGTTTGCTAAAAGTGGTTTGTTATTAATTTATATAGTATATAGTTACAGTTTTAATATCAGTTTTATTTATCGTTTAAATTTTACGAAAAAATTTTGTATTTATATAGGCCACAGATTCTTAAGGTAGGTGTTTCTTACAAGTAATACTACCCAACTGTCACTCACCGATTTAAATAAAACTTGGCACACTAATAGAACGCTAAAAAATATTGAATCCCTATTTTTCTTCTTCCGAAAGTTGCTTTTTAGAGGTACAAATCACCCCTGAAAGGTGGTAAAAGCAAGAATCGCTATAAATGAAATTAAATAATACCAAAATATTACGCGTTCAACATTGGTTACCCAGGGGTAACCTCGAAAATTGATTCAGCGACCCCAAAAATCCCCGAGTAACTAGTTTTGAACCTAAAATTCTATTTCAGTTGAATATCGTAATTTCATCCTCTTTTTAACCCCTTAAAAAAGTGCATATGATCAAAATGACCCCGAAAATAGATTTTGGCGATCTCAAAAATCCCTAGATAACCAATGTTGAACGCGTAATATTTTGGTATTATTTAATTTCATTTATGGCGATTCTTGCTTTTACCACCTTTCAGGGATGGTTTGTACTAAAAAGCAACAAAGAAAAAAATATATTTTAAATATCATCTAAACAAAATTAATAAGTAGAAAAGTTTCCGGTCAAAAATGTCAATTTGACATTTATAAATAGTGTTTTATTAAAAAAAAAAATTTACATCATCACGTCTATTACCCATTACTGGGTATGGCACTCTGCCGGAACAAATATATTTTATTTTGTAGCGCAATTCTAGGATTTAATTAGATTTTACTAGCACCGAAAAGAAAAAAAACCATTTGAAACAATGGTTGAAGTCAATAAAACAACAATAACTATTCATTATCACTTAAAACAATGACAAGTCTACCTCATGATAAATAAATAATCATCAAAACAAAACACAAGAAAAAGTTCTCGAATATCCGATGACTTCTCCTCACGCAAGACGCTACCAAGAACAACATCCAAACAAAGTACCAAACAAACAACCATCAACAACAATTCAGCTCCAGTAGGATGTCTGTAGTTCTGCTCTTACATTACACTACACGCAATAGCGCCGTGCAAAACAAACGCGAATGACAAAAGTTTCCTCGCTGGAGAACAAGTGAACAGCGACGTATTTTGCAATCGACGTTGGAGCCATCTATCGGGTTACAGATATTCGATCACCAGCAAGCAGGATCGAGTTCTGTTGGCACGACTTTGACGAGATGGAAGGAATATAATACGCGTGTCATTTGGTTCAATTTGTTTACTGATGGATGTTTTCACTGCTGCTGAACTAGAATGTGTATTTTAATTAATTAGGTTAATGAAGAGGAATTTTAATTATAACGAACAAGAGATAATAACATTAATGAGCGAATTGTTTTCTACACATATGAAAGTACAATGCATGTTTATCATTTGAATTAATCTTCTATATTCTACAATTTTTCAAAAATGTTTCAAACAGCTTTTATCATCTGTTTTCATTACTTTTTATAATGCTCGGTTAAACTATTTTTTTTTCTTAAAATTAAACTTGAAATATTACGACATTAATTATAAGTACCAAATTCCAAACTTCTCAAATATGACGGATCTATTATTTTGTTACTTATATTTTTATTTTCAATAAAATGTATCCCGCTTTTTTACCCATTACTGGGTGTATATTTATGCGTGTAAAATTAAAACGTTTAACCTTTTTATATACAGGCGCGGTGGCCGAGCGTGTTAAGGCACATTTCTTAACATATTGTGACGTCACCCGAACCAAGGTTCGTCAGTTCGAATCCGCCTGTCGACAAACAGCCTTATTCTTGTGACCATTGTATTCAATACAATATCATAAACTTTACAATTACGATTACAAGGTACTTTAAGACATTGTAATAATTTGGTATTATCGTGACCACCTTGTAAACAACAAAATAAGATGTATGAATTACGATATTGTAATCTATACAAGTATGAAAGCAATAATAATTGTTACCAACATAAAATGCAATTGTTTTGATGGATGAAAAACTGTTTGAAATTATTTTAAAGTGATATTAAATAATTGAATTGTTGTATATTTACACTTAATGCTTTAAAATTAAAAAAACATTTAATAAAAATGTGATATTGTAAAAAATAAAAATTATTTTTCATTTACGTGTGTTGGTATCCCATATTGGAACTTTGACGTTTGATAGTTATTTTTAACGTCACAAACTAAACAAAATCATGGCAACAAAGAAGAAAGTTAGTAAAACCCAGCAGCAAATATATTTAGAGTATAAACCAACATACTGTTTTACGAACTGGAAAATTAAATCCTAATATGAGTCAGTAAAAAAGTTGTGGTTAGAACTCAAGCTAAAAATTATATGAACTACCACATTGCGGCTTGGGGAGTGCGGACCCTGTACTGTAATTGGGATTAAATTCCTGTTGTACAGCGTAACAAATAAATAAATAATCTAAAATGAATTGTTGAATATTTAAAAGAAACCTAACCATTTAAATCTTTTCAGTAAGCAACAATTGATAGCAATAATACCTTTAAATTTTTCGGAATACTTATTTAATCTCTTTGTGAATCTTTTAAATATGGTGCTATTTCCAAAATAATATCATGTGCTACTTGTCGCGAGAGCCTATAATTTCCTTTAAAAATGTTTTCGGGCAGTGTATGTGGATCACTAGTATCCCTTAATTGTCTTCTTGAAACCCTTAAGTTTTGTCTTTTAAAAGACCACAAAAATATATAAATAAATAAATATATCATCACGCCTTTTACCCATTACTGGGTGTGGCACTCTGCCTAAGCTGATCTCAGTAAGTGATATATTGTATCGCGTAAAGTGTGGTTACCAACCGTCAAATCACACCCCCCAAATATAATAGTGGAGGAGGAGCCACAGGGGTAGATTTAAATTGGTGAAAATCAACCACAAAAATAAGGTTAATTATACATATATATATATATAAATATTATTATTGTTATTATTATTATTACCTTCATTTTCAGTAATACATACCTATTTTCCTCATTTTGTAGAATGTCAATTAGGATTTCTACTACATCATTTGCCATGTTCCACTAATATTTCACTACTATAGTTAATATTTTTCAACAAACAATTTGCCTAGCAAGTCGTCGAAGTAGTTGCTGAGATTACAATAAGTTTATGCAATTATCTTATTCAATGCAATTGTCAGTTTTATAAAATTGGTCACTAGAATACCACACTCGACTATTTCTTGTAATGTATAAGATATTGCATTCTATGCAAGATCGTATTCAATGCAATGGTCACGTGAATACGAATTTTCATAATTATTGTAAAGTTTACAATAATCGTATTTTATAAGATATTGTATCGAATACAATGGTCACGAGAATAAGGCTGAATGTGTGATTTGTCGTAAAATATAAAAAATACAGTTACATGTATTTATCACACTCGGGCGCTATAAGCTAGTCACTTATACGCCTTAAATAATGTAGCATTCGACTATGAAAACCGGCAGTACGGCAGTGTAAAAACTGCGGCTCGGTGTGTCCGGTAGGCCCAGGCCCGATTTGGGCTGTAGTGCCATCAGAAGAAGAACCATTTTATGTGAAACAAGTTAAGTTCATTAGAAAATCGTGTAAAACTTCTATTCGGATCTAAACAAATGTTGACACGATAAAAATATCATATACAAATTGCAAATCTTTCATGATGTAAAATCTCATTAACTGCATTTTGAAATGCAATAACACCCCCACATCCCGATCGATACCACCCAAACAAAACAATAAAATCACGTATTGAAAGCATCCTATCTATCATCGAATATTCCACACAAAACACGTATTAAAACATCAAGAGAACATTGTCCTGCACACTCACACATGCACATATGCCATAAATCATCGCTTGTCGCATCGCAGGCAGCCGTGGCGCAGACGGACAGCCGGATGCACATGGACTGAAGCACAGAGAGAGTACAAACCATCCTGTCACTGTGTGTGTGTGTGTGTGTTGGGGCAAAATTACAGCTTGTTAATCGCATGTCGGTGTCTGTGTGACAATGTTCCATTTGCATTATGAAATGTTTGCAGATTTAAATTGGTCTGGCTGCGGTGGCCAGTGTCGCAGAGAATATTCAATAATTATATCACAAGTGCAAGGCAAATACCTGAATATTTTGATTGTATTTGACTTGCACGAGTGGTATATTGGTAGAATATTTCCCGAGAAAAAGTTCACATTCGATATTTTAAATTATTTTTATTATAATTTAATATTTTTTTAAACTGTCATATAAACGTCAGTTGTCAGATCTTTAACACTTGATAAACGTCCAATGCAATTTTAGATAAAAAATATATATTTATCAAGTGGTGGAAGCAATAAAACAATTTTCTTAGAAACGTTATTAAACAAATGTAAATTTTTCATTAGTGTTGTCAAATTGACATATTCGAGTATTGCACTTGTGCAAATACCCGGGTATTTGCACAAGTGCAGAATATTCACTGATATTCGATTGTGATTGGTCGAAATTTAAAAAATACTGTAACCTGATTGGTTGAAATTTTTCGAGTGAAATATTCACGGGAATGTACTCTGGTATACTATGTTCAAAGATACTCCGTTATGGCCCTCTCAGCGGGTCTATTGTTAGGGATTTAAGCTTGATTTATAGGGGAGCCAGGACAGGTATGTATACAGTATTTCCTAATTTAATTTTATTTTTATATACAGGGTGAGTCTGGGAAGACGCCCCCCCCTTTAACTTTTTTATTATGAGTAATAGAAAAAAATGGTTCATATGAAAGTTTTATTATTTTAAATATACTATTTGATGGCAGATGTAGATATTTTTTATAAAGTCAGGTTTACAAGATACGACTATCAACTTTTATTTTTTAAATAGCAATTATTTTACTAAAATAAAAACCGCCATTTTTTTCTCTTTTCAACGGTGTATTAGTTTTTATTAATGTATCTGAAAAAATTCGAGAAAAATAAGAAAATTGAGAAATACTAGAAATAATTTTTATACAAATATTATAGGTGGCTATGTGAAAATAATTTGTTTTAAGTTGTTTTTGTTACTGAATTTGTTGCTTTAGTTTGTTAAGTTGTATAACACTGTTACATTTTGTTTATTTTCACATAGCCACCTATAATATTTGTATAAAAATTATTTCTAGTATTTCTCAATTTTCTTATTTTTCTCGAATTTTTTCAGATACATTAATAAAAACTAATACACCGTTGAAAAGAGAAAAAAATGGCGGT
The DNA here is from genome assembly GCA_947425015.1 of Pterostichus niger. NCBI lineage: Eukaryota > Metazoa > Arthropoda > Insecta > Coleoptera > Carabidae > Pterostichus > Pterostichus niger. Next base: position 7,364,064 of record OX380336.1, on the reverse strand, counting down.
TTTTATTTTAGTAAAATAATTATAGGTTGCTATTTAAAAAATAAAAGTTGATAGTCGTATCTTGTAAACCTGACTTTATAAAAAATATCTACATCTGCCATCAAATAGTATATTTAAAATAATAAAACTTTCATATGAACCATTTTTTTCTATTACTCATAATAAAAAAGTTAAAGGGGGGGGGGCGTCTTCCCAGACTCACCCTGTATATTATAATAATGAAACAGAGAATTTTGTACAAATATTATTATTGATACTGAAGCAAAAAAAAAAATGTTACATGAAAGTATCATTGTATATTATTTCAAGTAAATCTGAAATACGTAATCCGCACAGAGATTAGAGATTTCCGAATTTAAATATTTTGCAATCCTACCCTGAGCGCCAACAGGTAGAATCTCTTACTGTGTTCGGTTCAACACAGGCTTAGTAAGTTGAAGCCATAACGAAATATCTTTGAACATACTATACTAGAGTTTACAAGATATCTAACTGTACATACACCCATACCTCGCTATACGGCTGCTCTTTTATACGGCATTTCGCTATAACGGCCCTTTTCAATTAATGCACGTTTTCGATTTACGGCCTAAAATGTTTCGCTATAACGGCAAAAAACACTTTTTCCCCGTTGAATTTGTATTGATTCAAGTTTCGTGGAACGTATCTAGGCCGTAAAGCGAGGTATGGGTGTACTGTAGTAGATAGTTTAGTCGACGACCAATCAAATGTTTAGAAAATGGAGTTTATATTTTGTATCATTTTGGAAAATTTGTCTTCGTATAGTTGACGTTTTCTGTGGAGCAATCGACAAAAGCAAGCGCAAATGTCTTCTTTGTATATCGACTATATAAAATAGTCATTTATGTATTAAGAGCGTAAAGTGATTCTTTGATACACACATAATTTTTTCTACGATTGATTGTAAATTATTAAAAAAACCTTATACGTACTAAAAATTTCGTTATTAAATGCACGAGTTTCGAATAGCAACGCGCAAAAAAGATAATAAATGCGCGCAAACTTCAATAGTTCCAAAAGATATAAACAAAACATAAACTTTTAGTACGTATACATTTAGTAATAATGTGTGTATCAGGAGCGTAAAGTGTATTTGTTCCTCTTACACTATTACAGCTCTCGGCTTTGGCTCGCGCTGAAATTACCGTGCTGCAAAGAATCACTTTACGCTCTTAGTACACAAATAACTACAGTCGATATACAAAGAAGACATTTGCGCTTGCATTTCTCAACGGAAAACGTCACTTTGCCGCTTATGCGCAAAAAAACATAAAAATGCTTGTTCTCCGAATTTTTAGCGTTCATTGAACGTTGCTATAATAAACAATTTTTTATGTCGCGTAACATCGAAAACTTGAAAAATACAAATTCTTAAAATGGAAATTGATGAAGGAAAAATTTATTGCGGAGAGTTTAGAAAAAACAGTGTTTTTAGGTGTTTTAGATATCTCTAACATATTAAAACCGTGCTCTTAGAACACCCAAAAACAGAACTTGTGCTATCAGCCATAGCGTTTTGAGCGCAAATAGCTATTATGTCAATAATTACAAAGAACATTTTTAAGACTTACCGCAGTTTGTAATCATACGAAACAACTTAAAATAAGTTAAGAAGGAATAGTAGACACTTACCTGAAACAAAAGAAATACATATTAGTATATTTAGTACAAGAATTAAATATAAAATACAAAACAAATTGGGTCCTACATTGAGTAAAAGCTAAATATTTTTATAGCTAAACAACAATTTCTTTAGCTATAGTTGCAGATTTGCTAAAGTGAAAATATATTTCTATAATTTGCAGCGATTATTTTTTCCTGTTATGTTATAACAACTCAAGTTGTTTATTAAAGCTACTATTAATAACTTCTGGATACTTTTTGTAACTCAAAATTACATTTACTAGTTTAGTATATTATGTAACAAGTTTTATAAGTGTCTCTTCATTTACGAACTGAGTGAAGCGAAGCAAGTATATAAAACGAGTGGCATACTATACTTTTTCTACGATCGCAAATTAAAACAACAAAATTTTAAGTTTTATGAATTACTTAAAAAGTAAGGTTGTAACAATGACATATGCCTGAAGCTAACTTCACTCCGTGCTTAATATCTCAAGCCAATTTAAATATTGGCTATAAATCTGCTAGACTGTCATGCTGTAACTAAAATGGCGGCGAACTATCTGAAAAACTAACTAATTGATTTACATGACATTTTGCGTATGTTCATTTTATAGTTATTTATGTACAAAGTCAGGAAAGCGTTCAATTACAGAATGAGTAGATAGTTTCGTGCTGAGCTTGAAACAGCTTACGAATCCTGTACGACGTTTTACTCACGTGTTATGTATAACATTTTACCTTAAACTTATAAACAAATAATACATATTTTAAATTAATTTAAATTAGAAGAAATATTTGACTTACATATTCAGTCAGTATTTTATGTTGCTAAGTAACTAGATACTCACGTTTCTTTCATTACCTGCCTAAGCAGGCAATATGTTATTTTCCTGACTAGACATGCAAAGCATCCTGAGTCTTAAATGCAAATGTTTATTTTCCTGTCAGTTTCACGTAAAAGAATTTTAGTGATCGCGTTGCCCAAGTGAAAATCGTACGTACGCCAGTGCCTGATGCACTGTCAATGGGTGGCCGGCACCTTGTGGGTGTTGTGACGGGTGAAGCGATGATGGGTGCTTGGCTTGCTTGATTCGATGATTCGACGTGGAAATGAATGCTTTTGACAGGATTTGATGGATTGAATTGTGAAATGTGCTCATTGTTATTATAAATTTAAATAATGTAATGGGTGCATTATGTGTAATGACAATAAACGGAATATTTGATTACACATTCACAACTGACACTCGATTTAATCATTTAATCAAGTCGTTTTAATATATTCAAGTTCTACCATTCATCATCACTGATTTTAATACACAAATAATTTTTCTTCATAATAATTAAATTTATATACGACTGACTAATAATATTATCATTATATATGCGTTTTTTGCTATATAATGCTATATATTAATCCCGCCGGGAATAATGAGTCGGGAATAATGGTCATTATTCCCGCTCGTGAACCAATCAAAATGCTTAAAACATGAATCATTGTTTTATTGTGCCATCGGAACAGTGTTGCCATAGCGACTCATATTTAAATTAAACATGCTCGATGCTAAGTTCACTGTTGCTAACAAATCGGAAACAAACAAAACGAAATCATCGTTGAGAAGTTGTTAAAAACGGTCTTGCAAATTGTGTTAAATTATTGTATTTAACTGTAATTGAAAAAATGGACAGTATATCTTCTACACCACCAGAAATAACGAAAATCGCTAATGCTACTACATATGGTTTATTACCGCAAAAGTCTAAAAATTTCTATGTCAAAGCATACCAAAGTTTTATGTACTGGCGTATTAAAATGAAGACAAATTCGTATTCAGAAAATGTATTGTTGGCATATTTTACTGAATTAGGTGAAAAATACAAATCATCTTCATTATGATCTTTTTACTCCATTTACTCATTTCAATTAGATGTAAATTTATTAGGTAAATAGATGTAAAATTAATAGATAATAAATAATATAAAAATTGACTAATTTTTATTAAATTAGTCGTATATGTTAGTCGTATATAAAGTATAGTATACAACTCGCTATAATGGCTATTATTACCTCGGATGATTACAACCCTTGCTCGCTCCGCTCGCTCGGGTTGCAAACTTCATCCTCGGGAATAAGAGCATCCATTATAGCGTCGTTGTATAATATACTATAAATACTTGGAATAATTAATTTAATATTAATATCAAACGCTTTATTTTATAACTATGCTTCTCAACCTATTCAAAGTGGACCTCCGCCCCACCCCCAGGGGGTGGCGGTGGAGGATCGTGCCTGGTAACATAAGATTTAAAAAAAATATTATCACGTGTTTTTTTTTTGTTTTTTGATTCAATGTGTATTTCTCGAGATATTTCACCGTCCCGGAACTTTTTCAACATCCTCTATACTATAAAGACTTGGCATGATTGTTGCCCACAGTGATACAGTATAAGATATTATTTATCAACTGAAATTTAAGTAAATAATAAGAGCAGTAGTTTCGTGATTTAATTTTGGGTCGCGACCAATAGGTTGAGAAGCTCTGCTTTATTAAAGTACACGATCGGTAAAAGCACGAGAAATAGTTAGAAAAACGAAGCTGGTATAAAATAAATATTATATTAGAGAGATAAATTCGAACAACATCGCGGTAAAATAAATTTAATGTTTTATTTTTGTTATTTTAAAGTTTGTTTCAATTTAAAGTATCAAATGAATTCGTGAGTAAATAAAAAATGAGTGTACACGAATAAAGTAAGTTTAAATTTAGAAATATCGAAGATGAAAAGAAATTAAAAGTTTTCCACTAGAAATTCCCAGGAGAATGTAGTCAAGTTTTATTCTTCCATCGAAGCTTTTTGCAAACGACTCCCAATCGATACTACCTCTGCCATCAGAGCCGCCGCCGCGCACAAAAAGAACAAGAGACGATCAAAACTTGTATTGTTATCAAATTTCATAGCACCAGGCCCCATGGCTAACTCAGCATGGCCTTTCACAATTCAATAATGCCGAGATTTCTTTCATTTCGCGCTGCGATCTTGTAAGTAAATGCAATTCTCTGAATGGTTTTCCTCCTCTGACGTTTCCGCCCCCACCCTGCCCTGGGTATAAACTTTTTCTCTCCCTTTTATTATATTTCCCCGAAATGAAACAAATAGCTCTTTGAGACGCCTCTGACAGCCTGAGAAGGGATTAGTGATCTTTTGTTGTTTAGCTTGCAAAAAAATGAAAATCGCTGCTATTCAAATGTTTGATGTTTATCATGTTGGACGACGCTTCATTCTGAATTACTTTTTTCTGCATTTGATATTTTATAACGTCTGGAGCGATTATTCCAGATTATGCTTTCCAAAAATAAAATCATTCATTCATTTTTAATTTTATTTTCTTTATTAGATAAGAATACTATTTAAATAACAACAAAGACAAAATTCATTGTCGCCCATACACTTGGTGAAACTAGGTTTAATAAAATATAAAATAAACACTTGGCTAAGTCTCATAAAATTCAGCCTCCAAGTCACCTTTTCAGGTCATCGTCAGAGACTGGCCAGCACAGTTAGTAACCACAGACGCGTTTCGCTCTTATTAGAGCTCATCAGTATGGTATAACCCACTCCTTCACCTAGAACAAAGTTCACGTGAAGAAGCTGTGTGACGAAGAACTGTGCCAGCAGAGAATAAGATCTCTAACAAACAGTAAAATGACATGAGAAGTTCTGTCGAACAGGCAATGTCATTAACCGAAAAAAAGAAAAGCTACGCAATAGCAATTTAAATAACAACAAAGACAAAATTAATTGTCGTCCATACACTTGGTGAAACTAGGTTTAATAAAATACAAGAATACTATTTAGTCTTTAGAAAATTTATTATTATGAATTTATAAAATATTTTATGCAAGTTACTTAACTAAAATATATGGTAACAAAAGAACTGGAAAGAACATGCCATAAGTTTCACAACTTATGATAGATGGCAGCAGCGTTGTGGTAATCTATCAAAATGGACGCTTTTTTATACAGAGTGTTTCGCAACTTATGGCACTTACTTTAACCCCATATAGTAATCAACGTACTGATTATGAAACGGGAAGAATTTTTAAAAATTCTCAAAATTAAATGCACTCTACATGAAGAAAACTATTTTTTCTACTTCCGTTAGGATATAGACGTTTTATATCACTTATTTGAGTTAGGCAATGAACTGTATTATTTAACTAGTGAAATAATGAGGTAACATAGCAACACAAACAAATTAAGATATCTTGATAGACGAATTCTGATGTGTTATTCTTTTATTTTTTAATTTATAACTCATTAATATGTCAAAATTTCATAATTTCAAAAACGCTGTTTTGTATTTATTAGAACGGAAGTAGAAAAAATACTGTATGAAACTCGTGAGGAAATAAGGTTATTACCTTACTTATGTGTTTACATGCGTAAGGTAATAACCTTCATTTCCTTACTAGTTTCATAAATAGCTATTAGTATCTGTACATCATGTTTTATATGTCCCTAAAGTTTGATCATTTAAATTAGAGACATCCCAGGTTCGATCCCCACAGCCGACAAACAATTTTCACCAATTTAAATCTACCCCTGTGGCTCCCTCTCCAATAATATCTTTGAGGGCCGTGATTTGTCGGCTGGTAACCGCACTTAACGCGAAAAGTATATCACTTACCGAGATCTGCTTAGGCAGAGTGCCACGCCCAGTAATGGGTAAAAGGCGTGATGATATATTTATTTTATTTACTTTTTCTGTAGAAAAATAAGTTGGTAGCGTAAATATTTCTTTACGTAGTCGGTATGTAGACTCTCGAGACCATATTTATGGAAATTTTACGACGGAAAATTTGTTCTTTTTAAGAAGTAACCTATTAAAACAAATTAAAAATATTACGATCGCAATAAATCCAAATCCAAATATATAAATACATTACGAGGATAGTACGTATACACGGTCCACATACGACTAACTAAACACTAAAGCATTGTTATAAATCTCGCATTTACAGCGAGCAGAACTTCTTTATTTACTCAGCCCCGCTGTTCTAATAAAGTGAAATGGATATTTTACGATTATTCGTCTGTAGAAGTACTTCGCGACCCCTGGGTCGTCCCTCTCCCCCTGAGGGATACATTAAGTGACATCGATGACTCTACGATACCTTGAGGTACTCTAGACGTTAGTAACGCTACCGTGAGGTGATATATTTTAGGGAATTTTGCACTCGTCAAAAACAGTTACATAGCAGTTTGGTTCCTCTCATATTCAAGTACTTTACGAGTAGAAACTCGTAAAAACAGACACTTTGGCTTTTTATTCTAGTTATACATCCGCCATTTTGAATGATGAATACCTAATTTCATTTACGAGTATTCGGAGCCGTTTGATGATTTTCTGCAACATTGACCAGTTATTGGAGGAGGAAATTGGTATTTAATGATTCATGGCGAGTTTATGTAGTTCGAAATTGACGATTTAATCATTTATCGTAAAATTGATCTTATGGATAAATTGACACGAAATACTGACACACAACTAGAATATTTCGCTGCAAATAGGTGCAATATTCATTTGTTTTATCACATATTCAAGACTGGTAAAGGTTTCATACTTTCTTTATTGGTTTTTAAGATATAGCCTGCGGAAAAGTTAGGTTTTTCGAGGCTATATCTCAAAAACCAAATGAAATATGAAGACGCGCTCAACGACAATGAGTTTCCCGTGCTTTAAATTAACAAATGAATAAACGTGAACTTGTTCTAGGTGAAGGAGTGGGTTATACCATACTGATGAGCTCTAATAAGAGCGAAACGCGTCTATGGTTACTAACTGTGTTGGCCAGCCTCTGACGATGACCTAATAAGTTGAATTTTTTTAAATCTTCACATAAAACAGTTTTTGGGCAATATCTCAAAAACAGGAATTTTCGATTGATTTGAGAAAGAATTTAAGAGAAAACGGAAATTAGTCTAAGATAAAAAAAATTCTAGGAACACCATTTAGGAAATTAGGGATTTAAAAAAAATATTCGGGAATAGCATCCACTAATGTGTTGTATAAAAATTAGAGACATATAAATAAATAAAATAAGCAGATCTCGGTAAGTGATATATTTTTTCGCGTGAAGTGCGGTTACCAGCCGTCAAATCACGGCCTCCAATGATATTAGTGGTGGAGGAGCCTGTTAATTTGAGAACCCTAATTTAATCCTCACAGCCGACAAACTAATTTGCACCACATTAAAATGTGGCTTCCAGCAATATCTTTGAGGGTTTATTTTATCAAAAAATGGCGGACGATGACGGTGCTTAATGCCTTTAACTCCTGCCTTTCAAGGAGGACTCAAACTGATCCATTTAACACAACAAGTTATTCAACTTATCTCACTAGTGTACTCTTGGTACAAATATACAATAAATTATCTTTTGTACAAACTAGAATCTTCACGTTTAGTTCCACCTCCGTTCCTCCCACAATCATAAACAAACAAAACACCAAAGATAATAATCTCCCGCGTGTGATTTACAGCACATATTTACTCCCTCTACCCTTCTAGTTATTTACATTTACAAATTCCAGTGACAGAATCCTATTAAAATGTAAAACGGCAACAGTGGCAGGCAGCCCGGCCAGCGGCACCGCTCGACGGGTGCACGCCGTGTCTACCTGCCAGGGGCAATCTGTTACTTTTCCTCTCGATTTGCTGTGCGTAGCAGCGAAACTCGTAATTAACTGGTAATCGGGCGAAGTGAAAATAGAGGGTGGTGGAAGGTGTGAGGATGATGCAGGGTGAGAGAACGGTAAAAGTACATACAGGGTGTTTCAGGACTAGTGTAACAAACTTTAACAGCTTATTCCTCAGGTCATTTTGAACCAAAAATGTCATATGAACATAGGTCCTATTCCTTCTAGTTAAAAATATACAAGAGGTTGAAGTTGTATATATAACACGAAATTTTAAATTTTTGTAATCAAGATACTTTCGGAAAACAAGAGTTTTATTGAAAAGTCATACCTTATTTGTCTTAATTAATTTTATTTATTAATATTAACGAATACGATTTAGAGAACAAAACATAAAATGACACAATTAAATAGACACAGAACAACATAACCAAACATGGAATAGGTTAACATAATATGAAATAAGATAACAAATTTTAAAAAAATTACAGCAAGTGTTCAAAATGAGCGCATTGAACTCGTATGCATGTTATTATTAATAAATAAAATTAATTAAGACAAATAAGGTATGACTTTTCAATAAAATTCTTGTTTTCCGAAAGTATCTTGATACAAAAATTTGAAAATTTCGTGTTATTTATAGAACTTCAACCTCTTGTATTTTGGTAACTAGAAGGAATAGGACATATGCTCATATGACATTTTTGGCTTAAAATAACCTCAGGAATAAGCTGTTAAAGTTTGTTACACTAGTCCTGAAACACCCTGTATAGTGCTAGACAACCATATTGTAGCTGTAACAATATGAACTATCTCATTGGCTGGTAGCACAAGCTCTGTTTTTGGCTGTTTTAAGAGCAGTGTATTTGGGTGTTTTAGCTATCTCTAACATGTTAAAACCGTTCTCTTAGAACATCATAAAACAAAGCTTGTGCTACCAGCCATTGTTGTTATGTTGCGTTTAGGTAAGATTGGTTTCGTGTAATTTGACACTCGTGACCACATGTGCCATTAAGGCTGAGTGTGAGATCTTTTGGTTTTCGAATATAGGGCATTAAATTATAAAAAGAGACTGTTATAGTTAATATTCTTAGATCTCCAACAAGATTTCATGTTCGCGTTATCTGCAGTGCCAGAGTGTCAGACTACATAACCAAAACACTTGAGACATTTGTGTCCATCCCAATGCGGGAGGGATGGATTCCAGATGTGGGTATTGTACCCAGAACAGCAAGTGTTTCAGTCTCGTCCATCGACCCAACGCGTGAAGATCTTCACATCACGTGGTGTTCGCGTTTTACTTAATTTGGGCTATAATGTAAAAAAAACTGGTCTTGTACATCCAGTGAACATTTGAAAAAATGATTTTTAAATCACTCCATTCACACCAATCGATGCTACTGTTAAAAATACTTGTTTCCAGGCAAATGTATGCTTTACGTAGATTACAAAATATATCTAGTAAAGAAGAAAATTGCTTGAAAACTTTTCAAATACAGATAGAGTTTATAGAGCCTGGTGCGACTGTAGTTGATCAGTAATAGTATATTATTCAATGAGTAAGTAATATAAGCTATTACTCAAGAGAATGAAGTTTGCAACACGAGCCGAAGGTGAGTGTTGTAAATCATTCGAGTGAGTAATAGCTATTACTTGCGAATAGAATACTATACTTTATCTACGACTAAGGTGGGTGCGACAAATAAAGCCCAGGTGGTAATAAAGCCCATTTTCAAATTCTCCGCTTTATTGAATTTTTTTTTAAGTTTACTGCAATACCCACTTAGGTAAAGCAGTATACAATAATGTAACAGATGGAGTCACCGGAAACTTTGTTTCTGTAACAAGTGAGGACGGTTTCAAATTGGCATGCTACTTGAAGAGACGATAATATAACCTCAACGCTTGGAATTATTTACAATTTTAAGGTATATTAGATTGTAATTTATTTGTATCCTATGTTATTAAATATATTAGAACCTTAGTAACCTGAATATAATTGTGTTTTGTTGCAAATTGTTTGGAGTATGTTGAAATTTATTCTAATCTATTTCAATACGAGTGCAGTAATAAAGCCCGCCGAAAAAAATACGTCTTTTCACGAATTGATGATTACCCCGGAAACATTCATTCCCACTGTGAAAACACCTAGACGAAAAGCAATCAACTACAAGGCCCAAAAAATTACAAAAAATGTATTTATGGAAAATATTCACTTCAAAACATCAAAACAAACAAACCAAGAATCGCAACCAGGTACTTCTAAACAAATTAATAGTTCATGGTACTGTCCAGTGTGTAATACATGCGCAGAATACTCAATGCGAATGTGTACTATATGTCGCACATGGATACACGAACACTGCATTGGTTACACATCATCTGACGATGAAGAATATGAGTGTAATGCATGTAGTAAATAGCGGGCCTTAATTATTGTCCTATAAGAAATAAAGCCCAAAAACATACTTTTTTTAAAAATATTTTTTTATAATAATTATTTTTTATTTAGCTTATAGAATGATTCTATTTAATTGTACAAAGAGTAAAGTTTATTTTTGTATATTTGTTGTTAATAAAAACCGTTCTAATTAAATAATAAAAATTATTTACTGTTAGGTGGGCTTTATTTGTCGCACCCACCTTATATGTTATTATGTAATAAGATGTTACAATTATTTTTTTATGTTACATTATGAATAAGTCAGATTGCTTAAATTTTTTGTTTTTATTTTTATTTAATAAATATTAACACTACTTAACATGGAATAAGTAGCCCATAATGACAATGATTTATATTTATCAGAAAGTTCGCCAAAATATACTATAAGAATATTTTCCGAAAAGGAATTTACATTTTTGCGTATTCGCCAATCCACAAAAGCTTTATAAACTTATTCATACTTTTTATTTTGATTGTGGAGTACAAATTTCACTTTGTTCGCTTTCAGAATCCATAACTCACATGTATAATCACACAAATTACAGTATTATTGTAAACAAAAACGTTTTAAACTAATTTTGACAGATAATTAACAATAGCGCGCTTCACTGTTTCATAGCATACTTAACGCGCGGCATTTATCGTTATTTTTTATTGGCTATTAGAGTGTTAAGTAATGAAAATTCAGACGTGTGATTGGTCGTGAAGTGTTGAGTAATGAATTATTACTTAACACTGTCAATAATGAATAGTATTACTTATCATAAATTTAATAAGTAATGAATACATTATTTAATAAGAGTAGATAAAATACTTATCCCGTGATACTATTCTTGGCTTAGTAAAGTATGCACAATACTAAATTGTGCAATTGATAATATTTTGAATGTAAGCGAAAGTTATAGGATGTGTTAAATTTATTTAGAATTATTCACACAAAAAATGGACATTATTTTCCAATAAAATAAATGTATAATGTATTAGTAAATTTCCATGACCACTCGTGAGATGTTACTATCAGTCCATTAACACTCTTTATTGTGACAGTTCCCCCCCCCCCCCCCACTGGAGGTCTAGTTCCACATGTCAAAAAATAATTAATTTTAATCATTACTAAGGTACTAAATCAAGAATATGAAGGGCAAATATTTTTAAATACTATAATTTAAATGAAATATTATTAGAAATAATACAAAATTATTTCTTTATTCATTTAAAAGTCATAAAATATGTGATTTCTCTCAAATCAAGTAATAATAAATGAACAAACAAAGTCATAAATATTTTACTATCGACATGGTAAAATTAAATTTATATTAAATTATAATTTATGGACCATGTCACATGGGAAGACAATTGCGTAATTTTATTTGTTTATGGAACAAAATTGCACATTACTTGTTTACTTTCTGTTAGCTCCATTATAATATCGTGAGATTATTTTAAAGATTAGTCTTATCCCTGATTACCAATTTATAATAGACCGTTAATTTTTAAATGAAACATAGAAAGCAAAATATTCTGATTCAACTATTATAAGCAATACAAATAATTATAATATTTTTTTAATCCTGCTTTGTTTAAGTCGTTATATACAGAATTTATAACTATATTTTAAATAGATCTTTAATATATATTATTTCTTAATTAATTAATAAGTCACTCAAACAAAATGAAACTTTGGTTAGGTTTACATAAACGAATGAAGGAAAAGTAAAACTGAATCAGGAAATCGTACAAGTAGTAATCAAATCTTTGACTAAGATAATGTAACAGTTTATTTATATTTTTTTGTGAAATAACTAATAGCAATACATATTTTTAATTATTTGCCACGAAAGTTATTTAAACTTCTATTATATATTTTTCTAAATGATAAAGTACATCATATAAGTAACTACAAATATACAAATATATGAGCTCCGCTGTTTGAGATCCACATTATTTTTTTTGAGTCGGCCGTCACAATATTTTAAAAATATCAGTAGAGCAAAACATCAATGAAGATATTCTAGAACTGTACATTGTTTTCAATTCAGATAAGTTTTATAAAATATATTTAAAAAACAAAATAGTGGAGGAGCATATTACAGTCAGTAAGAGCAGAATTGATTTTGTAAAGTAATTTAAAATTTGCATAAGAGAACAAGAATAACACAAAATGTAATTACATATTTTTTACTCCATTTCTAAGGAAATAAATTAAACAGCAAACGATAATTTGATTACACTTTCAGTGCCAAATGACTTGTTAATTTTCTAAATTATACTTTCGTACTATACATTTAAACTATAATTAATTTCAAATTAAAGAATTTCAAGCGTTGAAAATGACACGTTGTTAATTCTATTTGCAAACATGTACACATTTTCCTTCAAGCAGCATTTAAATCAACACCGCGGTTTATATAAATAGTAGTATTTTTCATTTCCTCGGGCAGAACGAACTGAAAGTTACAAAATTCAATTTGACATATTTATCTAAAATTAAATCACGAGTATATCACATTGTAAATGGAGTAAATTAAACTATTAAACGAAAAGCCCTTAGCACTCGAGTTCACACAAAGTTGCAAGCTGAAACAGTATACTCGTACGTATATGATTACATTCGGCAACTGGGACAGAATACAAACTAGCGTTTAATAGTGCAGAATAATCGGTAATATTTTGTTAGCGTCAGTTTAAAGATTGCACGAGTTGTGTCACAGCAATAACTTTGCACATGACAGTGGCGGAGAGTTTCTACCATTCTGGGAGCTACAAAACATAACACTTTATTTTTTAATATATCAATCACCTCTTTCCCCACCCCCGGACCCGACAAAATACTTAATTATTCGTCCTGTTTAAAACGGTTCAGTACCGACCGTCCCTTTATTTTAGTTTAAATATTCACATAAAATAAATATATTATCATGCCTTTTATCCATTACTGGTTGTGGCATTCTACCATAACAGATTTGCGTCGTGTGAATTGCGGTCAGCAGCCGTCAAATCACGGCCCCCAAAGATGTTAGTGGCGAGGGAACCACAGGGGTAGATTTAACGTGGTGAAAATTATTTGTCGGCTGTGGGAATCGAACCCGGGTTCTCAAATTCACATGTCACCACTGAGCCACCTATCCCATAATTTGGATATTATAAAAACTTGTATAAATATAAAATATATATCATCAAGCCTTTTATCCATAACTAGGTGGGGCACTCTGCCTAAGCAGATCTCGGTAAATGATATATTTCCTAGCATGAAGTACGGTTACCAGCCATCAAATCAGGCCTCCGAAAATATTAGAAGAGGAGGGAGCCACAGGGGTAGATTTAAATTGGTGAAAATTGTTTGTGGACTGTGAGGATCTAGAAACATATACCGGGTGTGCTAAGAAAAGCGGGCCAAAGGCGTTTAACATAGGAAAACAGTTTTTCCCGTGCGTATTGCTGTCAAATTATTTTAGACAAAAATGCTTCTAATTTTGCATTAGTCGGCCTGTGGATCTTGAAAATTTTGATTTGATTCCTACAGACGACTGGTAATCGCACTTCACGCGAAGAAATATATCACATACCAAGATCTGCTATAGCAGATTATAATTTAATTACCTTATTAATTGTAAATATTATAGTTCTATAATCATTCATTTTTATTTAATTTTGAAGAAAGTAATTATAGATTAGTAGCAAAGTGTACCTTTGTTGTAATTTCAATTTGAATAAATTTGAAATCATGAAATCTAATTTTATGTCCGGTTTGTAAAAAAGTCCTGTGCGCTACTGATCCACGTAAGCTTACGTTGTCATTTTGCTAAAACAGACATAAACTGTCATACTGTTCATTTGTTTTCACCGTGAGTTAAATGTTTCGTTAACAAAAGATGCACATTCAAAACATATCATACATAGAAGGCAATTCTTATCTTCATGGGTGCGTTTGACATGAAAAGCATTTTGGTCACTGGTTTAATGAATGACGATATAGGTTAGGGATGCAAAACTAGGTTAATGACGTAGATTGTGACGTCATTTCGAAGCTGAGGCTGCGAATTATCAGTGCGCTAATTGTAGGTTAGGCAGTTTTTTATGTTTTCGCAGAATTTAATGTTTGCGTTTTATTGATTGTAATGTTCCCACAGAATTATAATAGTAATTGTTTTAATATTCGTTTCATAACATATGTGTACGTGCGTACGTGAATGTTATTGTAAGATTTTACGACGGGCTGTTAATAAGAAATATTGCACATAACATCGACTTTTTATTAACATTTTAAAGTAATTTATTGTTCAAATATTTTAATGAAAAAGTGTACTTTAACTGTAACAAGAATTTGATAATAGTTTTTTACGAACTTAGTGCGGGAAGACGATATTGCCGCATGAGGGCATTTTATAAGCACAAGCGACTGCAAGGAGCGAGTGTCTTTAAAAGCGCGAATGAGCGGAAGACGTCTTCACACACGTATATTGTATCCTATTTTTTGTTCGAGTACTGGTATTTAAAACAATACATCTTTAATTTTAACTTGTCTAAGTACACCAGAATCTGCAAATTATACACAATCTTTATCAATTGCAAACCAAGCTGATCCAGGAACTTCGATTTCTAACTGTCAAAATTTTACTATAAATGTTTATAATAACACTTGTAACAATTGTGGCTCTTCCCAATCTAAAAATAATGGCTGGTAGCACAAGCTCTGTTTTTGGGTGTTGTAAGAGCACGGTTTTAACATGTTAGAGATAGCTAAAGCACCCAAATACACTGCTCTTAAAACAGGCAAAAACAGAGCTTGTGCTACCAGCCATTGTTTTTTAGTTCAAATATGAACCTAACCTAAAATAGATTAATTAATTTATGCATTTAATGTTGTTATAATCTTACTTTTCCATTAAAGTAAGTTGTTATATTCCACAATATGTGTTTTTTTCTAATTATTTAGTAGTATTAGTCGAGATTTTTGTTTGACTACAACCTACAAGAAGTTGTATCAATGACGTCTTTAGTTCAGAGGTTGTCAAATAGATGGCACTAATGCCGACAAATGTTGAAAGAATTTTAGCAAATTACTCTTATTTCCCAAACTTTCAATAAAGAAAAATTCAGGGAAGTTGTATTTTATAAATTAGATTTTATTATTATTATTATGGGATAGGTGGCTCAGTGGTATCGGCCTATGGATCTTGAGAACTCTGGTTCGATCTCCACAGCCGACAAACAATTTTCACCCATTTAAAATCAACCCCTGTGGCTCCTCTTCCACTAACATCTTTGAGAGCCGTGATTTGACGTAACCGCACTTCACGCGAAGAAATATATCACTTACCAAGATCTGCTTACGGCAGAGTGCCACACCCAGGAATGGGTAAAAGGCGTGATGATATATTTATTTATTTATTTATTATTAGCAAGACAGATTTATTTAGAATGTTTAATTAAGTATGCAAATAACAAATATTTGATGAATTATTACAGCAAGAATAACTACAACAGCAAATTATAAAATTGAGTCATCAAATATTCATTGCGCCACAAAATAAATAACTTTTCGATTGCTTAAAACCGTTCTCCTCATATCTCTCGGTAAAAATAAATTCAACCAAGTTACATATATTCCTTCACGGATAAATATTACATCTGTCAAACTGGTGATTTGATATCTCCACGTATATTTTGTAAATAATGTGTCGGCAGTATACGTCAGACTGTCTGAAGACCGCAACATCGACTCTGAAGTTTAATTCACTCACTGACTCACATGAAGTGAAGGCTTTTAACTGATTACATTTTTTGTGAGCGTTGGTATTTATGAAGGTGTAAGTAAAATCAGCTGATAATAACGTGTAATGCGCCTGGAACATGTTTTGTGTGAGAAGGTAGATTGAAGGGTTTAAAACGGTTGGGAAGGGTTTATTGTTGTTTTGTGACAACTTCTAGAAGGGTATAAGTAAGGTAATTTATGTTGGAAAATAGTAAAATCATGGACAAGATGTAAATGTACTCAAATGACAAAGCTTTTCATTCTAGTTTGTAATTCTGGACTAGGTCGATTATTTGGTCATGGACGATAAATTTCGGCGCTAAAAATAATGAAGTTATAATTCACAATTAATTTGAATAGTTATTTATATACATATAAGTCGTGAAATGAGAGTTTGGCGTGTTAAATGAACTTCTCGGTTGACGCAGAGGACATTCTAAGAACGCCACACACGTACACGGTGTACACAATTTTCACCAATTTAAATCTATCCCTGTGGCTTCCCCTCCACTAATATCTTTGGGGGCCGTGATTTGACAAATGGTAACCGCACTTCACGCGAAAAAATTTATCATTTACCGAGATTTGCCTAGGCAGAGTGCCATACCCAGTAATGGGTAAAAGGCGTGATGATATATTTATTTATTTATGTGGACACAATATTTTTTTTGTATGAAAAGTTGACTAATACAGTACGTTGTCATTTGTTATCGTAAAGTTGACGTTTTCTGTGGAACAATCGAAAAATATATCTTTGTAAAAAGATATTAAATGCGTGTGTTTCAAATAGTAACGCGATAAAAAGATACGGAATAAAATAAAATTTTTGACTAAGAAACATGGAAAATAGTTTTGCGATTTAAAAAAAAAATCATTTTGTTTCATGATCAGCACGTCGTACATAATATACCATTTAATTTTTTGCTCTAAGTTGTGAAACATCCTGTATATATATATATATATATATATATATATTTATATTATAGCTTAGTTGATTGAAAGCATTTGACAGGAGTTTATGTACTTATAAATAGTGTGTAAAATATCAAAAACAAAAATTTAAAAAAAACGAAAATACAATGCAACGAAACAATAATAAATATAAACTTCAACAAAACATGAAAAATCCAAAATAAACAAATTTAACAACAATATTTAACAATAAAACACGAGCGTATGAGCAAAGAGATATAACGAAGTAATCGAATTCACAATTCTGACAACAAATGCAGCAGGTTCTCTCCCAACATCAATTCAGGCAACGATAACCGCAAGTTAACTCCTCCCACTGTGAAAATCTCAACTTTTGCGCCTGTAAAGTAGGCAAGGTGTATTCGAAAAGCGATCATTTTCTGGAACAAACTACAGCCACAAGAATGAACCTATATGCTTGAAATTTGCTATAGTTATAAATAAAGGTTACCTACAGGCCGCTATCTCACTATTATATCAAAATTTTCCTTTTTTTTGTGGTTAATTTACTATCAAATATAGGTGATTTTCCAACGCAAATACTAAAATTTTCCAGGATTGAAAAATTAAAAAATCGGAGTTAGCGCACTATTTCCATCCTTTATTTACATAATAGTGAAAAAATTAATAAAATATGTGCAGTTATACAGTCAGCATTTGTTCCAGAAAAATAGCTAATTTTTCGTACCGGATAATATCCTCTTAAAGAATTACAGGGATACAAACAAAACAGAAACTTATATTGATAACATATCTAATATATTTGGGGGCCGTAATTTGACGGCTGGTAACCGCACTTCACGTGGAAAAATATATCACTTACCGAAATTTGCTCCGACAGAGTGCCACACCCAGTAATGGGTAAAAGGCGGGATTATATATTTATTAAATTATTTAAAATGTCCTCACTTGTTAAAATGAGACGAGAAAAACAAAGAAACAAATAACACACTTCAAAACTGACATAAAACAACAAAACGACAAACATACTTGATAAGAAGTATCACATATTAGAAATGATATTGTTAAATATTAATTTCACGTAATACCAACACAATAATACGAGTATTCCCCTAAGTCAATTTTGCCCAAAGAAAAAATTCCGCACAAGAGCTTAAGATAATAGCAACAGATCATGTTCTGGGTCATTGGAACAATAAAACGATTATTTAAAAAGTTGTTCACATTGAAAACACACATTTCCAGACATTACACCAGAATCCTCTAAATGTACTGTTCACTAATTTCAGCGCAAGTCATTGCAAATAACAGCAAAGCTAACACAAGTATTGATACAGCTTGAGGAATCAGTTTCCGGCGGTGCATAAGTAACCGGAAGACAGAGTTGTTTCTTGGTTCCTTTTACGGAGAAAAGTTGTGTTGTCGCGTTACTAAATCTTTCTTAATGGAAAACTGGCAACATGGTAAGATATCTTGAAGTTGGAATCGTTTGTTTTTATCTGTTAATGTCGTCGTAAATCTGGGAGTAAATGATTAATTTTGCAAAAAAAAAATCTTAAAACGGTTGTTAAATAATTGAATAATGAACTACAAGTTTTTTTTTTAATTTTCACCAAAATTTTCTTATTCGCATTATGTCGTAAACTAAAAGACATACAAGATTTCATTTACTATTAGATTCCAAAAATCGAAAAAATTCGCTTAAATTTTGGCGCAGTGGCCGAGCGTGTTAAGGCACATCTCTTAACATACTGTGACGTCACCCGAACCAAGGTTCGTCAGTTCGAATCCGCCTGTCGACAATGTGTGATTTGTCGTAAAATATAAAATACAGTTACATGTATTTATCACACTCGGGCGCTATAAGCGAGTCACTTATACGCCTTAAATAATGTAGCATTCGACTACGAAGACCGGCAGTACGGCAGTGTAAAAACTGTGGCTCGGTGTGTCCGGTAGGCCCAGGCCCGATTTGGGCTGTAGTGCCATCAGAAGAAGAAAGCAATACGGACACAGGGATTTCAATAAGACATAGCCTCCGGTATACTTGAAAATTCAAAAAAAAAAATATGATTAAATTTTAGATTTTCCGAAGCTATATCTTAAAAACTAAACGAGATATGAAGATGTGCTCACCGGCATTCAATTTCTCATGTTTCAATTAACTCATACAGGTATTTTTAAAAAATTATAAAATTTCTATAGTTTTCATCAAAATGTTTTCATAAAACAGTTTTTTAATAATATCTCAAAAACTAGGAGGCATATGCATTTGGGGATTTTACTATTAGATTCAGCGGGTTAATAATTTCAACCAAAGAATGCATAAGATACAGAATAATAAATGAAAATTTAATTTGCTAAATAATTAACAGGGCGTTCAAAATGTACAAATCAGTTTCAAAATATGCGATGATAAAAATGGCGACTCACAGGGATGATTTTTATGAACCAAAATACTAGATCAAACACCCAGTAATGGGTAAAAAAGTATTGATACATTCATTTATTTATTTTCATTTTTAAAGATTAAGGACCTCAAAAATATGTTTAAAACTCAATTCAAACTTGAGGAATTAAATTCCATTGAGCGCATCTTCGTAGTTTGCATAGTTTTTGAGATGCAGGTTCCGGAAAGTATATTTTTTTTGTTTTGTATTATGTCATATTATAATTTAAACAATCAAAAAAATGTCCTTGCAAATGATTTTTTATCAAACCCATAATTTTAGATTTAGATAAACTATATTCAAATAACCCATTGTACTATAAATTTTGTGATACAAAAATACGATTACTATAATTTTATTTATCTTATATGTATTATGTTAGGAATTTAGTAGGAAAGCATTGTATTTAATGTACAACGGAAATTCTCAATTTTCAGTTCTTAGAAACTGTTTTCACTTTCAACTCATGAATGCGTGATTAATACATATTCTGCATTCATATATATAAAGTCTCGTGACAATAACATAATATTCAAATTGATTGTTCCTGTTCCTTTACATAATCATATATACCGGGTGTAGAATTGAAATATGTAACATAAGAAATACAATGGTATTTTTTAATATTATGATTGTTACTTCCCTAATTAAATTAGACCAAATGTCTAAATACAAAAAAATTAAGTATTATAGACTGCATCTAATGAGTATCTACTTGTTGCTCAATTGTTTTTTATGCAAGATTAACAAACAAACGAAAAATAGTTCAACGAATTTCCCGTTAAGTATCATTTTAAAAATAAAATTGTATAAGTCCATATTTAAAACAGTTCATTTAATAACCATGTAAAACAATACAAACTGTAAATTATAATGTATAGTCCTAATAGCCTAAATGCTGAAGGGTTTTAACTAAATTAAAAAAAAATAGTTCACAACAATTAATACGGAAACTAAAGCTATCAGTGTTTTTTTTTCAATCATTTGATATTTCAGTAACTGTCAATGTTTATAATAAAAAATATTTTGTTTCGTTGTTTTCCACAACACTTTTAAGCCCAAGTTTTCTTTATAAAACCAATATTTCGTTTGTTACTTAGAATAGTATTATTAAAGAACGAGTTTTATAAGAAATGTTCTTTTCTAAAGGACAAGTGCGATAAAAGTCTTATAAAATGAATTATGTATACTATTTTATCTACTTCCGTTAGGAAATAGACGTTTTATTTCACTTATTTGAGTTGGGTAATGAACTGCATTATTTAACTAGTGAAATAATGAGGTAACCTAGCAACAGGTATCTTGGTAGACAAATTCTGATGTGTTATTCTTTTATTTTTTGAATTTATAACTGTCATTAATATGTCAAAATTTCATAATTCCAAAAACGCTCTTTTGTATTTATTACAACGGAAGTAGAAAAAATATTGTATGAAACTAGTAAGGAAATAGGTTATTACCTTACTTATGTGTTTACATAACTCGGCTACGCCTCGTTCTGCAAAATTTCATATGCGTAAGGTAATAACCTTCATTACCTTACTAATTTCATAAATAGCTATTATCTGTTTTTGCGTCTTTTATAAATTTAGATTAAAAAAATATCTTTAATATTTTAAATCGAATCAATTTAGGGCATTTTGTATATGAAATGTTGTGGTTGGTAACTGTTATTAACAATTAAAAATTGATCAGATTTTGATGTTCTCAGTTTGACAGGTTTAGTATGTCATCTGATACTACCAAGCGTCTAAAACAAAATATTGCGTATCGTTATGAACGCTCTTTCGATACGCAACAGGGTTTCATAATGACTGCCTTATGAACGCAAAATAGAAAAATATTGTTACATTATTTAAGTATGCAATAAACAAATATTAACAAATGAGACACGTGACAAATAGTTCTGTTACATTGTTTGTCTTCGCGATTATTTAGAAAATCTATATAAATTCTTTTAGTTGCAATACGATACGAAATATTTGGTTTTAAAATACTAGATATTTTAAAATATGATTCAATGTAGCAACGAAATTATTTATACTCATTTGTAATTCATATTCCCACGATTACTTTGCACATAAAAATTTCAACAAGTCATTCATAAAATTCCGAGAACTAAGATTTAAAGATTACTCACAAATCCTACTTAAATCCCTGAAACGCAGTGCTGCCATACAAATCACAAAACAAACAAAAATAACCAACATGTTTCTACAATTAATTGAATGCAATATAGAACTATAGGCTAAACTCCTATTTATAAATTGGAATCTTGGATACTGTGTAAACAAAGTGAGATATTAGATGTTTTGAAGAGAAGAATTCTAGCGCGAAGCTTCGAAAATTCTTGATGAATCCAGTGAGCGTGTTTTGCCAAGCGAAATGATATTTATGTTTTTGTAATTCGTAGTGGGTGCAAGAAGGTGTCACGTAATTAACTTGGAACAGTGCTTCTCAACATGTTAAGCCGGTAAAATAGTACAACTATCTTTTACTATATATTGAATGTCTATATCTGCAATTGTGTGGAATTCACTTTTTTTAAGCGCGGGAGACGACGCTCCCTTCTTTTTTACGTATCCAGTTCTTACTGTAGAGTGCCTAGATGCAATTTACTTTCAAATCAAACACAGGAGATGTCTCCTTCCTTTCTTATCTATTTAGATTTGATGTTAGAGAAGTGAATGTGGGTAGTTAAGTTGAGAGGATTTGACCATGTGGAATGAATGGTAAATGAAATATTAATAAAACAAGTGTTTAAGAGCGAATGAATGGATGTAATTGAAGGTTTGTTGCGTAATAAAAGATTATAAGTGTGTGGAATAAATGAGCTTGTATGGAAGGAAGAATGAATGTGGTTGAAGTGAGGATGGTGTGTGTTAGGGTGAGAATGTTTGACGAAGATTTTCTTATCTACTTAGATTCGTTGTTAGAGGAATGGGTTAAAAATATTACGCGTTCAATATTGGTTACCCAGGGGCAGGGTTCGAAGATATATATCGATCGATATATATCATGATATTTATTTTGATATATATCGTCATATTTTTGCAATGATATATATCCATTATATAAAAATATCAAATAATTTTTGTGATATAGCCTCCGGAGAAGTGAAATTTGTCGTATTTTTCAGTTTTTCTACTTTTCCGAGGCTTTATCTCGAAAACTAAATGTGATATGAAAACGCGCTCAACGGCATTAATTTTCTCGTGCTTCAGTTAACTTATAAACATAGTTTCAGCGATTTTTATTTTTTTTCAATTTTCCGCCAAAAAAAATCGCAAAAAGCGGTTTTTTAACATTTTCTCGAAAACCAGAAGTCATATGCATTTGTAGATTGCACCACTGGATTCAGTGGGTCAAAATACATATGTATGTAAATTTTCGTTTTAATAATTAAGGATTTTTGGGAAAATTGAATTAAAATCTGAAAAAACCAAAGGGGTACCCCTTAGGAAATAATTAAAAATATTAAATTGCATAAAATTGTATGAAAATTTGCTTATAAGTCAATTCGGACACGGGGAATTCAACGCCGTTGAGCGCATTTCCATATCTTGTTTAGTTTTTGAGATATAGCCTCCGGAGAAGTGAAATTTTTCGAATTTTTAAGTTTTTCTGAATGTGTACAAAAACTAAAATTAAAAAATAAATATCCAAAAAGTAATATTTATCTGATATATATCCTATATATTAGATATTTTGATATTTATTATAAATATCATGATATTTACGAACCCTGCCCAGGGGTAACCCCGAAAATAGATTCAGCGACCCCAAAAACCCCCGAGTAACTAGTTTTGAACCTAAAACTCTATTTCAGTTGAATATCGTAATTCTTATTTAACCCCTTAAAAAGGTGCATATGATCGAAATGACCCCGAAAATAGATTTTGGTGATCTCAAAAACCCCTGGGTAACCAATGTTGAACGCGTAATATTTTGGTATTATTTAATTTCATTTATGACGATTCTTGCTTTTACCACCTTTCAGGGGTGGTTTGTACTCCCTAAAAAATTACTTCCGTAAAAACAAAAATAGGAGTTCAATATTTTTTAAGAGCTCTATTAGTGTGCCAAGTTTCATTTAAATCGGTGAGTGACAGTTGGGTAGTGTTACTTGTCAGTGAAGTCCGGAATATATATGAACTATAAGTGAATTTCTCTGAATCTTCACAAAATATGTCAAATTTAACCAATGATAATGAGTAACCTAGGTAGCACTGGAAACAGGAAACAGATTTTGTTTTTTTGAACTGTCGTTGAATTGTGAAAACATATATTTTATGGCATTTAAATCAGTTATAAACATATAAATAATTATTCTATTATTTAAATGTTATATTGATTTTTAATATTAGATATCTATTAAAGGATTTCTTAAATTTGATCATTTTGCAAATAAAGTACGAATAAAAAATAATATGAAAGCGCCTGAGGGTTTACTACCTGTTGATTTATCTATAGCTACTTTTATATTTATAGTTATCACTCAGAAAATGTTAAAGGTTAAATGAGTATTTTATATTTGCATTTACAAATGATCATCATTTTAACAGCGTGAATTACAAGAAATGAAACACTTCATTTCATTTTATGGGACTGCATTTTAAAATTTAATTTAAATGTGGATTCCTAAGGTCGATTCAAGGTTTGTAAATTCTTAGAATATTATTTTGAGAATGTCATTAACATTTTCTTTTTAACTATGACAGTTTCAAATTTGTTTGAAAACACGCTTGAATTCAATTAACAAACTTTTCACCCTATTCACCCATAAATATTATTAGGTGAGTCAGAAGGGTGGTTTTTATTTAGTAACAACACTTTAGAACCAGCAGGAAAAGAGTGGCTATTTAACTAGTACTTATTTGACAACTTTTATCGTTTTTACCAAATGTTTATAAATTAATTGATACACACATTAGTTATTTGAATATTTATGACCGGAATTATCAAACTTTTAACTACATTTTAAATTTTGACAACAATGTTAATTTCTCATAATTGATTCTCTGTTGTTTTTCTTACACTAGATATAAGAAATAAATGTTGTTAAAATAATACTTTTTGGCCAGGAAATGAAGATTTGACGTATCGAAGAATACAATTGTTGCGATATTTTAGTATAGACGCTTTCAGGATGCGTTACGTATTTTTTTCAACATTACTTGTGAAAATGACATTCTCCTCACCAATTTAATTGGATAGTAATAGTTTCCCTCACAACTAAATTGAGTGAGGGAAAGTCATTTGACATGGTAATCAAGGAAATGTGATGTGCATTTGTAAATACAACTCCCTAGATTTATATAAAATAATTATTAAATTTCTTGTATCGCAAACGTACAAATGTAATTTTCACGTTTAATGTTGAAAAAATAGTATGGCACACATGTGGGAAAGGGCCATTGTAAAACTCGTACTATTGTAACACTCGCTCTCGCTCGAGGTTCAACTTTCGCACTAGTTTTGCGATTAAACCTTTTCCTCACTAGTATTACAATATACTATTTTTTAACCATAAATTATTCAGAATTGAACAAACAAAATATTTTGGCAAAATAAATAAACTAATCAACATTCATTTTCTGATCTCCTTTTGCAATTTAAGAATCGGTAAAATTATATCGATTCCTCTGGTGGTACTTTTCGATCTAGATCGGTAAAGACGGATTTTACTACCGTTGTAAAAACAAAACAAAAAAAAATGTTTTTCTACGATTGCTATGAAAAGTGGACAATTAAGCTCTAATTTGTCATCGTAAAGTTGACGTTTTCTGTGGAACAATCGAAAGATATCTATTTTGCGCGTCTCCAATGGCAACGCGCGAAAAAGACGTTAAATGCGCGCGTTTCCAAAGCCAACGCGCGAAAAAGATATTAAATGCGAGCTTACTTCAATAGTTACCAGGGATACAAACAAAACTGAAACTTGTCATATTGACAGTGAAGAGAACGAATTTATTTTCAGTACGCATAGGTTTTTTAAAATAATTTTAAGATGCAATCGTAGAAAAAATTGTGTGTGTATCACGAGCGTAAAGTGTCTTTGTTCCTCTTACACTATTACCGTGTTCGGGTAACAAAGAATCACTTTACGCTCTTAATACACAAATAACTATAGAAATGGTTAATTTTTTGGGTAGTCACAAACAAAATGTTTCTTGACAGTTGCATAAAAAAAATTACGAACAATTGACAACTACAAAACAAACATTATCACCCTTATTTTACTTTCATACAATTATCACCACTATTTTCGCATCACTGGTTTCTACAGTGTAGGATTAAGGAAGAATGTAGGTGTTCTCTACCTCGATGTAAGTATAGTGATAAACAGATGAGAAGTTGAATGAAGATTTATTTGCACGGGTCTCAAGTATTGATTGACTTCCTACTGTTGCTACAGTTCTGCTACATATAGTAGGCAGTGCCTTGTCTGTGTGTTCGTAGGTGTATGTGTGTACAGCAGAGAACGGATGAAATAGATGCTGATTCAGAATGTTGTTTGAAGTGGTGTAGTCATTCGTGATTGTACTTTGAAAATATTTTTAGACCGAAGTGAATAGCGAATATCAATTGACTGACATTTATGGGTATATTATGTGAGGGTTTAGTAAAGAAAAAAAAATATGACATAAGCATTTTTATGAGAGTATGGCAAAATAATGAAACATAAAATTCTTTTTGGTATATGAGTGTATACACCTACACGAAAATACATTTTTTATTTTGTAATATGATTAATAAGTTTATTATTGAATATATGAACAATTCCTGAACGCCCATTCTAAATATTAAGCTACCTACTTGTATTTTTGAATGGTTGTACCTAATAATAAATACATACATGTTTAGTGCTAGTACATTCAATGAAATTGTAATTTGTAGGTAAATTAATAGAAACGTAACGACTTTAGTATTCAGTGAAAGCTAGAAATACTTGAAGCATGAGCAATAAATTCTAGAACGAGAGTTTATTGCTAATTTATAAGCTAATATTGCAGAAGTTTATTATTTTTTTTTTATTTTTGCTGATAACTGTAATGTAAGAAAGTGAATGACTTTATCCATTATTAAGTGTGACATTCTGCCGTAGCAGATCTTGGTAATTGATATATTTTTTAAGTGAAGCTACCAGCTGTCAGAATTTAATGACTTTACCCATTATTAAATGTGACACTCTGCCGTAACAGATCTTGGTAATTGATATACTTTTTAAGTGAAGCTACCAGCTGTCAGAATTTAGTGACTTTACCCATTATTAAATGTGACACTCTGTCGTAACAGATCTTGGTAATTGATATATTTTTAAGTGAAGCTGTCAGAATTTAATGACTTTACCCATTATTAAGTGTGACACTCTGCCGTAGCAAATCTTGGTAATTGATATATTTTTCAAGTGAAGCTACCAGCTGTCAGAATTTCAGTTCGTCATATTCAAATCAGGATAAGAAGGCCTGTAAATCTATCTATGCAAAATTCTACATTCTACAAACAATTTTCACTAAATTAAATCTATCGCTGTAGCTTCCCCTGCACTAACATCTTTGAGGGCTGTGATTTGACGGCTGGTAAACGCGAAGAAAGATATCACTTACCGAGATCTGCTTCGACTGAATGCTACACCTAGTAATGGGTAAAAGGCGTGATGATATATTTATATTTATTTATGAATTATTTTATATTAATCAGTTATCAAGAAAGCGGAAACTTGTTTAAAGTTTACTTCCATTTTCAACAAACATTCAGTACTTTAGTAATAATAGCAGACGTTGCCAATAACAGCGGTCAATAAAATCGTATTAACGGTCATCGAAATGTAATATAAAATAACATTGTACAAAATAATAGTTTCGCATACGTAAATATATATATATATATATATATATATATATATATATATATATATATATATATATATATATATATAATCATCACGCCTTTTACCCAAGGGTGTGGCATTCCGTAGTAGCAGATTTTGGTAAGTGATATATTTTCGCGCATAAAATGTGGTTAGCAGCTGTCAAGGCACAGTCCCTAAAGATTTTAGTGGAGGACTTATAACACTATTAATAGACATTTATCTAATGTTGTATAATGAATAAATGGACTATTGTAGTGTTTATAATTATAATTTAATTATTAATATATTAGAAATCAATGGCACTACAAATATTTACTTCATGTAAAATTCAATTAATTTTGCGAATTTTGAAAAAAAATCTTTTTGATTCATAAATAATACCTTGAGTACTACTAACATATATGTGGTTAAAATAAATGCCATAATTTGTGTATCACAACAATTTTAAAAATCTAGCTTATAACAATTATGGCTCGTCAGTTAAAGCGCTTGCTCTACAAGCAAGAGTTCAAGAATTCAAACTTGGCTGCTATCAAAATCAACTTAATACAAAAAATACAACTGCTTGCAAGTGACTCAGATTCCAGTCAAGCTAAAGTCTCCAGTTATACAGCGTGGTATTTATTTAAATATCAAAGAATGTAACAAAAACAAATGAATGAAACAGAAACAGGACATCTTTTGAAAGTTATAACCAACTCTGAGTCATCATCTGTAACATTAATCTGATGTATCAACCAGCAATTACAAAAACAAAGACCAGTCTTCAAACCTCGGAACAATTTCCATCCAGCTCCTACTTAGCACTCTCATATAACTTCCCAGTGACTAATCCGAACTAAGTACCAACTGTCGCAGTCACAGTTCAGCCAACCCCCACGTAGCAAGCAAGTACCACACATGCAACAACACAACGTCTGTTTACAGTGGAGTGCAGGCGGGGCAAGGAGGCAGCAGGAAAGGCGACGTCCCCCGAAGGCCGTGGAACCCCACACCCCGCCAGACCCCGAGACGACCTTGTGGAGAGAGCGAAACTCAACCGCCAACGTGGTCGTGAAGGTGACGTGGAGACGGGGATAAGACATTGTTGATTGTTGGATAGGGATTGGTTGCTTGGTTGAAACGTTTATGGTGGTAAGAAATTGTTAGTACATACATTGAAACTAAATACTAAATATAGTTTTTCTACGATTGGTATGAAACGTTGATAATTACGTTCTCATTTGTCATCGTAACGTTTTCTGTGGAACAATTAGAAAATATCTTGTTTGCACGTCTCCAATGGCAACACGCGAAAAATATATTTTCGTAACACATGCACAAAAAACACGTTCTTATTCCCTAATTTTAGAGAGAGAAACACTGCTTTTCTCCCCTAGGGAGAGAAACATTATGTTTCTCTCCCTAGGTAGGATGGTTCTCTCCCTAGATAGGATGTTTCTCTCCCTAGAGACTACGATTATTAGATGTTTGCGGCGTTTCCTAGGTAACTAATAAAGCAACCCATATTTGACATATGTCCCGATAAGACGGTAATTTTTGTGCACTTGTTACGAAAAGTATAATATGCTTCACGGGAGGGCGCGATTATTCCTTGAGTGAAATTGGCAAACTTCGAGTTCAGGCCGAGCCTTCGGCCCTCGCTTACCTCTCGATTTGCCAACTTCACACGCGGGAATAATCACTTGTTTCCTTCCCTTGATGCATAACATACTATAAATGTGCGAAAAAGACATTGATTCGCACGCTTACTTCAATAGTTACCACGAATACAAACTTGTCATATTGACAGTTGGCCGAATGAATTTATTTTCAGTACGTATACGTTTTTAAATAATTTTAAAATGCAATCGTAGAAAAAATTATGTGTGTATCACGAGCGTAAAGTTTCTTTGTTTGTTGCCTTCGACTCGCGCTGCAATTACCGTGCTCGAGTAACAAAGAATCACTTTACACTCTTAATACACAAATAACTATTTCTAATCATCATTAAACAAATCCTTATTATTCATCCATTACCAAGTCTTAATAATATTTCGGCTTATCCAAATTTCCAATCAAATCTAATTTTAATAAAACAACAAAGACAAAATTAATTGTCTTTGAATGCTCACTTGGTTCTTCGACATACAGCTCCTTTATGTGAAGTTTGTTCTAGGTGAAGGAGTGTGTTACTGATAAGAGCGAAACGCGTCTATGGTTACTAACTGTGCTGGCCAGCCTCTGACGATGCCCTCATAAGGTGACTTGAAGGCTGAATTTCGTGAGACTTAGACAGTGTTTAGTTTTATATTTTATTATTAAATTTAATTTTATTACAATGTTTTATCTATTTTTTGTTATGTCAGACAGATTTGATGCCATAAACGTCTCATTTGCTAATTGAAATTTAATTAGTATTTTATTTAAATACTTAACAATTGATAAAATCAAATTGAATTATAAAGAGCAAAATTGGGATACGGTCTGGATTTGAACATGCGGCTGCTTACGACACATAGAAGAAAAAAGTACACATGACAATCGTAACTTAGTTGGTTACAACAGTTTCCAGGTTCAAATCTTGGCGGAATTCCAATTTATCTCTTTATAATTGAAGTCCGCCTGTGGATCTTGAGAACCCTGGTTCGAGCCCCACAGCCGACAAACAATTTTCACCAATTTAAAACTACCTCTGTGGCTTTCCCTCCACTAATATCTTTGGGAGCCGTGATTTGACAACTGGTAAGTGCAGTTCACGCGAAGAAATATATTACTTACCTAGATCTGCTTCGGCAGAGTACCACACTCAGTAATGGGTACAAGGCGTGATGATATATTTATATTTCATTTTGTAATTGAGGTATAGGCATTTATTTGCAGTTAAGGGCGATGTGTCATTTCAATAACCTATTTTGAAACTAGTCTAATTATAAAATTTCTCACACAGTAATTGCAAAATAAATGGAATCATTTGTATCTTATCGCATGTCTGCGGTTTCTGAATCATCTTCACCACTACATCGTCCATTGTAATGACGTCAAACCATTTAAATTTCACTTAAATTAGCACGTAGCGTTTCTTACTTTGTTTATACCGGGTGGAACATCATACCTGTGTACATCTAAATCAATTACATTTACATGCGTTATAAAGACAGAAATTAAATAAAAAAATATTAAAAATTACGTTGAAAATATCAAATAGCCATGGAAGTGAAACAAAAGTAGAAAGCTGCTTGACGTTTGACAGATCTCCTGATTTAACACCTAGCGATTTTTTTATGGGGTCATCTTAAATGTAAAATTTATAAGCAACGCCACCCAAATATTAATTCTTTGAGAGAAGCTATCGTGGATAAGTGCGCCTTAATCACAAATAGGCAGCTCGCTAATGTACGACATTCCTTCTACAATAGACTTGGTTATTGCTTGGCTGAAAATGGAGGTTTATTTGAATATTTACTTTAATAATAAATTGTAGTGATTATTTTATTGAGGGAATTATTGTTTGATATTTAAATTATAATAGATAGGTTATAATTTTTACATGACCAACGCTATAAGAAATAAACGTTTCATTGAAATTGTTTATTTATTATTAAATTGCAATCATAGGTATGGAGTTTTTTGTATGAATTTTATTGAATTATTAATTTGTCGGGGGTAAAATATCAAATAGACAGAAAAACTTCAAGCATTTATCTATTTTTGCTTCACTTCCATGGCTATTTGATGTTTTGAACGTAATTTTTAATATTTTTTTATTTAATTTCTGTCGTTACAACGCATGTAAATGTAATTCTGTTTATTGATTTAGATGCAGAATTTTATGCTCTACAACATTTATTTGAAGCATTTTTGGCTAAAATAATTTGGGGAGCAATGCGCACAGAAAAACTGTTTTTTCATGTTAATCTCCTATGTACACAGGTATGATGTTCCACCCGGTATAAATAAATAACAAATATATCCTTGTTCTTTTCCTCAATTACAATTACAAACAAAAGCGCGAATATATTTAGTATTCAATAGTTTCTCAATTACCATATGAACGAACATTTCCGTTGGCACTTTCCTGTTCTATTTAAGGAAGAAGAGACTAAGACTATATTGAGTTTCCAAATAAGGCTTTTGATATTATTATTGTGCAGTGTAACCAGATGCCAGACAATTCAATATTGAATATGGTTATCGTGGAACTCCACATCTGCAAAGATATTAAATTGTGCATACATGCACCTAAATTACACAATTATGTCCATTTGAATTCAGTTCTAAAGCAATATTACGTCTAGTAGTTTATTAAATATGCAAAATTAAAGCTGTATGCTTAACTTATATACAGGGTGGTGACCGAGACACCAGAACATAGAACTTTAACATGTAAATTATATTTTTCGAAAACTGTCATATAAAGTTAAAATTATCTACAAGCGAAATGAGTGTTTTTTGTCTGCAGAACGCAAAAGACTTTTTTCTATAACCATTAAAAAAGTAGGCGTTTTGGAACTTATTTTTATTATGAAAGTAGAAGATTTTTGTACTAGTGCAAAAATGTGAATTATTTCTGCACTCTATACAGTATACTTTTGTATTAATATTTATGGAAGCAAATTTAATGTTGCAGCCTTTGCTTCTTCTATAATGTCTATAGAATCTAATACGTGTTCGCCACTCGATTCAAACATTTTTTAAATTGAAAGCACGGAGAAATTTTTCCTCATTATCAACAAAATAATTGAGTTAGTTTGTCATTGTCAGTTCTCATGGATACATTAAACCAGGTATCTTTCTAAAGTTTCTAAATTAATACAAAATTTCAGAGATGTTACAATTACTGAAATTTGTATCATTATTTTTATCAAAATTTGGTTTATGGTTGTAGAAAAAATAGTGTACGCAACTCGTGCAGAAAGTGGTTTTTTGTTCTTTCTGTACTTGATACATAAATAACTATTGCATGCAGGATGCAAAAGTTTTTTGATAGAAGAAAGGCTCACAATTTAATAAAATTTGTCACTGTATATTTTTGCTTAGAAACAATACTTCTATTCTTTAACAAAATTTATATTTAATGTTCCAATTGAGCAATTATTCATATTTATCCCGCTTGAGGAAGCTAATTGGTGTACTGGAATAGTTTCTTGAGAAATGCCAATAAAACGCAGAAAAAAATTAGAACGTTTGTTTGGTTTCTATTGCCAACCAGCTGTCAATTGCTGGTCAGAGAATACCAGATTTGATAGCAAATATATTACATACCGGGTGTAACATGAAAACCTGGCCATAGGCGTTTAACATGGGAAATCAGTTTTTCCTTGCGCAAAAGTGGCCAATTGATTTTAGACAAAAATGCTTCAAATAAAAGTTGTAGAGCTTGAAATTATGGATCTAAATCAGTTATCAGATTTTATTATTTTGCACGTTTTGTAAGCGAAATAATCGCATTAATATTTTATAAGAATTTCTACTTTATAGTGATAGCCATGGAATTGAGACAAAATTATAAACAAATGTATGACGTTTTAACTGTCAGAAAAGATTAGTTTGAAATGGATTTGTGATTTATTTAAGTGACAATCGTGATTGTAGTTATATCATTATTGAAAATTGATAATTTTATTTTATAATTTTTTAATATTTATTATAATAAATAATAGAATCACAAATCCATTTACAACTAAACTTTTCTGACAATTAAAACGTCATACATTTGTTTATCATTTTGTCTCAATTCCATGGCTATCACTATGAAGTAGAAATTCTTATAAAATATTAATACGATTATTTCGCTTACAAAACGTGCAAAATAAAATCTGATAACTGATTTAGATCCATAATTTAAAGTTCTATAACTTTTATTTGAAGCATTTTTGTCTAAAATCAATTGGCCACTTTTGCGCAAGGAAAAACTGATTTCCCATGTTAAACGCCTATGGCCAGGTTTTCATGTTACACCCTGTATATTGTTGTCATGGAGACATTAGATGTCACATTAATTAATCCTAAACGTCAAAATTTTCTCATTACATTATTACTAATTTTAGGACATAGTTTTCGAAAAAACGTTGTTTGATACTCGATTGTGAAATGCTTTTGCATTCTCGAATGCAAAAGTAACATTTCGCAATCTAGAATCAAAAATAACTATTTTATAATTTCTTGCTTCCCTTATTATTTTAAAGAAAAAAGCTTCAAATAAATGTTGTAGAGCATAAAATCAATGAACATAATTAATTTTCCATGCTTCATAACGGCAGAAATTAAACAGAAAATTCTTATTGTGCAGTGTAATAAATAAATGTATAAACCCACGATTAATAAGTCTACATTCATTATTAGAATGTGTGTATCATTATTTTTGTTTATGTTATAATAACCCAATAAGCTGTGTAATTAAATTAGAATAAACTACAAGTTAATATATTTGTATTTGCATTTCAATTTACATCATTTTATCATGTATTTATACCACAACTAGTATACTGCTAACTCTATAATTAAATAGTAATGGTGAAACATGAATTATCTGTTTGCATTAGCGCCACTTAATGTTTTTGCAGCTTTTTTTATAATTAACTTTAAAGTAAAAACAACAATTCATAATAGTTCATGGTGAAATCTTACATCACATTCTAGAAATCATTTGGTTTTTCTTGAAGTTTTCTAGGAATTTTATGGAAATTAATATAAAATTAAAGCAGTTTTTATAAACATCATTATGTAATTTGTTACTATTTTTAAACTTATACGCGTGCTTATAAATAAATGAGTAGGTATAACCTTTCGCCTTTCCTTTATTTATAAACAAATGAATTCATAGAACCGCAAAAGTTATTTATTGGAATAGTCAACTACTGAGAGACGGCGCTGATCATATGTCAAAGCATGCATTTTTACTGATTTGGCGCGTCAAGAAATGTCATATCTACCGATTTTTATTTCAATTAAATGAAAGAGAACAGACTGTCAAGTTATAAAAACAACCTTAAAATATTTGATAATTAAAGTAAAACAATCTTAAATTATTTAAAAATTGAGGTTTATGTGGTAAGATGAAATACATATAATGGAATTGGGTGTTTTATTTGTTCATTAAATATTATTTGGATAGGTTAGGATGGTTCGATTCCCACAACCGACAAACAATTTTCACCAAATTAAATCTACTCCTGTGGCTCTCCCTCCACTAACATCTTTGGGGGAAGGGGGGGGGGACGTGTGATTTGACGGCTGGTAACCGCACTTCACGCGAAGAAATATATAACCTACCGAGATCTGCTGGCGCAGAGTGCCACACCCAGTAATGGATAAAAGGCGTGATGATATATTAATTTTATTTTTGGATAAGTTAGGTTATGTTAGTTACGGCGTATCTCGTAAGAAGCGCTAGTTGACGTACCCGATCTGTAAATTTAAAACTAGGAATTTTAATGACATGAAACGGCCATAATAACCGTAGCGCAATTCAATGAAGTTGGCCATAGTCAAACTTGAGACAAAGGTACACTTTCCGTTGGTCGCCATAAGCTTAGTATTGTGTTTATTTGTGTTTTCTTTTATTTTGTGTTTGCTATCAGTGATTTGTTATTAATTTATATAGAATTTAGTTCCGTGTTGTCCTTAATTGTAGTTTTAGTATTAGTTTCAATTTTTTTTTAACATTTAGGTACAAATTTAAGCATTTAGATCATAAAATCTTATAATAATTATTCTTAACAGAAATTGGTTTTATTACTTTCCTTATTGTAAATATTAATTCCATTATCATTCATTTTTATTTATTTTCAAATACTTATTAGGTTAATATAAAAATGTACATTTGTTGTAGTTCCAATTTCCGCCACATGGAGCGCGTTCTTATTTAAATATCCCAATACGGACGATAATTTTTTCTAATACTAATTAAAACAAGCTGATCGAATTCAAAATCCCTACAATTTAAATATTCCTTATTTATGCTCTCCAAGCTGGGTCGAACGCAATCATCTAGAGTGCGTCAACATAACCACACTTTCTTCACATGCTACCCTACCCCCCACCACAAGCGCATGACGTCACAGTAGGACAAGTTCCTCGCAAGGACAAAGCGTCAACGACGTCACACGAGCGTGAAAAGGCGCATCACATGGCCCATGGAAATGGAAAGCTGAACATCAGATATTCCGAAGTTGCGCGCGCACCACATTCCGTTGTTTTTATCCGCTATTCGCTTGTTTTTCCCTATTCCAAGGCTGAGTTGATATGTAGGGTAAAGCGATCTAGTATTCCATGCGTGGGTAGAGAGTGTTTAGCGCTATATTGGATTAAATTGAGGATGACGCAAAAGATATTAATTTTCTTATGGCTTAATACCGCGAAAGGAATCACTAAGTGCTAATTAATTTTTTTCTGGGCGATAAAATGCAAGATAAGACTGCTCATATTTTTCATTGTTGTTTTATGCATATTATAAAAGTTGTAAAATGATAAGAGTTAATTGAAATAAAGTTATTAATGCTCTTTTTGACACGATGACTCAAGACATATTAAAATACCAAAAACGATAACAGTTTACGAAGCACAAACATGAAATTTTACTACAAAAAATGAATGCATTACTGTAATGAATACCTCTTCAAGATATAATCAAATACTCACGAGTATATTTATCATTAACAAGTACAATAGCTATCTTGAATTAATTATTAAACAGACAGAAAACATTTGTCACAATACTTTATCTTTTTTGAAATGATCAGTGAAATATATCAACTTGTTTGCTAATCATTTATTCTGGAAATTATACTATAAAGCTATCATACTATTTACAGATTTACTTAATTTTATTTTTACATTATAAGGATATTTTAACTGAACATCTCAAGGACTGAGCTTAGCTCGGAAAACAACAGGAAATGATAATTTTAAAATAAAAAATAAAAAAGCAAAAATTAGATAACATATCTCGAAAACAGTTTGTGATATAGAGTTGATTTTGGTATCAATCAATTTCTTGAATCAAATTAAACTCATACTTTTCATGAATTTTCACGCCAATTTTCATTCGAATTAAAATATCAATATTGTTACCCAGGGGTAACCCCGAAAATAGATTTTAGCGATCTCAAAAACCCCTAGGTAACCAATGTTGAACGTGTAATATTTTGGTGTTGTTTAATTTCATTTATGACGATTCTTGCTTTTACCACCTTTCAGGTGTGGTTTGTACTCCTAAAAAGCAACTTCTGGAAGACAAAAAATAGGGGTTCAATATTTTTTCGAGTTCTATTAGTGTGCCAAGTTTCATGTAAATCGGTGAGTGACAGTGATTGGTGAGTTTAAACCTAAAAATTCAGTATTATCTAAATTTTCTGTAGTTTTCCTGAGAATTTTAATATTGAGTTGAAGCTTTATCTTATTTCGGTAGTTGTGAAAACAAATTAATTTAGTCTTCCCTTCATTTAAAAACAAATTATTTTCACTAAACCAATTGGATAATTACGGGATGCTATAAATAAATAAATAATAACTATATCATCACGCCTTTTACCCATTACTGGGTGTGGCACTCTGCCTAAGCAGATCTCGGTAAGTGATATATTTCTTCGCATGAAGTGCCGTCAAATCACGGCCCCCAAAGATATTACTGGAGGAGGAGCCACAAGGGTAGATTTAAATTGGTGAAAATTGTTTTGTCGGTTGTGGGGATCAAACCAGGGTTCTCAAGATCCACAGACCGTCTCGATACCACTGAGCAGGGATGTGCGTGTAGTCTACTGCAAGTAATCTACGCTATTCTCTACGTGTAAACAATCATGTAGTCTACGTCTTCATTTTTCATGTAAACAATGTAGACTATGTAGACAATGAAAACACCTGTGTTCACTTAAATCAGATTAGAAATTTTATCCCTCGAACTAGGGAATTTTAAATGTTGGTAGAGATTTTTATTTTTATTCTAGGGATTACATGAAAAAAAAATTAGTTGTGCAGGGCAAACCGTTCAAAATTTGTCAACTGGTTACTGTTAAAAATAGCGCCAAAGAAAACTCCGTCTGGTGAGATGGCGCGTTGACCGATTTTAAAAATATGACAGTTCGCCCAAGACCCAAGACAGACATTCGTCTAGTAATGTACGAGCACTTACTTTATTAGTTTTATTATATAAAGACCGATAATGACCCGAACTCACTAATATGAATACATGTTATAGTTACAAAGGAATAAATTTAGGTTATGTTGAATTTTACAACTGTCAGATGCATTATCTACATTGTTTACATTGTTACACATATCTCGTAAAGCCGTGTCGTCTTTATTTGATTGAATATTGAATTTTGCATATGCCATCATTGGACGCACAGAAACTGTAATGCTATATATTCATTTCAAACGTGTCACTTTCGACGCCAATAAAAAATGAATATCCTTCACTTCCATAAAACAATTCCAAAGAAAAACAAATAAACATCGAAGCCTTCTTTATACCACGTCAAATAAAACGTCAAACTTTTCCCTAACATTCATTTTTCCAAAACATCTACACATCGCCTGACTGAAACAAACGACGGTGCCAAAGCAATACGCGTCAGAGTCCTCCGTGCATTTTAACATAACTTGAAGGGCGATAGGTTTTCAAGTCGGTGTCCAGGGCAATTATCGTAGTTGTGACGTGTGTCCGATACACTTATCGGGAGCATCGACGTACGTCACACGAGGAAGTAGTGGTTGGATTTGATTTGTGGTCTTGGCTTCAGACCAAATGATCGTTTTTTTAAAT
The DNA here is from genome assembly GCA_947425015.1 of Pterostichus niger. NCBI lineage: Eukaryota > Metazoa > Arthropoda > Insecta > Coleoptera > Carabidae > Pterostichus > Pterostichus niger. Next base: position 7,325,516 of record OX380336.1, on the reverse strand, counting down.
GTCAGATTAACGCGATAAAGAATGTTTTTGTCGGAGTTCTGCGTTTGGATTTGAAAAATTGGGAACAGTTAGGACTGATGAAAATTCTGGAATGCCTTAAGAATAGAAATGGATCTAAAATGCTGACGCTTTTTTCAATTTAAATGAAAAAATATGTGGATATTACTGCGACGATCAAGTATAAGTTTCAGAACTTCAAATCGTATTCAATTAGTAATTATAATTATCAATTATAACTAACAGTCATTGTTATTCCGCCAAATAATAAAAACGTTTACATGGACAAAATTAACAAAATTAATTGTAGGAATGGAATATATGGCTTTAGAATCCTTGATTACTATTATTTATTTATTGGACGTTTCGATGGTTAACCATCATCTTCAGCATTTATTTGTACAAACATATTTTCCAAACGTAATACATATCTGTTTTTTACTTTGTCAATTTTCAAAATTATATTTGAAATTAGCTTTACGGATGAGCAAGTGTCCTAACCGTAAAAAGCAACATAAAATCCGAGAATTCTACATAATTACAATGAAATTGCGAGATTAACAAATACATGTTCATTAGAATCTGATCGCGACTATATGGATGCATGTCTGCTGTATAAGATTATGAACAATCAACCATGTTTTGAACTTAAATCTCTTTTCATTGAAAATACGAATCCGTATTCTCTCCGTAACAACCAAAGATTTATAATTCCCACTTTTAGATCAAACTTTTGCCATCATTCCCCCATAGCTAGATTATCTCGAATAGGTAATAAAAGTTCTCTGCCTTCGTTGTACCTACCGTATAAGATATTTTAAAATCAAATGAAACATAATGTACATAGATATGAATGACCCTTTTGTATTACCTGCTATATAATGTACCTAATTATATACGATTTATAACCTTTTGTAAATGGGCTTACAAGCCTGTTGAAATGAAAATAAATAAATAAATAAATAAATAAACCACATGTGAAAAAACATATTTAAATCGGTGATATATTTCACGTGAATACTGTTAAGATGGCCGACAGAGAAAATCCTGAAAAAAATGCTGAAGATGATGGATTAACCATCGAAACGTCCAATAAATAAATAATAGTATTCAAGGACCCTAAAGCCATATATTCCTTCCCAAAATTTAAACTCGGGATCAACATATTCCAAAGCAAAATTAATTGTAATTACTATACAGGCTGTTAAAAAAGTTCCGGGTCGGAGAAAATTTCTCGAGAAATACACATCGAATCAAGAAACAAAAAACACATGTTTCATATTTTGCAAAAACCTAGCTATGCACACCAACCACAAACCCCATCTATTCCGAATTGGAAAAAACGTTTCAGATAAAATTAACTTATTTTTTTTTGCTGGATACGAATCTGCAATAAAAAATGAGGGTTCCCATTTAATGCCTATGGCACACTGGTTGATGAGCGTCGATGAGCATCGATGAGCTCTTCAATGAATCAACAGAACGCACTCTTCATTGACAAACAATAAAAGCTTCTTAAATTGAGAAAGAAAAACTAAATTTCAAAAATATGCTAACGTGAAGTGAGACACAAAAGATATGAGTGAAATGAGATACGTTCGTTTCGTCGATGAGCTCCTCGATGGAAATAGAGGAGCCTCTAATTTTCGTCGATGACGGGTGCGTTCTGTTGTTTCATCGAAGAGCTCATCGATGCTCATCGACGCTCATCGATCAGTGTGCCATAGGCATTAGGTTTCAAAGTTGCCCCCCGCTCCACCCCCTGGGGGTGGGAGTTGGGGTTTGTGTTTGGTGTGCATAAATAGGTTTTTGCAAAATATGAAACACGTGTTTTTTTTGTTTCTTGATTCGATGTGTATTTCTCGAGATATTTCACCGTCCCGGAACTTTTTTAACACCCTGTATAAAATCAATTACAATAGAAGCGAAATGAATTTCAGATAGCGTAAATGTAACACAATCCAAAATCCTAACGTCATATGAAATAATTAATCCTGATTCCTGATGTGTTCCACTTTCTCACTTTCATGAATCAGTTCAACCGTTTCCATTTATATTTATTTGGCCATGGAATAGAGACAAAACCTGAGCAGGCGAGATAATAAATTTATATCAAAATAGCACAATAATTAATTAATTTTCAAGTAGACTGGCTCGATTCTTGTCCAGTGCAGAACAACGAAACGGAATTAAGTCAATCCATTTTCATTTACAGCTGAAGGACGCAGAAAGCTCGGAGAACAAAACAAATTGAGTCTGAAGTAGACCCTTACACTCAACCCCGAAAGGACGGCTATGAAAAATGTCTTTTGTGCCTGTTGTTAAGCACTGACATAGAACCAGGAGATACACGATGTAAGAGGCTTTTTATGAAATGTTCAGAATTTAAGAAGGCATAAAATAATGTTGAAACACACTAAATTAATAATCATGGAATATTACATTTTGTGACACAAAGAACAAGAAGCGGACATAAAAGAATTTGCTGCATTTATTATTCTGCAACTGTTATTTTTATTTATAATAGAATATTTCGGAGATTAAGATATCTTGCAGGTAAAAACATACATACATACGTAACATCACGCTATATCCCATTAAATGGGGTAGCACGAACCCGTCAACATTTTCATCCTGACACACGATACTCGTTTCGACCACATTAACACTTCCTCCATACGAACTCTTTCCTTTCTCACAACCAAAATCCATCATCACGCAACAAACATTCATCCATTCGCTCCTATACATCTGTTTCGTAAATCTTCACTTACGTCCACTTCTCTAACAACGAATCTATAACAAATGAAGGCACCATCTCCTGCGCTTGTTTAAAAATACATTTAACACAATTCCAGTTACACACTGTATAGTAAACACTGAAAATGAAGTAAAAAAAAGATGAGGAAGGAAGGGAGTATCTCCCTGCGCTTGTTTTTGAAACACAATTTAATAATACAATATATTCATACAAAATCACGAACTGTTCAATAAACCGTCAAATCATGCCCTTCAAAGCTTCCTAAGATCTTAGTAGTGGAAGAAACACAAAAGAAAGATGAATTCAATACCTCATTAGTACGAACTAGTTCCAATATTGTATTCTGTCAAACTTTTCGAATTCATTAATGCGCCGGTGAATTCAAGCATAAAATTGTCAAATTATCACAAAAACTTTCACAATTTAAAATCCCAATCAGTTAGTTCATTCAATTGTCTTAACTAAAAGACAAACGAATTACTTAATCCCCTTCCCATTTCCTTCTCAACCAATCAGATTTCTGGAAAGTTCTTTCGCTGCAGGGCAGCAGGAAGAGCATTCCTGCAATACTAATGATGTATTAAAATGTCCTGGTGTAGAAGGCGTCGTCGGGAGACGCGAAACAAAAGAGCCGCGATTAATCAAGGATGGCGGGCAATTTTTCCCGCGCAGGAAAAAACGGACAATGGAAGATTTGAGATGAGTTGTGCGACTTGAGTGTGAGATGAGATTTCTTCCGGGGTACACGAGGAATCGCGCAAGTGCTCCTCAAACTTTTAAGCAATATAACGAAGATTTAAGTAAACAAAAGATGCAGACTTTTCTCAAGATACTTTTTAGGTTTATGTCTGTTTAACAATATAGTTATTTCTGTATTAAGAGCGTAAAGTGATTCTTTGTTACTCAAACACGGTAATTGCAGCGCGAGCCAAAAGCGAGAGATGCAATAGTATAAGAGGAACAAAGACACTGTACGCTCGTGATACACACATTATTTTTTCTACGATTGCATCCTAAAAATATTAAAAAACGTATACGTACTGAAAATAAATTCGATCTGTCAACTGTCAATATGACAAGTTTCTGTAGTGTTTGTATCCCTGGTAACTATTGAAATAAGCGCGCTTTAAACATTTTTTTCGCGCAAAAAAGATATTTTTCATAATATCAAAAGTATGAGCCGTTGGCACTTGGTGAAACATTATGAATAAGAATAAAGAACGTAGACACTTGATGTAGTTTCACAAAATTATTTATTAACAAATTGATCGATTTCGGCTTATTAGGCCATCTTCAGAACGTTGACAGTCAACGTTCTGAAGATGGCCTAATAAGCCGAAATCGATCAACTTGTTAATAAATAATTTTGTGAAACCACATCAAGTGTCTACGTTCTTTATTCTTAAGATATTTTTCGATTGTTCCACAGAAAACGTCGTAATTGTCTCATAGCAATCGTAGAAAAAGAAAATTCTATCTTCATTTAGGTGCTTTCAAAAGATTTGACATTCAAAATGTTACTGACAACAATAAATAAATAACTTTTTATGCAACTATCAAAAAGATTCATATGTTTGTAAGCGATTTTCATTTATTTTGTACAATATTAATTATTTTTATTGTCAATTTTATTTACTTGATACAAGTTACAATGGATATATTATTCTATCGTAACTTGATTATTTTAAGCCAAATATAAAACCTAAATTATTTTTACTTTTTGTATTGGTGTTCCACTCGTACAGATTAATACGTTGTTGAAATGCACTCGAAAAAAATTTCGGACTCTAGGAAGATTATTAAGTAGAAATATCTAATAACTCTCCAATTATTTCGTTAATAATATTAATAATTTTGAAATACAGTGGGTAACTGTAATTGTGTTAAATGTATTTTTAAACGAGCGCAGGTGATGCTGCCTTCATTTCTTATAGATTCGTTGTTAGTGAAGTGGGCGTAAGTGAAGATTTACGAAACAGGTGTACAGGAGCGAATGGATGAATGTTTGTTGCGTGATGATGGATTTTGGTTGTGAGAAAAGGAAGAGTTCATAGGGAGGAAGTGTTAATGTGGTCGAAACGAGTATAGTGTGTCAGAATGAGAATGGTGACGGGTTCGTGCTACCCCCATTTAATGGGATATAGCGTGATGTTATGTATATATGTATGTATTTTGAAATAATATTTGTTGCGTTAACAAACAAATAACTTTTAATCAAAGCTCCTACGATTGCACTTCTTGCCTAATCTTTACTTAAATTCCATTAAATTTTCGATTGATGATACAATATTTACATATTACATTCAATCTACATACATCCCCTACTTTTTAATATCACCCTAACATCAATATCTCCTCAGTAACATTTCAAGTGCTTCTGTTTCTAAATCATACATAATTCATAAAAATGACGAACAGTCTCATCATGCCTAACAACATCCCTTTCTTCGTCTTTCTTTTCTTCCGATTCATCTCCTCCCCGCCTACCTTCTACAAAACCCTACGAAATCACAAGCGCGGGTCGCAAGTACACAAAGCCAAGAACCGCGAACTGCAATATACGCAAAGAATCGCAGGAGGCTTGTGTTCTGATCTGGGCTGGTTTGGGTTCAGATGCGTTTAGAGGACAATAGTGAGGAGTTGAGGGAAGGGTGCTAGGGTGATAAGGATAAGGGGTGATGTAGGGTGACAAGAATGGCGACGATTCTAAGGGAAGATTGTTGAAGGCAGAATTAATGAGAGATGGTTGTGGTACGTTTGATAGCTGGGAAGAATTTTAGAGTTTCAAAATTTAATAAAAAATAATTAGAGAAATATTGAAATACTACCAGGATTTGAATCTGGGACTTTTGAACTACAGTTAAATGATTTTAACTAGAGATGGGCGAATATCAAATTTCTTGAATTCGAATATCGAATACGAATATTAATCAGATCTCGAATATTCGAGGTACTCGAATATTCGAATACTCCTAAAAGTTAATTTATTCATTATTAATAATTATTTAATTATGTCCTTTTCATTATTTGTATGAAATTGTTAAGATAAAATAAAATAAAAACAAAAAAGAAAAAGACGAAAACTTCAAATGTTGGCGAAAAACAAATTTGAAATATGGTACGTCTTCATGGTTTTGAAACAAAATATCTCTGTTATTAATAACTTGAAAGTATTGTAATTGCTTTAAGTGTATGTACAAATGATAAAGAAGAACATAGTCAAAAATTGAGGTCAACATATGACGCGATATTCGATGTATTCGAATGTTCGCTATACTGACGTTAATATTCGAAAATCTCGAATATCGAATAATGTCAATATTCGCGGCATTCGACTATTCGCGGATGATATTCGCCCATCTCTACTTTTAACAACTGAGCTATGATATTTTGTCAAATGTTAAGTATTTACTTATAATTATTAATTAAAACAGTTTCAGGATCAGTTTATAATATTTCTTATTTTCAGTTAAAAATTAAATCATCTTCAACACTAAATATTTATACTGAAAATGTTATAAAGATGAACTGACGTCATCAATCTTGCTAAAACCATAAAGAACTGATACAATATTTAAATAACAATTTAAAAAAGAAAATGGCATTGAAACACAAATCTTATATAAGAACATTGAATAATAGCTATATATTTATTATCGATTCATGTATTAATAGTTATTTTTGTATTAAGTGTTTTTTTTTGTTGCGCGTGAGAATGTTACTTTTAGTCGAGACAATAAAAGTCATTCGAACGCGCCAAAAAACAAGAATTTTGTCCACGAAATACAAACAACATTTTTTCTACAACTGTTAATAAAGAATAATACAATAATTATTAATTTATTTCAGTAAATTAAAGGAAAACAATCAACAATAATATGAATTTGATACTATTGATGTGTTGTAACTAATGAAACCTGACAACAAATAATTTGGGAGCGTGTGCAAGATACTCATTTTGCGCACTTGAATGCGAAACAGTGCGCTAAATACACATTTTGCACACTAGGATGCAAAATAATGCGCAAAATACGCGATGTTATGGTAATGTAAATGATGAAAAAATTAAGTTAAGAGAGATATAAATTTGTATGCTTAATTTTCTTTTAAAATCCATCATAATAGCAATAATTAAAATCAACCGCAAAGAAATATGAAAATGTAATAAACGCAGATGGGTGTAATCAAAAATTAATAGCCATAAATGAATAAATCACGAGCTCGTTTCGGTCGTTTCGCAGTGAAAAATCAAAGGTTATTAAACAGTAATTAAAACTCCTGCGCCTCCCCTAAAACAATAGCCAATTAGGCGTTGTTTATTGAGCGCGAGCGACAAATGAACATGGAAACAAACGAGCAAAGGTGTACAGCAACAGCAGCAGCGCACCGAGAGCATTGCGGCGGAACATTGAACGAATACCGGAGTGTCAAAGCATTTGTCTTGTTTCCAGCTATTCTTTCTGTGATTCGACGGTGCTGCCGTCTGCCTCAAAGCGTTTCAAAGCTCTTCAACTTATATTGAGATTTGTATGAAAGTTTTGTTTGTGAATTTAAAACCTAGTTTGAGTTTTTCACTGCAATAAAGTGATGTTTGACGCGTTTGACGACATAGTTTCAAAGAGTGAAATAGACATACGATCGGAAAGTTTTATTTTCAATTTTGGTGATTTCACAACAATATTCACTCTATTTTGTAACTAGATCATTATCTACAATCGTTCGATATATTAAAGACTTTTTAATTTATATTTTATACTAGATTATTACAATTTCAGTATTCTCTTATCAAAAAAGTAATATTTTTTTTATACTAGCAGTTTAATAAAACTAAAATAACACAATAAACAATAACACATAAATAAATAAATATATTATCACGCCTTTTACCATTACTGGGTGTGGCACTCTGTCTAAGCAGATCTCAGTAAGTGATATATTTTTTCGCGTGAAGTGCGGTTACCAGCAGTCAAATCACGGCCTCCAAAGATATTAGTGGAGGAGGAGCCACAGGGGTAGATTTAAATTGGTGAAAATTAATCGATCCCCACAGCCAACGATAGCATATGGAATAGTATATTGAAAAACTAGTTAGCTAATTTTGTGATAGAGTTTTTGTCAAAACGATGTCACAAAATTCGGTTTTGTACAATTATTTTTAGGAACTTTTTTATTTGTAAAGATGTCGTACTGTCAAACAGACACATCTTTTAGCTGCCATTGCTCATATTTACCTTTTTATAATAAAATAAATACATCAAACAATATACAATTTTCCTTTTATTCAAATTTAATTATTATTATTTCTTTAGAATGATATTGATAATGTTATGAAGCTCTAACCTAACATATAAATGTAAAAATCATTTAAATTTCAAATGTTTCTTTTTTTGTCAGTGTTACTAACTTTGAAAATATTTAAACGATTCTAACCTACTTTACATGCTCAATACCATGCTACTTAAATTAAAATTAAGGTATGTATACCTGCCTCATTTAAATATAAAAAGCAGAAAAAATTATAATTCAGCTTAAACGAGACGACTGCACAACCTTGAAAATTACCGATCAAGAAAAAACATATCAAGTTTTTCATCAATAACCTTGAAATCTGAGGTCAAAATCACGATGATTTTTTTCATAACGGTACAACCAGCGTACGAGAATTTATCGTATACTTGAATCCATATTTAATCATCAGTATTAATTAACTATTCGCTTGCAGAAACAAAACAAGCTAATATTTCCTGGAAATTGAGAACTTAAACGGCCTTAGAACAATTTCGCAACAAGTTAATCAATGTAGTGAATGAATTATTTGTTTCAAAATTAAGGAAGTTGTTAGTAACCTTAAATTCTTGTAACCCTGACCTAAAATAAAAATTATAGACTACGTCACTGTCATTAAACATAGTATAGCTGTAGTAAGAAGGTTTAATTTACCAACTGCACCAATTACACTTAAGTTTTCAGTTTGGTTTAAATCAGGGTTCGAAGATATATATCATGATATTTATTTTGATATATATCGTCATATTTTTGCAATCCATTATATAAAAATTTCAAATAGTGTGTAATAAATACAGTATACCTCTCATTATTACTTTCATTAATTCTGTTAAAATTATATTCTAAAGATAATTGTTATTTTACTAGCTTTTGACTAATTTTTATTTGGTATTCATTTTAGAAATACAAATCCTTTAATATGGTGGAAAAGTGTAACTATCAATGAGTCAGAGTGGCCAAATAAAAGTACATTTATTGAACTATGTGAACAGTTACACACTGCTGTAGCAACCACAGCAGGGCTGGAACAATATTTCTCCACTTTTGGCATTGTCCAATCTCAATTACGTAATCGTCTCGGTAACGACAAAGCCGCTAAATTAGTTTTTATGTTTAAATATTTAAACCAAAAAGAAACTACAAAAAAAAAACTAATTTAGATTGGATTTGGCCAAGTGAGTCTCTATCTGCAACGCTATGTTCAGGAAGTTCATCAGAAGATGATGATTTGCCCCTATCTGGAATATAGGATTTTTTAAATATTCTTACTATTCTTAGTACTATATAATATTTGTGTATCCATTCAATGTATATTTACTTTTTTTCATTACCTATGTTAATTTTGTATTTAGGAGTAATAATTTATTTTGTATTTCCTATTGTGATAATAAATGTGTACAAAAACTAAAATTAAAAAATAAATATCCAAAAAGTGATATTTATCTGATATATATCCTATATATCAGATATTTTGATATTTATTATAAATATCATGATATTTACGAACCCTGGTTTAAATACATATAAAATGAAATTTATAAGAAAAACTAATAATACAAATTTTTCGTTGTCAATTATGACAGATAATTAATTTCAAATTTATGGTTTTAAATCTTATTGATTATTGTAACATTTAAATGATATACCACCAAAATAATTAAATTTGAATTAATTACATTTATTTATTAAAAAAGTCCTTTAAAATTGAACAATTGGTGACATTTTTCCCTGTCAATTATGACCTAATTAATTTCAGACATACGATAACTCATAACTTTCCATCCAATCAAATTACAGTATTATGCTGAATTGAACCAATCACAGTAGTATTAAAGCGACAATTTCACTAGTGAAAAGTGTAGCAAATCGTTGCTTAGATATAACGTTTGTTAACTATTTTGAGTAGATTAAAATTGTTGAATTTTATTTGACTTTGTTTACTTTGCTTAGTTATGTCACAAAATGAAACAATGTAAATTGATCACCAAGGTAATAGTAGTTTAAAAATACTGCAGGTAATATTTTTTTTGGAGTAAATAAAATATTTCGAGGAATTGTCAAGCCGAATACAATACGTGACTATGATTTTCCTTTGGTAATTTTTGCCTAGATCACTCCTGCTTGTTGCTTTAAGAAAATCTACACTCGTGCTGTCGCACTCGTGCAGATTTTCGTCGCAACAAGCAGTCGTGATCATGATGACAAAAATTTCCGGCAAAATCATTGGCTAGTAGCACAAGCTTTGTTTTTGCCTGTTTTAAGAGCAGTGTTTTTGGGTGTTTTAGCTATCTTTAACATGTTAAAACCGTGCTCTTAGAACACTCAAAAACAGAGCTTGTGTTACCAGCCATAGTTACTAATGGTATATATATGAATATTTCACTCGAAAAATTTCAACCAATCAGGTTACAGTATTTTTTCAATTTCGACCAGTCACAATCGAATATCAGTGAATATTCTGCACAAGTGCAATATCCGGGTATTTGCACAAGTGCAATACTCGAATATGTCAATTTGACAACACTAATGAAAAATTTACATTTGTTTAATAACGTTTCTAAGAAAATTGTTTTATTGCTTACACCACTTGATAAATATATATTTTTTATCTAAAATTGCATTGGATGTTTATCAAGTGTTAAAGATCTGACAACTGACGTTTATATGACAGTTTAAATAAATATTAAATTATAATAAAAATAATTTAAAATATCGAATGTGAACTTTTTCTCGGGAAATATTCTGCCAATATACCACTCGTGCAAGTCAAATACAATCAGAATATTTTCGCTCGTGCACGTTCGTGCACTCGAGAAAATATTCAGGTATTTGCCTTGCACTTGTGATATAATTATTGAATATTTTGAGAAAATCACCGACTACCTCATTTTTGGTGACGATTATACCGTGGAAATAATAACCGTTGCTGTTACTGACAAGCAATAAGTAAATATTATGCAGTAATGGTAAAGTAAATAAACAGGGAGAAATTTGCATATTTAGCGTTCTCTCCAAGAACAATATTTACTTAAATAAATATGTCTAGTTTATTTCAAAATTCTGTGACGATATAAAAAAAATAACTATGTTTATTTAGATATTCTATATCGTCAAAATAAATATTTATGTATTAATGTCGGAACATATTTATGTATAGGAATTAAAGTATGAGGGTACAGACGAAAATGTGTAGAAAATATAAAATGTAACTTACAGAGTCGGCCGAAGGAGTGTGACAGTCTTTTCTTGAGCTTTTGTACTTTTGACAACGCCCCACTCTTTTTCTCACGCATTGCGACTCCGGTTGGTAAGCCCACTCCTGGAAAGATAACACAAATTAGTACAATTCATAATTGTATATATGTCAAGGGGGAGAAAATAAAACATTTCTTCTCGAAGGCGAGGAATATAAAACAGCTGAGGGAAGAATGACACTTTCTTCACGAAAAATATATATGATTTTATCACCACCATATCAGAAAGTAAAATTATCAGAGATAAATTAGAAATTTAGATAAGATTTATTACTCTTTTAACAGATGTCACTTGGATGTCATTAATATCAAATCATACCGTTTTTTATATACAGGCTGTTTCACAACTTAGAGCAAAAAATTAAAGGGTATATTCTGTACGACGTGCTGATCATGAAACAAAAAGATTTTTTTTAAATCGCAAAATTATTTTCCATGTTTCCCAGTCCAGTTTTCGTTGCCACTGCCACTGGGTGGATGATTATGTTAAAGTTATTAATTAAATAAAATTCTATTATAAATAACTGCTAATAATTGAATTGTGTAATTATTCTTTCGTAGTTGATACCTACTTCATTGTTTGTGTTTAATAGGAAAGCGAATCCAGAGCAGTACTACAAAAAATGTTTTAGGTTAACAACCCATAATTTTTAGAATTAAAAAAAAATCTTTTTGTTTCATGATCAGCACGTCGTACAGAATATACCCTTTAATTTTTTGCTCTAAATTGTGAAACACCCTGTATATATATAGCTTTGCTTCCTTAAAAAAATAATTACTTTTATCGCACGTGCGACAAAATTACCCCTTTTAATGTAAATAAAATAGCCTTTTACAGTTGGTTACATTGTCGCCCCGTTTCTGGCCGGTAATAGCTATAACATACCTAGGAATGTTGTATCATTACAGCCGCAGATGTCAGTTTAAAATCCAAGCTCGTAGAGCGAGGATTTTAAGACATGTAAGGCCTGTTATGATTCAGCAATGTACAAAAAAGAATAACTTTTTACACTGAAAATTACTTTCTTTCCTATAAATGTAAAGCATCACTTTCATCTCTTGATTCAGGGACGAAAATGTTACTTTCTGACATGGCCGTGACAAATTTAATTTTTAAATCTACTCGTATACGTTATCTAAAATCAAATAACAAATGCTTTTAAAATTTAGTAATTATAAACTTGCAACTTGCACCGAACATTTGACAGTGGGAATACTACGCCTACTATTATGACGTCACAGGCAATAAATTCTAAATATAAATTAGGTATTAAAAACATAATAAAATCATTTATAAATCTATGTATACACAATACAAATTACATTTATTTCCCAATACCAAATAAAGAAACTTTTATGTTTTATAATCGTGCACAATGAAACAATATCTAATATTAAATATTCATAAATAATAAACACATAACAATATCCAATCAATCAAATGTCAAACTGTCATGGCATACTTAAATCTAACACTGATACTAAATCTTACTAGTTCATCACTAACTACTTGCACAAATCACTAATTCAATCATATATAATATGCAAATTAGTATTCTAGTCTTGCTTTTTTATTTATTTAATACGGCCTACGCGATTTTTCGTTGCATAATTGAAAATGTAATAAAAATTGTGTAAGGGTATGACGTAATGGAGCACCTGCTGCCAAACTTCTATTTGGTTAATCGGATCATCATAGAAAGTTGCACTCTAGAATATGTTTTTATCGATTACTTATCGCATATGTTAATTTTGAATTGGTAGGTACGCAATTTCAATAGGTTATAAAAATACTATAAATAGATTCAATCAATATACTCCTGACAAGTATTTCATATTTAATCCTATTACATTTGATGCAATTAAATACAGTCAACGAAAAAAGGTCGATTAATACTGTATGAAGGTAGCTAAGGACATTCCATTAAATGATTTTTTTCGTACTCCCATTTTTAAAAGGTTAATTATCGTACTGATTTTCATGGCGCTAAATAACATCTTATGGTGGAATTCTGCATATCTATAAATGATGAACTAAATCGCAACAAAACGACTGACGTTACGATATATATTTTTTAAATTTATCACCAAATATTGATGCGATTTTGTTCATTATTTACAGATTTATAAATCTATAAAGCTACAGATTCATCACATAATTCCACTATAAATCACATGTTGACAAACCGTGGCTTCGAAAGTTTTAGTTGCGGGTTGAGATATTAAGCACGGGGTGAAGGTAGCTTCAGGCATCTGTCATTGTAACAACCTCACTTTTTAAATAATTCAGAAAACTGTACATTTTTTATTGTCTTAATTTACGATTGTATAAAAAGTATTTCTTTATAAACTCTTAAGATACGCGTTTTTACTTCCTTGTACGAAGTAAAGGAAGTATTGTAATCGCGAAAAATTTCGGTTCTCAGATTTCAACGGAAATAGGTGTTTTGCCCTCCCTGAGTCCATTTTGACTAATTTCGTCATGCCGTCTGTACGTACGTACGTACGTACGTATCTCGCATAACTCAAAAACGGTAAGCCGTAGAAAATTGAAACTTTATATTTAGGACTGTTATAACATCTAGTTGTGCACCTCCCTTTTTGGTCATTATACAACTACCGGAAGTGGTACTTTACTTGAAGCCTATAATAGATTTTCATGAAAAACTATATTCAAATATAATTTAAAACTTTCCAAATTTGGTATATAAGACTACTATATCACTGGAAATAACATAATAGATTTTGGTTAAAATAGACTAACCGGAAGTGGCACATTACATGAAGCTGCTAACAGTTTTCCTTGAAAAAATGGTATTATTTTAATTTTAGAAAGGAATGCTGCAAATAAAAGTTTTAGAGAATTAAATTCTGCGTCTAGCACATTAAGAATTTTTAAATTAGCTTTTTGCATAAACGAGATATCTAAATTTAAATATTATATATTTTTTTATTTTTAAAAAAATTAAGTTTGCTATGGATTAGAACAAAAAATAAAAGATTTAATGTCAAATATGTGCAATTAAAAAAATATCTATAGTTTAATACGTGTACAAGGAAGTCACGTGGTGTCCACATCAGATATTTTTACACTGGCTTCGTTTCGTTCAGCTTAAGACAAAAAAAATTCGTAACTGAAGAGATGTTTATAAAACTTATTACATAATATACAATTAAAATTAGGTCATTTTTATATAACTTTTCAATTGTTTTATTATCTGAAATATATTGCGTGTGAAAACTTTTCTCAAAACAGTGTAAAAGTGTTTTCCCAAAACGTGAAAATATATTTTCTTCTCAACTGTCATTGTAACATAAGAAAGATGTGTTACTGTTTAAAAAAATAACACTTCACGCACTGAAATTAATAACAAATTCTGATGTGTACATCACATGACTTCCTTGTACGCGTATTAAACTAAAGATATTTTTTATTGCAAATATTTGACTTAATTTGACATTGATATTAAATTTTGTATATTTTTTTTCTTATTTTTTGTTCTAATCCCTACCAAACAATAAATATTCAATATTTAAATTTACATATTTCGCTTATACAAAAGGGTAATTTAATAATTCATAATTTGCTAGACGCAGAATTTAATTCTCTAAAACTTTTATTTGCACCATTGATTACTAAAATTAAAATAATACCATTTTTTCCAAGGAATACTGTTAGCAGCTTCATGTAATGTATCACTTCCGGTTAATCCATTTTAACCAAAATCTATTACGTTATGTCCATTGATATAGTAGTCTTATATACCAAATTTGAAAAGTTTTGGATTATATTTTAATATAGTTTTACATTAAAAACTATTATAGGCTTCAAGTAAAGTAAGTACCACTTCCGGAAGTTATTCAAAGACCAAAAAAAAAAGGTACATAACTAGAGTCATGCGAGATACATACGTACGTACAAACTTCACGACGAAATTTGTCAAAATGGATTCAGGGATGGTCAAAATAGATATTTCCGCTAAAATCTGAGAACCGAAAATTTTCACGATTACAATACTTCCTTTACTTCGTACAATGAAGTAAAAAGCTTCCTATTTTTAACAATCATAAAAAATACTTTTTCATAAAAATGAACGTGTTCCCAATAAATATTTAACAATACACAATGCAATAATTTGATAGTGCGTGTATATAACAAAATCTTTTCCGTATATTGCACTCCGACTATTGCTGTTATCTATCTGATAACGAATTATTTACATAAATTGCAGCTCTGATAACGATAGGTACATATAAACTACGTAAACATGTTTACCTGAGAAATAACCATATTCACATCAAACTAATTTTTATTTATTATTATCCAGTAGCACGAAAAATGTTTCTATCAAGTAATGTATAATTATTTTTGCAAATTTTGAAATCATTCTTTCCGTTTTATCATCAGTATATTCGGATAAAATAAGTGCCATTAGTTGTGGAACACTCTGTACGTCAGTACGGTGGTGTAGATAGCGATACGGAATTTGAATCCGGAGATCCCGAGTTCAAATCTCACTCAAGCTAAAAATTATATAAACTACTACACTGCGGCTCGGTGAGTGCGGACCCTGTACTGTAATTGAGATTAAGGTATAACATAAATAAATAATAATACAGAAATATTTGATCTGAAAACTGAAAATGTACAATGCCAAATGTATCAAAATTATATATCTATACCTAGGGTTGTGCATTTGACCAGTCAAATATTTTTCGGTCAATTGACCAAGAAACATTTAATAAAAATCACAATTAAAATTGTAATTTATTTATATAGTACTGTTTACTACATCCAATATTACTGAAAATGAAAAACCAACAACAACTAATAAACAAAACCACATCAAATTCAAAATAAAGGGGAAATAAAGTAAAAGACGTAATAAAATGAAATAATATGTATTTATTTTCTTTGTAAAGGAAAGTAAGCAAATTCTCCAGAACCCAGAATACCAAACTAGATATATTCATGTAATAATAGTAAGTAGCTATTTCTATTGAACAACAGATGTCGTGGCGGTTCCATTTAGATTATTTGACCGTATTATTTAGCCGTCAAATATTTTTGGTCAATTGACCACGGCACAACCCTAGATATACCTAACATTTATTTTCAGCAACAAGTTGAATTATTTCTCGAATGTCTTTATTGAATCACGTATTAATTTAATGTCAATTGGTATAAATTTTAATTAAACTAAAGGAAAGGAGTAATAATGTAGTAAATTTATTTATGAGACGATTTATATCTTCGAGTAACTAACTAAGAACAAAGAAGTCGTTGCTATTGTGGATTATGAGCTCATTCGCAGAGGTCATAATGATTTAATGTTCAATTAGACTAAATGTACCTAAATTAAAAATTAAGTGGTATTGTAGTCGGCCATCTGTATTTTGCACTACTTGCAAATTTAACAAACAACACAACTACCAAATTATTTAACAAAAAATTGATAAAAAAAGATAATTCTGTCAGCATAAATTAAAATATTTAAATAATCATATCACGTCGTTATACACTCATTATGTAATATTGTCTAATAGTTAACAATTTGTATTAAGCCAGTTTTTCATTTTCGTCTTAAATTTGTTTCTTTACTTTGTTTCAAGTTTAATTAAATTGTATGAGTTATAATTGAAATCTAAAAGAAATATTTAAAAGCCTGTCATTAGACAAAATAATAGTCATCAATTTTCTTACAGAAAATTGTAAATATATTTTCTACAAATAGTACATGCCGCGCGACTTATTGTTAGTCGTACTGAGTAACGCCCATGTACACTCAGTTACAGAAGTAAGAAGCAAAATTTTATTTATACAGGCTGGTAAATTGATGACGCTCCATAACTATTTTTAAAATGTACAATTATTGGTTTTCCTTATTATTTTACTTTAAAAGGTTAAATAGTTTCTGTATTTTTTTTGAGACTTATATTTATAATTTTATTTTAACTGGAACCGGAAAAATGACGGAAATATTTTAATTATATTAGTTGGGTTTCAGGCTTTAAATGGAAATAAAAAACGCCGCCTTCATAGTTTAATAAAAAAATCTGATGTGGACACCACATGACTTCCTTGTACGCGTATTAAACTATAGATATTTTTTTAATTGCACATATTTGACATAAAATCTTTTATTTTTTATTTTTTGTTCTAATCATAGCAAACTTAATTAAAAAAAACACACAAAATATATACTATGTAAATTTAGATATCTCGCTTATGCAAAAGGCTAATTTAAAAATTCTTAATGTGCTAAACGCAGAATTTAATTCTCTAAAACTTTTATTTGAAGCATTTATTTCTAAAATTAAAGTAATACCATTTTTTTCAAGGAAAACTGTTAGCAGCTTCATGTAATGTGTCACTTCCGGTTAGTGTATTTTAACCAAAATCTATTATATTATTTCCATTGATATAGTAGTCTTATATACCAAATTTGGAAAGTTTTAAATTATATTTGAATATAGTTTTTCATGAAAATCTATTATAGGCTTCAAGTAAAGTACCACTTCCGGAAGTTATATAATGACCAAAAAGGGAGGTGCACAACTAGATGTTATAACAGTCCTAAATATAAAATTTCAATTTTCTACGGCTTACCGTTTTTGAGTTATGCGAGATACATACGTACATACGTACGTACAGACGTCACGACGAAATTAGTCAAAATGGACTCAGGGAGGGCCAAAATGCGTATTTCCACTGAAAACTGAGAACCGAAAATTTTCGCGATAACAATACTTCCTTTACTTCGTACAAGGAAGTAAAAAGGTTTAAAAATTAATACTTAATTTTACCGTTTTATTTCTAATTAAAGTCTGAAATCCAATATAAAAAAAAAATTGGAAATGTTTATAAATAATTTTCGTAAAGTGCGATTATCAGCCGTTTAATCACTACCCTCAAAGATGTTAGTAAACGGAGAGCCATAAAATAGGAATTTGATTGTGGAAAAAGCTCCTCAGTATCATCAAAAATTAAAAACACTAACTTTCCTTATAACAATTTCGTTGCCGACCACTGTCAATTTGTAAATATGATGGACTGGAACATTGCTGCCATCTAGTTTGGCGTGAAAGTTGTGCAAAACTATTGACCATAGAATAAAACGGTAGAAGTTAGTGAAGCGAAAAATCAAATAAGTAATTTAAATATTTAAAACAATGTTACATCGGTGAGTCACCTTAATTAAAAAGAAAAAATCTGATGTGGACACCACATGACTTCCTTGTACGCGTATTAAACTATGGATATTTTTTTAATTGCACATATTTGACATTAAATCTTTTATTTTTAGTTCTAATCTATTTTTTTTTAATCTAAAAATATGTAATATTATATTTAGATATCTCGTTTATGCAAAAAGCTAATTTAAAAATTCTTAATGTGCTAGACGCAGAATTTAATTCTCTAAAACTTTTATTTGCAGCATTTATTTCTAAAATTAAAATAATACCATTTTTTTCAAGGAAAACTGTTAGCAGCTTCATGTAATGTGCCACTTCCGGTTAGTATATTTTAACCAAAATCTATTATGTTATTTCCATTAATATAATAGTCTTATATACCAAATTTGGAAAGTTTTAAATTATATTTGAATATAGTTTTTCATGAAAATCTATTATAGCCTTCCAGTAAAGTACCATTTCCGGTAGTTGTATAATGACCAAAAAGGGAGATGCACAACTAGATGTTATAACAATCCTGAATATAAAGTTTCAATTTTCTACGGCTTACCGTTTTTGAGTTATGCGAGATACATACGTACGTACGTACAGACGGCACGACGAAATTAGTCAAAATGGATTCAGGGAGGGCCAAAATACATATTTTCGTTGAAATCTGAGAACCGAAAATTTTCGCGATTACAATACTTCCTTTACTTCGTACAAGGAAGTAAAAATATATAATTTTATGTTTATTTCGTTTGTTAAAACATAAATAATAAAGTGATCCATTAAACTATGCGTAATGTCCGGAACCTAACAAAAAATAAAAGGTGATTCATCCAATTAAAACAAAAAATATTTCAAGTACATGTCTTTGTTTTATTACTAAATAATGTAAGAGTAATAATTAGTTTTTTCTAAACTTCTTTCCGTCTACTGCGCTGTGTTAAATAATCTGTCTGTTTACAAAAGCTGGTCATTGTCGTCTGCGTTGACATCTGCTTAAATGTCATTACTCTTGTTCGTTTAACGACTCCAGTGCCTCTCAACATTTTCTATTTTAGTTTGTTTTCTTCCGTTAGCCTTTTCGCTAAAGCACAAAGAAAATAGCCTGCTCAAAATTGTCCACGGATATTTTTAAAATTACATATAAAATTAGAACTGTAAATTATATTATAAATATGTATTTAAGAAGGATCCAATATAAACATTAATATAAAGTATATTCAAATATTTCTAAGAAAAATAATACCTTAGGTATTCTTACAAATATTTGAATATAATTTATAGTTTTCATTTTACATTCAATTTTTAAAATATCCCTGTACAATTTTGAGCAGTGTATATATAGACGTTTAATAAACGTATTCAAATGGAAACAAAAATTTCTGATTTGATCAAGAAATTTTTGTTTTGCGTGAATTTTGTTTTGCTTAGCAATAAACGCAAGAGCAAACTGCATGGTACATAGCGAGTATGCAGGACAAAAATTTGTTCTGCAACTGCATTATGTTCATTGAAAAACATTAGCGCTGTGAAGTAGATTCATCCAGAACTAAAATGAAATGAGCTGTTATTTAGATGCATTATGTTTTCTTTGTTAATAAACAAGTTTTGTGAAAGTTCATTTGTAAATAAATGAATGTAAGTAGGTAGATTTTACGTAGGATGATTATGATTTTTAGATACTGATTTAATAATGTGTGGGTTAGACTAAATTTAACTAATCTGTAATATATAGTACTTTTATGTGACTAGAAAGTTTAATTTATGAGTAAACACCTTGACTAATTTATATTTAATCAACTTATTATTCTCGTACTACAGGTTTATCCTTATTTAACACAATAAAATAAAACCTCATTAAATTATTACCGTTAGTTTTATTTTTTTGTTATTTATGTTTTTTACAACTTTTAAATAATGGATGACATTATTATCACCTGCAAGAATATTATTAACATAAATAATTTATAAATAAACATAAATAAAATAAAAAATATAGTGATTTTTTAAATAAACTATAATTCAACAATTTTTGTGAAATTAAATCAAAACTTTAGAAGCGATTTTTCATTATTTTTACATATAAAATACATACAATAATAAAATATTTCATTACAATAACATGTCTAACTGCATCTATTTATTTTTTATATATAAAAGTTCTTTTAAATTGAAATCAAAGTACAGTTTTCGAAAGTCTTCATTATTATTTATTAAGCCGTAATGATAGAAATGATCTATTGTATCATTTAGAAAAATATATAAATGAAGTGTCAATAACTTCCATAGCCTATAATTCAAAATGTGTCACAATATCAGTTATTTCAGAAAGATAAATAAAATGAAGACAAAAAAATTGTCTTAGTCAAAAGTTTGATCACCACTGGTACAATTTGCTAATATAAACCATTCAGCATGCCTTTCTCTTCACTGATTTGTGTAAACAGAACCTAAGTTTCGAACTAAACAACATTTAACAAACCATTTTTATTAGCTACTCGTAGATATATTCATTGTTTAAGAAATAAATAATATATTTAGATATGTATTTTAAATACGTTTTTCAATTTTTATATACAGCGATGTAAATTAAAAAAATATATCATCATGCCTTTTACCCATTACTGGGTATGGTACTCTGCCGTAGCTAATATCGGTAAGTGATATATTTCTTCGTGCGAAGTGCGTTTACTATCCGTCAAATCACGGCTCCAACATTGTTAGTGGAGGCGAAGCCACAGGGGTAGTTTTAAAGTGCCGAAAATTGTTTGTCGGCTGTAGGAATCGAACTCGGGTTGTCAAATCCACAGGTCGGCTAGATACCACTGAGCCACCTACCCCATTAATCGCCTTTATATTTCTTATAATTCTCAAGATCAAGTAAAAATTAGCTAAGAGATAAAGTTATTGACAAATGGAAATATTTTTCTTAAAGTCTAGTTTTGAACTTAAATTTTAAGTGTTGCTTAAATAAGAAATATCGATTAGAATATTTGACAACAAAGTTTCTTATTTAACCGTAATCTCCGATCCGATATAAGTTTAAGGAAAAGTAAAAATTTAAGTATATATATTCAAGACTCAAGTGACGATAGTGAAATGGATTGTGATAGTGACAATGATATTGTCGAATAATTACATATGTATAGCAGTGTAATATTTTGTATTTATTGTTATGTATGACACTATTGTTTATTTGCATTATTTAACTAAATGACGAATTGTTATACAATGATACTTTCATGTAACATTTTTTTTTTGCTTCATTATCAATAATAATATTTGTACAAAATTCTCTGTTTCATTATTATAATATATATATATAAAAATTAAATTAAATTGGGAAATATTGAATACATACCTGTCCTTGCACCCCTATAAATCAAGCTTAAATCCTTAACAATAGACCCGCTGAGAGGGCCATAACGGAGTATCTTTGAACATAGTATACTATTTTCATTTTAAACTGGAGGGATCGGTATAAAACGATTAAATGAACCGCAATTACGTTTACAAAGGAACTCAAAATATGACCCGTTATAAATGGTTTCACAAGGTTCGCACAGGGTTGTACAGCCCCATTCGCCGGTATTTTTAAATGGTCAATCATAGGAAAAAACAAGAATAACTTTAGGCTGAATACGACCCTTAACAAATTACCTTTTGTGACTATCGTTAAGCGATTTGTGGTAGCCGTACTAATAGATTTCATTGTAGTTATATGGGACAGGCACGTTTAATCGGTTAATGCCGATCCCTCCAGTTTAAAATGAAAATATAACACCGGTGCAACTGGTAATTAATCCCCTTAGAAAATGACATAACAAACCGTTCGTCAGAATGTTCATCACCTCCTCCAATCACAGGATGTTGAACCTAGTTACATGAGCGTCTAAAATAACTTGTGCGTTGCGACGACATGTAGCTGCCGCACTACCACATTCGCAGACGCTGACTGGACGCTATCTAGCACCAGCTTAGTAAACACGCACGTTGCACGATGTTGGCACGAAGTGAGGATTGCAGTGGACACTTGATTAATCTTGTTGCTTGTTGGATAAGAATGGAGTTTTCACAGACTGGACTATTTCTGGAGGAATTTTGTGTCGGAAGTGTGGGGAAATTTTTAGAATTTTTTGTTTAGAAAAACAGTGACTAAACACTTACACGAAAAATTTATTATCAGAAATATACAAACAAGTACGAGATTTTCTGATTTTATTAAAAATTATACGACACTAATTAACAAGCAATAGAAATGTAAATAAATAAATATATCATTCCCAGTCGCTTAATATAAATTCTGGTTTTAATTTAAACAATAATAACAAATAAAAATAGTTATTTCTCTAGAATATAATAAATACATATATCATCACGCCTTTTACCCATTACTGGATGTGGCACTCGGCCGGAGCAGATCTCGGTAAGTGATATATTTCTTCGCCTGAAGTGCGGTTACCAGCCGTCAAATCAAGGCCTTTTAATATGTCCATCAATGTCTTTCTTGAAGTTGATGCATTAAACTTGAAATTTTTTTTCTTGATAAAATGTTAAAAACATCCGACATTTTATATTTTAACATTTTATCAAGAAAAAAAATTACAAGTTGAATGCATCAACTTCTAGAAAGAAATTGATGGACATATGGCGTAGGTAGTCGAACCCTGGTTCGATCCCCACAGCCGACAAACAATTTTCATTAAATTAAATCTACCCCTGTGGCTCCCCCGCCACTAATATCTTTAGGGGGCGTGATTTGAAGTCTGGTAACTGCACAAAAATATATCACTTACCGAGATCTGCTACGACAGAGTACCACATCCAGTAATGGGTAAAAAGCGTGATGATGTATTTATTTTATTTAAAAAATTGTTTTTAATTGTCAATTTCCATGGATAACTTGATTATTTTAAGCAAAATATAAAACCTAAATTGTTTTACTTTTTGTGTTGGTATCGATACGATTTTCTTACCGAATCTGCTCTCGAGCATTGAATCATATCCGGGAATTTTTTCCGGAAAGAATCAATGCTCTAGGAAAGTTAAAAGTGATATATCTTTTTTTATTTAACTGTATTAAAAAGTGACGTTTTTTTGGAAAAGATACTTCTACGAAAAGTTACACTTTTCATAGTCGGGTTCACCGACAAAAATAAATTTTAAAATTGGTTTAAATAAATAAAAAAATATATCATTACGCTTTTTACCCATTACAGGTTGTGACACTGTACCGTAGCAGATCTGGACAAGTGGTACATTTATTCACGAAAAAGTGCGGTTACCAGACGTCAAATGCCGGCACTAAATATATTACTGGAGGGACAGCCACAGAGATAGTTTTAGTATGATGCAAATTGCTTGTCGGCTGAGGTAATTGAATCCGTTGTCAAATCTACAGGCCGACTTGAAACCACGCCAAAAGCCAGCTTTTTATAAATTATCAAGTTCAGTTGAAATAATAAATTTAATTCCTCGAAATGCAGATGACATATAGATTAAATTAAAAAAAATGTTATTCATTTTTAAATAATGGATTCATTTAGTATTTTAAATCACTATCTTTAAATGTTTTTCATACAAAGTCAAGCACAAACGATCGTCCTTGTCTTTGATATTTTCTTCATCAAATCTCAAAGAAAAAAAATTCATAAAACTTTCTTTATTTGTCTTTTCATGTTCTTACAATCAATTACATCCAAGCCACAAACAAGAAAGAAAAAAACAAAATAAAAACAAACCACTGACGTCACTCCAGTGTCAAGTTCCTCACGCACATTTCCATTGAACTCGGTCGTCTCCGCGTACATTCGGTCATTTCCGGTGACATGGGCGCCCGGAACAAAGGGGGCACTTAATAAGTGATTCATCGCAGCTGGCCTGGGAGCGATTCGAGACATGATGATGATGTCTCATGTCCGTGTGTTTGTTTGTATGTGTGCGTGAGTGGAGTCAGTAAGTAGATTTTGTTTAATTGATGACATCATCAGGTTATGTCTGTGTGTAAGTGTATGATGCGGGAATGTTTAAATTGTTTTTGTTAGCCGGAATTGAATGTGGGTGAATGGTATTTGTAAGAATGACGAATTTGGTGCCGGGCAGAAAAATTGTGTTATGAGAACGCAAGTTCTGTATACTTCCGTGTCTTATTGCGGACTTTTTTCCAATATATCACTTTCTAAAATTAAATTATCAATATTATTAAACTATAGATGCGACAGGTCTGCAATTTCATATCTCAAAAAAAGACATATTTGTATCTACTAAACTCTTGTTTATTTTTTGTTTCACTGAGATGTCAAAAAATCGTAACTAATTAAATAAGCAAGGATTGCAGAGTTTTAAGAGACGATTCTAACAAGATAAAATTGAAAATGTAAAATAAACATCTTTGGCAGCCGTGATTTGACGGCACTTCACACGCATAAATCGTTTATCGAAATCTGCTTCGACAGAGTGCTACACCCAATAATTGCTAAAAAGCGTGATGATATATTTATCTATAGAACTACACAAAATTAATTACAAATTTTAATTCGAAAACCGTTTTAAATATGTAAATATGTTGTCACTACGGAAATGATAACCTTGTCTAAAATATTTTTACCGGAAACTGACAGGAAAATAAACATTTGCCTGACCTTTACGATTCAGGAAAGCTTTGCTTTGTATGCCTAGTCAGGAAAATAACATATTGGCTGCCTAGGCAGGTAATGAAACAAACGTTAGTGTCTAGTTACTTAGCAACATAAAATACTGACTGAATATGTAAGTCAAATATTTCTTTTCGTAACACATGCACAAGAAACACGTTCTTATTCCCTAATTTTAGAGATAAAAACACTGCTTTTCTCTCCCTAGGTAGGATGTTTCTCTCCCTAGGTAGGATGTTTTTCTCCCTAGGTAGCATGTTTCTCTCCTTAGAGACTACGATTATTAGCTGTTTGCGGTGTTTCCTAGGTAACTAGTTACGCAACCCATATTTGACATTTGTCCCGATAAGACGGTAATTATTGTGCACTTGTTACGAAAAGTATAATATGCTTCACGGGAGGGCGCGATTATCCCTTGTTTCCCTCCCTTGATGCATAACATACTATTTAATTTAAATTCATTTAAAATATGTATTATTTGTTTATAAGTTTCAGGTAAAATGTTATACGTAACATGTCAGTAAAGCGTCGTACAGGATTCGTAAGCTGTTTCAAGCTCGGCATAAAACTATCTACTCATCCTGTAATTGAACACTTTCCTGATTTTTTACGTAACTAACTATTATTTGAATAGTTTTTAGCAGAAGTTGCCAATAGCAGCGGTCGATAAAACTGTTTTGACAAGCACCCCAATAACAAAGTTTATATTTATCTTCCTGTAGACATCGACTCCATGACCTCTCGGTCATCAAACCATCGTCTTAATGCGCTCAACAACTATAAAATCTATTCCAGAATTACATTTAACAACGTTCCACGCATTCCAATATACTATTCAAATATGACACATTACAAAACACCCATTCATTCAACTTGAAAATAAATGATAATCTCACCTCTACTCTGGGATTTAAACCCATATCCGCTATCCGGTGGCACATCAGTGTCTCTCTAAACCGGACGTAATATTGATTTAAACACTACATTATTTCAGTAAAGCATTCAACGGTTCAACTCCTGCTCAAGCTCCTACGCATTTTTCGTCTGTAACTTCAGGGAAAAGCTACGAAGCTTAAACCCAGCTGCCATACATTATTAACGGAGCTTATAACTCAAGATGTTTGGACAAGATAGCGTCGTAGGGTGCTGCTGAATTATTTAAGGATGTTCTACTATTTTCGTCCTTGAGACATATATACAATTTTCAGGTTCGATTACAAGTAATTACGAAACTGGTTGGTTTTAATTTTTTATTGTCTTGTTTGGATATTAAATGCTTGGTGATTTATTGAAATAGCTACTTTTATTTTTGTGGTGGTCAATATATACTGACCTTTGAACTTTGTGGATGAAGTGGATTAATGTTGGACGGGGATTATAGATATTTATTGGTATTTTATTGACTTTTACGGTAAAAACCTATTGGGTTTATTGTTCATTTCAAAATAATATCAACCTACGAAGTTTTTTTTATATTTATCTTCTGTTCATATGTTAAACTGAAGAACCTTTTTGTGACGTATTCTAATACATATTGAAACTCATTCTAAAGTCAACTCTTTACACTTCATGACGTATATTATACAGGGAGTAGTTTTATTTTGACTTACAATTAGAAGATCTTGAGAATTATAAGAAATATAAATGCGATTAATGGGGTAGGTGGCTCAGTGGTATCGACTCGGCTTGTGGATCGTGAAAACAATGGTTCGATCCCACAGCCGACAATGTTCACAAAATTAAATCCACCCCTGTAGCTCCCCCGCCACTAACATCTTTGACGTTTGGTAACCGCACGACGTGCGAAGAAATATATCATTTACCGAGATTTGCTACGGCAGAGTGCAACACTCTATAATGGGTAAAAGACGTAATGATATATTTATATATATTATTTATTTATATAAAGGCGATTAAAATACTAAAATAATGTTATTTTAAAAGATGATATGAGATTGTAAAAATCTGAAGAATATTTTTGAAATTCGCGAAATTCAGTACAATTTATTCGAAGGAAACATGTTTGCTACCACTAACATGCTAGTTATTTCTAATAATATAAATAATTAAATTATAATTGTAAATATTACAAATAGTTTGACGGTTATACAGTGAGTAAGTAACCAAACTATTTGTAGTTTACAATAATAATTTAATTACTGATATTATTAAAATTAACGAATACTCTAGTGGTAGTAAAAATGGTTTTTCGTTTCAGTAAGCTGCAGCTATTTTTGTGACTTAAAGAAATTTTGTTTTTCATTATCAGTTATAACAAACAATATTTACGGTCTAATTTTTATGCAGAAGTTTACAAATACCCTGTATAATGATCGATATATATATATATATATATATATATATATATATATATATATATATATATATATATATATATATATTTAAAAAGTACTACAATTGCGCCCTTCTATGGTAAATAATGGTCTTGAGAACAATTTCAGGTTTCTTTTTCTGCGAGAATCTGTGCTTTAAAAAAAAGTCGGTATTATTTTTGCGAACATGATTGTCATGTCTTGTAATTAAAAAAAAATGCATATTGCACTACTTACAACTCAAGTTACAATCACCGAGTAAAGTGCAAAAACAATTGCAATGGAAATTTTAGTGTGTCACAATTTACAACATAAATCGCACATAATTAAAACTGAAATTTAACGACTTGGAATTTGGTCAAAACACCACCTGCTCTTAATAAAAACCACATTTCATCAGCAGTGCTTGTAAAACTGTTTTCCATTCCATATAAAACTACAATTCTATTAGTTTGTAAGTAGGCGTCACCTTGAACTGTCGGTCAACTATAAATAGTGTGAATTGATGTTTATAGTACAAACAATTTGTAAGTGATAACTTTTGTGTTTATTTATATTTGTACAATAGTTATAGTTATTTAAATCACAAATCAATTTGTTTATTATTTATTAATACTAACAGTAACAAACAAAATATTTATTATTTAAGTAACTACTAAATTTTTACGGTACCTATCTATTTTTTTTTTCACTTATAATTTCCCGAAAGCGTTAATTCTTTCCGGAAATACTTTCCGAGTGCATTCCAAGTACGTATTAATCTGCACCCGTGGATTACGAATGCAAATTACATTGTTGGAATGCAAGATAAAAAATTCCCGGATATGAATTAATGCTCGAGGGCAGATTCGGTAAGAAAATCGTAACGGCACAAATACAAAAATCTGATGTGGACACCACATGACGCGTATTAAACTATAGATATTTTTAATTGCACATATTTGGCATTAAATCTTTTATTTTTTGTTCTAATCCATAGCAAACTTAATTATTTAAAAAAATCTGAAAATATATAATATTTAAATTTAGATATCTCGTTTATGCAAAAAGCTAATTTAAAAATTCTTAGTGTGCTAGAGGCAGAATTTAATTCTCTAAAACTCTTATTTGCAGCATTTATTTCTAAAATTAAAATAATACCATTTTTTTCAAGGAACACTGTAAGCAGCTTCATGTAATGTGCCACTTCCGGTTAGTCTATTTTAACCAAAATCTATTATGTTATTTCCATTGATATAGTAGTCTTATATACCAAATTTGGAAAGTTTTAAATTATATTTGAATATAGTTTTTCATGAAAATCTATTATAGGCTTCAAGTAAAGTACCACTTCCGGTAGTTGTATAATGACCAAAAAAGGAGGTGCACAACTAGATGTTATAGCAGTCCTAAATATAAAGTTTCAATTTTCTACGGCTTACCGTTTTTGAGTCATGCGAGATACATACGTACGTACAGACGGCACGACGAAATTAGTCAAAATGGACTCAGGGAAGGCCAAAGTACCTATTTCCGTTGAAATCTGAGAACCGAAAATTTTCGCGATTACAATACTTCCTTTACTTCGTACAAAGAAGTACAAAGTAAAAATAATTGAAGGTTTTATATTTTGCTTAAAATAATCTAGTTATATAATATATTCATGGTAACTTGTATCAAGTAAATAAAACTGACAATAAAAAACAATGTTTAAATGTCAAACTGACACCAAAAAAATCCACCTAATAATTTTGCTTAATTAGATCAAGTAATGAAAAATTTCGAAGAATGCTTCATACAATGTTTGTATTGGCTGTTATGTACAGTCGTACCAAATGATAATCACGTGACCTGTCAAATTGTTAATATTAAGGAAGTTCATGGTCACGTGAATTATGATTTTTCATTTTAATAATTCTATTAAATTCAACAAACAAGTTAAAATAAAGTGACATTGACAATTTAACTGGTCACGTGACTATCAGTTGGTTTTGATTACTCTGTATTAAAATTAATAAATAATAGAATTAAAAGAACGATAAATTCCAACTAATCAACAATCTTAATTTGTTTTGCATTTAGCAATTAGCAAATAATAATTAGTTAACTTAAATTTAATCCTCCATCGGCTCGTATTTCTATAAAATTGGGAAAATAAATAATAAATAAGTCAAATTAATTGATTAACCTTTTAATGACCTTCAAATTAATAACAGTCAATCAATAAGTAAGTCAAATACCTTACAAACAACTACACAATTCTGTTGCTTATAACAAGAAAATAATGAATTGCAAATTTTATATAATATTTAGTACATAAACAAAGCATTGACTATACAAGTAATAATCAATCAATGTTGAAGATATCAGCTCATATATTTTATTGCAATATCTTATCAGCTACGCTTGATTTATAGAACACAACTTTATTATTATCAACTATTTTCAACATTTTTAGGTTATCCGATATAAAAACAATTCCCATATCAACTAATAGTTGATAAATACCTCGTGTAAAGTATCCTATTAGGAATGGCTGAATCATCAGTTTATTATTTCCACATTTACAATTCAAATTACTGTCAATAAGGTGTTGATCAACAACATAAACGTAAAGCAATTTTCTTCAATGCTTTTTGCTTTATAATATCTATAAATATTTCTAACGGTTATTTTTAGTTTGGCGGAAATATGCAAGTTATCGATTTGCTGATAGTATGCGAATAAGAATTTATTGCTATTTTTATTGTACTTGTGCATACCGCATATATTTAAAAATAGATATGAAATATTTTAAAACAGCATAAAATTATCAATGTGAGGAATGAAGCTTGCATATAAAAGACATATGGGGTAGATGGCTCAGTGGTATCGAGTCGGCCTGTGGATCCTGAAAACCCTAGTTCGATCCCCACAGCCGAAAAACAATTTTCACCAATTTAAATCTACTCCTGTGGCTCCCCCTCCACTAATATCTTGGGGGCCGTGATTTGACGGCTGGTGACCGCACTTTATGCGAAAAAATATATCACCTACCGAGATCTGCTTCGGCAGAGTGCCACACCCAGTAATGGGTAAAAAGGCATGATGATATATTTATTTATATAATAGTAGTTTATGTAACAAGTACATAATTTGGATCTTTATTGGACGAGCCGAATTTTATGGCAGAGCGAGCGCAGCGAGCGAGGCTAATAAATAAGGCGAGTCTATAAAGTCCGATTATGTACGAGTTGCATACAACGTTTTATGTTCGACTGCATGGAGAATATTTTCTCTTAAAATATGATTATGTCAATTTAAAACATTTAATTGCATCTCAAAGTGTGCTTCGTTGTTATGCATTTGTTGCTTTATTTATCAAATTGTCAAAGTGAAAAAAGTGTTGAGATAGATGAAGACATTGAAGACGTTCCAAAAGAAATAAAAGATCTTGCATGTAATGCAAGAGAATATCTAACAATTGTATGAAGACACATATAATACATACAGAAAATGGTGTTTAAATATTTCTTTTGAATTTTGTCTTAATGTGATATTGACAGCAGTCCAATTTTGCATTTTTATCGTACTAGTCCAATAAAATACCCGATTATGGACAGTAAACAGTGTCGTAAAACAAGGTAATATGATGCAGTCGAACATAAAAGACATTATGAATGTGGATGAAACGAATGAGGTAGAAATATTGGCCCAAGATTAATTCAAATAAGTAAATGTTTTAAGGGTTTGTACTACCTTATATTGCAGATGGTAGTAGCAGTTCGGTCTATGGATTTGAGAACCCGGGTTCGATTCCCACAGCCGACAATTTACAAAAAATAAATACAGGACGAAACTTTAATGACATATATAATTTTATATACTGATTATAGAACAAGGTAGCAGATTTGGGTAAGTGATATATTTATTCGCGTGAAGTGCGTTTACCAGTCGTCAAATCACAGCTCCTAAAATTATTTGTCGGCTGTGGGAACAAACCCAAACAATTTTCGCTAAATTAAAATTACCCCTGTGGTTTCCTCCTCTACTAACATCTTTGGAGGCCGTGATTTGAAGGTTGGTAACCTTACTTTACGCGCATAAATATATCACTTACCAAGATTTGCGTCAGCAGAGTGCCACGCCCAGTAATGGGCAAAAGGCATGTTCATCATGAATCATTCGCATACATTTATATTTCCGGTTATCAGATCAAGACATCAAGGTTTGAAATCTTGAGCTCTTGCTTGTGAATCGGTCGTTTTAACCAAGAAGCCTTACTCGCTTGTATTATAAAATTAATTACTGACGTTACAGTTAAAAATTGTAATCTTCTCATAATTTCTTGGAATATTTAGGTAATGTTATTAATATAAATGCATATTACATGCAATGGCGTCACATGGGGGCCATATTCCTAACACGGAGTCTGTAATTATAATGAAGCAAGTGCCGAGGGATGCTCATTCTACTCTCGAATCTAACTAAGTCCTTACGACATTACATAATGTATTATTACAGAAGATCATAAAATAAATGCTGCGCGTGACATTTATAATGAAATTGTTAAAGAAAAATTATTTTAATTAAATAATTAATGACATTTTTGAATATTTATTATCAGAAGAATCAGATTTGGCTAGGCCGAACAGCTTTCGGTTTCTATGAGATACTGGTTTCAGTTGGATTACGGCTTCATCCGGATTCCTACTGAATCGAATAACGACAAGTAGAGACATTTTTAAAATACTTTTTTCGAAAACTGTCATATAAAGTTAAAATTTACATGACAACTATCAACACGAGAAATGAGTGTATTTTGTCTACAGAACGCAAAAGACTTTCGCATGCAGAATGCAAAAGTTTCTTGCATTCTGCAATTTTTTGATACAAGAAAGGCTCACAATTTGTCACTTATTTTTTTGCTTAGAAACAATACTTCTATTCTTTAACAAAATTTATATTTAATGTTCCAATTGAGCAATTATTCATATTTATCCCGCTTGAGGAAGCTAACTGGTGTAGTGGAATAGTTTCTTGAGAAATGTAATGCGAATCCCAATAAATCGCAGAAAAAAATTAGAACGTTTGTATGGTTTCTATTGCCAACCAGCTGTCAATTGCTGGTCAGAGAATACCAGATTTGATAGCAATTATATTACATACATTGTTGTCATGGAGACATTAGATGCCACATTAATTAATCCTAAGCGTCAAAATCTTCTCATTATATTATTACTAATTTTGAGACATAGTTTTCGAAAATACGTTGTTTGATACTCGATTGCGAAATGCTTTTGCATTCTCGAATGCAAAAGTAACATTTCGCAATCTAGAAACAAAAATAACTATTAAACATCATTAAATTTGAGGTCTTTATTATATGTCCGTCAGTACGGTGGTGTGGATAGTGATACGGAATTCGAATCCGGAGATCCCGAGTTCGAATCGCACTCAAGCTACAAATTATATAAACTACTACACTGCGGCTCGGTGAGTGCGGACCCTGTACTGTAATTGGGATTAAATTCCTGTTGTACAGCGTAACAAATAAATAAATAAATATCAGACTTTATTTAAAAATCAATATAATATTCTTAATTTCAGTACCAACTTGGGAGGGGAGGGTTTTGCTTAAAATGACGAAAAGGTTAAGAACTGCTTATATAGATCACCAAGATACTGATACAATTATTTATATGAACATATGTAGATTACATAAGAAGTTATAATATATTATAAAATTAATATCATTAATTTTCTCTGAGGTAGGTGGCTCAGTGGTATCGAGTCGGCCTGTGGATCTTGAGAACCCTAGTTCGATCCCCATAGCCGACAAACAATTTTCACCAAATTAAATCTACCACTGTGGCTCCCCCCCCCCCCCCCCACTCACATCATTGGGAGACGAGATTTGACGGTTAGTAACCGCACTTCACGCGAAAAAATATATCACTTACCGAGATCTGTTTAGGCAGAGTGCCACACCCAGTCATGGGTAAAAGGCGTGATGATACATTTATTTATAAAATTATTATTATTATTTCACACTCAAGAAACAAAATTCTTAATTCTCAAACACTTAAGAACAAACTATAGTGACAGTCAGATCTCAAGTACCCCCACTTAACCCAGCAAGCAATCACGCCATCATCGCCACCGCCATCACCGCTGTACACCTTTCACAGCATCTGCTAGTGGGCGCTACCAACATACCTCAGCAACAGCTGAACGCCGAAGAGTTCTCGGTATGCAGACTGCATCTGACATAGTTACGTAACACGAGTGTGAACGTAACGTAACGTAACGTAACGTTCATTCGCGGTTTAGTTTATACGTTTCTAGTTTCCATGCTAGTTTCAGTTCCTGTCTCAGCAACATTGAGCACTGAGCACTGAGCACTGCCCGGGTAAAATGCACGCTTGTGTTTGCAGTCTGGTTCCGTCGTGTCGGGGTCTGGTTGTTGTTAGGAGAACTTCTGGTTTAATTGTTTATGTTGTGGTAATAGTGTTTGGAGCTGTTGAGTGCTAATAGAGGGAGAATGTTTGAATAGGTGCATGCTGTAGCAAGGAGAATACTAGGAGAAAATAAATGTTTGTAACAGCTACAGTATTATTTCAAATTGATGAATTGTTTCGTGTAGGTTTATTTGTCGTCTAGTAATACAGGGTGTTTCAGGATTAGTGTAACAAAATTTATTAGATTATTCCTGAAGTTATGTAGGGTAAAAGATGTCATATTTATTTTGGTTCCAAAATACAAGAGTTCAAAGTTTTATAAATGCATGGAAACTAGTAGGTGTTTATTTATTTATTTATTTATGTTACGCTGTACAACAGGATATGAATCCCAATTACAGTACAGGATCAGCACTCACCGAGCTGCAGTGTGGTAGTTTATATAATTTTTAGCTTGAGTGAGATTAGAATTCGGGATCTACGGATTCGAATTCCGTATCGCTATTTTCACCACCGTAAAAAACAGCAGGACAGAACGACATTTTAATAACGAGAGTGGAAAATAGTTTTATAAACGTCTCTTTAGTTACAAGTGTATAAAATACAAGTATCTAAAGAGTTTATAAAACGAATCACATACTATACGTTTTCTACGATTGCAAATTAAGACAACAAATAAATGTAAAGTTTTATGAAGCTGAAGTTAACTTCACCCTGTGCTAGCCGTGATTAAAATGTTCAAAACCACAACATGTGATTAAGATGTTATTTAGCGCCATGGAAACTAGTACATTAAACGACATTTTAATAACGAATAAGATCAATATTTTCTACTCAAAATGATCTCAGTTATTAAATTTTGTTATATTAATCCTGAAACACCCTGTATATACGACCTGGAATGTCACTAGTTTGCAAGTTAAAATGGGGGGAATAAACGTTGCAAAATTTTACCGCAAGCGGCGCTTTATCCAACGATTTTAGAGATCAGTACGACATTTATCAAATCTTCTCATATAACAATAACAATTTCAGTTGTTCCACAGTGCCAGTAAAACAAAATTTTCATAATTATAATTTTAAATAAATAAAATAAATATATCATTATGCCTTTTACCCATTACTGGGTGTGGCACTATGCAGTAACAGATCTCGACCAGCCGCCAAATTACGGCTCCTAAAGATGTTAGTGGGGGGAGAGCCACAGGGGTCGATTTAAATTGGTGAAAATTGTTTGTCGGCTGTGAGGATCGGACCAGGGTTCTCAAGATCCACAGGCCGACTCGATAGCACTGAGCCACCTACCCCATAATTATAATTTCACATACAATAATTTAGCAAATAGTATGCGTGTGTATAAAAATAAATATTGTATAAATTTTCGGAGAAAATCCCTCTTTAATATATAATATTCCCTGTTTTTTTTTGTAACTCACTAATTCCTTTATGCAGCCTATTTGATGTAATTTTGATCGGAAATTGTAAGTCGATTCTACTAAACGATAATTGTAATTGCGAATCATAATTACTAACAGAAAGGTTGTAAACGAAGCTTAAAACCTGATTGTAAAATGGAAGTTTCAAACTTCGAATCAGTGGACAATTGTTCTACAACCTGAACCTAAAGTAATAATAATAATATATTGCGTGAAACAAAGAGTCATAAAACAATTTATGACCATGTTTAGTTTCATGGTTCATATTTATATAAAAACAAAAATGTTTAAAAAATTTCAACAAATAATTTACGATCATTTTATTTATTCCTTATCAATTACACTATGAATTTCATAATACCAGAAATATTTCGTAACTTAATTCTTTGAAACAATATACTGTTGAATATTAAAACAATCTTTATAAAAGAGATTGAAATAAGGAAATGACAATTATAAACGACAGTTTCTAAGTATTTTCCCTTGTTAGCGATTATATTTATCGCAGATAACGGAACCACATTGTCATATATTGTACAGTTTACACTTTACAGTAAAGTGCAATGTTTTATTTTAACACAAAAACATAATTACTTACATAAAGTAATTAACATATGTACAGAAAAAAATAATAATGCGGTATAAAATGTGTATGCATATCGTACCGTCATTATTATTTTAAATAAAAATGTACTTATAATTTTTATGCTTAGTTGAATGTTGATACAACAAATATTTTTAAATACTTTAAATAAAATATACAAAGATCTAACTTTTGTATCAAGTTTTATTTGAAGTATTTTTATCAAATTTATATAATTTAGAAATGCTTGATAGATAAATATTTACTAAATCCGAATAATTTACACAAAAAGTCTTTTCCACGGCGCTTTGTTTTTATTGCACAACGAACAAATATTATAAACAAATGGATAAATATATAATAACGCCTTTTACCCATTACTGAGTGGGGCACTCTGCCGTAAGAGCTCTTGGTAAGTGATATATTTCTTCGCGTGAAGGGCGCTGACCAGCCGCCAAATCGTGCACCCCAAAGATGTTAGTATAAGAAGAGCCACAGAGGTAATTCTAACGTGATGAAAATTGTTTGTTGGCTGTGGGAATCAAACCCGGGTTCTCAAATCCACAGACCGAAATAAATAATTGTAAATATTTTGTTTAAAACTTAATAAATAAAAGTATTGTCATGGCGACTTTAGCGGCCTCGGCCGGTAAAACGGTATAAACAGTTTGCAAAGAGTAATCATTTTACAGAGTATACTAAAAAATATTTGTTTTCACAGTTCAAACGACATTCTTCTTGTGGACTTGAGAACCCGGGTTCGATTCCCGCAACCAACAATTTTCACGACATTGAAACTACTTCTGTGGCTCCCCCTCCACTTACATGTTTAAGGACCGTAATTTGACGCCTTTATACGCACTTTATACGAACAACATATCACTTACAGAGATCTGCTACGGAAGAGTGGCACACCCAGTAATGGGTAAATGACAGTTAATAGAGACTAAATCTGCTATTTATCATAAGTCAAATTGTACATATTTAATACGATGTTAAAATTTAGTTCACATATTTCCCGTTTACACTTCTTGCTGATTGCGCGCTGTACAACAAAATACATTTGATTATAAAATACAAAAAGTAATTAACACTGGTTCATTTTTAATTTCTGAGGAAAAATTAAGTTTTTATCAGATTAATATTAACCGTAAAACCAAATCAGTTTTTATGAAAACCACAAAAATGTCAAGCAGAAGTGGTTGATTATAATTATTAACGTATGCGACGCTTTTTATTCTGCGAATTATTCCTATGTCTAAACGCGGAAATGAATTCATGCCTCTAATTTATGCGTGAAATTTGTGTATAAAACGAAGAAATATTTCCTAAGACACAAACGGAATAAGAACTAAAATTAAAAGGAAAATAAGTGCGAACTTTTCCAGTAAATAAAACTTAATTACACTGCATAAGGTGGTATTAATTACGGACATCATTATGAAGTTATTTTTAAAGCAGATTTCATTTTTATAATGTCTTATTTACTCCATAAAATTTTATTAGCATCGTTTGTTCTAAGTCTTTATTAATATGGTTGCTCTCATTACATTCTTTTCACAAGAAACAAATAAAAATTTAATTTTTAATGAGACTGATGCTGATGCTACTGAATAAAAGAAAGTTAATGAAAACATAAAAGAAAATATTTATAAAGATATAAAATACATATTTTCTAAAGTATTTTTAGCTGTCGGTTTTTTTTTGGCATTATGTATTTTCATTTATTAAATATTCCGAAATAATTTTAGTGATTAGCAGCAGAATAATTAGTTATTTGTATCTTGTATTTGAAGTATTTTTCTTTATTAACTTAATTAGGAAATATAATTATGAAAATTAAATTAAAATAAAGAAATAATTGTTTTTAATATATGTTTATTAAAGTAAACTGGAAAATTAAATTAATGAGAATAAACTAAAAATTTTATTTTTATCAATTTATTGGTTTAATTTTATAATTTAATAGATATGTCATACTCATGTGCATAACTAAATATCCATAAAAACTAAATCTATTAGGTCTAGTATATATTTTCCTTTTTAAAAAATATTTATTAAGAAACAGTAAATGTCAAAATTATGACAGTTGTAGCAATGCTTCATTACTTTAATAATTAAATACAATAATATTTTATCATATTATATGACTGAAAATACAGTGACGATATTAAATTTAAAATTAAACTTATACTTAAATGAAATGGAAAAAAAACAAAATTAAATGGCTAAAAATTATATACAAAATTAATTCGGACACGTAGAATTCAATGCAATTGTGTTTATATTTCGATTAGTTTTTTTTAAGTCATAGACTACGGACAAGTAGATTTGTTCTCAAAATTTACCTCATTATATTTTATACTTTTCGGAAAAAATATCTCAAAAATTTAACAAGATATGAAGATGCGCTTATTATTTGATTGATTATTTCAAATAAAAACATACAGAACATAAAAGCAAGCAACTGTAAAGTACAAAAACGTTGAATGAGAAAATGCAATTCTTTTCTTAATCCATGTGATATTTTATTTCTCATAATATAATAAATAATGAATTATAATTGGAGCAAAAACTGGTGTACAAGGTGATTTAATAACTGCGTGTACTCGTGTAAAATTCCTTATAAGCAGAATTCTCATGAATATATTTTCTTATGCAATGCAAATTAATTTATGAAAAACTTGTAAACAAAGGACTATACAGAAGGAATGGAATTTGCGGAGGGTTAATGTACTTTTACAATTAAATCACTGTATCATTCATCAGCACAGATCTCCTGATTGAGAAGTAGATTCTTCATTTTATTAGAGAAATTTCTTTAAATAAATATATCATCACGCCTTTTACCCATTACTGGGTGTGGCATTCTGCCTAAGCAGATCTAGGTAAGTGATATATTTTTTCGCGTGAAGTGCGGTTACCAGCCGTTAAATCACGGCCCCCAAAGATACCAGTGGAAGGGGAGCCACAGGGGTAGATTTAAATTGGTGAAA
Source organism: Pterostichus niger (assembly GCA_947425015.1). Classification (NCBI taxonomy): domain Eukaryota; kingdom Metazoa; phylum Arthropoda; class Insecta; order Coleoptera; family Carabidae; genus Pterostichus; species Pterostichus niger. The sequence goes on along the minus strand of OX380336.1, from coordinate 7,286,613 downwards.
ATGTTTGTCGGCTGTGAGGATCGAACCAGAGTTCTCAAGATCCACAGGTCGACTCGATACCACTGAGCCACCTACCCCATTAATTACAGAAAAGTATTGAATGGAATACTTACTACCTATTTTTTTTATGAAACTACATGATAAACTATAACAAATAGTGAAAACGTTTTTTTTTTTTTGTATTTTGCGACCTCCATTGATCCACGATAGTTATTTGTATCACTAGTCCAGAAACTGCTATTTTTGCGATTGCGAGTATATTTTGAAAGGACAAGCCGCAGGCGAGGCCTTTAAATACGAGCACTCGCCAAATAGTTTCTGGACGTGTAATACACAAGATTTTTCGCGCCGACGTTTTTGTAATATATATATATATATATATATATATATATATATATATATATATATATATATATATATATATATATATATATATATATAATCATTTTACATCCCTTAATACCCTTGCGAGTGTCGGATGTTTTTGTAAATTTAATAAAAAAGTTTAATTTATTACTCACATTCTAAATGTCAGGGAATTTTTTTATGTTGGTATCATCTAATTGTCAGAACTGTACTTTTAATTTTAATTAATTATTTATTGTTCATCAATTTCCATCTTAATTACACTGTCCAGTTTATTTAATAAACATAAAACATAATTCATTTCTTTGTCTATTTCACGACTTGTCATTCCAGTATTATAACCTAAACAATCAACATATTTTATTTGGATTTTACTTTGCTAATTCGATTATAATTACTTACAATTTTGTTTAAAATATTTATGTATAAATATTCTGTTTTCTTGTATTGAAAATACTCAACTATGAATATTTTATCATAATATTTTTACGCCAATGCAATATTTTGACATTTCGTACGTTCAGGAGTTCGCTATACTAGTGATGCCAACATATAACCATAAAATGTCACTAATTTTTGCCGGCCTCGGCCGGCAACACATGGTTTCCGGACGATTTTTAGTTATGTAATACTGCTAATGCCGGACGGTGGCGCGAAAAATTATTTGTTGTCCTTAATTTTATATAAAAGGTTGTTCAATATTGGTTTATACCCTAAAAAGTTATAATTATCTCACATTTTTTAACAATTCATTAATTTGAATTAAAAGCTATTAAGAGTTGCTAGCTCAGTTCGATAAAATTAATAAACGTCAATCAACAAATTTCATTTAATTGAAAATGCCATTGAATATTATTCTTATTTCTATTAAAATCACAACAATCAAACAAATATGGAGTAAATAGTTCAAAATAAACGCGTCGACCTGTGCATTTGAGAACTCGGGTTCGATTTCCACAGCCGACAAATAATTTCCATTACATTAATAATATCCGAGTGGCTTGCTTGTACTAATATATTTGGGTGTCGTAATTCTACAGCTGGTCATCGCACTTTACACGCAAAATATATCACACGTCACACCTAATAAAAAGTAAAAGGCGTGATGATATATTTGGTTATAGCTATTATTTAAGAAGCTAATTATTAAAAGCTAGACAGGAAAGTATGTGAAAAAATTCTGTCGCAACCATTAAATGCGCATCGGAGTCATGGAAAAAAAGATAACAGACGAGTTAATCAACATTTATCCAGGATTTCAACTCGAGTTCTTCATGAAAACTGCGCAAGGCCAAACTTACAAAGCAGAGAAAGAGCTTATTCATTTTTGCAACTCTTAAATCTATAAAACAGGTAAAGTATTTTCATTCATTATGTATAAACCCACCATTAGTTAAATTAAATTTTACTTGGGTTTTCATATTCCATCTTGTTTATATTATAGGATGTATTGATCGAAATTATGACGCACACGTTTTTAATAGCGTAATTTTACAACCTTTGGAATTAATTAAGAGAATTAATTTTTACCCTCATATTTTTGAACATGATTAAAATTTGAAAATAACATTTAATACTGAAACTGTCTATACATTCTCTTCCAGTTAAAAATTTGTATACATTTCTATATAGAGTTGTCAACATCCGATAAATTATTAATTTAAATAAATATATCATCACACCTTTATACTCTACCTAAAGAGATCTCGGTAAGTGATATATTTTTTTCGCGCGAAGTGCGGTTACCAGCCGTCAAATCGCGGCCCTCAAAGATATTAGTGAAGCCACAGGGGTAGATTTAAATTGGTGAAAATTGTTTGTCGACTGTGGGGATCGAACCAGGGCACGCAAGATCCACAGGCCGACTCGATACCACTGAGCCATCTACCTCATAATTATTAATTCAGATATCCGAATTTATAATTATCCGGAGAATCCGATATTCACAAAACCGGAATTCGAAGAATCCAGTATGTGCAAAACCGAAATCCAGATTCCTTAATAACTTCGTCCATATATACGGAAGATATCGGTTCCCGGACAATTCTAGATATGTCAAAATTCAGACAAATTACTCGAATTCCATTCAAGCTTAAAATGTCATATTCCGGACCGGTGAGTCCGGAGCCTGTACTGTAATTGGGATTAAGTTCTTGTTGTATAGGGTACCATAAATGGATGTGGCAGATCTTGGTAAGTGATATATTTATGCGAGTAAACTGCAGTTACCTGCCGTTATATCACGGCCCCCAAAATGTTAGTGGATTTCTTTTAATTTAAATTATTTTATAAATAAATATATCCTCACGCCTTTTACCCATTACTGGGCGTGGCACTCTATCGAAGCAGATCTCAGTAAGTAATATATTTTTTCGAGTGAAGTGCGGTTACCAGCCTTCAAAGATATTAGTGGAGGGGGAGCCACAGGAGTAGATTTAAATTGGTGAAAATTGTCAGCTGTGGGGATCGAACCAGGGTTCTCAAGATCAACAGGCCGACTCGATACCACTGAGCCACCTACCCCATAAATTAATTTAACATATATATTATTTGTTTATAAGTTTCAGGTAAAATGTTATACGTAACACGTCAGTAAAGCGTCGTACAGGATTCGCTGTCGCTCGGCATAAAACTATCTACTCATCCTGTAATTGAACGCTTTCCTGACTTTTTACATAAATAACTAATAACTATTATAAGCTGCTAAGAAAATATATTTGTGTGAAATTAATTAAAATTTAAAAGTGAAGGCTGAATCAACTAAATTAAATTAAATATGGCGGAATATTGGTAGTAGCTTTTCCTATTGTGAACTGCGCTTCGATCATTGCACATTTTACAAAGGAATGTTATTGTCATGTTAAAGACAACAATTAAAAGGCGGAAGAAAACCAATTGTTTTTATTTATTGTTTATAAATGTAATTTTTAATTATGTTTACGTCAGTCTATTGTCTCTTGCAGTTTGATGTAATAATTAAATTATTATAACTACGAAACATAATGAAATAGTAATTATAGAATCGTGTGACTGTAAAAAAATCTAGTCGAGATGTATGTAGCATATATACCCATAAATTAATATGAAAGTCTCCCATTATAGGCAACGTTATTAAAGAAATAAATGATGAATCATCGACGACTTATTTAGTAAGATAGTTTAAAAAACTGATAACAAAAACTTGTTATCATTACACAATATTTATGTATTGGCCAAAAAACAAAACAATATGTTATAAATTACTTTCAACTCAAACAATATGATTCAATTATTTATTCAAACATTAAAAGTAATTATATTATAATGGCTAAATTTTATAATAATATCTAATTAAAAATAGATACAGGATGTAGAATGATTAGTCAGTATTTAAAAAAAAATGTAACAATTAATTCATTGTACTTAAATTTACTTATTTACTAAACTGCATATCATGATTAGATTCCCAATTACTGTGGCTTATAAACCGATATTATAAAGGAATTTAAGTCATTCGAATGCAGTCATATTTTTTGTTTTAATAGTGGAATACGTAAATCTTGCTTGTGAAATGATAGCGCTACCATTGTGTTACAATTGCCCGATTTGTATTAATAAATGTATATAATATTTATTTATTTAAATATAAATAAAATATAAATACATCATCACGCCTTTTACCCATTACTAGGTGTAGCACTCTGCAGGAGCAGATCTCGGTAAGTAATATATTTCTTCGCGTGAAGTGCGGTTACCAGCCGTCAGATCACGGCCCTCAAAGATATTAGTGGAGGGGGAGTCACAGGGGTAGATTTAAATTGGTGAAAATTGTTTGTCGGCTGTAGGGATCGAATCAGGGTTCTTAAGATCCACAGGCCGACTCGATACCACTGAGCCATCTACCCCATTTATTTATGCTACTTAATCCCAATTCTTAAAAATATACATCATCACGCCTTTTACTCATTACTGGGTGTGGTATTTCGCCGTAGCAGATCTCGGTAAGTGATATATTTTCCACATGATGTGCGGTTACCAGCCGTCAAATAATACGTACTAGCACAAATAAATTTTGGCAAGACTCGCTTTCGTCGCACGTCTAAACAAACAAATCCAAAAATCACATGCACAGATGCAATAATCCGTTATATTCAATATTACTTCATATATTTATTTAAATTCTAGACAAGGCTCGCTTCGATAATATGTAAAAGAAACAAAGCCTACGCCCATAGAACGCTATTATATTTGTTTTTGGCAAAATTGGCATAGTTTATTTCTGAATTTCATAGTTTTCCTGAATTTCACATTTTGCCTGTAACCTAAAAATATTGACATATCTAACAAATATTTTGCGATGTTAAAAGTTAACAATTTAATTTGAACAATATTGCACCATATTATAGGCATTTTATATTTATGGCTGTCAAAACTTTCTAAAAAACTTTAAAGAAAAATACTTCAAATAAAAGTTATGAAGAATTAAATTATCTACCACGTTTATTTGAAGCATTTTTCATTAAAATAATTTTTAAAGATTTCATAGCTAAAATTAAAATTTCAATATGAAAGTTTATTTTTAATTAATGTTTCAATAAGTTTGTCTATTTTGTCTAGACTTAAAGATGGCGTCGATTTTGTTATGGTCAGTTTCACAAGCAAAAATTACATTTTAAACTTGGTTTTAATTAATACAAGCAACAGTTTCAAGTAATATGGCATATTTTATATTGCTTTTACAACATTCGATGGCCTTTTATTTGTTTAAACTAAGTTTAAAATTTAAGTTTTGTTGATGCAGCTGAACAATGCAAGCATTTATCTCTAAATTAATTTATGAATATTTGACAGAGCACTTTTAAATTATGGCAAAATTGTCAAGTATCTGAGTAGATGGTAGCAATGAAGTTGTCTGGCTTTTGTTCATAATTTAAATTATAAATTATTTACGTTTATTTTGCATTTCATAAAGTTATTAAAACGTTCATTGCACCTTATATAAACTCAAGCAATATTCTAGTTCTAGCAAAACAAACAATAGATAATCTAGAAGAAACGTACAACAAAGAAGCAAAATATGAATACTCACGTAAACAAGAAATTTTGTAGAAATTCACCACACAATCACAATCCAGCAATTACCACATATCACAACACTTTACCAAAAATACCAAAACAATAACCTCAAATACACAAAATGACAGACTCACAACACCGCTCTGCTTGACACTATCACTTATAGTGGCACTGTAACACAGGTATGCCGTGTCGGGTGTCCTTGAGTTCGCGAGCTGATTCAATGAGTCATACACCTGGTGAACTAACCTAACCTGATCCACGAAGTGAACGACAATAAGTTACGGAGAAACACGCGCCCGTACTAGTCAATGTGCGAACGCTGACTGCCGCGATTGTGTTCAGTGAGGTAATGGCAGTGGGATGGGGCAGAGGTTGTCAAACGGTTTCGAAAAGTGCACTGATTTCATTTTATCTCTAAAGTCTATCTCACATCAATATAACGTACAGTGGTGTGTCAGGATAGGAATGTTTGACGAAAATTAATTGCGGGATAAATATTTATTTATTTATGTTAAGCTGTACAACAGGGGTAGATTTAATTTGGTGAAAATTGTTTGCCGGCTGTGGGGATCGAACCAGGGTTATCAAGACCCACAAGCCGACTCGATACCACTGAGCCACCTACCCCAGAGAAAATTAATGATATTAATTTTATAACATATTGCAACTTCTTATGTAATCTACATATGTTTATATAAATAATTGTATCAGTATCTTGGTGATCTATATAAGCAGTTCTTAACCTTTTCGTCATTTTAAGCGAAACCCTCCCCTCCCAAGTTTGTACTGAAATTAAGGATATTATATTGATTTTTAAATAAGGTCTGATATTTATTTATTTATGTTACGCTGTACAACAGGAACTTAATCCTAATTACAGTACAGGGTCCGCACTCACCGAGCCGCAGTGTGTTACTTTATATAATTTTTAGCTTGAGTGAGATTCGAACTCGGGATCTCCGGATTCGAATTCCGTATCGCTATCCACCCCATCGTACTGACGGATGATGAATATGATTCTTGATTTTAGATTTATTGGTTAGATTTTTGAGTGTTTACCAGCAGTTGTGTGGAGTTCACCTTCAAAAACAAGCACAGGAAGATGCTTCCTTCCTGTCTTATCTTTTTTCCATTTTCTGTTTTTACTATAGAGCGTCCAACTGCAATTGTGTGGAATTCAGTTTCAAAAACAAGCGCAGGGAGGTGCTTCCTTCCTTTCTTATATTTTTTCATTTTCTGTTTTTACTAGAGTGTCCAACTGCAATTATGTGGAATTCAGTTTCAAAAACAAGCGCAGGAAGATGCTCCCTTTCTTTCTTATCTTTTTGATTCATTTTCAGTTTTTACTATTCAGTGTGTAACTGCAATTGTGTTAAATGTATTTTTAAACAAGCGCAGGTGATGCTGCCTTCATTTCTTATAGATTCGTTGTTAGAGAAGTGGGCGTAAGTGAAGATTTACGAAACAGGTGTACAGGAGCGAATTGATGAATGTTTGTTGCGTGTTGATGGATTTTGGTTGTGAGAAAAGAAAGAGTTCGTATGGAGGAAGTGTTAATGTGGTCGAAACGAGTATCGTGTGTCAGGATGAGAATGTTGACGGGTTCGTGCTACCCCATTTAATGCGATATAGCGTGATGTTATGTATGTATGTATACAAATTCAAGAAACAAAATTGAAGTTAAATCTATTTTTAAGCTTAACTATAAAATGAGCAACATACATTTTCGTATGTCAGAATGTTGCTTTTAATTTTCCATCGCATACCTACGCTGTATCAGTGTGACATAAACATAATGAATTATTGTAGTACCGAAACTTATTAAATTGAAGCAAATTGAAGTTAAATGTCATATTAAGTTGTCAAATATTGATTGATTTGTCAGGTTATGTTAGATTTTAAATATAAATTTTTTTCAGGTATATTCATAAAATAGATTAGCTGTTAATATCATTTTTAATTCCAATTTTAATACCGTTTCTAATAGTGGTTTGTTATTAATTTATATAGAATACAGTTCTGTGATGCCCTTAGTTGTAGTTTTAGTATTAGTTTCATATATCGTTTAACTTTGATAAATAAATAAATATATCTTCTCGCCTTTTACTCATTACAGGGTGTGGCACTCTGCCTAAGCAGATATCGGTAAGTGATATATTTAACTTTGAAAGGGCGTAAAATATATCACTTAACAAGATCTGCTACGGTAGGGTGCTACACCCAGTAATGAGTAAAAGGCGTGATGATATAAATTTATTTTTCGAATGTTTGGCCGTAATGTTGTTTTTATTCAGACATTATTGTATTTTTGGTTATATCCAAGATTAAATCAACAAGAACCCTCGGACCATCGCATTTGAAGCGACCGCACTAACCTTCTATGGTACAGCCACAACTGTATGTAATTGTTATTGGTGTCACAATCAAAAATGAATGTAGACAGGACTTGCTTCGCTTGCATTTTTAATAATGATACTTTAAACGTAAAGAAAATACAAGCTCAATCTATTCAAGCCGTTAAACTCGAATTGAAACATAAACTTGAATAGCAAATGCACTTATTTGATCCACTATTTTCAAATTATTTTAGAAAACAGGGTTATAAATTAAAAATTATAAAACAATTATTAAATAAATTGTATAAATAATTCATGAATAAAATCTAAATAATGCAACGTCTCAATTATAACAAAATATTTAATTAACTGACCTGTCAAAATATTGCATCCTCGAACTAATTATTTGCTAATAAATACAGCAATTAAATTGCAAATAAATGAAAACCAAATAACACTTTCAATTAATGTAGAAATAGCCTAATGAAAGTTAAATTAAATGAAGTAATTAAATAATTAGAACATAGGTACTAAATTGTAGTATTTAATCTTTGCCTAATTAATTTAATATTTGTTTTTGAATCTTATGAAAGAATTACAAAACGATAATATAACAAAATAATCATGACACACATATTTTGAGAAATTATACTTTAAATAAATAAATAAAAAGCTTACGCGCTATGGTAATGTGAGATAAAATTACAAATAAAAAAAAACAGTCGATGTAATGACAAAATTCATTCACTATCTCAAGAGCATGACAACAATCTTTTGCTACGGATAAAGAAACAACATATTTTCAAATTATTTTGATCATTTGACAGCATATATTTGTCACTGTCAAATGTTTCTAAATTATTTTACAAATAAATGTTTCAGATAAAACTGGTCGAAAATTTAGTTTTTTCTAAAATAATATTGAAATGTTCTACGACGAATAATAAAAAGCTAGTAATTTTATTATTACACGGGCGTCGTGTTATATACATTCTAATTTTGTCCTAAAATGATAAAAAATGTAGGTTACTTTTTCGGTGGACAGAGACATTCTTTGCCTTCAGCGCCTAACGACCTTTTAACAAAGAAGCCCTAAGCCCGCAGGGCATATGCTCCCCAAATGCAAGCAAGTTTTTGGCAAACTTTAGAAATATACAACTATCTAAAACGGATTTTTTTCTATTTTGCGTTCATAAGGAAGTCATTACGAAACCCAGTTGCGTATTTAAACGTTCATTACAATACGCAACATTTTGTTTTAGACGGTTGGTAGTAGCGGATGACATACTGAACCTATCAAGCTGAGAATATCATAATTTCAATATAACCTCAAAATCTTAACAATTGGATAAATGTCAATAACAGTTAAAATTGCCTTAAATTGAGTTGGTTTTAAATATATCAGATTTTAAATTATAAATAACTCATTTTCTAAGATTTTTATCGCACTTATCCTTTAGAAAACTCGCCTGCGGCTCGTTTTTTAAACTTGGACGCGTACGAAAAAACATATCTTACAAAACTCGTTCTTTAATACATTCCTGTGTCACTATATATACTAAATTAGTTTTGAAATTATACAAATTTTAGGTTACATTGTCGGTAGGCACTATTTTTGTGGCAAAATTATTTCTCTGTGACTTATTTAATTATATTAATATGAAATTAAATTTTACTGTTTGTGAAATTTACATATTCAATAAATAATAACTTCTTATTTCAATTTAATATATTCAAAAATAGAATAAATTAGTCACTAGTTGAATGGATTTATTAAACATTGTAGAACAAAAATGAATGAAAATTTAGTGGTTAATGTTGTTATATATTTCTTTTGTAAAATGTCAAATAAATAATTCAGCCCTCAATAAAACGTTTGAGGGTCGCAGCACAATCGTCACACAATCAGAAAGCAGTGTAAACAAACGTTCCCCGTTTAGAGACTAGGTATGACGCACGCTCGCATCAACGCTACAGTTCACCGTACTCTCCAACCAGGTCTCTTCACCCCCACGCAAGCTCAAAGCTCCGCGATCGCCGCTTATACGCAGAAAGCTCGACTTGAAATACCTAGTCGAATGCCCTGCGCGGCAGGAAAATCTTTTGTCGCGTCGCTGAGAAGTTTTTTTTACTTCCCCTAACGAAAATAAAATATGAATGACATCAAAGGGTGCCACTAGGTGGCTTTTAATTTTTGTTTGGATTTCAAAGACCTAATTACCCATGATGTATTTTTTAACGTTTTGTGATATTTTGTTAGGCCATTTTAGGTTTGTTCACGTTTAGGTGGGTAATGTTGCATGAGATATTTTCAACCAAATATGGGGTTGAAATAATAAACGAATTTATTTTAGTGAAACGACTTTTTTTATGAACCATGATTCTACCGAATTAGATATCTACTAAATATTATTAATTATTAATTAAGGGGCATTTTATAAAATAGACAAAGAAAAATACTATAAAAAATATGCAGGATATTTCCCTTAAAACAAGCAGAGCTTTTTTGGGCGACCTATTGACTTTAAAGAAAAATGTTATGTACATAAAATGATCAAGAATAAGAGGATAAATTGTTTGTAATATGGTTGTATACAGGGTGCTAAAAAAGGGTACAAAAATTTCAAGGTATATTCATTTCGATGTGCTGATTCCCAAACAATTTTTTTTTTTAATTCGCAAAATTCTGGACATTCTTCTAGAAAAGTACATTTCTAGTGCCACTAGTCGACACGTAATTTTTAATCAAATTAATTCATTTGTTATTCAACATCAGTTACGTGTACAAAATCCAATATTATTTTTATTAAGCACATCGAAATGATTTTTTTTACCTGTTTTTAACACCCCCTGTATAACCAGTGGTATCAAAATTTTATTGGTGGATATTTTTATATATTTTTTAAAGTTAGTGTTTATCAAAAAAAAAGTATTTATTGAAATAGACCGCTTTTTGATTTATTTATTTGACGACTGGTACGCCCGCACATCATGCAGATATATATATCACTTACCCAGATCTGCCACGACAGAGTGCCACATCCAGTAATGGGTAAATGGCGAGATATTTATATTTTATTTTTTATTTAAAACAACTTTTGCTTCAAACATTTTTCCAACTTTGACTACACAATTAATAAAAAAATAGACCAATCAGATAACTTAATTGTACTCTGTCGTAGCAGATCTCAGTAAATGATATATTACCAGCCATCAAATCACGGTCCCCAAAGATGTTAGTGGAGGGAAGCCACAGAGGTACTTTTTAACATTGTGAAAATTTGTCTATCTCGGATAATATAATTTATTTTTAGCGAATGTCAATTATTTAAAATAAAATTAAAATTATATAAATTGTGATCGTAACAACAGACTTTTACTTTTAATTCTATGACACTTCACTAAAATATGATTGTTATCTGTTATAATAAAACGTTGTTAACATGAATAAAACCTGCTGCTATCTATTTCCATCAAATCTCAAGTGACAATTTACCGATAATTCATTTCAGCTGAATGATTAATTGATAAAATTATCAGTGTTTCATTGTGACGTCAACCTGTTAAAAATACATTATTACCTAACACCCTAAATAATGGGTAAATATGTCTCGACGACAAAGGTTAAAAAGGCAAACAAAGTATGTAAAATGTCATTTTATTTATTTATGATTATTAGCAAATGTTCTACAATAACCCTAATTTAACCGAGCAATCCCTACAGGACCTAAACAAACAGCAGGAGTGGTTATATGACCAAACTTTCCGAGAAGTGGTTATCTAAAATATTTACTTTTGTCCGAGTTACAGCTGAAATGACATCCTGAAAATGTCTACAAATTTTGGTATATTTATTTACTTGGGTAACCGAAAAATTTAAAATGTTTTATTTCTGAAAATTTATTTATAAATTGTACCTTTGTAATAATGTAAATAATTCTTATCTATGTTTACAACACAAATATTGTTTTTATTAAATATTTCGTTTACTAAAAATAAACTTGTTTTACAAATATAAAACATTCATGAATACAAATAACTCTTATTCCCTTTTCCGTTAAGATAAAAAATGTACAAATATAAATTAAAAAATAATGGTATATTCTAAAATAACTTTTATTTCAAAATATACCAGTACATATGTTGTTTTTATTTACTTATTATTCTATACAACATTAAGTAAATTTCTATAAGAGTTTTGAAGTTTAATAGAAAATATCAAGTTTAGCAATAATATTAAAATATTTTTTTTAAAGTACAACTATTCAAAATGGTTGCCATTTTGTGATTGCGATGTTAAGTATCATATAGAGCCAATGCGTATGCTTAACAACCTAAGACGCACTCTGTTACTATACCTATTACACTCCGTAACAATATAATGAGGTCATACTAAAATAGGGTAGGGGGCTCCATTGTATAGCCAACCTGTGGATTTTAAAACTCGGGTTCGATTCCCACAGCCGACAAACAATTAAAACTATACCTGTGGCACCACTTAACAGCATTGAGGGTGGTGATTTGACGGCTGGTAACCACCCTTCACGCTCATAAATATATCACGTACCGAGATCTGCTGGATTTAACAAATAATTACACTTGTCAAATGAGGTTGAAGTTACATTTGTATAAGTCAAATTAATTTGATTCTAATTAAATCGTACGCTTAAAAGCATGAATAGTAGAAACCCGCAAATTTATTAAACATCATCTAAATAGAAAACAATATACAGTTTTAGAAAGTCTTAATTATAATTCATTAAGTCATAATAAATTTTTTTAAATTTTGTGACTTCAGACTTAAGAAAAAGTGAATTGCAAACAGCGCAGCTCACATATAATTGTAAACACATATATATGATCTAATTTAACATATTAAAAAATATGTAAATGAAATTTAAATAACTTTCGTGGCAAATATGTATGGATATCAGTTATTTAAAACAAAGTAAATAAACTGTAAGATTACCTTAGTCAAAGGTTTAATTGCCATTAACACAATTTCCTGATCTACACAATTCAGTTGGACTCCTTTCACTGATTTGTGTAAACATAACCAAAGTTTCGAACTAGGTAGTATTTAACAACCATTATATCTAAGTAACATAATCATTAATATATATATATATATATATATATATATATATATATATATATATATATATATATATATATATATATCTATTTAAAATATAGTTATCAATTCTATATAAAAAGAAGTAAACATAACAATAACCTCAAAATTAACTAAGAGTTAGACGAAGACAGAAGACATGCTTAGTAGAAAGAATTTTGAACACACTAGATGTGCGAGAGAGATGGTTAAAAAAATATCGCAATGCTCTAACGTTAAATTTAATAACATTAAAAAGTCAAATATCTTAAAAATTAATAACATTTTTTTGGTACGAAGTTTTTGGGTCTAGTCTTAATATAAACGACTAATTTATTGGTTTGAGACTTTAGTGGAGGACCCAATTACAGTACAGAGGGGGGAGGAGTTACAGCTTAAAGTAAAATTCAGGGTTCGTAAATATCATGATATTTATAATAAATATCAAAATATCTGATATATAGGATATATATCAGATAAATATCACTTTTTGGATATTTATTTTTTAATTTTAGTTTTTGTACACATTTAGAAAAATTGAAAAATTCGATAAATTTCACTTTTTCGCAGGCTATATCTCAAAAACTAAACAAGATATGGAAATGCGCTCAACGGCGTTGAATTCCCCGTGTCCAAATTGACTTATAAGCAAATTTTCATACAATTTTATGCAATTTAATATTTTTAATTATTTCCTAAGGGGTACCCCTTTGGTTTTTTCAGATTTTAATTCAATTTTCCCAAAAATCCTTAATCGTAGGATTATTAAAACGAAAATTTACATACATATGTATTTTGACCCACTGAATCCAGTGGTGCAATCTTTAAATGCATATGACTTCTGGTTTTCGAGAAAATGTTAAAAAACCGCTTTTTGCGATTTTTTGGCGGAAAATTGAAAAAAAATAAAAATCGCTGAAACTATGTTTATAAGTTAACTGAAGCACGAGAAAATTAATGCCGTTGAGCGCGTTTTCATATCACATTTAGTTTTTGAGATATAGCCTCAGAAAAGTAGAAAAACTGAAAAATTCGAAAAATTTCACTTTTCCGGAGGCTATATCTCAAAATCTATTTGATATTTTTATATAATGGATATATATCATTACAAAAATATGACGATATATATCAAAATAAATATTATGATATATATCGATCGATATATATCTTCGAACCCTGGTAAAATTTGAATCACCCAAATACAATTTATTGGATAAAAGACAATAAAGACAAAATTAATTGTCCGTTCCTTGGTGAAACTAGGTTTAATAAAATATAAAAATATGTAAGTAACACTTGTCAAGTGTTACTTTAGTATTTTTATATTTTACAATTTATTGGATATAAGCTGAAATCAGCGAAATTTGAATGCACGATTTCTTGCTTATTAATTGATAAACACAAGTTTTACCACCGTTTTATCCATTAGGCTACAATAAAACCACATCTCTGAAAATAGAATAATATCTATAATCTTATTAATATTCGTATACATATTTATATTTCTAAACGCATAAAGCAATTTACCTTGAAACTTTAGTTTGAAGAATTCTTTAATAGCCATGTTCAACTTTAACCATAAATTTATCAAAATTAATTCTATGCGTATTTTCCAGTTTAAAATTCATATTTTTTATACATGATTAATTATTTCTTTTAAAAAATATATTCATTTTTTAAAATATCTTACAATATAAACCTTATAATACAAACTCGTATAACATGTAAAGTTGATATAATATAGATAATATATGCGTACGGGAATATTAGGTAAATTGACGCATGTATCAGTCTTCAGAAGGGATGGGGGCGGTAAAGGGGTTGACCGTAGGCGGCGGGTGAAACATAGAAGCAGCAGGAAACCTTACCACCCCATCCAGAGTGTGTGAGTCAGCTGTATGGAACACACACTTGTGCTACTGGTTGCCGCAAAAATGTTGGCAAGAAGCGTTTAAAATCTAGATTTATTTGAAAGATTTCTAATTAATATTTTACGTAAATTGAAGTAAGTTATTATTATGTCAAATATGCAATATAAGATAACAATACATATACAAGGTGTTACACGAATAAAAAACACCCTGTTTATTTATTTATGTTACTCTGTACAACAGGAACTTAATCCCAATTATAGTACAGGGTCCGCACTCACCGAGCCGCAGTGTGATAGTTTATATAATTTTTAGCTTGTGTGAGATTCGAACTCGGGATCTCCGGATTCGAATTCCGTACTGACGGAATAAAATATAACTGCGTTTGAGTGATTTGAATTCCACTATAAATCAACTATAATAATAATAAATAACTAAGGCAATATGCTTTCGAGAATAAGATTACACAGTCACCAATTTTCTTATATTCCAGATTGAGATTTTCATTTGAAGTAACGTCCCAAATTCTGCGGATTTCCAGTGCGTTTCCTCGCACTTTTCTCTTTTGTACGTGACGTAATTAATCTAGAAACCTTCCTCGTGGATGCCGGAATGGTAAAAGACGGGCAGAGGGTTAATTTTTCTCGCGGAACGAAACAAGTCTCTTAGCGCCTTTGATTCATCGCCGCCCTGATTTGAAATACGCGAAAACGGAGAGACGTAACCCTCGCACGATTTTAAGGGCGAAAACAGCGGATTTAAGGGTTAAACTGATGGATATTGAAGTGGAAAATAGCGACTTTGTGATTGGAGTGTTGATAGTTATTTGAGAGGTATTATAACAGCAAATACAGTACCTCTATTTGCGTTTGACTTTATTTATAATTTTATACCACTCTTTTTGCGATTTTATATAATGATTACATAATAACTATACAATTTGTACGAAAATTACTATACAGGATGTTTCACAACTTAGAGCAAAAAATTAAAGGGTATATTCTGTACAACGTGCTGATCATGAAACAAAAAGAATTATTTTTTTAATTCGAAAAATTAAGGGTTGTTAACTTAAAACATTTTTTGTAGTACTGCACTGGATTCGCTTTCCTATTAAACACAAACAATGAAGTAGGTATCAACTACGAAAGAATAATTACACAATTCAATTATTAGCAGTTATTTATAATAGAATTTTATTTAATTAATAACTTTAACATAATCATCCACCCAGTGGAAGAGGCAACGAAAAATTTTGGACTGGGAAACATGGAAAATCTGTTAGCATACTGTGACGTCACCCGAGCCAAGGTTCGTCAGTTCGAATCCGCCTGCCGACAATGTGTGATTTGTCGTAAAATATAAAAAATACAGCTACATGTATTTATCACACTCGGGCGCTATAAGCTAGTCATTTATACGCCTTAAATAATCTGACTAAAGAAACCGGCAGTACGGCAGTGTTAAAACTTCGGCTCGGTGTGTCCGGCTCCTATGTTCCGAAACGGAATGATGGGACTCATTATTAAACATGGAAAATAGTTTTGCGATTTAAAAAAAATCTTTTTGTTTCATGATCAGCACGTCGTACAGAATATACCCTTTAATTTTTTGCTCTAAGTTGTGAAACACCCTGTATATGCAGATGTGAAATAAAAAGAAAAGTGAAATTTTGTCGTTTTATGTATATTCTTCTGAATTTACAGTTGGAAAACGTCAAAATTTATTTGAATGTGTTACCACATGTCACATAAATCCCTAGATACTTTTTCAAATTAAATTGCAAAATTTTGACAAATTAAATAAATTTTTGTTTCTTCGTTCAACAATACATCGTCTTATAATAATAATCCTTATATCTTCAAGTCCGAAAACAAACGAAAAACAAAATACAAGAATATCTTACAAGTAGTATAATAACTATAATAAACAAAAAAATTAATAACAAAAAGAAAAAACAAAAACAAAGAAGTTGCCTGAACTAATAGTAACCTAAAATTATTTAAGTAAAAAACTAGATAAATAAAATAAATATATTATCACGCCTTTTCCCCATTATTGAGTGGTGTGGCACTCTACCTAAGCAGATCTCGGTAAGTGATATATTTTTCGCGTGAAGTGGGGTTACCAGCCGTCAAATCACGGCCCCAAAAATATTAGTGGAGGGAGAGCCACAGGGGTAGATTTAAATTAGTGAAAATTGTTTGTCGGCTGTGGGGATCGAACCAGGTTTCTCAAGATCTACAGGCCGACTTAATACCACTGAGCCACCTACCCCATAAAACTAGAAACTAAAACAATTTATAGTAACATTTAAACTTGTATAATAATATACCAATATTTAGTGCAAATTTTGTCACAAATAAAATAAAAATAAATATATCATCACGCCTTTTACCCATTACTGGGTGTGGCACTCTGCCTAAGCAGATCTCGGTAAGTGATATATTTTGTCGCGTGAAGTGCGGTTACCAGCCGTCAAATCACAGCCCTCAAAGATATTGGTGGAGAGGGAGCCACAGGAGTAGATTTTTAAATTGGTGAAAATTTGTTTGTCGGCTGAGGGATCGAATCAGGGTTCTCAAGATCCACAGGTCGACTTAATACCACTGAGCCACCTACCCCATAAAACTAGAAACTAAAACAATTTATAGTAACATTTAAACTTGTATAATAATATACCAATAGAATGATACCAATATTTAGTAGCAAATTTTGTCGCCAGATGTCATATTGTAATATGTCCATCGTGAATAGCAAAATTGAACCTCAAAAATGGATAAATGACGAACATGATTTGATTGTTTATGAACATATACTAGTACATTACTAATGTGAAGTACATCAAAGAACATTTCATAATATTTCCGAACGAAATTCCTGCAGCAGCTTTGAATGAACAGAGCGCGCTTTCCACTAGTAACTCAATTACAGTGTGTTCATTAGCAAGCTCAAGCTCTCATGGCGCGACGCTCAAGTTCCGCCTCCAAAAGCTCGGATTTCTGAGCTTTCAGCGAATGGGTTAGCATGACAATCGCTATTACAATACCGTGTTAAATATCCGCTCCGCTCCGCTCGGCAAGTTAGAATGTGAGTGTGCCGACGCCGACGGCGAGCTGATATATTGCTCAAGGTACTTTGTTTTGGGAACATTTTGACAATTCTTTTGTCTTTGTGTTCCGTTACAGAATTTCATGTTCTTTTGTTTCTGAAAATTTATTGCCAATTGTGTTGACATTGGTTGGTTTATTTTTTTGAACTTTTCCGGCATGTGAGGGGTTAGTACTACATTCAAAGTGGTAATTTAAAGTTTTGAACAACAATTAATTAAAATAATATATAGATTTTTTAAGTACAGTACAGAGATAAAATAAAATAAATAAATATATCATCACGCCTTTTACCCATTACTGGGTGTGGCACTTTGCCTAAGCAGAGATTATTTGGAAAAATGACCTTTTTCAACGATTGCTATGAAAAGTTGATAATTACGCTCTCATTTGTCATCGTAAAGTTGACGTTTTCTGTGGAACAATCGAAAAATATCTTTGTCGTGCGTGCTTATTTTAATAGTTACCAGGGATACAAACAAAACAGAAACTTGTCATATTGACAGTTAACAGAACGAATTTATTTTCAGTACGTATACTTTTTTAATAATTTGAAGATGCAATCGTAGAAAAAATGTGTGTATCACGAGCGTAAAGTGATTCTTTGTTACTCGAGCACGGTGCAATAACTATTAAATCTCTCCATTCACATTAATCTTTCGAGAAATAAATTTGATAACCAAAACTCTGTCAAGTCAACTTTTGAAAAAAATACTTAAAATAACATTTAATTTGTCTGTATCTTTGGAACCTGAGTTGATAGTGAATAATCCTAATTATAACAAAAACCAATTCTGAATTGTTTCACTTTGTTACACAGGCCAAGTTGTTTACTCCCTAAGAGTTATATTATATTTCAACAGACAAAGTCATAATGAGAGAAAAGGTGTGTGCGATGAACTCCGAAAGTAAATCCCGTCACCGTTCGTGTAACACTCAACAACTCAAGCACGCTCACTGTCTCTCTCTCTCCGTATATCTCCAACTCTTTTATTCTCCACTTTCATTCGCCTCGCCGCGGTACAAATTTCGTAACGCATTCGCAGCTTGTTCTCCAACTTTCCAATAAGTATCTAATCAGTACCGACCTCCAAAATTATCCTCAATCAGTAGAAGGCACTTACTGCCCTTAATATTTAAGTAACTGATAAATGAGAAAACTTATTTAATTTTTATAAAACTGGTGGAATTATTGTACAATTTCAATTGAAATTTATAAAGTGTACCTATCTTCCGTAAAGTAATTTCTGACCAGCCTGTATTACCTTCAATTTCAGTTACATTTTCAGTGAAAATATCCATAATCCCAGTTGGCTATTCAGCTTAATTAAACAACCACAGGATTCAATGCTCCACTCAACATTCAACATAAGTTCGACCCTTTATTCATTCCAGAAAACAAAAGTTAAAACAAATTACTTTTAATCTGTTTGACGACGACTATAATGAAATTGCTGAAAACAAAAGAACGCGAGAGGAAGATTGTGTCATCGCCTACCGCGACACTAATGCACACTGATTGCCTAGATGTAGTTACCGCCCTCTTTGCCCTGGCTTTTACCCACCAGTGGGGGTTAGGGACCAGTTAACCCGATTAGCGAACTTTGGGGATTACCGGAGCTGCTGGTTTCTTATGAAGAGTTTGTTCTTAGAGTGGTGTAAATAAAAATGTTTTTAAACAAAACGAAAATAAAAGTCAAAGTTAATTTGATCAACAAAATTAAAAATAAAATAAATATATCATCATGCCTTTTACTCATTACTGGTGTGCACGTGTCAAGTGTGATTACCAGCTGTTGAATCACGGGCCCCAAATATATTAATGGAGGGAGAGCCACAGGGGTACTTTTCATGTGGTGAAAATCAAGTTGCCGGCTGGGGGAATCGAACCCAATTTTCAAATCCACCATCCAATCCCATTAAATATAAGTAATATTATAAATCTGCAACCACTATCATTTGTTTCATTATACTCTAGTATGTTATATTTTGTTTCGACCATTAAATAATACGTTCATTATATATGCGGTTCTTGATACATAATAAGTTCATTATTCACGGTCGAGCGAAATGACTTATTATTCACGGATTGTGACGAATCACATCGAAGTTTCTTTGACAACATGTGATTCCTTTTATAAACTCTGGATACTCATTTTTTTTATACACACATAATTAAAGATACGTTTATAAAACTTATTACATAATATACTATTAAAACACAATACTTCAAATAAAAATAAAAGAAAATTTCTCCCTAACTCTTATTTGAAATATGTAAAATTATGGAGAAACATTTAACAAAGGCTCAAAGTAATGTTTGATTACATTGCTAGCTATTTTGAATTTTAAAAAATCTATTTCTGTCTATATTTGACTTACCATATTGCACGTATTCTGAATACGGAAAACATTAGAATAAATGTAAAAACGCGAACTAATAATATAGTTCATGGTCACTTACCTGAAACAAAAGAAAATTTAATTAGAACATAACATAATTATGCTAAACATTTATTTGTATATTAAGGAAAGAAAACGAAAGATGACAATGACACTTTTTTCACGAGGTATATATATATAATTTTTATTGCTACCGTATCAGGAAGTAAAATTTTTAGTAATAAATTAGAAATTGAGATACGATTTATTATTCTCTTGACAGATATCACCTGGATGTCACTAATATTAAATCATACCGTTACTTTCTTAGGCATAATTAAAATCACATTTCCCTCTCAATTGAGGGAAGAAAATTTTACTTTCTCATCAAACACTCAATTTTACTTTATTGACTTAAACTAAGTTCAAAATTAATTTTTTGGTCGCGCAAATGCGCATTAGTGATCATACTGATGGGACAAACTAAATTTTTTTTAAAAAAACCACAGAAAATTATTTTTGATAAAGTAGTAAAACATAAATAAATATATCATCACACCTTTTACCCATTACTAGGTGTGGTACTCTGCCTAAGCAGATCTCGGTAACTGGTATATTTTTTCGCATGAAGTGCGGTTACCAGCCGCCAAATCACGGCCCTCAAAGATTAGTGCAGGGGGAGCCACAGGGTTAGATTTAAATTGTTTGTTGGCTGTGGGGATCGAACCAGAGTTCGCAAGATCCACAGGCCGACTCGATACCACTGAGCCACCTACCCCACATTAGTAGAACATACAGGGTGTTTCAGGACTAGTGTAACAAACTTCAACAGCTTATTCCTGAGGTCATTTTGAGCCAAAAATGTCATATGAACATAGGTCCTATTCCTTCTAGTTACCAAAATACAAGAGGTTGAAGTTCTATAAATAACACGAAATTTTCAAATTTTTTTAATCAAGAAACTTTCGGAAAACAAGAGATTTATTGAAAAGTTATACCTTATTTGTCTTAATTAATTTTATTTATTAATGTTAACATACATACGAGTTCAAAACGCTCATTTTGAACACTTGCTTGTAATTTTTTTTAAATTTGTTATCTTATTTCATATTGTGTTAACCTATTCCATGTTTGGTTATATTGTTCTATGTCTATTTAATTGTGTCATTTTTAATAAATAAAATTAATTAAGACAAATAAGGTATGACTTTTCAATAAAACTCTTGTTTTCCGAAAGTATCTTGATTACAAAAATTTAAAAATTTCGTGTTATTTATAGAACTTCAACCTCTTGTATTTTGGTAACTAGAAGGAATAGGACCTATGTTCATATTGTTCATATGACATTTTTGGCTCAAAATGACCTCAGGAATAAGCTGTTAAAGTGTGTTACACTAGTCCTGAAACACCCTGTATAATTTTTAAAATAAAATAAAGCTGATAGCAGGGGTTGAAGTGCCAACCTCCCAGTTGAAAATATGAATAACAGTCTTCAATCATAAACAAAACCAGTGACGTAATAGAAACGCCATTTTTAAAACCACAACAACGCAATAAATCGAAATAAGTTATAGTTTTCTTAAGAAATATTTGAAATTGAAATGACACAAATCAAACAAGTTACGTAGGTCTTATATATAAACATATACAAGGATTCAAATGTCAAACCATTTGACATACTATATATTTAAGTTTAAAATCTGTGTCGAGTAATTTATGTCAGAAAACAACATCATCTCAAGTGCATATGCATCTTGCATATTAAATTTCCCCAGAGGAAGATTGAAACAAGGCTGCGATTATATTCAGTGCCCCACTTACTAATTACAAGTGCCATCTATTTAAATTAAAACAGTTAATGAACTGTCTGATTTGAATGGACATCTCTCCCGGAAAGCTGCGTCTCGAGAGACGAGATGCTTTCAGAGTTCAAACATTTATAAACACTGCAAAAATCCTTACTAATTTATTAGTATACGATGGTCCAAACTTCTAGATCTGAATCTAGATACACGGAAGTGATATATGATTTTCTAAAGATCTTGGCATGTTTCATATAAATATAATCATATATAATCCGTCAGTACTGTGGTGTGGATAGCAACATGGAATTCGAATCCGGAGATCCCGAGTTTGAAACTCACTCAAGTTAAAAATAACATGAACTACTACACTACGGCTCGGTGAGTGCGGAGCCTGTACTTTAATTGGGATTAAATTCCTGTTGTACAGAGTAACATAAATAAATATATAAATAAATAGTAACAAATTAGTACATTTTTAATTTGTATTGAGACTAGACCCAAAAACATCGTACTAGAGACAATTAAAGTTTCAAAAATGTTATTGATTTCAAGATATTAGAGTTTTAACGAAAATAGTCTGTTTTGGCTGCCCATCTTTTTTTCCGATGCACCTAGAGAAATGGTATCGAGTCGGCATGTGGATCTTGAGAACCCTGGTTCGATTCCCACAGCCGACAAACAATTTTCACCAAATTAAATATATCCCTGTGGCTCTCCCACCACAAACATCTTTGGAGAGCGTGATTTGTCGGCTGGTAACCGCACTTCATGAGAAGAAATATATCACTTACCGAGATCTGCTTACAGCAGAGTGCCACATCCAGTAATGGGTAAAAGGCGTGATGATATATTTATTTTATTTTATTGCAGATTAATAACTATTTTTTTTGTTATTATTGTTTAAATTAAAACCAGAAGAAATCGTAGCACAATGAAAACACTGCATCTACAAAGTAAGAATCCGTAACTTCAACTTATAATACGAGATAGGACTGTGTTTTATAGGTTCGGATTCCACTATAAGCTATAGGTCCCTGTACTGCAATTGGAATTAAATTCCTGTTGAGCAAAGTAACAAATAAATAAAATAACAAGAAGTAATTCACTGACAATTTATTCATCCTGCCATTAATCTTTCATATCGTAACACTTTAGCTTTTTCTTCTTCTGATGACACTACAGCCCAAATCGGGCCTGGGCCTACCGAGCACATCAAGCCACAGTTTTACACTGCCGTACTGCCGATCTTCGTAGTCAAATGCTACATTATTTAAGAAGTATAAGTGACTAGCTTATAGCGCCCGAGTGTGATAAATACATGTAACTGTATTTTATATTTTACGACAAATCACACATTGTCGACAGGCGGATTCGAACTGACGAACCTTGGTTCGGGTGACGTCACAGTATGTTAAGAGATGTGCCTTAACACGTTCGGCCACCGCGCCTGTAGCTAACACTCATTATTCCTTTCATGCAAGCTCATTTATTTCTCACTCTCAGAATCTTTTGTTCTTGTAACAAACCTTCAATCATATTCTTTTATATATTCCGAGGTCGTTCAAGCAATCTCTCACCATCAATTCCACCAGCACAACTATATATCAATGACTGAAATGGCTATGGCCAAAATGAGATTGTTCTAAACGAGCATTGTAATTATAATTACATCGAACGACTCTATGATACTGTTGACAGTTTGGTTGGAAGTTGTAACACTAAACTGATAGCTCGGTTTCCATTAGTTTTAGATTCTCTATTTCGTCTATTAGAACTAAGTTAATGAGATGTAAGTTGTTTAGTTGCTTTAAGTTTTGATTAATTGAGCAAATTTAGACTGGAGAAGTTTGAAGTTAATTATAGAAGTTGTAGGAAGAAGAAAATATGATCTTACTAATAAATACATCATACACAAAAGCAGATAATGAGAATCTTAACAAGCATTGAAAATGTAAAGAATATAATTACACGAATAAGAATACAGTTAGTCAAGTTTAAAAATCTATGGCAGTGGTTCTCAACGTTTTCGATACCATGCCTCCTTTTAATAAACATGAAAATTTAATGCCTCGACGTTCAAATATCATCAAGACACAACATTTTTCCAATTATTACTTAGGAGTTTAAATATAAATAAAATAAATGAGTATATCATCACGCCTTTTACCCATTACTGGATGTGGTACTCTGCCGTAGCGGATCTCGATAAGTGATATATATCTTCGCGCGAAGTGCAATTACCAGCCGTTAAATCACGGCCCCCAAAGATACTAGTGGAGGAGGAACCACAGGAGTAGATTTAAATAAGAGCATTCTTTCCAGAAGTAAATAAATATATCATCACGACTTTTACCTATTACTGGGTGTAGCACTCTGCCGTAACAGATCTAGATAAGTGATATATTTCTTTGTGTGATATGCGGTTATCAACCGTCAACTCACTGCCCTCTAAGATGTTAATGTATGTACTATTATTTCACGACTGAAGAAGATTAAGAACGAAAAAAGTAATTTTAAAATATAATTTATTAATTTTTTAATTATTAATAGTCTTTGACAAAAATATTAAATTATTTGACAAAAGCAAAAATTTATGTAAATTACATAATATTTCTAAATTAGAATACAGTGAAGAAATCGAAAGAATCCCACAAAAATTTTGATGCCGCTTATTTGGCTGTTCTTTAGTTTTTATTAATTCATTGTATTCTATTGTATTGTCAAAGTAATATAAACTCCCTAGGGAGATAATGTGCACAATATTTCCCTATGGAGAAAATGTTTTACTTCGGTGCCAATTTTTTATTTTAGAAACGGAAAACAACAAATTATTTTAAATATTCAAGTAAGAAAAAATATGACTGTTTAAAATAGGAATGGTCAAAATAGAAGTCATCATTATCAGCACTGCCATGTTGCAGGCGTTGTGACGTCACTATGACGTCATTAGGCGCTCAACGCCAACTAATACTCGCAGAAGCCAATTACCCGGAAACTTCGTAATTAATCCGGGTGAAATTCAGTCCATACTTCGGAGCTGCGCAGCCCGGAAACAAGAGTTATCTAAGTCGAGCGGGAAAAAAATCTATTTTCATAATTAGTTCTTGTGGGGCATCTTTTAGTTATATTGGAAAATTATCTTTTTAATCATGTTTAGGAAATAACATTTGACACGCATGGACTACGTTACAATTACGACGATAGTTACAATAGCTTTAAGTTGATTAAAATATTTTAATATATTTAGTTGATAATAATTTCCAATACAGAAATGTCTAAAATAACAAATGATAAAAAATATGAAATAAAATATACGAATTATACACAAGTTTTAAACTCAGTTTTGAAAAGTCCGCCATATTCTTTATCACAAAAATTATTATTCCGATGTAAAATAAATAAATATAAATATATCATCACGCCTTTTACCCATTACTGGATGTGGCACTCTGCCTAAGCAGATCTCGGTAAGTGATATATTTTTTCGCGTGAAGTGCGGTTACCAGCCGTAAAATCACGGCCTCCAAAGATATTAGTGGAGGAGAAGCCACAGGGATAGATTTTTTAAATTGGTGAAAATTGTTTGTCGGCTGTGGGGATCGAACCAGGGTTCTAAAGATCCACAGGCCGACTCGATACCACTGAGCCACCTACCGATGTAATGCTACGAATAGTTTGATTTACCGTTTCTTAATAGTATATTATGTAACAAGTTTTATAAACGTCTCTTTTGTTACGAGTGTACAAAAACTGAGTATCTAAAGAGTTTATAAAACGAGTCACATACTATACTTTTTTACGATCGCAAATGAAGACAACAAAAGAATGTAAAAGTTTTATAAATTATTTAAAAAGTAAGGTTAAATTACAATGACAGATGCTTGAAGCTAACTTCACCACGTGCTTAATATCTCAAGCCGTGACTAAAATATTCGAAGTTACAGTTTGTCAACATGTGATTAAGATGTTATTTAGCGCCATGGAAACCAATATGTTAAATGACATTCTAATAACGAGAGTAAAATATTTAACCAATTTATGAATTGTTTCTAGAAGCAACTTAGATATTTAAATAAAGATCGTAATGAATTTAGTTTGTTTTTATGCAGATGTATAATGAAAAATGCACTTATTATACATGGCTGAATTCAAAATGTCAGGAACCTAAATTTTTTAAAATATACAGGGTGTTTCATTTGAAATAAGAAAGTTGAGGTCATTTCTGGTTACACCAAAAACAGAATATTTGCACTCTCTATGTAGTTTGGCACGATTTTTGATGTACTTGCTTTAATTATTTTTTTGTGGGGAATGGTTATAAAGAATAATATTAATTCCATTACTATTTATTTTCAATAGTTATGAATGTAGGTATATATCAGTTGAGATAATCTGGTCATGTGAAACGAATGTCGAATGAAAGACTGTTAAAAAATAAATATATGTTGATGAAACTGAGGCTTTGAAATAACTTAATGCATGTGGGTGAAAGTTTGTTGCATAAATATAAGTAGGGTTGTGCATTTGACCAGTCAAATATTTTTCGGTCAATTGACCGACTATTTGACCGGTCAATTGACCAAGAAACATTTAATAAAAATCACAATTAAAATTGTAATTTATTTATATAGTACTGTTTAGTACATCCAATATTACTGAAAATGAAAAACCAACAACAACTAATAAACAAAATCACATCAAATTCAAAATAAAGCGGAAAATAAAGTAAAAGACGTTATGAAAAGAAATAATATGTATTTATTTTATTTGTAAAGTAAAGTAAGCAAATTCTCCAGAACCCAGAATACCAAACTAGATATATTCATGTAATAATAGTAAGTAGCTATTTCTATTGAACAACAGATGTCGTGGCGGTTCCATTTAGATTTTTGACCGTTTTATTTGGCCGACAAATATTTGTGGTCAATTGACGATCAATTGACCACGGCACAACCTTAAATATAAGATTCAGAGTTACTTCTGTTGATCTCCTCCATCAATATCTTTGGGGCCGTGATTTCACGGCTGGTAACCGCACTTTATACACATAAACATGTCACTTACCCAGATCTTCTACACACAATAATGAGTAAAAGGCGTGATGATATATTTATTTTCTTTTTTATGAATGGTAATGAAGTGAAAGTAATGTGCTAGAATAGAAATGCTTGACGAAAATTATTTGCAGGATGAATCTAATGAATAAATGTTTAATGATTGTATCAAAGGTTTTTGTTACCTCATTTGATAGCAAACAGTATTTGCAATTGTACCAAAGCGAAAGAAAATCATTTTCAAATATATTCCTCGAAATATTTGATCATAAATAACAAATAATAATAAATTACCATCTCAAAGCAAAATGCAAATCAATTCCAATACATCAAACACTCTGGAAGAATAGATTACGAAGCCTATAAAAATGAAAGCAGAGTAAAAGAGCATCTCCGAGTTGACTGCCGAGCTCAAGTCAATTTGTACATTTGGCAACCGCAAAGCGGGTGTACCAAACACGATTTTACAATCACAGGATCGGGTCCGGATTACAGGGGATCCCCTTAGGCCGTCCCTGTTCACTGTTCACTGATCAGCTCAGCTCGTCTGTTGCTGTTACGTGTTCACCCAACGGTGAAAATGAAATTCAATACATAGGCCGAGGAGTATTACCCACAAATAGTTCTCGTTGATGTACATGGATGTAAACGAAATTACGAATTTTTTGAATAAAACCTTGACACAGCAGTTTTGGGTGTCATTATAAAAAATCTGATGTGGACAGCATATGACTTCTTTGTCCGCGTATTAAACTATAGATATTTTTTTAGTTGCACATATTGGACATAATTTTTTTATTTTTTACTTATTTTTTGTTCTAATTCCTAGCAAACTTAATTTAAAAAAAAAAACAAACAAAAAATATATAATTATACAAAAGGCTAATTTAATAATTCTTAATGTGCTAGACGCTGAATTTAATTCTCTATTATTTGCAGCATATATTTCTAAAATCAAAATAATACCATTTTTTCAAGAAAAGCTGTTAGCAGCTTCATGTAATGTATCACTTCCGGCTGGGCCATTTTAACCAAAATCTATTATGTTATTTCCATTGATATAACAAATTTGAAAAGTTTTGGATTATATTTGAATATAGTTTTTCATTAAAATCTATTATAGGCTTCAAGTAAAGTACCACTTCCGGAAGTTATACAATGACCAAAAATGGAGGTGCACAACTAGATGTTATTGCAGTCCTAAATACAAAATTTCAAACTTTCTACGGCTTACCGTTTTTGAGTTATGCGAGATATATACGTACGTACAGACGTCACGACGAAATTAGTCAAAATGGATCAACAAGAATTTAAAAAAAAATAATTTTAAATTATGAATGATTACATTCTGCTAAACTGTGCGGTATTATTCTGTCACTAGTGACGAAATAATATGACCAACTTAATTGAATTGCGCTAACGCTTATTATGGCCGTTTCATTCGATCGTTTTGCCATATAAAATTTGTCGTGAATTTTTTTTACAGATTTGTTACGGCAAGTAATATCATCTATTGATTTCTATTTCAATTAAATTAAAGTAACCACGTTGTCAAGTTACAAAAACAACCTTAAAATATTTGAAAATTGAAGTTAAGTTAGGTAGTTATGGGATAGGTGGCCTAGTGGTATCGAGTCGGCCTGTGGATCTTAAGAACCTTGGTTCGATCCCGACATCCGACAAACAATTTTCACCAAATTAAAAATACCCCTGTGGCTCCCCCTCCAATAACATCGTTGGGGGCCGTGATTTGATGGCTGGTAACCGCACTTCACGCGAAAAAAAAATATCACTTACTATACATAGTTGCGCTTTTTTCCGTAAGTGCTTAATTTTTTACGTTATTCCTCGTACTCTTACGGTTACGAATATAATTTATAAAAAAGTTAGTTTAGTAGTATAGAGAATTAGTAATTCCTCTATAAACCCAGCAGGAGTTATCATACTTATATCAGGTATGAAAATCATGTTCCAGGGACCCTAAAACGTGCTTATCGAATTTATATCAAACCTGCCTTACAAATAAATATCAGGAGGTAAAAATCAGATTTCACAAATCTCCGTTGTCCGCTAAACCTCTACTTCCAAAAGATTTGCGACCGATTTATCTTATCAACCCTTATCAATCTCCTACCAATGTTCGATTATCCCAGCCTTCTAGCTACTTTCAAACGCATCACCCATCACCCTACTTCACCCTCTTGGGTTCCTCCCGAACTACGCACCATCCCCACCACCAATGCAACTCAGTCGTGTTTAATAAACGTCACGACGACGTCACACAGCGTCTCCAGAGGCTGGAATAACTGGCGGCAGTGACGTCAGATGTGATGTCACTTCTTGTTAGAGGAGGGAGGAGGTGGCAGATGAGGTAGAGTTGTCAAAGATGGCGCTAGAGGGAGAGACGGTATTCGTGTGGAAGAAGTTGGCAATGTGAGGGTGGTAAGCTGATAGGGGATGAATTGACTTGTTGTATTGGTTTTATGGATTGTTGTACTTGTGTTGCAGAAAGTAAGAACTAACCACTGTACTATACAGGGTGATATGTAGCTTAATAGAATAAAAATATATAAGTAAACACTTGGCTATGTTTCACAAAATTCAGCCTCCAAGTCACCTTATGAGGGCATCGTCAGAGGCTGGCCAGCACAGTTCAGTTAGTAACCATTAACCATAGACGCGTTTCGCTCTTATTAGAGGTCATCAGTATGGTATAACTCACTTCTTCACCTAGAACAAAGTTCATGTGAAGAAGCTGGTGACGAAGAACTGTGCCAGCAGAGAATAAGATCTCTAACAAACTAGTAAGATGACATGAGAAGTTTTGTGGAACTGGTCATGCCATCTACCGAAAAAAAGGAGGAAAGCTACGCAATAGCAATTTAAATAACAAGAAAGACAAAATTAATTGTCATCCAACACTTGGTAAAACAAGGTTTAATAAAAAATATATAAGTAAACACTTGGCTATGTTTCACAAAATTCAGCCTCCAAGTCACCTTATGAGGGCATCGTCAGAGGCTGGCCAGCACAGTTCAGTTAGTAGTTAGTAGTTCTTCGTCACCAGCTTCTTCACATGAACTTTGTTCTAGGTGAAGAAATGAGTTATACCATACTGATGAGCTCTAATAAGAGCGAAACGATGCCCTCATAAGGTGACTTGGAGGCTGAATTTTGTGAAACATAGCCAAGTGTTTACTTATATATTTTTATTAAACCTTGTTTCACCAAGTGTTGGATGACAATAAATTTTGTCTTTGTTGCTTAATAGAATGTTAAAGTGACAGCTAGGAACCCAAATTAGCAGTATGTTATAAATGCATAATACATTTTTACAATTCTTCTTCTTCTGATGGCACTACAGCCCAAATCGGGCCTGGGCCTACCGGACACACCGAGCCGCCGTTTTTACTCTGCCATACTGCCGGTCTTCGTAGTCGAATGCTACATTATTTAAAGCGTATAAGTGACTAGCTTATAGCGCCCAAGTGTGATAAATACATGTAACTGTATTTTTTATATTTTACGACAAATCACACATTGTCGACAGGCGGATTCGAACTGACGAACCTTGGCTCGTGTGACATCACAGTATGTTAAGAGATGTGCCTTAACACGCTCAGCCACCGCGCCTGTATTTATACAACTTTAACTCGAATTATTAGAAGAATCGTATTTCTGCTTTACTGGATACTAAAACTAACTATTGTTATTTACTCGCTTAAAAATAGAGATATTTTAAATATGTAGAAACATCATTAAATTTATAAATCTTATATTGCATTATAATTTATTTAATTTAGGTGATATATAGACACAAGTCGATTTTGCAACTAGAAACACAAATTATTAGAAGAATCGTTTTTCTGCGTTATTAGATGCTACAATTAACTTTTGTCATTTATTGGTTTAAAAATAGAGATTTTTTAAATATGTAAAAAGTTCATTATTAATTTATATTTATTTAAATATTTATGTTACGCTGTACAACAGGAACTTAATCCCAATTACAGTACAAGGTCCGCACTCACTGAGCCACAGTCTGGTAGTTTTAATATAATTTTTAACTTGAGTGCGATTCGAACTCGGGATCTCCGAATTCGAATTCTGTATCGGTATTCACACCACTGTACTGACGTATCTTATATTACTTTAATATTTGATTCTAGCATTTATTTTAGGTGAAATATAGACACAATTCGCTTTTATAACTAGAGGTTGAAACTAATTTTTGGCATTTACTCATTAAAAATTAGAGATATTTTAAATATGTGAATACCCTTTTAAACATCATTTTTATGGGGTAGGTGGCTCAGTGGTATCGAGTCGGACTGTGGACCTTGAGAACCCTGGTTCGATCCCCACAGCCGACAAACAATTTTCACCAATTTAAAAAAAATCTACCCCTGTGGCTCCTCCACCACTAATATCTTTGGAGGCCGTGATTTGACGGCTGGTAACTTCACGCGAAAAAATATATCACTTTCCGAGATCTGCTTAAGCAGAGTGCCACACCCAGTGATGGGTAAAAGGCGTGATGATATATTTATTTATTTATTTATTTATAAATCTTATATTGCTTCAAAATTTAATTCACAGCATTGATTTTAGGTGATATATGGACACAAGTCAATTTTTGCCATTTACTCGCCTAAAAATATTTGAAATATGCAGAAACTTATAAACATTAAATTAAATTATATAAATTTAGCATTTAATTTAGTTGATATATGGGCACAAGTCGTTGATATTTACCAATATTGACTAATAAGAAATAATTCCGAATTTATTTATTTATTGTAACTGATAAATTAGGACCTAATTGCTAATTATTTTATGTATATAACATATTTATCTAAAAACCTTGGTTCGCCCAAAAAAACAGTGTTTGTTTTAAAGTAAATATCCTGTATACTCAATAAGAAAAATACCAGTAAAATAATCTTTTGAACATTCCATTTTTTATGATCTATATAAGTATTAAAACCAATGTGGAATTTACGATAAGAGCAATATTTCAGTCATTTTCTAGATATCTTATAACTAAAGCCCGGATTTTTAGGCAATTGCCTAGATACAAATTTTAATATACTTTAGGCAATTTCGTTTTTCTATACATAGGTAATATGTTTACGTGTAATGGAAGGTTTTTTTTTTCGTGCCTTAGAGCCTATTTTTTCTATATTTTGGTTATTGTGCCTATTTTACTTTATACAGCCTATTTTGCCTATTTTTGTTGCCTATTCTAACTTTTATTGAGCAGACAAGGTTTATCATCTACTTCGTTGACTAATTCTGCACTCAACAAAGTGTATCAACCTAACCTATATTTAAAGTACTTACTTTAATCAAGTTTTTGTGTGTGAATTTAAAATGCCGAAAGACAAACGTTTCCCTTTCCGAAAATTTCATAGAGCAATTGCTCGTAATATTTTATAAATTAAAGTATACTACATAATTTGAATTTGCATAATAGTTAATAAAATGAGAACCCTACATTATAATTTTTCAGATTGCGTTAATTTTTGTTTAAAATTATTATTATTTTCTAACAAAGAGTAGATACGAGTTCCAATATTAGAAGAAGGATTCGTTTACTTTTTTGTAAACAAATTATTTACATTTATGCTGCCTAAAATCCCGCCTATTTTAGAGTAATTACCGGCCTATATGCCTGCTTATTTTAGTGTTTTTAAGAGCCTAAATATCCGGGCTTTACTTATAACCCAAGAAAATTTATATTAAAATTTTCTGTAGACCGAGAGAAACACATTTCAGCCTATAAAAAATTTCAATGAAGAAGAAACATTTTATATTTTTCTTTGTGATATTCGCAAATAAAAAATTGTGAGTTGTCTACAAAAGAAATACTTGGAGTTTGAAATAAAATAAAGTTCGTTTCTTTATCTTGAGCGTCATTGCAGATC
This sequence comes from Pterostichus niger, assembly GCA_947425015.1. Classification (NCBI taxonomy): domain Eukaryota; kingdom Metazoa; phylum Arthropoda; class Insecta; order Coleoptera; family Carabidae; genus Pterostichus; species Pterostichus niger. The sequence continues at coordinate 7,253,591 of OX380336.1, read as the reverse complement.
AATAACAAAGCGGAAAATTCGAATGCGATTCTTCACTCTACTAGCCCAGTGCTTTTTGGACATCAAATTGAAAACTCTAGTTCACGAAAATGGAGTGCTTTTAAAGAAATATTAAAACTTTATTTCTAATAAATCAGTGCCAGAAATTTTTCTACGACCAACAAGAAAAGTCGACTTTTTTAAATGCGAGCTTACTTCAATAGTTACTAGGGATACAAATAAATGTGTGTATCATGAGCGTATTTGTTCCTCTTACACTATTGCGGCTCTCGCATTCGGCTCGCGTTGTAATTACTGTGTTCGAGTAACAAAGAATAACTTTTCGCTCTTAATACAGAAATAACTATTACACGCGTGGCCACTAGATAAGCGCGCATTTAATATCTTTGCAGCGCGTTGTCATTAGAAACGGGTAGTAAGGTTATATTTCGATTGTTTCACGGAAAAAGTCAACTTTACAAAGACAAATGAAAGCGTAATTGTCCACTTTTCATAGCAATCGTAGAAAAAATGTTATGTACATCTCTGGTTGAAAGTACGTTTGCAGACCTGGACTAGTTGAAGCTCTGCTACACTCGTACTACACTCTCTACTCTAATTTCGTAAATAACTATTTCCCTTATGAAGGCATCGTCAGAGGCTGGCCAGCACAGTTAGTAACAATAGACGCGTTTCGCTCTTATTAGAGCTCATCAGTATAGTATAACTCATTTCTTCACCTAGAACAAAGTTCACGTGAAGAAGCTGGTGACGAAGAACTGAGCTCTAATAAGAGCGAAACGCGTCTATGGTTACTAACTGTGCTGGCCAGCCTCTGACGATGACCTCATAAGGTGACTTGGAGCCTGAATTTTGTAAGACTTAGCCAAGTGTTTATTTAATATTTTTTATTAAACCTAGTTTCAACACGTGTATGGATGACAATTAATTTTGTCTTTGTTGTTATTTAAATAACTATTTCAACCCTCGATATACAAATAACTATTGTTTTATGAATTTTAAATTAAAAGTAGTTGGACTGAATGGCTTAGTTTATTTATAACTTTTTGTTACAATGCAATCTGGTAATTCACCTCAAACTATGTTTAAGCTAATAAAAATTAAAAAATTAAAAAGAAATATTTATCCTTCGGTTGTGAACAGGGTTCGTAAATATCATGATATTTATAATAAATATCAAAATATCTGATATATAGGATATATATCAGATAAATATCACTTTTTGGATATTTATTTTTTAATTTTAGTTTTTGTACACATTTATTATCACAATAGGAAATACAAAATAAATTATTACTCCTAAATAAAAAATTAACATAGGTAATGAAAAAAAGTAAATATACATTGAATGGATACACAAATATTATATAGTACTAAGAATAGTAAGAATATTTAAAAAATCCTATATTCTAGATAGGGGCAAATCATCATCTTCTGATGAACTTCCTGAACATAGCGTTGCAGATAGAGACTCACTTGGCCAAATCCAATCTAAATTAGTTTTTTTTTGTAGTTTCTTTTTGGTTTAAATATTTAAACATAAAAACTAATTTAGCGTCTTTTTCGTTACCGAGACGATTACGTAATTGAGATTGGACAATGCCAAAAGTGGAGAAATATTGTTCCAGCCCTGCTGTGGTTGCTACAGCAGTGTGTAACTGTTCACATAGTTCAATAAATGTACTTTTATTTGGCCACTCTGACTCATTGATAGTTACACTTTTCCACCATAATAAAGGATTTGTATTTCTAAAATGAATACCAAATAAAAATTTGTCAAAAGCTAGTAAAATAACAATTATCTTTAGAATATAATTTTAACAGAATTAATGAAAGTAATAATGAGAGGTATACTGTACTTATTACACACTATTTGAAATTTTTATATAATGGATATATATCATTGCAAAAATATGACGATATATATCAAAATAAATATCATGATATATATATATCGATCGATATATATCTTCGAACCCTGGTTGTGAATCACGTCAAACATATACCCGAAATCATATCGTCACGAAACCTAACTACATTACATCATTAAAAACAAAACAAAAAGAAAACGAAAACTAGGTTCCATCTAAATATACTTCACACCCTGTGTAAACACATTAAAAACCATCTTCAACTTAATAACCCACAAACGCACTTGCACCTTTCAACAAAAAACAATCACCCAAACAAAAAAAAAACAAAAGTGAATCTCTTTCACACGGGTATAAAAACAAAAGAAGTCGGCGCTATTTTCGCTTTACGATGACAGATCACTGCTGCTGTCTTTATAAATGTGGCAACGTCGCATTCTAGATTATGTTTAGGAAACTAATGGCATGCACGGGAATGCTGTCACATACGCCAGCGCACACGTACGCATGTTTTACGCATGGATAGATGAACAAGAAAACACGAAATTGTTTCGTTTTTTAAATTTGATTATAGATCTTGGAATAGTGCACAAGTTTTTATTAGAATTGTAGATTTAATATATAAATATATCATCACGCCTTTTACCCATTACTGTGTGTGGCACTCTGCCGTAGCAAATCTCGGTAAGTGATATATTTTTTCACGTGAAATGCGGTTACCAGCCGTCAAATTACGGCTCCCAAAGATGTTAGTGGCGCGGGAGACACAGGGGTTGTTTTAATGTGGTGAAAATTATTTGTTGACTGCGGGACTCGAACTTGGGTTCTAAAATCCACAGACCAAATCGGTTCTACTGAATCACCTACCCCATAATTGTAGATTTAATAATAAATAAATAAATAATAGCTATTTATAAAACAAGTAAGTAAATGGAGGTTATTACCTTACGCATGTGAAATTTGCAGAACGAGGCGTAGCGGAGTTATGTAAACACATAAGTAAGGTAATAACCTTATTTCCCTACTAGTTTCATACAATATTTTTTCTACTTCTGTTCTAATAAATATGAAAGAGCGTTTTTGAAATTATGAAATTTTGACATATTAATGACAGTTATAAATTAAAAAAATAAAAGAATGACACATCAGAATTCGTCTACCAAGATATCTTAATTTTTTTTTGTTATTTCACTAGTTAAATAATGCAGTTCATTACCTAACTCAAATAAATGAAATAAAACGTGTATTTCCTAACGGAAGTAGAAAAATATATAATAATTCATTTTTGACTTTTATTAATAAAATATTTGTAAATACAATTGTACTAAATTGTGCTATTTCAAGACTTTGAACTGGACCGTCAATTGATTCAATAAAATCAAATCAAAGTCCATTAATCCATTTTTCTTACAAAATAAGATATAATTTCGAAATAACATTAACCTGAGTACAGTTATTGGCGGTAACAGTAAATTTCTTGTTCAACAATTTATCGTACAATGCATTAGGAACATTACATCTAGAAAAATACAGAACTATAAATTCCTGGAACATTGTAACTCACACAAACCTTCAAAACGTCTCAATAAATATCTCACATAAAAATCTTAACCCACGTATAAAAACCTACCTAAAGTAACGGTTTGAAGGCATGCCGATAAATCTTTTTAATTTTGTTTCCACTACAAGTGCCAACTGCAGCTCTCTTAATTCCCCTAATAATAAAAAGTTCCGTCTTCGACTGACTTCGACGGTGAATTCGATAGAGAATTCGACGCTGATTCAAACGAGAGCGTGTACGAAGTTTTCGATACAATAAGGAAATGTATTTCTAAGGAGAAGTGGAATTTAACAACGAAAAGCTTTTTTTATCAGCAAACGACCTTCAATGGCGTCATTCACACTAGCGCCACTATGTCATGAGAGTGATTGATTGATTGTTGATCGAACACTACAGCAGCTCTCAAACTTAATGCTTTCGCGCACAATGGTTTGTTTCCCACTTTTCTATTTTTGTACTACGAGTATGTATCACGACGCAAACAATCAATTTAAAAAAATAAATAAAAATAAATAAATAAATATATCATCACGCCTTTTACACATTACTGGGTAAAGCAGATCTCGGTAAGCGATATATCTTTTTGCGTGAAGTGCGGTTATCAGTCGTCAAATCACGGCCCCCAAAGATTTTAGTGGAGGGGGAGCCACAGGGGTAGTTTTAATTTGGTGAAAATTGTTTGTCGGTTGTGGGGATCAAACCAGGATTCTCAAGATCCACATGCCGACTCGATACCACTGAGCAGTATAAACACTGTCTACAAATAATCATTTATGAATTAGTTATTATGTAGGTACCTGGTGTAATGCCTTATTTTTATTTGAGTACCTAGTATGATTTCGTATACGGTATTGAAAAGGTAAGTTGATGTGGGAGAAATTTGAGAAAAAATTATAGTAACAGTGAATTAGTGGATATGCTGTTAGTGTATGGAGAAGCGGCGCAAATTCCTAATTATCAGTGCGAATCAAACCAATGTTCGCTAGGATAATTTTTGCGAATTTCAAAAAATTCTTTTTGTTATATAATCATAAAGCCCGGATATTTAGGCTCTTAAAAACACCCAAATAAGTAGGCATATAGGCCGGTAATTACTCTAAAATAGGCGGGATTTTAGGCAGCATAAATGTAAATAATTTGTTTTAAAAAAAATAAACGAATCCTTTTCTAATATTGGTACTCTTAAACAAAAATTAACGTAATCTGAAAAATAATAATGTAGGGTTCTCATTTTATTAACTATTATGCAAATTCAAATTATGTAGTATACTTTAATTCACAAAATATTACGAGCAATTGCTCTATGAAATTTTCGGAAAAGGACTGTCTTCGGTCTGTCAGAACTTTGCTTGTAAGTTGAAAACTTCGTTCCGACATCACGAAATGTGACAGGAGCATTCTTATATTTAGCCATATCGTCTAAAGTTACCTCAACTCCATTGATTAATGGCAAACACAATTCAATTACCACATAAAATTTTGACTAAAAAAGTTTTTTCTTGATTAAAGTAAATACTTTAAATATTATAGGATAAGTTGAAACACTTTGTCGAGTGCTGAATTAGTCAACGAAGTAGATGATAAACCTTGTCTGCTCAATAAAAGTTAGAATAGGCAACAAAAATAGGCAAAATAGGCTGTATAAGGTAAAATAGGCACAATAACCAAAATATAGAAAAAATAGGCTCTAAGGCACGAAAAAAAAACTTCCATTACACGTAAACATATTACCTATGTATAGAAAATCTAAATTGCCTGAAGTATATTAAAATTTGAATCTAGGCAATTGCCTAAAAATCCGGGCTTTAAAATCAGTATATCAAATTATATATGTCATTAAAGTTCTAGTATTTAACCCCATAAAACAATTTAATCAAATAATTCCACAACAACCCCCAACAAAAACAAAAAAAAACCCTTAACATGTAGTTCACATTGCAGACAACAAAGACAACAGGTACACACCAATACCCGGCTTATAAAATATTTGTGTTATCCTCTGTTTTTCTCTTTGTTCCTCATTCCACCGGCAGGATACAGGGTGCAGGAGTTGTAACTGACGACTGACTATAAAACATAGGTAACATTTCCTGTAAATTCCAGCGCTTGGCGGTAGAGGCGCTGCGATCGCACAAGTGTTCGTATCCAGGGTGACGGAATTTTGGCACAGTGGGTGTATTGATATTACCTGGGATATTACAGTGTTACAGGTGTTGCAATGTGTTGCTGTGTGCCAGTGCATGTCAAACAAAAGTATTCACACGCGGGAAATTAATTTACTTGATAGCGATATAACTGAATGGAATTGTGAATCAGGCGCAGATTGCTATAGTTAGTCGGTTAAATAAATATATAAAACATATAATGATAGAAATAAAATTGATTACACCCATACCTCGATTAACGGCCTAGATACGTTCCACGAAACTTGGCCGCAAAGCGAAAAGCCGTATAAGGAATCAATCAATTCTAATACATACAAATTCAATGGAAATTTTTTTTGCCGAAACATTTTAGGCCGTAAATAAAAAACGTGTCTTAATTGAAAAGGGCCGTTATAGCGAAATGCCGTATAAAGAGCGGCCGTATAGCGAGGTATGGGTGTATAATAGCTTGCGTGTTTGGATGATGTCTTCTATATTATAAATTAGTTTGTAAAAAATGTGAACGAAGCGAGCTTTGCCAAGAACAAGTTCAATATTCAAATAAATGCATGAAATTTGGAATAATTAGAACTAAAATTGAATAGACCGAATTGCATATGTAGAATATGTGTTCTACGGGCTCAGGGTTTGTTTGTCTAAAATGTGAACGAAGCCAGCTTTTCCAAGAACAAGTTCAATATTTAAATAAATGTATTAAATTAGGCTCAATTTGAGCTAAAATCGAATATAACGGTTTGCGTGTGTAGAACATGTGTTCTACTAGTTTAAGGTCTGTAAATGTAGCGAAGCGAGTTTTGCCAAAAACAAATTCAATATTTAAATAAATGTATAAAATTTGGAATAAATTGAATAATAAATGTCTGCCACATTTTAATATTTGCATAGATCACATATTATATGTATATATATGGGGTAGGTGGCTCAGAGGTATCGAGTCGGCCTGTAGATCTTGAGAACCTTGGTTCGATCCCCACAGCCGACAAACAATTTTCACCAATTTAAATCTACTCCTGTGGCTTCCCTCCACTAACATCTTGGAGGACCGTGATTTGACGGCTGGTAACCACACTTCACACGAAGAAATATATCACTTACCGAGATCTACTTCATCAGAGTTCCACACTCAGTAATGGGTAAAAGGCGTGATGATATATTTATTTATTTATATTTATATAATGTTTGTAGCACAATTACCAATAGACATTAAACCAGTGGTAAATTTTATTTGTTGAAGTTGTTTCTATGCAATGAGAGATGAATCTAGAATTGTCGAGGCACATTCATCATCTAACGCGTCATTATTTGAAATGAAAAACTCCTGAATTAATTATGCCCTCAGGTCCGTCCCATTGCAAACATGTTGGATTACATGTTGGGAAAAAAGAAATAAAATTCAATTCATCTGGAGCAGAGGAAATTTAGTGACCTTTGCAGAAAATTAAATATAAATGTACTACAAACCTCGGAACTGGTATTTATACAAAAATTCGTGGTCATCAACTTTCAATACATACAGTATGTCTCACAAAAATTGTGCCATAGGAGAATCACATGATAAATAAGTTTAAGCGCGACCAAGTTATGTTTCGATTGTTCTACAGAAAACGTTAATTTTACGATGACAAATGAGAGTATAATTTTCAACTTTCCATAGCAATCGTAGAAAAATAGTTATTTGTGTATTAAGAGCGTAAAGTAATTCTTTGTTACTCGAACACGGTAATTGCAATAGTGTAAGAGGAACAAAGACACTTTACGCTCATGATACACACATCATTTTATCTACGATTGCATCTAAAAATTATTAAAAAACGTATACCTACTGAAAATAAATTCGTTCTGTCAACTGTCAATATGACAAGTTTCTGTTTTGTTTGTATCCCTGGTAACTATTGAAATAACCGCGCATTTAATATCTTCTTCGCGCGTTGCTATTGGAAACGCACGCATTTAACGTCTTTTTCGCGCGTTGCTATTGGAGATATTTATCGATTGTTCCACAGAAAACGTCAACTTTACGATGACAAATGAGAGCGTAATTGTCAACTTTTCATAGCAATCGTAGAAAAATAGTTATTTGTGTATTAAGAGCGTAAAGTAATTCTTTGTTACCCGAAGACGAGAGATACAATAGTGTAAGAGGAACAAAGACATTTTATGCTCGTGATACACATATCATTTTATCTACGATTGCATCTAAAAATTATTAAAAAACGTATACGTACTGAAAATAAATTCGTTCTATCAACTGTCAATATAACAAGTTTCTGTTTTGTTTGTATCCCTGGTAACTATTGAAATAAGCGCGCATTTAACATCTTTTTCGCACGTTGCCATTGAAAACGTGTGACAAAGATTTCGATTGTTCCACAGAAAACCTCAACTTTACGATGACAAATGAAAGCGTAATGTTCAACTTTTCATAGCAAAATGTGTAAAATATGGAGCTTCCAAAACAATATCCAGTCGAAAATAAAAGATACTGCAAAATAGAACTAAATATTCTCCTAAAAGATGTAGGCAATATTTGAAAAATACAGTGGATTCACTGTATTTTTCTTGTTAATAATGAGAAAAAGTTTATTTGGATAATTAGTACATTTTTTTCTTGTCTGGAGAAAAAAATCTCTTTATAAAAAATAAATCCGCCTACATTCTACAAAATTCTTGCTTTAATTATCTGTTTGCCAAGCACAGTAAATAAATGAGTAGAATTTTCGTTCTTTCCGATTAAATATTTATTCAAATCATCTCTAATTCATTCATTTTTAACATCACAGTGTAAACATTAAAATGAATTTGTTTTTTAATATCATTGAATATTTACAACCAGCAGACATAAAAAAATATTGTATTTATAAATTATCTCGTAAATTATACAATATAAATAGCCCAAAGATAAAAATAATCTAATTTACATTAATTCAAAATAATGACTCGTTATTTATAACAGCGATGCTCTGTTTACGAGAAAATATATTCTGTCAAATTAGTATTTTACGCAAATTTAATTAAGCCCAAAATATTAGTCACGCCGCGTTATTCCCTGAGCCTTATTCCGTATTATAAAATCATTTACATAATTAAAAATACAAACAAGATTTTAAATAGAGGAGCGTTCAAATAAGATGGTCATTTTTCTTCTTGAAATGTAACAATTCAAACAAGAAAACAAAAGTATTGTTTATATTGCGAACACTACGTGAAACTAAGTTTAAATTTTTTTTTAAATACGAGCATGTCTACATCTACCGCTTGAATTTGTAGTATAAATACCTACTTCTGGCGTTTGTTTCAAGATACTACTACGACATAGTATATACTAATACAAGTGAGGAAAGGGTTTCATTACAAAACATGTACGAAAGTTGGAGCACGAGCGACCCTTTCCCACGTGAGTTACATACTATTTTTTTCAACATTAATTATGAAAATTACATTTGCGATACAAGAAATTTAATAATTATTTTATATAAATCAAAGGAGTTGTATTTGCAAATGTAAATTACGTTTCCTTGGTCACCATGTCAAATGACATTTTACTCACTCAATGTAGTTGTGATAGTAACTGTGTCCCTCACTAGTGATGAAAGAGGGAAACGGTTACTATCACAACTAATTTGAGTGAGGGAATTGTCATTTTGAAAAAATATGTTTTTCCACGACCGTCATAGAAATTTGGTTTCTATGAAACCAAAATCATAATAGAAAAAAACAATTTTAACTCGCCATGCTGTTATTTATCGTTGCCAATAACGACAGGAGTAAAGTGTTTTAGTTCCGTTGCTATGAGCATTTTAGTCCCAGTGAAGAAACAAACCAGTGCCAACTATAATAATACGTATTTAAATAATTATTTCATATATTTTTAAGAATTATCACTTAATATCTTGGGGTCGTAGATAAAATAGTATACACACCGCGTGAAAAAATAACATAACATACAATTATACTCCATATGACTTATAAATGATATACAGGCGTTTGTCAATTGTATTAAATTAAAGCTTTCTGGCACATAATTTAAATAAAAATATAAAAATTGACATTTAACCGATCGCTAATTGTTTTTCCAAAAGTTATACATATTATCCCAAATTTATCAACACTTATCATCATCATCATTTGTGGCGCTAGAACCCAAATCGGGCCTGGGCCTACCGGACACACCGAGCCGCAGTTTTTACACTGCCGTACTGCCGGTCTTCGTAGTCGAATGCTACATTATTTAAGGTGTATAAGTGACTAGCTTACAGCGCCCGAGTGTGATAAATACATGTAACTTTATTTTTTTTTATATTTTACGACAAATCACACATTGTCGACAGTATGTTAAGAGATGTGCCTTAACACGCTCGGCTACCGCGCCTGAACAATGACATCTTGCAAATTCAAATTAAAAATAAAATTTCCCCACATCCGAATGTCTAAACTTAATACTCCGAAAGCAAACTCAGCATAAGTGATTTAGTATTAATCCGGATTAGTAATGTTTGAAGCCAGTGACAAGTGCCAATCCTGTCTCCACTCCCCCCTCTGCGGTAACTAGCTCCCAGGAAGCGCTGTACGCTCCTAGGCCGGCTCTGCGTACCGGAAATATTTATTGTGGAAACTAACTAACGTACGAAACGTAACGCAGCTTTGCGTAAACGTAGAAGCAACCAACAACGAAGAGATTCATTCCGAGAGATAAATTATATAAATGGGACGACACTAATAGTGCGAATAAATTCCATGCTTTGCTAGCGAGATTTTGGGACGAACGTAAATTTTGAGTTTGTGTTTATGTTCTATATTTGATGCATAAATTTATATATCAAGGTAAATGTGAATATTAAATTATAGCTTGTCTATTGAATCAGTTGATCTATGTCATAAAAAAAAATAAACAATGATATTGAAATAGAATGGTATATATATAACTACCAGTTTCAATATATAAAACTCCAAGGCACTAAAGGATTTCAAAATATACAAAGTGTTCATTTTAAGTGGCTCACCATTACTATGTCGAAAAGTGTAAGAGCTATGAAGAAGGTTAAATTAGCAAACAATATCTATTTTACAAGACTGCTTTAATGTACGAAACAATATTTTTTTTTAGACCTGTGGTTCTCAAAATGCTGGGAGAAAGTTTCTAATTTTAAATGAGAAACTGTTTACTTTTTTTAAATTTTTGTGCGGAAGGATGTTTTATTCGGATTTCATCGAATACACATTATAAAATGTTTAAGAAAAATGAATACTAAATTGTCATTAATTTAATTCAAATCGCATAGGAATCAGGGTGCAATAAAAGAAACAAATGAAACATGTCATACAATTAAACTATTAAATAAATTTTGATATTAGTTTGTTTTACTGGGTGTGGCATTGCAGTAGCAGATCTCGGTACGTGATATATTTATAGGTGTGAGTTCGGTTACCAGCTGTCAAATTACTGCCCTCAAAGATGTTATTGGAGGGGAAAATAAAGTATGGAATGTGTTTAAAAGGTAGGTGGCTCAGTGGTATCGAGTCGGCCTGTGGATTTGGAGATCTGGGTTCGATTCAAACAGCCAACAAACAATTTAAACTACCCCTATGGTTCCCACTAACATCTTTGGTGGGGGAGAGGAGCATGATTTGACGGCTGATGGCCGCGCTTCATTCGAAGAAATATATCGTTTACCGAGATCTACTAGGGACATATTTAGTAAAACGTGTGATATATTTATTTATAAAACTGTACTATAAACATAATATAGGAAATAAGTTTCTTTTCGTGACCGTTTAAAAAAATAATCCTTTCTGATCACATTTTAAACCGTAAATCCCTCTTTATCGACCTAGATCAGAAAGTACCACCAGAGGAATTAATACAGTTTTATCGACTTAAATTACAAAAGAGATCATCAAAAAATAAATTATAGTTTTTATGTTCTACTGCATAAATAATGTTAAATAGACAACTTAAAACATTTTGAAATGTCATTCACTTTAGATAAGCAAAAACGAACTGTCAAAAACAAAGAAAACGAGGCAATAGTTCAGCTTCATATTCTAGTGTCACTCACAGCACTCTAAAAACAAAGTATATTAAATATTCTAATATGAAATGTGTCTGGAGATATATATCTAGCCATCCATGAAATTTTCAACATCTAACCAAAAAAGATCACAGTAGCCGTGACATCATCCCTAGAATATGAATATAAACACCCTGAAAATGTACGACTCAGAGATATTTAAATATATTTATTCTTGAAGATTGATTTTATTTTTAGATTTATTGTGAACTAACTTTCAATTTAAATAACCTACTATAAATAAACATATTTACATACATACATGAATTTCTACAATGACATTACAAAACTTGTTCAATACCACTGTATATTTTATTTTGTTTACGTAGTTAGGTTGCCACTTTTCGTTGTTTTATTAAATTGTATACAGAAATAAGAAATAGTAAGCTATGGAAATTTTTATGGAATATGAAACAATTGCACGAAAGAAAATTTGCATTTTAAATTGTGTACATGTTTCGTGTTATGTGAACAATGAAAATTGTTGCATTCATCACCAAAATACATGTTGCATGCATGATTAATAAATAGTGCATTATTATTTGCGATTAAATCGTTCGGTCACTAATTTTATGAGAGCACATTCCATTGTTTAACTCTTTGTTATTTTGTTTGTATTTCAAAATTCATATTATGCAATGAACATTACATTAAATTAATCATGAAAATATTCAAAAAGAATTTTTAGTTCCACGTGCACTGAAATGACCTTTTTAATGCGTGTTTCTAGAAAATAGCATTTTTCAAGTGGTTTCATTGTAGTCCAGTTTCGGCCGGCACATTTTTATAAACGTTTTTTTAGTTACGAGTGTATGCTATCCTTTTTCTACAATTGCAAATTAAAACAAATCAATTTTAAGTTTTATAAAAATATAAATAAATAAATATATCATCACGCCTTTTACCCATTACTGGATGTGGCACACTGCCTAAGCAGATCTCGGTAAGTGATATATTTTGTCGCGTGAAATGCGGTTACCAGCCGTCAAATCACGGCCCTCAAAGATATTAGTGGAGAGGGAGCCACAGGGGTAGATTTAAATTGGTGAAAATTGTTTGTCGGCTGTGGGGATCTAACCAAGGTTCTCAAGATCCACAGGCCGACTCGATACCAGTAAGGTTAAAGTTACAATGACAGATGCTTGAAGCTAACTTCACCCCGTGCTTAATATATCAAGTCGTGACTAAAACGTTCGAAGCCACGGCTTGTCAACAAGTGATTAAGATGTTATTTAGCGTCATGGAAACCAGTACGTTAAATGGCATTTTAATAAAGGGAGTAGAAAAAAATGTATACGTCTAAAACTGGACGGTGATGATAATTACGTTATAAAACAAGACAAATGAACGTGACTAACTTCATGTCAGTTCTAATTTTGGTTATTGAAAAAAATCATATTCTCTATAAATGAGAAATTATTAATTCATAAAAAACGTATATATTTTTAAATAAATTATGTGATTTAAAACATAGTGTGACGTCACATTGCATACAGCGACAGCTCCTCCAAGCGAGTAAAATTTGTTCTATTTATTATTTTGAACAAATGTCATCCTATTGGCTGCTTGAACATGTAATTGAACCATTGAACTAAACGTAGGAAACTACTTCCATATGGTAGTATATTGTAACTTGGATCTTACAATTTTTTAGATCTATTTCCCAATTTTAAAGTTAGTTTACTATTGTTAATGAATGTTTTAACGATACCTAACTTAAGTGCTGAGCACTTAAAAATGTTTTTGTCAGCTTTCCCGTTAATATTATATTTCAGTGGCTGTATGCAAAATAATGTCACAAGAAAGGGAGTATAATATTTAAAAAATTATATCTTTTTAAATTGCAACCACGCTATTCTTATGTTTATTAGTCTATACATTTAATTATTATTAAAATCCAGGTAGGTGTAGATATCTGATAATTAAAACGTTATACATTTGTTTCTAAAGCGCGCACTAGTCGTATTCTTAAAACACCTAGTAAGTAAGATTATAAAGATATCTAATTAAATTTTTATAGATGCTTTCTGCCAACTCATTAAATGTTAATTAATACAAAGCCTGGTAATATTAATTAGTATTTAAATATGAGTGTACTATAAATTAATAGTTTTGCTTTATACTGTCCTGAATTATTATATGTAATTATTTTAATTGCAAATTAAACTTGGTGAGTACTACTGGTCTTTTATTTGCTGTTTAAACAAAGTGAAAAACCTTGTAGTGCTGTTAATACAACTAATTATATATACAGGCTGTTTTTATAACTTTGCACGAAACTTTCATGACATATATAAATTGATTATAGAAAAAAAATATTTTTTTTGAAATTCGCAAAATTAGGGTATTTTATTCCTAGCAAACGTTTTTAGTGTCACTCGTTTAATAGTACATTTAATTTAAAAAATAATAATAATAAGGCACCTACATAATAACTAACTAATAAATGATTATTTGTATGCAGTGTTTATACTTTTATTTCATTAGTTACATAATTATAAATATTTAAATGTACAACTATTATTTGAAATTTGTTCGTATCTATTACTATTTAAGAATTAAAATTATTTGAAAAGTTTCGCATTATTTTTTTATATGTAGTGATTTATATATTTATTGTAAAATAATAATAATAATAATAAAATTCTTCTATTAATTTAAATTTAATTACAGCCGTATCTTTTATAGTTCTCGAGATCCCAATGGTGGCTCTCGTACAAGAGACATACAGTATATAATATATAATCTATTTCATTTATAATAAAACTAATATCTTGTTTCAGTGTCCAGGTGCCAACTTCAAAGCCAATAAGGCGCATGTTTCAACATAATCTGTTATTTCTATTTCTACTAGTGGTCATAATATTTATAAATAAATAAATGAAATAAATACAGATACGTTCTTTCTTGAACAGTGTTCATTGTATAATAGAAATATGTCTACTGAAACAAGTGCATAAGTATTAAATGTGAATTGGAGTCTGAATAAAGTTCCTAAATCAATTGAAAAACTGCAAAGTTCTGCAGTAGAAAGTAAAAAGTGTCGCATTCAGATGACATTTTCCGCGAGACCTTGACGCGGTCGCCCACTGACCGCAACAACTCTCAACTCTGCGAGTAAAGTGACTCGCAACTTTGCTCGCTAAACGCTAAGCGAACGGGTGCTTGACCGTAAGCAAACATCACCATCAGCTAAACGTACGAATACTTATTTCAGTTCCAGACTACAGCTGCACGCCCCGTTTATTTATATATGTTACAGAGTTAGAGAGGTCACGTACTGTACAATTAAATGCAATCATAACTGATACGCGACCAACAAGAAACAACTTGATACTGTATCATTCATTGTAATAACCATCATTAGTAGGCCACGGAATGCCTCCAAAGAAAACAATTGCAAATGAGGATGAATGCTGTCAGTTGTTACAACTTGACAAAACAATTTATTGCCTTGGATGCGGAACTTGAGAGCGAAGCATTTTGTTGTTTTCGTTATTGTTTATGACGCGAATGCGGGAATAGTCTTTTGGCTTGGGACTGCGACAAAATACGATCCCCGAGCGGCTCAAAACTTTTCTTTATATTTGCTTCTTTTGTAACTAATGCTTTTACAGCAATAAACAACATGTGGCTAACAGACAACACAAGAACTTGTTCAAGACTAGAAAAGTACAGTTTTAAAAATTTCGACCTGCTCTTGTTTATTACGGTGTATTTAGCGATGTTTACAATCTACAGCCTCAGTCTCTATTGGGCAATTTATTGTATAATGCAAAGGCATTTCCTGACAAAAATAAACTACCTGCTACCGAAATTCAAACAGACTCCCCCACAATGTTTCATTTGAATTTTTAATTCTTCCGCGAGCTCTGCGGTAATTCATACATTAGAATTTGAGTAAAACCTGTGTTCTCCTGACAATTAATTAGTGTATAATACGGCTCTCGATTGTGGGATCGCAGTAATAAATAATAATAATCAAGTTTGGAATGCAGACTTACCATCTCTCACGTTCTTGGCGTGCGTGGCGGGTGCTCCACTGGTGTGGCTCTTGTCAACTGTACAATACATAATCACACACTATTGCACTTGTATATAGTTCACTCTCACCGAATTAAAATAAACATAACTTTGTATTTATTTGTTAAACACGAGGCTGACAAGTCCGTGTAACACTCAGACGGAACGCGTCGGCCATTACTGTATGTTTACTTTTTGAAATGTAGATAGCGCAATCTGCTACAATCCAGAGGCGTACCGAAACATTTCATCTGAAAATAAATAACAAAAACATATTTCAAAATAAGACCTAATATTAATAATCAAATGTACCCAACATATTTCAAATAATTACTCGTAATAAATTAAAATGGTTCTAACAACATTAAACATTAAAATAATTGTTTAGTCATAATACTATACAAATTATTATTTTTAAGTTTTTAATTGTTAATAAATAAAGTATACTTTCATTTACTAGATATATTAGTGATTGAATATTGGTTTTAAAATACCATCAAATGAAGAATAATAATTTAAAAATGAACGCCCATGATATCCCCACTCCAACATACAAAATTATTTTTTTCAAACTAATTTATTGTAAAATATATAGAATTATATATTTAAGTTCTAAATAAGCTAAATCCATATGACTTTATGTGAATAAATTGCTTAAAATTTCGCTAGAAAATAATTTAAATTTAAAATGATGATCATGCAACCGAAACAATCGAGATTCGAGCAACCAGCACCAACACATGCAACTGACGGCTGTCATGGCCACGTGTCAGATCACCAAATGTCAAACAATAAAATAAATTTTAATTATTAGTTCAAAATGGGTGTTCGCATCGAAGTAAATGATGCGGGCAGAACAGAAAAAAATCGAATAAAAATATTGTGCTTTGATATAACAAATTTTGGTCAAACTACTCAATTTGTAATTTGTTGCTGTGTAGTGTTTATATTTTTTCTCCTTTATGGATACATGCAAGAGTTAATTTTTACTTTAGATGGATTTCAGCCATATGGCTGGTACTTAACATTAGTTCAATTTGGTTATTATACTATATTTGGACTTATTGAAAAATATGCCAACAAAATTACATCCAGAAAGTTAGTATCCTAATCTTTGCTCATTATCTCATTGCATTTTGAAATAATATATCTATAGTTAATAATAAAATAGATTTAAATTTATGCTTATAATGCAATATTTAATTTATCAAATTAAATTAAATTCAATAATAAGTGTTTTGAGGTTAGAAATGAACAAATGGTAGTAACTGTCATTCTTTTATTTAAAAATGCAATTAGATCAATTATTTTATAACTAGATTTGTAAATTTTAATTAATATAAATAATTCAATAGAATACCATTCCGAACATATTGCATTCTTGCATTGCTGACCCTGGGCACAATGGGTTTTTCAAATGCCTCTTTAGGTTATCTTAACTACCCAACTCAAGTAATATTCAAATGTTGTAAATTATTACCAGTTTTAGCTGGTAGCATAATAATTCAAGGAAAAAGGTACGGGCCACTAGATTTTGGGGCCGCAATTTGTATGTGTGTTGGTTTAACATTATTCACATTAGGTACGTATTTGCTAAAATTATAATTTCAGCTTACTACTAATAATTAAAACAATTGCAGCTGATTCGCAAATCTCACCAAATTTTAACACAACTGGTGTGATTATGATTTCTTTGGCTTTATTGTGCGATGCTGCGATTGGAAACGTACAAGAAAAGTCAATGAAACAGTACGGAGCTTCAAATACTGAAGTTGTTTTATATTCTTATGCTATTGGATTCTTTTATATTTTTGTGGTTATGTTTTTAACAGGTGATTTTTACCGAGGAATGCAGTTTTGCTCACAAGTAATTCTTTTGTTTTTATTTCTATGGTTTCCAGAGTGTTTATTCGATTGTATTTTGTTCTAGCATCCAAAGAAAACCTATGGATATGCTCTCATTTTTTCTCTGACTGGATATTTAGGGATTCAAGTAGTTTTGACGTTGGTTAAGACTTGTGGTGCATTTGCTGCTGCAACTGTCACCACCTGTCGGAAGGCTGTGACTATATTTATTTCATTTATCTTTTTCAGCAAGCCATTTACCATGCAGTAAGTTAATTATTTTCTTTAATTATAGAACGATTATTTATAATAAATTTTATTTATTGCAAAATAACTTATTTTATTGTTTAATTTTGTTGAATAATTTATATACATATCAATATAAAATATTTAAAAATTGCTAATCAAACAAGTGTAAAAAGTTTAGATTTTAATGAGACGTAAATATTGGTTGATCGATAATTGAACGTAATTATCACGATAAAACAATGATGAATGATTTATATAATATTTAATTTCAGCAAGTAATAAGGTATTCTAATGCATTGAATAATTTCAGATATTTATGGTCGGGGCTTCTAGTCGTGTTAGGAATCTACGTTAATATTTATAACAAAAGACATCCTGTCTCTATGGCAGATTTCCATAAAAAAATTAATTATTTACTACATTACGTCAACAAGAGGATACATTCCGATAAAAACAAAAAGTATTTCCAGATGGATGTATAGGATAGGATAAGATTTATTATTAAACTTCTATTTAACGAAAAAATAAACTACAATTATTAACAACACTTGTTATTACTCTCACATGTATATAAATCCAAATAGCTATTTTACTTTGTTATTATAAATTGCAAAGGTAATGTTTATAAAATAAAATATGAAGAATTTAATTTAGTTTTGTTCTTTAATCATAAGTTTATTTTATAATGTTTGGCGATAAAATGAACAAAAAGCCGGTATCGACAATAAGAATTCGTTAAATGGAGGTTTGATAAAATAGTAGGTGAATAATAGGTGGTAGTCGTACCAGAAATGTATTTTTATTGTATAGATACAATGCTTATGTACATATGTAAAAGTGTGTCATAGCCATTAATTCTAATGTTCCTTACATATCATGGCATTTATGATTCATACGCAATAATAAATCAATACTGATTTTTTTTATTTAAAAAATTACACCTGTTTATTCACCCTTGATCAAATGACAATGGACGTATGTTCTTATTGGGTGTGTTGACACAGCTATCACAAGGTGAATTTTGCACCTGGTGGCGAATCTCCAGTCTTTCACAATTATTTATTTGATATTAAAATAATTTTACATCATTTACGCACACATTACGAGAATATTACTAGTCTAGATTCGGAAGTACAGGGTCCAAGACGGAAATATTCGATTTTGGAAAGTACCAACCCCGAAAGAGAACATCTTCACGGAGGTTAAGATTTTAAAATAAATTCAAGAATACTTTACTGATTAAATTAACTTTATATTGCACAAAATAAAATAATTTTGATCATTCTAGAATTTAGCACATATGAACTTGTCAAGGAGCAACACTCAAAATTAAATCTTTTTCAAATTTTGCAGTCTGTAAATATTTATTCACTTAATAAATAGTTTACATATTAGTCTCTCTCTATAATCTGTAAAATACTAATAATATTAAAAAAAATACAGTTGCGCTTCAAGTTAGTGTCATCCTAGAATGATCTTTATAAAATAAGAATAATTTTTTTTTAAGTTAAAAGATTTCAGCCACTCAGTGTAATTTTTCCACATACACAATTACACACATCAATATACAAAAAAACACTACACACATAATAAGATAGGAACCACATAAGAAAACGTTCCTTACCAAAAGAAGAATTACTGAAATAAGCTGAAAGGAATATGTTTTGTTTTAAATATAATTTGGTCCGATAACCTCTAATGTGTTTTAGATAGAAACTTTCTAAATTCGTTTTCTTAATCGCGATTACATGTTGTACTAATAACTCGTTTTGTTCGTTACTTACAAGTAACACTACCTAAGTGTCACTCACCGATTGAAATCAAACTTTGCATACAAAAATATTGAACCCATGTTTCTTTTATTTTGGCAGAATACGCTTTGTAGGGGTAGAAACCACCCGCGATGAGGGTAAAAATTGATGGATATGAAATTTCCAACGTGGATGGCTTATGAAATTCAACAGTATTTACAATTATAAAAATCTTTATTGTTTTACATGAATACTAATTTACGAAGTTCCTAAGCCCAGAATCTATCTTATTCTTGTTTAGGGGGTAAAAAGTTGCATAAATAGATAAAAATCAATTTTTAACTATTAAATACTGGTATTATCCAAAAAAGGATGTAATATTTTATTTTGTAAGTATGCAACTAATGTTTTGTCGATCACGAAATCCACGAAATCGCGTTTGAAACATTAAAACAAATTTTGTCCAAAAAATAATTTATGGTGATAAAATCAAATTCTATTTTGTCCAACCCTTTTTTAGAAGGTGAAGTGCGTTTTTACCCTAATCGGGGATGGTTTCTACCGCTACAAAGCGTATTCAGCCAAAATTTTAAAAAAACGGGTTCAATATATTTTTTAAAATTTTATTGATATGAAAAGTTTGGTTCAATCGGTGAGAGCCACTTAGTGTTACTTTTAGTTGAATCATAAGCTTTGGTATTACGCACCGTTTAAAGGACAGTTTACGAAAGTAAGTATAACCCAAAGAACTAGACGCTACATATGAAAATAACGAAGATGGAATATGAATATGCTTAAGGCTCACTTCACAATATACAATTTTCAAAAATTACTATACGAAAATCTACAAAAATTACGTGATTTTTAATTTAGATTAAATGATTAAATACAAGTGTATGTAAGTATTTTAAATAGAATATTAATTACTTTTATATACATTTTAATATAAATGGTGTTTAATTAATTAAAATAATTATAAGTTAGCTAAGATTTATTTATAATTAACAAAGAAAAAGGTATCGCTTTAATGTTGTACGATTAGTTATTGTCTCCCTTAAATACCGATTTAAATGTGATATATGATTCTAAGATTAAGTAAAAATTGTATAGTGTGATTTGAGCTGTAGATAAATACGAAAACAGTAATTAAGTACATGACTTAAATATGAGATCGCAGTCATACAAGTACTTATCCTAAGCTACTGAAATAATACACTGATACCAGGCAGTTTTACGATAGAAACTGTGTAGTAAAAATATTCTCGTTATATAAATAAGTAGTACAGTATACCATATCACATAAAGCTAATTGTGAGGTATACAATTTAAACAAAACGTGCAAAAACTGTCTTTCATTACCTGCTATCTAATCTGGCACTTCTCTGTAAGGAATCTCAGACGTTACGTTAAACGACTCGAAGTAATGCGTCAGAAACTCGAAAGTGGGGCGCTTTTCGGGGTTCTGGTCCCAGCATTGGAGCATCAGTCGGTAGATATCTTCTGGTAGCTGGTGATTCACCGGTTTCGGCATTCGGTAACCATTCTCTACCTTTTCTATTACCTCTCGACTCGACATTCCTGGATAAGGAACTTGTCCATAGGTAAACAGCTCCATTAGTAGGATACCATAAGACCAAACGTCTGATTTTATGGAAAATCTTCCGTAGATTATAGCTTCTGGAGCTGTCCATTTCACAGGGAACCTCGATCCTTGCTTCGGACAATATTCATTGTCTTCTATCACTCTAGCTAAACCGAAATCGCAGATTTTCGCAATGTTATTTTCACCGATAAGTACATTTCTCGCAGCTAAATCTCTATGAATCAACAACTTTGATTCTAAGTATTCCATTCCTGAAGCACATTGCGCAGCAATATAAATTAAATCTTCGAAGATTAAATCCTTTCCTTCTCCGTTTCTCAAGAAGTCGAGTAAGCTTCCTTTGCACATGTACTCTTGTACGATATAGATGGGTTCCTCTTTACTGCACACGGCATAGAGGGCGACTAGTCGTTTGTGGCGGAACTTTTTCATGATGGCAGCTTCCTGTAGGAAGGCCGCTGTGGACATAGTGCCTTCGCGGAGGGTTTTCACAGCGACTTCTATGTGGTTGCGCCATTTGCCGTACCACACTTCGCCGAAGTTGCCGCGGCCTAGCCGTTTCATGAGCTGAACCTCGTTGCGGTTGATTTCCCACTTGTCGCGGAACTCGGGGCACAGATCCCACATCTGGGGCTGAGGTTTGTTGGGGCAGGGTTTGGAAAGAACGTGGCACAGTCCCAGTGCATCCTCTGCAATGTTAGCTTCATTTAGATAAAGAACAAATTCAAAAGGTAATTCGGATTATCTTGGGAAGTAGATTTAAAATATTACGATTGACTTTATATTAAATATTTCATTGATTCTTACTTGTATATGCCTTGACTAGCTCCGACAATGAAGCAAACGTCTGATTGGTGGAAATGTAGAAGCCTCCGTTGTCTAAAGGTTTGATCTTGTAGTGCTTGACATGATAGCCTCTGTTTTTCTCCCAGTCTTTCACCGACAGAGAATAACCTGTAGGGTTGTGTTCTGAGGGTCGCACCAAGAATGTCCCTCTAGGATTCTCTTCGGCCAGCAAGAGTTTGTCGGCTTCTTTGCGGGACACTTGCTCGAAGAACCAACTGTAAAATAAATTAAATATTCAGTACATTTTAAAAGGGGGGCAGCTATGAAATTACAAATTTCAAAATAATCTCAGATTTAAAAAAAATAGTGTTGTCGCAAAACGAGGCGAGCTTAAGTGTTGGGTCAGTCTCGGGCTGGTTTCGCTTCTGTCTCGCTTGAGAATCGAGTCTAGACTTTTCAAGGCCAGATTATTACAATAATTATAATAAAATGTTTCTATTAAGTAAATTAATTAAGACGTTAGACGAAAACAAATTTAAAATCATCTCATTAGCTATTGATAAAAACTATTGTTAGTTATCATCATTTATATTAATTTTTAAAAGAATTTATTATATAAATTGAAGGAAAACAATCAAAAATAATATGAATTTAATACTATTGATATATTATAAACATGGAAAAAAAATTTGGGGCCGGCCGCAAAACACTAATTTTGCGCACTCAGGTGCAAAACAGTGCGCAAAATATGTCATGGTAATGTAATTGATGAAAAAGAAAACAAGTACTTCCCGTATTGATATTAGTGAAAAACTATGAAGATTTTTTGACAGTTGTAAAAAAATTAATATTCAAGCAAAACAAAATTGGTTAAAAGTATATTAATACAACTACGATACTTAATTATGGTCTCATTTCAACTTTTTGAGATACGACGAACACCGAGATTTGTCTCGAGTCTCGCGGTAACTCTAAAAAAATTATATCTATTTCAGACAGTTCGTTGCTGTTTTATATAAAACTATTTTCAAAATTTTGTGATAGTCGAGTATGCCATTTCTAAGATAGCTCTCCGCCATATTTCTTCAAGACAAATGACCAAATTTCAGTCAATTATTTTGCCGCAATTTTATTTCAATCCGATACATTAAAATATTTATTTTAAAATGTAAATATCATTTCAGGTTACCTCCGTAGCGAGACGGCAATAAATAATTAAAGTCAAATTTAACTTTTAAACTGTGTTTACAGTCGATGATAAATGTCTAATTTGCAAGTTTAGTTTGAGTTAGGTCGCCACCATTATAATTTCCATTACCACGACAATATCTATTATTTAAGCGTAGATTTGATCAGCCTGCTAACCTAAATGGAACTATTTGCCTTTCGACAGTTTGTTTTGCTGATAGTTCTTCGATGCATTAATTTCATTGCTTGACACTGATTCATATCAGCAGCGATATTTTGTCATTTCAAGTCACTAGACCACTAAAGTTACATAGGTTGAAGAAGTGAATTGAATTTAGCAGCCTATAGGTCACTGGTTTTTCACATGAATGGTCCTTATCGAATTTAGGTCAAGTATCATTACTTCACATGAAGCATACGAGAATCATGATTCTCCAGCAATCTGAAAAGAGTTCTTCGCGTTTTTAAATTATTTTCTGTATTTGATACTGAATCATGATAATCTAATCGGTATTTAAATAAAATAAATAAATATATCATCACGCCTTTTATCCATTACTGGGTGTTGCACTCTACCGTAGCAGATATCGAAAAGTGATATATTTTTGCGTGAAGTACGGATATCAACCGTCAAATCACACCGCACTTTATGCGAAGAAATATATCACTTACTGAGATCAACTTTAGCAGAGTGTCACATCTAGTAATGGGTAAAAGGCGTGATTTTTTTTCGTCGTCATACAGCTCCTTCATGTGGACTTTGTTCTAGGTGAAGGAGTGGGTTATACCATACTGATGAGCTCTAACAAGAGCGAAACGAGTCTATGGTTACTAACTGTGCTGGCCAACTTCTGACGAGGACCTCATAAGTTGACTTGGAGGCTGAATTTTGTGAGACTTAGACAAGTGTTTAGTTTGATATTTTATTATTAAACCTAGTTTCACCAAGTGAGCATTCAAAGACAATTAATATTGTCTTTGTTGTTTTATATATATATTTATTTGGTTAATTATTATAAAAACTAGATTAGAAATTAGAAGAAATAACAATTTTATTCAATTAAGTGAAAGCAGGGTTCGTAAATATCATGATATTTATAATAAATATCAAAATATCTGATATATAGGATATATATCAGATAAATATCACTTTTTGGATATTTATTTTTTAATTTTAGTTTTTGTACACATTTATTATCACAATAGGAAATACAAAATAAATTATTACTCCTAAATAAAAAATTAACATAGGTAATGAAAAAAAGTAAATATACATTGAATGGATACACAAATATTATATAGTACTAAGAATAGTAAGAATATTTAAATAATCCTATATCCTAAATAGGGGCAAATCATCATCTTCTGATGAACTTCCTGAACAGCGTTGCAGATAGACTCACTTGGCCAAATCCAATCTAAATTAGTTTTTTTTTTGTAGTTTCTTTTTGGTTTAAATATTTAAACATAAAAACTAATTTACCGGCTTTGGCGTTACCGAGACGATTACGTAATTGAGATTGGACAATGCCAAAAGTGGAGAAATATCGTTCCAGCTGTTACAGCAGTGTGTAACTGTTCACATAGTTCAATAAATATACTTTTATTTGGCTACTCTGACTCATTGATAGTTACACTTTTCCACCATATTAATGGATTTGTATTTCTAAAATGAGTACCAAATAAAAATTTTGGAAATGGTTCAGACTTTGCCGTTAATGACATCACAAATGGCACACAATTTGGATTTATGTCGTTGATGTGAAGTTAGTCAAAAGCTAGTAAAGTAAGAATTATCTTTAGAATATAATTTTAACAGAATTAATGAAAGTAATAATACTGTATTTATTATAGACTATTTGATATTTTTATATATATATATCATCACGCCTTTTACCCATTACTGGGTGTGGCACTCTGCCTAAGCAGATCTCGGTAAGTGATATATTTTTTCGCGTGAAGTGCGGTTACCGGCCGTCAAATCACGGCCCCCAAAGATATTAGTGGAAGGGGAGCCACAGGGGTAGATTTAAATTGGTGAAAATTGTTTGTCGCCTGTGGGGATCGAACCAGGGTTCTCAAGATCCACAGGCCGACTCGATACCACTGAGCTACCTACCCCATTTTTATATAATGGATATATATCTTCGAACCCTGTTTATAAGTTAACTGAAAATTAATGCCGTTGAGCGCGTTTTTATATCACATTTAGTTTTTGAGATATAGTAGAAAAACTGAAAAATTCGAAAAATTTCACTTTTCCGGAGGCTATATCTCAAAAACTAAACAAGATATGCAAATGCGCTCAACGGCGTTGAATTCCCCGTGTCCGAATTGACTTATAAGCAAATTTTCACACAATTTTGGTTTTTTCAGATTTTAATTCAATTTTACCAAAAATCCTTAATTGTAGGATTATTAAAACGAAAATTTCCATACATATGTATTTTGACCCACTGAATCCAGTGGTGCAATCTTCAAATGCATATGACTTCTGGTTTTCGAGAAAATGTTAAAAAACCGCTTTTTGCGATTTTTTTGGCGGAAAATTGAAAAAAAATAAAAATCGCTGAAACTATGTTTATAAGTTAACTGAAGCACGAGAAAATTAATGCCGTTGACCGCGTTTTCATATCACATTTAGTTTTCGAGATATAGCCTCGTAAAAGTAGAAAAACTGAAAAATTCGAAAAATTTCACTTTTCCGGAGGCTATATCACAAAAACTATTTGATATTTTTATATAATGGATATATATCATTGCAAAAATATGACGATATATATCAAAATAAATATCATGATAAATATCGATCGATATATATCTTCGAACCCTGATTGAAAGGCAATTGCTGCGTTAATAGTTGATCTCCCTATAATGTGGGAAATATGGTTCAGTGGTTCGATTTCCACAGCCCACAAACAATTTACACCACATTACAATTAGCCCTGTGGCTCTTTCTACACTTATATCTCTGGGAAGCGTGATTTTACTTTACGCGTATAACGGAATTTGTAACCGAAAATCCTGAGTTTGAATCCCAGTCAAGCTAAAAATATATGACCTTGTACTGTAATTGGGATTAAGTTCCTGATGTACAGAGTAATATAAATTTACTGAGATCAGCTACGGCAGAATGTCACATTCAATAATGGGTATTAAAGACAGAAACGTAAATTATTTTTTTCAGAATTTGAATGTTTAATTTTGTAATTTGAAAGCGTTTGTGAATTAATTCAGAAATGAAATAATACAGCTCTCCACCACCTCAATTTTGACACCAAGAGTACATGAATACAATAAAATAAAAAGTAATATTAAGATTATCTCTACTCACTCTTCGCTGGCAACACTCTGTTCCTCAGCAACAAAGTTCCAGGGAATGAGTCCCTCAACTTTGGTACCCAGGTGTACGACTCTCCACCAGTCGCTCTCGTTGTCGTCGATGACCTCCATACGGTCGCCCTTGCGAAACGAAACATCGGTGTGCTCGCGTGCTTTGTAGTTGTAGAGGGCGACGACGATACGTCGTTTCGGCGCCGTGGGTCTCGTCGGCGTCGAGAGCTCGGGGAGCGACACCTTCGTGGGGTACGGCCGGATGACGTCCACGCCTCCATTGTAAGGGGGACCTGGTGGGCCGGGCGTGTAGCGTGGCGAGGTTATACCTGTAAGAAGAAGATATCATTTAGGATGTTTATTTTAAGTATCTGTGGATGTCACATACAAATAAGACATCACACCAGGTACCTACATAATAACTAATTAATAAATGATTATTTGTAGGCAGTGTTTATACTTTTTCGTAACACGTGCACAAGAAACACGTTCTTATTCCCTAATTTTAGAGTGAGAAACACTGCTTTTCTCCCCTAGGCAGAAAAACATTATGTTTCTCTCCCTAGGTAGGATGTTTCTCTCCCTAGGTAGCATGTTTCTCTCCCTAGGGATATGTTTCTCTCCCTAGGTAGGATGTTACTCTCCCTAGAGACTACGATTATAAGCTGTTTGCGGCGTTTCCTAGGTAACTAGTTACGCAACCCATATTTGACATTTCTCCCGATAAGACAGTAATTTTTGTGCACTTGTTACGAAAAGTATAATATGCTTCACGGGTGGGCGCGATTATCCCTTGTGTGAAGTGGGCAAATAATCGCTTGTTTCCTTCCCTTGATGCACAACATACTATTATTTCATTAGTAACATAAGTATAAATAATTAAATGTACTATTAAACCCGTGACACTAAAAATATTTGCTAGGAATGGAATACCCTAATTTTTGCGAATTTTAAAAAAGTTCTTTTTGTTCTATAATCAGTATATCAAATTATATATGTCATTAAGGTTTTGTGTAGAGGTATAGAAACACCCTGTAGTACATGTTCTTATTTTCAGGACAGAAAAGTAACCTTGATAAAAATGTCTGTATGCAACGGTCTATAATTTTGTATAGAATTATAGATCGTGACATACGGGCTTTATGCTATGTAAACATGTCTTCAGTTTGACGTTTAAATCAACCAATCAAAATAAAATACTTCCTATACAACTCCACTATAATCTCTTACAGAACGAACTATATTTTTCTAGATTAACCTATGTTAAACTGGCAAAAATTAATGTTTCTATATGAAGTTGAATTATCACTGACTATTTTTTCTTTTGTTTAATCCAAGTTTAACTACTTGAGATTGTTGGATTAGAATTTCTTTGTGAAATAATGAATGAATAACAAGCCAAGATATTTATTTTTATAAAAAGTTAAATACTTTTTATAATAAACTTAAATGATTATTAATACTTGTTATTTAAATTATCTACATTGTTTTTACTTAACTTACATATTACTTTTTTTCCTCTAATTACTTTCACTTAATTAACTGCGATGATCAGAAAGTAAGTATTCTATTAAGTGTATACTGCATTACTAAACAACAAAACATATGAATTTGCATTTAAAAAAATATTTTTTGACCATTCCTTTTTTGAAAATGGACGTCTACATAATAATAAAGCAAATTACTATTGATTGAAGGCTCCGTTCAATAACTTTCCATTTACCAATATAAAACCTTAAAATTTAAGTAGTAATATTAGTTGGATTTCAGGCGAAACCTTTCAAAAACTTGATATTTGCATTTAAATAGCGACGTTTCGGCCATTATCAAACAAAAGGTACAAACAATATTTTTTTCTACAACTGTCAAAAAATGTTCAATTAAGCATCCACACACGCTTTCAAAGTATTTTTTATCATGGTCCATTGGTTATAACATATCAATAGTACGAAATTCATATTTTCCTTCAATTTACTTAAAAATAAATATATCATCACGCCTTTTACCCATTTCTGAGTGTGCCACTCTGCCTAAGCAGATCGGTAAGTGATATATTTCTTCGCGTGAAGTGCGATAATTAGCAGTCAAATCACGGCCCCCAAATATGTTAGTGGAGGGGGAACCACAGGGGTGGTGAAAATTGTTTGTCGGCTGTGGGGTTCGAACCAGGATTCTCAAGATCCACAGGCCGACTCGATACCACTGAGCGACCTACCCCAATTTACTTGAATAAATTAATAAATATTGTATACTTTTTGACAGTTGTAGAAATGTTGTTTATATTTCGTGGGCGAAATTCTTGTTATTTGGAACGTTCGAATGACTTTTGTCTTGACTAAAAGTAACATTCTCACGCATAAAAAAAATTCGCGAATTAATACAAAAATAACTATAAATATTAATATAAATAAAATCGAAGCAAAAAAATTAATTAATTAATTAAAGTACACCTCAAGCCTGTGAAAATTCTGAATATCCTTATTATCAGAAAACTAACTCATATGGCAAAGATTTTGAGAAATTTTACAATGCTGGAAAAGAGCATCTGCACCTATTACTAAAAGTAGGAGAAGAGAATAAGAACTATCGCCCATTTGTAAGAGAAGTTTTGAACGAAATGTTTAAATATGCTGAAGTATTTTAAACAATGGCCGAAACGTCGCTGATTAAATAAACAAATGAAGTCTGAAATCCAACTAATAATACTATTTAAATAATATCTTTCGGCAAATTGTAAATCCTTTTGGGTTGTTTTCCAAAACCTTAAAATATAAAACAGGTCATTCAATTTAAACTACGGTAGAAAAATTATATAATTAATTTAGTAAGTTTTTAGATTATGAGGCCATCTCCCGCACTATGCGCAAAAACCTAATAACTTGGAACAAAAAATTAAATTGTTTATAAAATTACATTTTAATAACAAAGAAAATGTGTTTTAAATGTCATTATTATTAGTCATTACATGTCGGCTTAATTTGTTTGATAATAATTATTCTATTAAACTATGATTTATAATAACCTCTTCAAAATTACTTAATACATTGGAAGCCCAAGAAATTATACACATTAGATATGTGCAATAAAATGTTATCAGGTCAGGATTCCCAACATTTGCAAAATAATTTATGTTTGTTGTTATCACGACACAGAAGTTTTATCTAAAAATTAATCACAGCTATGTATTTTACTAGGAAAATAATTGTCATTTTGTTCTCGGGTAACCTTGAGTTGATTCCTATTCATCATGAGATTTTATTTACGATTTATTACAACCTTCGTTTCACACACAGTGAACACTATTCCTACTTACTGTGAAGAGTAGGGCAAGAACCCTTCTTTTTACTGCGAATCTGAGGTCAAATTCATGTTTTTCAGATAGTTAAATGTTGAATTATGCAGGATATTTATGTTCGACTGCATATTTTATGGGGTAGGTGGCTCAGTGGTATCGAGTCGGCCTGTGGATCTTGAGAACCCTGGTTCGATTCCCACAGCCGACCAACAATTTTCACCAATTTAAAAAAATCTACCCCTGTGGCTCCTCCACCACTAATATCTTTGGAGGCCGTGATTTCACGGCTGGTAACCGCATTTCACGCGAAAAAATATATCACTTACCGAGATGTGCGTAGGCAGAGTGCCACACCCAGTGATGGGTAAAAGGCGTGATGATATATTTATTTTATTTTTATTTATTAATTTTAAATCGCGCAACAATTTCTATTTTATAAGACTGCATTAATAAGCGAAACTATTTTTAGATAAGTAAAGGATGCAACTCTTATTTAAAATATGTAAATAAATAAACAAATAACTATATCATCACGCCTTTTATCCATTACTGGGCGTGGAACTCTGCCTAAGCAGATCTCCGTAAGTAATATACTTTCTCGCGAGAAGTGCGGTTACCAGCCGTCAAATCACGGCCTCCAAAGATATTAGTGGAGAAGGAGCCACAGGGGTAGATTTAAATTGGTGAAAATTGTTTGTCGGCTGTGGGGATCGAACCAGGATTCTCAAGATCCACAGACCGACTCGATACCACTGAGTCACCTACCCCATAAAATATGCAGTCGAACATAAATATGTTTTCATTTTGACATTTGGTCAACCAAACAGAATCAGAATAAATTACGTCCTATGTAATTACACCAGTGATTCTAAACCACTGTGACGCGAAATTTTTCAAATGTAATAACTAATTAATAAATAATTATTTGTAGACAGTGTTTATACTTTTATTTCATTAGTAACCGGTGACACTAAAAATGTTCACTAGGAATGAAATAACCTACTTTTTGCGAATTTCAAAAAAAATTAGTTTTATTCTATAATCAGTATATCAAATTATATATGTCATTAAAGTTTTTTTTATTCTTTATTTTCGGTTTTTTACTATACAGTATCTAACTGCAATTGTGTTAAATGTATTTTTAAACAAGCGCAGGCGATGCTGCCTTTATTTCTTTATAGATTCGTTGTTAGAGAAGTGGTCGTAAGTGAAGATTTGCGAAACAGGTGTACAGGAGCGAATGGATGGATGTGAATGAAGGTTTGTTGCGTGATGATGGATTTTAGTTGTGAGGAAGGAAAGAGTTCGTATGGAGGAAGTGTTAATGTGGTCGAAACGAGTATCGTGTGTCAGGATGAGAATGTTGACGTGAACTGATTTTTTTTATGAATCATTTAGTGGATGTTCTATGAATGTTTCAGGGGTTCGTGCTACCCCATTTAATGGGATATAGTGTGATGTTATGTATATATGTATTAAAGTTTCGTGCAGAGGTATAGAAACACCCTGTATTCCTCATATAACCACATCCAGAAATGGGTACGAAGTAAAAGACGTAATAATATATTTATTTGTTTATATTAGTTATTTTAACTTACGTAGTTCAGTTATTATTTTCAGTTACGAATTATCTTTTTACTATTATAACTACAATATACAATATATCCCCACAGCCGACAAACAATTATATATATATATATATATATATATATATATATATCATCACGCCTTTTACCCATCACTGGGTGTGGCACTCTGCCTAAGCAGATCTCGATAAGTGATATATTTTTTCGCGTGAAGTGCGGTTACCAGCCGTCAAATCACGGCCTCCAAAGATATTAGTGGTGGAGAAGCCACAGGGGTAGATTTTTTAAATTGGTGAAAATTGTTTGTCGGCTGTGGGGATCGAACCAGGGTTCTCAAGATCCACAGACCGACTCGATACCACTGAGCCACCTACCCCAAACAATTTTCACTAAATTAAATCTACTCCTGTGGCTCCTCCACCACAAACATCTTTGGGGGACGTGATTTGATGGCTGGTAACCACACTTCACGCGAACAAATACATATATTTACCGAGACCTGCTTCGACAGAGTACCACACCCATTAATGGCTAAAAGGCGTGATGATATATTTATTTATTTTATTTAACATACAATAAAAATTGTTTATCAGTACCAGATTATCTAGAAATAATGTAATCTGTACTGAAAATAAAAACTGTGTTTATTTGTATCATATCAAACATTAAAATAAACATTTCCACATTAAAATAACAATGATATACACCTGAATTGTTTTCAGTCTCTTCATTTTTATCTGTTGTTGCACTTTGTTTAACTTTTCTTTTTCCGCCGATGGCTCTTTGTACATCCCTTCCAAATGAGTTTCCTGTTGTCAGATTAAATTAAATCACCTTATGTTTCTACGTAAAACGTGAATATTATTTACACATATTTTTTTAATTGACTGTACGTGGAAATAAAATTATTATCTATTTCAGGTTAACCGACAGATAAGATATAAAAATTTTATCATTTTTGTATAATTCCTTTAATTCAATTGATAATAAATTAACTGTAATAAATATTGATTAAACAGTTAGATATTACCAAAACAAATTGAGTTCATTATTATATGTAAACAAAAGAAACATAAATTTGAACAGTATGTGATAATTTAATGTAAACTGTAAAAGCATTCTGTAATTTAATTATTCATACAGCGTTTCTCAAGCAAATATTGGCGTATAGAAATAATAAGGAAAGTAAATTGTATGCAAATGAAAAATATTAGCTAAACAATTATGGTACCCACATATACAGGGTGTTTGTATACCTCTGCACGAAACTTTAATGACATATCCAATTTGATATACTGATTATAGAACAAAAAGAATTTTTTCTACGATTGCTATGAAAAAGTTAAGTTGACGTTTTCTGTGGAACAATCGAAAAATATCTTTGTCGCGTGTCTCCAATGGCAAGGCGCGAAAAAGATGTTAATTGCGTGCTTACTTCAATAGTTACCAGGGCTACAAACAAAATAGAAACTTGTCATATTGACAGTTGACAGAACGAATTTATTTTTAGTACGTATACGTTTTTTAATAATTTAAGATGCAATCGTAGGAAAAATTATGTGTGTATCACGAGCGTAAAGTGTCTTTGTTCCTCTTACCCTATTGTAGCTCTCGCTGCAATTACCGTGTACGAGTAACAAAGAATCACTTTACCATCTTAATACACTATTTTTGCAATTCATAAAAATTAGGGTATTTCATTCCTATCGAACATTTTTAGTGTCACTGGTTTAATATTACATTTAATTATTTATAATTATGTTACTAATGAAATAAAAGTATAAACACTGCCTACAAATAATCATTTATAATTAGTTATTATGTATGTATCTGGTGTAATACCTTATTATTATTTTTTAATTAATTATACTATTAATTATTAATTATTATTATTAATAGGGTAGGTGGCTCAGTGGTATCGAGTCGGCCTGTGGATCATGAGAACCCTGGTTCGATTCCCACAGCCGACAAACAATTTTCACCAATTTAAAAAAATCTATCCCTGTGGCTCCCCCTCCACTAACATCTTTGGGGGCCGTGATTTGACGGCTGGTAACCGCATTTCACGCGAAAAAATATATCACTTATCGAGATCTGTTTAGGCAGAGTGCCACACTCAGTGATGGGTAAAAGGCGTGATGATATATTTATTTATTTATTTTATTAACCAGTTACACTAAAATGTAACCGCACTTCACGCGAAAAAATATATCACTTACCGAGATCTGCTTAGGCAGAGTGCCACACCCAGTAATGGGTAAAAGGCGTGAAGATATATTTATTTATTTTATTTACTAAAATGTTTGCTAGAAATGAAATACCCTAATATTTGCGAAAATCAAAAAAATATTTTTGTTTTATAATCAGTATATCAAATTATATATGTCATTAAAGTTTCGTGCAAAAATATAGAAACATCCTATGTATGAAATGTTGTGGTTGGTAACTGTTATTTACATTTATGCAATTGTTCAAATTTTGAGATTGTATTGAAATTTGGATGTTTTCAGCTTGACAGGTTCAGTATGTCATCCGCTACTATTAACCATGTAAAACAAAATGTTGCGTATCGTAATGAACGCTCTTTCGATACACAACTGGGTTTCATAATGACTTCCTTTTGAACGCAAAATAGAAAAATCAATTTGTTTACACAATAAAGGAAGGCAAACTGATAAGAATAAGACATAAAATGTTACACGTAGTTTACAAGCCAATAAACTATATTTCAACAAAAATAAAATAGTTATTAATGCGTAAAAAAATCACAATACTGTTTCAATTTAAATTATCAAACACAAACAAATAATTAAATTTTTATAATCTTAACAAACAAACAATATACCCATTTTGAGAGCACCTATATTCACGACACTTTATAACAAAACACAATTTCATTAATGCACATTTTCCACACAATCACAACGAATTATAACGGATGTGAATCAATCTAGAACTAGCGGAGAAATGACTGGCTTTTACGCCATGTTTATTTAGTTGTCAAGGATTGATAATATTATCTCTTAGATAAAATGTAACATTTCCAAAGGAAACCAAAGTCAAGCAAAGTAACGTACTGCTGATATCACCTCTATTTCACTATTTTAAGATAGTTTTTTTTGCAGGTATACCTGCGTTAATTTTAGTTTTAATATATGTTTTATTTGATTTAAAAATATCTTATCTTGGCAACATTTTTAAATGTTTCCTTACTCAACCGGATAGGACGTGCGATAAAATATTTTGATAAATTGTGGAAAAGTAAATACCAAGCTATTATAAAAAATTATGTCACCATATTATTATCATTAATTTATAAACAGGGTGTTCATTTTATTTTGTTCAGTATTGCTATCTGGAGAACTATAAGACCTACGAGGTCGGTTAAATTAGCAAACAATTTCTATTTTACAAGACTATTTTAATGAGCATAAAATTATGTTTTTCAAACTGTGGATATCAACTATATATATTTTTTTTATTTGCTTTTTCGATAAAGAATTTTATTTTAAATTCAGTGATATAATATTTGTATATTTGTATGAGAAAAATACATGTTTAGATTTCATATATCAACTTTTTCATTATGAGAAAAATTATCCATTTTTACTTCCTTGTACGAAGTAAAGGAAGTATTGTAATCGCGAAAATTTTCGGTTCTCAGATTTCAACGGAAATAGGTATTTTGGCCTTCCCTGAATCCATTTTGACTAATTTCGTCATGCCGTCTGTACGTACGTATGTATCTCGCATAACTCAAAAACGGTAAGCCGTAGAAAATTGAAACTTTATATTTAGGACTGTTATAACATCTAGTTGTGCACCTCCCTTTTTGGTCATTATACAACTACAGGAAGTGGTCCTTTACTTGAAGCCTATAATAGATTTTCATGAAAAACTATATTCAAATATAATTTAAAACCTTCCAAATTTGGTATATAAGACTACTATATCAATGGAAATAACATAATAGATTTTGGTTAAAATAGACTAACCGGAAGTGGCACATTACATGAAGCTGCTAACAGTTTTCCTTGAAAAAAATGGTATTATTTTAATTTTAGAAATGAATGCTGCAAATAAAAGTTTTAGAGAATTAAATTCTGTGTCTATCACATTAAGAATTTTTAAATTAGCTTTTTGCATAAAGGAGATGTCTAAATTTAAATATTATATTATATTTTTAGATTTTTAAAAAAAATTAAGTTTGCTATGGATTAGAACAAAAAATAAAAGATTTAATGTCAAATATGTGCAATTAAAAAAATATCTATAGTTTAATACGCGTACAAGGAAGTCATGTGGTGTCCACACCAGATTTTTCTATTTTATTGAGCTTATTCAGTATTCAAACAACAATAATAATTTGTAAACAATAATAAATAGTGCTACACTAAAATCTGAATCCATATTCAACTTGTTTCGTACTTGGCGCCCTTATTTTCAGCACATGTTAGTACTACTGGATTTAAAAATGTTTACACTCATCTTTTCAACAGCTTCTGTTGTTTTTCTCGTTCCCTGTGATCAACACGTGTTTACTTTATTGTTTTCTTTTTCTAAAAATTTCGTAACTGTTGCCTTGTTACATAACAAATCTGTATTTTTCAATATAAACAGTAGGGACTTTAAATACTGTCAAATGATTACGTTAACCTGGGTTAAATTTCCCACAACTGACAAACAACTGGTAACCGTAGTCCTCGCGTATAAATATACCACTTTTCGAGATCTGCTACGAGCAGAGTGCCACACCCAGTAATGGGTAAAAGACGTGATGACATATTTATTTATTTAAATTTATTTGGTTACTTATTGAAAAAACTAGATTAGAAATTGGAAGAAATAGCAAATTTAACAACGAAAAATAAACGATGCTAAATATAGAATTTGTTTAGAATTCAGTGAACTAAAATCTATAAATTTAAATTAATTAATTTAATGTTGTTAACAAATTGTAACAGTTGTTTATAAATTAATAGTAATAGCATAAAAGCTGTTGTTTGAAGTTTGTTTCTACAAGTGTTAGAAGTTGAAACAATAAATGTAATTTAAACTTTAAACTTCATAGCTTTGTACTATTATTTTGTTTTAGCAGAATAAACATATTTAGTTTTAATTATTTTAGTAAATGTGACGTATAAAAACCATAACAATTATATTACAAAATAAACAAGAATAAAATTTTATTTAAAACAATTATTATTTAATTTTAAATGATATCGTCGCTAAGTACAAACAGATTGGTAAATAAATAATTAATTGTATTTTATCAAATAATTAATACTGCGTCAAAACATTGTCTTTATCTTTAAAATTATTTATTATTTTGAAATGATTACATAGGTACTGTTTTATTGATTCAGATATTTATAGAAATCAGTGAAAATACAATCACGTTTGTAAACATGACAAATTAATTTGTACTTCGCGATAAAATACAAAGTCAATAATTTAAACACGTCTTTTTAACATTTGACAGTCGTTTCATCTTATTTTGTTTGAGAATTTTATGAAAGAAGAGACTGGAAATCGAATTGCCAACATTTTACTGTGACAGTCAAAAGGATATTAAATTTTTTTGTCGGAAGAACTTATAATGTAACATTAAAATTTTTCTTTGTTCGTAAAATTTTCTACTTATATTAATATTTAGCATATAAATTTAAAATTATTGTGAAAGTAAAATTATCTTAATAAAATAAATTATTGTGGTTGACTACTGGTCATTGAAATACGGAAAAAACTGTTTAATTTTCCTGTTAGAACTAACTTTAAACTTTAGATTTTCGAAACAATAATAATTATTTATCAAACTAGAGAGGAAAGCGATATTTTTCACATACCATTACAATGGAAAATGCGTTTTCCTTTAGTGTTAAATACAGTTTCTCAAGACATGCTTCCAAAAGAAACTTATTCGAATTTTAAATATACTTGAAGAAAAATTTAAACGTACTATTTTCATTATGTAAATCAAAATTGTAAAACAATTTAAATAAGTAAATTAAAATTTTCAACAATACAATTTTTTCCTCTGTAGAGAAGGAAAACGAATTTGCCTCATTATTTTGCAGGGAGGAATTAGTGTTTTTTAAGAATTTTGTTCTATTAAGGAGCCAATAAAAAACTGTAGGAACTTACCATCAGATCCTGGAGTCTTCGGTCCAGGATACACTCGGGGCAACTCCGCCTCTTGGCGCTTGCTGCAGCATTTGTTGCCCATGTTGTCGTGTTGGCGGGTCGTGGGAGTCGGTGTCACGGCGTCCCGCGCACCAGGTCACGTCGTGCGCCGGCCGACCGCCATCCTCAGCGGCCGCCGTCTCCACCGCCTACAGCCTCAGTCTGGGTGTCACCAGGTGGAGTTGGGCTCTGAAAGAAACAAGAAACTGTCAGCAAGATGCAATAACTTTATACAAGGTGTTTCACAAGTTATAGCACATATTTTAATCCCATATAGTGTTCACCGTACTGATTATGAAACAGCAAGGCTCAAAATTCACAAAATTAATTACACTTTACATTAACTAAACATTTTTAGTGCCACTAATATCAGAGTTATTTCTAATATATTAATAAATAAATATATCATCACGCCTTTTACCCATTACTGGGTGTGGCACTCTGCCGTCAGCAGATCTCGGTAAGTGATATATTTCTTCGCGTGAAGTGCGGTTACCAACCGTCAAATCACGGCACCCAACGAAGTTAGTGCAGGGGGAGCTACAGGAGTAGATTTAATTTGGTGATAATTGTTTGTCGGCTGTGGGAATCGAAGCAGGGTTCTCAAGATCCACAGGCCGGTTCGATACCACTGAGCCACCTACCTCATATATATTAATAAATAAATTATAATTGTAACACTACTAATACGCATTTATCTAATGTTGTATAATGAATAAATGGACTATTGTAGTGTTTATAACTATAATTTAATTAAAAAATGTCATCTTACTAGTTTGTTAGAGATCTTATTCTCTGCTGGCACAGTTCTTCGTCACCAGCTTCTTCACATGAACTTTGTTCTAGGTGAAGAAGTGAGTTATACCATACTGATGAGCTCTAATAAGAGCGAAACGCGTCTATGGTTACTAACTGAACTGTGCTGGCCAGCCTCTGACGATGCCCTCATAAGGTGACTTGGAGGCTGAATTTTGTGAAACATAGCCAAGTGTTTACTTTACATTTATATTAAACCTTGTTTCACCAAGTGTTGGATGACAATTAATTTTGTCTTTGTTGTTATATAATTTAATTACTAATATACATATATAAAGTACAATTAGCTTTGGGAATTTTGGAAAATTTGTTTCTGTGTCATAATTAGTACACTGAGTACTATATGAGGTCAAAATAAATGATATAAGTTGTGAAACACTCTGTATAGAATTTTATTCTATTATTTATTTATAATTTTGACACAATAGAAA
Organism: Pterostichus niger; assembly: GCA_947425015.1. NCBI lineage: Eukaryota > Metazoa > Arthropoda > Insecta > Coleoptera > Carabidae > Pterostichus > Pterostichus niger. Next base: position 7,214,837 of record OX380336.1, on the reverse strand, counting down.
TATAATTCCAATTACAGTACCCACAACTGACACATTACATTAACGACTGGTGATAAAATTTGATACAAAATATTGGTAAAAATGTACACATTTCATTGGGTTCTGAATAGATAACTTTTATTAATTTTTGTTATTAATATCACAGTTTATTTATTTATTTATGCTACTCTGTACAACAGGAACTTAATCCCAATTACAGTACAGGGTCCGCACTCACCGAGCCACAGTGTGGAAGTTTATATAATTTTTAGCTTGAGTGAGATTCAAACACGGGATCTCCGAATTCGAATGCGGATTGTAAAAGTGTTGATGAAAATAATACAAAAATTAATTCTTGTGTAAATTGATTTGGTAATTTATTTTCTTTAAACAATAATTAGGACATTAATAATTTACCAATTTGCAGAAATCATCATGTCATAATAAATGAGTTTGTATTAAGTTTTTTTTTTAATTTAAAATATTTTATTTATGTATAAATTTTATATTTAATAATTTAATTATTATATGAAAAATAATATTATTTACTTTAATATTTTAATCACTGAATATATTTTATACATGATATCACTGTAACAATACTTAATAACAGATGATTAATTTTATAATATATTCGTAGAATAATTATTCATTTTATTAAAATATTCGAGTTGAAGTAAAATTACGTAATTATTCATTTACTTAATTCCAATTACAGGAGAGAAGAAATACAGCTTATAGTAGAATCCAAACCACTCAGACATGTAGTCGTATATTTATATAAGTTGAAGAGAGTGAGATTTGAACGTGCAAACATTTTCCTAGTAAACGGAAGTTATATCCGCTCGGCTACAATTGCTGTCTTTATTCGTCCATGTAGAGAAGATTTATCACTTATTGTAAGAAACCTAATACCTATATATGAGAGTCTTAAGTAAGGTATATTAAAGATTTTGACACATCCGATATCGAATATTTTCCACCGCATTCAGAAAAAAACACGCTGTCAAACGGTATTAATTTCAGTATGGCATCATCATTATCTGTGGCACTACAGCCCAAATCGAGCTTGGGCCTACCGGACACACCGAGCCGCAGTTTTTACATTGCCGTACTGCCGGTTTTCGTAGTCAAATGTTACATTATTTAAGGCGTATAAGTGACTAGCTTATAGCGCCCGAGTGTGATAAATACATGTAACTGTATTTTATATTTTACGACAAATCACACATTGTCGACAGGCGGATTCGAACTGACGAATCTTGGTTCGGGTGACGTCACAGTATGTTAAGAGATGTGCCTTAACACGCTCGACCACCGCGCCTGTATTTCAGTACGGCGTTCCGTTTAAAAAGTATAACTTGAGAACCACTGTTTAACAAAATATATTTTCTCCTATGATCAGATGTTCCATTTGATCCAACAAGTTTTTGTATATTTAATTATATAGAAAATAATGGCGTTGAATCGTTTAACTGATATATCCTGTATATAGATTCACGAATTGAAAGAGATTTGAAGTTAATTACATTGTTTCTAACCCAGGTTAGAATATAATTATTTCTTGAATTGAAACACGAGAGGAAGAATCGAAACCTCCCTAGAGGAATAATGTGTATTGATAAAATGTTTTATTTCTGTCCCAATTTTTGTATCATAGAATCGATCAAATATTTCTGGTCGTGAAGAATTCATTATTATTTGCGGTGAACACTTCTTTTTATAACAAGCTCCACGATAAAATGAAGTCCTTAATTATTGTACATATTAAAAATCTTGAGGCACTCCGGTTGAAAAATCCTGCTTTATAATACGATAAGCTCAAAACTCATTTTAAGCAATTTGCTGTACTTCAACGTAAAAGCGTTTGAGAACAAAAAATATACGAATCTTTATAAAATCTTACACGTGTATAATATTCAAGTATCTCAAAATATATTTCCACAAGCGAAGTTCCTTTGAGTATTTAACAAAGGAATACGCTTATTTCCACTTATAATTTAATAGACACGTGACTTCAAACCTTCCAGAGGTGACACGGGTGACACGGCATTATAATTACGGTTGTTAGTTTAGTTTTGTTTTCATACAGGGTCGTACTGCACCTGAATTTTGATTACGGAGATATATACGGATTACCCTGTTTGCCATTTTCGTTGCGAAGACAAATATACAGATTAAGGATGACTACATCTCCGAAAATATCTCGGTGTTATTCATTCTACTGATGTATCATCCCTCCGGTAATTCATTATTCATTGTTTTGTTATATTTGTGTTGAAATGTCTCAATTTAAACTGACTGTGTATTTTCCTTGTCGGTCACGAGTTGCTATTTTCGTAGGAAACTTGGAACTATAGTTAATTGTGTTACTATTATAGAAACTGCACTTTATTTTTACTTCCTTGTACAAAGTAAAGGAAGTATTGTAATCGCGAAAATTTTCGGTTCTCAGATTTCAACGGAAATAGGTGTTTTGGCTCTCCCTGAATCCATTTTGACTAATTTCATCATGCCGTCTGTACGTACGTACGTACGTATCTCGCATAACTCAAAAACGGTAAGCCGTAGAAAATTGAAACTTTATATTTAGGACTGTTATAACATCTAGTTGTGCACCTCCCTTTTTGGTCATTATACAACTACCGGAAGTGGTACTTTACTTGAAGCCTATAATAGATTTTCATGAAAAACTATATTCAAATATAATTTAAAACTTTCCAAATTTGGTATATAAGACTACTATATCAATGGAAATAACATAATAGATTTTGGTTAAAATAGACTAACCGGAAGTGGCACATTACATGAAGCTGCTAACAGTTTTCCTTGAAAAAAATGGTATTATTTTAATTTTAGAAAGGAATGCTGCAAATAAAAGTTTTAGAGAATTAAATTCTGCGTCTAGCACATTAAAAATTTTTAAATTAGCTTTTTGCATAAACGAGATATCTAAATTTAAATATTATATATTTTTTGATTTTCTTTAAAATTAAGTTTGCTATGGATTAGAACAAAAAATAAAAGATTTAATGTCAAATATGTGCAATTAAAAAAATATCTATAGTTTAATACGTGTACAAGGAAGTCATGTGGTGTCCACATCAGATATTTTTTAAGTATAATCATGAATACAGCAACAAGATCAAATTGAATTAAGTCTAGTTTAAGTTCGGGTTCAAGAGAACAAACAATATTGGTTGTAATATTGTAGGTGGCTCAGTGGTATCGAGTCGGCCTGTGGATCTTGAGAACCCTGGTTCGATCCCCACAGCTGACAAACAATATTCACCAATTTAAAAAATCTACCCCTGTGGCTCTCCACTAACATCTTTGGGGGCCGTGATTTGACAGCTGGTAACTGCACTTCACGCGAAGAAATATATCACTTACCGAGATCTGCTTAGGCAGAGTGCCACACCCAGTAATGGGTAAAAGGCGTGATGATATATTTATTTTATTTATAATAAAGACGGCTGGTAGCACAAGCTCTGTTTTTGGCTGTTTTAAGAGCAGTGTATTTGGGTGTTTTAGCTATCTCTAACGTGTTAAAACCGTGCTCTTAAAACACCCAAAAACAGAGCTTGTGCTACCAGCCATAGTGATCACAAATATGCTTATACCAAGAGTAGAATAATTGAAATATATAACATAGGAAATACAATGGTATATTTTTAATATAATATAGTTGCTGCTTTCTTAATTAAATTAGACAAAAAATGTGAATATAAAAAATGTTAAGTATTAAAAACTGCACCTAATGAGCATCTACTTGTTGCTCAATTGTCTTTTTATGCAAGAGTTACAAGCTAAAGAAAAACGGCTTTTATAAAGAAAATTATAACTCTAATTTGACAAGTTTATTAATAAAATTGCTTAAAAGAAATTTATACTAAATTATACTTGAACGTGTATTGTCATATTTTATTCAAAATAATAATAACAATTATTTTGTTTCGTTGTTTTCCACAGCTCAAAATTTTCTTTATAAAATCCATTTTCCGTTTGCTTATTACAGTTTTTACTCTAATGAAAAGGATGACAGTTTGACACATTTTGTTTTCATCATAGATAAAATTGAATAATGTGACATCATCAATAAATTTGACAAACAAAAATTAAGTAAACATTGGCCATGTGATACTAATACTGATTTAACATAATTTAAGATCGTTTAACAATAGACAATAATTGTAATTAGTTATTTTGAAATCGAGTTCGTATTACCATGGCCAACTGCATTGTATTGCGCTACGCTTATTATGTCCATTTCATTCCATTGTTTTACCATATAGAAACATTGACATGAGTTTTTTACAGATTTGGTCTGTCAAGTAATTCCATCTAGTGATTTTTATTTCAATTAAACGAAAGTGACCACGCTGTCAAATTACAAAAACAATCTTAAAATATTTGAAAAGATTACGTGATCAAATGAAATAGTATTATTAAGTATTCAGTATTATTTGGTTAGGTTTGGTAATGTATCTGCTAGTTGATGTGCCCGCTGTGTAAATTTGAGACTAGAAATGTTATATGAAACGGCTACAATAAGCGAAGCACTTTTGAATGAAGTTGGTCAGCAGTAAATGTTTAAATTGAAAAAGATTTTAAAATATAAACATTTTTAAGATTAAAATTTTTAGAAACAACTTTAAATATTATCAGCTGCTAAGATTAAAAAATATATAAATTTAGATTTATAAAAAATAAATATATCATCACGCCTTTTACCCATTACTGGGTGTGGCACTCTGCCATAGCAAATCTCGGTAAGTGATACATTTCTTCGCGTGAAGTGAGATTACCAGCCGTCAAATCACGGCCCATGTTAGTGGAGAGGAAGTCACAAGGGTAGATTTAAATTGGTGAAAATTGTTTGTCGACTGTGGGGATCGAACCAGGGTTCTCAAGATCCACAGGCCGACTCGATACCACTGAGCTACCTACCCCATTATTTTGATTTATAAATAAAATAAATAAATATATCATCACGCTTTTTACTCATTACTGGGTGTGGCACTCTGCCATAGCCGTTCTCGGTAATGATATATTTCTTCGCGTGAAGTACGGTTACCAGTCGTCAAATCACGTCCCCTAAATATGTTAGTGGTGGGGGAGTCAGAAGGGTAATTTAATTTGGTGAAAATTGTTTGTCGACTTTGGAGATTGAACCAGGGTTCTCAAGATCCACAAATAAATATATCATTACGCTTTTTACTCATTACTGGGTGTGGCACTCTGCCATAGCCGTTCTCGGTAAATGATATATTTCTTCGCGTGAAGTACGGTTACCAGTCGTCAAATCACGTTCCCTAAATATGTTAGTGGTGGGGGAGTCAGAAGGGTAGATTTAAATTGGTGAAAATTGTCGACTGTGGGGATCGAACCAGGGTTCTCAAGATCCACAGGCCGACTCGATACCACTGAGCCACCTACCCCATTATTTTGATTTATAAATCAAATAAATAAATATATCATCACGCTTTTTACTCATTACTGGGTATGGCACTCTGCCATAGCCGTTCTCGGTAAATGATATATTTCTTCGCGTGAAGTACGGTTACCAGTCGTCAAATCACGTTCCCTAAATATGTTAGTGATGGGGGAGTCAGAAGGGTAGATTTAAATTGGTGAAAATTGTCGACTGTGGGGATCGAACCAGGGTTCTCAAGATCCACAGGCCGACTCGATACCACTGAGCCACCTACCCCATTATTTTGATTTATAAATCAAATAAATAAATATATCATCACGCTTTTTACTCATTACTGGGTATGGCACTCTGCCATAGCCGTTCTCGGTAAATGATATATTTCTTCGCGTGAAGTACGGTTACCAGTCGTCAAATCACGTCCCCTAAATATGTTAGTGGTGGGGGAGTCAGAAGGGTAGATTTAAATTGGTGAAAATTGTCGACTGTGGGGATCGAATCAGGATTCTCAAGATCTACAGGCCGACTCGATACCACTGAGCCACCTACCCCATTATTTTGATTTATAAATAAAATAAATAAATATATTGTCCCGCGTGATGGTCGCGCGGGTTGAGGGCCTGACTCGCAACCATAAGGTCGTGGGTTCGGGTCCCGCCCGTGGCGACCATACAAAGGACATATCGGCATATGACCTTAGTAGTTGGTCCGAAATATAAATAAAAAAAATAAAATAAATATATCATCACGCTTTTTACTCATTACTGGGTGTGGCACTCTGCCATAGCCGTTCTCGGTAAATGATATATTTCTTCGCGTGAAGTACGGTTACCAGTCGTCAAATCACGTCCCCTAAATATGTTAGTGGTGGGGGAGTCAGAAGAGTAGATTTAATTTGGTGAAAATTGTTTGTCGACTGTGGAGATCGAACCAGGGTTCTCAAAATCTACAGGCCAACTCGATACCACTTGATTTATATTTCTAGAATAAAGCACCGATAAATGAGATTTCTTACGAAGTATCTTCATTATTTACGGTAGCAAAAAATCACTTGTTGCTTCTTCATTGTATATCTATTGTACTTCTAGATAATTTATTGGTGGATTATTACGTAATAAATGAGACAATTTTCTTTCATACTCGCCATAAAAAAACAGAAAAACATCGCAACAATATTCAAGTAGCACTTTATGTGTTATTGCTGAAATATTAATAACAAAAAATATTGTTTTCTTGTAAGATTAAACAATATTTGATTTAAGTTTAGTGTTTTTTTATTTCGTAAGTTGACGTTTTAGTACATTCAACATTTACTTTCGTCAAAACAAATTTACAAATAAATAAATTTTATTTTGTCGTAACGTTGCAGAAACAATACTCGTCATACATGAATCATTTAAAATTCGTAATAATAGTAATAAACAGTCGAATAAAACGATAAATAAATGTGTTATTGCATCAATCATTCTCTTCCTGACCGTAGGAACAAAGTTGTGTAATGATGAAACATATTGTTTATCGTGGAAAATGAATAATTGCTTTCCTGATTAGATATTAAAATGTAGAAAATTGAATTATATATCTAAATCATTGTACATATTTGATTTGACTAATTTAGCTCTTGTTATGGGGTATGTGGCTCAGTGGTTTGTGGATTTGAGATCCCGGGTTCGATTCCCACAGCCGACAAACAATTTTCACCACATTAAATCTACTCCTGTGACTCTCTCTTTACTAACATGTTTAAGGGCCGTGATTTGACGGCTGATAACCGTACTTCACGCAAAAAATATATCACTTACCGAGATCTGCTACGGGAGAGTGCCACATCCAGTAAAATACCCCTGTGGCTACCTCGCTATGAACATCTTTAAGGGCCGTGACTTGACGGTTGGTAACTACAATTCGCGCGAAGAAATATATTACTTACCGAAGTCTGCTACTGCAGAGTGCCACACCCAGTAATGGGTAAAAAGCGGAATGATATAGATATTTTATTTAGTTCTTATTAAAATCAAGTTTAAAAATTTTATACATTTGTTTCAATATGGCTAACTATGTAGATAATCTTGAATTTTTGTCAACTTTCATAATTAATTTTACCAGTAATGAAATAAGGAAAATTAATTGTGTTAATTGACTTAAATGCAGAATTTAATTCTCTACTTTAATTTGAAACATTTTCCTATGTAGTAATCAGGACAGTAATGGTAGTGAAAATGCTATATTACGCCTTTTACCCGTTACTGAATGTGGCACTAACGCGTAGCAGATCTCGGTAAGTGATATATTTCATTGCGTGAAGTGCGGTTACCAGCCGTCAAATCACGGCCTCCAAAATTGTTTGATTGTAGGATTCCATACAAACTGTACTTTTAGTAAATAAACTAAACAGATAATTAAAATTGTTCTAATTACAGTCTTAAATAAATACCTTTCAAATTTACTTCAGTACATAATAAATCTGAATAAACACTTAGATGTCTATTACAAGCATAATCACTGAAACTCCGAAATTCGTTGGAATTCTGTTTTAAACCTATTTGCGAAACAAGAAACAAATTTAAAATCTTCATTTTAGGAAAATATTCTAGAATGTGCAGTGAATCACAACGAGAGAGAGAAGTCGGAAAATCTTGATTGACTTGTGGAAATTGCGATACATCAAAGAAAAAGTTTTTCACGAAGACAACTTCAAAATCCATTTGTATCGTATTCGTATTAACCGTCAAACTTTTATTTCTGTTCTTGACTGCTTGATTCATTATTGGCAAGGCTTGCCATTTGCAAATATTGTATTTCAAAGCTAAGTATGACACTATTTTACGATTAAATTGAATCGTGGATGTAAAACTTTTATCTTATAATTTCATTTCAAAAGCAAAGATAGAACTAATTTAAAATTTTGTTATACTTCTAGAAGTTTAGTGACCATTTTAATTGCCGAAAGTTTAAACTTGGTTTAAATAAATTAAAGCAAATCAAATCTTAAAATTGTACAGAGTACTGGGAGAAACAAACAGTACGGTGGTGTGGATAGCGATACGAAATTCGAATCCGGAGATTTCAACTGGAAAGTGTTCATAAAATGTTTTAGAAAAGATTTTGATAGAATATTATGATAAGAAAAATATAGTTAGTTATGCGAGAGTCCGTCAGTACGGTGGTGTGGATAGCGATAAGGAATTTGAATCCGTAGATCCTTAGTTTGAATCTCACTCAAGCTAAAAATTATATAAACTACTACACTGCGGTTCGGTGAGTGCGGACCCTGTACTGTAATTGGAATTAAGTTCCTGTTGTACAGCGTAACATAAGTAAATAAGTAAGTAAAAGTAAATCATTAAAATTTTTGTATTGATTAATCTGTCAAAGATGGCAATTTTAATTTACGTCTATTTCGTGACAAAAATGTACTTTTCGTAACACAAGAAACACGTTCTTATTCCCTAATTTTAGAGAGAGAAACATTGCTTTTCTCCTCTAGGGAGAGAAACATGATGTTTCTCTCCCTAGGTAGGATGTTTCTGTCCCTAGAGACTACAATTATTAGCTGTTTGCGGCGTTTCCTAAGTAACTAGTTACGCAACCCATATTTGACATTTGTCCCGATAAGACAGTAATTTTTGTGCACTTGTTACGAGAAGTATAATATGCTTCACGGGAGGGCGCGATTATCCCTTGTTTCCCTTCCTAGATGCATAACATACTATATTATATTAATAAATTTGGACACAATTAATGCAGTTTTTAACTTTGACCTAATATTACTTTTGTTCTAATATTAATAAGGAAGAAAGTATGGTTAAATGAAAATTGTACCGTTGTATTTCCTATATAACGAAAGAAAGTAGACACCCTGTATATATTAGAATATATACGCTATAACAGTAGATAATATCAATAATTATTGAACAATCAACAAAAGTGGTAATATAAACTAAGCGAATCAATAATGAAAGTGAAAGAACACAACCGATGTTTAACTTTCTTTCATGTTCAATATTATTTTCCCATTCTAATTCCTTCATCCATATAAAAAACGATTAATCAAATCATCAACTTTCAGGCTAACCACGCAATCTCACACCTCCCGATCCATTTATATCAATCTTTGTTATCAGTGTTACTCTTAACATGTTGAAGGCATTTCATTAAAATATTTGAATGCCTCCTTTAACTTGGCTAGAAAATAGTTATTTATGATATAAGGGTTAAAAATGGTATTTTATGAGTGAGAGGGGAAGTTTACGAAACGAAGTGAAGCCAAATGGAGCAACTCCACGAATGTTTTAATAAATATTTGTTTGGTTACATTTTTAAATCTAGTAACAGTAACGACATTTTTTACAACTGTCAAAAAAAGTTAACTTTTTTTTGCTAATATAAGTATGCGATTCATCATTTACATTATCAGATAAAATGTATTTTGAACAGTTTCGCACCCTAGTACACAACAACAAATAAATTAGACACCCGGTATGTCCACCATGTTTAGGATATACAAAAACACAATTGACTAACTAGTAACTTTTGTGTTAATAATTGAACTATACCAGACATCATAATCACAAGGATGACTTGAATAATAAATACATATGTAAGAGATATTTCACAAATTCCTCTAAAAAAAAAAAACAAGATAGACGAAACATCTATGGCTATCATAAAAATATGTGTTATTTTCTAAAATATGCAGTTAAAACATTGTACATTCAAATATAAATAAATATACCATTACTGAGTGTGGCACTCTGCCGTAGCAGATTTCGGTAAGTTATATATTTCTTCGCGGGAAGTGCGGTTACCAGTCGTCAAATTATAGCACCCAAAGATGATAGTGAAGTGTGAACCACAGGGATAGATTTAAATAAATAAATAAATCTATCATCACGCCTTTTACCCATTACTGGGTGTGGCACTCTGCCGAAGCAGGTCTCGATAAGTGATATATTTCTTCACGTGAAGTGCGGATCCCAGCCGTCAAAACACAGCCCCCAAAGATGTAAATGGAGGGGGAGTCACAGGGATAAATTTAAATTGGTGAAAATTGTTTGTGTTGTGGTTTCCCTTCCACTAACATCTTTGGGGGCCTTGATTTGACGGCTGGTAACTGCACATCACTTTAAGAAATATATCACTTACCGAGATCTGCTTAGGCAGAGTGCTACACCCAGTAATGAGTAAAAACGGTGATGATATATTTATTTTATTTAAAATTGTTTGTCGGCTGTGGGGATCGAACCAGGGTTCTCAAGATACCACTGAACCTTCTAACCCATTCAATGCGATTCTAACAAATATATCTAATTCAAATGGCCTTTCAACTCTGACCAGAAAATAAATAAATTTTCATCTCATTTGCAAATGAAATAGAAACAATAGCTAGCTATTTGTTTTATCTTGTACAAATTAAATATTCAAAGTAGAACAACACGAAGTTATTTTAACAAAACACAACCATTCAGAGAGAATTTAGCATAAAACAAAACCGCAGCACAGTAATACGGATTCATTATAATAAGGTAGATGATATACATATTCAAATTATCTTTTATATGGTGTTGTTTATGTTCACAATCAGAACAAGAGGCACAGAGAAACCAAATCCTTTTGAAGACGTTCTGAAAAGACAGTAATTTGACGATTAATCCAAGAATTTCAATTAGAATAAAACCAAACACAGACAGAAACGTCGTTTTCACATGGTTATGTAGTGACGGCTTCCGCCGCAATGTTCACATATAAACATAGAAAACCACCAACCAGAAAATTGTTCGTTTCCTCTCGTATAAACGAAACATTTTTCACAATAATTTGAAATTACACGTCTCGTGTTAAATTACGGTGATATCGAAAGAAACTTCGGATGTAACGTTTAATTAAAATCAAATTTTACATTTTTATTTTCGCCAGAACGAGAAATGTGCTGTGCAAACATGCTTTGTAATTTTAATTTTCTGCTAAATAAGTTTACGATTCTCATAATGGTGATTTGTTACGGTTAATTAAACTTTTGACCTTATTCGCAAAACAATTATTCGATCTGTTTTTATTTTAAAATTTATTTCAACAAAGCTAATGCGCACTTCAATATTTATTTTATTTAACTCTATTTACAAAACTTATACAAAAAATTGTGATATTTTTCCTGAAAGCGACGTTTCAATTTCCGATCCGAAGGCGCGAGTTATGCAGCACCAAGAGGTATACAGGGTGTTTCAAAACCTCTGCACGAAACTTTAATGACATATATAATTTGATATACTGATTATAGAACAAAAAGAATTTCTAGAAATTCGCAAAAATTAGGTTATTTCATTCCTAGCTAACATTTTTCGTATATATATATATATATACAGGGTGGTGACTCGCTCAGCCGGTCATAGGACTTTAACATGGGAAATCAATTTTTTGCAATTTCCTGCTTCCCTAATTATTTTAAGCAAAAAAGTTTTAGGGCATCAAATTCTGCATCTAAATCAATAAACAGAATTACTTTTACGTACTTTGTATCGACAGAAATTAAATATGAAAATGTCGAAAATTACGTTGAAAGTATTGAACAAAAAAAAATAAATGCTTGACGTTTTATTTAGATAAGATTTAATATTCTCTCGACAGATGTCATCTGGATGTCATTAATGTCAAATTATACAGTTATTTTCTAGTTGCCATAGATGTCTTTACTTTTCCGTGTCTAAAAAAAAATCTTTATTGCTTGACCTGCTGCATTTAACTAAATTAAATAATTAATTACACAACATCAGACATTTATTTGGTGTTGTGTAAACAATTACTTGTCAGAAAATTTTAAATTAAATTATTAAAAATAGCTATCAACCAGTGGCTAACAAAATATTGCCTTGAAATACGATGCAAATTTTAAAAAAAATCTTTTTGTTCCATGATCAGTACGTGTTATAGTATATAACCTTTAATTTTTTTCCCGAAGTACAGATACACCCTGTATGTTAACATAGATTAAAAATGATTCATCTATGAAACATATTTAAATTATTTTATTAAAAAATTCTGTAAATATAGGGTACAAAACATTCCCGCAATTTTAATTTAAGTAATAGTATATTATACAACGACGCTATAATGGATGCTCTTATTCCCGAGGATGAAGCTTGCAACCCGAGCGAGCGGAGCGAGCAAGGGTTGTAATCATCCGAGGTAATAATAGCCATTATAGCGAGTTGTATACTATACTTTATATACGACTAACATATACGACTAATTTAATAAAAATTAGTCAATTTTTATATTATTTATTATCTATTAATTTTACATCTATTTACCTAATAAATTTACATCTAATTGAAATGAGTAAATGGAGTAAAAAGACCATAATGAAATTGATTTGTATTTTTCACCTAATTTAGTAAAATATGCCAACAATACATTTTCTGAATACGAATTTGTCTTCATTTTAATACGCCAGTCCATAAAACTTTGGTATGCTTTATCATAGAAATTTTTAGACTTTTGCGGTAATAAACCATATGTAGAGCATCAGCGATTTTCGTTATTTCTGGTGGTGTAGAAGATATACTGTCTTCTGTAATACTGTCCATTTTTTCAATTACAGGTAAACACAATAATTTAACACAATTTTTGACAACTTCTCAACGATGATTTCGTTTTGTGTGTTTCCGTTTCGTAAATAACAGTGATCTTAGCAACGAGCATGTTTAATTTAAATATGAGTCGCTATGGCAACCCTGTTCCGATGGCACAATAAAACAATGATCCATGTTTTAAGCATTTTGATTGGTTCACGAGCGGGAATAATGACCATTATTCCGACTCATTACTCCCAGCGGGATTAATATATAGCATTAAATAGCAAAAAAACGCATATATAATGATAATATTATTAGTTAGTCGTATATAAATAAGTTTTAAACATGATAATAATTTTTTTTAAAGTGAATGATGGGTCTAATTTGTTCTGAAATTGTGCCCTAAACACTAATCCTTTTGAAACAAGATATTCCTGAGCTACGCTGTACCTCAATCATTATCTATCACTAATAGATAAATTAGTAACAACCCTTATTTTTCATGATTACTTTTATAAACTTTATCGTTTAACATCACATTGTTCAAATTTCTAACACTCCAATCAACAATTTATCTATATTTGTAGATTGTCGAGAGTAGTATACATAACTGGTACTTGAGCTTCGATTATCTATGTTGACTATTACACCATTGAACTTATTATCTATTCTATATTTATCATACTGGAACAAGCGGCAAGCTTTTAAAGCTCTCTATCTCACTGTCACATTTCGTTGTAGTTTTGTTTCACTCCAAGGTGAAAATGTCAATAATTTATATCTTAATCTGTTAAGTGCTAGAAAATTGATTCTTAAGAGAAACGAGTCATTATTTATGATGCTGGTCTTGCAGATATATTTTATTTTTATTCTTATGGAAGCGTGTTTCTAAGAACATGAATAATTTTAGAGTTGCATGAAATTGTAGTTGGTACTTTTGAAATATGATATAGTGCTGTGGCATCATGTTTGATACGTCATTTTTATACATGTACTTCATTTCTTTTGTTTGTTTTTATAACATTGCGACTGGCAGCTACTGTTTCAACTTGAAAATGCTCATAAATTATTTAAGAAAAGATTTTGATAGAAAATTACGATAAGAAAAATATAGTTGGTTATGCGAGAGTATGTCAGTACGGTGGTGTGGATAGCGATAAGGAATTTGAATCCGGAGATTCCTAGTTTGAATCTCACTCAAGCTAAAAAATATATGAACTACCACACTGCGGCTCGGTGAGTGATTAAGTTCCTGTTGTACAGTGTAACATAAATAAATAAATAAATATATTAGTACGAATATCATGAGAGAAATGCAGATTTTTTTGTAAAATTTAAGCACGAAGAAACCAAGAACTAAAAACACCTTTCTCATGAGGTGTATATATTATTTTTTGCACCAGTATTTAAAATAAGTATTTACCACGTGTATGTGGAAACAAATAGAATCACGAATTTATTTAAAAATAAACCAATGAAATGAAAGCTATATTGATAATTTTCTACTAGTGAAATTAATAAATGTTAATTCTTCACTGTAATAAAATCTCCTTGATTACCAATAAAATTAATGCTATTTTCATAAACGTCAATTAAAAAAAATCTATCCAAATGGCAAACTTCTATTGAAGAAGAAATTTTTGCTTGTTACATTCTCACACAAAATATAACTCTTTATATATATATATATATATATTCTTAATAATATAAAATTTAAATTAGTAAGGACCGATTAAAATTATTTCTTTTTTCATGGCCCTATTAAAAGTATAACTTTCTTCCCTCATTTGGGAGAAAAACAGTGATACTTTTCATGCATAGGAAAAAAAAACCTTATTCTTTTAGAGAAGGAAAGTAAAACAATATCCATGGCTACGCTTCATGCATTAAAGGGCATAAAATACTCTTAACAATGGGAGTAAAATACACATTTTCTACGATTGCTATGATAAGTTGAAAATTATGCTCTCATTTGTCACAGTAAAGTTGACGTTTTCTGAGACAATCGAAAAATAATTTTGTCGCGTGTCTTCAATTGGCAATAAGTAAAAATGATATTAAAAGCACACGTTTCCAATGGTAACGCGAGAAAAAGATATTAAATGCGTGCTTATTTCAATAGTTACCAGGGATACAAACAAAACAGAAACTTGTCATATTGACAGCTGACAGAACGAATTTATTTTCATTACGTATACGTTTTTTAATAATTGAAGATGAAATCGTAGAAAAAATTATGTGTGTATCACGAGCGTAAAGTG
Organism: Pterostichus niger; assembly: GCA_947425015.1. NCBI lineage: Eukaryota > Metazoa > Arthropoda > Insecta > Coleoptera > Carabidae > Pterostichus > Pterostichus niger. The sequence continues at coordinate 7,199,592 of OX380336.1, read as the reverse complement.
TCTTTGTTCCTCTTACACTATTGCAGCTCTCGTCTTCGGCTCGCGCTGCAATTACCGTGCTCGGGTAACAAAGAATCACTTTACTCTCTTAATACACAAATAACTAGTTTCTACAGTTTTTCTCTCATGCTAGCGTAAACTTGTCATTTTTTCGATATTTTGTCAGTTAATTATGATCATGTTTAAATATTAAAATAATATTGTATATTTTCCGTATTGTATGTACCTATGAAATTTATTTATAACGATATATTCATAAAGTTACTTAGTCAACATTTTTTTCCTGAATTACTTATATGACGTCAATAACAAGATTATATATTAAAAAAATATGATATCCGTCCTCATATTGCCAATGAAAAATCTAACCTAAATATACTTTTAAAACTTATTTAAAATTAGTTCATGTCGGTGTTGATACGTCATCAAAAGACAAGTTACTCACTCTCCCAGGACAATCCAAATCGTCGCGTCAAAGATGCAACAAAACAAAGTTCAGAAGTATGGCGACAATTCAACTGTCTCGAACACACTGTATTTACGTCACAAAATAGATAAAACTGCATCAACGAACTTTATCAGTATTTTAAATGTCACCAACTAAAATTAAAACAATTTATTTATTTGAAAACTTCGTGACCGGATTGTACAATAACTGACAGGCGACTGTACGTTGCCTGACAAAAGAATAACGAGGAAAGCTCCGAAAGAAATCCCTAAAGATAAGTAAATACCACAAACCAGCGAAACGGAAGATAAAATAATATGACCGGAAAACATAATATATCAACCGGAAGTGCAAATATCAAGTATCATTGAGGTCATGAAATTTGACATTGATGTTTTGTCATTAAGTTTTATGAATTTGGACTAGAATGGGATTTGTGAATACCAGGATTTTTGTGATTTTTGCTGCAATATTTACGACAATAAATGCGCGATAATAAATTAGTTTATTACATGTAATTTAAAATGTATGCCTCAAATATTTGTACAGATAATTATTAGCCAAGGAAACAAATATAAACTTTTATGAGGTTAATAGCGTCGGACTGAGGAAAAAAGAGCACGAATTGGAATATTATTTAGATTTACCCACGATTACTACAATTACGGTGGTGTGAATAGCGATACGGAATTCGAATCTGGAGATCCCGAATTCGAATCTCACTCAAGCTAAAAATTATATAAACTATCACACTGCGGCTCGGTGAGTGCGGACCCTGTACTGTAATTGGGATTAAGTTCCTGTTGTACAGCGTAACATAAATAAATAAATGAATGGGTTCAGTAACTGTTAAAGTTACTATTTTATTCCAACAAAACAGGATTTTAAATTTGACTGCTGGATGTCAATAGCGCATTATTCTTTCCATAGCCAAGTAAATTGAATTGCGTTAACGTTTGTTATAGCCGTTTTATATGTCATTAAAATTCCTAGTTTCAAATCTACAAAGCGAACACGTCAACTAGCGCCTCTGACAAGATACTAACATATTCTAACCTAACCTACCCTAACCTAACAATATTGAATATAAATAAATAAATAAATATATCATCACGTCTTTTAACCATTACTGGGTGTGGCACTCTGCCGTTAGCAGATCTCGGTAAGTGATATATTTCTTCGCGTGAAGTACGGTTACCAGCTGTCAAATCACGGCCTCCAAAGATGTTAGTGGAGGAGAAGCCACAGGGGTAGATTTAAATTGAATGTATAAATAAAATACCTAATTCCAGTAAATGTATTTCATTTTATCACATAAACTTCAATTTTTAAATATTTTAAGGTTGTTTTTGTAATTTGTGAGCATGGTTACTTTTATTTAATTGAAATAAAAATCACTAGATGGCATTACTTAACGTATCAACTTCAGTGAATCGCGCTACGCTTATTATGACCATTTCATATGTCATTAATTCCTAGTTTCAAATATACAAAGCGGTCATGTCATATAGCGTCTCTAACGAGATACGTTAAAACTAACATAATCTAACCTAACAATATTGAATGTATAAATAAAATATCCAATTCCATTACATGTACTTTATTTTATCACATAAACTTATTTATTAGATTTTCTATTTTAAGTTTCAAATATTTTAAGGTTGTGTTTGTAACTTAACAGCGTGGTTACTTTTGTTTAATTGAAATAAAAATCGTTAGATGGCATTACTTGACATTTTTATATGGCAAAACAATGGAATGAAACGGCCATAATAAGCGTAGCATTCTGATTTTTTTGACCATTACTGGGTGTGGTCCTCTGCCGTAACAAATCCAGGTATGTGATACATTTATGCGTGTGAAGTGCGGTTACCAGTCGTCAAATCATGCCTCTCAAAAATGCTAATGTAGAATGAGCCACAGGAATTTTAATATAATAAACATTATTTATCGTTTATGGAAAATGAACCCGGGTTCTCAAATTTACGGTCTTATTTGAGCCATCTTCCCCATAAATAATAATAATAATAATTAAAAGTAGAGTTGTCGTGATTTTGCGCTGCCCAAAGAAGGAGGTAACTTAATCCCAATTACATTACAGGATCAGCACATTCACAGAGCCGCAGTGTAGTAGGTCGTATAATTTTTAGCTTGAATACGATTCGAACTCAAGATCTCCAGATTAGAATTCCATAAAGCTATCCACACCACCGTACTGATGGTGTGACTGTTTCAAGGGTTCGTGTAACCCGATTTGATAGGATATAGCGTGATACTATGTATTTATGTAGGTGTACTTCAAGAGAAAAAAGAATAAACGGTGGACGAGCCAATTTAGCTACAACATAATGCGAGATTATAAAATAATTGCAAACATAAACCAACACATTAAATTTATGCGCAAAATATTGAAATGTGATTTAATTTGCCATTAATTAAGTTAGTAATCCGATACATTTATTTAATAGCGACCCTGAGTTTATAGTTCATTATGTGTTAATAATTTTTTTTTAATTAGTTCCGTACATATCCTGGTACCACTATCGGTTGCTCGGTTTACCACAAAACATCAATCAAATGTCAACAAACGTCAAATGGCCCCAAAACCGAGGGAAATACAATTGAAGAAGGAAATATATATATAATTTATTTTGATATGATAGACATTATCGAACTTTAGAAATAAAATAATATGCGGGGTGAACCTTGTCAGAAAAATGAAAATATAGATTCAGCGATGTACCAAATTTGACATTTTTTTATGTATAATTGAAATGGGGTAGGTGGCTCAGTGGTATCGAGTCGGCCTGTGGATCTTGAGAACTCTGGTTCGATCCCCACAACCGACAAACAATTTTCACCAATTTAAAAAATCTACCCCTGTGGCTCCTCCACCACTAATATCTTTGAAGGCCGTGATTTGACGGCTGGTAACCGCACTTCACGCGATAAAATATATCACTTAACGAGATCTACTTAGGCAGAGTGCTACACCCAGTGATAGGTACAAGACGTGATGATATATTTATTTTATTTATTTCTGTATAATTGACAATAGATGAAAAATGCATAAATTTTAAATAATAATGATAATAATAAAATTTATAATATTAGAGCCAAGAAAAACAGAACAATTATTTAAAAATTAGCTTGTTTCTTTTATTTTGTGTTTGCTAGCAGTGGTTTGTTATCAATTTATATAGAATATAGTTCTGCGTTATCTTTTGTTATAGTTTTAGTAATAGTTTCATTTATCGTTTAAGTTTTATGTACAAATTTAAGTATATAGGTCACTAGTTCTTTTATTTAATAAGGTAGGTTTTTCTAGAAAAGAAATGAGATCTTTTGGTATAATGTTAGTTAATTATAGTTTTTATTACCTCTTTGTTGCAAATATTAGTTCTATTATCATTCAGTTTCATTTATTTTTCAAGTATTTAGTTACTATATTAGTAGCAAAGTATACCTTTGTTATAGTTCCAACTTTCGCCACTATGCATTTTTATTTAAAAATCTTAAGTCGATTAAATTAAAAAACAATTTGCATCTTTTAGACCAGTGGTTCTCAAAATAAGGGGTGCAACAATCTTATTTTAAATCGGAACCTATATCTTTTTTATTCTGACATATTTTTTTTTTGTAAGAAAAATGCACATTAAATTGTCATTCATATAATTCAAATCGCATAGAAATCTGCGTGCTATGAAAGAAACAGATAATATATCATATAGACTGACCTCAAATTAACCAAGTATTTGAATTTGTAATTTAAAAAATCTGATGTGGACACCACATGACTTCCTTGTACGCGTATTAAACTATAGATATTTTTTTAATTGCACATATTTGACATAAAATCTTTTATTTTTTATTTTTTGTTCTAATCCATAGCAAACTTAATTAAAAAAAACACACAAAATATATACTATTTAAATTTAGATATCTCGCTTATGCAAAAGGCTAATTTAAAAATTCTTAATGTTCTAGACGCAGAATTTAATTCTCTAGAACTTTTATTTGAAGCATTTATTTCTAAAATTAAAATAATACCATTTTTTTCAAGGAAAACTGTTAGCAGCTTCATGTAATGTGTCACTTCCGGTTAGTGTATTTTAACCAAAATCTATTATATTATTTCCATTGATATAGTAGTCTTATATACCAAATTTGGAAAGTTTTAAATTATATTTGAATATAGTTTTTCATGAAAATCTATTATAGGCTTCAAGTAAAGTACCACTTCCGGAAGTTATATAATGACCAAAAAGGGAGGTGCACAACTAGATGTTATAACAGTCCTAAATATAAAATTTCAATTTTCTACGGCTTACCGTTTTTTAGTTATGCGAGATACATACGTACGTACGTACGTACGTACGTACGTACGTACGTACATACGTACATACGTACGTACAGACGTCACGACGAAATTAGTCAAAATGGACTCAGGGAGGGCTAAAATGCGTATTTCCACTGAAATCTGAGAACCGAAAATTTTCGCGATAACAATACTTCCTTTACTTCGTACAAGGAAGTAAAAATATACTTTATGTTTATGTAAATGTAGCATCACGCCTTTTACCTATTACTGAGTGTTTAAAATTGTAAAACCAATTGTCGGCACTCTGCCGAAACAGATCTCGGTAAGTGATATATTTCTTGACATACAGTGTGGTTACCAGCCGTCAAATCACGGCCCCGAAAGATGTTAGTGGTGGGGGAGCTACAGGGGTAGTTTTAATTTGGTGAAAATTGTTTGTCAGTTGTGGGTTCTCAAATTAACAAGACCCTATTCCACTAAGCCACCTACCCCAACTTTAAAATAAACTTTGAAATTCATTTGTTTCTTTGCTAGCATGCAGAGCTGATTCCAACTAAAATGAGCTTTATTCCCATTGCTAATAAGTACTTAAATCCCATTGCTAATAGTTACTTGTGTATTAAGAGCGTAAAGTGATTCTTTGTTACTCGAACACGGTAATTGCAGTGCAAGCCGAAGGCGAGAGCTGCAATAGTGAAATAGAAACAAAGGCACTTTACGCTCGTGATACACACATCATTTTTTCTACGATAGCATCTTAAATTATTAAAAAATGTATACGTACTGAAAATAAATTCGTTCCGTCAACTGTCAATATGACAAGTTTCTGTTTTTTTTGTATCCCTAGTAACTATTGAAATAAGCGCACATTAATATCTTTTTCGCGCGTTGCCATCGAAAACGCGCGCATTTTACGTCTTTTTCGCACGTTGCCATTAGAGACGCGCAAAGAAGATATTTTTCGATTGTTCCACAGAAAACGTTAACTTTACGATGACAAATGAGAGTATAATTGTCAACTTTTCATAGCAATCGTAGAAAACATTGTTTATCTTTCATTTCCGTAATAAATCTTCAATTATTTTCATCCATATATTAAAATAAATATCACTATAAGTAATTTCATTTTATGTGTCAGGGTTAAATATAATTGTTTTCTCAAATAGGTCATTAATTAGAATACATTTCTTGAACATTATTTAAATAATTAAAGTATAACTCATTCTTATAATTTATGAGCTTTGTTGCTATGTACATTTGCACACATTCTAAGATAAAAAATAATACTCGTACATACTTTTAAGTGCGTTATTTTATGCATATGATAAGTTATCTATATGAATTTAAAATAAATAAAAACGACATGGTATAATATCTAAAAATAATCATTAGCAAAATTCTGTAAATTTTTTTAGAAATCTTCACGTGTATCCTCAGTAAATAAACTTTATAATTACATTATTTGAATATGTTTTTGTTATATACAAAAAAATATACTCGTTGTAAAGGAACAACAATTTTTTTTCTAATGAATCGTTTAAAATTAGTTGCTATTCATGTAGACAAACGGATGATACAATTATAAAATATGTTTTCAACCACGCCTCGTTTCTCAGAAATGACAAATGACGTACACGTTCATCACAAATTACATAACATTATTGGCGTTAGTAAAGAAAACGCACGAACCAAATTCAAACGCAAATCTCTCATGAATCACGACAGACAATTTTCACTGCAAAAACAATTGTTTAATTACATTATTAGTTTTTATCTTAGTCGGCGTAGGCCAAGGACGTCTTTGATTGTAAAACATATTGATGCTCGTGAAAACTATGAGAATTATCTTGATGATTTCAATGTAATGTAGGAGTTTCGTGTTTCATTTTAATCTGGGTGAATTATTGCCCCATTTCATGGGGTAATTAGGTTTAAATAAAATAATTTAATAAGACATTATACCTAAAATTCAATTAACTATTATTTCTAATTATGCATTAAAGAAAACTCAAAATAGTTATTTTTCGAAAACTATGTCCCAAAATTAGTAATAATGTAATGAGAAAATTTTGACGTTTAGGATTAATTAATGTGACATCTAATGTCTCCATGACAACAATGTATGTAATATAATTGCTATCAAATCTGGTATTCTCTGACCAGCTGGTTGGCAATAGAAACCAAACAAACGTTCTAATTTTTTTCTGCGATTTATTGGGATTCGCATTGCATTTCGCATTGCATTTCGCATTGCATTTCTTAACAAACTATTCCAGTACACCAGTTAGTTTCCTCAAGCGGGATAAATATGAATAATTGCTCAATTGGAACATTAAATATAAATTTTGTTAAATAATAGAAGTATTGTTTTTCTAAGCAAAAAAATTAAGTGACAAATTTTAATAAATTGTGAGCCTTTCTTCTATCAAAAAATTGCAGGATGCAAAAGTTTTTTGCATCCTGCATGCAAAAGTCTTTTGCGTTCTGTAGACAAAAAAACACTCATTTCGCGTGTTGATAGTTGTCATGTAAATTTTAATTTTATATGACAGTTTTCGAAAAATTATATTTTTTGTACTTGTGGCACTATTGAACTAAGGGTGCAATTTATAATATAAACAATGTTTCATTTTTACTATAATAACTGGTTCTTTTGTTTCAATAAGGTTTCATTTGAAATAGTTGAATATGACGTCATTTAAACTGGATCAACCAGCATTTCAATATATTGATTTAGCGATTTCGACTAAATAACATGGCTTTTAGTACATGTGGTACTAATGATGGCGGATGTAAATTTTAGGCATTACTTCCGGTTTTCATCTAATTGCGTAATAGCAAATAACTACTTTACAAATTGGAACATATGATTTTTTTGAATACGAAACATAAAAAAAATAAAATTTGATGTATAATAATGTGAAATGGAAATATACGATGGCAATATTTGATATAATAATAATTATTATTAATACTGCTACAAGGATATATCGATTTTATCATTTATTCATAACCTAATTCAGTCTCAATTTCACTATGAGAAATGAAAATTAAAAATGATTTTGAGTATTTCTACGAGCTGTTTGATACTTCAATTATTTCGGAAACAATTTAGAATCGTTTTATAATGAAAATTGTTTTATTTTTGCCACCCAGGGCCGGATGAAGGTTTTGCGGAACCTTGGAAAAAATAATTACAAAATAGTTATTTATGATACAAGTATGAGAAGTAAGATAAATGTCTTAATCGCAAGCAGTACATAAAAGCCCTTCACACACTCGTAATATACAATATTTTATGTACGAATTAATTAGAAAAAAATCAGCAAATACAATTTATTAAATAAGCTTTTTTACTTTTATATTAATTGTTAAATTTGTACATTTGCTTATAACGACAAAACGGATAAAACTATAGACAAAATCACTCCATTTGAAGTTCGATGGTTGTATTAGGTTCCAAGGATTTTGTTTATTTGTCGTTACTAGAATATCGTTTGAAAATAAAACCAACATTTAATTTATATTGTTCTTTTGCACGTTTTTTTACACACGATTTATTTAATGTAGCATTTCATACACAATAATTTGTTTAATAATGTGTTCATTTTAATATGTGAGCGTATAAAGGAATTTTTGTAATGAAAATTCGTACAATTTTTATAAATTATTGCCTATTTCTGCTTTTATCAAAAATAATTAAATACATATTTAGGGTAGGTGGCTCAGTGGTATCGAGTCGCCTGTGGATTTGAGACAATTTTCACCACATTATAATTAGTTCAGATTTGTAAACAATTTGGTTATACTAAAATAAACATTAAATTCATGCTTCTTCATTTTGAAATGGAAAAAATCCAAACAATACATTCAAAACATTCTTAAAATATATTTTTGTAACCTTCAAAATGACACTTCCCGCACGCAACACTCAATCTGGAACAAGTGTTTCCCGATCGACTCGACTGTAAAAATTGCAAAAACACTGGCCCTTTGGAACAATTTAAAATAAATCTGTCTTGATAATAATAAAAATTTATAAACTACAACTTCCCTGAATTTTCCTTTATTCAAAGTTTGGAAAATAAGAGTAATTTGCTAAAATTCTTTCAACATTTGTCGGTATTAGTGCCATCTATTTGACAACCTCTGAACTAAAGACGTCATTGATACAACTTCTTGCAGATTGTAATCAAACAAAAATCGCGACTAATACTATATAAATAATAAGAAAAAAACACATATTTTGGAATATAATAACTTAGTTTAATGGAAAACTAAGATTATAACAACATAAAATGCTTAAATTAGTTAATCTATTTTAGGTTAGGTTTGATATTTGAACCAAAAAACAATATTTTTAGATTAGAAGAACCACAATTGTTACAAATGTTATTATAAACATTTATAGCAAAATTTTGACAATTCTAAATCGAAGTTCCTGGAGCAGCTTCGTTTGCAATTGATAAAGATTGTTTATAATTTGCAGATTCTGGTGTACTCACACAAGTTGAAATTAAAAATGTATTCTTTTTAAATACCAGTAGTCGAACAAAAAATATAATACAAACTACGTGCGTGAAGACGTCTTCCGCTCATTCACGCTATTAAAGACACTCGTTCCTTGCAATCACTCGTGCTTAAAAAAATCACTCATGCGGGAACATCGTCTTCCCGCACTTCGCAAATAACTATTCCGGTTTTTCGATTGAGACGTCACTCATTCAATTCTCACAGAACGACATTACTTACAAATACATCTACAATTTCAATGTTATACTCCAAACGTCAGGTCTAAGCTGCAGCAATCTAACCTGACATTATGCAGCTGTCAACTGTGAAGTATGTGCATAAAATATGTGATTAGTATTTTTGTATAAATATCGCTTGAAATAAACTTCTAATAACGAACCATCTGTTGTGTTGCTAAACGCCAAGGATAATTTTTGTCAGTCAAAGTGAAATTTGTTGTAGATGGTATTGCTGGTTCGATAGAACTTCTCATGTCATTTTACTGTTTGTTAGAGATTTTATTCTCTGCTGGCACAGTTCTTCGTCACACAGCTCCTTCATGTGAACTTTGTTCTAGGTGAAGGAATGAGTTATACCATACTGATGAGTAAAGCCCGGATATTTAGGCTCTTAAAAACACCCAAATAAGCAGGCATATAGGCCGGTAATTACTCTAAAATAGGCGGGATTTTAGGCAGCCTAAATGTAAATAATTTGTTTAAAAAAAATAAACGAATCCTTTTTCTAAAAATAATACTGTAGGGTTCTCATTTTATTAACTATTATGCAAATTCAAATTATGTAGTATACTTTTACGAGCAATTGCTCTATGAAATTTTCGGAAAGGGACTGTCTTCGGTCAGTCAGAACTTGCTTGTAAGTTGAAAACTTCGTTCGACATCACAAAATGTGACAGGGGCGTTCTTATATTTAGCCATATCGTCTACAGTAACCTCAGCTCCATTGATTAATGGCAAAGACACAATTGAATTGCCACGTAAAATTTTGACTAAAAAACGTTTTTTCTTTCGGCATTTTAAATTCACACACAAAAACTTGATTAAAGTAAGTACTTTAAATATTATAGGTTAGGTTGAAACACTTTGTCGAGTGCTGAATTAGTCAACGAAGTAGATGATAAACCTTGTCTGCTCAATAAAAGTTAGAATAGGCAACAAAAATAGGCAAAATAGGCTGTATAAGGTAAAATAGGCACAATAACCAAAATATAGAAAAAATAGGCTCTAAGGCACAAAAAAAAACCTTCCATTACACGTAAACATGTTACCTATGTATAGAAAAACTAAATTGCCTGAAGTATATTAAAATTTGAATCTAGGCAATTGCCTAAAAATCCGGGCTTTACTGATGAGCTCTAATAAGAACGAAACGCGTCTATGGTTACTAACTGTGCTGGCCAGCCTCTGACGATGACTTGGAGGCTGAATTTTGTGAGACTTAGACAAATGTTTAGTTTTATAATTTATTATTAAACCTAGTTTCATCAAGTGAGCATTCAACGAAAATTAATTTTGTCTTTGTTTTTTTTTATCTATAGATATAAGACGTATAATATAGTAGAGCCACTTTTAGAGAAAATGTTAAATGATCCCATTCGAATTTAGTTTTACACGCCATGGAAGCCATAGCTTCATTCAACTCAACACCGTCAGTACGGTGGTGTGGATAGCAATATGAAATTCGAATCCGGAGATCCCGAGTTCGAATCACATTAAAGCTAATAATTATATAAACTACTACACTGCGGCTCGGTGAGTGTGGACCCTGTATTGTAATTGGGATTAAATTCCTGTTGTACAGCGTAATATAAATAAAAATAAAATAAACATTAAATAAATATTCAGTAACTGTAAACACTTTTAAACAGTTTTGCATTTTATGACAGGTTATAGTACAGACCCTGAAACAAATTTACATATTTTACAACCTTCCCAAGTACAATCTGTGTACCACAACATCTTTCCCTCTTTGAAAAACCAGTTTCTGTGGTAAAACTTTAAAATTCGCAACTTTCCCTACTTTCATCTGTCCACCATCTGCCCTAGCGGCAATCGCTTCATGTCCCGCATACTTTCCCTTTCCCCTACACAATACCATGTAGTAGCCTACACCTCCCCGCCACCCAACGTTCCCCTATACGGATTAGTCAGTTGGGGCTGGTTAGGAATTTACTGCTGTTGGCAGTAGTTGCTTATTTAAATATTCAACACTAGATTGGGTAACAAGGTTGAAGACGCACGTGGGTAACTGTGAAGAGGGTGATAGCGGGTGTGAGAGATACTGGGGGAGGGTGATTGCTACTCTGCCCCCTAGACGAGGGTTAATGTTTCAATGAGGGTATTTACTACTGAAATGTGTTGGAAGCTTTGGATGTTGGATTATTGAAGTTGCATTTTGATTTGACATGAATATTATTGACTGGTTTTCCATGGCAAAATGAATGAAAATAAATGGACAACCGGGTATATTCTGTATTTGACACTGTTATTAACGGTCGTTATATTAAACAATGAAAATATATATACCGGGTGAAACATGGATATCTGGATATAGGGGTTCAATCTAGTTTTCTTTGTGCAAAAGTGGCCAATAAATTTTAGACAAAAATATTTAAAATACAAGTTGTGGACAATTAAATTATGTATTTAACTAAGTAATGACATTTTGTAACCGAAATAGTCTGATTGAAAGTGTAATAAAAATTTCTATCTTATAGTTAAAGCCCGGGAATTGAAACAAAATAACAAACGAATGTATGATATTTTAAATTGCAGCAAAGTTTAGTTTCAAACAGTTCTTCATACGAATATTTAACCATTTTCAATAATGATATAATTTTTATCTTCTATGTAAATAATACTTTTAAGGCATTTATAGTAAATGAGTAATTACAGCGTGTAGTCCTCTAAAATTTTACAGGCTTATAGAAAAGACCTGTCAAATTTTACGAGGCTAATAACCTAAAATAAATTAATTAATAATGATTTACGTAAAAAGTTAGGAAAGCGTTCAATTACAGGATGAGTAAATAGTTTCATGTCGAGCGATAGCGAGGCTTGAAACAGTTTACGAATCCTGTACGACGCTTTACTGACGTTTTACGTATAACATTTTACCTGAAACTTATGAACAAATAATACATATTTTAAATTAATTTAAATTAAATGAAATATTTGACTTACATATTCAGTCAGTATTTTATGTTGTTAAGTAACTAGACACTCACATTTCTTTCATTACCTGCCTAGGCAGGCAATATGTTATTTTCCTGACTAGGCATGCAAAGTCAAGCTTTCCTGAGTTTTAAAACTCAGGCAAAATGTTAATTTTCCTGATAGTTTCAGAAAAAATATCATTTTGAAAGTGTCTTAGATTGTCCATTTTGCAATAAAGTTCGAACAAAAAGCGATCAAATCGCTTGAAGATTACTTCCTGTTGGTTTATCTCAGTTTATTTTCCTGTCAGTTTCAGGTTAGAATTATTAGTTGCAGTTTTTGCAATATTTTGTACATTTTCTTGACCTGCAAGAAAATCGCCTTCGAAGTCTTAATCGGGCATTAAGTATTTCAAATTATTCCTAGAATTCACGAAACTGCTGACACTGACAAAGTCAGCAGCTTCTATTTACCTCAAATTTCCGAAAACATAAACAAACCATTGTGTCTGTTTTAAAATAAGTATCAAATGTTATGTTCTACTATCTATAGATAAACAAACTATCAATTTAAATAAAGTAACTTCCACAGAAACGGAAAAACGGCTGATAAATGTTCCGGTATCCGTTTGGGTTAATTTAATCTACATATTTATCAAATTTGGATTTCCTTTCAAATTAAATGTCAAATGAGACGAAATTAAATGTTTAAAACCTTGAAATAGTGATCAACATCATTTCATCACTGATTATAAGATAACTCAATGGCAACGCAAAAAAAAGATGTTAAATGCGCGCGTTACCAATAACAAAGCGCGAAAAAGATGTTAAATGCGCGCTTATTTCAATAGTTACCAAGGATATAAACAAAACAGAAACTTGTCATATTGACAGTTGACAGAACGAATTTATTTTCAGTACGTAGACGTTTTTTTAATAATTTTAGGATGCAATCGTAGAAAAAATGATGTGTGTATCACGACCGTAAAGTGTCTTTGTTCCTCTTATACTATTGCAGCTCTCGTCTTTGGCTTGCGCTGCAATTACCGTGCTCGAGAAACAAAGAATCACTTTACGCTCTTAATATACAAATAACTATTTTCTACAGTTTTTCTCTCGTGACGGCGTCATTTTTTTGATGTTTTGTCAGTTAATTATGTTCAAGTTCAAATATTCAAATAATATTGTATATCTTCCGCATTGTAAGTACCTAAGAAATTTATTTATAACGATATATTTATCACTTTACGCTCTTAATACACAAATAACTAGATTTAGTTTTCTCAGGCTATTTGTATTCTCTTTACTCAAACTTGGTTACCAAAAGACTCAATTTAAAATATACTCGTATTATTTTGATTGATAGGGAAAATATTCATTAAATGGAGGAATTCCCTTAAACTAGATGTCCGTTATGAGAGATTTCACTAAATTAACGGTTGTAAGTAGATGTATAAAATTTTATGAAGAACATTTGTATTTTATAGACACATTTTACTTATTGTTTTTATCAGGCGCGGAAAATGATCGCGGTGTAATAAAATTATTTTATAAATATATGGTTTTTAAAACTACACAATGTGAAAGCAAGTAATAAATTTACTTGTTCGTTATTGAAAAGAAACAAAAAATACGTAGGTAATGCACATTAAATTTAAATATACATACATAAATATTGTAAAGAAAATGAACCAGTTTTAAGTCTTTAACGACGAATGAGCCGAGGCCACGGGGGTGGATTTGAAAGCAATGACCTCAATTACTGTATTACCAGAATTATATTTTACAGAGGTATTATAATTGTAACATTTACATTTTCTTATCAACACACAAAATTACTCTATATAAGAGACCTGGAAAATTTACCATATACATATTTTTATAAAAGTTTTTGAGTTTAAATGAAATAAAAAATACTGATATATATAAAGTAAATCTTCGTGCGCTTTTGGAATGGAGATAGCTTTTTGTTCATAGTTTATGTACAAAATGAACATATATATCAAAGAAATGTTTATAAAACATATAATGTTAAAGACCAGTATAGCATATAATTCAGCATTAATTTCTGTTAACAATTGATTTAAAAACAATAAAAATATGTTGTCATAATTAAAATGACAGTATAAATAGATGTAATAATTATATCATTACGTCTTTTACCCGTTACTGGATGTGGTACTCTGCTGTAGCAGATCTCGGTAAGTGATATATTTCTTCGCGTAAAGTGTGGTTACCATCTGTCAAATCACGTCCTCCAAAGTTGTTAGTGCAAGAGGAAGCCACATGGGTAGTTTTAACGTAGTGAAAATTGTTTTTCGACTGTGAAAATCGAACCTGGGTTCTCAAATCCACAGACTCGATACCACTGAGTCACCTACCTCATAAAATCACAGTATATAGAAACAAAATTTTGCCATTTTCAAGAAGTGTCGTAGAACGAGATAAATAGACAATTAGAGACGAGATCGATATAAACACGATATAAAGCGAGAGCGAGAATCTCGAATGAGATATCTTTAGTCTCGAATTTTTATAAATTAACGTACTTTATTATTGCATTTAACTAAATTAAATTATTAATTACACAACATCTGACATTTATTTAGTGTTTTGTAAACAATTACTTGTAAGAAGATTTAAATAAAATTATTGAAAATTACTATCAATACAATGTTGCCTTTAAATACGATGAATTTGAGAATTTGAAAAAAATTATTTTTGTTCGATGATCAGTACGTCTTATAGTAATTTAACTCTTTAATTTTTTTCCCAAAGTACAGATACACCCTGTATACTGTACATGTAACCATTCGTGTTCAAACGAATTGCAACGCCATGCGATTGTTTTTATGGAGAATCTATTGATGTCTGATCCCCTTTGCATGTCATAAATAAGCAGATTAAAGGGTCAACATATCATACATAAAACTCAATTATAATCTTGACTTATAACGAGTCCACCCTACTGAACAAAGGGTTACGTGACAAGCTGCGCCACTAAGTAAACCGAATTTCATTTGTTTCATGACCCTTGACGCATTTTGTTATTTCGTAATTGAGTTATACAATTTTCCATTTAAAAATTAAACGACTTGTAATTCAGTTGATTCTTAATATTGCTTAATGTAACGCCGATAATTAAAATTACGTTTGAAAAGTATCACAATATTATGTTGATTCAAAAGGAATAACGCCTTGTACCCAGTACTGGGTGTGGCACTCTGCCGAAGCAGATATATTTCTTCGCGTGCCGTCAGCCGTCAAATCACGGCCCCCAAAGATGTTAGTGGAGGGGGAGCCACAGGGGTAGATTTAATTTGGTGAAAATTGTTTGTCAACTGTTTATGAAATTTGTTAATTTTATTTTTATTATTATACTTTATTGTTTAACAGAAAACTATATTTGACATCACGAATAGCCCCAAAATTTTAATGCATGTAAAATTGTTCGCCTCTAAACCACCATGCTAAGTGGAATTAAATATAGATAATTATTAAAATAATTAAACCCTGATCAATACTTTTTTTATAATAAATTTGTCAAATTCAATGCCATTTTGCTACAGTAGGGTACTACACCCAGTTTTGGGTGAAAAGTGTGATAATACATTTTCTTTTCTGACTTTTCTTTTATGGGGTAGGTGGTTCAGTGATATCAAGTCGGCATGTGGATCTTGAGAACCCTGGTTCGATCCCCACAGCAGACAAACAATTTTCACCAATTTAAATATACCCCTCTGTGCCCCCACCCCCTTCACTAATATCTTTGGGGACCGTGATTTGACGGCTGGTAATCGCAGTTCACGCGAAAGAAATATATTACTTACCGAAATCTGCTTAGGCAGAGTGCCACACCCAGTGATGGGTAAAAGGCGTGATGATATATTTATTTATTTTAATTTTATTTTTATTATTATACTTTATTGTTTAACAGAAAAACAATGTTTGACATCACGGATGCCGCCAAAATTTGAATTATTTATTTAATGCTCGCCTCTAAACCGCCATCAGCTCCATGCTAAGTGGAATTAAATATAGATAATTATTAAAACAATTAACCCTTGATCAACACTTTTTTATAATAAATTTGTCATATTCAATGCCATTCTGCTACAGTACCCAGTTTTGGGTAAAAGGTGAAATAATACTTTTTCTTTTCTGACTTTTCTTTTCTAGTAAATATCTGTAATAACAACAAAGACAAAATTACTTGTCATCCAACACTTGGTGAAACAAGGTTTAATAAAAATATAAAGTAAACACTAGGCTATGTTTCACCTTATGAGGGCATCGTCAGATGCTGGCCAGCACAGTTCATTTAGTAACCATAGACGCGTTTCGCTCTTATTAGAGCTCATCAGTAAAGCCCGGATTTTTAGGCAATTGCCTAGATTCAAATTTTAATATACTTCAGGCAATTTCGTTTTTCTATACATAGGTAATATGTTTACGTGTAATAGAAGGTTTTTTTTTCGTGCCTTAGAGCCTATTTTTTCTATATTTTGGTTATTCTGCCTATTTTACCTTATACAGCCTATTTTGCCTATTTTTGTTGCCAATTCTAACTTTTATTGAGCAGACAAGGTTTACCATCTACTTCGTTGACTAATTCAGCACTCGACAAAGTGTTTCAACCTAACGTATAATATTTAAAGTACTTACTTTAATCAAATTTTTGGGTGTGAATTTAAAATGCCGAAAGAAAAAACGTTTTTTAGTCAAAATTTTACGTGGCAATTCAATTGTGTCTTTGCCATTAATCAATGGAGCTGAGGTAAGTTTAGACGATATGGCTAAATATAAGAACGCTCCTGTCACATTTTGTGATGTCGAACGAAGTTTTCAGCTTACAAGCAAGTTCTGACAGACCGAAGACAGTCCCTATCCGAAAATTTCATAGAGCAATTGCTCGTAATATTTTGTGAATTAAAGTATACTACATAATTTGAATTTGCATAATAGTTAATAAAATGAGAACCCTACATTATTATTTTTCAGATTGCGTTAATTTTTGTTTAAAATGATTATTTTTTTCTAACGAAGAGTAGATACTAGTACCAATATTAGAAAAAAGATTCGTTTTTTTTTTAAACAAATTATTTACATTTAGGCTGCCTAAAATCCCGCCTATTTTAGAGTAATTACCGGCCTATATGCCTGCTTATTTGGGTGTTTTTAAGAGCCTAAAAATCCGGGCTTTACTCATCAGTATGGTATAACTCACTTCTTCACCTAGAACAAAGTTCATGTGAAGAAGCTGGTGACGAAGAACTGTGCCAGCAGAGAATAAGATCTCTAACAAACTACTAAGATGACATGAGAAGTTTTGTGGAACTGGTCATGCCATCTACCGAAAAAAGGGAAAGTTACGCAATAGCAATTTAAATAACAACAAAGACAAAATTAATTGTCATCCAACACTTGGTGAAACAAGGTTTAATAAAAATATAAAGTAAAC
Source organism: Pterostichus niger (assembly GCA_947425015.1). Taxonomy (NCBI): domain Eukaryota; kingdom Metazoa; phylum Arthropoda; class Insecta; order Coleoptera; family Carabidae; genus Pterostichus; species Pterostichus niger. The sequence continues at coordinate 7,181,675 of OX380336.1, read as the reverse complement.
ACTTGGCTATGTTTCACAAAATTTTAATATCTGTAATATTTGCCACACGATTTTCCCATATTTTTAAATAAATTACAATTGAAAATAACAAAGGAATAAAATAATCTTCACTGCACCAAGGTTCCCGCCAATAGATAGCGCAATGTGATATCTCGATATTATTATGATGGTACTGCTCGTATAATATGTGGGTTCTTTTTTCTACGTTGTTTTGTTTTCGGATGTGAGATTTGTTTACACGTAGTGGTGTGAAGTGTGAACGGCCGGGGTGTCGAGTTACATATTTTGTCTAGGATTTGAAAGTTTGTAAAAGTTTACACCGAGAAGTAAATGGGTTGGTATGATTGATAGTCTGTTGAGGGAGACAGATTTAGTAAATCGTTTTGTGAGGAAGAAGGATAGAGATAAACTGAGTGGTAAACTTTTAACTAAGAATGAAAAGAAATATGAACCTAACGACGCACTATAACAAAAATATTTGGAAATGTTTATTGTGTGCTAGTTCTAGATATAAAGTCAATTTAATTTAATTAAAATTACATTAAGGAATCAAAATGATTAACGTGGATCTTGTTTCACAAAATTGGTGATATAAGACTACATAATTATATTGAAATGAATTGACTTATAAACTAAAATTATATCCGAATTTTTCTGTCATAAATATAACTTGAAATTTATCATCGCTGTAGACGAAACTAGTTGTCAATACCTATCATATAGAAGTCTTGGGACCGATGCTACGTTATACACTATGACACAAGAATTCGGTTGATTCCATACGTCCGACACAAGTGACGTGGTGTAGCGGTTAGCATCTCTGCCCTGGTTCTAATCCAGGCGTCACTCGAATTTTTCTGTCATAAATTTAACTTTAAATTTATGTCAGTCCAAGTTTTGTATTTTACAGACTGCATTTTTTAGCATAAAAATTAAATATAAATTTACTTATTACTAATTTAATTTTAAACGAAAGCACAGGAAATTACAAATTTGGGGAAATGACAATTTGCAATGGTAAATGAAAATTCCGTTTAACTATTTGGTATGATTTTCTTAGTAGAAATTAGTTCTTTTAATATAATGTTAGTTAATTATAGTTTTATTACTTTCTTTATTATAAATATTAGTTCTATTACCATTTAATTTTATTTATTTTTCAAGTACTTAGTTATTAGGTCAGAGCATTCTTAAATAAAAATTCCAATAGGATTCTTTTGACCATGGGAATTTAAATATCAACTAAAATTTTGTAAAATTACAATATTTAGAAAATATGAAGATGATAACAATTTAAAAAGCTTAAAGAAAAAGACATCATTCTTTTATTTACAATTCTTTATTCTCTACAAATATCATTTCTCACTAATTCATTTTTGATTCTAAATAAATAAATAAATATATCATCACGCTTTTTACCCACTACTGGGTATGGCACTCTTCCGAAGCAGATCTCGGTAAATAATATATTTCTTCGGGTGAAACGCGGTTACCAGCCGTCAAATTAAGCCCCCAAAGATATTAGGGGAAGGGGGAAGCCACAGAGGTAGATTTAAATTGGTGAAAATTGTTTGTCGCCTGTGGGAATCGAACCAGAGTTCTCAAGATCTACAAGTCGACTCGATACCACTGAGTCACCTAAATAAATAAAAAATAAATATATCATCACGCCTATTACCCATTACTAGGTGTGGCACTCTGCCTAAGCAGATCTCGGTAAGTGATATAATTCTTCGCGTGAAGTGCGGTTACCAGCCGTCAAATCATGGCCCCCAAAGATATTAGTGAAGGGGTAGATTTAAATTGGTGAAAATTGTTTGTCGCCTGTGGGAATCGAACCAGAGTTCTCAAGATCTACAAGTCGACTCGATACCACTGAATCACCTAAATAAATAAATAAATAAATATATCATCACGCCTTTTACTCATTACAAGGTATGGTACTCTGCCTAAGCAGATCTCGGTAAGTGATATATTTCTTCGCGTAAAGTGCGGTTACCAGCCGTCAAATTACGGCCTCCAAAGATATTAGTGGAGGGGGAGCCACAGGGGTAGATTTAAATTGGTGAAAATTATTTGTTCAAGATCCACATATCGACTCGATACCACTGAGCAACCTACCTCATATATTTATGATTCTGCTAATTGTAATTTAAATTTCAAATTTTAAGACTGATAATTATAATTGCTAATCGCAAATAAAATGAAATTTCACTAAACCAAAACGTGTTACACATCCCTTTGCCAAACTACCACAATATCAAAATCACAAATCGTCATATTATGCACTTGCAAGATAAAACGATCAATAAAATTATTTCACAGTCCTAGCGACTTTTGCTTGTCGTTCTCCTCTACCCTAGTTCCTATAGTTGCAGGCACTGCCACCATCACCACCGCCATCGCCTCTGGCTACCCTTATCGTCGAGAAAAACAAGGGGGTCACATAGGGGTGGCGGTGGGGTAGGAGACGGAGTAACTACTATTCTTGAACGTCGCACACTTACGGTGGAAGCGTGTTGTGTGGAAACGTTTTGCTTGACGGTTGTCTGCGATTTGGATGTTCTTTCTGGGGGTTGTGTGTTTGGTAGCTTGGTTGTTAAGGGTGTGAATCCACTTGTAAAGATTCATTAAAAATACGCAATGAAACAGAAAAACTAGTGGAGAATTTGTTACTACTTGAAATATGGGATAATGGTTTTCATTGTTACTTATTTTTATATTTTAAGGACCCATTCTGTCCAGTAGAACAAAGACATTATAAATTTAATTTTATTTATTTATTTTATGCCATATACAGAGTGGAGTTGGTGGTCTAGTCTAAACAAACTGGTTTTCACCAATTTAATATCAACTCCTGTGGCTCCCCTCCACTAACAATTTTGTTGGCCGTGATTTGACGGCTGGTAACCGCACTTCACGCGTAAAAATATATCACTTACCGAGATCTGCTTAGGCAGAGTGCCACACCTTGTAATGAGTAAAAGGCGTGATGATATATTTATTTATTTATTTATTTAGGTGACTCAGTGGTATCGAGTTGACCTGTAGATCTTGAGAACTCTGGTTCGATGCCCACAGCCGACAAACAATTTTCACCATTTTAAATCTACTCCTGTGGCTTCCCCTCCACTAATATCTTTGAAGGTCGTGATTTGACGGCTGGTAACCACACTTCACGCGAAGAAATATATCACTTACCGAGATCTGCTTAGGCAGAGTGCCACACCTAGTAATGGGTAAAAGGCGTGATGATATATTTATTTTTTATTTATTTAGGTGACTCAGTGGTATATTTTTCTAGTTATAGTTAAATGATATGCAATTGTAGAGCTGGATACATAACATAGAGAGTAAAAAAGTGATGGTAAAATCTGCTTTAATTAAAACATCTTTCTAATTCAGTGGTATGCATAAAATATACAGCAAATTAACTTTAACAATCAACAAATAAAATTATGTTAAATTAAATAACTTCGTCCTTGACAAATTCATTGAATCGTTACATAATTATTTTAAAATCTTATTGTGAAGAATAGTTTTCTTATAAATTAAAACAAAATTTGAAATGCATAATATTATAACAATATTTATGATTAGTGATTAGTAATATAACTAAAATAGACTTTTGAAGGAAAATTTTCATATTCATTTGCGGTTTATTCATTATTCATCTAGACTATTGTCTATTATTTCTTTATTTGTTAAATTAATTGATATTTTTTATTCCTTTCACTGCTAACATAAACATGTCAACATTTTTATGCCAAAACATGGCTGAATATTGACAGGCATCCATTACTAAATAATATTTTTATAAATTTAGCTAATTCTTACAATTTGGTCAAATCTCTAAATAGAAATGTCTCTATTCATCACACATTTTTCAGGGACTTTTATGGTTTTAATGGGGTGAATAAAATTAATTCATTGACAAATCCTTTGGGATCCTCAGGCTTCCAAGGATCACAATTATGAAAACGTTGCTCTAGTGAAAAGAATGATTGTTTAACCATGGCCAATTTCATTAAATTGCGCTACGCTTATTATGGCCGTTTCATATGTCATTCAAATTCTTAATTTCAAATTTATAGAGCGAGCACGTCAACAAGCGCCTCTGACGACATACGTCGTAACTAACCTAACTTCACCTAATAATATTGAATGTATAAATAAAATACTGAATTCTATTAAATTTATTTCATTCGATGATATTAGCTTCAATTTTCATATATTTAAAGGTTGATTTTGTAAATTGATCGCGTGGTCACTTTGATTTTAGGGGTAAGGCCACTCTAGACAAGGAAAAAAGGTAATTTTCAAGATTTTTTTTAACGAAATCTAAACGTGCTGCTTAAGAACTGTTTTTGGATTTTTATTTAGTGCTCTTTAAACTTTATTTAAAAAATTTTTTTATAGAAAATATTCAAAATTGTCGTTAGAAATTTAAAAAAATGGCGAGTCCTCTCGGCGCGTAGGGCAAATCCGGCGAAAACATTCCGGGAACAGCAATAGACCTGGATCAAAAAGGGATATGTTTTCTTAATCTCCGATGTATACTCTAAAAAACTACGGGCTGGATTTTGAAAATTTTGATTTTAAACAAAATGGCGCACGTTTGAAAAAAAAGTTCATTATTCGGGACTAAATTTCTGTATAAAAACGACCATAAAAAACGAATGAAGCACTTAAAAAAAAAGCCCCCGTAGTTTTTTAGTATTTTATATCTAGAATAAGAAATAAAAAGATTCAGCACGATCCATCAATTAGTATTTCAGATTTCTTTTCGCCCGATTTTGAAAATATGATTTCGGGAAAAACGCGTTTAAAGTTTCGAGTCATATATATATAAATACTAGTACTAATAGATATATGCTGTTTTTCCTCTGAAATACTTCCACGCGGCATTTAACTTCATTGTCCCTTATTCCTAAGGGTTTAAACTATAATTTAAGCAAATAAAAAAAAATTGCATTTTTAAAAAATTCTAGAGTGGCCTTACCCCTTAATTGAAATAAAAATCACTAGATGGCATTATTTAACTTAACAAATCATGGCCAACTTCATTGAATTGCGCTACGCTTATTATGGCCGTTTCATATGTCATTAAAATTCTTAATTTCAATTTTACAAAACAGACACATCGACTAGCGCGTCTGACTAGATACATCGTAACTAACCTAACCTAACCTAATAATATTATATGTATAAATAAAATATGGGGTAGGTGGCTCAGTGGTACCGAGTCGCCCTGTGGATCTTGAGAACTCTGGTTCGATCCCCACAGCCGACAAACAATTTTCACCAAGTTCAAATATACCCCTGTGGCTCCTCCACCACTAATATCTTTGGTAGCCGTGATTTGACGCCTGGTAACCGCACTTCACGCGAAAAAATATATCACTTACCGAGATCTGCTTACGACAGAGCGCCACACCCAGTGATGGGTAAAAGGCGTCATGATATATTTATTTTATTTATATTTATTTATTTAATTTTAAGGAGCAGGCACATCAACTAGCGCCTCTGACAAGATACATCATAACTAATACAACCTAACCTAACCTAATAATATTATATATAAAAATGAAATACCCAATTTTATTAAATCTATTTCATTTTATTTATTTTTGTTACGCTGTACAACAGGAACTTAATCCCAATTACTGTACAGGGTCCGCACTCACCGAGCCGTAGTGTGGTAGTTCATTTTATCACATAAAGTTCAATTTTAAAATAGTTGAAGATTGTTTTACTTTAATTTTCAAATCTTTACGTGGCAAAACGTTGGTATATAACGGTCATAATAAGCGTAGCGCAATTCACTGAAAATTGATGGTGTAACACACCTAGTTTTGACGTGACGCCATCATACATAAAATAATCATTGACTATATGATACAAATTTAAAGTATAATAACAACAACAAATAAATAAAATGTAAGATTTACTAACTTAAACACAATAAATTTTCTACATTTGACAGTAGAATAATACCAATGTGTAGTAGTAAATTTTACCACCAGATGTCATTAGTACAAAGTGTCAAACTCGAATTAGTTTCAGATTTCATATAGTTTAAGGGGTAAGGCCACTCTAATTAATTTAAATGCCGCGCGGAAGTATTTCAGAGGGAAAAAAGCATATATCTATTAGTACTAGTATATATATGTATATATATGACTCGAAACTTTAAACGCGTTTTTCTCGAAATCATATTTTCAAAATCGGGCGAAAAGAAATCTGAAATACTAATTGATGGATCGTGCTGAATCTTTTTATTTCTTATTCTAGATATAAAATACTCAAAAACTACGGGGGCTTTTTTTAAAGTGCTTTATTCGTTTTTTATGATCGTTTTTATACAGAAATTTAGACCCGAATAATGAACTTTTTTTACAAACGTGCGCCATTTTGTTAAAAATCAAAATTTTCAAAATCCAGCCCGTAGTTTTTTAGAGTATACATCAGAGATTAAGAAAACATATCCCTTTTTGATCCAGGTCTATTGCTGTTCCCGGAATGTTTTTGCCCGATTTTCCCTACGCGCCGAGAGGAGTCGCCATTTTTTAAATTTCTGACGACAATTTTCTTTAAAAAGATTTTTTAAATAAAGTTTAAAGAGCACTAAATAAAGATTCAAAAACAGTTCTTAAGCAGCACGTTTAGATTTCGTTTAAAAAAATCTTGAAAATGACCCTTTTTTCATTGTCTAGAGTGGCCTTACCCCTTAAGTCCGCCACTGGCAATGCAGTTAAAATATAATTCATGAGATAATAAATAAATTTAAATATGCATAGTATAAAGTCTGCATATAATCTCAATGATTTATATCTTTTCACTGGGTTTATAAGAAAGTGAAAACCTAGTGATTTAATTAGCTTTAAGCATGAGTTTTTATGTTAAACGATCGTGATAATGAGTCTCTGTTGCACTCATACAAGGCTCGAAAAATTCTATATAGCTTTTGAATGAAATCTGTTACACAGCACTTCCAGTTACCACTTCAGTTTGTTCGAGAATGTCAAGATGACGTTTTATTCAGTAATTTAGCACTCTTAAGCTCATTTCATACTTTAAATTCATCCGGAAGCAATTAAGATAAAACAAAAAGAATTTTAATTTCATAAATGGAAACGAATGAACATCAGCAGTGTTAATCTTTTAAATGCTTACTCAAGATTTGTAATTTGTTAAATTATCAAGAAGTTTTATTCAAGGTTGGGACGAAGTTTTCATTTTGTGGATGATACTAATCTTGTTAAATTAATAAACTTAAATATATCTCAACAAATCTTAATAATAAAGTCTTTATTCAGTTAAAAAAAAATTGCAAAGCAAAAGATACGTACAAGTAAATAAACATACATAAAAGAGAAAAACATGTGCCTAACATGAGAGAAAAGCGGTTTTTCCTCTCTAGTTTGATAATAGTCCGCGAAATGACTTTCGGCCACAAGAATACAAATAACATATTTTCTACAACTGTTAAAACAAAATAATACAATAATTATTGATTTATTCCAGTAATCTTAAAAAAAAAATTTAAAATTATATGAAATTAAACCAGTGACACTAAAAATATTCGCTAGGAATGAAATACCCTAATTTTTACGAATTTCAAAAAAGATATTTTTATTTATTTATTTATTTATTTATGTTACGCTGTACAACAAGAACTTAATCCCAATTACAGTACAGGGTCCGCACTCACCGTGCCGCAGTGTGCTAGTTCATTTTTAGTTTGAGCGAGATTCGAACTCGGAATCTCCGGATTCGAATTCCGTATCGCTATCCACACCACCGTACTGACGGACATTTGTTCTATAATCAGTATATCAAATTATATATGTCATTAAAGTTGGTGGTCTAGTGGGTATGCAGTTAACTTGCGGTTCTTGAGGATCAAAGTTCGATTCCCGCAACCGACAAACTGGCTTTCACCAATTTAATATCAACTCCTGTGGCTCCCGCTCCCCTAACATCTTTGGGGACCATGATTTGACCTCACGCATAAAAATATATCACTTACCGAACTCTGCTAAGGCAGAGTGCACACCCAGTAATGGGTAAAAATAAATATATCATCATGCCTTTTATCCATTACTGAGTGTGGCACTCTGTGTAAGCAGATCTCGGTAAGTGATATATTTCTTCGCGTGAAGTGCGGTTCCCAGCCGTCAAATCATGGCTCCCAAAGATGTGTGGAGGCGTGATAATATATTTATTTATTTATTTTAAAATTTCGTGCAGAAATATAGAAACACCCTGTATATTATCCGTCCATTCAATTTGATGTATTAACTATTACACCCATACCTCGCTATACGGCCGCTCTTTATACGGCTTTTCGCTATAACGGCTCTTTTCAATTAAGGCACGTTTTCGATTTACGGCCTAACATGTTTCGCTATAACGACAAAAAAAACTTTTTTTCCCATTGAATTTGTATGAATTTGTATTGATTCCTTATACGGCTTTTCGCTTTGCGGCCAAGTTTCGTGGAACGTATCTAAGCCGTAAAGCGAGGTATGGGTGTATTTTAATTTGTCAAAATTTCAATTCAGGGTCTTTAGATGACATCAAAGAAATTTCAATCATGCAAGAAGTAATAAAGACCATCTGGATAAAGAAATAACATATGTATACAGACAAGTAACAAGTAATACTAGACACATTATAAAAAATGTCCGAATTATACACATGTCGTTACTTAGTTCATGGAATGGAATGATTGTAATCTTCTTACGGCAATTTGACTATAGTTGTACTTTTGGTTGTAAGTTAAACTCGCTAACTCGCGTCTGTAAAACGAAATCCTAACCATACTGCTATAACATAAGTACAAGTAAGTAGAAATATATTTACACTAAAACGGTATTTTATTTAGTAGAGTTTCTTTTAAATAAAAAATGTGTTAGCGGTACAGGAAGCACATTTACTGATTACATCTGTTACTGCATATACCCATTAGGCTTTAAGTGCATTCATGCCTTGCTACAAGTGGATTCACACTATTTGCTACAAGCATCAGTGGCAATCACATTGTAAATAGAGCATTTTATAAAATCTTGTACTGCATTTTAGCTTTAGTGCGAGAGTCGACAGATAACCGACCCTAGACTGCAGCTCAGAAATGGGAAAAATATTGTTTAACCTAAACATACTTGGGATTTACATGCACACAAGTGATATAATATGTTATGCATCAAGGGAGGGAAACAAGCTGAAGTCGAGGTTTGCCAACTTCACACAAGGGATAATCGCGATCTCCCGTGAAGCATATTATAATTTTCGTAACAAGTGCACAAAAATTACTGTCTTATCGGGAGAAATGTCAAATATGGGTTGCGTAACTAGTTACCTAGCAAACGCCGCAAACAGCTAATAATCGTAGTCTCTAGGGAGAGAAACATCCTACCTAGGGAGAGAAACATAATGTTTCTCTCCCTAGGGGAGAAAAGCAGCGTTTCTCTCTCTAAAATTAGAGAATAAGAACGTGTTTCCTGTGCATGTGTTACGAAAAATATATTAAAATGCGTTTCTTGTGCATCGTGCAATATTTTTACGTTATGATTTGACGGCTGGTAACCGCACTTCACGCGAATAAATATATCACTTACCGAGATCTGCTACGGCAGAGTGCCACACCCAATAATGGGTAAAAAGTTTGATGATAAATTTATTTATTTTATTGATGGTTGGCAAAATCATGATTTTTATATTAAAAAAAAATATATTACAAAAGGAGTAAAAGTTATTAGTATTTAAATATTTATTTGAATAATTCCTTAAAAAATATGTAGTTTCCATTATTGTAGCATTTTTCAAGTTTTAACACAAATTATATGCTCGACTATACGTGTATACAATTTGGGTGGCCAAATTTAGAAATAAGTTAGGTGTTGAGAAGGCAGAAAAAATTGGTATTTTTGTTCAAAACAACTAATGAATAATAGAAAGATAAATGAGAGTAACATTTTTTGATAAGCATATATGGTTTAGTTTATTTATATTTTTTTATGATTCCATTGAATGGATATTGTGTTTTGTTTAATAGTAATTCATTTAATAAATAAATATTGAAAATTATTTTGTCTGTTTTACAAAAAACCTTAAAAATATTTTTTAAACAACTGAATTTTTATTAAGACGCTTCTTTAGTTCTGTACCCGAAATATCTTTAAATAATTATAAAATACAACAAAAAAATCTAATGATTTAAAAAAAAAATCAAACTGATTTAAATCAGACCAATATATTATACAAGTATTTAGTATTATTTATGAATATATCAATGCAGTTGCGTCATGACAAACGTCATGAATTTTTATGACGTTACATCTACAACGTTTATAGTTAAAATCAAAGCAGGAACGAAATAAATCACTATCACTGACAGCGTGCTGTATACAAGTGAATGCCACACGAAACAAATTAAAAGTGATTAAATTTATTTATGTTACGCTGTACAACAGGAACTAAATATTTAGCTTAAATGGAATTCAAATTCGGAATCTCCAGGTTAGAATTCCGCTATTCACACCACAGTACAATCAAACTGAATTAAAAATTATTTTAATGTCGTAATTATTATCCAAAATTAAAATAATTTAGCACTAAAATAAATTCGGATATATAGTGGCAAGTTGATTTTGAACCCGAGACCTAACAATCCAATAACCATCGCATAAAGCATATTTCTAATAAAAAATGTATAAAGCAGAAATTTGTATGATATCATTAAAACCCGAGGTTAAATTTATAGATAAGTGAATTACCCGTTGAACTGATTTACCGGATGTTGAACACAAAGTTATGTGCGGAAAAATTTCATTAAAAAATCGATTTTGACCTAATTTACACCATAAACTACTTGAACCCAAATTGATAATTAATATATAAATAGATATCACCACGTTATTGTACCCATTCCTGGGTGAATACATTTTATTCATAATAAAGTTTATGGGGTAGGTGGCTCAGTGTGGATCTTAAGAACCCTAGTTCGGTCCTCACAACCGACAAACAATTTTCACCAAATTTAAATCTACACCTGTGGCTCTCCCTCCACTAACATCTTTGTGGACCGTAATTTGACGGCCGGTAACCACACTTCACGCGAAAAAATATATCACTTACCGAGATCTGGTTAGGCAGAGTGCCACACCCAGTAATGGGTAAATTTTCATTAAAAAATCGATTTTGACCTAATTTACGCCATAAACTACTTGAACCCAAATTGATAATTAATATATAAATAGATATCACCACGTTATTGAACCCATTCCTGGGTGAATACATTTTATTCATAATAAAGTTTATGGGGTAGGTGGCTCAGTGATATCGAGTCGGCATGTGGATCTTAAGAACCCTAGTTCGATCCTCACAACCGACAAACAATTTTCACCAAATTAAATCTATCCCTGTGTCTTCCCTTGCACTAACATCTTTGGGGACCGTGATTTAAAAGCTGGTAAACGCACTTCACGCGAAGAAATATATCACTTACCGAGATCTGCTTCGGCAGAGTGCCACACCTAGTAATGGGTAAGAGGCGTGATGATATATTTATTTATAGTTTTGAATGTGAAGTTCGGATAAAAATCGTTAAAACTTTCATCTGCTCTGATTCCGTTGCTGCCACCAAATTTCGTCTTAATGCACCTCTATTTTTAAATGTAAACGGACAGTTGTGGCTCTAAGGTTAGCACTCTTGTTTTACAAGCGTTAAAGCCCCTCTCTCTCTCTTTGTTTCTCCCCTTGTCTTACTGACAATAAATTATACTCAAAATAACAACTGCACCTGAATTTAATCAAATAAAATTTGTCTATAAATTATAGACATTAAGTTAAGGGGTAAGGTCACTCTAGACAAGGAAAAAAAGGGTAATTTTCTAGATTTTTTTTAACGATATCTAAACGTGCTGCTTAAGAACTGTTTTTGGATCTTTATTTAGTGCTCTTTAAACTTTATTTAAAAATTTTTTTAAAGGAAAATATTCAAAATTGTCGTCAAAAATTTAAAAAAATGGCGACTCCTCTCGGCGCGTAGGGCAAATCGGGCGAAAACATTCCGGGAACAGCAATAGACCTGGATCAAAAAGGGATATGTTTTCTTAATCTCTGATGTATACTCTAAAAAAGTACGGGCTGGATTTTGAAAATTTTGATTTTTAACAAAATGGCGCACGTTTGAAAAAAAAGTTCAATATTCGGGACTAAATTTCTGTATAAAAACGACCATAAAAAACTTTTTAAAAAGCCCCCGTAGTTTTTGAGTATTTTATATCTAGAATAAAAAATAAAATGATTCAGCACGATCCATCAATTAGTATTTCAGATTTCTTTTCGCCCGATTTTGAAAATATGATTTCGAGAAAAACGCGTTTAAAGTTTCGAGTCATATATATGCATATATATATATATAAAAAAATACTAGTACTAATAGATATACCAAACAGCTGAAGATGAACGTGTTTTAACGTTTGAAACGTTCAATAAAGGTTCAATGAATCAACTTTGTTAATTTATTCCTCTATCCATGGATTGCTAAGGCCTAATTATTCGTTCACAAGAATTCTTTTGGATTCACATAACCTCCAAAAATAATAGATATATGCTTTTTCCCCTCTGAAATACTTCCGCGCGGTATTTATATTAATTGTCCCTTATTCCTAAGGGTTTAAACTATAATTTAAGCAAATAAAAAAAATAATGCATTTTTAAAAATTTTTAGAGTGGCCTTACCCCTTAACGGTTTAAAATGTAACCTGCCTAAAATTATGTAACCGTCAAGTCTGCATGATGTGTTTCTCTTTTCAAAGTATTTCCTTTCTCTTTTTATTATGCATTTGCAACCCCGAAAGTCTTTGGTATTTCCTGCTCTTTTCTATTCTTATCCGGACTGTCGACTTGAAAACCTAGGTTTGATTTCCACAGCAGATAAACAATTTTCACTTTTGTGGTTCTCCCTCCACTAATATCTTTGGGGACCGTGATAACCGCACTTCACGCGGGTAAATATATCACCTACCGAGATCTGTTGCAGTAGAGTACTACACCCAGTACTGGAAAAAGGGCGTGATGATATATTTATTTATTTATCCTTACAAACAGTAAAAAAATATTTCTGCCGTTAAAAAACAAATTTTTCCTTCATTCTATATTATTTTGTGTTACAAGTAAAATTCTTTATAACATATTTGCTGCTTTTAAGTGGTTTAAATATGCGCATAATTTAAAAATAAATTATTTTCCTGTCAAATGAACATAAAAACAAGATCCAATAATTAGAAAAAAATATGAATCTCACAGGAACAATGATTTTGTCAGTTCACGGGTATGATTTATGCCTACAGCGAAACCGAACTGACCCGGAAAATATGTGAACTAAATCTGAATCTCTACAAAATATGCCAAATTTGATCAATAAATAGGGAAAAATGCAGAATGGTATACTTGCCAATTGCAAAATTGGCAACATATAGTATTATTTATTTATTTAACTTCTTTTTTAAAAGCCATTTTTCGTTTGTTTGTTATTCTCGCATAAAAAACAATTGAGCAACAAGTAGGTAATCAATATATGCAGTTTTTAATACTTAACAATTTTTATATTTACACTTTTGGTCTAATTTAATTAGGGAAGCAACAATCATCATATTAAATAATACTCTTATATTTCTTATGTTACATCCGGTATCTTTATATTATAGTTATTTACGTAAAAAGTCAGAAAAGCGTTCAATTACAGGATGAGTAGATAGTTTCATGCCGAGCGATAGCGTGGCTTGAAACAGCTTATGAATCCTGTACGACGCTTTACAGACGTGTTACTTATAACATTTTACCTGAAACTTATAAACAAATAATACATATTTTAAATTAATTTAAATTAAATTAAATATTTGACTTACATATTCAGTCAGTATTTTATGTTGCTAAGATACTAGGCACTCACGTTTGTTTCATTACATGCCTAGGCAGACAATATGTTATTTTCCTGACTAGGCATGCAAAGCAAAGCTTTCCTGAGTCTCAAAGCTCAGGCAAATGTTTATATTCCTGACAGTTTCAGTTTTTGAAAGTGACTTAAGACTGTTTATTTTACAATAAAGTCCGAACAAAAAGAAATCAAATTGCCTAAAGATTTACTTCCTGTTGGTTTATCTCTACCCTATTCTAACTAACTATCCTAAAATTAAAATTAATTTCTTGTTGTATATTGTACCAAACAAAATAAACACAAAACAGACGTTAATTTCACTTAACCCACAGACTTTTTTGTGCGGCATTTAAATATTTCAAGTTCACAGCTAATTATAAATTCAAATTTAGTAACTTTCACTCAAGTTCATTGTCAAAATTACTTAAGCCACTAGAAAAAACAAGTGCAATAGTAATATTTAAAACATATTATTGCGTATATTTATTGCAATTTTCATTTAATTGCATAAACACGCGAAGCATCTTTTGATTACGTTTAATGACGATAGCGATACGTTGCCATGACGCCGTATTATCATGTTTAATGCGCCGAGACAATGGAATTTCTTATCTTAGTTCCGGTAGGGAACGGTTTTACCCGCAAATGTATTTTTTTTGTAAAACAATTGCTGCCTCGATGTTACGCGAATTTTTTTTGCTTGGAAATTAACAATGATTAAAATTGAAAACAATTTCACTTTACATAAACAACACCTACTATTTTTTTTTTGAAGAAATTATAGTAATTGCTAATTTTAAATCTTTATGGGTAATAATTATTGTATTGTAAATGAAAACAAGAAAATTTAAATAGCAAAAAATATTTTAATTTATATAGGATTTAACCTGTCATAAGTTTGTCGTAATGTTTGCAAAATAATTGAACAACTTCCATTTTTCTGTGTGATAATAATTACAGAGAAAATTATGGTTATTAAAATGATATTACGACCTAGAAAAACTCGGAAAACTTAATTGGGTTAATCAATAATTAAAATGAAATAAAATATAATAAATATATCATCACACCTTTTATCCATTACTGGGTATGGCACTCTGCCTTAACAGATCATGGTAAGTGCGCGTTAAGTGTAGTTACCA
This sequence comes from Pterostichus niger, assembly GCA_947425015.1. Classification (NCBI taxonomy): domain Eukaryota; kingdom Metazoa; phylum Arthropoda; class Insecta; order Coleoptera; family Carabidae; genus Pterostichus; species Pterostichus niger. The sequence continues at coordinate 7,166,585 of OX380336.1, read as the reverse complement.
GCCGTCATATTACAGCCCCCCAAATATTTTACTGGAGGTGGTAAATTTAATATTGTGAAAATTATATATTGTTTAACATAAGACGACAAACAGTGAGTATTGATTTTAATTGCTATTTGTAATTACTAATTATGTAATTTTGGACGCAGCTTTAAACGCTCCCCCGCCACTAATATCTTGGGGAGGGGGCGTGATTTGACGGCTGGTAACCGCACTTCACGCGAAAGAATATATCACTTACCGAGATCTGCTTAGGCAGAGTGTCACATCCAGTAATGGATAAAGGCGTGATGATGTATTCATTTATTTATTTATTATGAAAAACAATTACAATGATTGTTTTCTTCTCCCATATTTTAATTTACTTATTAATATGTAGAATCTGTATTTGAATCCCATTATAACACAGATTTTAATTATGCTACTAATTATTGACCACTAATACAACATTTACTATTTCCATAGTTTTTATTCAATAAAATAGTAAGTTTCTTTTTTGACATTTTGAACGTTGGATTTGATTGTACAAAAATTAGTGCAAGCAACTCGTGTATAATGGCTATTAATACACTTGTAACTATTATTTATTCTTCTCCTTGGAGATCAGTTGAAATTTAGCAAACTTGCTATTTAAATTTTGATGTCTGTGAAAATAATTTTTATTAGAAATTTTGACAGTTAATGAAATATCAGCGTCAAATTGTTATTTTGTTTCGTTGTTTTTCACAAGCACTCTCAATCCCAAATTGTTTTTATAAAAGCCATTTTTCGTTTGTTTGTTACTCTTGCATAAAAAGCAATTGATCAACAGGTAGATACTCATTTCATGCAGTTTTTAATTCTTAACATTTTTGGTATTTTCAATTTTGATCTAATTTAATTGGGGAAACAACAATCATCATATTAAATATATATATATATATATATATATATATATATATATATATATATATATATATATATATATATATATATATATATATATATATATATATATATATCTTTATACATATTTCAATTCTACACTCGGGATATAACATATACATATTTGCTCCAATTTTCATTATACCCAGAATTCTATATTATATGTTTCAAATACTAAAAACAGTAAAATTAAAATGATGAAACTAAAACTAAAATACGTACAATATGAGGTGATCCGTTATGAATAATTCCAAGCTGCACTACAGAAATCACTCAATCTATTTGAAAATTCAACTGTTCTGTCACAGCCCACAATCATAAAATTTCACAAATATCTCACTGCAATATGCACAAACAGCGCGCGACCGCACTAAAACCAACGTTACGGTCCTGACACCGACGACCGCTGTCACTGAAATTACAGTTTTCAACTTTCAACTGTTTCCGCGATCCGCGCACCCTTCAGAGCCAACCGTGATGTGGAGCGGTGGGTCGCATTCAGCTGTTTCGTGAAGCGGCGTTCGACTGTTCGCTGTTTCTCGTTTGTTTCGTCACAGTTAACTATGAGTGGAGCGAGTACAGGTAGGAGGTATGACGACGTAAATGGGATTCAAGGATATACAGGTATTACTTTCATTACAAATTAATTGTTGTTTTTAAAGGAGACATTTTTTAAATGGTCTGTTGTATATTGGAGTAGCCAATCTTTTTCGTAAAATATAGACAAAAATAAAGATAATATTATTAAGTTGTGTGATTATTAAAGGTAATCATACCTGTAGTTTTTGACTAAAGTTAATTTATATTATGACAGAAAAATTCTGACGACGCCTGGATTCGAACCACGGACTTCCGCATACCGGGCAGAGATGCTAACCGCTACACCACGTCACCTGTGTTCGAAATATGGCATCAACTGAATTTTTCTGTCACAGTGTCTAAGCGTCGAACACAGGTGACGTGGTGTAGCGGTTAGCATCTCTGCCCGGTATGCGGAAGGTCCCTGGTTCGAATCCAGGCGTCATCAGAATTTTTCTGTCATAATATAAATTAACTTTAGTCAAAAATAAACATTTTTGCATCACACTTTCTTAACGTACATTTTTATTGAGACTATCCAGTTTTTTACTGTTTTAAATTTCCTGTTATGACTTAAATTTATATATATATATATACATATATATATATATATATATATATATATATATATATATATATATATATATATCATCACACCTTATATTCATTACTAGATGTAGAAGTTCCATAGCAGATCTTTATCAGTGATATATTTATAAGTGTGATGTGACCAGCCATCAAATCACGGCCCCCAAAAAGAGGGAGCCACAGAGATACTTTTAATTTGACGAAAATTGTTTGTCGGCTGCAGGAATCGAACCGAGTTTTCAAAACCACCGTCTGATTCGATACCACTGAGCCACCTACCCCATACATTTTTTATAGCTTTTTTTCATACTTAATTATTGTATTGTACATATTTATATTATATTTTTCGTTTTGATGGTGTCAAAGATGTAATATCAAAATAAATTGTTTTTTAAAAGTATCGCATTGTATTCATAGTTTAAATTATAAGAATTATCAAATTGAATTATATAGACAAAAATTGGAATAACGTCGGGCTTTGAACTTGGGTTCTATAAACTCTGATGTTAGAGGCTGTCTACGACCATAATAAAATTGGAATAAAATCAGATTTGAATTTCCTTGTGACCACAGCTAGTTTAAAGTATATGATCGGAATTCATAGGTCCCAGGTTCAAATCCTAGCGGTATACTTATTTTTTTCTTTATAATGTACTTAACAAATACTAATTAAATTTAAGAAAATTATATTAATTGTTATTTTTTGGTATGTTATTTTTTGTTTCTTACATGGATACTTATTTAGAACTTTGTTAGAAGATTGAAATACCCAAATTTCCTATGAATTTAAGTTTATTCAAACAAAATGGTTATTAACAAAATATATCTTTTATTGCGCGTTGCCATTGGAAACGCGCAAAAAAGATATTTTTCGATTGTTCCACAGAAAATATTAGCGTAATTGTAAATTTTTCATAGCAATCGTAGAAAAAGTGCAACAAAAAAACACTCATTTTGCGAACTTAATACAAAAATAACGATTGTTACGTCATTTCCATATATCTGTGAAAATACTGCAGTTGTAAGTTGGTCTGTAGAGTTGCAAATAGTTAATGATAGAGCCGGGCATCCTTATTCGTGCAATGTTGGGAGTGAAATTTGAAATTGATATGAAATGTTGGGCGGTGAACTATAATTGTATGATGTTTCATTACTTGTTTTGGTAATTTCTGTTTCCTGGTTACTAATAAATAATAAACGATATTCAAACTACAATTAAATAAGTACGAGTAAATAAAGATATAGAAAAATGTTGCCTAACAATCAACCTATATTTTTATACGTTTTTATTTCTAAGACCTAATATATAGTCTTCAGGAAAAACAAAATTATAGGTACGTATTATACCGGGTGGAACATCATACCTGTGTACATTGGCGATTAACATGAAAAAACAGTTTTTCTGTGCGCATTGCTCCCCAAATTATTTTACCCAAAAATGCTTCAAATAAATGTTGTAGAGCATAAAATTCTGCATCTAAATCAATAAACAGAATTACATTTACTATTTTTGTTTCACTTCCATGGCTATTTGATATTTTGAACGTAATTTTTAATATTTTTTTATTTAATTTCTGTCGTTACAACGCATGTAAATGTAATTCTGTTTATTGATTTAGATGCAGAATTTTTTGCTCTACAACATTTATTTGAAGCATTTTTGGGTAAAATAATTTGGGGAGCAATGCGCACAGAAAAACTGTTTTTTCATGTTAATCGCCTATGTACACAGGTATGATGTTCCACCCGGTATAACGTATGGGGTAAGTAGCTCAGTGGTATCGAGTCGACCTGTGGATTTGAGAACCTGGGTTCTATTCCCACAGACGACAAACAATTTTCACCAAATTTAAACCATTTCTGTGGCTCCCCCACCACTAACATCTAATAACACGCAAATTAAGGCAACAAAAAATGTAAGGTTTTATGAATTATTTAAAAAGTAAGATTAAGTTACAATGACAGATGCTTGAAGCTAACTTCACCCCGTTCTTAATACCTCAAGCCGTGACTAAAACGTTCGAAGTTATGGCTTGTCAACATGTGATTAAGATGTTATTTAGCGCCATGGAAACCAGTACAATAAATGACATTTTAATAACGAGAGTAAAAAAAGTAATACATTTTTTTTCTTCACATATTTTGAAAATTTAAAATTACGTGTTATTAGATAATAAATAATATTTTGGTATTTCCAAGTTCAAATTATAATGAATGAGATATTAAATTAATGTGCTGTGTTTGTTATAGTTAATTAATATTAATTATTGATATCAATAAATTTACATGATTCTATTGTTTTTAAATAAATTATTCAGTCTAATTAAAGTAAAGCATTTTATGTTCACTAATTATAGTAATTTAAGTTTTATCTCCATAATATCAGTATTATTCTAAGCCTAAGAAAATGTAAATAAATTTTCTACATTTTTTTTTTAAGAATTATGTAATTGTTCAAATATTTTTAATATAATGAACAAATTACATTTTTAATTACTTTAATTATCGTTTACTTACTAGTTCCTACTACTTTTCATAATAATATTCTGAGAAAAAATACATAAAATGTATTTTTTTTTTAAATTTATATATCGGACCAACTACTAAGGTCATATGCCGATATGTTCTTTGTATGGTCGCCACGGGCGGGACCCGAACCCATAGGGTTGTGCCGTGGTCAATTGACTAAAAATATTTGACAGCCAAATAAAACGGTCAAATAATCTAAATGACATCTGTTGTTCAATAGAAATAGCTACTTACTATTATTACATGAATATATCTAGTTTGGTATTCTGGGTTCTGGAGAATTTGCTTACCTTACTTTACAAATCAAATAAATACATATTATTTAATTTCATTACGTCTTTTACTTTATTTTCCCCTTTATTTTGAATTTGATGTGGTTTTGTTTATTAGTTGTTGTTGGTTTTTCACTTTCAGTAATATTGGATGTAGTAAACAGTACTATATAAATAAATTACAATTTTAATTGTGATTATTATTAAATGTTTCTTGGTCAATTGACCGGTCAAATAGTCGATCAATTGACCGAAAAATATTTGACTGGTCAAATGCACAACCCTACGAACCCACGACCTTATGGTTGCGAGTCAGGCCCTCAACCCGCGCGACCATCACGCGGAACAAAATGTATTATTCTTTGATTTATGTCGAAGCGTTAACTTTGAATTATTTACCCAATTTCAATGGAATATTTGCAAAGTAAATAGTCAGAAATCAAACTGAATAACATCAACTTTGAATAATAGCATTTATATTGGCAATTAATGTGGAATGATCATGATTAATTATTAGTTTCAATCACATATCGTCAAATATGAGGACATAAATCGTTATCATTCTGATGACGTGCGATTCATAAAAATCGTCATTTACCCTTCTAGTTTAATTTTGGATGTGACATTTTGCTAATTTGTCACTAATTAGTAAATTATTTATTAATGGTTTACTGATTAACATGAAAAGAAAAATAAAATGTGTTGTGCGTTTTTTAATTATTTTCCTTCAGAATTTTCTCTTCTAGAAATAATTTTCAAAAAGCTAAATATAATATAGGTTATGTTTCAAATACGTTGTCACATTTTATATTTTTTTATTATTATTTTAATCTATCAATTAGATCAATATATTTTATCTATATTATATTTTAAAATCTTGTGATGTATGTAGACGACTATGTAACGTAACAAATGTTATGGAGTGAGATAGTAATAGTGACAAACAACGGGATGAAATAGGTATAATGACAAACAAAGATTCAACGTGCTTCTTGGATTGTAGATCAGTGATTCTCAACCGGGAAAGGATAATTTTATTTTGTCTTATTTAATTTTTTTATCGAATCCTATTTGTTCTAGCAAAATATTATTTATAGTTTTTTTTAATATATTTTTTATGATTTTACCATTACAATTACAAAATTGAAAAATATTTTTTAGGTGACAAAAAAAAGATAAAAATTTTTGAGAAACGATAACATTTTTTTCTACGATTGCTATGAAAAGTTGACAATTACGCTCTCATTTATCATCGTAAAGTTGACGTTTTCTATGGAACAATCGAAAAATATCTTTTTTGCGCGTCTCCAATGCCAACGAGCGAAAAAGACGTTAAATGTGCACGTTTCCAATGGCAACGCGCGAAAAAGATATTAAATGTGCACTTATTTAAATAGTTACCTGGGATACAAACAAATCAGAAACTTGTCATATTGACAGTTGACAGAACGAATTTATTTTCAGTACGCATACGTTTTAAAAAAATTTTAAAATGCAATCGTAGAAAAAATTATGTGTGTATCACGAGTGTAAAGTGTCTTTGTTCCTCTTGCATTATTGCAGCTCTCGCCTTCGGCTCGCGCTGCAATTACCGTGTTCGAGTAACAAAGAATCACTTTACGCTCTTAATACACAAATAACTTTATTGTTTTCTTCACTTTAAAATTTTTTTCGATATATCAAATGCAAAATTGCACATTTTTCAAGATGTGTGTTCTGAATAATTAAATTTTCATAAATTTCCTCCTCAATTTTCTTTCAAAATGATGAACTTAGATTTAGCTAGATCATTGTCTAAGTTCAAAAAACAATAGAATATCAAGTCTGACAAACATAAACAGACAGATAACAATTGATCGTATTAGAAGAAGTATTTTGTTTCAAGATTTATAATTTTCCTAATAAAAAGGTTTTGTCGCATGTTGAGAGCCACTGGTATACTAAAATTACTAACAGAAATCTAGTGTGAAATTGAATGTACTGCATTCTTTATGCACACATGATGAAACATAAAAACAAAAATTGATTATTTGTTTCAAAATAGGAAAATATAATATAATTATTTGGGCAAGGAAAGCTTATCAGTATTATGAAACAATATACGTCAAGGAAAAATAAACAAATAAAAAATTAATTGATGACGTCATCATGCGACTCTCAGCCCACTTGGGAAAATTTTGTGGCGATAAGAAAATGAAAACAGAAGCGAAAATGTTCTTCCGAGCTGATGTAGTAGAAATTATTTCATTCATGGAGTGTAGACAGGGGCGTATCGAACTAGAATTTGAGCCCCATAATATTACAAAAATTTCTCCATTTTAACACCCAGTATTGGGTAACGGATAAAAGGTGCAAAAATACACATATGCAGATCAGAAATAAATTTTATAACATATTTATTTATTTATTTATGTTTATATGTTATCATATGGATCTTGAGAACCCTGGTTCGATTCCCACAGGCGACAAACAATTTTCACCAATTTAAATAATCTACCCCTGTGGCTCTCCCTCTACTAACATCTTTGGGGGCCGTGATTTGACGGCTGGTAACCGCACTTCACACGAAGAAACATATCACTTACCGAGATCTGTTTACGGCAGAGTGCTATACCCAGTAATGGGTAAAAGGCGTGATGATATATTTATATTTATTTATTTTATATGTTATCAGAAATAAAATGTTCCTGCCATGCTGATACATGATTGATTATTATAAATACTACCCATTAAATCAATTTTTTACTGAGTCACACAAATTAAAAATAATTGACATTTTTTGTTTTTACTAAGTTTACAGTTTTATGCTAGATTTCATATCAATTTGAATTGTTTTTTCTGTGTTAATAATAAATAAAATAATAAATCAATTTTAATACATAGAAAAAAATAAATAAGCTTGAATTAAACCCACGTCAAATTCTTCGCAACACATAAAAATATATTTTTAAAAATAACAAATAAAAGATTCTACAACACTTAAGGTACGAGAGCCATAAACAAAAAATGTAGTTGTAAATTGATACAAAAAAATAAAAATGGTCTTTAAAATGGATATTGAAGATATCTTCCATTTTCTGTGACGTCATAAGCATCAAATATAAAATAAAAATTTCCCTTGACCAAAAAATATATTATAGTAGGTATATTAAAGAGCGAGTTTTACAAGACATATTTTTTTTTAGAAAACCAGGCAAAGAGAGGACAAGAGCAATAAAAGTCTTTAAAAAATGAGTTCTTCCCAAATCGGTCCTGGGCTTACCGGACACACCGAGCCGCAGTTTTTACACTGCCGTACTGCCGGTTTTCATAGTCAAATGCTACATTATTTAAGGCGTATAAGTGACTAGCTTATGGCGCCCGAAAAAATGAGTTATTTATACTATTTTGCGCCTTTTATAAATTGAAATTTTAAAAAAAATCTGCGATATTTTAAACCAAATCAATTTAGGGTAAATTGAATATGAAATGTTGTAGTTGGTAAATGCTATTGATATTTATGCAATTGTTTAGATTTTGAGGTTATATTGAAATTTTGATGTTCTCAGCTTGATAGGTTCAGAATGTCATCCGCTACTACCAACCGTCTAAAACAAAATGTTGCGTATTGTAATGAACGCTCTTTCGATACACAACTGGGTTTCATAATGGCTTCATTATGAACGCATGTTAGAAAAAATATTTACGAGTTTCTGGAGTAGGTGGCTCAGTCGAATTGTGAATTCGAGAACCCGGATTCGATTCCCAACATACAATTTTCACCACATTAAAATTATCCCTGTAGCTCACTCTAAACTAATATCTTTGGGGTTGTGATTGGACGGCTGGTAACCTTACTTTGCGCGCATAACGAGATCTGATTTTTTTTAAATCGCTTTTGCCCATTTTCATTCATATCTAGCGACCTATGCATTTTTTTTAAACAAAAACATTATTAAATTGACCTACGAATGTGACAACTGTTATTTAATTTAACTTAACTTAATTGTAGAGATTCCAATTGGTGGCCCAGATAAAACAAATAAGCTTTATACTAGTAGTTTGTGCTAGCGAAATATTATTTGTAATAAGCTGTATAGTTTGTGTTAGAATAGAATAAAAATGTCAACAAAGCAAAAACATGTAAAACGATTATATTAAAAACGAGATTAAAATTGAGCCCATATGTTCAGGAAGTTATCTAAATAGTCATATTACATTCTTCTGTTTTTAAATGTCACTCATATCACGTGGTAGCTTTTATCTTTTTGCATTGTAGTCCACTTCAAACGGAATTCGAAACTTGAACCGCTAGAAATGACGATTCTACTTTGGTTGGCGATTTAAGTGTTTCAGTTTTTCACGTTCTTTACTTGTTCAGCAACAGTCAGCGTTAAATAAAATATATCATCAAGTCTTTTACCCATTACTGGATGTGGCACTCAGGGGCGCCGAGAGGAAAAGCGGGCCCCCTTTAACTTTGAATATTTATTAATGAAATATTAGATACAAAAAATATATATGGGGTAGGTGGCTCAGTGGTATCGAGTCGGCCTGTGGATCTTGAGAACCCTGGTTCGATCCCCACAGCCGACAAACAATTTTCACCAATTAAAAAAAATCTACCCCTGTGGCTCCTCCTCCACTAATATCTTTGGAGGCCGTGATTTGACGGCTGGTAACCGCACTTTACGCGAAAAAATATATCACTTACCGAGATCTGCTTAGGCAGAGTGCCACACCCAGTGATGGGTAAAAGGCGTGATGATATATTTATTTATTTATTTATTTAAAAATATATATTTATAAATATATGTATGACAAAAATAAGAATTAATAATATCTAAATAAAGTTATAACAATATAAATAAAATTAAATACAAAATTCTGAGTTAATTGGTGCAGCGATGTGTATTGTATACTCACTGTATGACTATCTAATATCTAGTTGCATATTCGATAAATGCAGGGGATACCAAAACAGCACTACGCACAAATGTATAGAGCCTTTGCCTATGTGTGTTGTATACAATGTAAAAATGCAACAATGTAATAATGTACTTTTGAATAGTGTATAAATTTATTTAAAATTTGCAACTGGGGCCCTTGATCAAGCATTTCGTCATTTTGTACTTTATGCAATGTAATAAATTGTTGAAAACGTGTATCAGACATTTCGTTATACATGTTTTAGTAAAGAATATAAAAAATTGGTGAAATAGTAGAAAATTAAAAGCAATTTATAAAATAGCATCACATCCGGGCCCTTTGAATTCCACGGGCCCTGGGTATTTTACCCCCCTACCCCCCTCTCGTCGGGCCTGGTGGCACTCTACCGAAGCAGATCTCGGTACATGATATATTTCTTCGCATGAAGTGCAGTTACCAGCTGTCAAATCACGGCTCCCATAGATATTAGTAGAGAGGAAGCCACAGGGGTAGTTTTAACGTGGTGAAAATTGTTTGTTGGCTGTGAAAATCGAACCTGGGTTCTCAAATCCACAGACCGACTCGATACCACTGAACCACCAACTCTATGTAATTTTCAACTATTTATTCTATTTAAAAAATGTACCGTTATGTCATATCTCAAAAATTGGCTACTGAAAAAATACAATTATTCATTGTAAATAAGGCTTTAGTAGCTATAATTTTTATTTGAAAATTTTCTCGGTACCAATTTTTTTTAAACATCGTGAAATTGGCCTAACAATGTAATAATTTTGGTCTAATTTAACCGAAGTCATATCTCTTGTAGTTTCTGAGATCTTAATGATGATGGTGGACACGTAGACACCCTGTATTTTGGGATCAAAATAGAAAACTCTTTGGGGTTGGTTATGTAATAAACAAAATAGGGCAAAACCATAAGACTAAAATTAAGAAAAGCTCGAATCTATAATTTAATTAAATGATGAAAGTTGTTGGCCTGCAACACGAATAAGCGTATACATCAGGGGAGGCCGCGGCTATGCAAATTAAATGCTCCTCTCTTTATGATTACCAAATTGTTAGCATAACTTCGGTTTTGTTCTCTCTCTGGGTAAGCGTGCGAGCTTTCGTATGCCCGCGGAAAAGCAAATTTTTTAAGTGAAACAAAAACAAAGCAAAGCTCTGATATACAAAAACAAATGATGGTTGAAATCTGAATGTTTGTTTGATTTGTTTTTGTTTTGAAAACAATTGCGGTGAAATGGAAGTTTAATTGTTAACAGAAACGAACGGAATAGATGTATATATTTATTATTTAGAACAGTATCGATAAACGATAACATTTATATGAAAAGTAACATAAACTTGTTTATAAATATTTTTTTGTAATACCTATCGTTGTTTTTTTTTCACGTTGTTAATCAACAAACAAAGAAATAGTGACTAATCGTTACATATATAATTTCAATTCTCCATAAAATAGTTTATACTTGTTTTAAGAACAGTTAAACTGTATTTTTGTTTTTGTATAATAAAATTAATTTTATAATGTAGGTACTTATATTTAAGTTTATTATTACAGAAAGAGATTTACTGTAAATGAATTCATGCACGAGTAGCTTGATTTAAAAGTATCTAAACTGGAATTATCCGAGTGGGCAGATTAGATTAATTACAGCCGTTTTTAAATGACTAAGAACTGGTCTTTCGGTCGCGAGATACGACAGCAATGTTCTCCGAAGAAAACAAAATCATTATGTATTGTAATCATGCCTGAAAATTGAAATAAAATACGTTAGGATGAAAAATACGATCGTGATAACAGTAGGCCCTGAGATTTATAACCTCATGAAAAACAAAGGAAGAAAGAAATAAAAATGACAATGGAAATCTGGGATTACTTGATCATAAAACAAAATTACTTAAAACGGTGACATTAATAAAATTGCGATACAAAGGTGTCTTTGTGTTAACAGGGCAGAATTTACGACCCTGTTTGAAAGGGAAGCAATTCATTCAGAAACAGAAGAGAAATGATGCGTTTTCACCCCTTTAAACGCGTCGGGACTGCTAAAATGACGTAATATTTACGCAAATGCCATGTTTTATGCCTTACGTGGGTGCAACAGCTTGCGTATACCATGTGTTCAAATTATTTGAACATCAAGCGAATTTACGGACACGAATAAACCAGGAAGAGGGGGTTGAGATGAGAGAGGGGTCGTCTACGGGGGTGGACGCTAATTATGTATGCATAAAGCTGGCTTATAGAATACCTGTGACTCACGAAACTACATATCGGCTTTAATAATAAAACAATAGCACATCAATAGATGAATACTGAACAGCTTCGTTCTACTCAATTTTACATTTATCAGGAATATTGCAATTGTCAGCTATCCTCATGCAGAAAATCAGACAGGATGTTGTAATTTATGTATGCAGATAAGCGAAAAACCCATAAACGAATCGAGATTATGTTATCGGATCGCTATTATATTGTCTAACAATTTGAATCTGTTATGCTGTTATGCATTGTGATTAAATTGTTTATTAACATTTCAAAAACAACAATTTAATGAATCTTTCATTTATGACAACACATAAAAATACACGTGTAACAATTAATAATGTTAATTGTTATTGTTCGTTAGTGATATTTTTTATCCTGAGTGTACATGAGGTAAATGACATGTCAAACTTTAAGTTAAAAATCCAAAATAAAACGAACTTACTTGTCAATTGTTGTGATATGAAGGCTCGAATGTACACAAGGCACTAACACATCGGTAGAAGTAGAAAAATATATCAACTTGGCACTATTTACATAGTCACGACCATACAAAAGATAAGTTATTTATGCGAACTATACAACTCCCATCCACACACCGTACTGTCAGCCATTTTCAATCAACTTCTCTTCTTCTTACTTGCTCATAGGGAATCCTCCATTGTGCAAAGTTTGGTTGCACTCGTGCAACCGTGACATAATTTCAAATATTAATTTACTAAATAATTTATTATATTATACTAAGTAAATAGCTTTCATAATTAAACATATATAAATCTTATATACAATAATTTCTTTTAATAAATACATTACTGCAGTAATAAATCTAGTATGACATTAGGTGCAAATGTCTATCAACTTTATCTTGCATTATTCTAGGAAATGACTATAAATTAAACAATGAAACATAATTATTTGTTTTAAACATTTTTTTTCTAATGATTAACATATTTATTTTATGTCTTAATTAAAATTTAAACTTTCATTGCAATTTTCAAATTCCACCAAAATTGTGGGGGTAATTGATCAAGAAAATAAGAAGAAATCAGCCTTACATAACCAAAAATTGTACTTCCATTTTGCTGAACAAGAGAAGTATCGGTCGATCATGGCTGCAAAAAGAATCACTCAAAGTGCAATTAATTGGACGGCAATTGCTGAAAGGGTGTCTCCCAGCCAAAAACCAAGTTTTTTGGCCTTCAAAGCAAAAAATGAAAGCTACCTAAGAAGGTAAGTTTAATTATCACGAAGTTACATATTCAATACTAAACTTCCGATTTATAATTATTAGGGTATTAGCTAACCCACAACATCCCCCAAAACTGGATTGGACCGTGTACAAGGAGAAGGTACCCGTTGCTGGCATGGTTGACAACTTCCAAAAATCTTATGAATCCTTGACTATTCCATACCCAGCTGATAATGTCTCCAAACAGATCGATGAACAAGAGATACAAGTGAAAGCTGAAATCGCTGACTTCAAGAAGCATTCAGCTGAGAAAATTCTGAAGTATAACCTAATTTTTTCACCAAAATGTCAAAATGCTAACGAATTTAATATTTCAGTTACCAACAACAGTTGGCTCACTTGAAGAGCCTTTTGCCGTTCGAAGAAATGACCATGGAAGACTTCAAAGATTCTTATCCCGAACTGGCTATGGACACGGCGAAGAAGCCTACTTTCTGGCCTCATGATGAAGATGAACAGATTGATTATAGAGATAAGGGACATCCTCTTTATGGAACTGACCCCCATTCTGCCCATTAAATGAATTGTAAAATTATGTGTAGCAAATCACAAACATTATTGTTATATAATAAATAGTCGTCAATAAAATTGAAAGTTATGTCCATAATGTTTACTAAATATGAATTATAAAAGCTTTTCTAATAATATGTTAGTTTACCTGCTCGAGTGGAGTTTACTGAAATGGGACAAAATGACTAACAGTTCTGTTAATTTAAAACCAAAATTTTAAAATTATGTGTAGCAAATCACTAACATTATTGTTACATAATAAATAGTCATCAATCAAATTAAAAGTTGTGGTGTCCAAAATGTTTAATTGCCAAATATTAATTATGAAAGCTTTTCTAATATGTTACTTTATTACTTGAGTCGACAGCGTTTTCTGAAATGTGGAAAAATGGCGAACAGCTGGGTAAATTTTAAATTTGAAGCCAAGTTTGTAAAACTATGTGTAGCTAATGTTACTTTATCTAGTTAAGTAGACTGAGTTTTCTGAAATGTGAAGAAAATATAACATAAATATTATGTAAGTACTATCATTTTATAATACAAAATTAAATACATGTCATAATCTAAATCGAATACTTCTCACATGGACATAAAGTATTTGTTTATTAAATGATTACAGTTCAAAATATCTTATTGGAAACTTAACACTTTATCAATTTCTTTCTACAAAAAAATTGAAATGTAATCAAATAATGAGAAGAAAAGGGTAGAAAACATATATTTTTTTCTATATTATTCTCTAGTCAGACTTCTTAGAATTATGTACAGGTTTAAGTATAAATACAGAATCATCTAACCAGTAATAACATTGTTTTAAATCACCTTCGCATAAGTATGGAACTCTAGTCCAAGAAAAAACTTCGAATCCGGCTGGAGTGAACACATTTCGGATGACGCTAGCCACCTGTTGTTCAAAAGTTGAACCAGTTATAGGCAACGCTTCTGTTGGTTTGTGGTCGGCGCGTCCTACAACAAATATTTAAATATTAAATCGTGTAAAAATTACATTTTCAAATACAAATTGTTATTACCTGATTCAACATATTGTGAAAATGGAAGAACTAACGCCACTACTAAAATACCATCCGGTTTTAGAGATGTTTTGATTTGTTGTAATAAAGACAATGGAGAATCGCATCTATCCAGTAAATTTAAACAGGATATGACGTCATATGTTTCATTATATGCCCAATTATTTACATCTAATAATCTGTAATAAAAATTATTATTAGATATTATTAACTATTAATATTAGTTCAATAAAAATATACATTCATAGTTTGTATGAAAACACACATAAAACATAAAAACAAACTGTAACATCAAAGAAAAATAAAGTTCATCCTAGTTGGACGTTTGTCCGGTAGATAGCAGGAGATACAGGCGGTCAATAACTGAATTCAAATGAACCCATTTAAATGACTTTAAAAAAACAAAGTAAAAACGTTTAAAAAACCCATCAACATTTGTAAATTATACATCATAAAAAGTTAGCATCCGTTTAAGATGATTCGCTAATCGTTTTTTAGTCTTGCGCCCCCGTAAGAAATTCCAAGACCAATTTGAAACAACACCCATAAAAGTAGAGTGAAACTGTTAATTGAGATGCTACTTAGCTAATTGCTCGGCGTCTTCGAAGTCTCAGACGTACAATTAGAAACTTTACGATTGCTAATCAAGAAATAAACTTATCTTTAATTATTCTCAGCTAATCGACAGATGCAATCAGAATGATTAAAACATAAATTTTATACTCTTCGAGGGAACTTGTTGCTCAAGTAAACGTCAGTTTTGGATTTTATTACTTGTTTACTACTTTATGCATTTGTTCGTCATAATTTGTAAAATAAAAATATGTAATAAAATTTTACAATGACAAGATAACTAATTACACAAATTTTTTCGGTATTTACTGTTTGTAAATGCAAATATTTTATGTAATTTTACAGACTATGATATTGATAAATAATAATTTAAATTGGAAATATAAGTATTTTTCTAAAACTGTCAAAAAATGTTCGCTTCTTCACTAATATCAATACGCGAAGTACGTGATTTTTTCATTATTTACATTACCATGACAACGCGTATTTTTCGACCGTTTTACATCCTAGTGCGAAAATGAGTATTCCGCGCACGCTCTCAAATTTTATTTTTTTTCACGTTCCATTTCTTACATCAGTAGTACCAAACTCATATTATTTTTTATTGTTTTCCTTCAATTTACTTAAATAAATCAATAATTATTGTATTATTCTATATTTACAGTTGTAAAAAAAATGTTGTTTATGTTTCATAGGCAAAATTCTTCTTTTTTAGTGCGTTCGAATGACTTTTTGTCCCGAGCTGCGATCTCAACTAAAAGTAACATTCTCACGCGCAACAAAAAACACTCATTTTGCGCACTTAATACAAAAATAACTATGGTCAGTTACTCCAACAACTAAATGAAAAAGGGCAAGTAAATAAAAAATAATCAATTGAATTACACTGTTGTCAGTAATTTTTAGTCATATTTTTACCGCGATTAATAAAACAGTTGTGTTAATTTTAAATTTGGCGCTTAAATTTGGAACCAAAATTATAGCAAATTGCAGTAATTTAGGGACTTTCTGTATATTACATAACAATATTTCGATAGCCCAAATACGAGCAACATTGTTATAAAGAACGGATTAAATTCATATTCTTAATCTTT
The DNA here is from genome assembly GCA_947425015.1 of Pterostichus niger. Taxonomy (NCBI): domain Eukaryota; kingdom Metazoa; phylum Arthropoda; class Insecta; order Coleoptera; family Carabidae; genus Pterostichus; species Pterostichus niger. The sequence continues at coordinate 7,150,035 of OX380336.1, read as the reverse complement.
TACGAAAGATACGTACTGATATCCCCTCCTTTGTAATATCCCTCGCATAGTATGCGACATCTCTGTGACGTAAACTGTGTCAAATGCAGGCGCAAGTTTGGCGGTGACTTCTCCATCACCGGCACCTAGATCTAGCAGCGTTGATTTCCTCCAGGTTCCATACTCTGGAGCTGCTTTCAAGAGTTGTAAAAACTGCTTGAATGAGAGTACGAACATGGAGCCTCTACCCAGCAATCTGAAAAAGGACATTTTAAATTAAATTATCGTACTTTTAAGTAAAACGATACAAAGTTCAAAGTGAAATATAAGATAAATAAAATAAATAAATATATCATCACGCCTTTTACCCATTACTGGGTGTGGCACTCTGCCTAAGCAGATCTCGGTAAGTGATATATTTTTTCGCGTGAAATGCGGTCACCAGCCGTCAAATCACAACCCACAAAGATGTTAGTGGAGAGGGGTAGATTTAATTTGGTGAAAATTGTTTGTCGGCTGTGGGGATTAAACCAGGGTTCTCAAGATTCACAGGCCGACTCAATGCCACTGAGCCACCTACCCCATAAAAGTTAGTGAGTTAGAATAAATAAATATATTAACACGCCTTTTACCCATTACTGGGTGTGGTACTCGGCCATAACAGATCTCGATAAGTGATATATTTCTTAACGTGAAATGCGGTCACCAGCCGTCAAATCACAACCCACAAAGATGTTAGTGGAGAGAGAGCCACAGGGGTAGATTTAATTTGGTGAAAATTGTTTGTCGACTGTGGGAATCGAACAAGGGTTCTCAAGATCCACAGGCCGACTTGATACCACTGAGCCACCTACCCCATAATTATAGTAAGTTAGAATTAATAAATATATCATCTCGCCTTTTACCCATTACTGGGTGTGGCACTCAGCGGTAGCAGACTTGATAAGTGATATATTTATCGCGTGAAATGCGGTCACCAGTCGTCAAATCACATTCCCAAAGATGTTAGTGGAGAGAGGGCCACAGGGGTAGATTTAATTTGGTGAAAATTGTTTGTCGGCTGTGGGGATCAAACCAGGGTTCTCAAGATCCACAGGCCGACTCTATACCACTGAGCCACCTTAAAAGTTAGTGAGTTAGAATAAATAAATATATCATCACGCCTTTTACCCATTACTGGGTGTGGCACTCTGCCGTAACAAATCTAGATAAGTGATATATTTCTTAACGTGAAAAGCGGTCACCAGCCGTCAAATCACATTCCCAAAGATGTTAGTGGTTGGGAGGGCCACAGGGGTAGATTTTAAATTGGTGAAAATTGTTTGTCGGCTGTGGGAATCGAACCAGGGTTCTCAAGATCCACAGGCTGACTCGATACCACTGAGCCACCTACCATTATAAAACTATTTACACATTTCAAAGTAAAATATTAAAGTTACTGAATTAGAATAGGATAGGGTATTTTATATTCTAACTTATTAAAATTTGTAAACGTTCAATTGAAAATATAATACATCTGGTAATACTATCTACTATCTCTGCAGTCACATGTACATATTAAATTTATTGGCTGGTAGCACAAGCTCTGTTTTTGCTTGTTTTAATGTTTGGATGTTTTAGCTATCTCTAACATGTTAAAACCGTGCTCTTAAAACATCCAAAAACAAATCTTATTGTACGAGCCTATGTTTTTAGTAAAATGTGGTTGAAGCATAACAAATCTTCTATTTTAATTGCTTTTAAATATTGTAAAAAATTAAAATGATCTCTAAGTTAGTGTCACTTTAATCTCAATCGATATTGTCACTTGTCCGTTCATCGAAATCGAAACTGAAAAGTGAATTGAAACAACCTCCATCAGAGTAGGTTTTGAAGAAGGAGAGTCACGGGTTTGTCGAGCGGTGAGGAGGAGAAGTGAAGGAAGTGAAATTCGGAGGATGGGAGCACAGGGCATGTTTCGTGTTCCACAGCCATTTCCACTGGCATCACATGTAATGAGTGTTTAATAATACAAGATGTATCGGAACCGACTTTGACTTCGCCTAACATGGAAAGATTCAAGTCGACCAGATAGGTTTCTGGATTTCGACGATGATTTGTGCATTTCCTTGCTTCATTTTGACGCGACGTTACGATGTGACTTCTCGATGATTTTGTGAGAGACTTGGGTTGTACTAGAATATGTCCTTTGTACTATAATAGTAGGTGGTGATGTGGATAGCGACATGGAATTCGAATCTCACTTAAGCTAAAAATTATATGAACTACTACACTGTGGCTCGGTGAGTGCGGACTCTGTACTGTAATTGGGATTAAGTTCCTGTTGTACAGTGTAACATAAATAAATAAATAAATAATTAGGATGTCAACGGCCATGGCATAACTCGTTGATACTGATCCAAGCGATAACGCGAGTTAAGCAACGTTGCGCGCGGGGTGTATTTGGATGGGTGACCGTTCCGAGAAACCTGCGTTGCTGTTGACTAAAAAAGACCTAAAAACGCGGATCAGGGCATAATGGCGGCATATGACCTGAGTAGTTGGTCCGCCAAAGAAGCCAAAAAAAAAAAATAATAATAATTATTCGCGTGATGGCCGCGCGGGATGAGGGCTTGAGTTACAACCATAAGGTCGTGGGTTCGGGTCCCGCCCGTGGCGGCCATACAAAGGACATATCGGCATATGACCTGAGTAGTTGGTCCGATATATAAATTTTAAAAATAATAATAATTAGGGTTACTTATGTCCGGTTTGATAAAGGACAGAATAAATTAACTTCCATGATTTAAATGAACAAATTTGAATCAATTTTATTTACTTTATGGTTTTTATGGCATTTGTTTTACGTCCATATAGTACTCAACAGTTCGAATCACACTCAAGCTAAAAATTATGTAAAAAAAACTATCACACTGCGGCTCGGTGAGTGCGGACCCTGTACTGTAATTGGGATTAAATTCCTGTTGTACAGCGTAACATAAATAAATAAATAAATAAATAAACATACTGATTATGAAACAGAAAGAGGTTTTCAAAATTAGTAAAAATTATTTGAACATGAAGTACTAATAGGCATTTATCTGATATTGTATGATACGGAATTCGAATCCGGAGATCCCGAGTTCGAATCTCACTCAAGCTAAAAATTATATGAACTACTACATTGCCTGTAACTTTAAAATAAAAATACTACATTGCGGCTCGGTGAGTGCAGACCCTGTACAGCGTAACATAAATAACATAAATAATGAATAAATGGAATATTTGAGAACATGGGTTCGTTTCCCACAGGCGACAAACAATTTTCACCACGTTAAAACTAACCCTACACTAACATTTTGAAGGGCTGTGATTTGACGACTGGTAACCGCATTTCACGCGTAACAGAAGGAGTTTTTCAAAATTAGTAAAATAATTTGAACATGAAGTACTAATAGGTATTATGATCTGATGTTGTATAATGAATAAATTAAATATTTAAGGACCTGGGTACGTTTCCCACAGGTAACAAACAATTTTCACCAAGTTAAAACTAACCCTCCACTAACATCTTTTGGGCTGTAATTTGACGACTGGTAACCGCATTTCACACGTATAAATATATGACTTACCGAAATTTGTTACGGTAGAGTGCCACCCAGTAATGGGTAAAAGACGTGATGATATATTTATTTTATTTAATAAAATATAAACTAAACACTTGGCTAAGTCTCACAAAATTCAGCCTTCAAGTCACCTTATGAAGGCATCGTCAGAGGCTGGCCAGCACAGTTGTTTAGTTTATATTTTATTAAACCTAGTTTCACCAAGTGTATGGATGACAATGAACTTTGTCTTTGTTGTTATTTTATTTTATTTATTGATGAAAACATACATAAAGTTTGAAACCGCGAATACAATACTCGTCTACAAATCAAATGCGTTAAACACCCAGCATTCAGCGTCCAGCTAAATTGCGCGTAAACAGTACAAGTATTTTCTTCCCACAATTTAAATTGAAATGAACTAAAAACAAACCATGACTAAAATCTATAACCATTTCCAAGAAAATATAGTTTCAAAACGATATTCAACACTCTGTGTCATAAATAACTTGAACAATTAGTATTGCCACCCGCTGTGATTCAACACTCATTTCACTTCAGTGACTTTACGAACTTCACGCTAACTTCGCCGCGTTAACCAGAGTTAAACACTCCCGTTTAGCGCTTTTAGCACCCCACGATTCTGCTCATTACCACATTTCACAATCTGAAGAGAGCAGATTTGTTGAATCGCTTGAATATGATGAGTGCAACGAGTTGTGTTCTGTTTTAATTACACAAATACGGCGACTTCTGAGAAACCGCAATGAGTGGTTTGAGCAGAAATTAACGCTACAAATTGCTAACAGTTGAATGAGGTTTACTTCAGGCAGTGACGGAACAAGCAGAAAATTTATAAGGAGCATGAGAATTTACATTTATTTCCATTGTTAAAATTTGGAAAGAAAAAAAAGTTGCTTAGCAATAATTGTTGTGTTATTTTGTTGTTATTAGTAAATAGTTTTCGTAACACATGCACAAGAAACACGTTCTTATTCCCTAATTTTAGAGAGAGAAACACTGCTTTTCTCCCCTAGGGAAAGAAACATTATGTTTCTCTCTCTAGGTAGGATGTTTCTTTCCCTAGGTAGCATGTTTCTCTCCCTAGAGAGATGTTTCTCTCCCTAGAGACTACGATTTTATTAGCTGTTTGCGGCGTTTCCTAGGTAACTAGTTACGCAACCTATATTTAACATTTGTCCCGATAAGACAGTAATTTTTGTGCACTTGTTACGAAAAGTATAATATGCTTCACGGGAGGGCGCGATTATCCCTTGTGTGAAGTTGGCAAACGCGGGAATAATCGCTTGTTTCCCTCCCTTGATGCATAACATACTATTTAGTGTTGGTTTTAATGCTTATTGAAGGGTGACGGTGAATCATTTCATTTTTAGGACCCTTTTTTTAATTTGGAGAAAAAAACTGTCAAGAAATGTTCACTTTTTTCACTAATATTAATACACGAACTACGTGATTCTTTCAATATTGATATTATAATGACAATGAGTATTTCGTGCACTGTTTCACATCCTAATGCCCAAAATGAATATTTTGCGTAACCAGTTTTTTCATATCTCAAGAAATAGAAGATATATGCACTAAAAGATTCTATCATTGGATTCTGCGGGTCAAAATACAGTCATATGTATGTATGGAGTTGGTGGTCTAGTGCTTCCGGTTCTTGAGGACCCGAGTTCGATTTCCGCAACCGACAAACTGGCTTTCACCAATTTAATATCAACTCCTGTGGCTCCCCCTCCATTAACAACTTTAGGGGCCGTGATTTGTTGACTGGTAACCGCACTTCACGCGTACAAATATATCACTTACCAAGATCTACTACGGCAGAGTGACACATCCAGTAATGGGTAAAAGGCGTGATGATATATTTTTTTATTTTATGTATGTAAATTTTTGTTACAATATTCATACGATTAAGAAATAAAAATAATTTAAAAAATTTAATTGATTCGAATTCATATTCTGTTTAGTTTTTAAGTTATAGCCTCCGGCAATGCTGAATTTGTCTAAAATTTTATCTCAAAAACTAAACAAGATATGAAGGTGCGTTCAACGACGTTGAGTTTGTCGTACTCCAATTAACATATAAACAGGGTTAAATGCAATTGCAAATAAATAAATAAAATAAATATATCATCACGTCTTTTACCCATTATTGGATGTGGCATTCTACCTAAACAGATCTTGGTAAGTGATATATTTTTTCGAGGTGAAGTGCGGTTACCAGCAGTCAAATCACGGCCCCCAAAGATATTAGCAGAGGGGGAGCCACAGGGGTAAATTTTAAATTGGTGAAAATTATTTGTCGACTGTGGGGATCGAACTAAGGTTCTCAAGATTCACAGACTGAGCCACCTACCCCATTTCTATTGTATCCATCAAAATTTAGTAAAAACGTACTGATACATTTACTTATCAAGTACGGTAAATTTCAAGACTATTTATCGATAAAACCCATAAATAAATTTTCAGTTTCGCCGGCACTGATGATTGCAGCAATATTAAGCGAGTAATTTGTTATTTAGAAGATAAACAATCAAAAAGAATCGCTAAAGACGAGTAAGATTCTCGTTTCTATAAATTTCACATTGAAGAATGTTAATGTCGGTAGTTGGAAGTCTGCTACGAATTTGATGAAATAGTATGAGATGAACTGTCAAGTCAATGATAAAATATTTGATGTTTCTTTTACGTTAATTGTGGCTGAGTTAACGCACAGGAAATTGACCATTTTAGAAGCGTTAAATCTTGTAATTACTAATTAGATTTTAATTGGTAATTAATGTCACAGAATACAACGCTCGCGCTTAATAATAACAGGATGTGTATTTTATTTTTCCTTCGTGTGTGTGTATGCTTAATGATATTCCTTCGTACTAACATTTAGAATATTATGAGCTATTGTAAGAAGTTTTTATTTAAGTCACTTTTCTTACAGACACAGATTTACAATTTAATAAACATTTCTATGTAACCATTGATTAGGTAGCTATTATTTATAGTTTTTATGACAACATATATTGGCGACTGTGGTAAATCTTGAGGATTTCTTACATAATTTATTACTTTTAAAGTTATTTATTTATTTGTTACTCTGCACAACAGGAACTAATGGTGCTATTCTGTAATTTTCTATAACGCTACAGTTCTATAAATCTGAACAAAAGCGCATCATATTTTATTGTCAAATGGCGTTATATGTATTTGTCAATAAAAATCTATGCGCTTTTGTTCAAATTTACAGAACTGTAGCGTTATAGAAAATTACAGAATAGCACCATAAATCTCAGTTAGTATAGGAGCAGAGCTGGGCAATAGATATACCTATTTTTATAGCTTGGCTACAATAGCTATAGCTGTAGCTTTGCTAAATGTGAAAAAATATCGTATAGTTTGTAGCGAGTAATATTTAATCTTGCAGTTTAAAATGGTATATTATGTAACAAGTTTTATAAACGTCTTTTTAATTAGGAGTGTATAATAAACGAGCGTCTAAAGAGATTATAAATTAAGTCACATATACTTTTTCTACGATAGTAAATTTCTTATTTAATTATTGTTAAAATCAAATTTAAAAAATGTTACATGTTATACAGGGTGTTTCAGGACTAGTGTAACAAACTTTAACAGCTTATTCCTGAGATCATTTTGAGACAAAAATGTCATATGAACATAGGTCCTATTCCTTCTAGTTACCAAAATACAAGAGGTTGAAGTTCTATAAATAACACGAAATTCATCAAGATACTTTCGGAAAACAAGAGTTTTATTGAAAAGTTATACCTTATTTGTCTTAATTAATTTTATTTATTAATATTAACATGCATACGAGTTCAAGGCGCTCATTTTGAACACTTGCTGTAATTTCTTTTAAATTTAATATCTTATTTCATATTATGTTAACCTATTCCATGTTTGGTTATGTTGTTCTGTGTCTATTTAATTGTGTCATTTTATGTTTTGTTCTCTAAATCGTATTCGTTAATATTAATAAATAAAATTAATTAAGACAAATAAGGAATGACTTTTCAATAAAACTCTTGTTTTCCGAAAGTATCTTGATTATAAAAATTTTAAAATTTCGTGTTATTTATAGAACTTCAACCTCTTGTATTTTGGTAACTAGAAGGAATACGATCTATGTTCATATGACATTTTTGGCTCAAAATGACCTGAGGAATAAGCTGTTAAAGTTTGTTACACTAGTCCTGAAACACCCTGTATGTTACATGTTATATATTTGTTTGCATTTATACCCGTTTTATAACTAACTACAAAAATGTAGATTAATATCAATTTTTTATGTCAACTTAAAAAAAAAATTAGTAGTAAAGAAATAAGTAAAACATGATATGCGTTAATAATTTAATTATCTATAATTTTTATTAGAAACTTATTTCTTAAATAAATAAATAAATAAATATATCATCACGCCTTTTACCCATTACTGGGTGTGGCACTCTGCCTAAGCAGATATCTGTAAATGATATATTTTTTCGCATGAAGTGCGATTACCAACCGTTAAATCACGGCCCCCAAAGATATTAATGGAGGAGGAGCCACAGGGGTAGATTTAAATTGGTGAAAATTGTTTGTCGCCTGCGGGAATCGAACCAAAGTTCTCAACATCCACAGGCCGACTCGATACCACTGAGCCATCTGCCCCATCAAAGTTTTTATGAACAGCCTGTATAAGACGTCAAATGATTAATTTACTTTGACATTCAGAATTCCTTGAAAGGAAGTGTCATGAATATAATTCTTTATTATTTTAAATACTGAATAACAGATTCAAGTAATAAATAGTAAATTAAGTGTCGAAGTTAATTAGTTCAAAATTTAATAATTACTGAAGTGGAGGGTCGAACAGCTTTGTTAATTAATTTAAAATTGAGAAATTTGCATTGAATGAAAATGAAACTACCCCATTTCTAAAAACTCCACGTATGAGGGATAAATTCATTAATCTACAAAATTACCATAAAAAATTTTCACTTTATAAAAAATCCGTTCGGTAAATTTCCAACCTTCGGACATTAGAGCATCCGCATAAAATCATCAGGACATAAGATGCGCCTGTAAGAAATCCATTCTAGCAGCAGTCTAAGGTTCACAGCCAGCCACCGCCCTCAATCATTTTCAATATGAAATTTTTATGTATTGATCGGGGTTTTTTAGCAGCGGCGCTCGACACGGCGACCGGTGGCGGGGAAGGGTGGTGTAGGGGGTTGCACGGTGGGGACGGGGCGGACGCACCAGGATTCTGTAAGGAGATGAGGGATGGAGTGATTGCAATGGAATTTTTAAATATTTACTCAATTTTGATCCATTGAGCTTGTATGAACGAACGTGAATAGTTACATAGACACCATCAACGCCGTATGCTCCACTAGGAGGTGTAAGATGAATGGAGGGACGTGAATGTCTTTGAAACAAGGATGGTGTGTCGGGATAAGAAGGTTTGACGAAGACGAAGATTCCTGTGGATGTTACAGGGTTTCGTGCTACTCCATTTGATGGGATATTATATATATATATATATATATATATACCGCGTGTAACACGAAAAGTGAAACATAGGCGTTTAACATGGCAAATCAGTTTTTCCGTGCGCATTACTTCCCTAATTATTTTAGGAAAAAATGTTTCAAATAAATATTGTAAAGCATAAAATTCTACGTCCAAATCAATAAACAAAATTCATTTTGACTACTTCATAACTGCAGAAATTAAATTTGAAAATTCACGTAATTTCAATTTAATAGTAATAGCCATGGAATTAAATATATATATATATATATATATATATATATATATATATATATATATATATATATATCACATTAATCTTGATAGCCACAGACTTAAGAAATTAATTAAAATGGTTCGAGAAAATCCCTTACTAATAATAATAATAATAAGTTTTATTCTTAAATGTACCATGTACAAGAAAAGTCACGAAATACATAATTTGAAATTGCAATACATTAAAATGAAAATAGTAAATAATTAATTACATTAATTAATTTTTTAGAAAAATTCCCTAAGATTTACGAGCAAGATATATTTTTAATTAATATTTAAATTTATCATAAAGCAGCGTTTTAAAATGTTCTGGTATGTTAATATATTTTATGATTTGATTCATTTTAATAACAGTTAAATATTTATGGGGTAGGTGGCTCATTGGTATCGAATCGGCTTGTGGATCTTGAGAACCCTGGTTCGATCCCCACAACCGACAAACAATTTTCACCAATTTAAATCTACCCCTGTGGCTCTCCCACCACTAACTAAGGGGCCGTGATTTTATGGCTGGTAACCGCACTTCACGCATAGAAATATATCACTTACCTAAATCTGCTATGGCAGAATGCCGCACCCAGTAATGGGTAAAAGACGTGATGATATATTTATTTGTTTATTTGTTTAAAATTTTACAATTTAATAGTTTGAAATGCAAATTTGACTAAATTATGTCATTATCAATGCAATAATATAAACAAAACATGTTTAATTTGCCTACTCATCATTTTACACATATGAAGTTTAATTTTACTAATTAAAGTGACGATATGTTCTTTATTTAGACAATACGTCACTCTAATTAATTAGCAGACATCGTAAAACAAAATCTTTATAAGCAATACAAAGAAACTCTATAAGTTAGTATAGTCAGATTTTCGTAAAAAAATATTTCAATTATTTCACTGTATGAAATTAGTAAAAATATATGTTTAACGCAGATATCATTTACAATGTGCATAGGTATGCTATATCTTTATTCGGACTGGCTTCTTTTAGTTCATACAATAAAATGATTGAAATCTTCTTCTTACAGATATCTAACTGTAATTATCTAATGAGAACTATTTCTTTGAGAATTCACCACACGTCACTGTCAACCAATAGGATCACGAATTTGTTTGAAAATGAACCAATGAAATGTACATTTCGTCGGAAATTCATCACTAGTGAAATTTCATCGGAAATACCACTGTTATTAATATCCTTGGTTACGAATAAAATAAATGATATTTTCAATATTTTCATAAACGTCAATTCTACATTTGTTCAGTGTACATTTAATATTCAAAATTTTCATCACTGTAATACCTAATTAATAATGTGCAAATAAATACCGAACTATTCTTGTTAATTAACTCTTGTTTGGTAAATTCTCAAGCCGAATACAACTCGTAGTATGAAAATTGACAGATAATATTTTAACATAAATATACAACTCATAATTTATGTCAAAATATTTTCAGCAATTTTCATACTACTTGTTATATTATATATGAATATATATTATTATTATTATTTGCAAAATTTCTGATTAGATAATACGTAGTCAGCTAATTGTGTTATTACCAATTGAATTTAAATTAAAAAAAACACATCTAAAAAATCTCAAAATTTTGGCAGTTTAATATTTAGTTTCAATAGTACGCATTAAAATAATAAATAAATAAATATATCATCACGCCTCTTACCCATTACTTGGTGTGGCACTCTGCCGTAGCAAATTTCGGTAAGGGATATATTTCTTTGCATGAACCAGCCGTCAAATTACAGCCCTCAAAGTTGTTAGTAGAGGCGGGGCCAGAGGCGTAGTTTTAATGTGGTGAAAATTGTTTGTCGGCTGTGGGAATCGAACCCGAGTTTTCACAGGCCGACTCGATACCACTGAGCCACCTACCCCATAAATGCTAATTACAGTAAGAAAAGAGGAACTAATTTATTATTATACTAAATAGTTTTGAGAAGAATTTAAAATAAATATTCTTTGATTATAATGATATATATTTCTTTACTTCGATAATAAAAAAATAAAAAATTATAACAGTTTATTATATTTTATTTTTATTTATGTTACTCTTTACAACAAGAACTTAATCCCAATTACAGAATTGGATTCGAACTGACAGAGCCGCAGTGTGATAGTTCATATGTTTAGCTTGAATGGACTTCGAACTCGGGTCTTTAAAATCGAATGCCATAACTCTAACCACTTCACTGTACCGCCGAAATATTATCAAACTTATAATCGATAAACCATTGTATAGTACTGTGGTACAATGTATAAAAAAGTACACAATACAGTTTTTCACATTCGTAAGAAATTCAAATTCTTACAGAATCCCTTCTCCGCTAAGGGCTGGAGGGAATGAGAATCGCGAGCTGATTGCGACAGAACGTGGGGGTGTGCCCCTATCCAGCGCTCATCGCCGCCACTGTCACCTGGACACTACCTCCCCCAACCCCCTCCGCCCACGTACACACACACAACGCGAACGCTCTCCATCGTTTGCAGTATTCTTTTTCCTCTTTCGTCGGTTTTACTCTATTTTTAATATGTTTCTTGTGAAGTCTAAGAGAATTTTATGACGCCTGCGATGGACACTGTTTTCGTTAGTGCTGTCTCACTTCAACTACAAGGATAGAGGGGCAAGTTGAGCTATCTGACTTTGTTGTAAAATATTGCACTTCAAGAACACTTAGTTGAGACGAATTTAAGATGACTTGAATTAATTCTGTTGTTGGATGATAATGGCGCAGAAAATAAGTGAAATATTGTTACAAGAACATTTGATATTATACAGGCTGTTTCATCACTTATCACACTTATTTTAACTTTATGCTATTGTTTCGGTCACAGCACTCTAAAATCTGAATACATATTCAACTTGTTTCGTCCATAACGCCCTTATTTTAGCTATAATGAAATAAATTTAATCATGCATTTTTTACTTCCTTGTACAAAGTAAAGGAAGTATTGTAATCGCGTAAATTTTCGGTTCTCAGATTTCAGTGGAAATACGCATTTTGGCCATCCCTGAATCCATTTTGACTAATTTCGTCGTGACGTCTGTACGTACGTAAGTATCTCGCATAACTCAAAAACGGCAAGCCGTAGAAAATTGAAATTTTATATTTAGGACTGTTATAACATCTAGTTGTGCACCTCCCTTTTTGGTCATTATATAACTTCCGAAAGTAGTACTTTACTTGAAGCCTATAATAGATTTTCATGGAAAACTATATTCAAATATAATTTAAAACTTTCCAAATTTGGTATATCAATGAAAATAATATAATATATTTTGGTTAAAATAGACTAACCGGAAGTGATACATACTAATAGTTTTTCTTTAAAAAATGGTATTATTTTAATTTTAGAAATAAATGCTGCAAATATTAAATTCTGCGTCTAGCACATTAAGAATTTTTAAAATAGTCTTTTGCATAAGCGAGATATCTAAATTTGAATATTATATATATTTTTTTTTTGTTTTAAATTAAGTTTGCTATGGATTAGAACTAGAAATAATAGATTTAATGTCAAGTATGTGCAATTAAAAAAATATCTATAGTTTAATACGCGTACAAGGAAGTCATGTAGTGTCCACATCAGATTTTCTTATACAAATATACCAATATTATATCACTCAATTTAGAATAAAATTTTCTATCGAACAAGCAAATAAAAAATACACACAGTTTGTGAACCACTGGATAAAAAAATATTTTATGCTCATTAAAATAGTCTTGTAAAATAGAAATTGTTTGCTATTTTAACCGACTTCGTAGGTCTTAAAGTTCTCGAGATAGCAATAGTGGACAAAATAAAATGAACATCCTGTATATATATATATATATATATATATATATATATATAAGAATATTCTTTTGAATTTACAGTAAAAACTATCAAAATTTATTCGGCCGCGTTAACACATGTCTTCTTATAGAACTCGTATAATAATAATAATATACTATTTTATATCTAAGCCTTATAGAACTAACAACAAGTAGTGTTGTAATAATTAAATTTTATTTGATTTATTTTGAAATACCAAGTGGTTTCTTTTCTAATTACTCTGATATAACAAAAAACATAAAAACTGCAATTTCTAAATTAAAAATTAAAAAAGTAACAAGTAGTCTAGGATATCGTGTGAGGTACTCTTAAAACTAATTACCTTCTAAACACAGGAAATAAAACAAAAAACAAGACTAATTTTCCTCATTTATCAAACACATGTTCTGTTTATTTCACACTACATTCAAATGTTTCTTTACACCTAACTTCATAAAAGTGACGCTAGTGACGTGTCTTTGTATAGGTTATGTTTAAAAAAAAACGTTGCGTGACATCGCCCGTCATTTGTTCTCGCTCGCGCTACCAACATAACCAACGCAAAGCGTAATAAATGTACTAATTAATTAGTAATTCTGTTCGAGTTGTCGACACTAATGACTCACATCTCGGAATCAGGGCCGTCTGATTCTATGTAATTAATGTCATTCATTAAAGCAATTAGCCTAGACTGTGACGTCAGTAAGGATTTGATTGTGCGTGGTATGCATGTAATTGTCGCCAAGATTTAAACAATTAATGCATCTTGCACTGCCCTAATTCATAATAAATTGTTAATTGAACGCGAGAGCTAATGATGAGCGTTACATCTTCATCATTGACTCTTTGGTTGCGAAGAGTTCATCACTGATGACTGCGATCGTAAATTTTAAATTAATGCAGACTGAAGAGTCCGGCTGTTGATAATAATTTATTGCTTTCTTAAACAAAAATATCGTAAAAGGTTTATCAAACCAAATTGACTAAATATCCACGTGTAAGTACCAATAAAATAAGATTTTATTAAACCCCTTCAGAAAGTAATATTATCGTCCCTCAATTGAAAGAAGAAGGTGGTAATTTTGTAAGAGAAGTAAAGCCGTATTCATGGCAACTAGAAAACAACGGTATGATTTGATATTAATTAAAGCCGCGATTTTCCGCCAATTTGGCTTCAAATTTGAGCGCCAAACTTAATATTGAAATAGCATGTAAATAGGTGTTCGCTATTTTGGTTCCAAAACAGGCTTTAAACTTCCGGGTATTTTAGTAACCTAAGGATTTTAATTTTATTAAATTTTTAATCTAAAATAAATAAAAATATCATCACGTCTTTTACCCATTACTGAGTGTGACACACTGCTGAAGCAGATCTCGGTAAATGATATATTTCTTCGCGTAAAGTGCGGTTACCAACCGTCAAATCACGGCTCCCAAAGTTGTTAGTGGAGGGAAAACCACAGGGGTAGTTTTAATTTGGTGAAAATTGTTCATCGGCTGTGGGGATCGAACCAGGGTTGTCAAGATCCACAGGCCGACTCGATACCACTGGCAGTGCAGAGAAAAAATTATATGTATTGGATAAAAAGTGCTATTCTTTCCTTAGGTGCATTATATTCATCGTCTCAGGCTCGGAAAATTAAACGGTATCATGAGGAAGAAATGCCCTACTTTCTTCACTTGATAAACAAGTTATTTGTATATAAAGTATTTACGCAAAGAATGACATTTTCTTCACGAGGTATACATTTTTGTTACTACCATTATCAGAAAGTGAAATTTTCAGAAATAAATTGTAAATTCAAATAAAATTTGAGAACTTGGGTTCGATTCCCACAGCTGATAAACAATTAAAACTACCCCTGTGGCTCAACCTTCACTAACATCTTTGAGGGCCGTGATTTGACGGCTGGTAACCGCACTATTTTTGAATCATTAGTTAAGTTAAAAAAGATTCAAGTATAATCGCATTATAAATACAACTTGTTAGTTCCTTGAGATGTCTCCAACACTAGGGGGCGGTGGGGGGGGCGGTTACACTGCCCCCAGTACACCTCACGCCGATGTTGGAAACTGAAAAGTGTAGATGCGCTAAGGACTGATCTCTTGCGGAATTGTATCGTATTGACATGTGCGTGCCACCGTCTCACAAAAGCGGCACATGGAAGTAGCAAGGATAAGGATAATACTACACAATGAAGAAATGGAAGAAATACATGTTTCAAATATTAAATCTATAGTTTCTAGGACCGATATTTCAATCTCTAACAAATAAAATAAATACAGCGTGTTTCACAACTTAGAGCACATTTCTAGTGCCACTGGTCGACACGTAATTTTTAATCAAAATAATTCATTTGTAATTCAACAGCATTTACGTGGTTACAAAATCCATTATTAATTTTATTAAAAATTACGTGTCGACCAGTGGCACTAGAAATGTACTCTTCTAGGAGCATGTCCATAATTTTGCGAATTTTGAAATAATTATTTTTGATTGTGAATCAGCACATAAAATGAATGAATGACAAAACACGTGAAACAAGTAAAATAAATATCTGCATTGTTGTCATTAATTTTACCTTGTTACATTTTGTTTAATTTCGCATAGCCACCAAGAATAGTTGAATAAAAATCATTTCTGATATTTCTCAATTATCTTATTTATCTCGATTTTTTTCATATACACTTATGACAAGTAATACATGGTTGAAAAGAGAAAAATGGCGGTTTTTGTTTTAATAAAATAATTCTAGGTTCCCATTTGAAAAATAAAAGTTCAGATAAACCTGACTAGATAAGAAATTGCTATATGTGTCGTAAAATAGTATATTTAATATACTAAAACATCCATATGAACAAAATTTTTCTATTCCTTATAATAAAAAAAGTTAAGAGGGGGTTCGTCTTCTCAGACTCATCCTGTATATACAGAATGTTTCACAACTTAGAGCAAAAAATAAAAGGGTATATTCTGTACGACGTGCTGATCATGAAACAAAAAGAATTTTTTTTAAATTCGAAATATTAAGGGTTGTTAACCTAAAACATTTTTTGTAGTACTGCACTGGATTCGCTTTCTTATTAAACACAAACAATGAAGTAGGTATCAACTACGAAAGAATAAATACACAATTCAATTATTAGCAGTTATTTATAATAGAGTTTTATTTAATTAATCACTTTAACATAATCATCCACCCAGTGGCAGTGGCAACGAAAAATTTTGGACTGGGAAACATGGAAAATAGTTTTGCGATTTAAAAAAAAAATCTTTTTGTTTCATGATCAGCACGTCGTACAGAATATACCCTTTAATTTTTTGCTCTAAGTTGTGAAACACCCTGTATATCATCTCGCCTATTACTCATTACTTGCTGTGGCATTCTGCCGTAGTAGATCCTATTTATGGTATAAGTAACCAATTGTAACGTTGTATATTCGAAAGTATAATAACGAAATTAATAATTTTGTTGTGCTCAACTAAAGTCAAATTTTGTCTTAACGTTATTTAATCATTTTGTTTTACAAGTATATTATTTTTACTCAAAGTTTATTCCTAAAAACTGTGAATGAACCGAATATTTCATCCGAATCGGTTTCGGTTTCTTTTGTCGATTTTTATTATAATCTGCCTTGGGATTTTAGATGTTTAATTTTAATATATTTTTGCTATAAGAACAAATTAAATTTGTGTAGATTAAGCTTTTTATATATTTCAAATTTGTAAACGCTATGCAAATCTTGAGAACCCTGGTTTGATCCCCACAGCCGACAAACAATTTTAACCAAATTAAATCTACCCCTGTGGCTTCTCCTGCACTAACAATCTTTGAGGGCCGTGATTTGACGGCTGGTAACCGCACTTCACGCGAAGAAATATATCACTTACCGAGTTCTGCTTCGGCAGAGTACCACACACAGTAATGGGTAAAAGGCGCAAAAATAATTTTACAGAAATTGACAAAAATAATTACACATTACTTGAAGCAAATATTTTTCGTTCCACTGATCTGATAGGTTACAGGAATGAATAAAAATTGGTAATAAATAAATAAATATAAATATATCATCACGCCATTTACCCATTACTGGGTGTGGCACTCTGCCTAAGCAGATCTCGGTAAGTGATATATTTTTTCGCGTGAAATGCGGTTACCTGCCCTCAAAGATATTAGTGGAGAGGGAGCCACAGGGGTAGATTTAAATTGGTGAAAATTGTTTGTCGGTTGTGGGGATCGAACCAGGGTTCTCAAGATCCACAGGCTGACTCGATACCACTGAGCCACCTACCCCATATAAAAATTGGTAAACATTAAAATTTATTTAATTTAATTGACTTTTGTTCTTAATTTTTATTCATTATGATAATCTATCAGGCTATTTGTGCGAATTTCGAAACAGGCCTTCAACCTGCGCGACCATCACGAGTGAAAAAAATAATTAATTAAATAGGTATTAATAAAAACAATGAAACTAGTATAAGTATATTATCTTCATTGGTTAATGAATGTAATTTTAACATACACAGTTAAAAATTAATTTGTAAATGTAAAAATATGCAAAACAAATAATAAAGCACATCCTCAATTTTGATAACAATAAGCAAGCATTGATAATTACTCGCCGACAAATTAAAAACCATCAACGTTGAAATTAATTACTGCAGTTAGAGTTGAAATTGTAGCCGTGTCATATTCATATCTCCGATCACAAATCCAAGTGTGTGTTTATACATTCAACGCTTTTGATAAACACGACTCGCGTTCAACACTTTGATGTTACTTTGTCTTAGTCATTTAGATGGTGTTTTGATAAGAATTAACATCATACCCAAGTTTTAATTACTGTTTTAATAACGCATATAATTACTTAATGACGATCATTATTTTGTAGTTATAATTTTGAGTTTAGGTGCATTATTTTTCAAGGTGGCTGGTAATGTAAGATGTCATTTTTATGTTTCCGAGGAATTATAAAATATTTTAAATGTTAAATTTTCTCATGACTTGTTATAATTATGTGACTCATTTTTAATGTATATTGTACAGGAAGAAATTAATACACTAACGAACATTTTCACAATTTTTAACATTTTATATATATTTGATACGATTTTAGTTATTTAAAATTTATTGTGAATAATTAGTAGGTGATACTGAAAATTTTACCGACAAATAAATTGATTGAAAAATATTCTATTTTATAAAAATATGAAAACAAGTTTGCCAAAAACACACATTTTATTTGAAATGGAATAAAAATTTATTGGCATATAGATCACTATATATTCTTATAAATATACTGAATTTTTTTATTACTTTTCGCTGAACCGTTTAAGAAATTAAATGAAAATTTTGAAATCATTTTCTATTATTATTCTGACATAAAACTAATTGTTGGTAGCACAAGCTCTGTTTTTGTCTGTTTTAAGAGCGGTGTATTTGGGTGTTTTAGCTATTTCTAAAATGTTAAAACCGTGCTCTTAGAACACCCAAAAACAGAGCTTGTGCTACTAGCCATTGTTTTCAAATTTATAACATTATTTTAACTTTTAAATGTCAAACTTAGTTACGTTGACTCTCACTAGATGGCAATACTAGTGTCAAACTTTATCCGAATGAATAATTTCCATAATACGCAAGATGAATAATATACTTTGTCTACGATTGCTATAGAAAGTTGACAATTACGCTCCCATTTGTCATCGTAAAGTTAACGTTTTCTGTGGAACAATCAAAAAATATTTTTTTTATATTAATTCGAGCTTACTTCGATAGTTATCAGGGATACAAACAAAACAGAAACTTGTCATATTGACAGTTGACAGAATGATTTTATTTTCAGTACGTAACGTTTTTTAATAATTTTAACATGCAATCGTAGAAAATATATGTGTGTATCACGAGCGTAAAGTGTCTTTGTTCCTCTTACACTATTGCAGCTCTCGCCTGCGGCTCGCGCTGCAATTACCGTGTTCGAGTAACAAAGAATCACTTTACGCTCTTAATACACAAATAACTATTTCCACAATCGTTCAACAGGAGCTTGCAATTTTAGGTTGTAATCTAAGGAATTTAATACATTTTTGAGGTTATGTAACAAATTCCTAGTTTAAAATTAATATTGCGGGCATGTCTACTACACTAGTGCCTCTGACGAGATAACTCGTAACTAACATAACATAACATAACCTAATCTAATAAGATTCGTACAGCTGACGTCACAACATGGCTTCCATCATCTGTTTGGCCGGCAAAAAATAAATATAAGTACGAAAGAAATTTTTTATATTAGTAATATTTTGGGGTAGGTGGCTCAGTGGTATCGAGTCGGCCTGTGGATCTTGAGAACCCTGGTTCGATCCCCACAACCGACAAACAATTTTCACCAAATTAAATCTATCCCTGTGGCTTCCCCTCCACTAATATCTTTGGAGGCCGTGATTTGACGGCTGGTAACCGCACTTCACGCGAAGAAATATATCACTTACCGAAATCTGTTACGGCAGAGTGCCATATCAAGTAATGGGTTAAAGGCGTGATGATATATTTATTTATTTTATTTATAATAAAATACGAGAACAAAAGTATGAAAATAACAAAAAAAGTGCCAGACTATGTGATTCTCCTTACACAATACTAAAATTGTGATAATAAAAATAAAATAATCATGAAATATGTAAAGTTATCATTAACATATTGATCGATTACGGATAATGATCAAGTTTCAAATGCTACCTTCAACCTAAATTAGACGAATTATTCTACCTTAATGACAGAAATAACCACTGTATGCATTGAAATCCCAAACTTTATCAAAATTTGTGGAATTAAAGTAAACATAAAATAAATGAAGATAGTTAAAAAAAGTGTGATCCAAAATGATACCGCGCCTTCTGACAAAAAATGAAATAAACCCTTCGATTTTATCCAAAACCCCAATGTCATATATTAACCTCCACAATCTACCTGAGAATCAGGACAATACAATAAAATGAATCCGATTAAAAAATTAACAAAGCCGATGAAACAGAATCTGGCCAACTGTAATTCTTCCTCATATATCATTAGCATTAAATTCGTTTTAAGAGTGCCGCTCAGGTGAACCGGTGAATCGAGTGGACACCGTGGACACAGGACATATATCTTCACGTCTGGAAGCGCTAGGCTGCTGTCCAGAAACAATAGCGCAGCCATTAGGCAAATGAATGCGTTTGCCTCGCAGTTGGCCAGACGACGAGATTGAGAATGCTTCGGTGTTTCATTCACTAACACTGATCGCTGATTTTTAACTTGGTACGTTTTGTCCGCATTTGATTCTTCATTTTATTTATCTATTTGTTACTTTGCACAACAGGAACTTAATTTCAATTAAAGTACAGAGGTTCTAAACCCTTTTAAATCAATGTACCCCTTGACATCATTGTGAAGTTTTACATATTCGTTGTTAATTTTTACTTATTACAAATTAAAGAATATTAAAATAAATAAATATATTATCATACGTTTTACCCATTACTAGATGTGGTATTCTGCCGTATCAGATCTCGATAAGTGATATATTTCTTCGCGTGAAATGCGATTACCACTCAACTATGAATTTAAAGACAGGTCAAAATATTATTTGACAATTATCATATTACGAGTTATATTTTGCGTTAAAATTTAACAAACACAAATTGACTTCTATAAAACTGGCATTTATTTTATTGGTAACCAAAGAGATTTAATTATAATGAAAAATTATCACTTATTAACTTCATTAGTGGAAAAGTATCAAAATAGCTTTCATTTTATTGTATCATAATGATTATAACAATAATATATCACAAAATCAAAGGTGACGTAATGATATATTTTCAATATTACTTGTGAAAATGACATTTCTCTCATTCATTTCAGTTGTGATAGTAACCGTCTTTCTCACTAGTGATGAAAGTAACTTTGCTCACTAGTGAAGGAAACGGTTATTATCACAAATAAATTGAGTGAAGGAAATGTCATTTAACATGGTGACCAAGGAAACGTGATGTGCATTTGCAAATACAACTCATTAAAAATTTAATTTTCACGTTTAATGTTGAAAAAAATAGTATGTAACACAGGTGGGGAAAGGGCCATTGCAAAATTCATATTATTGGAACACCTCTGTAGCTTGTGCTCCAACTTTCGCACTCATTTTGCAATTAAACCTTTTTGGCATTAGTATTACAATATACTATTATTGTTTATTATCAAGTTATTAATTTAGGCAATCACAGATGTCACCACAGGCAACATAATAAATTACATTTTTGCTGACGCCATTGTCAAGTTATTACGAAAAAAAATACATAAAATTCAATTCATATTTTATTTCTTTTACAAGTAATGTAATTGTTTAAATATGAAATATTATTAATATAAATGATTAATTGATTATCTTATGGCTCCAGTGATGGATCCAGATTTAATTGCTAATTAGGTAGCTACTTTTTACTTATTTATAAAAACACTGCTAAAAAGTAATATTTTAACTGAATTTAAAAATGGCGTATATCTTTAAGTATCTAGGTGTTACTACGGACGAAACAGATGGAGACGAATTCCCACAACGCCTTATTCAGTGACTAAAACTGAGATCAACTTTGTCCACTACTTTCATGGGTAATTGTAGTTACCTATATACAGTGTAACAAAAGTGCGCTCGTCTTTTTGGTCGTGCATTGTTTTGTTTACGCTGTTTTTGCGCACACCTGTGTTTTTCCCGATTTAAACTTACAAATGGGGAGTTCGAAGGTCCTGGTTCGAACCCCGGCTAAGATTGCGATCAACTGCGGCAGCGTTGCCATTGTTGCCGAGTGGGTATGTAAACTACACGAAGATGCAGCGATTGTGGATTTGCCTTTACGGTGTTTATCGTACGTTCAATCAATGTTTCTCTAGCCATATTTCGTTGATGTGGACAAGTTATAAATGATTCTAAGTGACAGATCCTGGCTAATAAATTGTTTGCGGAGAAATGTACGATTTGCTACGCTTTGCTAACGAGAAGTTAGTGAATTTTCACTTTGTGTTCGCTATTAACATTAACGAATACAAACATTTGCTTATTTGCTTTTTCCTACCGTATTTATGTCTAACAAGATGTCCGTTTCCCTACTCATTAATATTGTAATTAGAAAATATCCCACATCATTCTACAACTCCAGGGGCGGCTTAGCCCGACTGGCTAGATGACATTTTGAATTAACAATGATTTCTGCTGTATTTTAAAGCTCAAAATCTGAACAAATGCATAAATATCAAGAACAGAATTTTTTTTTAAATTTTTGTTTCGAAACAATAGTAGAAATATCTCATTTTATAAATCTTTTATTGCACTCTTTTATAAACTTGGACGAGTACGAAAAAAACATGTCTAGCAAAACTCGTTCTTTAATACACTATTTTCTATTTTGAGTCTTTTATAATTTTTTTTTGTAATCTGTGATATTTAAAACCGAGTCAATTTAGGAAAATTTGTATATGAAATGTTGTGGTTGGTAACTGTTATTGACATTTATGCAATAGTTCAGATTTTGAGGTTATATTGAAAGTTTGAAGCACTCAGCTTGACAGTTTCAGCAAGTCATCCGTTACTACCAACCGTTTAAAACAAAATGTTGCGTATCATAATGAACGCTCTTTCGAGTTTCGTAATGACTTCCTTATGAACACAAATAAATAAATAAATATATCATCACGCCTTGTACCCATTACTGGGTGTGGCACTCTGCCTAAGCAGATCTCGGTAAGTGATATATTTTTGTCGCGTGAAGTGCGGTTACCAGCCGTCAAATCACGGCCCTCAAAGATATTAGTAGAGAGGGAGCCACAAAATAGAAAAATAAGAATAATTAATTGTATTTTTATTGACACTATCATACACAAAAGTTTAACATTTATAATTACACCAAAAAATTTAAAATAGTTTAATTTAACTTTCCAGTTTACTTACTTCGTTAAACAAATACTTTAAAAATAATTAAAATATTAATTAGATTTATAATTTATTGATAAATTCATGAAGAGGATTAAGTTGGAGTAAACTAACTTTATTTTTATTCTGGATTAAAATAATTGTTTTTTACACATTTGAAGTTATCGTTAGTGTTTCAAATGTCATATTAGATGTGTTTCAGTATTTATATCATCATCACGCCTTTTACCCATAAACTGGGTGTGGTACTCTGCCTAATCAGATCTTGGTGATGTTTCGCGTAAAATGCGGTTACCAGCCGTCAAATCACGGCCCACAAAGATATTAGTGGATGGGGAGCCATAGGGGTAGATTTTAAATTGTTGAAAATTGTTTGTCGGCTGTAGGAATCGAACCAGGGTTCTCAAGTTCCACAGGCCGAGTCGATACCACTGAGACACCTACCCCATTAGAAATCTGTTGTTAATTTATTAATAAACGTAGAATAATATTCTTAACAATGACAATAAACTTATAAATCGCAGAATTTTTCAGTGATTATCACACTTGTGCGCAAGCGCTGTCACCGTGCAGCCTCGATACATGCGCACTGGCAACTCACACTACGTACAGACATATTTCAGGTTTTGTATTCAATGCGCGGACATGTTTTTCTTAACTTATAATTTGAACATATGTCCATTTACAGCGTGGCATGACAAATGTTATATAGAAACACCCGTCATATTATATTTATCTGAAATAATTATCTGCGGAGGCTTTCTGTCAGCCCCGATATATCGCACACATTCACATGAAGACACTACTTGCGTGTGTGTGTGTGTTAATGTACTTGATAACCGAGTGACGGGTTGTGGTTGTGTGATTGTTGACGTTAGAATACTTGGGTTTTGCTTTCATTGTTGTGAGGTTGATTACTTGACTGGCGTAAGATCGTATATTGTTGTAATCAACAATTTGGACTTTAAAACAATTTGTGACTGCTTGCCATGTTTTATGCATTTAATCTTGTTGTTGGGGTAGGTGGCTCAGTGGTATCGAGTCGGCCTGTGGATCTTGAGAACCCTGGTTCGATCCCCACAGCCGACAAACAATTTTCACCAATTTAAATGTACCCCTGTGGCTCCCCCTTCACTAATATCTTTGGGGCCGTGATTTGACGGCTGGTAACCGCACTTCACGCAAAGAAATATATTACTTACCGAGCTCTGCTTAAGCAGAGTGCCACACCCAGTAATGGGTTAAAGACGTGATGATATATTTATTTTATATTTATTTGTGAGTTATATTTTCTTAATTTTTATTGGCAAATTATATCGCACAAACAACAAAAATTAGTAAATATAATTCATTTTAGTTTTTGACAAATAGCCTTATATTTTTGATCTGTTCTGTCTGTTACAACTTTTAAATAAGAAATTCGATTTAAAATTTAATTAAGCAGTTAGTTTTTTATTTGTCTAATTGTAACTGGTAGTGTCATTAATTACCATAAGTTAAAATTTAAGAAAAATTAATTAGTTATTCTAACCATATATATTAAGTAAATTTCACTTTAACATAGATCAAAAAATTTGTTTATAATTTAAATTCTTATTGACTTGACAAAGGAATCAAAATCATCAAATTCGCACAAATAAATTAATTGATTAAAGTCAAGTTCTCCAAACAAATTAAATTGTTCGTTTTTTTACCATTTTTACCTTCAAATATGAAATTATAAGGGTTAATAACATATCAATAATATGTTCTGTTATACTGATACTTATAATTTCATATTTCAAATTCCAAGTTCATATTATGAACTGCGAATTTGGTATGCTAATTCAACATGATTTAATAATGATGTATTTTATTATTTTCATCCGCCCTCTTGAAACAAAATGGCGGCCACAAAGTACAGTCTTGTAACACTTCTGTGGTTCTATGAATTTTCATTGTGATTTAAAAATTTCTAAATTCGTGCAATTAAAATGATATTTGCGCGATTCTGCAATATTGAATTGATTTTCCAAAAGTTGTTAAACCCTGCAAAGATAGAAATGATTTAAAAAATGCAAAGAAGAATATTGAGCAAAAGTGACAATAAAAAACTATGTTTGAGTGATTCTCAATAATTGTTTCAACCCCTAATACCATGTTAAATCATTATTATCCTCGTGTAGAAGCCATAGCAGATCTTGTGACCATTGCATTGAAGTGTAGAAAAGCAGCTTGCGTTTATTCAATTTAGAAACTATGTACAGTGCCGGATTAACACTAGGCAAGGTCCTAGGCAATCGCAAACGAGGGGCATCATGCCTTTTACCCATTACTGGGTGTGGCACTCTGACGTAACAGATTTATGTTTCGGCACCAGCCGTCAAAGATGTTAGTGGAGAGAGAGCTACAGGGGTAGATTTAATTTGGTGAAAATTGTTTGTCGCCTGTGGGGATCGAACCAGGGTTCTCAAGATCCATCTACCACATAAATGACATTACATTATATTTTTAAATAAATAATAAAATGGGGTAGGTAGCTCAGTGGTATCAAGTTGGTCTGTGGATCTTGAGAACCCTGGTTCGATCCCCACAGCCAACAAACAATTTTCACCAATTTAAATCTACCCCTGTGGCTCTCCCTCCACTAATATCTTTGGGGGCCGTGATTTGACGGCTGGTACCGACATCTGCTTAGGCAGAATGCCACACCCAGTAATGGGAAAAAGGTGTGACGATATATTTATTTTATTTTTATTTATATTTCTAATTTAGAATACGAATAATACAGCGAAGCATCTTCGAAAGAATCTCAAAACATTGATGATGCATTTTCTGCTGCTGTTCTTATATTTTTATTTCTTTCATTGTACTCTATTGTATTTTACATATATTTGACAGCTGTATTGTCAAAATAATATAAACTCCCTAGAGGAATAATGTGCATATTATTTCCCTAGAGATAAAATGTTTTACTTTTGTCCCGATTTTTGTATCATACCGTCAGTACTAACTCTGCTTTTAAAATATTCAAAAACAGAGCTTGTGGTATCTACCATCATGTTTTACTCATAATAACAATAATATCTTGTTTAAAAAAATTAGTGTTCTGGTGCCAACTTCAAAACCAATAAGGCGCATGGCTACCCTTTAATCACATGATTATATCTGAACTGTCCGTCAGTACGGTGGTGTGGATAGCGATATGGAATTCGAATCCGGAGATCTCGAGTTCGAATCTTACTCAAGCTAAAAATTATATGAACTGCCACACTGCGGCTCGATGAGTGCGGACCCCAGGGTTGCAAAAAACCCGGGTTTTTAAAAAAAATCGACCCACTGGGTTTTTTTGGGTTTTATTGGGTTTTATGGGTTTATTTGGGCAATATTGGATTTTTTTAATTATCCATAAATGTACATTTAAAAACTACATTTGACTTAGACAATGAACCCACCCAAATAAAAACAATATCAGTGAAGTTGGTTATTGAAGACTGCAGTCACGGAGTTAGTGACTTTTCTCTAAGTTGGTAGCAGTCGATTGAGGTTATGTTGTTATTCGGCGATATACGTTCCGATTCGAGGACGTGTTTATGCCAGAAATTTCGTCGTTCTCTGATGTTTGAATGTTCTGTTCGATCATAAGTGCTGTTAAATGTGTGAAGTGGGTTTTTTAGTGGGTTTAATTGGGTTTTTTTAGGTGGGTTTTTCCAAAAAAACCCGGATGGGTTTTTTAGGGCTGGACAAAATAGCAGCAACCCTGGCGGACCCTGTACTGTAATTGGCATTAAGTTCCTGTTGTACAGTGTAACATAAATAAATAAAACGGTCAAATACTCTCTGTCGTGAATTTATTTTATTATTTCTGCGATACTAAAAAAAAAACTTCTGAGAGTAAAATAAAACCTGTGTGCGAACAAACCCTCTTGTACCTCCATCAACATCACCCTCCAACTAAAGTTAAAAGTATCACAAACCTGACACAATCTATCTTTTTAACTATCAAACCATATTACCGGGTCCTCACACATCAGAGGCAAGGCACACGTTATCTACTTAGTTATTCATGTGGACACAGATGTCACGCGCGTCACTGTTGCCAAGGAACGCGGGTGACATGGGCACGAGCCCCAGGTGCACTAGGTCCCGAGACCGGCACTTGCCGTGCTCTTATTACTTAATGGCCCTGACTTCAACAAAAAGAAATTAAAGAGAGATATGGCTCTCCTCAACTAAGGGCAGAGGGTGTTAGAATGGTATAGGGTGAGAAAAACAATTCAGAAATATTTTAACATTTTTATTATTTGTTTGTAATGGCTTACTCATAACACTGTATAAGTTTTAGTTTAAATTAGCAAACAATTTATATTTTACAAGACAATTTTAATGAGCATAAAAATATTTTTTCAACCAGTGTTTCACACACTGTGGATACCAATTTTGCTAGTTTAAATGCAGGGTTCGTAAATATCATGATATTTATAATAAATATCAAAATATCTGATATATAGGATATATATCAGATAAATATCACTTTTTGGATATTTATTTTTTAATTTTAGTTTTTGTACACATTTAGAAAAACTGAAAAATTCGAAAAATTTCACTTTTCCGGAGGCTATATCTCAAAAACTAAACAAGATATGGAAATGCGCTCAACGGCGTTGAATTCCCCGTGTCCGAATTGACTTATAAGCACATTTTCATACAATTTTATGCAATTTAATATTTTTAATTATTTCCTAAGGGGTACCCCTTTGGTTTTTTCAGATTTTAATTCAATTTTCCCAAAAATCCTTAATCGTAGGATTATTAAAACGAAAATTTACATACATATGTATTTTGACCCACTGAATCCAGTGGTGCAATCTTCAAATGCATATGACTTCTGGTTTTCGAGAAAATGTTAAAAAACCGCTTTTTGCGATTTTTTTTGGCGGAAAATTGAAAAAAAATAAAAATCGCTGAAACTATGTTTATAAGTTAACTGAAGCACGAGAAAATTAATGCCGTTGAGCGCGTTTTAATATCACATTTAGTTTTCGAGATATAGCCTCGGAAAAGTAGAAAAACTGAAAAATTCGATAAATTTCACTTTTCCGGAGGCTATATCTCAAAAACTAAACAAGATATGGAAATGCGCTCAATGGCGTTGAATTCCCCGTGTCCGAATTGACTTGTAAGCAAATTTTCATACAATTTTATGCAATTTAATATTTTTAATTATTTCCTAAGGTTATATATAAGGCTATATCTCAAAAACTATTTCATATTTTTATATAATGGATATATATCATTGCAAAAATATGACGATATATATCAAAATAAATATCATGATATATATCGATCGATATATATCTTCGAACCCTGTTTAAATGTAACTATATTTTTTGTTTATTTGCTTGTTCGATAGAGAATTGTAATCTGAATTCAGGGATTTAATATTTGTATGAGAAGATGTATCTTTACTAAATTAATAAAATAATTTTGTAATTTCAACTTTTTCACATCTACTTAAAATTAACAATTTACAAGTATGTAGATGTATATATTTTATAACATATTTTCAATTACTGTATTCTCATATGAAACAAGGTTTCAATATTTATTCAATTATTTAAGAGAATTTATAAATTAAAAATCGGTAACTAAGCTTGCACTTGCTTTATCAAGTATTTGAAATTAATGAACGAACAATGTTCAGACTTGCGCACACGGCAAGTGCCCGATGTTGTTAGTCTATTGCAGTGTCGAACTGTGGACAGTTTTATATGAAATTTTGTTTTAATTTTGTGAGTTTTTGTGATTGTGATAGTGCCAGTGTTCAGTTTAATGGGAGCCACGAGAAAATAGAAGCAATCAAAGGTATTTACATTGTTTGTTTATAATATTGTACCTATAATCATAGAATAATTAGGTTATCTAAACATTAAACGTCAAAACTTGAATGTAATTAAGACGTACAATGTTGTCTACTGATATTTACACAATTATAAATAAGTAAAATAGTATTTCAAAAAGATAATAGCATTAGATTTATTTTATTTCGTTTTTTATATACAGAGTGTTTCATTTAAAAGAATAATAACAAACACTACATTCAACCAAAGATTCTCAAAACTGTAGAACGAAATTATATTTTTTTAAATGGTGACATATAATTTATTAGTCCACTAAATACAGATTTTGTTCTGATTAAAACAATAAAAATTTTATACAGGGTGTTAAAAAAGTTCCGGGACGGTGAAATATCTCGAGAAATACACATCGAATCAAGAAACAAAAAAACACGTGTTTCATATTTTGCAAAAACCTATCTAAGCACACCAAACACAAACCCCAACTCCCACCCCAGGGGGTGGAGCGGGGGGCAACTTTGAAACCTTAAATGAGAACCCCCATTTTTATTGCAGATTCGTATTCTGCGAAAAAAAATAAGTTAATTTTGTCTGAAACTTTTTTCCAATTCGGAATAGATGGCGCTCTAATCGCAAAAATAAGTTTTAACATGATTCTGAAAGAAAAGTAAAAAACGGTCTAAAATCACAAGAAATAAACATTGAATCAAATAAAAAAATCAACATAATCACAAGTAGCCACAAGCCTTTCACCGACTAAATGCTTGAAATAAATTTGCAAAACGATTTTATAAAATCAACGTTATTTTATTCCTTTATTGTTTTTTTGGGTAACTTTTTTTCGGTGAGTCCCATTGCGATTAGAGCGCCATCTATTCCGAATTGGAAAAACAGTTTCAGATAAAATTAACTTTTTTTTTTCGCAGAATACGAATCTGTAATAAAAACTGGGGGTTCCCATTTAAGGTTTCAAAGTTGCCCCCCGCTCCACCCCCTAGGAGTTGGGGTTTGTGTTTGGTGTGCTTAGATAGGTTTTTGCAAAATATGAAACACGTGTTTTTTTGTTTCTTGATTCGATGTGTATTTCTCGAGATATTTCACCGTCCCGGAACTTTTTTAACACCCTGTATAGGTTTATACAACAATTATTTCGAAACAAAAATGTTATTAATAATTAGAAACGTATAATTAGATAATTTTGAAGATATTATTTTTAGGTGTAAAATAATATTTATTGTTTTTTTTTGCTGCTTGATACAGCATACTGTCTAGTCAGACAGAATAGTATTTTTAAAATATAAATTAAATTCCGAGAGACTTGAACGCGTGAATTCATGTTGGTCAGAAGCGAGTTGTTTATGATTACCTGAAGAAATATTTATAAAATATAATAATACATTTTTTTAGTATAATTAATATAACAAAACATACGACATGTAAGGTAAAATAAAAATTGATTCCATATGTTCAAATGTTGAAAACAAAGAAAAAACTCCAACAATTAAAAAAATTACATCGTCACACCGACTAACTAAACAAACATACGGCATTTTTTCTTTGAAAAATAAATTCTTGCAAAAACTGTACAGCACATCATTTAACAAAATATATTAATTAAAGTGCGAGAAAAAAGTGTGTAATTTGATTTGGACAATCGAGAGGAAGTGACTTGTGTTCGCCGCGATTCATCAGCGTTGTTAAACAGCCGGCCATTGGCTTGCGTCGCGCTACGTTCACGTTATGTTCACGTTGTGTTATGGGTTATGTTACGTGTGGTTTGTATGTGTGTGTGATGACTGACAGACAGACAGATTTTGAGTAAACAGCGGTCGTCTGGCCCACGCGGCTCAAACAATTACTGCAAGATTCCAACAGTGCCGTTCGTGAGAAAGGCACCAGAAATATATTCATATCTTTATAGGGTAGTGGCATTGAGTCGGCCTGTGGATCTTGAGAATCTTGGTTCGATCCCCACAGCTGATAAACAATTTTCACCAATTTAAATCTACCCCTGTGACTCCCTCTCCACTAATATCTTTGGGGGGCGTGATTTGACGACTGGTAACTGCACTTCACGCAGAGTGCCACGCCCAGTAATGGGTAAAAGGTGTGATGATATATTTATATTTATTTAAACTTGTTAATTGTTTTGTGGTGCATATAAAAACAATTGAACAACAAGTAGATACTCATTAAATGCAGTTTTTAATACTTAACATTTTTATATTTACACTTTTAGTCTAATTTAATTAGGGAAGCAACAATCATCATATTAAAAAAATACCACTGTATTTTCCTAAAAAAAAAATATATCATCACGCCTTTTACCCATTACTGGGTGTGGCATTCTGCCTAAGCAGATCTCAGTAAGTGATATATTTTGTCGCGTGAAATGCGGTTACCAGCCGTCAAATCACGGCCCTCAAAGATATTAGTGAAGAGGGAGCCACAGGGGTAGATATTTTCCTATGGTATTTATTTATATATACACCCTGTATAATTGAAAGATGTTAGTTTTGGGGAGTCAAAGGGGTAATTTTATTGTAGCGAAAATTATTTGTCGGCTGTGAGATTCGAACTTTGGTTCTTAAATCCACAGGCCGACTCGATACCACTGAGCCACCTACTTCATAAATTAATATTTAATTCATATAGGAACTGCCAGCATGAGATTATTAACATTGAAAATTAGTTTCATCTTTGACAAAACTTTTCAATTTATTTTAAATTTAAATTGTTCAAATATAATTTGTACAAAACTAAGCAGATCTCGGTAAGTGATATATTTTTTCGTGTGAAGTGCAGTTACCAGCCGTCAAATCACGGCTCCCAAAGATATTAGTGGAAGGGGACCCACAGGGGTAGATTTAAATTGGTGAAAATCGTTTGTCGGCTGTGGGAATCGAACCAGGGTTCTCAAGATCCACAGGCCGACTCGATACCACTGAGCAACCTACCCTATATATACGTACATAACATCATGCAGAATCCCATTAAATTGGGTGGCACGGACCCTTGAAACATTAACAAAACATCTGCTTATCAAATGAAATATACACCATATGAAATGGTTTGACAATTACGTCAGTAAATTGTGTGTGATTCAAGACATACGTTCATCATTTATATTTACCCTATTTCTTTAAAAATAACTAAATATATCATTTGTTATTACAGTATTATAGTTTGAAAAATGACGTAATTGTAGAACCATTTGTCATAGCATATAAACATATTTCTAGTGGTGGTAATAATAATTATAATTATGTTTGTGTGTCTGTTTAAAGTACAATTTGTGAGTAAGCGAATGCCCCCAGAAAAATTCCCAATTGGGCCGTTAGTGGGCAGCAAACAAGTCGTTAGTGCCTCCAATGCACACAGTCACACAGACACCATGAATATATTATGAAATGTGACGCAGCATAATTTTAATTCGATTTGATTGCTCATATATAATTTGATAATAATCGAAGTTCGATATCGACAGATGAGGAATTGTTTTCTATAATCGATTGTCATTTTTTTCCTTGACAAACGCATATCTAAGAAGGCTTAGGCACACGAATAAAATGTAAGCAGTCGAAAGCCTGAAAGAGGTTAACTTTTGATTCCGTGGCTATCCCCGATGATTCGACGAAAGTGTGGGATCTTTTATGATTTACTGGTGCAGTAAAATTGATGTTTATTTTGATATAAGTGATAAAACTGCCAGATATGTGTAGCTGAGTACCGCACTTCCCTGGTGTGATAGTTGTAGTAAATTTTCAAGATGGCCGTCGTAAAAATCTTTACAAATAGTTGAATAACTTCAAACGGAAGCTGTATTACGAGAATCTCTGCCAATCATACAGATATAAAACTATTTTGTATTATTTATACATCTTTCTTATTTCACACACATATTTCTTATTACTCAAATAACAAGTAGCACAATTCTCAAAGGAGTTTTGACTTATCCTGAATATGGGATCCACATTCTCAAAAATGTTTCAATAATTTGTAATAATAATAATAATAAATTTTATTTGTTTCTAGAATTTTACAATTCTTATACAAATAGATTAACAATAATTAAATTCAAATACAAGAATACAAATATGGATAATTTACCGAAATAGTATTTATTATTAGGTGTTCCTAAAGTCTTTGAATATAGGAATATAAACTATACTACATTATATTATGTAAAGTATATGACCTAGAAGAAATTTACAAATAATGCGTATACCCTGTGAGCTGCAATAAATAAGGAAAATAATAATTAATATTGAGCCTAAAAAATACGTATAAAATTATAAATATAAGTTGAGAATTCTTTATTCTTTCATTCGTTTAAACAAAAGCTTCTTGTTTTTAAAGCACCAATTGTAAAATAAAATAGTTTGTTAATTTTCTTTTTTGTGAGATTATTCAATAATTTGTAATATAATCTTATTAGTATTTGGCTTTTAAAAATCGAACTAGAGTGAAATTAGCTAATATAAAATTCAGGGCTAGCTAAAACTTTTTTTGAGAATTGGACTGATAAAAAATAAGGATGACAAACGCCTTGGTATGTGGATTTGAAAAGAAAGGAAAAGCCATATCCTTGGCTACTGAAATACAACACATCTACATTTCTAATTTGTTTCTGGAAGAAATGTCCATTGTTTTCCTTGATAAACAAATAAATAATTTCGTCAAAACTTGCCAACATATTTTAACAATTGAAAGGATAGTGGAATAATATATGTATACCTTGTGAAGAAAGTGTCACTTTTCCCTTCGACTCGGAAAATGAAACGACACTTTTTAGAAGAAATGTCCCACTTTCTTTTCTTGACATACAAATAACTATTTTCTATTATTTTGCAACACATTGTAGTTCGCAATTACAGGATAGGTGGCTCAGTGGTACCGAGTCGGCCTATGTCTTTTAGAATTAAATTTTCATCACGTTAAAACTACCCCTGTGGTTCCCCCTCCACTAACATTTTTAGTTGGTAACCACACTTCACGTACATATACACTTATACACTTCCTATTCGTGCAATAAGTAACACTTTGAACACTAGTTGCATAAATAATTATTTTGTCTTTGTAAATCATTCAAAAATTTATACTTTTTTTGTCAGCTGGTCGAAAAACTAAACATATTTTTGGTGTGCCGCAGAATTTTAGTATTTACTTTGTATACCGTAAAACAAAAAAAACTTTATAAGTATAAGTGGTGTGCTAGGATAGGGTTCGTGAAACCCCATCTAACAGAACATAGCGTGTTGATATGTATTTTAATTTTAGTTTTCATTGAATAGAATTAAATTGCCAATAATTAGTTGGGACAATAAACTATAGAACAATGAAGAAGAAATCAAATTAAATGTATATATTTATTATTTCCATTGATGGTAAGGTATAACTATTTTGCATTATTTATTTCAATGAAAAGAAACACGAATGTTAATACGTTTTAAATGCTAATTTATATTATATTGATTATTTAATTCAATATAAATATAATGATTGATTTCCCATATTTTTAATAAAACACGAAGAGAGAATTTTATACTATGGATAATGATTTAATGAGATCAGAATTTATACATTAATAATATTACAATAAGAAATATAAAAATTTTAAAGAATTTATTGAAAAATAAAATTCTAATTCAACATTAATATTCATTTCCATTTATATAGCATTAATATGTAATAGAATATAAATTTACATCTTTAGCCTTTGGCAGTTTTATTGAATAAATAATAAGCAGGTATGCTACGTTAAGTCACTTCGAAGAGTAGGGCGCAAAATTAAACGTTTTTATTAAAAATAAAAATTATAAAATTTAATATTTTCAAATTTCAAGATAAGTACAATTTACAAATTCAGGTTTTTGACATGTTGAGGTATTATAACAAGAGTAAATTTATTCGCAAAAATTATAATTTATATTCTTATAATGAGGAATAAATTTAAATTTTAAATTAATAACTTGATAACGTTGTATGTATCATATTTACTTTTCGGGTAAATTTAAATTATATTTTTTAACTTTTTATGTTTATAATTTTTTTGCTTTTCAATCAATTATGTACTTTTCAAGTTACGCAGTTAACCACCAATTTTCACATATTTAAACTCCTTATTATTTAAGATAAGAATAATTATATATATATATATATAAATATAAAATTGTTAGTAATTTAACTAATTTTAAATTCTTCATATTATTATATACAATCTTAAAAGGTTTGTAAATTACAATTTTTTTTTAAAGCGACAACAAACGAAATATTTTATTGTTTTCTTGAGAAATATTGAAATAGTTATTTGTATATTGTATATTGTAAAGTTAGGTGGCTGAAGCTGAAAGGCGAGGTAGACTATTTTC
Source organism: Pterostichus niger (assembly GCA_947425015.1). Taxonomy (NCBI): domain Eukaryota; kingdom Metazoa; phylum Arthropoda; class Insecta; order Coleoptera; family Carabidae; genus Pterostichus; species Pterostichus niger. Next base: position 7,114,637 of record OX380336.1, on the reverse strand, counting down.
TAAGCGCAACAAATCATTTCTAAGCCGTGATGCAACTACATAATGTTCATTAAAAAACTTCAAAATTTATTACAAATTTAATTTCGAAATATAAATGTGTAATCAAAGAAACTTATCATAGTATATATTAATTGTACAGTCTTTCAAATTAGAGATGACCACATTATGACGTTTAAATACAAACTTATTTATAAATATGATACAAAATAATTGTAACCATGGCGTTAAATAAAAACATACAGACTACAGACTTACTAGATCACCTTCTAAAATGATGACAATGACGTTATTCATAAAAGAATTTCAAAAATAATATTTATTAATGACGTTAGCGTGTTTATATTCTGAAACCGGTAAACTATTGAACAAACCACGGATGCTATGAGTCATAACAAGCCTTAGATGTCTTAAAATCCTCGCATTTCAAACTGACATCTGCGGCTGTCTGCTTTATTCTTATCAAAATCATAACTTAATGTGCTTCATTATATACCAAAGGAAATAACAATGACAAGTAATCCCTAGGGAAATAAAGTTAAAGTGATTTAATGCCATTGGCAGTGCCAAGTCTCTTTTTTCATTTTGTATTTAAAATATCGTTTATAACACGTGAATAAAGTATCATTATTTGCTTCAAGCGATTGCATTCAATCTTCGCTCTCGACAAATAATAACAAACTTTACTCCCTACATACATAAACTATTATTTTTGTAGCAAAAACGTAATAAAATAGTTGCTACAAAACAAATTTAACTAATAAACCTAGAAAATAAATGTTTTTGATGTTTGAAATGTAATAAGTAAAATTAGTATAATTAGTTAGTGCAATCGTGGAAAAAGTAGCGTATTAAAAGTGTCTTTAGTTAATTATTGTTACGTTTTCTTGTTCCTTCGTTCTGGTATGGCGCCTCGGTGCCGCAACCGTCGAAGCGGGGGAGTAATACTGTCGTCGGAGAGATAGGAATTGCGAACTTTGAATTGTGGACAGCCATCGCGTGTTGAATTCTGCGTCTCTTTCTCTTACTGTTAAGTACCATCAGGATTTTTCATGACTTTAAAAGTATTTTCAAGTTAAGTCAGTAGATAAGTAGATATCGTGAGTCTGGGTCGTGCTACTATTTTTTGGGAGGTAAAACGTGGTTTTTTTGGATGAGTTTTACAAACAGAGTAGTCTGGATTTTAAAGAAAGTAGCGCAACCGTTTGAGAATTTAATATTCTGCGACTTTGTCGGATTACGGAGACCCACCTATTTATTTTGTTACTGAAGCCGCCCAACAACTCAGGTAATGAAAATTCTAAATTCAACCATTTATTCTGCATTCAATTTAGCATTCAAGTCTTAATGTTGTACAAAGTCAATTCAGTTTCATTTAAGGAACGTAGCGTCAGTTTTTCAGTCAAGCCAATTTGGTATGAAGTCAGTAGCGTACTGTCCACATTCGAATATTCTAATTCCCTGTCTCTTTCAGGCTTTTTATTGTTGAATTTTGGGTTGTCCTTTTGGATCGAACATTAAAGGAGTTTCTCCTATATTCCTGTTGTGTTCGTGCTGGATAAAAGTCCTAGAGAACACTGAAGGCTAAGGCGAGTTCGGCGAGTTCGGCGATTTACGCCACTGGATATCAAAACGCTGCGTGGCAGACACATCAGCAACGCGCCTGCGCTGCGTAGTCTTCCGTGGTGGGGACCGACTCGACAGTCGCTGGCTGACAGAGGAACCAACATCACCCCTTCACCCCCTGCAGCTAAGCGAAATATATTTTATTTATTTTATTATTTTTGTTGAGGTTAAGTCTCAACTTATATTCTATTTAGCTTATTTGTATATGTGTATTTGTAAGCGTACTTACGTTTGTTGCGTTATATATTTCTTGTGTTGTAAATTCACCATTTGAACTTTGTTATTTTTCTCCGTACTTGAGATTATCGTCTGTTTTCTTCAGACTGGTCTGCGTGATTTACTTCTTTCGTGTGTGCACTGTTGGCACAAGTCGCCGTAGTTAGCCGCACGTCGGGTAGTGGTTAGGGCCTTGCGTCTTAGTTTGGATAGCGCGTCACGAGTTCCGTGGTCGACCATCGAATGCCCCGTGATTCCGTTGAGCGCGTAACTGTTTGTTTAACGCGAGTCCTAATTGCCTCCGCGTCCGCGCACTACGCGATAGTTTTATTTCAACCTGCTGATTCACGGGATCAGGCTGGTGAATCCGGCGATAGTGTCGAAGCCACCGGTTACGGTTTTTTTTTTTATTGTTTATTTGGAGTTTGCAATATACGTTGTTACCTGTTGTTATTGCTGTTTGATTCGAGTACGCCTTGAAACCTTGCTCCGGCCTCCTTGGAGTCTGTTGGCCGACTCTTGGGTATTGTACACCAACCGCCAGGCCAACTGGCGCCCCTCTTATTTTTTTTGTACATTGGACACTTGGCAACGTGAACCGCACGCCGTCTCCACTGTTCAAGCTAGCCGCGGTAAAGCCGGAGCAGAAGAGGGTAGCAAAAGAGTTTGGCGCCCAACGTGGGGCCCCATTTTGTTTTTGTCGTTTTCATGTTGTTTTTGTGATTTTTTTTGCTCGTACTTGGAAATTGGCTCTTATTTAGGGAATTAAATTTTTGGTGTGGAAATTATTCTACAACTAGTTTCGAAAATTAACTTTAGTTTTATTTTACATTTGGTTATCATTGAGTTCTCGTACGATGGAGGCTAAAATGGAGATAAATAGGCTAGGCAAGGATGAGTTAGTTTATGAGCTAAAGCTCAGAGGTGTTGATGAGGTCGGTACGGTTGAGTTCATGAGACAATCGCTCCGTGCGTTGCTCAAATTGGAGAAAAGCTCTAGTTTTGTTTTTCCTGATTATCCGTTTGCATTCGCAGAGGATCACGCAGCTTTGGAAGCTCAGATTAAACAAATTTCTGATTTAATTAGCGCATTTACGGATGTGAAAAATTCGTCAGCATACAAGAAGATCGAAACTAAGATAGCACAAGCAGTAGGTCGAGCTTCTCGTTGCATGCCAGCCAACAATGACGAAGTCAAAAAGCGGGCGCAGATCCAACTGAAAATTGTCACATTAGAATCAAATCTCTTGGCGAAAGCAAAACTGGTGAAGCACTCGTCCACCTTAGTTAATCCGTTAGTAGACGCATCCTTTGCCGAGTTGAAATTGTCCGGGTCAGACTCAGATTCGTCAGAGGGCGAAACAGCGAGTGAGAGGGCTAGATTAGGTTGTAAATCTGTTCCAGTAGAGAAATGGGGAATTAAATTTAGTGCCGATCGGAGACAAATGTCAATTAACGCATTTCTTGAGCGTGTGGAGGAATTGCGTAGTGCGCGTAATGTCACTAAGTCGCAATTAATTGTTTCGGCGATAGATTTATTCGAAGGTAGTGCCTTGGTATGGTTTAGGGCAAATCGACACTTGTATCGAACTTGGGATGAGCTTGTGGAGGGACTGCGGGAGGAATTCTTGCCAGTCAATTACGAAGAAAAACTTTTCGAGGAAATTAAGCGTCGCACTCAAGGTCCAACTGAATCGATAGGGGAATACCTTGCGAGTATGACATTGTTATTCGCCAGGTTAAAATCTAGGCTGTCAGACGAGTACAAGGTCAGCATACTACTTCGTAATATTCTACCGTTTTACCAGAACCAACTAGCGCTGGTCGAAGTGAAATCAGCCACCGAATTGCAACGGCTTTGTAGGAGACTCGATCAGAGGAAAGAGTCCATTCAATGTTTTACGCCACCACCTAGAAAAAACCAATCATTAGAACCAGATTTAGCTTATGTTGACGCTGCCTCACTCTCGCATATATCCACTTCTTCAGCTTCTTCAGCTCGCGTGACTACCGTCAGCAATACCAGTTCTCGCCGCTGTTGGAATTGCGGCAAAGCAGGGCATCTCGCTATAAAATGCAATGCTCCACGCAAGCTTTATTGCTATAATTGTGGTAAACCTGACGTTACCAGCAATTCTTGTCCGAATTGTCGTCCGGGAAACGCCAGACGGATGCCGTAGGTGGTCGTGAACGGCACCGACAATCAAACACAGCGACCTCTATAAACGATGCACGGTTGGAATTTATTTTAGCTCATGTTCAGGGTGACGAACGCCCATATTTAGAAGTTTTTATATTCGAGAACTCATTTAAAGGATTATTAGATTCGGGTGCATCATGCACAATCGTCGGGAAAATGGGTTGGGAAATTTTAAGTAGCTTTCACTTACCATTGCAGAAATCATTCATGCATTGCACCGTCGCGAATGGACAACGTTGCGCTAGCATCGGAAGTATCTCGGTCCCAGTTCGGTTACGTGACTGTGTGAGAGTCATTGACATTCTCGTCGTGCCGGAACTACCGCATCTGTTGATTTTAGGGGCAAATTTTTGGAAAATTATGGGCATTGTGCCAGATCTTCGTCGCGGGGAATGGTCATTTTCTCACTTACCTGTAGTTTCAGTTGACGCGATTTATCCTCGTAGCCATTTGTCAGTGGAGCAGGAAGGTAGATTATCGGAGGTCGTGGATAAAATGTTTATGGGAATGGATAAGGATCGGATAGGATGTACGAACAGGATTGAGCTTAAAATTTATACGGATAGCGAGCCGATCAAGCAACGCTACTATCCAATCTCTCCTGCGATGCAGAAGCATGTCAACAGCGAGCTAGATTTTATGTTGGCAAATGGGATTGTGGAGAAATCGCAGAGCCCATGGTCGTCACCAATTCTGCTAGTACCTAAAAAGGATGGTACGTATAGATTCTGCGTGGATTTTAGGAAATTAAACAAAGTTAGTCGTCGCGATGCCTACCCGATTCCGTATGTTTCCGATACGCTTGACAAGTTGCGTGATGCAAAGTATCTCACGTCGCTGGATATTAAATCCGCCTATTGGCAAATACCCGTTGCGGAAGATGCAAAGCAATACACAGCCTTCACCGTACCAAATCGTGGTTTATTCCAATTCAGACGCATGCCTTTTGGCCTGCACAGCGCACCTGCAACATGGCAACGCTTCATTAACTCCGTTATTGGTACAGACTTGGATCCACACGTATTCGTTTACCTAGACGACATCGTCATAGTTACGTCTACCTTTGATAAGCACTTGGAAATACTGGAGGAAGTCTCCAATCGACTTCGTGACGCAGGACTGACGTTAGGGCGCGATAAGTGTCATTTTTGTAGAGATGAGTTGAAGTATTTGGGATACGTGGTGAACAAGCGCGGTCTTCACGTTGACCCAGACAAGGTTCGCGCCATTTTAAACATTCCAGTGCCGAAATCGGTATCTGAGGTTCGTCGGTTGGTTGGAATGGCGTCGTGGTACCGTCGTTTTGTGCCACATTTTTCATCGGTCATCGCTCCGCTCACTAGTCTTCTGAAGAAAAATTCTACATTTAAGTGGGACAACCGTTGTGATCAGGCTTGGCAGGGCATTAAAACTCACCTGGTGTCTGCTCCAATTCTGACATGTCCCGACTTTGACAGAGAATTCGTTCTGCAGACTGACGCATCGAATTTTGGACTTGGTGCTGTGCTGAGTCAACAACATGACGATGGCGAGAAAGTCATTTGTTATCTGTCTCGCTCATTGACGCGGCAAGAACGGAACTACTCGACGACAGAAAAAGAACTGTTGGCACTTCTGTGGGCAATAGAGAAGTTACGTCCGTATTTGGAGGGCACGGAGTTCACTGCGATTACAGACCATTACTCCTTGTTATGGTTACATAAGCTAGAAAACCCTTCAGGTCGTTTAGCTAGATGGTCGGTGCGATTGCAGCAGTATAATTTTAAAATTGTGCACCGCAAAGGAAAAGAGCATGTTGTTCCGGATGCGTTATCTCGTGCTGTACCGATCGTGGATGATATTAGTGTGAATGTTGATGGTGTGAAAGATGCATGGTTTTTAAAAATGGCAAAACTGGTTAGGGAGGATTCGCTTCACTATCCAGATTATTGCATTAGGGATAGTAAATTATATAAGTTCATTAAAAATACTTATTCAGGGTTAGTTGAGGATAGGGAACAGTGGAAGGAAATTGTGCCGAAGGAAAGGCGGAGGGATTTAATTAGGGAATGTCATGACGTACCGACAAGTGGACATTTGGGAGCGTTTAAAACGTTCCATCGGTTGGCGGAACGCTATTACTGGCCGAAGATGAAGGCAGACGTCGCTCGGTATGTCCAGGGCTGCGTGATCTGCATCAAGTCGAAGCCGGTACAAAGAGCTGCACCTGGACGCATGGGAGGTCACTCCACCATTACCAAACCATGGGAGGTGATCAGCATTGATTTGGTTGGTCCACTGCCGCCGTCGAAGGGTTTTACGTTTATCCTGTCCGTCTACGACGTTTTTAGTAAGTTTGCCATGTTCTTTCCGCTGCGTCAAGCTAAGGCAACCTCGATCGTGAAGGCATTGGAGGAACATGTATTTTTAGTCTTTGGGGTTCCTAGAGCTGTCATCTCCGACAATGGGACACAATTCCGTTCGCACGAGTACAAGCGCCTTCTGACGAAATATCAGGTAAAAAGTAGGTACACCTCGTTCTATCATCCGCAGGCAAACCCGGTGGAGCGCGTCAACAGGGTATTAAAGACCATGTTGGTGTCGTACGTGTCCGATAATCACCGCACGTGGTATGAGTATCTGCCGCAGATTGGCTGTGCAGTAAGGACGGCTGTGCACGAAGTCACTGGAGTGAGCCCTTACTTCATAAATTTTGGACGGCATATGCAGCTATCAGGCGAATGGCATCAACCCGCTGAGGAGGACACTGTGGAGCCTGTGAATGAAGAGAGACAGTTAAAACGTTCGTATTGTTTCGCGAAACTGTATCAGGACGTACGGAAGAGACTGCAAGCTTCTTACGTAAAGTCGAAAGCCCGCTACGACCTACGACATCGTAACGTCATCCTGTATGACAACCAGCTGGTGTGGCGTAGGAACTACGTTTTATCGGACGCGTCGAAGTATTATGCGGCGAAGTTGGCTGCAAAGTATTTAGGTCCATTTATGGTACATCGACGTATAGCAGCTGATACTTACGTATTGAAGGACGTGAAGGGCACCGTACTCCCTGGGAATTGGAATATCAAGGACCTCAAGGCTCATCCTGAGGCTGAACAAGACTCGTCTTGATTTAGTTTTATTTTCTTTTGCGCAGTACTTACATCTTTTTTTTTCTTCTTCATTTTCTTCTTCTGTAGAGTTTTCTTGTCGGAAATTTTCAAGAAAATTTCCTGGATAAGTAGGGGGAGAGTTTGTTACGTTTTCTTGTTCCTTCGTTCTGGTATGGCGCCTCGGTGCCGCAACCGTCGAAGCGGGGGAGTAATACTGTCGTCGGAGAGATAGGAATTGCGAACTTTGAATTGTGGACAGCCATCGCGTGTTGAATTCTGCGTCTCTTTCTCTTACTGTTAAGTACCATCAGGATTTTTCATGACTTTAAAAGTATTTTCAAGTTAAGTCAGTAGATAAGTAGATATCGTGAGTCTGGGTCGTGCTACTATTTTTTGGGAGGTAAAACGTGGTTTTTTTGGATGAGTTTTACAAACAGAGTAGTCTGGATTTTAAAGAAAGTAGCGCAACCGTTTGAGAATTTAATATTCTGCGACTTTGTCGGATTACGGAGACCCACCTATTTATTTTGTTACTGAAGCCGCCCAACAACTCAGGTAATGAAAATTCTAAATTCAACCATTTATTCTGCATTCAATTTAGCATTCAAGTCTTAATGTTGTACAAAGTCAATTCAGTTTCATTTAAGGAACGTAGCGTCAGTTTTTCAGTCAAGCCAATTTGGTATGAAGTCAGTAGCGTACTGTCCACATTCGAATATTCTAATTCCCTGTCTCTTTCAGGCTTTTTATTGTTGAATTTTGGGTTGTCCTTTTGGATCGAACATTAAAGGAGTTTCTCCTATATTCCTGTTGTGTTCGTGCTGGATAAAAGTCCTAGAGAACACTGAAGGCTAAGGCGAGTTCGGCGAGTTCGGCGATTTACGCCACTGGATATCAAAACGCTGCGTGGCAGACACATCAGCAACGCGCCTGCGCTGCGTAGTCTTCCGTGGTGGGGACCGACTCGACAGTCGCTGGCTGACAGAGGAACCAACATCACCCCTTCACCCCCTGCAGCTAAGCGAAATATATTTTATTTATTTTATTATTTTTGTTGAGGTTAAGTCTCAACTTATATTCTATTTAGCTTATTTGTATATGTGTATTTGTAAGCGTACTTACGTTTGTTGCGTTATATATTTCTTGTGTTGTAAATTCACCATTTGAACTTTGTTATTTTTCTCCGTACTTGAGATTATCGTCTGTTTTCTTCAGACTGGTCTGCGTGATTTACTTCTTTCGTGTGTGCACTGTTGGCACAAGTCGCCGTAGTTAGCCGCACGTCGGGTAGTGGTTAGGGCCTTGCGTCTTAGTTTGGATAGCGCGTCACGAGTTCCGTGGTCGACCATCGAATGCCCCGTGATTCCGTTGAGCGCGTAACTGTTTGTTTAACGCGAGTCCTAATTGCCTCCGCGTCCGCGCACTACGCGATAGTTTTATTTCAACCTGCTGATTCACGGGATCAGGCTGGTGAATCCGGCGATAGTGTCGAAGCCACCGGTTACGGTTTTTTTTTTTATTGTTTATTTGGAGTTTGCAATATACGTTGTTACCTGTTGTTATTGCTGTTTGATTCGAGTACGCCTTGAAACCTTGCTCCGGCCTCCTTGGAGTCTGTTGGCCGACTCTTGGGTATTGTACACCAACCGCCAGGCCAACTGGCGCCCCTCTTATTTTTTTTGTACATTGGACACTTGGCAACGTGAACCGCACGCCGTCTCCACTGTTCAAGCTAGCCGCGGTAAAGCCGGAGCAGAAGAGGGTAGCATTATATGTAAATACTACGTGCATGATTTAGATGTGGGATTAAATGATAAATGAAAATAAATAAGTTTGAAATATTCTATCAATAGAAAAGCGTCGAGTTCATAGCACCCTCAACTCGTTTCCTTGCTCTCAAAGCAATCCATCGACCAGCAGTCCTCAATCCCATCATCACCATAATTTCGTCTTCCGCATCCACATTCACACTGCTCTAAAACCATAATTCCATCCGGTCGAGTTGGCACTGACGTTCTGAATCTTCGTTGGTTTTCTGCTTCGCTCCGCTCTTCACTGCTCTGCTCTGCTCTGTTCGGCGAGTCTGTCCATTCGCAGCAACATCCAACATCGCTCCGCAATTTGCATCTCCAAATTTACATTTCAACTTGACCGAGTGGCAAAGGAGTTGAAAAAACTTATAACGCTTCCTCACACATCCAAGCCATGAAAAACGACAACGCCGAACGAAACAGAGGAAGGAGGAAAACAAAATGTGGGAGATTCGTCGAATAGAAGGAGGCACATGGACAGCGACGGGGAGATAAGGACTTTTAGGAAGGGGTGCGCAAATTATTACAAATTCGTAATCATCGTAGCTCAGTGGGTAAAATCGAGGTACAACTTGGGTCTACTAATTAACAAATGAGATGTGAATTTATACACGGGTTTTGCAACGGTATGTATTGCGTTTTACTCGATTATTTTAAATATTACCGAAAATTTTTCCAAACTTAGTTTATTTACAAATTCAAAAGCACATTTTCTTATTTGGCTCCTGTGCTTTACAATAACATACCCAACAATTTAAAATCTCTGTCCATTAAATCTTTTAAATTGATTATAAAGAATTTGTACAAATTAATTTGAGTTTAGGGTGTTCAGCATTACTTTATATTTTACATTATTCTTTTATTTGTACCATTGGATTCAGCACGTCGAAATACATACATTATTCGTACGAGAAACAGTTTTAGAGCAATTTGTTTAAAAATCATAAAAATCCCAAATTTGTATACAAGTAGATTAGGACACGGGAAATTCACTCTTTCAGACCGCATATCAATATCTTGCTTAGTTTTTGAGTTATAGCCCCTAGAAGATTTGCTGTTTTCAAACAATTTTCAAAATCAGATTTTCAACTTTCCCGAGGCTATAACTCAAAAACTAAGCAAGATATTGAGATGCGGTCTGAAAGGTTGAATTCCCCGTGTTTCAATTGACCTCTACGCAAGTTTTTAGCAATTTTTATTTTTTTGAAAAATTTTCATTTTTTTTCCTCGTACAGTTTTTGACCATTATCTCAAAAATTATAAGACTTATGGACATAAACATTACACCATTGGATTCAGCACGTCGAAATACATATGTATGTAAAATTTCGTTACATTATTCGTATGAGCACTAGTTTTACAGCAATTTGTTTAAAAATCATAAAAATCCCAAGGGGAAAATAATAAAAAAAATTCAAAAAAGTTAATTTACTTTAAATGAGCTAAAAACTTGTATACAAGTCAATTCGGACACGGAGAATTTACTCTTTCAGACCGCATATCAATATCTTGCTTAGTTTTTGAGTTATAGCCCCTAGAAGATTTGCTGTTTACAAAAAAACAATTTTCAAAATCAGATTTTCAACTTTCCCGAGGCTATAACTCAAAAACTAAGCAAGATATTGAGATGCGGTCTGAAAGGTTGAATTCCCCGTGTTTCAATTGACCTCTAGGCAAGTTTTAAGCGATTTTTATTTTTTTGAAAAATTTTCGCCAATTTTTTTCCTCGTACAGTTTTTGACCATTATCTCAAAAATTATAAGACTTATGGACATAAACATTACACCATTGGATTCAGCACGTCGAAATACATATGTATGTAAAATTTCGTTACATTATTCGTATGAGCAATAGTTTTAGAGCAATTTGTTTAAAAATCATAAAAATCCCAAGGGAAAAAATAAAAAATTTCAAAAAAGTTAATTTACTTTAAATGAGCTAAAAACTTGTATACAAGTCAATTCGGACACGGGGAATTCACTCTTTCAGACCGCATATCAATATCTTGCTTAGTTTTTGAGTTATAGCCCCAAGAAGATGTGCTGTTTTCAAACAATTTTCAATATCAGATTTTCAACTTTCCCGAGGCTATAACTCAAAAACTAAGCAGTAATATAATTGATCTTTATATGTAATTTGGTTAGATGGAAGATCGGCCTTAGGCTGAACCTCGCCATTGATTTCGAATCAATAAAGTTTATTATTATTAATATTATTTTTATTATTATTATAAATTAAAATACACACATATCTGCAGTATAAGTTTTCCTACCTGGTGTTCCATTTCCGCGCAATGATATGCAAATTTATATTTATTTACAAAATTTCAAATATCTTTTGTTTCTCTTTAAAACAGTTCTTATTCATTCTAGTCCTAAAATGATCAGTACAGAAACTATTCATGTTTTTATTAATAAATAATCACACATGAAAAGTATGTCAAAATTCACCAAAAATACATACCATGTCAACTAATTCGTCTTTAGTAAAATTAATTTTTACGTAAACAAGCTAAATAAATTGTAACAAAAAAAAATTGATAAACTAAGGGAGTGAAGCAAGTAATAATTATTAAAGATTTGACAATAACTAATCTAATTGTTTAAACAAGTTAATTCATGCCATACTTTCTGTGTGTAATTATTTATTATAAAAACATGAATTGTTTCTGTATTGATCATTTTAGGACTATAATGAATAAGAGCTGTTTTAAAAAACAAACAAAAAGTGTTTAAAATCTTGTAAAAATATGTAGGTGAACATTTTGATAGAAATAGTAGTACATCATAAATAAATCAAATAAATATATTATCACGCCTTTTACCCATTACTCCGCGTGAAGTTCGGTTACCAGCCGTCAAATTACGACCACCAAAGATATTAGTGGAGGGGGCGCCACAGGGATAGATTTAATTTGGTGAAAATTGTTATCGGCTGTGGGGATTGAACCTGGGTTCTCAAGATCCACAGGCCGACTCGATACCACTGAGCCACCTACCCCATAAATGGAAGATATTTTGATATATTGAAAGAATAATACCCCAAGAACCGATGATACATTTTCATTTTATTCTTTAAGTAGCCAGTGATGTAAATTAATGTTAGTAGTAATGAATCAAGTAAAACGAATTGTGTTCATTTATTTAGTTGCAGAATTTTATTCTCTACAGCTGATATTTAAAACATTTTTCTGTAAAATAATCAGGGAAGTAATGGTAGTGGAAAATTTATTTGCCATCTACCTAAATCAAACTCTGGTTCATGATGTACAGTACAGACTCCTATCATTGTTCTAAATTTGCTATTCGTTAGAAGTATTTGTAATGGTGAACAGAGTCATTATTTCCAAAAACAATACCGGAGTGAGATTCCGTAACTTCGGTTAATATTATTTGAATTTGTTATAGTATCAAACTAAATCAAAATAACAACTACAAATGTACGTGCAATGGTTGTTACTAGTTACAGAATCCCATTTCAGATAATTTAATCCTTGTTATGGAAACATAACGCGGACGCAGTTGTATGTTAACAGTTTTTTATGAAACACAAGCGCTCCCCATTTAGCAACAAGTATGTATTAAAGTGCACCCTTTTTCTGTGAAACATTCCTTCGTATCTAGAGTGAGTAAACTGCATATTTCCGAATATCAGCAGCAACAAAACACTTGCAACAATTTGAAACCTTTCGATGACAATTACCCCAATTCCCCGCCTTTGAGTTGCAAAGCATCGAAAACAAAATGTTCGCAACCACTCTTCAACTCCTGGAGTCGCTTCTCTCATTCCCCGGCCCGCGGGGTGAGGGGAGGGAGGGAAAGAGAAGCAACGGAAGCGCGGAAGAGAAATAGAAGTGTGAGATGTATGCATTAGACTTTCAAAGTGTCCCGGCCGTTGCCTTGGCAACTGGGCCTTCGCTCGGCCTGATATGACGCCCGGGCAATTTAATAAGATTCCGCGTCCCAGCTCGGTGGGAACAGAGGGCACGGGGTGCTCAGGGGAAAGGGTGGTGGTTATTATCTGGACAAGCGTTGCGATGTAACTGAACGGTGCTTGCTTGCTCTACAATCTGCAGAGGCGTTACTAGATGTGTTTAAAGGGGTGAACAACTCATTGGCTTTTGTCGTTTTGTCTTGACATTGTTATGGGGACTGCCAATCAGATGCGTCATATTTTATATTACAATCAGTATTGAGGTAGATGGATGATTAAAAACCCGGTATCACCGCATTGAAATTATCTCTGTGGGGCTCCCCACAGGCAGTGATTTGACGGCTGGTAACTACACTTCATGCGTTCAAATATATCACTTACCGAGATCTGCTGCAGTAGAGCGTCACACTCACATATAACACTACCCAACTGTCATTCACCGATTTAAATGAAACTTGGCACACTAATAGAACTCTAAAAAATATTGAACCCCTATTTTTTCTTCTTCCGGAAGTTGCTTTTTAGGGGTACAAACCACCCCTGAAAGGTGGTAAAAGCAAGAATCGCCATAAATGAAATTAAATAATACCAAAATATTATGCTTTCAACATTGATTACCCAGGGGTTTTTGAGATCGCCAAAATCTATTTTCGGGGTCATTTTGGTCATGTGCACTTTTTTAAGGGGTTAAAAAGGGGATGGGGAGGATGAAATTATGATATTCAACTAAAATAGAGTTTTAGGTTTAAAACTAGTTACTCGAGGGTCGGCCTATGGATCTTGAGAACCCTGGTTCGATTCCCACAGTCGACATATAATTTTCATCACATTAAAATCTACCTCTGTGGCTTCCCCTCCACTAACATCTTTACGAGATTTGCTACGGCAGAGTGCCACACCCAGTAATGGGTAAAAGGCGTGATGATATGTTTTTATTTATTTTATTTATAATAATCATTAATCACATAGTACACACAAATAATAATAACAAATAATTATAGAATCGAATGTTTAAATTTAACAAAATACCAAAAAGTAGTAAAACCTCTTAACAAATCAATTAAATAATGTTGTTCATATACCGTGCAACAAACATCTGCTCATCGCAGCAACCATTTAACACATAACCACACCTAACCATCCAACCATCAACCATACACAACCACGGCGGCAGGCAACATAAAGCGGTAGCCACGAAGCCACTTTACACCGTAACCAATTAAAAACCTATTTTCAAGAATGCCCATCGCGGTAATTATTGTCTCAAATCGAGCCCGATCTCTGATCTATTATTCAGCAACATTGCGCTTCACAAAGCTTCCAAGAGATGGCGACACGGTAGCTAAGAGAAAAAATCGTTCTGTGATCGGTTGTAAAGCTTCAATAATGACCACCGATTTTATGCTACAAATTCAGCAGCAAAGAAATTAATTCTCTTCATTCTGGGAAGACGTACAATGGGTTGATGGCGGCCATGTTCTTGTTGTGTGTGTGTGTGTTCACTTGTTTATATGAAGATGTTGCGGGTAAGTCACGTGGTATGGAGTGATTATGGAGTGTTCTCACACTGAACGAATGTTTTTTTGCGGGGTTTCGGAGTTGCACCCGGTTAGTCGAGAGCTACCGCCCATTTCAAATCATTTGCTTACCGATACTGGGGAAACCAGTGCCTTTCAAACAAATTCGATACAACACTTTCATTACAATTTAGACCACCCATTAATAAATGGATTACGTGCGTGATTCAAAATAGAAAATGCACTCAGCTATGGAATTATGAACGAGACAAAAGACAGGATTATATTTAAATATTTTAAATATGAATCCATTATTTTTACAATTATGTATGAAAGGAATTATGAAGATAGTTGAAGCGAAAGTGGTGTGTCAGGATAGGAACGTTTGGCGAAGATTAACTGAGGGATGAATCTGATGAATAAAGACAAACGCAGGACAAATAATTTTAGATTCGTTGTTTAGTTATTTCTTTTGATATTTTAACTGCAATTGTGTAAAATGCATCAAGAAGCGCAGACAGACACTCTCTTCCTTTCTTACGAGTATCTTTTTATTTGTTCTTATAATAGAGTGTCTAACTGCAAATGGGCGGTATTCACTTTCAAGTCTTTTGATTCGATTTCTCTTTTTGCAATAGAATATCTATACTGAAAACATAATAAGGATAGTTTGACATCATCAAAAAATATAATTAGATAAATGACAGGGTGTTGCTACATTTGCAAGGTATATATATATATATATATATATATATATATATATATATATATATATATATATATATATATATATATATATATATATATAGTTTAAACTAATAATGGAAATTAATGACATATTTACTAATTTACCTCTCGTACAGCACTAAAGGGTGAAATCGGTTTATTATTTGTATATTCTTGTAATAAATTATGAAATGAAGAACCAGCAAATTACATTTCTTTGACAAATTTCTTTCCCTCGACATTGTTATAATACGAGACTATTGTAGGTCAAAGTCAAAGGTGCTCCTTGGTCAAAGACGTTAAACAGATTTTTTGGATATTTGTAACAATTGTTTATGAATTTGACAGATCAATGACAAAATTATGTGTCATGTGAACGTGCTAAATATAAAATAAATAATTATTTTTTTACTACTGTCAAAAAATGTTCATTTTATTTCACTAATATCAATACGCGAAGTACGTGATTTTTTTCATCATTTACATTACCATTACAACGCGTATTTTGCGTATTATTTTGCACTCTAGTGTGCAAAATGAGTATTTCGCGTACACTTCCAAATTATTTGTTGTCAGGTTTCATTAGTTACAACACATCAATAGTTTCAAATAATGTAAAGTTTATTTTACAATACGTATTTCGGTCGACTAGACCATCATCAGGTGAACAAGATCTTGTTCACCTGATGATGGTCTAGTCGACCGAAATACGTATTGTAAAATAAACTTTACATTATTTGAAACTAACCTAGTGTTTTTTAATTTAATTTTATTATAAAATGTTTCAACGAGAACCGACAGTTAAATCTATCGAATTTACATCAATAGTATCAAATTAATATTATTGTAGATTGTTTTCCTTCAATTTACTTAAATAAATCAAAAATTATTGTATTATTCTTTATTTACAGTTGTAGAAAAAATGTTATTTGTATTTCGTGGGCAAAATTCTTGTTTTGCGGTCTCGACTAAAAGTAACATTCTCACGCGCAACAAATATCACTCATTTTGCGTACTGAATACAAAAATAACTATTTTAATACATAAATCGATTGTAAATATAGTTGTTATTCAATATTCTTATATAAGATTTGTGTTTGAATGCCATGTTCTTGCAGCAGTTTTGGTACCGCTGGGTCAGTCTCACGTGCGCTAACACCTTTGTAGCTATTGAAGCTCGGCTGCATTATCGTTTGCTGAACGATTCCCATATTCAAAGCTATTTTATGGCTATCAGTATCAACAGAACAGACATGCCACCTTTACACTGACTCCATGCACTACACTCCATACACTCTTCCACTCTTCGTTTCGTTCTTCTCACTCCCACACTTTCAATTTAAACACTCAAAAACGGAAAACTATTTTATTTCGATTAAATCTCAGCACCACGCCGCTATAACAATGTATTACTCAATAAAACTTTTTCCGTACAAACAAATGCCAATTTCATTGCGAATGTATACACAATTGGCTTGGATTCAATTATTTTAGTTTTGTTTTCTCGTTTCCAACACCGTTCTATTGTTTAACAATCTTGCGAGTAATGCTATGGCGTGCTGACATATTTTACTTTTAATTAAAGAGCGACACGCGCAGTTTCACAAACGGAAACATATCTACATGGGAGGCATTTACATAATACTCTTTGTTTACTTCGTTCTTTCAATTGTTCAATTGAATATTGATCACTTTGATCATGCCATAATACTGAAGGTTTTCAATCGTACAATAATCATTGTGCGTTCTCATTTATGCAACCATTCTCAAATTCTCTTGGTGAGCTATGTTATTCTGATGCAATAGGAACCAGTGGCATGAAAAATAATAATTATTATTATTTTGTTTCGTTGTTTTCCACAGCACTCTCAATCCCAAATTGTTTTTATAAAAGCCATTTTTCGCATGTTTGTTACTCTTGCATAAAAAACAATTGAGCAACGAGTAGATACTCATTAGATGCAGTTTTTAAGACTTAACATATTTTGTATTTACACTTTTGGTCTAGTTTAATTAAGGAAGCAATAATCGTCATATTAAAAAAATTCCATTGTATTTCCTATATTACATATTTTAATTCTACACCTGGTACAGATAGGTGTCTCAGTGGTATCGAATCGACTTGTGGATTTGAGAACTCGGGTTCGATTCCCTTAGTGGAATAGAGTCGACTTGTCATTTTGAGAACCCACAACAGGCAAACAATTTTCACTACATTAAATCTACCCCTGTGGCTCCCTTCCACTAACATCTTTGGGAGCCGTGATTTGATGAATGGTAACCGCACTTCACTCGAAGGAATATGTCACTTACTGAGATCTGCTACAGCAGAGTAATGGGTAAAAGGCATGATGATATATTTAGTTATTATGACTGCCTATTTATAAAGTAATAAATACATGAATTTTAAAATAAAATGTTCAGTCTATAAAATATAAAGTACTCGTACAATAACATGTTCGGTTTAGTAAAGTTCCTGAACTGCCCGCTGTCTTGCAGCTAGCGTGAAGGAATCTGCGACCCGCGCTTACAATGCAAGAATGCAGTGGCGGCGGCGGCGGAGGCTGCACTCCACCGCCCGCCAGCCAAGATTACCCTAATCAAACTAATCGAAGATTTGTGTGCGCAGCCACATCGCATCGCACCGCGATCTAACGTGTTCCCATAACTATCAAGAGCTCTGCGGAGCCTGTTTGCTGTTTGTGTTGTTATGGCAACGACTGGAGAATATGCAAATTTGTGGGAATGTTGATTTATGCAGTTGGGAATGACAGGTGATTGCGATGCACTGTTTATGCTAAACAATTGAAGCTAATAAGAATATTGTTTATATCAGCATCAATAAGTTGCATATCTTTCATTCTTCGACAGATATTTGAAACTGGTGATTTTGCATTTAGCACTCTTTAAGACATTGTTTAATTAAACTGTTGTCCTTGAAATATTAAGACCCAGTTGCATAAAACGATGTTAAATATCCTTTTAGCTAACAGCATGTTACATTTTAACAATAGCCAAAATACTGATTATAGAACAAAACGAATTTGTTTGATATTCGTAAAAATTAGGATATTTAATTCCTAGCGAACATTTTTAGTATCATTTAATAGTCCTTTTAATTATTTATAATTATGTTACTAATGAAATAAAAGTATAAAAACTGCTTACAAATATTCATTTATTAATTAGTTATCATGTAGGTGCCTGATTTTTATTTTTATTTGAGTACCTAGTCTGATTTCGTATACGGTATTGAAAGAGTAAATTGTTGTGGGAGAAATTTGAGAAAAATGTATAGCAACACTTCTTTATAAATTAAATTTAGTTTTAACATAAAGTTATACAGGGTGTTTCACAACTTAGAGCAAAAAATTAAAAGGGTATATTCTGTACGACGTGCTGATCATGAAACAAACAGAATTTTTTTTAAATTCGAAAAATTAAGGCTTGTTAACCTAAAACATATTTTGTAGTACTGCACTGGATTCGCTTTCCTATTAAACACAAACAATGAAGTAGGTATCAACTGCGAAAGAATAATTACACAATTCAATTATTAACAGTTATTTATAATATAATTTAATTTAATTAATAACTTTAACATAATCATCCACCCAGTGGCAGTGGCAACGAAAAATTTTCGACTGGGAAACATGGAAAATAGTTTTGCGATTAAAAAAAATAATTGTTTCATGATCAGCACGTCGTACAGAATATACCCTCTAAGTTGTGAAACACCCTGTATATAATGACATAAACTTAACAATAACATCAAAATGAACTGTCAGTTAGACGCCGAAAACATGAATGGTAGAAGAAAGAATTCTGAATAGACTAAATGTGCAAAAGAAACGGTTAAAGAAAGGTCACATCAGACTTAATAGCATTAAAAACTTAAATATCTTAAAGACCAATAATAATTTTGCAACTTTGATTATCTCCAGTACAATGTATTTGGGTCTAGTCTCAATAAAAATGACAAATTTAGTAGTGGGAAACGTGTATGAAACACGGTTGCGCAGCACTGAAAAAGTCCAACGGCTATCGATTTTATTCGAAATACATTGACACCGTCAAACAGTGCACAACAATCTTGTAATCATAATTACAACATTAAACAACATCAACTCATAAAACAGCACCATTCATAACACAACTCTACAACACACGACAATCCACAATCAGTACATCTTCGTCTAACATTCATTCCAATCAATGCCATGGCGTACGTCGTAACTTACCGCCAGTGTTCAATTGTTCGCGACCCGCGGACAGAGACTGTGAATTATTGTCGCTTTATTTACTTTAATTAAATAATAAATAACATAAATCAAAATACAGTTGGTTAATTAGAAACAAGATTGTGACAGTTGAAACACGCTGACGGCGAATGCGACTGTCAACTTCAGATTCGAATTGCGGAACCTGACCGGTAATTTCGCCAGCGGTTATAACCGGTTCCTGATTGAAAGCTTCACTTCATTTCGATTTGTTGATGATTAAAAATTGATTATTGGAAACTTACAGGCGTATTCGATTCAATGATCTTGACATAAAGAATTAAACCATAATAATATCGCTTGATATAAGTATTATTTTCGGATATTTTTTTTGCATATTGATCATGAAAATTGTCTTTTTAACGAAAAATAACATATATTTTCAAAATAGTGAAAAAAGTAAATAATATATTCTCATTTGTTTAAATTTACTTTTTCTCGATTAATATTTGGATATCTGTCAAAACAATTCTCGTTGGTTTAATTAAAGTTTTACAAGCCTATTCAGAAACAAATATATAAACAATGTTTAAAATAGACAACGTTGATTAAATTTTTGTTCATTCAGAAACATAGTAACTATGTATTTAAACAGTGTTTAAAATAAATAGGGTTTAAAATAAGAAGGCGAAAAAAATACGAATTGGGACACAAAAACAATGATTCTATCTGTCAATGTCACTTTTGTACAGGTTAAAAATTAATACGTAGTAAAAGGAAATTTAGGTACCTAATTTTAAATGTAATTGCTCATCCTTATACAAAAATAAAAAAAATGGACAACAATAAAAAAGAAATTGATCAGATAATTGGAAGTAGGAAGAAAAAAAATATTTATTAGAATAATGCAAAGAAAAATTCATGTTGGGATTCAATTTATCAAAATTTTTCATCTAAATTCGGGCATAAAAGAAATTCGGGGAAAATTAAACAGGAGTGGAGAAGAATTAAATTAGGAGCCATAAAAAGAGTTAATACAGTGTGTAATAATTATAGTATTATATTTATTTATTCGGGACATTGTTAGTTGAGAAAATCCATGTGAATCTGCCGCATCATTCTGATACTACCCTCTTCCAAAATAATGCAGAACAGAGAGTACTTGTAATTTGGAACTTATTGGTCTGCCTCTAAACGTTGTCGGTTTTATTTCTTCCTCAATTAAATTGCATATAAAATTTGCCCCATGCTTCGAAAATCTATATTTTTCCATAGTTTTATCACTATAATTTTGAAAAAAATATTTTCTGTCTTACTACAGTCTAAAAATTTGCGGATGTTCAATACAAATAACTTCCCGAACTTCTTCAATATCCTCAAGAACTTCATCAATGTCACTCATTTTAACAAATTTAAACTACTCTACTACGTTGTTTAAATTTGTATGTTTAAATTGCTATTTAGTTTCCGGTTGAATAAATTCAAATTCAAATTAAGATATTTTTCCTATGCTATTTAAAGTCGACAATTACGTTCACATTTGTAAAAATTGTTATTAAAAAAAAAATATCTACATTAAGCATTAAATTCGATTTAACGATTGCTAAACATTTTGCAGATTTTAATTATTATTATATTTATAATGCCTGTTTTGAACTATTTATGTTTATACCTATGATAATAATTTGAAAATAGTTGAAAGTGATAAAAAGTAATAGTTCATTTTTGTAATTCATAATATTAAAATGTTTGCATGTATTCAATCAATTTTTTTGAATTGAATTGTTCGGTGTCTATAAAAATAGACTCATACAAATGTCCTTGACCCTAAATCTACCAATTTCAGTTCACTACACCCAAGTACCACAAAAAACCCACTTTTTCATCAGTGGTTACCGTCACTTAGATCGTAATATCATCTTCCGAACAAATGAGACGCATACATACGCACACTGCATAACAGACACACGTCCAATGCTTCTTTCCCTGTCTCGCTCATTGTCAGGGGCGGGACGTGCGTCGTAGCCTCAGGGGGCAGCACGTGGACCAGGCATGCGTACTGCGTTGTGATTGGCGGAGAAATTGCGATGGGCGGAGCATCTCATTGCGAGATAGTTTTATTTGCGATTAATTTTTTCGTCGCTGTTTATTTCTAGGGAAGGGTTGGTATTAATGTTCTGCAAGGCCTTGGCTGAGACTCTAGTGCTTTTTCAGTCTGTTACGTTGGCACGTCTTGCGGGGGAGTGCACGTAAAATTGACGGATTTTATTGTCGAAAGTTTTAGGGTGTTCTGTATTGTTACGGCAGGAATTTTCGCCGGCAGTTAGAGTTTTGGAAACTGCTCTACAATGTCGACACTTTGGAAAGAGAGCGAAAGCGATACGAAGCTCGCCTGAGCTTTCACTGCATTTTCACGCAAAATATGACACACATTTTTCAATATACTACTCCACAAGCTAATCAAAGAAATCTATTTTGTTTTTCACAAAACTAATTAGTAGAATTACTTACTGAAATTTTATAGTCCGTCAGTACGGTGGTGTGGATAGCAATACTGAATTCGAATCCGGAGATCCCGAGTTCGAATCTCACTCAAGCTAAAAATTATATGAACTACCACACTGCGGTTCGGTAAATGCGAACCCTGTACTGTAATTGGGATTAAATTCCTGTTGTACAGAGTAACTAATAAATAAATAAATTATGGGGAAGGTGGCTCAGTGGTATCGAGTCGGCCTGTGGTTCTTGAGAACCCTGGTTCGATCCCCACAGCCAAATTAAATCTACACCTGTGGCCCACTAACATATTTGGGGCCCGTGATTTCACGGCTGGTAACAGCACTTCACGCGAAGAAATGTATCACTTTAAGCGGCAGAATGCTACACCCAGTAATTGGTAAAAGGCGTGATGATATATTTATTTATTTTATAAATTAAGACAAATGAATAAACAATAGCAAATACTCATAAAACCTCGAGCGCTTTTGGTTTGTACTTTATATTTTCAAAATGAACAAATCTAAGAAAATCTTTAAAATATATATATATTAAATAAATAAATATGTATATCATTAAACCCTGTTTCCATTTTACTGGGTGTGGCACTCTGCCGAAGCAGATCTCGGTACACGATATATTTATGCACGTAAAGTACGGTTACCAGCCGTCGAATCACGAACCCACAGATATTAGTGAAGCCACAAGGGTAGTTTCAATATGGTAAAAATTGTTTGTCGGCCGTGGGAATCGAATCCGGCTTCTCAAATCCACAGGCCAATTCGATAAATAAATAAATAATAATAATAAATTATTTTAAAAGAAGATATGTAGAAATTACATGTGCGAATAATTTTAAGCTTTATTTACAAAAAACTGAGGGTTTGATAATGGGCCAGTGGTACCACAACTGTATTGATGAACTTTTGTAAATTTAAGAACAAATTAAAATAAATCCTAATTTGATTTAAAAGAACATTTTTGCGAAATTATTATCGTTTATCACATAATACGTCACGTGTTTTTTAGATTTGTTAGCATCCTCCCTCACCCCTTGTCAAACAATATCGCACACCGTTGCTCCCTTCAACCCTTGTGTTGTGTAACAAAAATACAAACTCAATTTTCAAAGCATATAATAACTGAACAAATTGCACATGAATTGCCATAAATTTAATGATTATATTCGTTTTTTTTTGTTTTCTTTATATTTGACTAAACGTTAAGATTCTTAATTATTTTTAATGTTTATATTTTAACAGCCTGTATGACAAAAGTCGCCATAATATTTTCGCAGCATTTCACAAGCGAAAAATTTTAATACAATTTATATGACTGCGTGACGTATTTTGCAAATGGCTCCTAAATAATAACATTTTAATAATTTTGAATATAGTTATGCTATTGTTTATTTAACCGATTTTTCAACTTTTTTGTAATATTAATATGGACAGGTTAAAATTCAGGAAGCAGAAAACAATTGCAATGTTAAAAGAGGGTTCTAATTTGATTTTAAGATAGGTGAAGTAATATTAATTTTGATAAGTTAGGGGTGCTTAAAATGTTTGTAACATTGTACCACATCCCACTTGCTAGTAAATCACGCGAGCAAATTTGAAATCGTCCATTTAACGCTTTCAAGAATCAATCAAGCTGGTCACGCAAAACAAGTCACAGTCGAAAGAGAAGCGCAACGAAACAACATCTCGCCTTCCAGACTCATCTCGTCTACATCCACCTGGACGTAGACTATTTATGTAGACTTTTATGCTCTTTGGAGCATGGCTTTGTGCTGCACTGCAAGAGGTTAATTTTACGATCCAATCCCAATGTCATGAACTCTAATCACCCGGGCAGTAAAGGTCAGTTTCGCGTAACGAGTTTGTCATAACTTACGTGGCTAGTTTGCGAAGCCCTGGTGTTATTTTATTGTCCTGCGTTTAAAATTTGTTGCAGTTTTGACATTTTTTATTATCGCATTTTTTTGCCCGTAAGTATAATGGCCCTTGTCAGCAATTTACACTTCTGATGAGAGAATTTTATGAATATTTATTTTTGTAACTATACTTTTGACAGGCCTTCACTGGATTTCGTAATGATTTTTGCGTTTTAATATTTCTTTTGCCAACTGTAACTAAAGGCACACACAACTTTGTTGTTGCACATATATTTCGGTAAATTGCAATTTTTATTTATTTATTTATTTATGTTACGTTGTACAACAGGAATTTAATAATAATAATAAATTTATTGGTCACATATTTATGGGGTAGGTGGCTCAGTGGTATCGAGTCGGCCTGTGGATCTTGAGAACCCTGGTTCGATCAACACAGCCGACAAACAATTTTCACCAATTTAAATCTATCTCTGTGGCTCCCCTTCCACCAACATCTTGGGGGCCGTGATTTGACGGCTGGTAACCGCACTTCACGCGAAAAAATATATCACTTACCGAGATCTGCTTAGGCAGAGTGCCACACCCAGTGATAGGTAAAAGGCGTAATGATATATTTATACGGTGGTGTGGATAGCGTAATGGAATTCGAATCCGAAGATCCCGGGTTCGAATCTCACTCAAGCTAAATATTATATGAACTACTACACTGCGGCTCGGTGAGTGCGGACCCTGTACTCATCGTTGGAACATAACATAATAAAATAAAATTAAGCAAGAGCTGTAAAATAAAAATTAAAGAATTCTTCCAGAGAGTAGAAGCAATATTCTTGCAGAAAATATTTCATTTTTAATTTAAATGTTTTACTATCCAAAATAGATAACGAAATTGGTAAATGATTATATAGATCTAGGTTTACTGTATTTCTAGCTGAAGTCTCAAATTTAAAACGATTTTTTCGTAAGACATTGACAGATCTCGTATTGTATTGATGAGCTTCGCCATTTTTTGACATACAGGTTCATGTTCTTATGAATATACACTTCCGTCTCTAATGCCTATGGCACACTGGTCGAAGAGCGTCGATGAGCATCGATGAGCTCTTCGATGAAACAACAGAACGCACCTGTCATCGACGAAAATTAGAGGCTCCTCTATTTCCATCGAAGAGCTCATCGATGAAACAAACGTATCTCATTTCACTCGTATCTTTTGTGTCTCATTTCACGTTAGCATATTTTTGAAATTTAGTGTTTCTTTCTCAACTTTAGAAGCTTTTATTGTTTGTCAATGAAAGCTGCGTTCTGTTGTTTCATCGAAGAGCTCATCGATGCTCATCGATGCTCTTCGACCAGTGTGCCAATATAAATGCATGGCAGTGGTAAAATTTTAAGATCTTTGAATAATCCCAATTACAGTAAAGGGTTCGCACTCACCGAACCGCAGTGTGATAGTTCATGTAATTTTTAGCTTAAATGCTTTTATACAAAAGGTCAAATTCAATGACGTGTTTGTCATCCAATGTAACTAATTCTAAATTATCAAAGTTAACAGAGAAAACATAACTAATTCATATATTCCTGTCAAATTTCTATCTGAATATCTAAAACCATGCATTTATTAAATTCAACAATGACAATATATAAAGTTGTGTCATTACCAAGAAATAAAATGATGCTACACACCTTCAACAATAAACAAACGAATCCAATCCCCAACAAATGTATTATGACACCGGTGATACATAGTTGAGGCCGCACGCATACTAAAAAATGCATGAAGCCAGTAGCCGTTATCAGATTATCGCGATATGAACTGTAGCTACACTATATTGGAATGTGGGTGTATTCTTTTAAGACTAGCAGATCAGTAATAACTGATATCGTGTATAAAAATTGTCTTCAATTTGTTTTGTCACGTTTCCAACGCCTACGCGATGGACAAGAATTGTTTTTAACTGTCACAATTTATATGAGTTATATTTTTGGACAATGACGTCTTTTACACAAGAAAATCAAAACATATTTATTTATAATCATTAGGATAATTGGATTATGTCATTTTTACATACATACATACAGGATGTTTCTATATCTCTGCACGAAACTTTAATGACATATATAATTTGATATACTAATTATAGAACTAAAATATTTTAGGGTATTTCATTCGTAGTGAACATTTTTAGTGACACTGGTTTAATAGTACATTTAATTATTTATAATGAAATAAAAGTATAAACACTGCCTACAAATAATCATTTATTAATTTGTTATTATGTAGGTACCTGGTATAATGCCTAATTTTTTTTTAATCAAATGTACTATTGAACCATTGTTACTAAAAATGTTCGCTAGGAATGAAATACTCTAATTTTTGCGAATTTAAAAAAAGAATCTATTTGTTCTATAATCAGTAGATCAAATTATATATGTCATTAAAGTTTCGTGCAGAGGTATAGAAACATCCTGTATATATACTCATCCTGACATACGTTAACAAGCTCTTTCATTCCTCACACCCGAAATCCATCATCTCGCAACAAACCTTCATTCACATCCATCCATTCCTGTACATCTGTTTCATAAATCTTTCACTTACGCCCACTCCTCTAACAACGAGTATATAAAGAAATGAAGGTAGCATCTCCTGCGCTTGTTTCAAAGTAAATTTTACATAATTGTATAGTAAGAACTGAAACTGAATCAAAAAGATAAGGAAGGAAGGGAACGTCCCTCTGCGTTTGTTTTTGAAAGTGAATTAGACAAATGTGTGAAACACTCTATGTAAGAACAGTAAATGAATCAAAAGACAATATTTTTAAATTAAAATAAAACTTCTGTTTTACCATTACTTGACTACTAGAAGAAATATATTTATTAATATCTTAAATCATTTCAATGAATTTAATCAAATTTTATAAGAAAAAAAATGTTACGCGCATGATTTAGTATAAATCTTAAATTCATTTGAAAAAAAAACCAACCTATTTACCAAAAAGTTAAAGAAAAAAATTGTATAAATAAGTTCTGACTATTTGTTGTGTAACAAATATTTAAAGTATTTTTACTAATAAAGATAATGGAAGTTCAAAATCAATTGGTTTTAATTCAAAGTGAATCATTATCTTATAAATTTAAAAATAAGTTGAAGTTGTGACTAATTAGCGCATGACACAAGTAGATCCTATGTCGGTAGGAAGTACATTCCGGAGCACCAGGGCGCAAAATCACCACTTCATCGGGAGAAACACAGCGTAGTAAGGGTGCGATACGTCCAACCCTTTAATTAATCCACGGGGCTAGATTGGTCGGGCGCGGCCGACGCTTGCGCGCCCTCTGGACCAACCCTTGCTGCTGTCGCACCCTGCGTCCCTCAGTCGAGTTAATTAACAGCGCTCATTAGCCGACGGGTCGCGCGCGCTCATTGGCTAGCGACGGCGTAGCGACGCGAGCGGCGGGTCAGCGAATCAATGAAACTGTTTGGATTTCCGGACGATTCCGCCCCCGACCCCCCGTGTCGCGACGCTTAGCGCCGCCGCCGGGAAATGATCTGTGAGAGAGCGGACAGACAAATGACGGTTGTAGAGAAAGGAAAAGTTGATAATATTACGTTGGTTTCAATTTGAAAACAAATCTTAAGTATACTAGAATTTGTAGCATATAATAGCATTAGAAATTAATTGTTTATAAGTATTAATAACCAATTGATATAACGAAAAAATATGAAATCTTGCACCCACAAATACTTCTAAAAACATCGTTGTCATAGTAACAAAGTCGTAATTGCGTTTTATATTCAATAATTATATCACAAGTGCAAGGCAAATACCTGAATATTTTCTCGAGTGCACGAACGTGCACGAGCGAAAATATTCTGATTGTATTTGACTTGCACGAGTGGTATATTGGTAGAATATTTCCCGAGAAAAAGTTCACATTCGATATTTTAAATTATTTTTATTATAATTTAATAATAATTTAAACTGTCATATAAACGTCAGTTGTCAGATCATAACACTTGATAAACGTCCAATGCAATTTTAGATAAAAAATATATATTTATTAAGTGGTGTAAGCAATAAAACAATTTTCTTAGAAACGTTATTAAACAAATGTAAATTTTTCATTAGTGTTGTCAAATTGACATATTCGAGTATTGCACTTGTGCAAATACCCGGGTATTTGCACAAGTGCAAATATTCACTGATATTCGATTGTGATTGGTCGAAATTTAAAAAATACTGTAACCTGATTGGTTGCAATTTTTCGAGTGAAATATTCAAATATATATTATAACAAGTAGTATGAAAATTGCTGAAAATATTTTGACATAAATTGTGAGTTGTGTTTCCTATTTCCATAACAACGAATGTATATTTATGTCAAAATATTATCTGTCAATTTTCATACTACGAGTTGTATTCGGCTTGAGAATTTACCAAACAAGAGTTAATTAACAAGAATAGTTAGGTATTTATTTACTTATTACAGTTATGAAAATTTTGAATATGAAATGTACACTGAACAAATGTAGAATTGACGTTTATGAAAATATTGAAAATATCATTTATTTTATTCGTAACCAAGGATATTATTAACAGTGGTATTTCCGATATCAATTTCACTAGTGATGAATTGCCGACGAAATGTACATTTCATTGGTTCATTTTCAACAAATTCGTGATCCTATTGGTTGACAGTGACGTGTGCTGAATTCTCAACAAACTAAAGTCATTGCTACCGTCAACAATTTTATTTCAATTGTAATTTTGATGTTATTTCTGATAATTTTTTAATCGTTATACAATTATAACAAATACAACACGGGTGTTCAAAATTATCATTATCGTCCTTCAATCTCGTGGTTTTCTAAAATAATACGTTTCGTGGCAACAAACAAAATAATTTTGAACACACATGTATTGTCCAAGCTATTTCAAAGTTATTGCAAAAAAATTTAAGGGTATATATTATTTGATGTACTGATTACAATGGGGTAGGTGGCTCAGTGGTATCGTGTCGGCCTGTGGATCTTGAGAACCCTGATTCGATCCCCACAGTCGACAAACAATTTTCATCAAATTAAAATCTACTCCTGGGACTGCCCCTTCGCTAACATCTTCGGCGGCCGTGATTTGACGGCTGGTAACCGCACTTAACGCAATGAAATATATCACTTACCGAGATCTGCTTCTGCAAAGTGCCACACACAGTAATGGTAAAAGGCGCAAAAAGAATTTTACAGAAATTCACAAAAATAATTGCACATTACTTGAAGCAAATATTTTCGTTCCACTGATCTGATAGGTTACAGTAATGAATAAAAATTAGTATACATTAAAATTTATTTTATTTAATTGACTTTTGTAAGTTCTTAATTTTTATTCATTGTTGTAATCTATCAGTCCAGTGGCACAAAAAATGTTAGGACCAAATAAAGTGCACATATATTTGCGAATTTTGAAACAAAATCCTTTTACATTGTAATCAGTACATCAAATATAACTTTCATTTTTTACAATAATTATGAAACACTCTGTATATGATTATTTGTCAGTTTGTTGTTCGGAAAGTAATAACGTGAACATCAGCACTTTACAAATAAATTGTACCTAGATTTACTTGCATTTTTGTTTTACCTGTAGCTATAGATAATTTAGAAGAATCTGATTATGACGTCGTCGATAATATGTGCATCCTTATCGCTGTCAAATTTTCTTAAATTATTTTAGAAAATAATACATAACTAAATATTTTATTAGTATAATTGAAACATTTTTCTTTTAAGTTTGGCAAAATTGTTAAGCAGATATATACATACATAACATCACGCTATATCGCATTAAATGGGGCAGCACGAACCCCTGAAACATTCACAGAACATTCTCATCCTGACACACGATACTTGTTTCGACCACATTAACACTTCCTCCATACGAACTTTCTTTCCTCACAACCAAAATCCATCCATTCGCTCCTGTACACCTGTTTCGGAAATCTTCACTTACGCCCACTTCTCTAACAACGTATCTATAAAGAAATGAAGGCAGCATTGTAATCTACATATCTTTGATTGTTTCTCAGTTAAAATACAAATACCTTCGTTTCTTATTTGATTAAATCTTAAATGAAATGAATTCGATAGTCCTAAACTTGAGTTTATTTTTATTCTGAGCAAAAAATGTCTCGAATTACAAGTTCGTTAAACGAATTCCCGCCTCTATAAATCTGATTGTGTGACCGATTTTACTTCAATAATTAACGCAACCTCAAGTAAAGCGTGAAGTACTGGCACATTGACCAGGAGTATATCACAGCGGCCCATTTAATTCATGTTCGCGGTTTCCAATTTGCCTCTGTTTGTCGTGACGAGCAGTGTTGAACTGAGCTGCAACGTTCTGTGATTTGCGGCTGGCGTAAATCGCAATTACGCAAATGTCATAATTTGCGGATTTTTCTCAAAGAACCGCAGTGGCTTTCAGGCTTTCGTAAGCCTGTCTGTCATTGGTTAATATGAATATTCATTTGGGTTTAATCTCCTTGTCTCAAAAATTATGTTTCGTAATGTAATTATTAATATTATTACATAAATTTATATTATTTATTCATGCATCTAATAAATTTTGCAAAACAGAAAATTAATCCCAATTATAGTGAGTCTACAGCGTTTTCTGAGTTTCGAATTGTACACAGATGTAGCAAGTTTATTTAAAAGTAAATATGAAATAAGTTTGAAAATCTATGAATTCTCGCATGTGCTACCATGACAATCTTATTTTGTTGTTGTTGTAAGACGTTTATCAATTAATTAAGGAAATTTGCTTCAAATATCTATAGATATTTAGTTCTTTGAATTCTGATGTACTTGAATTTTCTTTTCTTTAAGTAACGCAAAAGCGTTATCGAGGAGAAATAGTAGATAAATATCGATCTTACTCTCACTCTCGTATGAAATTTACTCAATCTCGTCTTGTTTTCACGCGAGAGTCTCGCTATAATTAAAACTAAATAAAAATTGTAACGTAAATTTACTTACATATGTATATTGACTAACTGAATTCAAAGTTTAAAAAAATGTAATTGATATCGAGTCGGCTTGTGGATCTTGAGAACCCTGGTTCGATCCCCACAGGCAACAAACAATTTTCACCAAATTAAATCTATCCCTGTGGCTCCCCCTCCACTAACATCTTACGGCCGTGATTTGACGACTGGTAACCGCACTTCATGCGAAGAAATATATCACTTACCGATATTTGCTTACGGCAGAGTGCCACACCCAATAATGGGTAAAAGGCGTGATGCTATATGTATATTTATTTTATAATTTGTTTATAAGTTAATTGAAGCACGAGAAATTAAATGCAGTTGTGCTCATCTTCATATCTCGTTTAGTTTTTGAGGTATAACCTCGGGAATGGGAAAATTTTATAAAATATTTTTTTTTATTCTGCGTTTCCGACGGCTATATCTTAAAAATTAAACAAGATATGTAGATGCTTTCAATGGCATTGAATTCTCCGTGTCCACATTTTTAGCTAATTTGAAACAAATTATTTTTTTTAATTCGATTTTTTTCGATTTTAAGCCAATTTCAGATTGTTTTCTCTAAACTTCTTTCTAGTAGGAATATAACAAAAAGTTACATAGGCAATAGGCATGTATTTTAAACCGCTGAATCCAATTTTGAAGTTTTCAAGCGCATACGTTTTCCTGCTTTTGAGATATTGATCAAAATTGTTTTATGACAAAATATTGGCGAACATTTTGAAAAATTAAAAACTGCTGAAAATTTGCTTATAAGTGAATCGAAGCATGAGAAATTTACTGCCGTTGAGTGCGTCTTTACATCGTATTTAGTTTTTTATATATATTGCATATGTAAAGAGTAAAAATTTGTAAAAAATCTATTCTCAAACAGCTAGTTTCAATCCTTGGTATATTATTTTGTGCTGTGTAAATTTGTCTACAGTGTAATCTCTCGCTCGTAATAAATGTTTAAATCGATAAAACATTCTTCAAGTGTTTAATTTGCTCAGAAAAACATAAAATTTGATATGGCAAAAAAATCCTGTGCCCATGGTTATCAATGCAGTGAATGTCAACAGTAATTTATTTCTGCATGTTGGTAACAGTGAATATTTCGGTGCCTGAGATCGAAATCAAATCCACCTGGAACTTTATCACCCGTTGCAATTATCATAAAAATTTTAATTACTAAATTTCTGTCAACTTGTAATGCGTTTTCTCGTTTTCATTTGTTTTACAGATGAAGTATCGATTATAAAGCTACACTCACTTACAAAAGCAGAAATGGATTCTGATATCTGTTACACGTAAAGTATTGGATTTTAATTTGAAGATCAATTAAATTCAATTAGTTACGAATGTACAGCAGTTAATAAAGTCCATATTCTCCCGTTACTAAATGCTGAATAAACGAAACAGGAGTACTACAGTTGTCGAAATGTCAACATTAAAATTGCAACCAGTTATGGAGTAAATACAAGCAATTGTGACATGAATTGAAAATTGATAACTGACAGCTTAAGATTGCTTCAGGGACTTTTTGTTTTTCTCTTTGCTGTGTAACGAATTCACTTGTTTCACGTCAATTGTTTTGATTCTCATTATTGGAACTGTTTAATTTGGCCTCGTTTCTTTTATATTTACAAGGAATGGAATTTCTGGAATGAAGAATTCTTCCAAAATAATAAGGAATCATTGATGTTTAAAGTGACAGACATTTCGTGTGTCAATCTTGGCGACCCTTTCCGCTTTCGGTTACTGGATCATTATATGTAATTAATTTATATGTTAATTACAACTTTTATATTTATTTATTTATTTTTCTACTTCCGTTAGGAAATAGACGTTTTATTTCACTTATTTGAGTTAGGTAATGAACTGCATTATTTAACTAGTGAAATAATGAGGTAACATATCAACAGATATCTTGGTAGACGAATTCTAATGTGTTATTCTTTTATTTTTTGAATTTATAACTGTCATTAATATGTAAAAATTTCATAATTTCAAAAACGCTCTTTCGTATTTATTAGAACGGAAGTAGAACAAATATTGTATGAAACTAGTTTCATAAATAGCTATTATGTTACGCTGAACAACAGGAACTTAATCCCAATTACAGTACAGGGTCCGCACTCACCGAGCCACAGTGTGGTAGTTCATATAATTTTTAGCTTGAGTGAGATTCGAACTCGGGATCTCCGGATTCTAATTCCGTATCGCTATCTACCCCACCGTAATGACAGACTATTATTATTATGCTATTGTGCTCAACATGAACTTAATTCGAATTATAGTACAGGGTTTGGACGAATCGTGCCACTGTGTTGAGCGGGATTCGAACTCGGGATTTTCGGTTTCAAATACCGTAACCCTAACCACATCACCGTAATGTCGGACTTAATATTTAATAATTATTTTAGACATAATAAAAAAAATGTAATGGCACTTTTTATGAGGGAGTATGGTGGTGTGGGTAATATTGCGGAATTCGACTCCGGTGATCTCAAGCTCGAACCCCATTTAAGCTGAAAATTATATGAACCCTCACACTGCGGTTAGGTGAATCCGGAGCCTGTACTGTAGTTAGAATTAGGTTCTTGTCGTAAGTGTAACATAAATAAATAAATTCGATAGATTTAACTGTCGGTTCTCGTTGAAACATTTGATGGAGTTTTTTAATTTTTAAATAAAATGTTTCAACGAGAACCGACAGTTAAATCTATCGAATTTATTAAACAGGCAAGTGAAGCCAAACTAGCTGTCATGTACGTATTGTAAAATAAACTTTACATTATTTGAAACTAACCTTGTGTTTTTTAATTTATTTCCAATTTGATGGAGTTTTTTAATTTTATAAATAAATAAATAAAATAAAATAAATATATCATCACGCCTTTTACTCATTACTGGGCGTGGCACTCCACCGTAACAGATCTCGGTAAGTGATATATAGTAGTCGCTGGGATCAAAACTAAATTCACAAAATAATTTTGTAATTTTAACTTTTTGATAGCTACTCAAAATTGACAATTTACAAGTAGATGTATATAATTTATAACATATTTTCAATTACTGTATTTTCATATGAAACAAGGTTTCAATATTTATTCAATTATTTCAGAAAATTTATAAGCTTGCAATTGCTTTATCATGTATTAGAAATTAATGAACGAACAATGTTCAGACTTGCGCACACGGCAAGTGCCCGATGTTGTTAGTCTATTGCAGTGTCGAACTGTGGACAGTTTTATATGAAATTTTGTTTTAATTTTGTGAGTTTTTGTGATTGTGATAGTGCCAGTGTTCAGTTTAATGGGAGCCACGAGAAAATAGAAGCAATCAAAGGTATTTACATTGTTTGTTTATAATATTGTACCTATAATCATAGAATAATTAGGTTATCTAAACATTAAACGTCAAAACTCAAACGTAATTAAGATGTACTATGTTGTCGACTGATATTTACACAATTATAAATAAATACAATAAATATATCATCACGCCTTTTACCCATTACTGGGTGTGGCATTCTGCTTAATATATCTCGGTAAGTGAAATATTTATTTGTGTGAAGTACGGTTATGGAGGTATCAAGTCGGCCTGTGGATTTGAGAACTCGGGTTCGATCCCCACAGTCGACAAACAATTTTCACCAAATTAAAATTTACCCCTGTGACTCCCCCTCCACTAACATCTTTGGTTCCCTTGATTTTACATCTGATAAATGCACTTCACGCCAAGAAATATATCACTTACCGAGATCTGCAACGGCAGAGTGTCACACCCAGTAATGGGCAATAGATGTGATATATTTATTTTAATTTAAAATTTCACAATTTGATTTCCTAAATAAAACAGACATCCAATAGAAGAAATTAAAATACATTATTTTTTCTCTCTTATACTATTGCAACTCTCGCCTTCGGCTCGCGCTGCAATTACCGTGTTCGAGTAACAAAGAATCACTTTACGCTCTTAATACACAAATAACTATTTCGTTTTCTTATAAATTGTACAAAATATTAATTTGTCAAATAGTTGTATGTGTCCACAAAACTGTGGACAGAAGTTATTTTATTTATTTTATTTTATCAAGTAGCTTATATTTGAACCTTTAAAAAACAATCGAATTTTTGAGATATATGTAAGTGGAAGCGAGCTTTGAATGCAAGACTTCTTTCTATCTTGACATGTAAGTTTTGTCTATTGAGCTATATTTGACTGTTTGCATAACATTGAGATCTTCAATTACAGATCTTCAAAAACGAAGTACATTAGAAGAAGTAGTAATAATAGTATATTATGTTACTAGGAGTAGAAAGCAGTCTTTTTTATTGAGCTCAGATGTTTGCGGCCGAGGCGTGTAGCCGAGGCGATGCACACTGAGCGAAATAAAAAAGAGCATTCTACTTCGAGTAGCATATACTATTTTTTCTTCAAGCATTCTAACGTAAATTTAAAGAATAAAATATAAATTATTTAATTTTTTTCCCTAACTCGCTTTATTAACAGTTATGTTAAATGTACAGTTTTCTATTTTACAATT
Organism: Pterostichus niger; assembly: GCA_947425015.1. Lineage (NCBI taxonomy): Eukaryota > Metazoa > Arthropoda > Insecta > Coleoptera > Carabidae > Pterostichus > Pterostichus niger. The sequence continues at coordinate 7,079,328 of OX380336.1, read as the reverse complement.
TTGAATATTTAAACCACTACTGGCAGTATTTGTATCGATAGTTCCAATATCCTAATAGATAGAAGCTGTATAAATTTTATTGTTTATTTCCGTACCTTGATTACTTCCAAATGTAACAGATATGTTGCAAGTCATTTCTGTCGAAGTATCAAATAACTCAATATTTTCAAAAATGCTATTAGTTTAGTGTATTTACATATGTTTACGTTATGTTTGATATTTAATTCAGCCTTAATCATTGAGTAAAGTAAGTTAGCATAACATTCTCAGAGAAATTCTTCACATTTTGTTCTCTAGTCCAATTGACAAATCTCTCATAAGCGAAATCATAAACCTTACGTGATTTTTCAGGAATCAATGTTTGAATGACTGACTTTGCGATTTCTGCTATTGCTGGAGGTGTAAATTGCATTTCATCCACTTCTTGAGACATTTTTTTTGTGAAACAAATAACGATATTTATCACTACTGGCTGTCAGTCAGTTAACCTCACTTCACTTCAGTTGCCAACATTAGATATTGAAATTATCGTACGGAACACTCAAAATTATGGGTTGTGACTCCTAATTATGTTCACGATATTTTTTTTATATATATTTTGTCATTTTAAGTACGCTGTACGATAGTAACTTACAATACAAATTCCCCTAATTATGCTACATGTATGATAATTATCGTACGATTGGTAACGTTGACCCAGTAGCCGGGCTGCCCCTAGCAAGTGCTGCTGCCTGTGGTATATTTTATAACTAACATTATTGTACTAGTACAATAATGAATTTCATTATTGTACTAATAACATAATGACTTAGTTCTACATAGTGTGTGTAGTAGCATAATATGAATATTGTTGTATGCTTGAAGAAAAATAATATTTTTTAAAGTTTTTTTAAGAAATGCATTAATCTTGAAGTAGGTACCAACCAGCAAATACTTTTAATTGCTTTTGAAATCAGTAAGAAAATTCCAATACAATTCCAATCGCACATCGTTCACCTATCACCTCCACGCACCTAATTAGGGAATCTAGTTATTGAAGTGCAAGCGCAAGACGCAAGTCTTGAAGACTATGCACGTAAGACAAAGACAACAACACCTCCCAACACTCGGGCGACTAGGGTTGAAGGCCACTTCACACTTCGGCTCGTAGCTAATTTGTTTTCAAATAAAGCTACAAAAAAGACGCGCAAAAAATCAGTCATTAAATTAGTTCGCTAAGTGGATAGCTTTATGATTTGCTGCAGGCGACCAGACAAGTTCTGGACGTTTGTAACACGTGTGTGGACGTGTGTGTGGTACACCAAGACCGACTACATTCCGGTGTGAAAACTGGTGAAATATGATGGCGGTATAGGCCTTTCAAAGACATTTGAATCTTAATATGCTTAGAAAAAGTCAAAACTACAAACTATAACTTTCACTCAACATTTATCCATTTGATTCATTCTGAAATTATTCGTCGCCAATAATTATGTATTTAAGTAGAGAGAAAAGTGATACATTTCTCACCAAGTTGAAAACAGGATAAACGCAAGTTTGTTCATCTCAAATTACATTATATTTCTAAATTGGAATACCAAAAATAGAACCCTCAAAAGAATTCCAAGAAATTATTAATGCAGCTTCAGCAGCTGTTCTTAGGTTTTTATTTATGTCATTGTATTTTACATATACCGGGTGTAGAATTGAAATATGTAACATAGGAAATACAATGATACTTTTTGAATATAATGATTGTTGCTTCCCTAATTAAATTAGACCAAAAGTGTAAATAAAAAAAATGTTAAGTATTAAAAACTGCATCTAGTGAGTATCTACTTGTTGGTCAATTGATTTTTATGCAAGAGTAACAAGCAAACGAAAACTGGCTTTTATAAAGAAAATTTGAGATTGCTGTCGAAAACTGTACTGTCAAAATAATATAAACTTTCTACACGAATAATATGCACATTATTTCCCTAACGATTATAGTTCTTTACGTAAAAGTCAGGAAAGTGTTCAATTACAGGATGAGTAGATAGTTTCATGCCGAGCGACTATATGGCGCTTTACTGACGTGTTACGTAGAACATTTTACCTGAAACTTATAAACAAATAATACATATTTTAAATTAATTTTAATTAAAAGAAATATTTGACTTACATATTCAGTCAGTATTTTATGTTGCTAAGTAACTAGATACTCACGTTTGTTTCTTTACCTGCCTAGGCAGGCAATATGTTATTTTCTGTCTAGGCATGCAAAGCAAAGCTTTCCTGAGTTTATGTTTATTTTCCTGTCAGTTTCAGGTAAATAAATTTGCATATTTATTTTATTCTAAAATGTGTTAAATGTAAATGACAGAAACAAAATGAGAGACGTACCTTCATATGTCTTGCAACAAAAACCCAATTTGTTAAAACAATAATTTGGTAAATGCAATTGTAAAATTTTGCAAATAAAAATCATAATCACATTGACCATGGTCTACTATATTTCGTATTTTGGCCACTGACAAGTGAATTGGTCGACTGTACTAAAACAGGTATGTACAACAGTGCATGTGTTTTGGCAAATTGTAAAAAAGAAACTTGATTTTTATGATATTTAGTCTATGATTTCGGACAGATCAAAAACCGAGGACCATAGTGACCACCGACGACTCTATTAATATTAATCTATATTTTTTCTACCTACACCAGTTTCAAAGAATTTTCAAAATAACTTTTGAATTTTCTGTACCTTTCTTATGCAGGTTGGTGACTGCGACACCGGAACATACGACATTAACATGTAAAATCATATTTTTATAATTTTATGCTTCCCTTATTATTTTAGAGAAAATATCTGATGTGGACACCACATGACTTCCTTGTACACGTATTAAACTATAGATATTTTTTTAATTGCACATATTTGACATTAAATCTTTTATTTTTTGTTCTAATCCATAGCAAACTTAATTTAAAAAAAAACAAAAAATATATAATATTTAAATTTAGATATCTCGCTTATGCAAAAGGCTAATTTAAAAATTCTTAATGTGCTAGACGCAGAATTTAATTCTCTAAAACTTTTATTTGCAGCATTCCTTTCTAAAAGTAAAATAATACCATTTTTTTCAAGGAAAACTGTTAGCAGCTTCATGTAATGTGCCACTTCCGGTTAGTCTATTTTAACCAAAATATATTATGTTATTTCCATTGATATAGTAGTCTTATATACCAAATTTGGAAAGTTTTAAATTATATTTGAATATAGTTTTTCATGAAAATCTATTATAGGCTTCAAGTAAAGTTCCACTTCCGGTAGTTGTATAATGACCAGAAAGGGAGGTGCACAACTAGATGTTATAACAGTCCTAAATATAAAGTTTCAATTTTCTACGGCTTACCGTTTTTGAGTTATGCGAGATACGTACGTACAGACGGCATGACGAAATTAGTCAAAATGGATTCAGGGAGGGCCAAAACACCTATTTCCGTTGAAATCTGAGAACCGAAAATTTTCGCGATTACAATACTTCCTTTACTTCGTACAAGGAAGTAAAAAGCTTCAAATAAATGTGATATATGATCAAAATTGTCAGTAGCAAAAATAATTTCAAATGATTAATTTTTATGATAAATTGCAGTAAAAGAAACTTATTTCATTCAATAATTCAGTAATTATCCACCATTTTTTCTTATAATTTACTTAAATTAAAGACTAATAAATAACTAGGGACAATAAATTCATGAAACAAGGAATATTAGGAAGGAAACGTGAATCATTTGTTTAAATTGTTTAATTTCCAAGGATTTGCCTATTTTTAAACTAATTTAATTTCTGCCGTTATAAAGCATGCAAAATTAATTCTGTTTATTGATTTTAATGTAGAATTATATGAACTACCACATTTATTTCAAGCTTTTTTCTCCAAAATAATAAAGGAAGCAGGAAATTCTTATGTGGAAAAAACCGAGATAAAAATTGCATTCATTACTTAATAAGCACAGGTCGTGCCTTTAAATTTCGCTGACTTCCATTTATGTTATCGTGTTTTGGTCTTATGGCTAGAGACAGCATTTTCACTACAATTGTCATTGTCATATTGATATTTTAGTCAAAATTCCTAATTTAATTATTCTTAAAACATTGTTCTTTTACTATTGTTTAATAAAGTGGGTTGATAAATGATGATAAATTAATATTTTGTACAATTTATAAGAAAACAAAAAAATTAGGAAATCAAATTGTGAAATTTTAAAATAAAATAAATATATCATCACACTTTTTGCCCATTACTAGGTGTGACACTGTTGTATTTTTTCGCGTGACCTGCGGTTACCAGCCGTCAAATCACGGCCCCCAAAGATATTAGTGGAAGGAGAGCCACAGGGGTAGATTTAAATTGGTGAAAATTGTTTGTCGGCTGTGGGGATCGAATCAGAGTTCTCAAGATCCACAGGCCGATTCGATACCACTGAGCCACCTACCCCATAATAACGTTATTAATAATGAAAAATAACAACTACGAGGGTCGTTCAATAAGTCCTTAGAAAATCCAAGAGATGGTGCTCGTAGTATCGAAAATGAATTTTTTCCAGTAAGCAGCACTCCTAACTAGTCAACTGTTAGAGTTGCTTTTTAGGGGTACAAACCACCTCTGAAAGATGGTAAAAGCAAGAATCGCCATAAATGAAATTAAATAATACCAAAATATTACGCGTTCAACATTGGTTACCCAGAGGTAACCTCGAAAATAGATTCAGCGACCCCAAAAACCCCCGAGTAACTAGTTTTGAACCATAAACTCTATTTCAGTTGAATATCGTATTTTCATCCTCCCATTCCCTTTTTAACCACTTAAAAAAGTGCATATGATCAAAATAGATTTTGGCAATCTCAAAAAGATTATAAGTGAGATTTTTTTCTAATTTTAACGATATAAATATTGTATAGGTTTGTACACCAATTATTTCGAGAAAATGGCATTAAAAATTAATAATAATGTATAGCTAGTTACGAGTATATTCGGATTTTAGCTCTAGTTTGCGTAGTGGATAACACAACGCTATAGCCTCAAGTTCGCAAACTGCTAAAGAATATTAATAGAAGTAATTTGCAAATAAAACCGAGGCAATCACATGTACAAAAATAGAAATTTAGCAAAAATTCCATCACCCACAAGTAACAAAACCATGACGGTTACAACCACCTTTAAACCAAAGACATCCTTAACATACAATAACCAATTTAGAGCGCGCGTATTCGCACGACTAACAAGGTTGAAAATCACTTGCACCGCACGCACACTCGCCGGTTTATATACTTAGCCGCTTAGCATACAACGCTGGCTCGCGGATAACATCTCGCGACTAAACAAGGGCCGGCTTCAGGCTTTTTTCCGGCTCCAGGGCCGTCGCGGTGATTGGCAGTGAGTGACGACGCCACGGAGGACAGCTCTGCTCATATAAGGACCATGCTCAGGCATTGAAGACGGGGAGGTAGAAGAGTTACTTGGATTTGTTGATAGTGTCAACGTTGCGGTTTTTAGATTGGTGAAGGATTGATCAACTGGATGCGGTGATGCAATGAAGGAGGATGGTTGGTGGAGAAGACGAGAAAATACTTTATAATTAGTTTTATATACGACTAACTAATAATATTATCATTATATATGCGTTTTTTGCTATATAATGCTATACAGGGTGTTTCAGGACTAGTGTAACAAACTTTAACAGCTTATTCCTGAGGTTATTTTGAGCAAAAAATGTCATATAAACATAGGTCCTATTCCTTCTAGTTACCAAAATACAAGAGGTTGAAGTTCTATAAATAACACGAAATTCATCAAGATACTTTCGGAAAACAAGAGTTTTATTGAAAAGTTATACCTTATTTGTCTTAATTAATTTTATTTATTAATATTAACATGCATACGAATTCAAGGCGCTCAGTTTGAACACTTACTGTAATTTTTTTTAAATTTGTTATTTTATTTCATATTGTGTTAACCTATTCCATGTTTGGTTATGTTGTTCTGTGTCTATTTAATTGTGTCATTTTATGTTTTGTTCTCTAAATCGTATTCGTTAATATTAATAAATTAAATTAATTAAGACAAATAAGGTATAACTTTTCAATAAAACTCTTGTTTTCCGAAAGTATCTTGATTACAAAAATTTGAAAATTTCGTGTTATTTATAGAACTTCAATCTCTTGTATTTTGGTAACTAGAAGGAATAGGACCTATGTTCATATGACATTTTTGGCTCAAAATGACCTCAGGAATAAGCTGTTAAAGTTTGTTACACTAGTCCTGAAACACCCTGTATATTAATCCCGCCGGGAATAATGAGTCGGGAATAATGGTCATACACGGTGTGTTTGATTAGTCTGCAGAAAAAGAAGAAATGTAGTTTTTAAAAGATTGTCTTTAATTTTCTTTTTTAGTTTCTGGGAATTAACAAATTAGCAGGTAAAGAATTTCATATATAACAGTTACAAGTGTTAATTTTCGTACGTTAAAGAAAGTACAATTCCATTCATTTTTAATTATTTGTTGAGTCATTATTGTGGCAATTTCTGAGAATGCAATTTCAGTTTTTGGTCGTACATCGGTGATTCATTAAAAAATTTCTGTAATAAACATAACGTTTCATGCGATTAAAGAAACAGACAGAAAAACAAAAAAACCCACAAAGAAATGCAAAAAAGTACAGACTGAAATTAGCCAGAAAATACATAAAGTCCAATAAAATTCGTGTCGAGAAGAAAATAAACAAGAAGTCATTATCGAAATGGGCCAACAGAACGATGTAACCAAACATTCAGAGCTTGCGAAAAAAGATGGCCGTCATTAAAACGAAAATAAAAATTCCAACTACAAAATGTAATGTAACACCACATTCGTATCGTGAGGAGAGCCATCAATAAACATTTTAATTGCAGTTAAATTACAGGTATAAATAAACCAAGATTAAAAGATAAATTTAATTCAAGACTTGCTCACCAAATTTCACACTACTCTCATCAATAAATAACAATTATGTTGCGGATTTTCGTGGTGCGGTTTTTTACCGCACGCGATTATGTCGTTTGGCGACAATTTTAATTTCTCTGTCATTAGATACGCGAACTTTTGCGCTTGCAATTAAAGGGGAAATAGCATAACACGGTTTTCAAAGTGTCAAAGTTCATTTGTCTTTGTGTGTGTGTTTGTAAACGCGCGGGCTGCATGAGTATTTATTAATTTATTATGCAAATAAGTTGAAAAGCAATTAAAAGACGACATTCCATTGCTGTGAATGAGTGGGCACTTAATATACATTTGCAACACCTAATTAATATTACGTACTTGTTTGCGTCACGTAAATAAATGATTTTAAATGTTGTTCACAGTTTATGGTGGTATTATCACCACAAGTATTGCAAAATGGAAATTTGTTTATAATTTAGAACAAAATTTCACTAATAAATTACAGAGCGTTAAACGATAAACACACCTACAGATGTTCATATCTTATTGAGAATTTAAATGTTATTTTATTTCACAGACTATTTCATGTATTTATATGTACTTAATGTTGTTACAATTACTACTATTAAATAAATAATTGCTCTTATTACATGTCGTATCAATCATCATTATTTATTTTAAACAGTAGATTTTATTGTGTTCATATATATACAGGGTGAGTCTGGGAAGACGCCCCCCCCCCCCCCTTTAACTTTTTTATTATAAGTAATAGAAAAAATGGTTCATATGAAAGTTTTATTATTTTAAATATACTATTTGATGGCAGATGTAGATATTTTTTATAAAGTCAGGTTTACAAGATACGACTATCAACTTTTATTTTTTAAATAGCAACCTATAATTATTTTACTAAAATAAAAACCGCCATTTTTTTCTCTTTCCAACGGTGTATTAGTTTTTATTAATGTATCTGAAAAAATTCGAGAAAAATAAGAAAATTGAGAAATACTAGAAATAATTTTTATACAAATATTATAGGTGGCTATGTGAAAATAATTTGTTTTAAGTTGTTTTTGTTACTGAATTTGTTGCTTTAGTTTGTTAAGTTGTATAACACTGTTACATTTTGTTTATTTTCACATCATCTCATCTGTGGCGCTACAGCCCAAATCGGGCCTGGGCCTACCGGACACACCGAGCCGCAGTTTTTACACTGCCGTACTGCCGGTTTTCGTAGTCGAATGCTACATTATTTAAGACGTATAAGTGACTAGCTTATAGCGCCCGAGTGTGATAAATACATGTAACTGTATTTTTTATATTTTACAACAAATCACACATTGTCGACAGGCGGATTCGAACTGACGAACCTTGGCTCGGGTGACGTCACAGTATGTTAAGAGATGTGCCTTAACACGCTCAGCCACCGCGCCTGTTCCTATTTTCACTAGCCACCTATAATATTTGTATAAAAATTATTTCTAGTATTTCTCAATTTTCTTATTTTTCTCGAATTTTTTCAGATACATTAATAAAAACTAATACACCGTTGAAAAGAGAAAAAAATGGCGGTTTTTATTTTAGTAAAATAATTATAGGTTGCTATTTAAAAAATAAAAGTTGATAGTCGTATCTTGTAAACCTGACTTTATAAAAAATATCTACATCTGCCATCAAATAGTATATTTAAAATAATAAAACTTTCATATGAACCATTTTTTTCTATTACTCATACTAAAAAAGTTAAAGGGGGGGGGGGCGTCTTCCCAGACTCACCCTGTATATATATATATATATATATATATATATATATATATATATATATATATATATATATATATATATATATACATATTTAATTTCAATCATAAAATTAGCATGATCTGTTACCAATATCAATATATGACAAATTTGTATAAAAACTGTAAAGTACTTATTTACAAATTGCTATTAGTAAAAGAATAGTAGTTTATATAACAAGAGAGTAAAGTACATCATTATTTGTCGAGAGGGAAGATTGAATCTTGAAGCAGGAGCTTGAGGTAAATAATGACACTTTACTCACGTGTTATATAGGTACAAACGATAAAATTCGTTTATTATTATTATTATTATAAACTAGTTATTTAACAAAAGAGACTTGGCACTGCTAATGGACTTGAATCACTTTATTTCCCTAGGCAGTACTTGTCATTTTTATTTCCCTTGGTAAATAATGAAACACATTAAATAATGATGAACAAATATAAAAATAATTAAATGGAAGTATCATCAAAATAAACTATTTGAATGACACTTAATATAGATGATGCCCCCAATAAGAATTGAATTTAAAAAAAATATATTTCCCTCAATATTGAGAATTTTTAATCCGGACTTTAAATGTTTAATTTACTAGTATTTTGTTATAAGGCTTAATTTTTTAATACAAAATTATTGATGAGCTCATTGCATATTTCATAAATAATTTCTCAATCAAGAAGCATGTAAATAATTCTTTAGATTCTTTCTGGCAAATAAATATTTTAAAAAAGAATGAATTAAATATTGTTAATGCTCAATTCCATCACTGTGCCTTGATACTGTTTCTTAGTAAATAAATACTTATTTTAAGGTTTTCTTAATTTTATTTTCGCTGTATCAAATACCTTCCACTAATATCTTTGGAGGCTGTGGTTTGACGGTTGGTAACCGCACTTCACGCGAAAAAATATATCACTTACCGAGATCTGCTTAGGCAGAGTGCCACACCCAGTAATGGGTAAAAGGCGTGATGATATATTTATTTATTTATTTAAATACCTTTAAAGGCTAAACATAGCGTCTACTACCACTTTAATGTACAATAATTTTAAGCATTAGAAACAATTTCTAGGATTTTCAAAAATATCAAGTTAGATTGAAATTCCAAGCTTTATCCAGAATTACTAAAAATTCTTGATCGGTACACACGATACTAATTGTTTTGGTCTATAATTTAACTTTTAAAACTATTTTAACTATAGCATTATTTCACTTAAAAAAATTAAGATTCAAAATGCGATTCCCTTTTTAATGAGTATTAATTTCAAATGTTTGACTGTTGAGCAATTAAAAAAATAAGAAATCTCTATTTTCCAAAAATTTTAAGAAATCATTTGTACTCTTTCAGCAAATTTAAAATATCCTCATTATTTAATTATTTTCGAAGACAAAAATTAATCTTTTTCTGTAATCATATTTAATTGCGATGTGGAGTAGCGTCCAATAAAATCATATTTATTTGACAGTTAAAACGTTGCACATTTGTTCGATTTAATTCCTTTTTCAAGGCAAGCTAGAAACAGCAATTTCTGAAAATTTTATGTCCAGTTTTTACAGTAATTAACCAAGTAAAATAAGAAATGTTGATTGTTGACTGATTTAAAGAATGATATACATGGACTGCAATTACTAATTATTTGTACTTCTATCTGTATTGAAGACAGGAATAGCTGTAAATATCTCATATCTTGAAATAATAGAATAATTTATAAACCAATCACAACGAAATATTAATAAGTTGAGCTGTTACTAATTCATAGCTCAATTGGTATCCTCAAATATCTATATTTTTGTTTCATATTGTTAGGGATACCATAAATTTAAGAATATTAACAACTAAGAAATAATACTTCTTTTCGGAATGAAGTCAGTTTTTTATTTTTTATTATTACGTCGACGTTTCGGCCAACTCTTTAGCCTTCATCAGGACACTATTATAAATTAATTAACAATTATTTTATAAACAAAAAATGGGTGTAGCAATGGGGTCTAGTTTTTCACCTGCTGTAGCAAATTTAGTAATGGATCAATTATTAAAAACAATTATTCCTACTTTACCTTTTCATATACAGTTCTTAAAAAAATATGTTGATGATATTATTTGTTCCATACCTTCCACTGAAACTAATAATATTTTACAATATTTTAATAATTACAATAAAAATTTACAGTTTACGATCGAATTAGAAACAAATAAAGAAATTCCTTTTTTAGATGTTCTTCTAGTTCACAATAATGATAACACTTTGAGTTATAAATGGTTTAGGAAGCCATCATCATCCACAAGATATATTAATTATAAATCAGAACACCCAAAATGTCAACTTATCAATTTTGCAATTAATTTAAAAAATAGAGCCATTTTACTATCATCTAAAAAATATTTAAATGAATCATTAAATAAATTTAAAAATATTTTATTTTTAAATAATTTTCCTAAACATAATTAATAAAATCATTTACAACCAATCTTATAAAAATAAAATTAATACTGAATATCCAAATAAAAATCAAATATTTTTTAGTTTATCATACATTCCAGGTTTATCAAATAATTTTAAAAAAACTATTACAATATAAAATTAAAATAGAAGTTGCTTTTAAAAAAGGTAAAACTATTAATTTATTATATAGCAAATTGAAAGATAAAATTGATATTTTGTATAGATCAAATGTAATTTATAAAGTCAAGTGTAAAAATTGTTCAAGTTGTTATACTGGCCAAACTAAACGCTATGTTAAAACTAGAATGTTAGAACATCGTCGAAATTCTTTAAAAACTTCTATTAATAATAATAGTAATTGTGCTTTAGCACAGCATTCTATATCTAATGACCATATTTTTGATTTTGAAAATGTTAAAATTCTTGATACAGAAAAAAATTTAAAAAAACGTTTATTTTTGGAAATGCTGTATATACAAAATGATATAAACAATGTTAACAATAGATCTGATATTGAAAAATTAAATTCTACATATACTCATATTTTAGAATTTTTTAAATAATTAATTAAAAAATTATTTCAAAATTAATTTTTTTAATTTTCTTTGATCAAGCTATTATCCTTCAAAATTAAATTATTTATTTTTTCAAAGTAGTCTTCTTCATTTTTTTAAATATTGTTTTATAATATTTTCACAAATATAATTTTTTGACTTTTTAAAAATATATATAAATATTTAATTATTTCTATCATTATTTATAATTTTTTGGATAATGTTATTATTTTTTAAATATTATTATTGTAAGTAATTTATATTTTATATTATTTATTTTTATAATTGTTAATTAATTTATAATAGTGTCCTGATGAAGGCTAAAGAGTTGGCCGAAACGTCGACGTAATAATAAAAAATAAAAAACTGACTTCATTCCGAAAAGAAGTATTATTTCATAATTTAAAAAACAGTCGAAATAAAAATTTATATCCTTTTATTAACAACTAACCCTTCTCAACAATAATCCTTGGAAATTTAAATAAAAATACTTCAAATTAATAACTCAGTTGTCAAAAGACTTTTAAATAAATCATTTGGTTTTCAGGAAAAAGATTTGAATAACTTTTTAAAATTAGAATAAGATTACCTAATGCAGAATTCAGAATTAGCTAAAACTGTATAAGAATCAGGTTGTAAAAGTTTATTTATTTATTTATGTTACTCTGAACAACAAGAACTTAATTCAAATTACAGTACAGGGTGCGGACTGTAATAAGTTCATATATTATTTGCAGTTCAGTGATGTGGATAGCATTACGGAATTCAAATCTGGAGATTCCGTGTTCGAATTCCACTTAAACTAAAAATTATATGCGGCTCGGTGAGTGCGGACCCTATACTGTAATTGGGGTTTAGTTCTTGTTGCACTAACATAAATAAATAACTAAATGAATGGGATTCGAACTCGAGATTTTCTTATTTTAATGCTGTAACGTTAATTGTACTGTCCTGGTAAAATTAGTTATAGTATTTTTCATAAAATGAGATAATATTTACAGAACTGAAACCAAAAATTGATTTAATTATTAGATAGAACTTTCAAAAATTATTTGTATATATACAGGGTGTTTCAGGACTAGTGTAACAAACTTTAACTGCTTATTCCTGAGGTCATTTTGAGCCAAAAATGTCATATGGACATAGGTCCTATTCCTTCTAGTTACCAAAATACAAGAGATTGAAGTTCTATAAATAACACGAAATTTTCAAATTTTTGTAATCAAGATACTTTCGGAAAACAAGAATTTTATTGAAAAGTCATACCTTATTTGTCTTAATTAATTTTATTTATTAATAATAACATGCATACGAGTCCAAGGCGCTCATTTTGAACACTTGCTGTAATTTTTTAAAAATTTGTTATCTTATTTCATATTATGTTAACCTATTCCATATTTGGTTATGTTGTTCTGTGTCTATTTAATAGTGTTATTTTATGTTTTGTTCTCTAAATCGTATTCGTTAATATTAATAAATAAAATTAATTAAGACAAATAAGGTATGACTTTTCCATAAAACTCTTGTTTTCCGAAAGAATCTTGATTACAAAATTTTGAAAATTTCGTGTTATTTATAGAACTTCAACCTCTTGTATATTGGTAACTAGAAGGAATAGGACCTATATTCATATGACATTTTTGGTTTAAAATGTCCTCAGGAATAAGCTGTTAAAGTTTGTTACACTAGTCCTGAAACAGCCTGTATATATATATATATATATATATATATATATATATATATATATATATATATATATATATATATATATATATATATATATATATATATATAAATATAGAGTATAATTTTGTACAGTTTTATTTGAACAATTTAAATTTAAAATAAATTGCAAATTTTTGTCAAAGATGAAACTAATTTTCAATGTTAATAATAATCTCATGCTGGCAGTACCTATATGAATAAAATATTCATTTATGAAGTGGCTCAGTGGTATCGAGTCGGCCTGTGGATTTGAGATTATCACAGCCGACAAACAATTTTCGCCACATTAAAATTACCCCTTTGACTCCCCAAAACTAACATCTTTGGAGGCCGTAACTTGACGGCTAGTAACCGTAATTCACGTGAATAAATATATCACTTACCAAGATCTGCTACTGCAAACTGCCACACCCAGTATTTATAAATATTTAAAATATGGGGTAGGTGACTCAGTAGTATCGAGTCGACATGTGGATTCAAGAACCCGGGTTTAACACGCGCTTAAAAATATCACTTATCGAGATCTGCTACAGCAGAATGCCACACCCAGTAATGGTTATAAGACGTGAAGATATATTTATGTAATGTATTTATATTTAAAATACACTGTGAACAACTAACAGTGTTGTCAAATATCAATTGTGGGTAAAGTGAATATTGCCTGAATTTCGAAGTGGTCACAGCATTAAAATATTTGGTCTGGCGGTGGTGGTGCGAGTGTAACCCGAGCTGCGTCCGGCGGTGGCAATAGTTGGTGGTTGGTGCGAGCTTGAGCTACAAGCTAATATTTCTTAGAATAATTTACCTACCAATCAGGCAGCGATAATTAAACTCCGCTTAATTACTGCCCGTAAATTATAATTTAAGTGCTGTTTTAACGCGGCCCTAAATGTCACGCCCGAGATTTTCAAAACCGGACTCGAAATCGCCAAAACTAAAAAACTACAATAAACAAAATCGAAAAAACGAACGAAAAAACATTTCACAAAAGTCGTAAATGTCATCCGACGCCCGAAACCGAATCCTCTCCGCTGATCAAATTTCCCCCGTACGAGCCCACGCACCAGACAAGGATGGAAATACCGCGGAGCGTCTGTTGTTGATGCGAAATTCGGGCAATAATAATTTAAATTTAAGCACGTAACATTATGATTGTTATATTACTAGGTGCAACACGGCTCACTGTGCTGAGACTGTGAGGTCTCGCCACAACAAGCATGCTAACGAGGAAGATGTTATAACTGCACGGTCACAGTCTGACGTGGAATTAGCGAATGTGGGTGTTAAATAAATCATTTTGCACACCTTAAGGTTTAATAGTCTGTACCAGCGGTTCTCAAACTCTGCACGAGTGTAGACAAAACGTTCTGATGCGTCAATTCCAACTTGTTGTTGGGAAATAACATTTTGGAACAATGGCAGCCGTAAATTTGATATACGATTTTTTTTAAATACTAAATGATCGTTAAACACAGAAGTTTGATGGTCAAATTTAGATTTCAAATCCCAAATGACGTGTTTTGTAAACTATGCGAAAATAGAAATTGTTTTGTAGGTGGATTATGGGTTCTTAGAGTTCTATATTAGTTTGAAATATAATAGCTTAAAAATGTGATAAGCATAAAACTGTCGCGCGAAATATACTGTTATTTTCATTGCCATATTTCTCCAGCACCTATGAAGATATCAATCACAATATTATGTACTTAGCTTCGAAAATTACGACATTTCATTGTATGTACAACATCTACCCATTCAACTTAACTCGACATTCTTTTTTATAAACAAAATCTAGTTTTATTTCACTCTATACGGGATACCACTAATATTTCAGGAAGCGTAAGAACAATGACTTCGCTTAAACTAAATTATAAGTGGTTGCTTTGGTAGCTGAATTTAATTTCAAAAGTTAAGAAACAAAACAAATTTACCATGGTTGAAAAAGAGAAAATTTGCTTTTAAAATAAATAAATAAATATATCATCACGCCTTGTATCCATTACTGGGTGTGGCACTCTGCCTAAGCAGATCTCGGTAAGTGAAGTGCGGTTACCAACCGTCAAATCACGGCCCTCAAAGATATTAGTAGAGAAGGAGCCACAGGGGTAGATTTTTTAAATTGGTGAAAATTGTTTGTCGGCTGTGGGGATCGAACCAGGGTTCTCAAGATCCACAGGCCGACTCGATACCACTGAGCCACCTACCCCATAAAATTTACTTTTCAAGTACTTATTTCATTTTTAAAAAATTGTAAACTTATGTCATTTTCAAAAAGACAAATACATAAAACAGATTTATTTATTTATTTTATTTTTATCATCACTTGGGTTCAGCTGGCGATAGATATTTGTTAATTCTTGTATTTCAGATTTGATGCTCTGCTAATCATCATGATCTTTTAGTTTTTAATGTAAAATAGGTACTATTTTTATTTTGCACCCACAGACATTTGTGGAGGGTGAAATAAAAGGGTGATTTTAATGTACAGATACTTGCAAAACAGTAGAATGAAAACCTGATATTTAGAAATTCATAAACCATGAATTTATGCGCAATTTAATATCCACAATATAAATACCAATTCGCAATATTTACAGCAATAAGGAAGTTTACTTATATTTAAATAATAACTGTATATTATTAATTAAAAAGTAGCAAGAATAATGTAAAACATTAAAATTTATTTGAATATTTTTAAGTATTTTAATGAGTAATAACTCACATACCAAAAATATTCTTAGAATAATGATAATAAAAACTAAAAGAATTTTTTATTATTGTGGTATCAATTTTCAGTTTAGGTTGGCTATAAGCCATTCTGCTTATTAATTAATTTTTTACAGACATATCGCCAGGACCGGATTTAACATAAAAGTTGAACAGCGCAAAATATAAAAATGTCACCCTTCTAAAATGGACATTAATTTGCCTCAAAATATATATCGAATATTGAATTAAATTGCTGAATTTTAAGAACTTCTCTTTATTATCTTTATTTAATAACTGTTAAGATATAAGTTTTTAACAAAGAAAAATTATAATGTTCGTGTATGGAAATATAATATTGATATTGAAACTATTTTTGAAAAGGGAAATGATTGATGATCAGATTCATACCTCAATCAAAGTTCGCCAAACTTATTTATAATTCCTTTTATCTCCTTTATTTCTTGTAAACAAAATCATCCGCTCATGTAACAAATCTTTAATCACATTCATCCATTTCTTCCATTTATTGGAATTTATAAATATAATTAGAATAAATGGTAAATTAAAAGAAACAAAATAAATATATCATCACGCCTTTTACCCATTACTGGGTGTGGAACTCTGCCGCAAGCAGATATCGATAAGTGATATATTCCTTCGCGTGAAGTGCGGTTACCAGTTGTCAAGTCATGGCCACCAAAGATGTTAGTGGAGGGGGAGCCACAGGGGTAGATTTAAAGAAAATTGTTTGTCGGCTGTGGGGATCGAACCAGGGTTTTCAAGATGCACAGGCCGACTCGATACCACTGAGCCACCTACCCCATATGTAATATGTGTAATTGTAATGTGGTGAAAATTATTTGTCGGCTCTGGAAATCGAACCCAGGTTTTACCTATTACTGGATGTGGCTCTCTGCGCATGATGTGCGATAACCAACTGTCAAATCTCAGTTCTCAAAGTATGGGTAATTTTAATGTAGTTAAATTATTTGTTGGTTGTGAGAATCGAATCCGAACTTCCAAATCCACAGATCGACTTAATACTATTGAGCCACTAAATATGCATGCATTTTTAGATAAGTCAAAATTAGAGTAAAACGAATTTAACTAACACATCTGGTGATTTTGCCTCTTTTAAAAATTAAATTAACTTTAAAATACTTGAAACTGTGACCTCAAATATATTATTTTGATACCAAAACCAAGGCAATTCATGAATTTTGTTTGTAACTTTAATTTAATTATTAGACATATACTTACATAGTATTATGCTATGTTCCATTAATTGCGGTAGCACGAACCCTTAAAACATTAATCTATTAGATTCGTCTTACAGTTAATCTATCCTATCTCACCACTTTCGTTTCAACCATCTTTCATTAACGTAACAAACGTTCATAATACATATTTAAAGAAGGATTCAATTATATAATATATTAAATAAAGAAAAGGCTTCAGCATCCAATGTTTTTATAAAATATTTATTTGCGGACGTTTCGAGCAAAAATATTAGCTCATCATCAGCATCTTTTAAAAACGTAAAAATATAAAACAATAATTGACATTTTACAAATATTGTTTTATATTTTTACGTTTTTTAAAGGTGCTGATGATGAGCTAATATTTTTGCTCGAAACGTCCACAAATAAATATTTTATAAAAACATTGGAATCTGAAGCCTTTTCTTTATTTAATATATTGTAACAAATGTTCAATCATATTTATTCATTTATTTCATTTCACGTGACTATTCGACAAACGTTCATTTTTCAAATGACATATTTCTCAATCTAACTTTTGTTCTACACAATGCATTCCTGCCGCGATGTTCAGCATAAATTCTTGGTAAAATTGGCATACTCCTAGACCCGGGTCTGCATACAAACTTCTGATCGTGACGCTATTAAAATTTCATTTAAGCTTCTCGACATATGACAATTTTAATTATAAAGACTTGTTTAAACTATACCCAAACGAATTTGGGCTCACGCTTTTTATAATATCAATTAAATCCGCGAAAGAAAACAACAAAAGGCGTCTCCGTATGTGCAAATGATACAATTAATTTTTTATCTCGATCAGGTGCGTTTTTTTGTGCTGGTTCACGGATCTGGTTTGTCAGGCGCTGAATGTAACGACTTTGGTGATCTGGGCGACAAGTTATGTCTGAACTATCAGATCAAGGCGCTTGTGCTTGTTGCTGTGGGTGAGACTACTGATTGTTTCATTTCATTGTTTGTGTTTGGAGAAGTTGAAGATGTCACTGCAGTTCGTTAATATGAGGCTTAGTTGATTCTTCGAAATATTCAGATGTGATGAATAAATTAGAGTGATTATTTTTTACTTATAGTCTCTTCGAAGAAATGGTTAAATTATGCATTATTATTTTTCACAAATTTGTTCTACTTATTACAGTTGCTCCATTTCTCTGTTTTGTTTTGTTTGTTCTAATTGATCTATATTATTTTACTAGGTTTAATCTTCCTATTCCTCATTTCTTTCTGTTCTTTTATTTTGATAATTTGTTGCTCTTTGTTTTTCTATTATATTTTGTTTATTTTATGCCCGAAGGACATAATTAATTTACTAGATTAATATATGTATTTAAATAAACAAATTCGAATAAATTTTACACAGTTCGACTGTCATTTGAATGACTAAGTTTTATTTATAGTGGAAGTAAATTAATTTGTTGTTTCTGGGGTAGGTGGCTCAGTGGTATCAAGTCGGCCTGTGGATCTTGAGAACCCCACAGCCGACAAACAATTATCACCAATTTAAATCTACCCCTGTTGCTCCCCCACCACTAACATCTTTGGGGGCCGTGATTTGACGGCTGGTAACCACACTTAAAAATTGACTATTGTAGTGTTTATAATATAAATAAATAAAATAAATATATCATCACGCCTTTTATACATTACTGGGTGTGGCACACTGCCGAAGCAGATTTTGGTGTTTATAATTATAATTTAATTATTATATGTTAATATATTAGAATTAATTCTTAAACTAGTGGCACTAAAAATATTTACTTCATATAAAGTGTAATTAATTTTACGAATTAAAATAATTATTAATTCATGATCAGTACATCATGTATTATCTTCCACTAGTAATTGCGCTTTGAAAATAATTTCATTTTGAAAACAAATGCATTTTTAGAGCTGATAATAATATATAAATACACAGCTTTATAGCTACCGATAACAATACCATCTTTAAGTCGATTTTTTTTTTAAAAATTGCAGTTTTGAAAGAAACTCCCTCCTAAGATAAGTCACTGCTTTTAAAGATACTGGAGGTGATGCTATATGGGTGAAAATTAGTTTGTCGATTGTGAGATTTAAATTTGGGTTTTCACATCCACAGACCGAGGCGTTTCCATTGAGCTATCTATCCTACTTAATCTACATACATATATACATAACATCACGCTATATCCCATTAAATGGGGTAACAAGAACCACTGAAACATTCACAGAACATCCACTAAAAGATTTATCAAAATATCAGTCCTTGTCCAACATTCTCATCCTGACACACGATATTCGTTTCAACCACACTTCCTTCATACAAGCTCATTAATTCCTCACACCTGAAATCCTCTATCACATCCATCCATTCGCTCTTGTACACCTGTTTCATAAATCTTTTTCTTACACCCACTCTTCTAACAATGAATCTATAAAGAAATGAAGGAAGCAAGTAATAACTAAAAAAAATTTAAAAAGAGAGTGTTGTTCTGCTCTTGTGAATTCCACACAATTGCAGTGAAACTCTCTATGTAAGAACAAGAAACGAATCAAAAGATAAGAAATGAAGGAAGTGTCTCCAGCGTTTGTAGGTAAACAATCGAAAGATCTAACCAATGAATCATGCACTTGTTCTTATTTAATCTACTTGTATTTTAATTACGTAGAAACTATAGTTCTTATAATAGTTCATGTATTTTAATTGGGATTACTCGTTAGTTCCTGTTATACAGAGTAGCAAATAATAATAATAATAATATATATTGCAACAGCTTATACAAAGTGGTTGGATACAATACTCATAACTCATAATGCTTAAACTAATGTAAAAATCTGATGTGACACCACATGACTTCCTTGTACGCGTATTAAACTATAGATATTTTTTTAATTGCACATATCGTCGTTAATTTCACAAACTGACGTATCTCATTTTTTCTAGTTTTGCAGAAAAGCGATTTAAAGTTTTTCACAACATTTAGCTTCAAAATGCACTGTGACATATAAAGTAAATTCTAATAATTTTTGACAAGTGTTATAGCGTGAACTATCCTTTCCTAGTTTTTGACAAAAATATTGCAAAAAAGTAAACTGACCTTGAGATTATGCGAATGAAATTAGTTACGACCATTTGTGAGGCTAAAAAATTGTACTGTATTGTGACATACGTCTGTTAAACTGAAAGCTGAAAATGTATTTTATATAGTTAAATTAAACTAAACCATCAATTAAACAGATTTTTATTGTGTAAAATGTTCTAGAAAAATAAAACTGACATTCATCCCAAATATAAGCAATACAAACTAACAAAAAATATATATTTTTTTAAGACAAACATAAGCAAATATTTTTATGATTATTACTGTGACGTAAAAATTAACAGAATTGAGTTTTTTATAAACATTACAATAATTTTATAATAGAAAACTTTAATGTGGTAGCGAACGATAAAATTGTTTATGTTCCTCAAGCCTGATAACTGGAGTTGCTCCAACACACAAAGACTGTAAATCAGAGTATTTTTCTTGGGATATTTTATTGGGTTGAGAATTTAAATGTTTCGGGTATACTTTTCTGAGATCCATATTAAGACGCTTTAAAAACAACGACTTGTATTGTTCTTCAAGGTGGCTCGTCTTAAAGAAGATTTGCTGTGGGTAATGTATCGATACTTTGAATTCCATAATGTCAGTCCATTTAACTGATTCTCCAGTTTCTGCAGTTTTTATCGTTAGAATGCGTAATTCGTCGTACTGTAGGGGATAAACAATGTATGAATGTTGCCTCCTAGCTAATTTAAAGATTGAAGTGGCGTAAGGCGAGATACGTCCATTTGTCTGATTATAAAATAACAAATTATGAGATACGCCACAAACTAATGCTATTATTACTCGAAGACTATGGCAATTTAAGTTACACCATTTTGTAAGAAGAAAAAGGATTTAAAAAGATGTCCATTTTTGGTCATAACTCAAAAACTGATTTTTCTGAGATACGTCAGTTTGTGAAATTAACGACGATATTTGAAATTAAATCTTTTATTTTTTATTTTTTGTTCTAATCCATAGCAAACTTAATTTTGTTTTTTTAAATAAAAAAATATATAATATTGAAATTTAGATATCTCGTTTATGCAAAAAGCAAATTAAAAATTCTTAATGTGTTAGACGCAGAATTTAATTCTCTAAAACTTTTATTTGCAGCATTCATTTCTAAAATTAAAATAATACCATTTTTTTCACGGAAAACTGTTAACAGCTTCATGTAATGTGCCACTTCCGGTTAGTCTATTTTAACCAAAATCTATTATGTTATTTCCATTGATATAGTAGTCTTATATCCCAAATTTGGAAAGTTTTAAATTATATTTGAATATAGATTTTCATGAAAATCTATTATAGGCTTCAAGTAAAGTACCACTTCCGGTAGTTGTATAATGACCAAAAAGGGAGGTGCACAACTAGATGTTATAACAGTCCTTAATATAAAGTTTCAATTTTCTACGGCTTACCGTTTTTGAGTTATGCGAGATACATACGTACGTACAGACGGCACGACGAAATTAGTCAAAATGGATTCAGGGAGGGCCAAAATACCTATTTCCGTTGAAATCTGAGAACCGAAAATTTTCGCGATTACAATACTTCCTTTACTTCGTACAAGGAAGTAAAAAAGATAATTGTATATAGCATAAATTTAAGGAAGAAACATACATAATGAAGAGTATTGAATTATACATTAATTATAAAATTCTTTAGTTTTAAGGCATTTTTAACAAAATAATACACGCTATACATTTTTTCTTCGTTTATATTTGTTAGAAGAATTTGAAAGGCTGACTCTGGTGGGGCATCCGCGACGAATTTGGCAATATAATGTTCAATAAAAAAGTTCATGTGAAGAAGCTGGTGACGAAGAACTGTGCCAGCAGAGCTTCTTCACATGAACTTTGTTCTAGGTGAAGAAGTGAGTTATACCATACTGATGAGCTCTAATAAGAGCGAAACGCGTCTATGGTTACTAACTGAACTGTGCTGGCCAGCCTCTGACAATGCCCTCATAAGGTGACTTGGAGGCAGAATTTTGTGAAACATAGCCAAGTGTTTACTTTACATTTTTATTAAACCTTGTTTCACCAAGTGTTGGATGACAATTAATTTTGTCTTTGTTGTTAATATAATGTTCCCTCAGTGGGTCGAAAATTGGGCAGCGAAACATAAAATGCTGGAGATTGTCGTCTTTCATAGTAATTGCACAGAGTAACAAATATATAAATTAGTAACCAGAAATCTGTTACTCAACGGTAAGACGTTCCACCGGATATCAAAATTCTTACATACCGATATCATCTGAACGTACCTCTAGCAAATACAAAGACCTTATAATTATAAAGTTATGTCCATACCACCCCAGTCGTTGCTAACAATTCACAGCCATGAATCACACCACTTCGCATTTTTAATTGTTCATCAAACAACTTTTTCCTCTTCGCCACTTCAACCATCCTAAGAATTTCCATCGTTCCCGCGTTCCCGGTATCAACTACCGCGTGACACTCGCTTGTTTTTTTCTGCTGCCGCCACCGCCTCTGATTGAAAACCTATCGGCTGTACGTCCCGCCCCGCGACACCACCGCTGACTTGATGTTGTTAATTAGTGGCCGACACATTTCCAGTTAATTACTCTATCGGCTGCCGCCCAATTAATGTGCACCTCTCCACAAGACTCAAAGGAAAAATGCTCTGGGTTGCTTGGTTTCATTATGCACTGTTTGTGCTCCTGATTTTGGGGACAGGTGCAACAGGAACGGATTGTACGATAATATAATTATGACAGGTATGTTACTAACCTAAAATAATTGTCTTTGAACTTCGATGGACTTCAATAATCCAATCGATAAAGATAATCCAAACAAAGAATAAAAAACCACGTGCTTATGTTAGTCAACATTTTTAAGTTTGCTAGTATACAGGGTAATTCTGCGAAGACGAACCCTGCCTTAACTTTTTTATTATAAGAAATAGAAAAATTTTCTTCTAATGGAAGTTTTAGTATATTAAATGTACTATTTTATGACACATATAGAAATTTTTTATAAAGTTAGGTTTACATGATACGACTATCAACTTTTATTTTTCAAATGGGAACCTAGAATTATTTTATTAAAATAAAAACCACCATTTTTTTCTCTTTTCAACGATGTATTACTTGTCATAAATGTATAAGAAAAAAATCGAGATAAATAAGATAATTGAGACATCAGAAATGATTTTTATTCGACTATTCTAGGAAGCTATGCGAAATTAAACACAATGTAACAAGGTAAAATGAATGACAAAACACGTGAAACAAGTAACAAATAAATATTTGCATTGTTGTCATTAATTTGCCCTTGTTACAATTTGTTTAATTTCGCATAGCCACCTAGAATAATTGAATAAAAATAATTTCTGATTGCCTTATTTATCTCGAATTTTGACTTGGAACCGTACTTCAATGTTACAAAAACGACTGTTTCATTTAGTTTTTCTTCATATACACAAAATTAAAACATTGGACATTGATTTAAATAAGGTGATGAAAATATTCATCAATAAAACCGCAGAGCGAATGACAGTTTTCGGAGCAATAGAGTAAAATTGTCTTTTTCAATTTATACAGATGTAAAAACTTTATAAAACTATTACATTAATTGACAAAAACAAATTATATTATTAATATATTGTATCTCACCTAATTATTCATTTTAATTAGGTACCTAAATTTATCTGTGTTCTATTTTTACTCCGGTCAAAAAAATTTCACAACCCCTTTCGAAAAAAGGTTCCGCGGTCTCTGATGAAATCCTATTTTCTTTAAATTAAAAAGATACGATCAATAGAAAAATATTCTCACTAATTCATATGTTAATCGGCGATTAGTAATCTCGACAATTAACGCGCTAAATACGCTCTCGCTTTAAACTGTCTCGATTATTAATCGAACTCATTAATACACGTGATAGTTAAGTAACTATTAATGTCGACTGTCCAGACTAAATGCAAATATAAAAAAAAAACATCTACCTATATTTGAATAATTCTATGTAAAAAGTGTAATAAATAAAGTCAAAAGTAACTAGCATACGTATTTAAAGAAAAGTTATGTAAAAAGAGTGAGTACGCCCCTGTGCTCGCACGTTATACAAGCAGTACAAGAATTCCGTTTGTGTAACACACCGTTGTAAACAAAATGTTCGGCAAAAAGGCGTAACAAAAAAATTAATTAAACCGCGGCTGCCCTCGATGAAACATTCGGAAAGAGGCGACGGAGGCGATGGAGGCACCGCGTCGAACATTTGTTACAGCCACTAACGAACTTGCCTGTTAATTATCGCTTTCTACCCGGTCACTTTTTATAATCGCATCGCCGTCGCCGATAAAACAAAACCGATCCGCGTTCGCGCATATTTGACGAAAACAGAACTCGTGGGCGATACAACCTTTCGGCGAGCGCAATTAACACGAAAAAAGTTAATTAACCGATTTTAATCATAGTTTTAATTGTGTGAAGAATAAGAAGAAATACATTCTATGCTGTGTTAGTATTGGTAGCTTATATTAGTTTCAGTAAATTGGGACATGGAAATATTGATTAATTAATTTTTTTTGTGATTTAGTTTCTAATTAGTAACAAGGTAATCAAGTTCTACTTTTGTTGTTTTCTTTGCTAAACATTTGGATTGCTAAATATCTCTTTTCTTTGACTGGTAGTAATAAAACAACAAATCTTCAATGAAGTAGTCAAAATAGTTATTTACGTAAAAAGTCAAGAAAATGTTCAATTACAGGATGAGTAGATAGTTTCATGCCGAGCGATAGCGAGCTTACGAATCCTGTACGACGCTTTACTGACGTGTTACGTATAACATTTTACCTGAAACTTATAAACAAATAATACATATTTTAAATTCATTTCAATTAAAAGACATATTTGACTTACATATTCAGTCAGTATTTTATGTTGCTAAATAACTAGACACTCACGTTTGTTTCATTACCTGCCCAGGCAGGCAATATGTTATTTTACTGACTAGGCATGCAAAGCAAAGATTTCCTGAATCTTAAAGGTCAGGCAAATGTATATTTACCTGTCAGTTTCAGGTAAAATTTATTTATTTAAACTTCACCTCATCCTCAGGAGTTAAAAGTCACCAAAATTTGTTAAATTTAATTTAAATAAAATTTGTTGATTACTTCTCAGAAGATCTATATTTTATTTAGATTACCGTGTTCGAGTAACAAAGAATCACTTTACGCTCTTAATACACAAATAACTATTTTATAATAAGTTTGAACCCGCGAATTTATAATAAAATATATTGACAAAGTAATTTCATGTGGGTAGTTAAACAAAAAAAATTGATTAATGATTGAATTCCAAGAATTAATAACAATTAGTATTTCTTAAGATTAAATATGTCATCATTTGTATAAATATAATCACTGAATAACCGCAAAAAGTTATTATACGTTAAAAAATTTCAATAATTAAAATTTTCTTGCGGTTCATCTAGAAATCAATTGAAATATAACAATTTGAATTTTAGTAAACACTTTACGCAAGTTGTTTGTGCTATATTAATGCCAGACTAATTAAAAATTTCATTGTTATTAGTGCACAAGTGTCTTATTATCATTTATAGATAATTAGCAAAATATGATTATTATACTTTTCTTTTATTTCTATATTTCATAAAAAGTGCCATTGTCTTCCAAATTGGGTTGCATTTAAAGTTTAGAAAAAAAATAATGAAATTAATGTTCTAGATTTGCCTAAATATTATATATTCAGTTTAATGAATAGTTAATATAATTTTTTACAACCCCTTAAATTAATTTTAGTAGTAATCAAATATCAATATAAAACTACAATTTATATATATATATATATATATATATATATATATATATATATATATATATATATATATACAGGGTGTTTCAGGACTAGTGTAACAAACTTTAACAACAGTGAACTTAGCAACGAGCATGTTTAATTTAAATATGAGTCGCTATGGCAACACTGTTCCGATGGCACAATAAAACAATGATCCATGTTTTAAGCATTTTGATTGGTTCACGAGCGGGAATAATGACCATTATTCCCGGCGGGATTAATATACAGGGTGTTTCAGGACTAGTGTAACAAACTTTAACAGCTTATTCCTGAGGTCATTTTGAGCTAAAAATGTCATATGAACATAGATCCTATTCCTTCTAGTTACCAAAATACAAGAGGTTGAAGTTCTATAAATAACACGATATTTTCAAATTTTTGTAATCAAGATACTTTCGGAAAACAAAAATGCGCGCAAATAGGGGATGGGAAAGTTGGCTTCTATTTGGATATCTGTCTTGGTATTCTCTGGACGCATAACGGGCATTACCATTACATAATCCATAAATAAAAATCATATCTGCATATTCAGCAGTACTATAACCATCTATTATGAAACAATAATACAATCAAAAGTACAACAATTTTTAATGAAGACAAATAAGGTATGACTTTTCAATAAAATTCTTGTTTTCCGAAAGTATCTTGATTAAAAAAATTTGAAAATGTCGTGTTATTTATAGAACTTCAACCTCTTGTATTTTGGTAACTAGAAGGAATAGGACCTATGTTTATATGACATTTTTGGCTCAAAATAACCTCAGGAAGAAGCTGTTAAAGTTTGTTACACTAGTCCTGAAACACCCCTGTATATATTTAAATTGTAACATAAGTGAAAAAAAGAAAATAAATCTTGATTTTCAAGAACAAATAAATAAATAAAATAGTATTTAATTTCAAAATGAAATCGATATAGTGTACGATTTTTTTATGCGAAAATTTAAATTAGTAATGTACTCGAATATTATGATAAAAATCGATAATATGACCGCGGTCATTTTATCAAATGTTAGCCCTAGAAATTAATGTACAATTATATGAAATTAAAAAAAATAAAAAAGAATTTCGAACTAAGTCAAAAGTGACCAGCTCACTAGGGAACCTAGAAGGAACAAAAATGTAGCAAGGGTTTAATTATGAAATACGTTTCATGTACAACTGTTCTATGAGCTATGAGTAAGTAATTATTATTTTAACATACAATGTATCAATATATTAATTGTTTCCTGACAACAGCATAAGAATCACGAGCAAAAAACAGTTTTACAACCTCTGTTTAGGATCAAATGCCGTTGATAATTACATCGAAGATGTTAATTACAAAAGGTATAATTACACTTTGCAGTCGAGCAGTAAAATCGTATTTTTACGATCGACTTACATTGTAATAACAAATGTCTAACAAGTAGCGATGTACTTTCCATTGTCTGTCTTCTTCTACTTCATTTAAAATTGGTTATTGTTAAATGTACACTGAGAGCTACTCTTTAAAATTTTAATAGTTTGAACTCGAGTTCGAAGAATGGAGAACAGAAAAGTGATAATTATTATTTATAATACCTGCATATGAAAGGCCGGATATGCGTTTTGAGTAATTCGTTAAATTACATGTCTGTTGTACAAGAATGCTTCAATGGATAATTTTGTATTTTATTGGTAAGTGCTAAAAATCAATGGCGAATGGTCACTACCTATATTGTTGCGTATGAATCTGCCACTACTTACTTATGTATTTTCAACGGAATGACGAAATGACAATTCATAACACACAAAACAAATTTATATTTTGCGAAAATTTTCAAATATATATATACAGACTGAGTCTGGGAAGACAAACCCCCCTTAACTTTTTTATTATAAGGAATAGAAAAATTTTCTTATATGGATGTTTTAGTATATTAGATATACTATTTTATGACACATATAGAAATGTTTTATCTAGTCAGGTTTACCTGAACTTTTATTTTTCAACTGGGAACCTAGAATTATTTTATTAAAATAAAAACCGCTCAAATTAAAGGTTGAAGTCTCTACTTTACAATGACGTATGTGCTAATTCAATATAACCGAAAGTGCTTTAGATACAACCGGATGTTTAGCACAAAAAAAATACCAACTTTACAAACGTGCACATAACGCAATTGTGGTCGCAGGTTAATTTTTGCAAGAAATTTAAAAAGTTCAACTTTTTTGCATTAAATTTACCCTATTATACATAACAACAATATCGAACACAGAACTATATTCTATATAAATTCATAACAAACCACTACTAGCAAACACAAAATAAAATTAGAAAACAAAGAAATACAATGCTAAGCTTATGTAGACCAATTCAAAATGCACCTTTGTCTCATATTTGACATATCGTGATCTTAGAAATTGAATATCCCTATATACAGTTGACCATCTCAACCATAAATAAATAATTGTTTTATTTTTATTTTCAGTGTTGGATATCCTGTTCTTCTAGAATTGAATCCTTTCACTCCACTGAAAGGTAAGTAAAATTTTGATATATAAAATTTTGCATCGATCAAATAATTCTCGAGTTAATTTCAAAATAAACCTTCAAATTAATAAAACGCTCCACCACACACCCTTAGTGTATAAGCGGTAGCCTTAATGATTATTATTTAGTATTCACTTGATAACGATTGAAGATCATATCAATCAAAACGTTGAAAGTTTGAAATTTATCTTTTATTAATAATCTACCATTGTCTACAATTTTCAAACAAACCTTCAAATATTCTACACGTTAAAAGTATCTATCGCAAAATGTAATTTTCTTGAAGATAAGACTGTTGTCCTTGCTTTAATTGAGATAAATCCGTCATACAGCTTCAATAAACCAGAATAAAGACACGATCAAGTTAAAAAGAGAATGAAAATAACTCATTTGATTACATCGGCATTGGCTCTCTTTTCTCGAAGTAAATTTGCCTTCGTATAATAATCAGCGCTTCTGGATGTTCCGCAAAGATATTTTAATAACTTTGTGTGCTAAATAAACAAATTGCATTACATCAGCCGTAATTTACTTAAACCTGCGTTCCACAAAAACACGTCTTAAGAAATAATGAAGAAAACTAATTGAAATAATTATTCTAGAGACACACAGATGTCGGTTATTAATTAATATAATTGATATTAATTACAGACCGTAATAATGCCGCATATATCATAATGTCAGTGCGGCGTTTCTGAAAGAAGCCACCGAAGCAAAAGACAAAGATGCAAGAGTGGTTACCCAAATTACGATGCTTAAGAAATTCGGAATTGTTGTCTTTATATGCACAGATTCGGAATATTTTCGTTCTCGGTCACGATTAATAAATTATATTGCAATAAACTGTAATTATGATACTGTAAAAACGTTCTTTCCTTATTTGAGACAACGAGTTTTGAATATTTATCGTCTGATTAAATGTATTACAATATTATAAATTGGTGTCAAAAGATTTATTACATTTTTCAGTTAGGACAATTTACGATCAATTTATTGGCGTAATCTATACTAGCGATGCAACAAATGTTTACCCGTTTTGTCAAATTGTAAAATTTTCTTTCTTCAATTTCATCTCTAGGGTAGAAGTTATTTGTTTACCTAGAGCAGAAAGTAATCTATTGCCGCTAATGCGCTTTGATCAACAACCATGTAAGATCGGCTGACACTTTCTGCTTTTTGTACTCGTAACCTTCAAAATGACACTTCCCGCACGCAACACTCAATCTGGAACAAGTGCTTCCCGATGGACTCGACTGTAAAAATTGCAAAAAACACTGGCCCTTTGGAACAATCTAAAATAAATCTGTCTTGATAATAATCAAATCTAATTTATAAATTACAATTTTCCTGAATTTTCCTTTATTCAAAGTTTAGAAAAAAAGAGTAAATTGCTAAAATTCTTTAGATATTTGTCAGCATTTGACAACCTATAAACTAAAGACGTCATTGATACAACTTCTTGCAGATTGTAATCAAACAAAAACCGCGACTGATACTATACAGGGTGTTTCAGGACTAGTGTAACAAACTTTAACAGCTTATTCCTGAGGTCATTTTGAGCCAAAAATGTCATATGAACATAGGTCCTATTCCTTCTAGTTACCAAAATACAAGAGGTTGAAGTTCTATAAATAACACGAAATTTTAAAATTTTTGTAATCAAGATACTTTCAAAAACAAAAATGCGCGCAAATAGGGGATGGGAAAGTTGGCTTCTATTTGGATATCTGTCTTGGTATTCTCTGGACGCATAACGGGCATTACCATTACATAATCCATAAATAAAATTATATCTGCAAATTCAGCAGTACTATAACCATCCATTATGAAACAATAATACAATCAAAAGTACAACAATTTTTAATTAAGGCAAATAAGGTATGACTTTTCAATAAAATGCTTGTTTTCCGAAAGTATCTTGATTACAAAAATTTGAAAATTTCGTGTTATTTATCGAACTTCAACCTCTTGTATTTTGGTAACTAGAAGGAATAGGACCTATGTTTATATGACATTTTTTGCTCAAAATAACCTCAGGAATAAGCTGTTAAAGTTTGTTACACTAGTCCTGAAACACCCTGTATAAATAATAAGAAAAAACACATATTGTGGAATATTACAACTTAGTTTAATGGAAAAGTAAGATTATAACAACATAAAATGCTTAAATTAATTAATCTATTTTAAGTTAGGTTTGATATTTGAACTAAAAAACTATATTTTTAGATTGGGAAGAGCCACAATTGTTACAAGTGTTATTATAAACATTTATAGTAAAATTTTGACAAATATAAATCGAAGTTCCTGGAGCAGCTTGGTTTGCAATTGATAAAGATTGTGTATAATTTGTAGATTTTGGTGTACTCACACAAGTTGAAATTAAACATGTATTGTTTTTTTAAATACCATTATTATAAGTACATCTCGTGAAGAAATTTTCATTCATTCCTCAAGTGCGTTATATCGCTAACATTTTTCTTAGGGGATAAAACAACATCTTCGAGTAGTAAAGTTTCAATTTCTTTCTAAACAATAATTGTATTCAGTTTGCAGAAAATAAAGACAAAATGTTAAAATAAGTCTTTACTTAAAATGTTAATAAATTTTAACACTAAAATCTGCACACCACTATCACTTCATCCACATTCATAATTCCATTCATACAAGCTGGTTTAGTCTTCCCACTCGGAATTTATCGTTCACGCAACAAACCTTCAATCATATTAAATAAATAAATATATCAGCACGCCTTTTACCCATTACTGGGTGTAGCACTCTGTCGTAGCAGATCTCGGTACCAGCCGTCAAATCACGGCCTCCAAAGATGTTAGTAAAGGGGGAGCCACAGGAGTAGATTTAATTTGGTGAAAATTGTTTGTCGGCTGTGAGATCGAACCAGGGTTCTCAAGATCCACAGACCGACTCGATACCACTGAGCCACCTACCCCATTTATTTTTAGATGTCTACGCAATTTCTTCACTAACATATTCCATACAATACTTCGTTTACCCAGCAGTTATAACTTTTATTCATGCTTCTTCGTCCATATTTAATATTCAGTATCATACGTTATTTATTCTATTCATTAATTTGAAACAAAAAAACGCAATAATTTCATTAATTTAACCCTCACATCTATTTCTAAAGCAGCCAAAACAAAATCTACCAAAAAACTCAAATCAGCGTGTTATCTTATCAGCGATCAAAACACACGGATATTTAACCACGGTGTTGTAGTTCATAATTACACCACTTCGAGTGGTGGCGTGCCGATCGCGCGCCCTTAACGACCGCGTCACTTCCGGTTACCCCCTCCCACTTGCGTCTTGTCAACACCTGGTGTACATTACACGAGGTGTAATTATCGCTGCGCGTTTGTTCTTTCAAACCGATCCAAGGGTCTGATGTAAATTTAATGATGTGATTCTTTTTCTTGAGCTGCAATGCTTTAGGTTCTAGAAAATCTGATAGCGGCTAATGGAAATTATTCAAGAACAAATCACTAGTTTCGTTGGGTAAATATTTGTTGAATGAAGCTTAGTTTTTTATAACACAAATGAATTTTTTTGTAACTAGAAGTAAATACATGTTATTCTCGTTCTTTTATAGTTTTCGGATAAAACAATTTATTTATATGTAAAATAAAAAAATATATTATCACACCTTTTACCCATTACTGGATGTGGCACTCTGCCGTAGCAGATCTCAATTAAAGTCGCGATTGTCTCTTTTAATATAAAATAAATAATAGCTATTTATGAAACTAGTAAGGACATGTAATAACCGAGTTTTTTTTACATGTTGCATACAATATTTTTTCTACTTCCGTTCTAATAAATACCAAAGAGCGTTTTTGAAATTATTAAATTTTGACATATTAATGACAGTTATAAATTCAAAAAATAAAAGAATAACACATCAGAATTCGTCTACCAAGATATCTTATATTTTTTGTATTGCTATGTTACCTCATTATTTCACTAGTTAAATAATGTAGTTCATTACGTAACTCAAATAAGTGAAATAAAACGTCTATTTTCTAACGGAAGTAGAAAAATATAATTATATCATCACGCCCTATTTTGTTATGTGTCAAAGATAGCCTCGATCTTATATTTTCTGTTAAATTCAATACGGCGATATTAGTATCATGAATCTGCCAAATTATTATTATTATTCGGTCGATATTTTGTAAATATACAAATTCAAATCGTAAAAAATAATTGATTATTTATAGGCGTATTTCCTATTTTCATCTAATAACAGTTTGAATAATCTAATAAATAAGAAATGAAATCAAAGTGTGCGCGTTAGTGTGTTCATTTGTCGTTCGTGGCAACGGCAGTAGAAACTCATTAGGGAACCGAACTTAGCATATTTTATTAATTTGACAGTTTAATGATCAGGGCAGCGTGTAATTATAAAGATTAAAGTTTGCCTGTGTACACCACAAACTCCTGTGATAAAAGGCTGTCAAAATAATTATTCAAATTATATGTTTCTATAGTTTGACCCGTTCACAAATTTATGCATTAATATATATTTTATAATACGTCAATTTCTATGGAATTTTCTAATGAATAATTTGAAAATAATTGCTCCAAGTGCTGTTATTTATTATTTTCGTTTCGGAGTTTTATTGTAATTAGTCAGTTATTTGAAATTAATCACATTTGACAAGACGCAAATATATATTTAACCATGTGTTTGATACGTCATGACACTAACTAAATCTAACTGATAGAGATATTTCAAGTCTGGTTTTGTATTGTAATTATTAATTAAATTTCACTTTAAAACATTTTTTATTTATCCATTGTTGCTAGTACTTCAATGTTTGACTACTTGAATAAGCTTTAGAGAGGTTTTTCAACTTAACTTTCCTATTGTTATTATAATTTTGTTAACATTAACAATAATATTATTAACATACCTAGGAATGTTATGAGTATCATTACAGCCGCAGATGTCAGTTTGAAATCCGAGGATTTTAAGACATTTAAGGCCTATTATGACTTTTAATATTCGTGGTTTGTTCAATAGTTTACCGGTTTCAAAGTAAAAACACGTTAACGTCATTAATAATAGTATGTTATGCATCAAGGGAGGGAAACAACCCTTCGGCCCTCGCCTACGTCTCGGTTTACCAACTTCACACGCGGGAATAATCGCGCCCTCCCGAGAAGCAAATTATACTTTTCGTAACAAGTGCACAAAAATTACTGACTTATCGGGACAAATGTCAAATATGGGTTGCGTAACTAGTTACTTAGGAAACGCCGCAAACAGCTTTTAATCGTAGTCTCTAGGGAGAGAAACATGCTACCTATGAGTGAAACATCCTACCTAGGGAGAGAAACATTAAGGGGTAAGGCCACTCTAAAATTATTTAAAATGCATTTTTTTTTATTTGCTTAAATTATAGTTTAAACCCTTAGGAATAAGGGACAATTAATTTAAATGCCGCGCGGAAGTATTTTAGAGAGAAAAAAGCATATATCTATTAGTACTAGTATTTTTTTTTTAATTATATATCGGACCAACTACTAAGGTCATATGCCGATATGTCCTTTGCATGGTCGCCACGGGCGGGACTCGAACCCACGACCTTATGGTCGTCAGTCAGGCCCTCAACCCGCGCGGCCACCACGCGGGACTAACTAGTATTTATATGTATATATATATATATGACTCGAAACTTTAAAAGCGTTTTTCTCGAAATCATATATTCAAAATCGGGCGAAAAGAAATCTGAAATACTAATTGATGGATCGTGCTGGATCTTTTATTTCTTATTCTAGATATAAAATACTCAAAAACTACGGGGGCTTTTTTTAAAGTGCTTCATTCGTTTTTTATGGTCGTTTTTATACAGAAATTTAGACCCGAATAATGAACTTTTTTTTCAAACGTGCGCCATTTTGTTAAAAATCCAAATTTTCAAAATCCAGCCCGTAGTTTTTTAGAGTATACATCAGAGATTAAGAAAATATATCCCTTTTTGATCCAGGTCTATTGCTGTTCCCAGAATGTTTTCGCCCGATTTGCTCTACGCGCCGAGAGGAGTCGCCATTTTTTTTAATCTCTGACGACAATTTTGAATATTTTCTTTAAAATTTTTTTTTAAATAAAGTTTAAAAAGCACTAAATAAAGATCCAAAAACAGTTCTTAAGCAGCACGTTTAGATTTCGTTAAAAAAATCTTGAAAATGACCCTTTTTTTCCTTGTCTAGAGTGGCCTTACCCCTTAAGTTTCTCTCCCTAGGGGAGAAAAGTAGTGTTTCTCTCTCTAAACTTAGGGAATAAGAACGTGTTTCTTGTGCATGTGTTACGAAAATATTATTTTTTGAAATTCTTTTATGAACAACGTCATTGTCATCATTTTAGAAGGTGATCAAGTAAGTCTGTGGTCTGTATGTTTTTATTTAACACCATGGTTACAATTGTTTTGTATCATATTTATAAATATAACGTCATAACGTGGTCATCTCTAATTTGAAAGACTGTACAATTAATATATATTATATAACAACAAAGACAAAATTAATTGATGAAACTAGGTTTAATAAAAAATATAAAATAAACACTTGGCTAAGTTTCACAAAATTCAGCCTCCAAGTCACCTTACGAGGGCATTGTCAGAGGCTTTTTAAAATATATATTATGATAAGCAGGACAAGTAATCTTTTTATTATTGTTGATTAGAGTTCCGTTTGTATTAATAGTGTTACATTATCATTGTGTTTTATTTTCATTTTCTTGACTGTTTTGACAAGTCAGTATGGTAATATTACCGTACAGAATACAGTTATTACTAACTTACCAGCCTACTTATGTGTATATAAATATAGATTTAATATTCTGAAACCAGTAAAATAATTAGTAATATTAATAATAGTTGCAAATAGAACTAAAATAAACAATTACGAAAATAATGGCATTAATAATGTAAAACGCCATAAATTAATTATAATAAATGAAATAAACGGCCACATACAAACATTTGTCGTGGTATAAATCCATTCAAACGCGATTAAATCTGCTGTCAGAAGCGAGATGTTAAAAACCATTAAACTCTGGAAGCCACCACAATTTTTCATCGGCTAACAAACCAACGAAACCGCCGTATTTTAATTCGAATGGTTGGAACACACCCCGTAGATAAATAAATTAATAAACTAACAACGTTAAAGGTAATTTTTCGTGTATTTACGATGAACAGTTGATAAAATTTACTAGGCAATAAGCAATTAGGCGTGATGATATGAGCATCCCGTATAGCTTATGTCGTATGTGTGGTTCTATAGCGACTGGCGGGTTGTCCCCGTTCAGGGCCGGACCGCGAAAATTTATCAGGACGGTTTCACATTAAATACATCATTTTTGTTTTTGTTTTATTACAGAAACAATTTGAAATAATAGTTATTTTGTATTAAGCGCGAGAAAGGAGTGTTATTTTGTTGTGCGTGAGAATGTCACTTTAAGTCGAGACAAAAAAAGTTATTTGAACGCGCAAAAACAAGAATTTCGTCCACGAAATATAAATATGTTTTTCTACAACTGTTAAAAAAGAATAATGCAATAATTATTGATTTATATAAGTAAATTGAAGGAAAACAATATAAAATTGGTACTATTGATGTGTTGTGATCAATGAACAGAGGAAAAAATAATTTGGGAGCGTGCACAAAATACTCATTTTGCACATTAGGGTACAAAAAAGTGCGCAAAATGCGCGTTGTCATGACAATGTAAAAGATGCAAAATATGAACATTTTTTGACAGTTGTAGAAAATAGTATGTTATGCATCAAGGGAGGGAAACAAGCGATTATTCCCGCGTGTGAAGTTGGAAAATCGAGACGTAAGCGAGGACCGAAGGCTCGAGCTGAAGTCGAGGTTTGCCAACTTCACACAAGAGATAATCGCGTCCTCCCGTGAAGCATATTATACCTTTCGTAACAAGTGCACAAAAATTACAGTCTTATCGGGACAAATGTCAAATATGGGTTGCGTAACTAGTTACCTAAGAAACGCCGCAAACAGCTAATAATCGTAGTCCCTAGGGAGAGAAACGCAGCGTTTCTCACTCTAAAATTAGGGAATAGGAACGTGTTTCTTGTGCATGTGTTACGAAAATTAATTTTAATATTTGCCAAACAGTTGTGTCTCCATGGTAGCACATTTATTTTACAAGCAACTGTTTCAAGAACAAATTTTGCTTCTTCCAACTTATAACAAAAAATAGAACTGTCTCTAATGTATAGTCCGTTCGGTGAGAGATTATAGTGTGGTTGTATAGGATGAATTTGACGAATCTTAATTCTTATTGACTGCCAAAAACATTAAAAAAAAGTTGCAGTTAGACTCTTGGAGTCGATTCTAAAATCTATTCGTCATGTTGTTCCAAGTGTTAGTACATTGAATTTACAATAAATAGTTCATATAATTTGACTTGTTTTTTCTAATATGTGACTTCTTTACCACTGTTTCAATAATGGCCCAATCTCTAGGACCGAAACGTCAGCAATAAAGCATTAATTGAAATAAAAAAAGCCATTTGAATCCATCCAAAAAGTTATTGTTAAAAACAGAAATGTACTGATACACTTTCATCTTCAATATTAAATTTAAATAATTTACATTAATATGGAATTGCAAGAAAAACTCAGTAAATTGATCATCATCATCAGGTCAAGAATAAAGAATGAACCCCAAACAAAAATAAGAAGAAATGAAATGTTCGCATCTAGTGGTAAAGAAGAAGTTTGAAGTTAGAAGTGCAGTGTGAAGTGAGGCACGTTTCACGTCCTGTGAAAGAGCGCGCCGCGCGCAGTGGTGCCAACACAAAGCAATAAATTACACAAAAACACTGAAATTATCTCTTTACAAAAGATCCAAGTGGACGCTTGAATAAAAACTGGACAGAATTATTATAACGTGCCGCGTTGCTACGGCAACGCATCAGGAGGACGCGATCGTGTTTTGTTATCGTCCGACACCTGCATAGGCGCACAGCCTAAACATAGAAAATACACAAATATTATATTACATACATTTTTAAATTATATTATACTTGAATTAACTAACGTTTGCCCCCAGACCGCGCCATATAGAATTCTATTTACGACAAACAAATCTATGTAAATTATCAAAGAATAATTATGATTTTACCTACTATACCCAAATGATGTTAATTACATTTTTACTGCTAAATTAATTAGAAAATAAATATATTACCCATTACTGAGTTTGGCACTCAATCATAGCAGATTTTGATAAGTGATATATTTCTTCGCGTGAAATGCGATTACCAACCGTCAAATCACGACTTCTAAACATGTAAGTGGAGGGAGAGCCACAGGGGTAGTTTTAACGTGGTGAAAATTGTTTGTCGACTGTGAAAATCGAACTCGGGTTATCAAATTCACAAGCCGACTCGATACCACTGAGCTACCTACCCCATAAATAATTTAGAATTTGTCGATTTAAAAATTACCGCCAGCATTCTATTATAGAATTCTAAATGGCGCGAGATCACTACTGGAAACGAAATAATAAGCGAAATACGTTGTTATTTTCTTGTGATATATACTAAATATAAATGAGAAACATCTGTCGTAAATTATAAATAAATTCAATGACGTAATGTCTGTCCGTGAGACATAGTCTATATTTATTATGTTGCTATACTTTTCGTATAGGTTGCAGTTGTAGTAAAATAGGTTGCACTCTCATTGCACAATCAAGATTATACGTTATTTAAAAGAATCTTCTCATTTCCAGTATCCATAGCCAAAAATACAACTGTGTCTGAGGTGTTTTAAGTACGCTATATCTATAAATAAATATATGTATACGTTCAAAGAAGCTTTGTTTATCAGCTACAAAATTATCCTCGCCTTCAATATTTTATAACTGCATTATTGTTTGAAATGGATCGATACTGTAATGACAAAATTTACTATTTCATGATTATATTATAAATTATTATAATTTCAGTATTTTGTGACGAGAATAATTTACTCGGACATTTTTGTGTTATTTTCAAGCATTTAGCTTTCAAAGCTGATGTAAATATAATGTATTGATAGCTCACTGACAGCTTTGAAAAAGTGTAGTTAAAAAGTATTATGTTTATACGAGTACTGGCAGTTTCGTATAAGATCGCAAAATTTATAAAAATAAAATAGAAATACCGGAATATATAATTTTTCAAAATTGTGATAACTTCAAAAAAAGGATTGTCATTAATTTATCGATCTAGTATCGAATAGTGATTAAGTTACAGAATAGATCAAAATAAATGACAGTTCAGTAAAGATTAATTGCAAGCGTGTCTCGTACAAAGTTTTATTTTCATCTTCACAGTGATTTTTTTATAAATTTATATTAGCTAGACGTTGTCATGGTGTTCTAGAAATAAATAATGAAAATAATTAATGTAATGCTCGACGAAGACTTCGAAGGCGATTTTCATGCAGTTTAAAGAAGTATACAAAATTTTGCAAATGTTGCAAGTAATAACTTTTAATTAATTTATATTAGTTTTTTTAAGAGCCTTGTAAAATTTTACAGGTCTCTTCTATGAGCCTGAAAATTTTTACAGATCTACGTGCTATAATTACTCATTTACTTAGTTACCATAAATGCCTATAAAGTGTCATTTATATAAAATAAATAAATATATCATCACGCCTTTTACCCATTACTGGGTGTGGCACTCAGTCGTAGCAGACCTCGGTAAGTGATATATTTTTACGAGTGAAATGCGGTTACTAACCGTCAAATCATTTACATAAAAGGCAGAAATACAAATTTGAGTATGTTCTATTGCTAGTAATGATTAATAATAAAGAAAAGTAAGCAGCAAGGTAAAGTGAGATAACCAACTTTTATCTTTCAGTTTTGCGTTACCTAAAATACTCTACCTCTGGCCAATCAGAAGTTAGCATTTTTACGTAATCAGGGAGATAGCCATCTTATAATCTAGTAATCGGTAATCAATGCGTGTAATTAATTGTTATTTCTCAAATCACAATAAAATTATACAATAGACATTAGTACTGAAGTTCAAACAACAGATGTCGAAGTTCACCGGAAGCTGCTGAAATTCTCTCATTCCATTTGATTGGTTGATTGTAATAACTTGTGCGTTTAGTAGTATAAATTACTAAATTCGCTTGCTTGATTTCTTACTTTATTTCAACTGCGTTACTTTTTACGTTACTTCATTATAAATCCAGATTTAATCATTTAATTCCAATCATAGTACGAGTGGACCTACAGCTTATAGTGGAGCCCGAACCATTCAGACAAAATTGTACTTTTTTGGAAATAAGTTGCGGCCAACGAGATTTGAACTCACGATTATCCACTGCGCTGCGATTGCATTTAAATTAACATAATATTAGAGAGCAGTGATTTATTTCTCGATTTTAATCTTCGTTATATCTATTTCAATAATTAGGTTATCACCAATTCAAAACATTGAAATATCCCATCTCATACCATACATAACATGTAAATCAAAATAATTACTATCCATTTAAAAATATGTTAATATTCGTCCACCTCCTTGCGCCCGTATAATTAAACCTCTGCACGCCACTGGGCTCGCATTCCATCAATGGATGAGTCGCCGGAACATTATTAAAAATAAAACGAAACCTCCGAGTTAAATACAGGCGTGAACGCTGCGGTATGTGCTAGCTACCGTACCACCACCTATCGTCTTAATAATATCATTTTTTTATTGGACATTTTTGTCAGGTGTGTAGGGCGGGTCGGGGAGTGCGGCGAGTGCGGGACGCAGGGTGAACTGAAGGGTATAGTGTGTGTATTAACATAGGTGTGGCTGCAGACTATCGGTGATCTTGTATTGTTGATGAATAGCGGAGTTAGATGCAGATGACTACTGGGTTACGCGTGAGATTAGCTGCAGGGACGGAGAAGAGAAATGGAAAAATGGGGACGGGGAGATCAATAACTATAGTTATTTGTGTATTAAGAGCGTAAAGACACTTTACGCTCGTGATACACACATAATTTTTTCTACGATTGCATCTTAAAGTTATTAAAAAACGTAGGTATACGTCTAAAACTAAATTCGTTTTGTTAACTGTCAATATGACAAGTTTCTGTTTTGTTTGTATCCCTGGTAACTATTGAAATAATCTTTTTCGCGCGTTGCCATTGGAAACGCGCGAATTTAACGTCTTTTTCGCGCGTTGCCATTGGAGACGCGCATAAAAGATATTTTTCGATTGTTCCACAGAAAACGTCAACTTTACGATGACAAATGAGAGCGTAATTGTCATCTTTTCATAGCAATCGTAGAAAAAATCTTTTTTTATGGAAATTATATGAAATCAAATACGTGCTTTTAAAAATTAATTCAATCACACAATTAATATTTTTTTCTACGATTGCTATGAAAAATTGACAATTACGTTCTCATTTGTCATCGTAAAGTTGACGTTTTCAGTGGAACAATCGAAAAATATCTTTATTGCAATAGCAACGCGCGAAAAAGACGTTAAATGCGCGCGTTTCCAATGGCAACGCGCGAAAAAGATATTTAATGCGCGCTTATTTCAATAGTTACCAGGGGATACAAACAAAATAGAAACTTGTCATATTGACAGTTGACAGACCGAATTTATTTTCAGTACGCATACGTTTTTTAATAATTTTAAGATGCAATCGTAGAAAAAATTATGTGTGTACCACGAGCGTAAAGTGTCTTTGTTCCTCTTGCACTATTGCAGCTCTCGCCTTCGGCTCGTGCTGCAATTACCGTGTTCGAGTAACAAAGAATCACTTTACGCTCTTAATACACAAATTACTATTTCAACATTACTTGTAAAAATGACATTTTCCTTACTCAATTTAATTGAAATGAAAGTAAGAAATGCTCCTCCCTAGTGAGGGAAACGGTAACTATCACAACTAAATTGAGTGAAGGAAATGTCATTTGACATGGGGACCAAGGAAATGTCAATTTGTAAATACAACTCCTTAGATTCATATAAAATAATTATTAAATTTCTTGTATCGCAAACGTAAAAATGTAATT
Organism: Pterostichus niger; assembly: GCA_947425015.1. Lineage (NCBI taxonomy): Eukaryota > Metazoa > Arthropoda > Insecta > Coleoptera > Carabidae > Pterostichus > Pterostichus niger. The sequence continues at coordinate 7,037,366 of OX380336.1, read as the reverse complement.
TTCACGTGTTGAAAAAAAAAAAAGTATGTAGGACCATTGCAAAACTCGAGCTATTGGAACACTCGCTCCATAGTAAATGTATTTAAATTATCAACTTCGAATCAATGTCATATATAACATTATTAAAAATATAAAGTAAGCACTTGGCTATGTTTTACAAAATTCAGCCTCCAATTTTGTGAAACATAGCCAAGTGTTTACTTTATATTTTTTATTAAACCTTGTTTCACCGAGTGTTGGATGACAATTAATTTTGTCTTTGTTGTTATATAACATTATTGTAAATTAATTTATATTTTATAAAATCGACATTAGTCTTAGAATATCGTCTGCCTCAGGTATCGCTTTGGCCAACAAATTCATTCTTACATATACAAATAACTATTAAAATATATATTTTTGATTTGTTGTTTATAATATTTACATTTGCCCAGCACCAGCAGCAGGTGGTGTGGATAAGTTTGAATCTCACTCAAGCTAAAAATTATATGAACTACCACACTGCGGCTCGGTGAGTCCGGACCCTCTACTGTAATTGGAATTATGATCCTGTTGTACAGCGTACAAATAAATAACAAAAGTAGAAATTAGTATTTTAGAAGTTTAATTTTCAATTTTATGTTTCACGAATCTCGTTAGTATAAATTATTAAATTTGTATGTAAGAGGAAACATCTATACGACGATTCAAAATTGAGACCGTAGACGATAAAATATTATAAAATTTGACTAAAGTTAATTTATATTATGACAGAAAAATTCTGATGACGCCTGGATTCGAACCAGGGACCTTCCGCATACCGGGCAGAGATGCTAACCGCTACACCACGTCACCTGTGTTCGAAATATGGCATCAACTGAATTCTTCTGTCACAGTGTCTAAGCGTAGCTTCGTTCCGAGAGACTCCTATATAGGCATTGACAACCGGGTTCGTCTACAGTGACACAGTTTTTGATTATGAGGGAATCATACCCAAGCTTAAAGCTAATATTATAAAATTTATTGTTATTGAAGAAAACTTACCACGTCTAGTACTCAACCGAGCATATTCTATCTGAAATTTTGACCAGAACTGTTTCTGTTTAGTATATTATTATTATTATTAAACGAATTATGATATAATTTTATATAATTTTGGAGAAAAATTTGCAAGGTAATTATAAGAATGTGAGAAAGTTTTAAGAAAATATATTTATAAATAATTTTCCTAAAAACTTAACAATGCTGCTTCAATAAATATGCATCTGACTGTCAATTGTTCCTAAATTATTTTTCAGAAAAATGCATCAAATATTAATAATAAGAACAAAATTAGTTTTAAAATTGAGAAAAATTTAAATTGTTTTTTGCCCTCGAATGAACCTAAAGAGTAGAATACTTAAATTAATAAATATATCATCACGCCTTTTACTCATTACTGGGTGTGGCACTCTACCGTATCAGATCACAGTAAATTATATATTTCGTCGCGTGAAGTCGTCAAATCACGGCCCCCAAAGATGTTAGTAAAGAGGAAGTCACAGGGGTAGATTTAATTTGGTGAAAATAGTTTGTCGACTGTGAGGATCAAACCAGGGTTCTCAAGACCCACAGTCCGACTCGATACCACTGAGCCACCTATAGGATACTAGAATAGCATTAAATCTAAACGATTGAAATGGTGCGAAGCCCTAGAAAATATTCCACCCATAACACACACACACACACCATAGCATTTCTCCGTCTCCACCATCTGTAAAAGCAATAACTCTCATCAGACAAAGAGGTGGGCCTCCAGTCCGCCTTTAATCCTCACCTGTCTCTTCTTAGTCCTCGCCTGCACCTCAGCCACAGCCACCGTCTCAGGTGTTCTGTCTCGAACCACCAGCGTCCGCAACCAAGCGGCTCATATAGATTTTTATATGATTACACGTTTTGTTATGTTAAATAAACATTAGTCATTTTAATTAAACGTTTCGTGGCTAGCCGATCGGGGATAATATGTAAATGTACACCATATAGTGACGGGGATAGAGGTGTCTCTATTTCGACCATTACTAATTCGGGACTTGTAGGACATTTAATCCTAAATAATTCCTTGGTGACATTTGCTGGTAGCACAAGCTTTGTTTTTGACTGTTTTAAGAGCAGTGTTTTTGGGTGTTTTAACTATCTCTAACATTAAAACCGTACTCTTAAAACACCCAAAAACAAAGCTTGTGCTACCAGCCATTGCTATTTGAATTTATACCTCTTCAATAATTGAACAAACAATTTTCACCAATTTAAATCTACCCCTGTGGCTCCCCCACCACTAATATCTTTGGGGGCAGTAATTTGACGGCTGGTAACCGCACTTCACGCAAAAAAATATATCACTTAACAAGATCTGCTTAGGCAGAGTGCCACACCCAGTAATGGGTAAAAGGCGTGATGATATATTTATTTTATTTTTATTTACAATAATTGATATTAAAATGCGAATTATTTTACCGTGTTCTCAAATACCATTGAGCCACCTACTCCATATTATCATGTCTTTTACCCATTACTGGGTGTAGCAGTCTGCCATACACGGCCTCTAAATATGTTACTGAAAGGGGAGCTACAGGTGTATTTTTTATTGTTTGTCGGTTGTGGGATTCGATCCCAGGTTCCCAAATCCACAATTCATTTGTCCGTCAGTGGATGGCGATACGGAATTTGAATCCGGAGATCCCGGGTTCGAATCTCACTCAAGCTAAAAATTATATGAACTACACTGCGGCTGGATGATTGCGGACCCTGTACTGTAATTGGGATTAAGTTCCTGTTGTACAGCGTAACATAAATAAATAAATAACTGATTTAAAAGCCATAGTATTCGTGTTTTCATAATTGAAATGACAATTTATAGAAACAAAATCTATTAATAATTTGCTGCTTCCAACGCTACCAAGCCGCCACTATCAATGGATAAATTAAGTTACCCTTTAGTTCACATATTTTTTAGAAGTTTAGGTGGCTCTGTGGTATCGAGTCGGCCCGTGGATCTTGAGAACCCTGGTTTGATCCCCACAGACGACAAACAATTTTCACCAAATTACATCTACTCCTGTGGCCTCCCTTCCACTAACATCTTTGGAGACCGTGATTTGACGGCTGATAATTGCACTTCACGCGAAGAAATATATCACTTACCGGGATCTGCTCCGGCAGAGTGCCACACCCAGTAATGGGTAAAAGGCGTGATGATATATTTGATTAATATTTATACTTTTCATTGGTTGCACTGTACGAACAGAAATGAATGAGTATTCAATTGGATCAATGTACCCGAGAAGTTATTTCCTGTTGATTTAATTAAACCACCTTTTGTTATAAACAAAACATATGACGCAATAAATATTTTAGTTGGTTCAAGTGTCGACAACATTTTCGAAGTGTCCAAGATGGGAATGGTTGAAGTGGAAGCCATCTTCAAACAGTCCAACTTCCCCAGAGGTGAATAATGAGCTGGGCGTGGAGTGATAACTGGAAATTGAAATTAAAATCGTCTGATTGAGCCCCGAGATATTTTTAATTGCAAATGCGTTTGTTTGCTCGGTCAAACTGAACCCAACTGAGCTCTGTGAGTGTCTGCGTTGAGTGCTTAAATATTCAAATCGACGGCTACTTGATTAATTGATCGGTGTTTAATTCGAAAACAAACAAGGCAACAATGGAAACAATTAGGGAGACAAAAAGTCACGATGGTTTTACAGATGAGGATATTTTGACTTTACTTTTTTTTTCTGGGTTTTCCAGTAAGTGGGCGATATACAGAAACGCATTAGATGAAACACTAATTATAATTAATTACTTGAATAAATTACTCAAGAAAAAACTATAAAAATTTAAATTAACTATCAATAATTATAAAGGTATTGTTACAACCGCAATTAAACAAGAATATTCAATAAATTTATGCAAAATTAATTGATTCTAGGTAGGTACAGTGTTACTAATTTCTAAAAATACAATATAGAAACAATATATTATCAAGTCTTTTATAGTAACAACAAAGATAAAATTAATTGTCATCCATACACTTGGTGAAACTAGGTTTAATAAAATATATAAAATAAACACTTGGCTAAGTCTCACAAAATTCAACCTCCAAGCCACCTTATGAGGGCATCGTATAGTACTTCAAAATTTCAGTACCTACTAGATTATATTTAACGCGTAAATGTTTGAAACAATGATCTTTTGAACTAAAATCCCTAACCTATTATTTATTTAATTAATTGTTAAACAACTTGAATCCATGTGGATGAAAGAGTACGTATTTGACTTTGATTTCTGATTGGTTAAAATCGCAAACAAGTTTACGAACACAATATTTACATCTTCATCACAACAATTCACTTCTCTTGTTTGACAGTTTGACAATTTGTATACGGAAAATACGAAACAGTTTTCAATAAGTTTGATTAATAATATGTTTCATTTTGTGATTTGTAATTAAAATATAAAAATTATTATCATGGCTGATAACGAGGTATCACGAACCTCTAAATTTATCAAAGAATCAGTCTTCGTTAAACATTCTCTACACATCAAACTCACATAAAACACATTCACTTTGGTCATTATATAACTTCCGGAAATGGTACTTTATTTGAAGCCTATAATAGATTTTAATGAAAAACTATATTAAAATATAATACAAAACTTTTCAAATTTGGTATATAAAACTACTATATCAATGAAAATAACATAATAGTTTTGGTTAAAATGGACTAACCGGAAGTGATACATTACATGAAGCTGCTAACAGTTTTTCTTGAAAAAAATGGTATTATTTTGATTTTAGAAATAAATGTTGCAAATAAAAGTTTTAGAGAATTAAACTCTGCGTCTAAATTAACCTTTTGTATAAGCGATAATTATATATTTTTACTTCCTTGTACGAAGTAAAGGAAGTATTGTTATCGCGAAAATTTTCGGTTCTCAGATTTCAGTGGAAATACGCATTTTGGCCCTCCCTGAGTCCATTTTGACTAATTTCGTCGTGACGTCTGTACGTACGTATGTATCTCGCATAACTCAAAAACGGTAAGCCGTAGAAAATTGAAATTTTATATTTAGGAATGTTATAACATCTAGTTGTGCACCTCCCTTTTTGGTCATTATATAACTTCCGGAAGTGGTACTTTACTTGAAGCCTATAATAGATTTTCATGAAAAACTATATTCAAATATAATTTAAAACTTTCCAAATTTGGTATATAAGACTACTATATCAATGGAAATAATATAATAGATTTTGGATGACACATCATTACATGAAGCTGCTAACAGTTTTCCTTGAAAAAAAATGGTATTATTTTAATTTTAGAAATAAATGCTTCAAATAAAAGTTTTAGAGAATTAAATTCTGCTTCTAGCACATTAAGAATTTTTAAATTAGCCTTTTGCATAAACGAGATATCTAAATTTAAATATTATATATTTTTTTATTTAAAAAAAATTAAGTTTGCTATGGATTAGAACAAAAAATAAAAGATTTAATGTCAAATATGTGCAATTAAAAAAATATCTATAGTTTAATACGGGTACAAGGAAGTCATGTGGTGTCCACATCAGATATTTTGTAATAATGATGCTATTCTGTAATTTTCTATATCGCTACAATTGTGTAAATTTGAACAAAAGCGTATAGATTTTTATTGACAAATACATTTAATGCCATTTGACAATCAAATATGATGGGTTTTTGTTCAGATTTACAGATCTGTAGCGTTATAGAAAATTACATAATAGCACCATTAGTTTGCTATGGATCAGAACAAAATATAAGAAAAAAATAAACATTTTAAAGTCAATGTCAAATATGTGCAATAAAAAAATGTAGGTATAGTATAATACGTGTACAAGGAAGTAATGTGGTGTCCACATCAGATATTTTTATTTTGTTTTGAATAAAATAATATAGTTACATGAATTGTTATGGGGTAGATGGCTCAGTGGTATCGAGTCGGCCTGCAGATCTTGCAGAACTCTGGTTTGATCCCCACAGCTGACAAAGAATTTTCACCAATTCAAATTTACCCCTGTGGCTCCCCTTCCACTAACATCTTTGGGGGGCGTGATTTGAAGGCTGGTAACCGTAGGGATGTGCCGTGGTCAATTGACCAAAAATATTTGACAGCCAAATAATACGGTCAAATAATCTAAATGGAACCGCACGACATCTGTTGTTCAATAGAAATAGCTACTTTCTATTATTACATGAATATATATAGTTTGGTATTCTGGGTTCTGGAAAATTTGCTTACTTTACTTTACAAATAAAATAAATACATATTATTTCATTTCATTACGTCTTTTACTTTATTTTCCCCTTTATTTTGAATTTGATGTGGTTTTGTTTATTATTTGTTGTTGTTTTTTCATTTTCAGTAATATTGGTTGTAGTAAACAGTACTATATAAATTAATTACAATTTTAATTGTGATTTTTATTAAATGTTTCTTGGTCAATTGACCGAAAAATATTTGACTGGTCAAATGCACTTACCGAGATCTGCTTAGGCAGAGTGCCACACCCAGTAATGTGTAAAAGGCGTGATGATATATTTTATTTTTATTTGTTTTGAATAAAATAATATAGTTACATGAAATGTTAAGTAACTTTAGTTGCACGAATACAAATTTAATTTAAAATTAATGTACTCGTAATACTTAGAAAAATCTTTTTCGAAGTAGGTAGACTTAACACTTATTAAATGAAGACAATCCAAATGCTAGACGTGTTCGAAACCTTCCAAACTTAACACTCTTAATAATCATCCAGCGTGTCAAATCATATCTTTTCATTCTGACAGAACAAAATATAAAGAATGGTTCTAACAAAAATGAAGCTTCTGTATTTCTGGGTAACCCAAAAAAAAATCTATCAGTGTTGGAGCACCAATTTATCTTTAATAGCTACCGGACGCTGCGTCGTTAGGGGCGCGATGTGAGATGATGTCTTGTGTCATTCGTTTTTTACGACACGCCCTGTATTCATATTGAGGTAAGGTCGATATGTGATACCAGCGATAGATATGACGTGCATGGAAATGCAGTGGTTTTGTTTTTTTCAAGCTGACACCTTGTATCTTCTAGGGAGTTTTTATGTTTAATGTTGGCACAAGTATAAGAATAATGATGTATGTAGTTGATTTAATTAAAAAGTAAATAATAATAAAAAAATTGTGAATTATAGACAAAAATATTTTATTAAAATGGTATAAATCACAGTTAATTAGAAAAATTGGTTCATTAATTTATCATAGTTATCCAATATAGTTCAGCGATCAGGATTATTGTCTGCAAAAATTGGCCGCTAGATGTCAATACTGTACCAGACCTCCCTAATTATTGTACATATATAAAAAATCTGATGTGGACACCACATGACTTCCTTGTACGCGTATTAAACTATAGATTTTTTTTAATTGCACATATTTGACATTAAATCTTTTATTTTTTGTTCTAATCCATAGCAAACTTAATTTAAAAAAAAAAACAAAAAATATATAATATTTAAATGTAGATATCTCGCTTATGCAAAAGGATAATTTAAAAATTCTTAATGTGCTAGACGCAGAATTTAATTCTCTAAAATTTTTATTTGCAGCATTCATTTCTAAAATTAAAATAATACCATTTTTTTCAAGGAAAACTGTTAGCAGCTTCATGTAATGTGCCACTTCCGGTTAGTCTATTTTAACCAAAATCTATTATGTTATTTCCATTGATATAGTAGTCTTATATATCAAATTTGGAGAGTTTTAAATTATATTTGAATATAGTTTTTCATGAAAATCTATTATAGGCTTCAAGTAAAGTACCACTTCCGGTAGTTGTATAATGACCAAAAAAGGAGGTGCACAACTAGATGTTATAACAGTCCTAAATATAAAGTTTCAATTTTCTACGGCTTACCGTTTTTGAGTTATGCGTGATACATACGTACGTATAGACGGCATGACGAAATTAGTCAAAATGGATTCAGGGAGGGCCAAAATATCTATTTCCGTTGAAATTTGAGAACCGAAAATTTTCGCGGTTACAATACTTCCTTTACTTTGTACAAGGAAGTAGAAAGAGAGTACTATCACACTTAAAATGTATAGCAAAATATAGATTATGCTGGTTAGAAAGATTTAAAATCAAACAATAGTTATTTACGTAAACAGTCAGGAACGCGTTCAATTACAGGATAAGTAGATAGTTTCATGCCGAGCTTGAAACAGTCTACAAATCCTGTACGACGCTTTACTGATATTTTACGTATAACATTTTACCTGAAATTTATAAACAAATAATAAATATTTTAATTTAATTTAAATTAAAACAAATATTTGACTTACATATTCAGTCAGTATTTGATGTTGCTAAGTAACTAGACACTCATGTTGCTTTCATTACCTGCCTAGGCAGGCAATATGTTATTTTCCTGACTAGGCATGCAAAGCAAAGCTTTCTTGAGTCTTAAAGGTCAGGTAAATGTTTATTTTCCTGTCAGTTTCAGATAAAATTATTTAAATCTAATCTGTCAACTGTTAATAAAAAAATATCAAATAATCACTTTCCGCACGCAAAATGAGCAAGAAATAGCTATTTATTTAACGCCCTGTTTATACTAAATTCAACATATTTCATTACAAAATTTATTTATTTTTGAACAAATTAATAACAAAATCAGCCAATAATGCTCATTTGTACCAACTAAACTACAATTTTATGTATAAATAAATAAAAGCAAATCGAAATAAATTATCATATGATGATATTTATATTTCTGTCAAACATTTGATGCGATATTGTCAGTTTCGTTGGTGCAAATAAAGATAAAATACCTATATCGTCTATGGAAAACTTAGTACAAACATGGCGACATGCCTTATATGTCGCCACTGTGGTTAGTTCAGTCACAGTAATTCCATCCTTTCAAGGCACACTTTAGTAGGACGAAAACTGACTGACTTTCTCAACTCATCAGGTAGGCATGGTTTAACTAAAGATCCTCTACTACAAAAAATAATATTAAAAAAAAAAAAGTATAAAATAAACACTTGGCTCAGTTTCACAAAATTTATTTTATAGTTTTTATTAAACTTAGTTTCACCAAGTGTTGGATGACAATTAATTTTGTCTTTGTTGTTATTTAAATTGCTATTGCGCAGCTTTCCTTTTTTCTCGGTAGATGGCATGACCAGTTCCACAAAACTTATCATGTCATCTTACTAGTTTGTTAGAGATCTTATTCTCTGCTGGCACAGTTCTTCGTCACCAGCTTCTTCACATGAACTTCGTTCTAGGTGAAGAAGTGAGTTATACCATACTGATGAGCTCTAATAAGAGCGAAATGCGTCTATGGTTACTAATTGAACTGTGCTGGCCAGCCTCTGACGATGCCCTCATAAGGTGACTTGGAGGCTGAATTTTGTGAAACTGAGCCAAGTGTTTATTTTATACTTTTTATTAAACCTAGTTTCACCAAGTGTTGGATGACAATTAATTTTGTCTTTGTTGTTAAAAATAATATTCATTTAAATTGTTATTATTTGATTATTCATTTCCTTTCAATAATCACTACAAAACCACATTCAATAACTGAATTTGTGAATTCTTCGCCATCCTATCCAACATATTGGATTAAGATCACACAATATCTCCTCCTCTCGAATCAGATCTTCAACTACTACCAGGACCTCGGCCTACTGCGACTGCTCTGCAGTCCGCACACATTTCGCATACAAACACGTGATTTATTCAAATGTTCTTGGTTGATGCTGCGATGGTGCGGTGTTCTGGTCACAAGCACAGCCGCCTTGCCGTATGCTGCTGGTTAGCTTACGTGATGTGACGTCGACGTGACGTGATATCATCGATATCATAATTCCCTGCGTAAGACGGTAGCTGGAGCTGTGTGCTTAATGTTGTTGTGCTTGTTGTGAGGGGGGAAACGAAAGGGGAAGGTGACGGGGATTCTTGCAGGACCGGATTAGATGGAGTTGTGAGGAGCACAAGAAGGACAATCATGAGATTTTTGATGATTTTTGCTTTGGCATAAATTGTTTTGGAAAGTTGGTACAACTTGATTTCTTAAATAAAATAAATATGTAATTTTATCCAAAGCAAAGCAAAGTGCGGTAACCAGCCGTAAAATCACGCCCCCAAACATGTTATTTGGAGGAGGAGCCTCAGAGATAGTTTTAACTGGGTGAAAATTGTGTCGGCTGTGGGAATCGAATCTACGTTCTCAAATCCACAGACTCGATACCACTGATCCACCTACCCCTTGATTTCTTCTATAAATAAAATAATATTTTTTAGGAATGATCATCACGTACATTCTTTTGTTTTAAAAGATTTTGTGGTCAATTGCTACAAAAATTCGTGATTAGTTGATGATTTTAATTAGAAGCAATTTTTTTTTCACGACTTTACCAGAAATTTAAATTTTCATCCCTCAATTTAGAGAAGAAAGTGATACATTTACAAGACCGTGATAAAAAGTAGGCCTTTTTGCATTTATTTCATAAACAGAAAAAAGAAAGAAGACACATGTATAGAAAATAAGTTTTTCTGACCGACTAAATTATTTTTCGATGAACATTTCCAGGTCCAAACGACAATAAACTATTTTCTACTGTGGATACTAAATAGATACTTGTCTTCCCAGAGCAGAAAGTAGTTTATTGCCGGTGGCACATATTTTTATACGATCATTTAAAACCGCTTCAAAAAGAATTTAGAATCATTTTGAAACCAGCGAAAATGTTACTTTCTCCTTTGGTGCTACTGGAAACAAGCGGCAATGTTATTTATCCGCTTGATGCTATTGAAAACAATCAGCAAACGAAAATTATTATTGCTCGAGAAAAGATAACTTTCCGTTGTCAAATGATTGCTGAAAAATCATACTTTCCGTCATATGGTATGCGTCAAATGGAATTTAAATTTTTTTTCTTCAGTACTGCCTGTTCTGATTTAACGGACTGTTAAAAATTAAAAGTTATATTACAAAATACGCCCATTAGTCGAATGAAAAGTAAATTTTTCGTACCAAGAAACTAAAGCCATGTCCAGAAATCAACGACATTAAAGACTTTGTCAAGAGGATAATTAATTCTTATCGATAAGAAAATTTTACTTTCTGATACGGTAATAAAATAATAATATGATTCGTACTTCATGAAGAAAGTGTCCTGCTTTCCTTAGATTCATTATATCTCTCGAAATGCTATCTTAGAGAAGAAATATTTTATTTTATTTCCTTGATATACATAACTGTTTGTCCAATATTTTTTTTCATGTTAAACGTCTTAAACTGCATTTATTTGAAACACATGCTAAATTGTCCAGCCATTATTTTTGTTATTTTGTAAATATTTGTTTGGGCTTAAATTTTTCAACGATCAGCTAATTTTGTTTCTGCAAAAAATGTTTTTAAATATTATTTCAAATAAAAGAAGGGAATGATAAGTTGAAAAATGTTGTATTCCGGGCCTGGTAGATGTCCAAGTGTCTCGGTGTGCAGGGCGCGGGCGACAGGTCCTGTGGACCGCGCGAGACCCGCGTTTTTGTGGCGGTAGTTTGTTATTAATTCGGCCAGGCCCACTAGATATACCTGGTAGCTGCAGCAGCAGCAGCAGCAGCAGCAATGCAGCAACTCCACAAGTTGGTTCCTTCGTTCTTCGCTGAATGAATAATTGGACTCGGATTTTCAAGCGAGACGCACAAGTGCCTGCTTTTGTCAAGGGCATTTACGCTATTTCATTTTTAAATTATTTCCAACAACGAGCGCGATTTTAAATCGCCGCTGGTTTTGTTTTAGAAAATAAATGATTTTTATTCAGGATGAACGCTGAATTACCTTGCAACTTTGTACGTGTACCTCGTGCAGTTTTACTTGATTTGCTTACACACATAGCGACGCCATAATCGAGATGTTAACCTATCACTTTGCCAATCATACCGTTGTTGCAATCATGGCAAAAATAATAATTAATGTATGTAGATAATTTATAATAACTACTGGTCACAGATTATTTAAACAGAAAATAATAAATGAGTTGTAATAATATGAAATTATTTGTGTTTTACATATTCATGATTTCAAATGAGGAACACTTAACTTAATATTAAAGTAACAAATACTTGTCAATCCATAATAATGAAAATTAAATTAATGTAAATGTATATTTTCACGAATGGGAGAAATAATAGTATATTACATAATAAGTCAGGAAAGTGATGCTTTACTTGACGAAGCGGTTGTTTGAAGTACGAGGCCGTCAGGCCGAGTATTTTAATTCGTCAAGTAAAACACTTTCGTGACGTATTATGTATACTATTTTTTCTGAAATCGTTCATATTTATATTTTATCAATATAATTAATAATAAATATTTCAAAATGTTTAATTTTTTGGTAAGAATCATATTGGCAGCAAACTACATATCCAAGGTGATAACAAACGTTGTTGAAAACAATATCTTATGTGAAAAATCTATTGAATATATTTGTGTCAAAAGTAATATTGTTGACAGAGAAGATTTCTTTATAATGTTGGAAAATATAGATGAAAATGAGTATGAGGCGGTATTTTCAATTACTCCTCCTGAAATCTTAAATCAAGCAACTGCGGCTGTTGAAAATTTATTACCGAGCAAGTCCAAAGACCGATATGATAAAGAGTATGAAATTTTCATGGATTGGAAAAAGCAAAATAATTTGTCAGCAAATGTTCTACTTGCTTATTTTATTTACTGAATCTCCATTAAATTTAGCTTCAAATTCGCCAGTGTCATACATAAATTTTAGTAATTTAAGCAATTGTATATTTAGTATTAATATTATTGATAAAAATAAATAAAAAACTTATTAATTTTTTTTAGTTATTTAGTTTATTTATTTGAGTCAGGTAAAGTACTTACCTGACTGTTTTGCAAATGTTTTTGTAAACACTTACTTTCCATACTAAAATGCGTCAGGAAAGTAGGCATTTTCTTGACGATTTCAGAAAAAACATTTTATTTCTAGGAAAATAATGTACACATTACAGATCGAGGGAGTTTATATTATTATGACAGTTTATTTAATCCCAATTACAGTACAGGGTCCGCAATCACCGAGCCGCAGTGTGGTAGTTCATATAATTTTTTAACTTGAGAGAGATTCGAACTCAAGATCTCAGGATTCGAATTCCATATTTCTATCCATACCACCGTACTGACGAACAAATATATGTAAAATACAATAATAAAATTGCATCAACAAATTCTTAGCATCTTCCGAGGGTTCTTTGCTGCATTCTTGATATTCTAATTTAGGAATATATCATTTAACATAAAAAACATGTTTACATAAATTTTCGTCGTTTAAAATTACTTTTTTCTATGATTGCTATGAAAAGTTAAAATTTCATTTCTCATCATAAAGTTTGTGTTTTTTTGTGGAACAATCAAAATAATTATTTTTCTACGATTGTTATGAAAAGTTGACAATTACGCTCTCATTTTTTGTCATCATAAAGTTGACGTTTTCTGTGGAACAATCGAGAAATATCTTTTCCACGCATGTCCAATGGCAACGCGCGAAAAAGATGTTAAATGCGCGCTTATTTCAATAGTTACCAGGGATACAAACAAAACAGAAACTTGTAATATTGACAGTTGATAGAATTAATTTATTTTCATTACGTATCCGTTTTTTAATCATTTAAGATGCAATCGTAGAAAAAATATGTGTGTATCGCGAGCGTCTTTGTTCATCTTACACTATTGCAGCTCTCGCCTTCAGCTCGCGCTGTAATTACCGTGCTCGAGTAACTAAGAATCACATTACGCTCTTAATACACAAATAACTATTTTAATTTTATTCTTATAGGGTAGGTGGCTCAGTGGTATCGAGTCGGCCTGTGGATCTTGAGAATCCTGGTTCGATCCCCACAGCCGACAAACAATTTTCACCAATTTAATTCTACCCCTGTGGCTCCCCCACCACTAACATCTTTGGAGGCCGTGATTTGACGGCTGGTAACCGCACTTCACGCGAAAAAAAAATTGTATATACATCTCGGGAAAGAATGCATTTTTTCCCCTGGAGTTTTGAAGCTCTCCGGCTTCAAATTAGATGTATAATATACTATTACATGCTGTCAATTTGACACAAAATTATTTTATATTGTCAGTTTGACACACTATTAATTTCGGGAAATTATCTTACCATTTAACACACGACGTTTCATATTTTCTCTAAATAAATTTTTATTTTCAAGCACTCAATTTTATTGCTTGTAACAAAATCACTCGAGTAAAATCTCTTGTTCTGTGGATTTGTGTGTGCTCTGGTGCTTGTTGCTAAGCAAACAAATATCGTGTAAAACAAAAATTTATTGATAAAATCTGAAGATCTGTAAGTCTAGTGCTATTACTTGTGATAAAATACTTCTTGGGCCGGTTGTTCCACTTTCAGTTAAATATTGGGTTTAAATTTAATCTTCTGTTAAGTTCAATTTCTGTTGTTCCATGTGTGGTTAAAAATTACCAGCGGAATAAATATGAGCTACCGGCAAGATAGCTAACAGAGGCTTCAACTACTAGTTAGAAGAGTTACCAGCGGAATATTTAACCGAATGCACACGAATGTAAACACGAAGTAGTGCGAAACAATGACATTTTTATTACTTGTGTGTGCTCTCTTGAAAGTTCATATAACTTATACCAGGTTTGTAATAAATAATAATAATGAATAATATTATATATATATATATATATATATATATATATATATATATATATATATATATATATATATATATTCGAATTCTCTTCTACCCTTCTTCATATAAACATATCAAAAAATAATTCATTATATGAAAAACACTGAGCAAAATTGTGTTGAATAAATGCAATTTTACAGATTTTTACCGGAAATGGATTTTGGTTGCCATGGATATAGTAGTGAGAAATTAAACAAACATTGTAGAGATGGCTGTCATTCTCACAATGACATTTTAATAATTCACAGACAATAATTATAGATTAGTTATAATTTTTCTTCATCAAAAACGTAAGGAAAACTTAAACTAACTTGAAATGTTAAATTTGTTACAAAGAGATCTTCCTTTCTTGTTATTATCACTCATTTTTTAAAATGTTTATGAAATATGGAAACGATAACAAAATTACAGACCATACACTATACTAAATCAACACACTGAAAACAAGATTCTTTACGCAATTTCCTCAAATTATGACAGGCAGGGCTACCAACCTCATAAAAAATTACTCATATTTTAAGTCTCTGATAGCTAACCTTCTGTTAACTAACTATAGAATAAATAAGTATTGAACAACTCAAAAATGCTATTCTTCTGTTAGCGAAGTGGAATAAACATAACTAGTAGTTAGTAAACCAAAACTTTATCAGAAGATGGAAAAACCGGGCCTTAAACTTTAAAAAGAACATTGAAACCAGTGCATAACGCGCTTCGCTATTTCACCATCATTAAAAATTAATTATGAATGCCTCATAATAAAATACCATCCACAATATCCGTAAAATTCTCATTCCGTTCATAGCACACTAAATACCTACAAATTGTATTCTTTGAAGAGTCGGCCAAAACATCGTTACACGCGCAAAACAACAGCGAAAAAACGAACGTGTATACATTACCAACATAATAATAAGACCTCACAATGTGCGTATCACAGTAGCCATGGACGGGGCCGGCCATCGCAGCACACACGCAACCTTTCTCTGCTCTTCAACATGCAGGACCGTAACGAAAAGAAATGATGAACAGATGCCCTTCTAAACTGATCGTTGCTTATTCACAATAACAACAATTTAAAAATGTAATACTGTTTTTCATTTGCAATTTGGATCAAATATAACTTGCACTACTGAACCATATCACTTGTATATTTGATTGGCTTATTTCGCTCACTTTATTCCCTGTTCTATAATTATTGTATCGGATTCAGTTTGAAGTAATTCACTCCAATAAGTGCTTCTGTTTTCCTAGTTCAGTTCAGTTTGTCATGTTGTGTAACTTATCTAAACTGATACAAAAGGAAAAAAAATGTATTTTCTACAATTATCAAAAAATGTTCACATTTCTCACGCGAAGTACGTGATTTTTATCATTTACGCTAGAATGACAACTTGTATTTCGTGCACTGTTTCACACCATAGTGCGTAAATTGAGTATTTCGCGTTTTGTTTTTTTTTCTTCAATTTACTTGACTGTATTATTAATTATTGTATTATTCTTTTTTCACAGTAGTACAAAAAATGTTGTTTGTATTTCTTGTTTTTTGGCGCTTTCGAATGACTAATAATGACATTCTCACGCGCAACAAAAAACACTCATTTCGCGAACAAAATAGTTATTTTTCTACGATTGCTATGAAAAGATGACAATTACGCTCTCATTTGTCATCGTAAAGTTGACGTTTTCTGTGGAACAATCGAAAAATATCTTTTTTGCGCGTCTCCAATGGCAACGCGCGAAAAAGACGTTAAATTCGCGCGAAAAAGATTATATCAATAGTTACCAGGGATACAAACAAAACAGAAACTTGTCATTTTGACAGTTAACAAAACGAATTTAGTTTTAGACGTATACCTACGTTTTTTTTAACTTTAAGATGCAATCGTAGAAAAAATTATGTGTGTATCACGAGCGTAAAGTGTCTTTGTTCCTCTTGCACTATTGCAGCTCTCGCCTTCGGCTCGCGCTGCAATTACCGTGCTCGAGTAACAAAGAATCACTTTACGCTCTTAATACACAAATAAATATTGTGTATTAAGAGCGTAAAGTGAGCGCGAGCCGAAAGCGAGAGCTGCAATTGTGTGAGAGAAATAAAGACACTTTACGCTCGTGATCCACTTGTTATTTTTTGTACGATTGCATCTTAGATTATTAAAAGTTGCCATTAGAGATACGCGACAAAGATATTTTTCGCAGAAAACGTCAACTTTACGATGACAAATGAGAGCATAATTGTCACCATAGCAATCGTAGAAAAATAACTATTCTTTTCTCAATTAAAGAGAGTAAAGAAAAAATAAGTTTTCTATAAAAAAAAATGGGCCTACCCCCAGACACGGTCCTGGCACCAGATGTGCCGCTCAGTAGAAACAGAACCAACGCTAACAATAATCTCATCGCGAGATACAAGACAGGATGTGCGCTTATTAGAGAATTATCAAATTTTCAACGCATACTTGATACGTCATGATGAAAATAACAATTAAAATTTTAACACAGATTGTACCACAGCCATGCGTATTGTTTTCGGAGCAAGAAAAAATGACGAACAATAGGTTTCGGTGGCGAAGCTAAAAAAGGCGTCACGAAATTTAATTAATTCCAGAGATGGATCAGGTGATAATTAAATGTGTTTGGGTCAGAATCGGACGGCGCTCTATGTGCACTGGAAGCCAGGCGGAAAATTAATGTTGGAATTATGTTCAATTAGACTTACATGTGTTCAAATTACTTTTTAATTGTTTTATGCAATTTTACTGTTATTATTTCTTAAGTTTTTGACGACAAGAATAAAAAAGCGCGTGGTTCGAAAAGGTATTGTTTTACAGCTGTCAAGGTGCGTCTGACAATTGTTTTAATTTTATTGTTATTATAATTAAACTTTAATTTTTAAATTACTTCCCTAAATTATACTTTTTACGCTGAAAATATCTGCTGTGTCACTACAGTATTTTTCCGACCATAGTTTAAATAATTTTCCTTCATTTTAAATCAAAATAATTTTAACAAATTTTTAAAAAGCAATTGACAATAGGTTAAATATAATTTTTGACACTTTATTCAAAAGCTTAAAATGACATATTTTGAATAACTTACGAGGTAACAATTGACGAATGCTTAAATATTATTTTTCTACGATAGCTATAAAAATTACGCTCTCATTTGTCATCGTAAAGTTGACGATTTCTGTGGAACAATCAAAAAATATCTATTTCGCGCGTCTCCAATGGCAATGCACGAAAAAGAGGTTAAATGCGCTTATTTCAATAGTTACCAGGGATACAAACAAAACAGAAACTTGTCATATTGACAGTTAACAGAACGAATTTATTTTCAGTACGTATACGTTTTTTAATAATTTTAAGATGCAATCGTAGAAAAAATTATGTGTGTATCACGAGTGTAAAGTGTCTTTATTCCTCTTACGCTATTGCAGCTCTCGCTTTTGACTCGCGCTGCAATTATCGTGTTCGAGTAACAAAGAATCACTTTACGCTCTTAATACACAAATAACTATTTTAACACTCAACTATGATTCGTGAGAACTCTAATTATATATTATATATGAGGTAGGTACCTCAGTGGTATCGAGTCGGCCTGTGGATCTTGAAAACCCTAGTTCGATCCCCACGGCCGACAAACAATTTTCACCAATTTAAATCTACCCCTGTGGCTTCCCCTTCACTAACATCTTTGGGGGCCGTGATTTGACGGCTGATAACCGCAGAGAACCACACTCAGTAATGGGTAAAACGTGTGATGATATATTTATTTTTTCTAATTATATATTATTTTTAATTTACACTAGAATTTTTCTGTTACTTTTTATACTTTGGAAAAAGTAAGGTTTAAAGGAATATGTATTTTACTGCCTATGGCACACTGGTCGAAGAGCTCTTCGATGAAACAACAGAACGCACCCGTCATTGACAAAAAATAAAAGCTTCTAAAGTCGACAAAGAAAAACTAAAATGCAAAAATACGCTAATGTGAAATGAGACACAAAAGATACGAGTAGAATGAGATACGCTTGTTTCATCGATGAGCTCTTCGATGGAAATAGAAGAGTCTCTATTTTTCGTCGATGACGGGTGCGTTCTGTTGTTTTATAGAAGAGCAAAATGTATAAAAGTAAAATACAAATAAAAGAAAAAATGATTTTGATCACACAATACCGAAATGATGGTTGTCTATAGAGTAATCATGAAAAATAAAGATTGTCATTAGTTTATCGATCAGTAACAGATAATGATCGAGTTAAAGAAAAGGGAAGGGGGGGGGGATATCAATGTTCTCGAGCTCCTGAATTATTTTGGGAAAGATAAAAGAGACTATAAAATAATGTTGTTTAAGAAGATACACTATAATTAAAAACACCTGATTGGTGCCGTAATATCTCAAGATTAATAAATTCCAAATAAAGAATTTCTTTCATTAAAACCGGTAGTTAAATTAAAAACCAACGCCACACCTCAAATTTAAATTGTAACCTAGTCTACATCAACTCACACATAAAAAGCGCTTTTACCGTCTTAATTTAATTAACAAAATTAATTACCAAACCAGAAAAAATCAATCAGATCATTCCGAACCACGACTTTCATCACAATTACCAACCGACAAAAATTAATTAACCCCAGACAAATGAAACGAGAAATAACTACAGTGAATAGTGTTGCCAAGTCGCGTTCATTATTAATCGCGTTAATTGAATGCGAGCATTTTGGCCAATTAATCTAGAGTGCAAATAGGAAATTGAATAGTGCGCATTTCTCGCTCGGAACACGTGTTGAAAGAGTTTTATAATTGCACGTGCATTCTGCTGAAATTACTAGCAATTATGGTTGCTGATTACGCTAGAGAAATGCAACCACTTGATTGTATTTCTGTATTTATGGAACAATGACCAGACGGTAATTACGAAAAATTGCAAGAATTTTATTCATTTTTAAAATACCATTTTATTATTTGTTTCATATAAATTAGAGATGGGTGAATATAAAATTTCTCGAATTCGAATATCGAATACGAATATTAATCAGATCTCGAATATTCGAGGTTCTCGAATATTCGAATACTACTAAAAGTTATTTTATTTATTATTAATAATAATTTAATTATGTCCTTTTCATTATTTGAATGAAATTGTTAGAGATAAAATAAAATTAAAACAAAAAGTATAAACAAAAAAGAAAAGAAAAAGACGAAAACTTCAAATTTAAGGTGAAACGTATGGGCTGATGTTGGCGAAAACCAAATTTGAAATATGGTACATCTTCATGGTTTTGAAACAAAATATCTTTGTTATTAATAACTTCAAAGTATTGTATAGCTTTAAGTTTATGTACAAATGATAAAGGAAAACATAGTCCAAAATTGAGGTCAACATATGGCGCGATATTTGAGGTATTCGAATGTTCGCTATACTGACGTTAATATTCGAAAATCGCGAATATCGAATAATGTTAATATTCGCGGCATTCGACTATTCGCGGATGATATTCGCCCATCTCTAATATAAATAATAATCTTGACTATACAATTCATCGAAAAATAGACCAATCACAAAGCTCAATTTTCCTTAGTTTTTCATTATAACATTGTATATTATTGCGTTACTAAGCATGGTTCGCAAAACACAAACTTTTGCGTATTTCGGTTACAGACAAATGAATCATATCTATGGATATCAATAAACAAACGATATTTTTTTTGCATTTCCTCCAGCAATACTTCTACTGGAAACATTATCTGTAACAGTTGTACATTTAATATTTCTTATAATAAATAATCTGTTTAATCTAGGTGATTATACAGGGTGTTTCACAATTTAGAGCTAAAAATTAAAGGGTATATTCTGTACGACGTGCTGATCATGAAACAAAAAGAATTTTTTTTAAATTCGAAAAATTAAGGGTTGTTAACCTAAAACATTTTTTGTAGTACTGCACTGGATTCGCTTTCCTATTAAACACAAACAATGAAGTAGGTATCAACTACGAAATAATAATTACACAATTCAATTATTAGCAGTTATTTATAATAGAATTTTATTTAATTAATAACTTTAACATAATCATCCACCCAATGGCAGTGGCAACGAAAAATTTTGGACTGGGAAACATGGAAAATAGTTTTGCGATTTAAAAATAATTCTTTTTGTTTTATGATCAGCACGTCGTACAGAATATACCCTTTAATTTTTTGCTCTAAGTTGTGAAACCTCCTGTATAGTCTTAATATATATAACTCGCAGGGGCGGATCCAGACTTCGAATGAAGGGGGGGGGGGTCATAGAGTGAATCTTGTCTCGGAGGGGAGGGGGTTATTGCCCATCTTCTAAATATAAAAAAAACATTTGTATTTGCTCATATTATATTCCTGCTTTAAATAATTTGTACAATCACATTCAATCGTCTTTGGAATTGCATTAAATCACATTAAATCATCTTTAGAATATACTTAGATAACAAAATCAATTCGTCGTTTGCTTTTTGCAAATTTAGTGATGATTTTATCGACGTCAATCTGGCAATAGGCTCACATCCGCTGAAACACAGTGCTAACGGAATTGGCTGAACTCAGAATTATGAAGGCGGTATCGACTGTCTGCTGTTAACTAACAATATGTTTTAGATGTAGGAGAATATGTAGCTTTAAGCAAAATTACTTTTCTATAAACAAGTATAAACGTGGTGAGGAAAAGTAATTATTTTTTCACCTCAAAAATTTCTCCTAAGAACGCCAACACTTTTTAAATAATAAAGTTTCAATATCTAAACGGTTCTTCGATAAATACAAAAATTATTGAATTAGAAGTTGATTTTCTGAGTGCAAATGTCGGTAGTCACATACTTGACTAGGTCTTAAATAGAATACCTCTCCCATCTGCGGGTCGAAATAATATCCCCACAAAATATTGGTTTTTGGCTATTTATTAGAATAATAAATCAAACAATAGTTCTTAATTATCTTTGAATTTCTAAGTTCTTAGATAATATTTTCTATGTTATTTGTTTAACAAATTATGTTATCGTAAATAATGACATCATTATTATGTATTAGGGCCAAATAACTCTTAGAGCCAATAAATTAAAAAAAAGTCTATGCTTGTGGGGGGGGGGTCATGACCCCCATGACCCCTCCCTTGGATCCGCCACTGATAACTCGAGCTTCGAAAATCTCCAGAATATGCAGTTTATAAACTCGATGTGTTACTTAAGAACACAACGGTATTGGTGGAGCACGTATCCACCTCCAATTACTTTTTACCATAAAAATGCGTTCTATACTAGGTCAGGCATGGTTCAGGATGCTTTTTTTTAGTTGAACCAGCTCCAAAATTGATGAAACTCCTGAAAAAAAACACCCCTAACCTTTGCTTTGCATACCTAGTCAGGAAAATAACCTATTGCTTGCCTAGGCAGGTAATGAAAGAAACGTGAGTGTCTAGTTACTTAACAACATATAATACTGACTGAATATGTAAGTCAAATATTTCTTTTAATTTAATTTAATTTAAAATATGTACATACACATACATACATAACATCACGCTATATCCCATTAAATGGGGTAGCACGAACCCGTCAACATTCTCATCCTGACACACGATACTCGATTCGACCACATTAACACTTCCTCCATACAAACTCTTTCTTTTCTCACAACCAAAATCCATCAACACACAACAAACATTCATCCATTCGCTAGTGTATTATTTGTTTATAAGTTTCAGGTAAAATGTTATACGTAACAGGATTCGTAAGCTGTCTACTCATCCTGTAATGGAACGCTTTCCTGACTTTTTACGTAAATAACTATTACTCGTATTTAATAATTGTTGTCACAATTATCAGATATTTTATTAGTTATAAAAGAAGTTTAAATGGGATTAAAAATGATATTAATCTGTTGAAGTTATACAAGATAAATATTCTGAAGTAAAATATATTTTTTTCACTACTAGCCTAGCAACATGCCATTATTGACTTCGGTTTGAGTCGTGAAATTGTTTTTCTCTACCGCGTCCTTAACAACGGTCAATAATGGATTATTATTAACCTAGGTAAATAATGAGAACTGTCACGTTTCAAAGAAATTCAAGCTTCTGAACTTATTTAACTCGTTAAATGGAAGGAAAATATTAATTCTGAATTTAAAATTGGCGCCTAATTTCTAGTTTGCAATCCCAGGCAAATTTCAGTTTGAACAGTAAGTATCTTTCAAACTGTCACATTTTACATGTGAGTGTGCTTTACTGGTACATTGTGAAATATGTATTTATGTATTTATTTATTGTTATATTTATTGTTAAATTCTCAAAAAGGTAAATGTTTATTGTAATATTATAGAATAATCTTACATTGTACAGTTTGTTCATTTTATATAAGAAATGGAAAAACCCGTGTTTAATGAAATTTGAGTATTTCGTATATTTAATGAAGTTGCAATAAGGTTACCCACGGGCATATTAAGTTGCATTTATAATTTCTGGCATCATTGGTTGAGGTTATGACGATGTCGCCCACATTTACTGTCAAAATGGTAGCAAAAGTACTGCGCAATGAATAACCAATGTAAGTTTTTGAGTTATCTAAATTTTAAAATGTTGGAACTATATTTGGACATCTTGCTTATTGTATAATGTCGTACTTTTTGTCTTATAGGTTTGCCATGTCAGAAACTAATGAATTCTTTTGCCATGTCAGGAATGGGCCTCTTATTTAGATATTTTTTAACTATTTCGACCCAAAAAGAATCTACCAAGACAAATTTTCTCGAGGATACAAATATTTAAAAAAAAACAATACTAAAAACAAAAGAATTTCATTTCTGCCTTCTCGGTTTTTGTAGATATTAACAAGTATTCATATCAAATTGCTTATGTTATGATTATTAAAAAATTCGTTACATATGATTTAAGAGCTAGTAGTGAAAAAAATAGTATATAAACCACGGTTGAGAAGATCATTATTGACCATGCGCGTTGTACCCCTCGGTTGCACCTCGGGGTACAATCTGGGCGCTAGGTCAATAATGATCATCTTCTCAACCTTGGCTTATAATATACTATATATCTTTTCATATTTCAGTAGTTTTTGTTTAAATTTGACATTTTCGAACGGCGTGAACAAACGCCAACAAAATCTCCGAATCATTATTCATGAGATGAACAAGTATCGAATTCTCCCGTCCGTAGCAGACTGCTAACTTGCTAACAGCCCCCTTAACGGTAGAAAAGTCGTGATGATATATTTATACGTTTGATATATAAATACATCAGCGGTCTCAGTTAAAAATTCACATAAATTTGCACACAAAATATAGTTGCCATCCAGGTCCAACAACTTTTATTAACAAAAAACCCCATCAAAACTAACCACCACTAAAAAAAATCCAGAGAACCAGTCCACTATTTCAATCCAAATCAGAATTAACAGCCCAGGGCCTGGCACGTAAAAATTTCAATACAATATAATACGGTCGCATCTCTTGCCATTATTTAATTCGGGTGACTAAAATGTCTACAAATGCGACCGCCACAGACTTTTTAATATTCGCGAAGCGCTCTGCGACCTCCGCGGATATTTCTGTCCTTGTTTAGCGCATGGCGGAGGGATTGTGTGTGAGAGAGATGCAGTGATGGCTGAGAGAGGCACCTGAGTGTCTGGCAGGCCTTGCACTGCTGAAGTTGATGTATTGCCAGGCAGAAGAACGAAGGCCGAATACTTTTACACTCTAATTCGCGTCTCCGGTCAAACGTGATCTGAAACGCGCTCACTGTCTTTTGTTTGGGTTTGGTACTGCGCATGCCAACGTGATGCTGGTTTGTTTATGGCGCGAACAATTCAATTTTACGGGGTTCCACACTTTCTACATACGTTTTAAATAGAGATGGGCGAATATCAAATTTCTCGAATTCGAATATCGAATACGAATATTAATCAGATCTCGAATATTCGAGTACCTCGAATATTCGAATACTCCTAAAAGTAAATTTATTTATTATTAATAATTATTTAATTATGTCCTTTTCATTATTTGAATGAAATTGTTAAGATAAAATAAAATTAAAACAAAAAGTACAAACAAAAAAGAAAAAGACGAAAACTTCAAATTTAAGGTGAAACGTACGGGCTGATGTTGGCAAAAAAAAAATTTAAATATGATACGTCTTCATGGTTTTGAAACAAAATATCTTTGTTATTAATAACTTCAAAGTATTGTAATAGCTTTAAGTTTATGTACAAAAGATAAAAAAAAACATAGTCAAAAATTGAGGTCAACATATAGCGCGATATTCGAGGTATTCGAATGTTCGCTATACTGACGTTAATATTCGAAAATCTCGAATATCGAATAATGTCAATATTCGTGGCATTCTCATCTCTAGTTTTAAGAATGAATACTTCATATTTCTACAAAAATACATCACGTCTATATTTTCAAGAAGTTTATAGTGAATAAATCTATAACTACCACGTGATCTGTCAAACTGTCAATGTCAATTTATTCTTCTATTAAGATAAGTTTGGTATACAAATACATTTTATTAAATTAAACAAATATATCATCACGCTTTTTATCCATTACCGTCAAATCACGGCCCCCAAAGATATTAGTGGAGGAGGAGCCACTGGTGTAGCTTTAATTTGGTGAAAATTGTTTGTCGACTGTGGGGATCGAACCAGGGTTCTCAAGATCCACAGGCCGACTCGAAACCACTGAGCGACCTACCCCATTAAATTCAACAAGATAATCTAAATTAATAACAAAACAAGTTAAAATAAATTGACATTGACAGTTCGCTAAAAATTAAATACCCTAATTTTTGCGAATACAAAACAATTCCTTTTGTTCTATAATCAGTATATCAAATTAAATATGTCATTAAAGTTTCATGCAGAGGTATAGAAACACCCTGTATAATTTTTTCATGTATTAGAAAAAAAACTCTTAATTAATATCACATTTGTTTTGTTATTTCATGGCATAATAATGGCACTGATGATTTAAAGAAAATTGCCAATTAACATCCGTCATTTTTCCGGTTCCAAATAGAGTAAAATTATAAATCAAGGTGTCAAAAAATGAAGAAATTGTTCCTCTACAATAAACTATTTAACTTTTTTGATGTAACATAATTAGGGAAGACAATAATTGAACATTTCAAAAATATCATTTTCAATGCTATGGTGCGTCTTTTATTTTATCACCTTGTATAATAAGTAAAGTGTTAGAAACAAAAATAAATTAGCTACAAGCTATAGACTAGAAAACATGCTGTGACTAATATACTTATAATCAATTTATATAAGTTTATAAAATAGAACAAAATTAAGACTACTCAATTTAAAATTAATTAATTAATAAAAATAAATTGATAGAATCGCACAATAAAACAGGTATAACAAATTTCACCTCATTTTAATTCGTGTCAATTCACAAAAATAAAACTGAACCATTTTATTTTCCGCAATGAATTTATATCTTCGCACAGTAGCCACACATTAATAATAATTATTCTAGGAATGCCCTATAAAAAAAAATTCCACTCCGTTCCATGACTCATCAGAACAGTGTCACCAACTTACAGAAATGAGAAAACTTACAACAAATAAAGAAACTACAGAAAATAATAACAATAATAATCATCAGAATGAAATGAAATGTGAACAAATGTACTCACACACACACGCACGCACGATGCTCGCTTATGGCACATGTGCGTAGAATGAGGGGCAGAGGGGCACTGCGTCATTATAAAATTATTAAAGAATGACAATTTGTAACAGGAAGATGTGTTTTGTATGGTTTTTACCGTGCAATCATAAGCGCATTACAAGAAGCGTGGGCCATAATTATAAACATATGTCCAGTGCAGCTATCTTTCTCGCGAACGAAGAAAGGTGTAAAGGTGTCTCTCTCGTACGTTGAAGAACGGCCCACTGTCGCATCATTAACGATGGGTGAAATGAACTACTGGAAAAATGAAGAATGTTCTTCAACAACCAGGTTTTTGATTCTTTACACTAGCGGAATTTGGCTAATTTTCATGTTTCATTAATTTTTTGAGGTTTGCTCATTTTCGGTACAGTATGTAGAAATAATTATTACTCCTACAAAAAGTTTTGTTACATTCTTACATCTTCTTTTATTTTTTTATTGATCGAACAAAAAACTACTCATTATAAAGTTTTATTCAGGATTTTTGTTGAGCCTCTTACGACTAGATAATTAAGTTTTTCATTATGTTATTTTTCTTAGTTTGGTAGCACTGCTGAAGCTATTGTTGTTTTATCTTAAACAACTTAATTTAATGCTACATAGAATGAAGAGCTGGGCGCGATAAGGCGATGGCTTGTAACTTTAGAATTCTAAGGTTTAAACACAACATGCCATTGTATTGAACATTATTCAAATAAATAAAACAAATCTATCATTACGACTTTTACCAATTGCTGGGTGTGGCACTTTGCCCTAAGAGATTTCAGTAAGTGATATATTTATGCGATTAGAAGCCGTCAAATCACGGTCAAAGATGTCACTCACAGAAGTAATTTTTAAATGTGATGAAAATCATTTTGTCATTTGCAGGAATCAAATTGTATTTTTATCTTTAGGTACAGAGATTATGAAATAGGACGGATTTTTTAAAAATTCGCAAAATTAATTGCACTTTACATAAAGTAAATATTTTTTGTAACCTTTAAATAAACTATTAATAAAATTATAAAACTTAATAATGAATATGATGAAGGTTGTGCATAGATCAATTAACAATCAATAACAACAAAAATATCAGTAAGATATTTCGATTACAAAAAACACAATACATTGAAAACAAAACAATGTAGAATCGGGGTAGTACCGTGACATTACACTTCCCTCTCCCATTCCTTAGCCCAGACAACGTCTAGCAGGGCTGCCACTACCAGCAGCCACAAAACTCAACAACCTACCAAACAACAGAAGGTTTCTAATTAATAGCACACCTTGCCAATTTTTTGCAGGTGTCTTCTTGGAATAGACGTTTCATTTAATTAATTATGTTCATTAAATTTATGGTAGTTAATACGGTCCTGGCATTGTGCTGCCGCCATCGGCGGCATGGAGAATTAGTCGGAATTTTCTAATTAACAGTTTCTAAAAAGACGCGGTCGCAGTTCTGTAATTAATCGACTTTTATTCATTTCGCGATTTGGTGTTGCAATATCATTTATTATAAGTTGTTGTTGCACTGAACTCCAAATTAAAATGTAGCGAATAAAGAATTAATTACTTTAATGATTTTACTTAACGAATATTTCTCAATTTAAGCAGTGTTATTTTTAATGGTATCATTAAGAATTAACCGTAAATTTTTGGTTGTGAAATGACATAATTATTACTTTATGCACATATTAAGATATGTTGTAAGATTCCTAAATGAATAGTTAGTTATTATTATTAAAGGATAATTTGAACAAATACATTCACTCATATAGGATAGGTGGCTCAGTGGTATCGAGTCGGCCTGTAGATCTTGAGAACCCTGGTTCGATTCCCACAGCCGACAAATAATTTTGACCAATTTAAATCTACCCCTGTGGCTCCCCCACCTCTAATATCTTTGGGGGCCGTCATTGGACGACTGGTAACCGCACTTCACGCGAAAAATATATCACTTACAGAGGGCCACACCCAGTAATGGGTAAAAGGCGTGATGATATATTTATTTATTTTTCATTCACTCACAGGTAACACTACCCAACTGTCACTCACCGATTTAAATGAAACTTGGCACAATAATACAACTAAAAAAATATTGAACTCCTATTTTTTTTCTTCCGGAAGTTACTTTTTAGGGACACAAACCACCCCTGAAAGGTGGTAAAAGCAAGAATCGCCATAAATAAATAATACCAAAATATTACGCGTTCAACATTGGTTACCCAGGGGTTTTTGATATTGCCATAATATGCAGTTTTTAAGGGGTTACAAGGAGGATGGGGGTATGAAATTACGATATTCAACTGAAATAGAGTTTTAGGTTCAAAACTAGTTACTCGGGAGTTTTTGGGGTCGCTGAATCTATTTTCGAGTTTACCTCTGGGTAATAAATCAATAAGAAGAATGGGTATGGAAGCAAATAACTTTCCTCATTACTAAAAAAAAATGTTACAATCACAACTAAATTGAGTGAGAAAAAAGGACATTTGACATGGTGACAACAAATACAACTCCTTTGATTTATTTAAAATAATTATTAAATTTCTTAAATTGTAACACACGTGGGAAAGGGCCATTGCAAAACTCGCACTTTTAGTACGAGTACTAGAATTACAATATACTATTGCTTTTAATGGGGTAGGTGGCTCAGTGGTATCGAGTCGGCCTGTGGATCTTGAGAACCCTGGTTCTATCTCCACACCCGACAAACAATTAAATCTACCCCTGTGGCTCCTCCACCACTAATATCTTTGGAGGCCGTGATTTGACTGCTTGTAACCGCACTTCACGCGAAAAAATATATCACTTACTGACATCTGCTCAGGCAGAGTGCCACACCCAGTAATGAGTAAAAGGCGTGATGATATATTTTATATATTTTTTATTATTGCTTTTCTTCTTCTTCTGATGGCACTACAGCCCAAATCGGGCCTGGACCTACCGGACACACCGAGTCGCAGTTTTTACAATGCCGTACTGCCGGTCTTCGTAGTGAAATGCTACATTATTTAAGGCGTATAAGTGACTAGCTTATAGCGCCCGAGTGTGATAAATACATGTAACTGTATTTTATATTTTACGACAAATCACATATTGTCGACAGGCGGATTCGAACTGACAAACCTTGGTTCGGGTGACGTCACAGTATGTTAAGAGATGTGCCTTAACACGCTCGGCCACCGCGCCTGTATATTATTGCTTTTAAGCTTGTAATAAATACTTTGAATACATATTTTATGACGTCCAGGGAAGTTTGCGATCCATACTTCCCTTAATTTAAATGCCATATATCCTGGATGTATATTAATTTTTATTTATTTAAGCTACTTAATCCCAATTACAGTACAGAGACTAATCGATCGGTAGTGTGGTAGTTTATGTATTTTTAGCTTGATTTCGATTCGAACTCGGGATCTCTGGATTCGAATGCACTAACGCTACCTACACAACCGTATTGCCGAAATATTAGTAATTATTATAATATGTACCGTGAAACAAACAAAGGTTAAACAATTTATTAATGTAACATTAAATTTCAGGAGTTATTATATTATTCCATAATTAAATCACCGTCAGGAGGTTGATTCTGTATCTTGCGTGAGCAGTTGCGTGATTAAATTTGCGTTAGTACAATGTATGACGTCACCGATTCTTTTCTGGTGTCGAGCATAGGGAATTCCGTGCTTTACGTTTTCGCGCCAAGTTTAGTGTTGTAATTGGTTCTTGTTGTCTGTTGGTTTTCTTAATAAATAAATAAATAAATAAATGGTTTTGAAACTATAACTGTCAGTTGCAATCACATGTCATTGTTTGTCAACATCGTTTTGTAGTTTTTTTTTATACGATTTTATTATGGCAGAAGATAGAAAACGTGATATGAACGCTACAGAGGAGCAAAAACAAATTTGAATAAACTTTATGGCAGATATGGTGTTGATAACGCAAAATGACAAGAAAGTAAAAGACAAACATAATGTTAGAATGAGACAGGTAGTGTCGCAAGTAAGAAACAGGAGCTACGGAGGTCACGCATCTATATTTGCGTGTCTCGCAAGAAGTGACGTCATACCCATTAGTTCTTTAAATGTCCGATAGATGGTTTACTATATGCATGTGACATATCTGTGTTAGTATGGGTGCCGCAAGTAGTCACGCAAGATACAGAATCAGGCTCCTGAATAAAAGTAATATAAATTTCAGAGCGACATGAATTTTTATAAAAACATAACCACTGAAATATGTGAACCTTCGAATTTATAAAGCTTTCAACTTTTAATTACACCCAACGTAAAATTTATTAATTGCAATTAATTACCAATACCCCTGAACCATTACCAAAGGAAAAAGAGTCAATAAAAATGTTAATTGTAAAGTTGAAATAAATAATCCCATACAAAACAAAAGTCCTCGTCATTTCTCAATGCGTTTATTCGTAATAAAAAATGCGTTATTATAAGAGGCTGTCCGCATTTACGGGCTGTCATTTTGGGCATAACTAATTATACAATTATGTTTTTGTGTCGGGCAGGTACGACAGTCATTAGTGCTTGATGCACGGTAAACTACACAAACGAACAGAAAGAAGAAAAAACAAATTGTTTGATAATTATCGTCGCGCCGAGTGTCGACGTGACAGGGAGGGGGCGCGGAATTAATGAACACCCTGTATAATGCGTACATCACTGAACACCGTTACGAATATTACTTTTTCTATACACATTCTAAGAGATTTTTGTTTATGCTACTGTTACAATTTTGTTGCTTTTGTAATGTTACTAAATTTCGGTACATTTTTATTTTTGTGATACTTTATTTACTAAATTCTACTAACTTTTATTCGTTACTGTAACCGATCAATCCAGTGGTACATAAAATGTTTGCTTCAAGTAATGTGCAATTATTTTTACAAATTTCGAAAAAAAAATAATTTCTACAACTGTCAAAAAATGTTTACTTTTTTCACTAATATCAATTCGTGAAGTACTTGATTTTTTAATCAATTATATTACCATAACAACGCGTATTTTGCGCACTGTTTTGCACCTTTGTGCGCAAAATGAGTGTTTCGTGCACGTTCCCAAATTATTTTTTTCACATTCCATTAAAAATCGGTAGTACCAAATTCATATTATAGTTGATTGTTTCCTAAAATTTACTTGAATAAATCAATAATTATTGTATTATTCTTTTTTGACAGTTGTAGAAATAGTTATTTGTGTATTAAGAGCGTAAAGTTATTCTTTGTTACACGGTAATTGCAGCACGAGCCGAAGGCGAGAGCTGCAATAGTGCAAGAGGAACAAAGACACTTTACGCTCGTGATACACACATAATTTTTTCTACGATTGCATCTTAAAGTTATTAAAAAACGTAGGTATACGTCTAAAACTAAATTCGTTTTGTTAACTGTCAATATGACAAGTTTCTGTTTTGTTTGTATCCCTGGAAACTATTGAAATAATCTTTTTCGCGCGTTGCCATTGGAAACGCGCGAATTTAACGTCTTTTTCGCGCGTTGCCATTGGAGACGCGCAAAAAAGATATTTTTCGATTGTTCCACAGAAAACGTCAACTTTACGATGACAAATGAGAGCGTAATTGTCATCTTTTCATAGCAATCGTAGAAAAAAATGTTTTGTATTTCGTGGGCGAAATTCTTGTTTTCTGGCTTGTTCGAATGACTTTTTTAACCCAACCTGCGGTCTCGTCTAAAAGTGATATTCTCACGCGCAACAAAAAAACACTCATTTCGCGCACTTAATACAAAACTTAATATTTCTGTTGTATTCAGTACATCAAATAATATATACCCTATATATTTTTTTGCAATAATTTTGAATCACCCTGTATGAATGATTTTAATGTAGAAACAAAAAATAAACACATATTTATTTGAAGTTTCATTATTTTTCAAATTAATTTCGTCTAAATTTTAATAAACTTCTAGGGATATAAACAAAGTAAAACAACATTTTTTTAAATTAAAATATAATCAGTTAAAAAGTCAAATTAAAACTTTGTCATCTGATATTTAATTTAAAATTAAAATTTCCAATTTAAAAACCAAGAGCTGTGCTCGTCCAGCCAACGAAGCAGTATCAAGATAACGAAAAAAAAAACAAAATTAAATTTCAAATTCAAGATACAATTATACTTATAATTGTCCTAATGGCGTTCGCGACAAAAATGTGAAGCGTCATCTCGACTGACAATTTAATTTCGAATTTTTAATTAAGTGCCGACGACGCCAAATTAAGTGACAGTAGAATGAGAGTAATTAACAGTGCGAGCGTTAATTTGAAGCGGGCATAATTATCTACCGCTCGCTGCTGCTGTTTTGTCTCCGGAAACAAAAGAAATGGGGGACGACGGACGATGTGGAACAGTTGAAAATCGGCAAGTCATTGTGCACGAATTACCGCAGGATCAGGGGTGGCTGGTAATGGGGTACTACGATCGTTTGATTGTCTGATACCACCGCTTTTCGCACCTTCCAAAACAACATTTAAAGTTAGATTTTGGTTTTATTATTCTACAACTGGTTATAACATTATTATTATTTGTTTTTTAATTTATATACCGGACCAACTATTCAGGTCATATGCCGATATGTCCTTAGTATGGCCGCCACGGGCAGGACCCGAACCCACGACCTTATGGTTGTCAGTCAGACCCTCAACCCGCGCGGCCATTACGCGGGAGAACATTATTATGAATATTATATATGTAATTACAACCCTATTTCTAAATATTTGTACAATAAATCTGTAACAAAAATATAGTCAACTACTAACATGATTTTTTGATAGTAACCATCCTAGTAAGCATTGTTAATCTGGGTTCTAACAATTATTATCCTTAGTAATATGTGTTATAGAATTAATAAGGGGTTATCAATTTAGACTTTGAAACATTATTTAATATATTATCTTATGAAATAGGAGCATTCTCTTATTTCTTTCAATATTTTGTTGCCTAATAATTTTGACAATTCCTATCTTTTTAATGTCTTACTTAAAATAGTAATCCAAAATAAATAATTTAATAATAATAATAATTACTATATAATTTATTTTTGAGTTTAACTAATAAAACTGAATAAAAATAATTGTAATGTTTAACTTTAACTAAAAGATGGTTGTTTAGTCATAACTAATATAATAATGGCCGATAATATTTTGACATAAATTATGAGTTGTTATTTCCTATTTCCGTAAAACCGAATTTAAATTCATGTCTAAATATTATCTGCCAATAATCATATTACAAGTTACATTTTGCGCGAGGTGGCTCAGTGGTATCGAGTCGGCCTGTGGATCTTGAGAACCCTGGTTCGATCCCCACAGTCGACAAACAATTTTTACCAATTTAAATCTACCCCTGTGGCTCCTCCTCCACTAATATCTTTGGGGGCCGTGATTTGATGGCTGGTAACCGCGCTTCACGCGAAAACATATATCACTTACAGAGATCTGCTTCGGCAGAGTGGCACACTCAGTAATGGGTAAAAGGCTTGATGATATATTTATTTTTATATATTTAATAAGCAAAAATTTATTCTGTAGAAACAGAGAATTTGCCATTTCGATAGTTTTTTTTGAATTGACGTTTATGAAATTAGCATTTATTGTATTGGTAATCAAGGAGATTTAATTACAGTGAAAAATAATCACTTATTAATTTCACTAGTGGAAAACTATCAAAATAGCTTTCGTTTCATTGGTTCATTTTCAAACAAATTCGTGCTTCTATTGGTTCTCAGTTATACGTGATAAATTCTAATAAACAGTCAAAATAAAACATTAAATATGTTGCTTCTTACTTCTGTAGCTGAGTGTACATGGGGCGGAACTTAGTCGTGTGGCTAGCACTTTTTAAAAAAATATAAGCATTATTTTTATATTAAAAAATATATTAAGTTAGTTAGTAATTTTCTAGAAGAAAATAAAATCTTGTGTATTATATAAGTCTAGAATAGTTATTTGTGTATTAAGAGCGTAAAATGATTCTTTGTTACTCGAACACGGTAATTATAAGAGGAATAAAGATACTTTACGCTCGTGATACACACATAATTTTTTCTACGATTGCATCTTAAATTATTAAAAAAATGGCTACGTACTGAAAATAAATTTGTTCTGTCAATATGACAAGATACTGTTTTGTTTCTTGGTAATTACTGAAATAAGCGCGCATTTAATATCTTTGTCATTGGAGACGCGCGACAAAGTTATTTTTTCTACGATTGCTATGAAAAATTGACAATTACGCTCTCATTTGTCATCGTAAAGTTGACGTTTTCTGTGGAACAATCGAAAAATATCTTTTTTGCGCGTCTCCAATGGCAACGCGCGAAAAAGACGTTAAATGTGCGCGTTTCCAATAGCAACGCGCGAAAAAGATATTAAATTCGCGCTTATTTCAATAGTTACCAGGGATAGAAACAAAATAGAAACTTGTCATATTGACAGTTGACAGAACGAATTTATTATCAGTACGTATACGTTTTTGAATAATTTTAAGATGCAATCGTAGAAAAATTATGTGTGTATCACGAGCGTAAAGTGTCTTTGTTCCTCTTGCACTATTGCAGCTCTCGCCTTCGGCTCGCGCTGCAATTACCGTGCTCGAGTAACAAAGAATCACTTTACGCTCTTAATACACGAATAACTATTTCGACTGTTCAACAGAAAACGTCAACTTTACTTTACTAATTGTCAATTTTTCATAGCAAACTATTTATGAGTGCTCATATTTAAAAGCTCGTCCTATCAAAATATACTCGCACACGCAAAATAACAGTTTCTGAATTAGAAATACAAATAACTATTTTTAATATAAGTTGAAGTCGGTGAGATTTGAACGCACGACCTCTCTTGCTTGTTAATAATGAGTAAACATAATTTTTTGTTTTTATCCATTAACTATGGTTGCCTGTTTGTTATAAATTACCGTTTAAAAAAGTGTTTTTTTTTCTATATTACAACTATAGTAAACATAATGAATGAATTGAACTTCCGTTCATGTCCCAATCTAACCTCAAAACATTTAAATCTCTCGTGTTACCATCGAAATTTTCCACTTGAAAACAGAACAAACAACAGTAATAACAATAATTAGTCCATCACCAATATATCATCAATGCGGTATACAGTAGACAACATCACACACATCTTTAATTATTTTTTTCCGCATCCGTACAAGTCAGCCACAGCACACCTTGACTGCTGCTGCTGCTGGACTGTAGAGTGTATGCTGTGTCGAAGCATCTTAATGAAATGTCAAAATTGAATCTTGGCTGGTCTTAATTACACGTAGTAGGTAGCAACGTCTGTCATATCGCCCATAAATCACTGAAGTTTGTGTGTGTGCGTGCGGTGAGACTGTATGTGTGTGTTTTCAGTTTTAACTGCTGGTGAGGAAGTTAATGTACGAGGTATTTTGTTTTATAGACGCAATGCTTCATTTTATAGGTTCATAAATGCTGTCAGTTATTTACATTTTTGATAACTCAACGCTTATAAGGGATTATTGAAAAAATTGCATCGAAATGGGATAGATGGCTCAGTGGTATCAAGTCGGTCTGTGGAATTGAGAATCCGGGTTTGATTCCCACAGTCGACAAAGAATTTTCATCACGTTAAATCTACCCCTGTGGCTCTTCTTCCATGAACCTCTTTAGAGGCCGTGATTTGATGGCTGGTAACCGCACTTCACGTGAAGCAATATATCACTTACCGAAATCTGCTACGGCAGAGTGTCACATTCAATAATGGGTAAAAAACGTGATGATATATTTATTTATTATTTATTTAAAAACAAATATAGATGTAATAGGCATGTTTGAGTTTATTACAATCGGTGAAATTTTTCGTTGTCAATTATGACAGACAATTAAAATAAATAAATAATATATCATCACGCCTTTTACCCATTACTGAGTGTGGCACTCTTGGTAAGTGATATATTTCTTCGCGTGAAGTGCAGTTGCCAGCCGTCAAATCACGGTCCCCAAAGATGTTGGTGAAAGAGGAACCACAGTGGTAGATTTAATTTGGTGAAAATTGTTTGACGGCTGTCGGAATCTAACCAGGGTCCTCAAGATCCACAGGCCACCGACTCTATAATAATTAATTTCAAATTTATGATTTTGAACCTTGATTATTGTAATATTTACACGGTATGGCATTCACCTACCACCAAAATAATTATATTTGAACCAATAACATTTATTTCATTAAAATAAGTCCTTGTACAATTGATGACATTTTCCAATAACAGACAATTACCTAATTAATTTCAGACATTTTTTTTTAATAAGGTAGGTGGCTCTGTAGTATCGAGTCGGTCTGTGATTTGAGAACCCGGGTTCGATTCCTACAGCCGACAAACAATGTTCATCAAATTAATTATATATCTGTAGCTCCCCAACCACTAACGTCTACTACTACTATGATTTGACGGCTAGTAACCGCACTTCACGCGAATAAGTATATCACTTACTGAGATTTGCTACAACAGAGTGCTACACTCAGTAATGGGTAAAAGGCGTGATGATATATTTATACATTTTTTTCATGGCACGATTTAATGCCTTTTTTATCGTTCGTTAGAAACGTCACTTTTGTCATTTGATGTTGGATAATCAGCGAGCATAATTATTTCGTGCCTCCGTACAGAAGCACTAATTTTATATAACTCAAAATGTAAAGAATAATAATAACAATAAAAACTAAGTAAAATACAACAGTAAACAAATCAAACAAAATAATATTTATACATTTGACTGCAGCAAAATCCAAATGTGTAGTATTAAATTTTACCACCAGGTATCATATTGTAATGTGCAAAATGGGAATTTCTCTTTGGTAAGAAGTAATAACAGATTATATTTGAGAAAAGCTATAAATGAAGATTGCAAAGATTCATTTTAATTTTTGTGGGTTATTAAGGCCACATGCTTACTTGTGGTACATATTTTAAAGTATGTAATTGTTTACCAGGGGCGTTCCAACCCAGGGTTCTTGGGGTTCCCAGAACCCGGGCGCTAGCATAAAAGGGCGGCAGACGGCAAAAAGTTAAAATAAATATGAGTATAAAGAACACAAATACTGCGTCTTAATATTATTTGTAAAATAAATAAAGTAATTAAATGAATACCAAATGTAGGTACCTACTATCGTACTAAGGCCTTTAATTACAAAAGATCGCGAAATAATGTGATTAATGTTTGAAATATAAAGTTAACTGTCAAGATTTCTTAATATTCACAACAAATCTTGACGTTTATAGTGACAGCTTCTGTTTCTATGACAAAGCTGTCACAAAAATCATAATTAGTAGGCGATTTTCTTGAACTATTTTCATTAATTTCTCTAATTTGTGGCATTAGAATGGAGTAATCTGTATGAAATAATGTGTGTGGCTAGGTCTAGTATGGTCATGTGCAATATTATACCATAATTTTTTACCGGACACTTTTTATTTACAAAAACCTTTTTTCCCATGTTATTTCCCTATGACAACCTTTACGTGGAACGCGCGGTATAGTGAGTATTTAAGTATTTTTATTGTAAATTTAATTTACATGTATTGATATGTTATTTTGTTATTTGTATAATTGTTTGTGCTATTATGTGCAATTGTAAAATGTAAACTATATAGTTTTAATTAGGTTTAGGTATATTAAAATGTACCTATGTAGTGAACTAATTTTTTTTTGTTTTTTTTTTGTATTTTTATTTAATTTTATGAGAAACTATATAATAAAATATTTATTTAAAAAATATATATTTTTCTAGACAAACAATGTTCTATTATTCTACGCTAAGGTGAATAACATATTATTTGTCATGAGTTTGCTTATTGCTCTAAATCTACACGCAAGTTTCGCATAGTACGGCGTGTCGGCTTACTGCCTTACTCTTTCTGTATCATAGAGCATAAAATTCCACGTATTTTGAGTACCATATCGCATTTTTGTGCTTCAAAATTTTCGCCTGCGGCGCACGCCTCGGGGCGCCACATTCTGCTTCATAACCCAGGCGCCAAGTACCCCAGATACGCACCTGTTGATTACAATTAAAACAACAACTGACAGTTGGCGTAATTTACCCCTTGGTAAAGTATCGAACCTATGAATGAACGTAAAAGTGTTGCGCGTCTTCACTTACCCATTGATGTTGGTCTGCGTCATGAACCAGCTGAGCACGGACTTGGCCAAGCTATGCCAGAGTTGCATGAAAATCCAATCAGACTTTTCGGCGGATTGCTTCAAAAACAAGTCTGTTTCGTCGTCAAACGACAACTTGATGAACTTTCGGGACACGTCTTCGGGAATCAAGCTCAGGTCGCACTCGTACCACTACAACAAATTTATATTTTGTATATAGTTGTGGCTCAATGGATACATGCTTCAAAAGATCAGACATTCAAGTTTGTGATACTACAGCTAAGAGTGGACGACGTATCAATAAATATCATTATTTTTTCTATATCGAATTATCGATATTTTTGAAATGTTAACATTTTTTATAATTGATATTAACAAATTTAAATAATAATTAATTTATCACTCATATTGAGGCTACAAAGTTGAAGTTACATCAAACTACTCAATTGTCACTCACCGATTTAAATGAAACTTGGCACACTAATAGAACTCTAAAAAATATTGAACCCCTATTTTTATTTCTTCTGAAGTTGATTTTTAGAGCTATAAACCACCCCTGAAAAGTGGTGAAAGCAAGAATCGCCATAAATGAAATTAAATAATACCAAAATATGACGCGTTCAACATTGGTTATACAGGGGTAACCTCGAAAATAGATTCAGCGACCCCAGAAACCACCAAGTAACTAGTTTTGAACCTAAAACTCTATTTCAGTTGAATATCCCCCCGTCCCCTTTTTAATCCCTTAAAAAAGTGCATATGATCAAAATGATCCCGAAAATAGATTTTGGCGATTTCAAAAACCCCTGGGTAGCCAATGTTGAACGCGTAATATTTTGGTATTATTTAATTTCATTTATGGCGATTCTTCCTTTTACCACCTTTCAGGAGTGCTTTGTTCCCGTAAAAAGCAACTTCCGGGAGAAACAAATAGGGGTTCAATTAGTTTGCCAAGTTTCATTTAAATCGGTAAGTGACAGTTGCATAGTGTTACTTGTCAGTGGTATCGAGTCGGCCTATGGATTAGAGAACCTAAGTTCGATATCCAAAGTCAAAAAACAATTTTCACCATATTAAAACTACCCCTGCGGTTCCCTCTCCACTAACATCTTTGAAGGTAGTGATTTGACGGCTGGTAACCGTACTTCACATAAAGGAAATTTATCACTTACCGAGATTTGCTACAGCAGAGTACCATGCCCAGTAATGGGTAAAAGGCGTGATGATATATTTATTTATCAATATTCAAATATTTAGAAATTCAGATAATTTGATATATTAAGAGGCAATTGTTAAATGTCACCAAATAAAAATGAAGAACAAATTGTTTACGTAATTTTTAGCTACCATATAAAAATATAAAAATAAATAAATAAATAAATATATCACTACGCCATTTACCCATTACTGGGTGTGGCACTCTGCCTAAGCAGATCTCGGTCAGTGATATATTTTTTTCGCGTGAAGTGCGGTTACCAGCCGTCAAATCACGGCCCTCAAAGATATTAGTGGAGAGGGAGCCACAGGGATAGATTTAAATTGGTGAAAATTGTAGGTCGGCTGTGGGAATCGAACCAGGGATCTCAAGATCCACATAAAAATATGAAGCAATAAAATTAGTTCGCTGCTATCACTGATCAGCCATTTAGAATTTAAAAAAATATATGCCGTGTACAATTACACTTAACGAACTGTAGCATAGATGTGAAATTAGAAACGAAAATCAATGAAATATCTTTAAAATGTTTAACCAAAACTTTTGACTATTTTTTATTTGATTAAAAACCGCTTTTTGGCTAACCCGCCCCTGATAACAATGACTAAAAGTTAATCCAGCCCTGTCCCAAGTATGTTGTACAATGAAAACATGTCTTCATTTTGACATTTGAGCAATTAGAATCAAGATAAATATATACAATCATGCTGTAATCTTTCACCGAACAGAAAAGTGTTGCATTTGATTCATTATAATTAATGAAATTTTCTTGAAAGCATGCAAAAAAGTGGAACAATATAACGATCCGAATAAGATCCAATCTAGGATAAGAAACTAACAAACAATTACTCAGTAATTTTTCTTGTAAAATCAGTTAAAACATAACGCGAATCAAATCATAGGAATCTGTTTACCCATGGGAAATAACTTTCTATAACAACAAAGACAAAATTAATTGTCATTCATACACTTGGTGAAACTAGGTTTAATAAAAAATATTAAATAAACACTTGGCAAAGTCTCACAAAATTCAGCCTCCGAGTCACCTTATGAGGGCATCGTCAGAGGCTGGCCAGCACAGTTAGTAACCATAGACGCGTTTCGCTCTTATTAGAGCTCATCAGTATGGTATAACTCACTTCTTCACCTAGAACAAAGTTCACGTGAAGAAGCTGGTGACGAAGAACTGTGCCAGCAGAGAATAAGATCTCTAACAAACGGTAAGATGACATATGGTTACTAACTGTGCTGGCCGGCCTCTGACGATGCCCTCATAAGGTGACTCCGAGGCTGAATTTTGTGAGACTTTGCCAAGTGTTTATTTAATATTTTTTATTAGACCTAGTTTCACCAAGTGTATGAATGACAATTAATTTTGTCTTTGTTGTTATTTAAATTGCTATTGCGTAGCTTTTTCTTTTTTCGGTAGATGGCATTACTGGTTCGACAGAACTTCTCATGCCATCTTACCGTTTGTTAGAGATCTTATTCTCTGCTGGCACAGTTCTTCGTCACTAGCTTCTTCACGTGAACTTTGTTCTAGGTGAAGAAGTGAGTTATACCATACTGATGAGCTCTAATAAGAACGAAACGCGTCTATGGTTACTAACTGTGCTGGCCAGCCTCTGACGATGCCCTCATAAGGTGACTCGGAGGCTGAATTTTGTGAGACTTTGCCAAGTGTTTATTTAATTTATTTTTTTTAAATAACTTTCTGCTATCACTTGTTGAAGGAAAGCAGATTTGAACCCAAAACACATCAAAACTTACTTTTTCTCAATTAACACGAAATAAAATAAACACAGAGATTTGCTTTCTAATATAGTGATGTTAAAATACGTACTTTCAATTCTATAACAATATATAATTACCACTGAAGTGGACCAGGTGAATATTGGTGGAAGGATTGTTTTAGAAGGGAGGGGATTAATTAGCAGGACGATTGCGTTTACTTTAATTAGTATCAAGATGACGAGACGATTTTAATTCAAATTACTACCTCCACGGCGACGCTTACAAATCTACAAATTACATTTCAACCATTGTTGATGCAGCCTCAATGCTTTTCGGATTTTTTTCGTCTGTTCTTTTGGTTCATATTTATTTTTATTTACACATATATGTGTGTTATTTACTTGTTTGCCAGACACCCAGAGATGTAATTTCGACTGGGGATAAGCTATGTTTACAGGTGATTACTAAATCCTGTTTTAAAAATAACCTAGTCACTTTTTCTGATTTAGGTTCTCGTTTTGTTTCTGTGTTCCATTGTTGCGGGTGTTTGTTTGCTGCAAATAAACTAATAAAAATCATTTCGAGAAATAATTGTCTAATTAATGAACAAGAATTTTTTATAATAATACGGTCAAAGACATCTGGCGAGGCAAGCATCTAAGAATTTATTAAGAAAACAATTCTTAAAAGCATAAATTTTTAGATACTATACAGGGTGGTGAATCGAATTGCGCACCATAGCGTTTTCAATGCTATTTTTCAAATGTTCAATTATTGACTTCCCTAATTATTTTATGCAAAAAAGCTTCAAATAAAAGTTTTAGAACATAAATTTCTGCATCTAAATCAATAAACATAATTTCTATTACATGCTTTGTAACGAGAGAAAATATATATTAAAATATCGAAAGTTGTGTTGAAAATACAGACAGCCATGGAATTGAACAAAAAATAAATAAATGCTTGGCGTTTTAACATCAACGATTGACAGATAAAACGGCCAATGTTGTCGTTTTGACAGATAAATAGCCAAGCATTTATTTATTTTTTGTTCAATTCCATGGCTGTCTGTATTTTCAACACAACTTTCGACATTGTAATATTTAATTTCTGTCGTTACAAAGCATGAAATAGAAATTATGTTTATTGATTTAGATGCAGAAATTTATGCCCTAAAACTTTTATTTGAAGCTTTTTTGCATAAAATAATTAGGGAAGCCAATAATTGAACATTTGAAAAATAGCATTGACAACGCTATGGTGCGCAATTCGATTCACCACCCTGTATAATGCAACATTTATTATATAATAATAATAATATGGGGTAGATGGCTCAGTGGTAGAGTCGGCCTGTGGATCTTGAGAACCCTGGTTCGATCCCCACAGCCGACAAACAATTTTCACCAATTTAAATCTACCCTTTGGCTCCTCCTCCACTAATATCTTTGGGCACCGTGATTTGACGACTGGTAACCGCATTTCACGAGAAAAAATATATCACTTACCGAAATCTACTTAGGCAGAGTGCCACACCCAGTAATGGGTAAAAGGCGTGATGATATATTTATTTATTTTTATTTATTAAATAATTATTTAAGAGGAATTTAGTTTGACAAAAATATGAATAAAGTTTCGAAGCGCCGTATCAATTATATTATATTAATTAATGAACGATGTTCAGACTTGCGCGCTAACGTAACAGCATAAACTTGTCTGTCAGTTTGTAGTATGGCATCGTGGACAGAGTTTTAGTTGAGATTTTGTGTTTTATTGTGAAGTATTGTGATTGTATAGTGCTAATTCAATGGAATTTATAATAAAATAGGAGCAAAATAAAGGTATTTATTTTTGTTTACTGAATTTAGTAATATTGGCTGGTAGCATAAGCTCTATTTTTTCCGGTTTTAAGAGCAGTGTATTTGGTTGTTTTAGCTATCTCTAACATGTTAAAACCGTGCTCTTAGAACACCCAAAAACACAGCTTGTGCTACCAGCCATTGTGTATAAAATGGGTAGGCTAAAATTGAAAACATCAACAGAACTATCAGGAGCGCATAAGCTTTTTTCAATCAAATTCAGACAAAACACAAAATACATATTTAACATTAAAAATAAAAATATACGATACTTTTTAAAAGTTAAAAATAATAATAATAAAACATATCTTCATTTCTTCTTAAATAAATCAATATAAATATATCAGCATACCCTTTACCCATTACTGGGTGTGGCACTATGTGATAACAGATCTCGGTGAGTGATATATTTTTTCGCATGAACTGCGATTATCACCTGTCTAATCTCGGTCCCTAGAGATATTCGTTCTGGGGAAGCCACATGGGTAGTTTTAATGTGGTGAATATTATTCGTCAGCTGTGGGAATCGAACCTGTGTTCTCAAATTCAGTTGCCGACTACCTCGTACAAGATAAAAATAAAATAATTTAA
Organism: Pterostichus niger; assembly: GCA_947425015.1. Taxonomy (NCBI): domain Eukaryota; kingdom Metazoa; phylum Arthropoda; class Insecta; order Coleoptera; family Carabidae; genus Pterostichus; species Pterostichus niger. The sequence goes on along the minus strand of OX380336.1, from coordinate 6,993,299 downwards.
AAAAATTATTACACTTTATTCACAGGTACATTTTTAACTGTGGCATTTGCAAATTTTGCAATTAGTTGAATTGAGCTTTATAGCAAAAAGCTCAAAATCATTTTTATGTTCTTGTGGAATTGGAGCTCTATGATTTTAATTCGCTTCAGTGCGAAAATTGACCGGTAGGAAAAGCAGTTTGTCACAATTTCTACATTTACAAAGCCAATTTTGTGACACTGTTTTTGTCAAAAACGATGCCACAAAATTCAATTTTGTACAGCTGTTTTTAGGAACATTTGTTGTACTGTCAAACAGACGCATGATTTTACCTGTCATTGCTCAGATAAGTATCATTAGAATATATTTTTTATGATAAAATAAGAACATCAAAGAATAAAACACTTTTTTTGTGAATGCTATGAAAAGTTGACAATTACGCTCTCATTTGTCATCGTAAAGTTGACATTTTTTAATTATTTAAGTTGCAATCGTAGAGAAAATTATGTGTGTATCACGAGCGTAAAGTGTCTTTGTTTCTCTTACACTATTGCAGCGCGAGCCGAAGGCTCGAGTAACAAAGAATCACATTACGCTCTTAATACACAAATAACTATTTCGTAACACGTGCACAAGAAAGAAGCTAGCAAACCTCGACTTTACTCGCGGGAATAATCGCTTTCTTTCCCTCCCTTGATGCGTAACATACTATTTATCCCTGTAGTAACATAAGTAATTATTATAAACCAGTAATCTTATTAACTTATTTGAACCGTCCACCACGTTTCCTATTATCAGCGATTCATTTGTTAACAGCGCCAACTTATGTCTGCTCGCGCCGCTTCATCCCAAAACCTACTTAATTATAAATAGTTCCAACACCAGTGTTATCTGGGAATTTGAGGCTGTCTTAGTGAAAAATGCAAGTGTAGAGAAGTTAAATGGGCCGTGTTTGCATTGTAAACAGGCGGGAGGCGAGGTATACCACGTGTAGATGTATCTGATCGTGATCAACCATTCCACTATTCCAGTCATTCGAGGCAGCGCGACCGCGGCTCGACTGTCGACTGTTTTAATTACCTGGCGGTGATTAGTAGATGCCAGGACGCTTCTATGCCGCCACCGACACGACGAGCTACACTGTTACTGAGAACGGACACGACATTTGATTTATAATGAAGTGTTATTTATGATATTTAAAGTCTGATTCTTCTGTCAACTTATGGAGTTTTCAACAAAATTACTATGATTTGTATGTCCAAACAAATTTACTTTTGTTCAAATGATAAAAACCGAAATTTTTTACTTAATTCGAATGACAGCAAAAGGCGCGGTGGCTGAGCGTGTTAAGGCACATCTCTTAACACACTGTGACGTCACCCGAGCCAAGGTTCGTCAGTTCGAATCCGCCTGTCGACAATGTGTGATTTGCCGTAAAATATAAAATACAGCTACATGTATTTATCACACTCGGGCGCTATAAGCTAGTCACTTATACGCCTTAAAATAATGTAGCATTTGACTATGAAAACCGGCAGTATGGCAGTGTAAAAACTGCGGCTCGGTGTGTCCGGTAGGCTCAGGCCCGATTTGGGCTGTAGCGCCACAGATGATGATGATGAATGACAGTACAGGGGACCTACAGTTTATAGTGAAATTCGAACACTCAAGACAGTATATTTGGATAGGTTAACGGTAGACTCTAAAAGTACAAACCACCTAGATAATTTAGAAAATGTCATACATAACATCATACTATGTCCCATAAAATGGGGTATCATGAACCCCTGAAACATTCACAGAACATCCATTCATCAGATTCATTACAAAATCAGTCCTCGTCCAACATTCTCATCCTAACAAATGATACTCGCTTCAATCATACAAACTCTTTCATTCCTCACACCCAAAATCTACCATCATGTGACAAACCCTCAATCACATCCATCCATTCGCTCCTGTACACCTGTTTCATAAATCTTCACTTACGCCCACTTTTCTAACAACGAATCTATAAAGAAATGAAGGAAGCATCGGCCTGCCCTTGTTTAAAAGTAAGTTCTACATAATTGTAGTTAGACACTATAATAAGAACTGTAAATATGCCAAAAGAATTAGAAAGGAAGGGAGTGTCCCTCTGCTCTTGTTTTGAAAGTGAATTCCACACAATTGCAGTGAAACACTATGTAAGAACAGAAAAACGAATCAAAAGATAAAAAAGGAAGGGAGTATCACCTAGTACTTGTTTTGAAAGTGAATTTTACATATTCATCTTATTTATCCCGCAATTAATCCAAAAATTCCAAAAGAACTCGAAAAGTACAAATTACCTAGACAATTTAGAAAATTCCATACATAACATCACGCTATATATAAATAAACCAAAAATGTAGTTAGACAAAACTTTGACAATAATTAGTAATGACAATATTTGTATTATCTCTTTTGGTGAAAGCTAAACCAATCCAACATCGCCACAGTGTAGCAATGTCCAACCACCGAAAAACACAGCTCCACAGCCCCCGTGGCATTTTTATGGCGTTCAGCACACCAGATCGGAGGCGGCTGCGTCCATTCTTCGCATGCCTCGGCCCGGGCGCGAAGCGAGGCTTACATGGACCAGCTGAAAAACTTGGTCAGCGGCGACACGAACCGCGTCAAAAAACCGCTTGCCGCTCACCGCTCGCGAAACGCAAAGACGGCGGTTTGTTGTGATTGTGTTTTGTTTTGAGTTGGAGGCTGTGGAAAGGAAGATGGTTTCATTTAAGTGAAGAGTTTATTGTTTGGGTCAGTCGTAAGTTGTAGAGGAATTGATGCGTATGGAGTAAGAAGATTTCTAATTGTTTTACAACGCACTATATGATTTTTTTAATTTTAGCCGACTTAACTTGAACTAATTTTTCGGTAAAGTGGTATGAGTAGCATTAAGACATTCAAATCCGGAGATCCCAAGTTCGAATCCTAGTTAATAAACCCTTTTCACCACATTAAAATTACCCTTCCACTAACATCTTAACGGGCCAAGGTTTGACGGCTGGTAATCGCACTTCATACGCATAAATATATCACTTACTAAAATCTGCTACGGCAGAGTGCCGCACCAAGTAATGAGTAAAAACGTGATTATATACATATATTACGTATCTGTTCTGAAGAAAATTTTCATTTGTTAGGTGGTAACACTGCTGTTTGACAGTTGATGTTACGGATATAACCCAACAAATATTCTGTAATTGTTCTTATTATTATTTATGGTCGTAGATAAAGTATAATACACAACTCGAATTGTAACGCAATTACATTGCTCGTGAAATTACTGCCCTCGTCATGGTTCGTGTGCAACTTTTTCACTCACACGTAATGTGCTTGTTACAATTCTCGTTATGTAATATACTATTATATACTCACATAGTAAAATGAACACATTATTAAACAAATTATTGTGTGTTACATTAAATAAATTGTGATAAAAAACAACAAAGACAAATTAATTGTCCGTTTCTTGGTGAAACTAGGTTAATAAGAATTTTTGTGTGACTTAGACAAGTGTTATTTAAAATATTAATATTTTAAATAAATTGTGTGTAAAAATGCCAAATCGTGAGTAAAAAAGACCAATGTAAATTAAATGGGACTCATATAAAAGTAATAAAATATCAAACTAAACACTTGTCTATGTCTCACAAAATTCAGGCTCCAAGTCACCTTATGAGGGCATCGTCAGAGGCTGGCCAGCACAGTTGGTAACCATAGACGCGTTTCGCTCTTATTAGAGCTCATCAGTATGGTATAACCTACTTCTTCACCTAGAACAAAGTTCACGTGAAGAAGCTGGTGACGAAGGACTGTACCAGCAGAAAATAAGATCTCTAAAGAACGGTAAGATGACATGAGAAGATCTATCGAACCAGTAATGCCATCTACCGAAAAAAGCAAAAGCTACGAAATAGCAATTTAAATAAAAAACAACAGACAAAATTAATTGTCTTTAAATGCTCTGACGATGCCCTCATAAGGTGACTTGGAGGCTGAATTTTGTGAGACTTAGACAAGTGTTTATTTTGATATTTTATTATTAAACCTAGTTTCACCAAGTGAGCATTTCAAGACAATTAATTTTGTCTTTGTTGTTTTTTATTCATATAAAAGTTTTACTTCACACACACATAAATACAATTTATCACTAATTCATTTATTGTGCAATTAATTACAATTTATATCACAAGTTTTAAGACGCTTCCAATAATAGATAATTGTAATAACTAATCATAATTGCTAATTCAACGACTATGAAAGCAATAATTCAACTTTAAAACCATACCATCAGTATTTCACGAAAACCTTCATAACTACAATTCAATATACCCTGTCTAATTTGTCCATCCATCCATCCATCCACACACCCATACACATACAACACATACATCATTTGCATAGTATCTCCCTCTCTCTCACACACACACGCACACACAGGCGTCGGGACGCCTCTAAGTATGATGGAAAGGAGCGCGCTTGGTCCGTCGGGTACCATCCATCACTTACACGCCCGAGCACCCGTTCCGAGGGTGGGGTGGGGTGGTGAAGTCACCTCCGTGAACCGAGAAGTAACGCTAGAGTCGGCGACGAGGAACACCTGCTGCACGGTTGTGGGTGTCTGGTGGTGACTTGTGGCCTTGAACACCACGATGAGAAAGAGTACGATGGATTTGGGGATGGTGGCGATATAGTGTTCGTTTAAATAAAATAAATTCGATTTTAATTATACGATTTCCTTGACTTTTATTATCGTTGTTGATTTGATGAATGATGAATGTAGATAAATAATAAAAATATAAAATAAATAAATATATCATCACGCCTTTTACCAATTACTGGGTGTGGTACTCTGCAGTAAGCAGATTTCAGTAAGTGATATATTTCTCCGCGTGAAATGCGGTTACCATCTACTCCATAATAATAAAAATAAACAATAATAAAAGAGTTAAATAATAGTATATTATGCAACAAGTTTATAATGATAGATATTAATACAGTACATATTTAATTTTTAAATATTATTAATATTATTATCAAATAAAATAAATAAATAAATATATCATCACACCTTTTACCCATTACTGGGTGTGGCACTCTGTCTGAGCAGATCTCGGTAAGTGATATACTTCTTCACGTGAAGTGCGGTTACCTGCCGTTAAATCACGTCCCCAAAAGATGTTAGTGGAGGGAGAGCCTCAGGGGTAGATTTAATTTGGTGAAAATTGTTTGTCGAACCAGGGTTCTCAAGATCCACAGGCCGACTCGATACCACTGAGCCACCTACCCCATAATATTATTATCCTTCGAATAAAAAACAAATTATACATTATTTTATTTTGAAAAGTATGTATATAAATTTGAAATAATTGTTTATTGAGATTCGCAATTTACAGAATAAATAAACGAATGTTTCTTCATCATAACAAGTATGTTATAATAGAAATGCTATGAAATTATTTAAAAATTTCTGTGTTAACAAAGCATAATAATATAACGATAAATCTAGTTTTCTTGGTGAAAATCAAAGAAACCAGAAAAATGTTCAGTTCAATTCACACAGAAAAACCCTCGAAAAAAGCTTCCAAGAACAAAAATGTAAAATAATTCTCGCCTAGAGATGTCGCAGTAGAATAATTTCAAATAAAATCCCATACTCCCTCGTAAATTGTGACTCTGACACAGAAGAGGAAACGCGGCAAAGCGCTCACATGCACTCACACATCCACACACAACAAACGCTCAAAACTTCCTTCCTTACTTTACGTATGTGAATTTAAAATGTATCGGAGTGTCAGGCTGCGAGATTCAATTCCAATGCTCGATACATATATTTTTACTTAAGGGCGGAACAGAGCGACTGGGGTGTAGACGAACGAGGAGGGTTTTTTTGCAAACGGCAGCCCCCGTTTCTGCATTTCTCGGCATTTTTACAATATCGAGAATTTACGTATTTCAAAACACCTCCGGGTGCGGGTTTGAAGACAGGGAATGAAGGGTAAGGGGGTGGCAAGTGACATAACGTAAAGTAGCGTAAGCATAGCGTATAGTGAGGGTGTGTTTTCATGTGATAAAAGTTTTATAGTACTGAAGATTTGCAAATATAGGCACTATCATAAAATTGATTATACGCTAATACTATTTCTATAAGTCCCAGTTAATACTGGTAATAATAAGTAACTCGTACTAACCAATTTAACGCTACGGAAGCTATTTTTACTAATAGTAAATTCGTGCTCGCCGGTTTAGAATCCGTAAAATTAATTTTTTCTACGATTGATATGAAAAGTTGACAATTACGCTCTCATTTGTCATCTTAAAGTTGACGTTTTCTGTGGAACAATCGAAAAATATCGTTTTTGCGCGTCTCCAATGGCAACGCGCGAAAAAGACGTTAAATGCGTGCGTTTCCAATGTCAACGCACGAAAAAGATTATAAGTGCGGGCTTATTTCAATAGTTACCAGGGATACAAACAAAACATAAACTTGTCATATTGACAGTTGCCGAAATGAATTTATTTTAAGTACGTATACGTTCTTAAATAATTTTAAGATGCAATCGATGAAAAAATTATGTGTGCATCACGAGCGTAAAGTGTCTTTGTTCCTCTTGCACTATTGCAGCTCTTGTCTTCGGCTCGCGCTGCAATTACCGTGCTCGAGTAACAAAGAATCACTTTACGCTCTTAATACACAAATAACTATAGATATCATAAATTTTTTCTACAAATAAATAAATAAATATATCATCACGCCTTCTACCCATCACTGGGTGTGGCACTCTGCCTAAGCAGATTTCGGTAAGTGATATATTTTTTCGCGTGAAGTGCGGTTACCAGCCGTCAAATCACGGCCTCCAAAGATATTAGTGGTGGAGGAGCCACAGGGGTAGATTTTTTAAATTGGTGAAAATTGTTTGTCGACTGTGGGGATCGAACCAGAGTTCTCAAGATCCACAGGTCGACTCGATACCACTGAGCCACCTATCCCATAAAATTTTTTTCTACAACTGTCAAAAAATGTTTACTTTGTTCACTAATATCTATACGTGAAGTACGTGATTTTTTAATCATGACAATGTGTATCTTACGCACTGTTTCGTATCATAGTCCGCAAAATTAGTATTTCGCACAAAGTTTAATTTTTTTCACGGTAGATTGATTGCTATTAACAGTATTACCAAATTCATATAATTTTCGATTATTTTCCTTTAATTTATGGAGTAGTGGTTCAGTGGATTTTGAAAACTCTGGTTCGATCCCCACAGCCGACAAACAACTCCCCCTCCACTAACATCTTTAGACGAATGTTGGACCTAAGAAAGAAATTGTTCTTGGCCTATTTGTAAAAATGCAATATACAAAACAAACATAATCCAACGACAAAATATTCTGAAAGTAAATGAAGCACTCTGCGAAAATTCCATCATCTGGCTCGTTCACATCAGCTAAATACCAAAGATAACTAAATCAGCAGAATGCACAAAGAATCTCAACGAACACGAACTCTTACGTACAATAACTAAATTTGCTGTGTGCAAAATCCAGTTAACTCATTACGCAAGACTAGTTCCTCTTTGCGAATTAGCGTGCGTTGGATTCGCGATCGCTGCCGAGCGGCACACGAAGTTAATTACCTCGCGAGCGCGATTTTGTGCCGCTGAGTGCAGATGAGGGAAGAAGGACTAATATTCTTTGAAGTATTAGAGGGCGCGACTCCCTAACCCGAAGACCCTGACCCTTCCAAGGGTAGCCATGCATAAGGATGTAGGGGTTGATTTTAATAGCACCCCTTCGATTGGAATTTTCAGTATTGGATGATGGTGATTGTATTGCTAAAGTTTTTTTTGTATTGATTACGAAATTAAGTCTTCGACAAATTTTCTCTTACGTAATATTAATGAATCTCTCAATGTCAATGTTAGAAAAATATGTCAGTTAAATGCAAAAACAAAACATCACGCTACATCCCATTAAATGGGGTAGCACGAATCTTTGAAACATTCACAGAACAGATATATTAATGAATAAGTTTTTGTCAAATACATCATCCTCACTTCAACCATATTCAAGCTCATTTATTCCTCACATCAGGAATGACGATACTTGGTAATCTAATTTGACGCGTATAAATATATCATTTATAAAGATCTGCTACGGCAAGTGCCACACCTAGCAATAGATAAAACACGTGATGATATATTTATTTTATATATCCTCTACTAACATCTTTGGGAGCATCGATTTGACACTTGGTAATAAAAATTCACGCGCATAAATATATCAGTTATCGAGATCTGCTACTGAAAAGTGCCACTCCCAGTAATATTTACAAGGCGTGATGATATATTAATTTTTTTAATTTAAACCTATGGTTCCTCCTCTACTAACATCTTGGGGACCGCAAATTGACAACTGGTATTCAAACTTCATGCGTATACATATATCAGTTACCGAGATCTGCTACGGAAGTACCACATCTAGTAATGGATAAAATACGTGATGATATATTTTTATTTTTAAATTTAAACCTATGGTACTTCCTCTACTAACATCTTGGGGACAGCAAATTGACAACTGGTATTCAAACTTCATGCGTATAAATATATCAGTTATCGAGATCTGGTACGGTAAAGTACCACACTTAGTAAGGGATAAAAGGCGTGATGATATATTTTTATTTTTAAATTTAAACCTATGGTTCTTCCTCTACTAACATCTTGGGGACAGCAAATTGACAACTGGTATTCAAACTTCACGCGTATAAATATATCAGTTACCGAGATCTGCTACTGAAAAGTACTACACCCTGTGATGATATATTTATTATTTCCTTTACTAACATCTTTGGGGGCCGCAATTTGACAGATGATAATCGCAAGTAGAATTGGCAGATAAGATGCGTTCAAATCTCGCTCACTTCGACTTATATCAAAACAAATACTATTATTTCTAAGTGGTTCGGTTCGCACTAAAAGGCTGTAGATATACTCAAATTTGATGAAGTAATTCTGCTTTGTTAATAGCGCACATAAATTAAAACCAATACCAATAAAATTCCTGCTCATTAATCTCTAGTTTTCATACGAGCGCGCATCCACCAAAATTTCATTACCATACATCTCGCATTACCCACCCTCACGTAGGGTTGTACACCCCTGACCCGACGACAACACAGCGCACTGCCATCCAGCGGGCTAAAAGGGAACGTAGGTAGCAGCAGGTTAGCGCACCTCAGGGACGACTCGTAAAACACATTCCGTGACAAACTAGTGCTGGCTTTCTCTCTCTCTCGCGCGATGAAGGAGACTGGCTTACAGGGTGAGCAGGATATTCTAGGGTGCACAAGAATTATAAGATAATAGCTTCATCTTATAAGCTTGTACAATTTTAAGCACGTGTCTAATCATTTACATACCATCGTTTGGTTGGTGAAATAAAATTATGGGAGGATGTCGTCCGGGGATATTGAAGTTATATTTTTACTTCCTTGTACGAAGTAAAGGAAGTATTGTAATCGCGAAAAATGTCGGTTCTCAGATTTCAACGGAAATAGGTATTTTGGCCCTCCCTGAATCCATTTTGACTAATTTCGTCATGCCGTCTGTACGTACGTATGTACGTACGTACGTATCTCGCATAACTCAAAAACGGTAAGCCGTAGAAATTGAAACTTTATATTTAGGACTGTTATAACATCTAGTTGTACACCTCCCTTTTTGGTCATTATACAACTACCGGAAGTGGTACTTTACTTGAAGCCTATAATAGATTTTCATGAAAAACTATATTCAAATATAATTTAAAACTTTCCAAATTTGGTATATAAGACTACTATATCAATAGAAATAACATAATAGATTTTGGTTAAAATAGACTAACCGGAAGTGGCACATTACATGAAGCTGCTAACAGTTTTCCTTGAAAAAAATGGTATTATTTTAATTTTAGAAATAAATGCTACAAATAAAAGTTTTAGAGAATTAAATTCTGCGGCTAGCACATTAAGAATTTTTAAATTAGCCTTTTGCATAAGCGAGATATCTAAATTTAAATATTATATATTTTTAGTTTTTTTTAATTAAGTTTGCTATGGATAGAACAAAAAATAAAAGATTTTGTCAAATATGTGCAATTAAAAAAATCTATAGTTTAATACGCGTACAAGGAAGTCATGTGGTGTCCACATCAGATTTTTTTATTTAGAAATAAGTAGCCCTAAATATGCTGTTTATAATTATATATCATTTTCTTATACCTAATATTAAAATTATAAAGTATAACAAATTAATTGTTTTCGACATTACTTGTGAATAACATTTCCCTCACTCAATTTAGTTACTATCGGTTACTATCACAACTAAATTGAGTGAGGGAAATTTTCACCAATTGAAAATAAAAAAAATTCTTGTATCGCAAACGTAAAAATGCTGACAATAATAGCATGTAACACACGTGAGAAAGGGCCATTGCAAAACTCGCTGTAACTCATGCCTCATCTTTTGTACTCGTTTTGCAATTAAACCCTTTCCTCACTAGTATTACAATATACTCATGCTACAATCTTGAATCTCGGTCTATAAAGATACTTTTCACTAGAGATGTAAAATTTTTGTACGATAGAAAATTAAGATTTTTACGAACAGTTTCCATGGCATTAAAATCGTAACTATTGCAAAGAACTACGTGATTAAAATATGCTTTTTCTCCCGTTGCTAACTACACGAGAAAATAGTTATTTGTTTAACTAGAGAATAAATCTGAATTTTTGCCTTGTTGAAGACATAAGTTTTTTGCTGATAATTTGAAATTAATATTGATTTTGTGATTTAATAATTTTATTGTTATCGGCATCATCAGCAGTGACTATATAAAAACAAAATTGACGGTTTATAATTTAATAAATTTACAATTTAAATTAGGCTTAAAAAGGTCCACTTTTAATGTCGGCAAAAAAAAGTATATTTTTATCCCTTTGCTAAGAATATTTTACTCTCACTGCTAAGGGAAAAAAAAAGATTTCAATCGTTCATTTATTTATTAAAAATATGTATCTTGTGCGAGAAGTGCACTTTTCTCCCTTATAATATATAATTATAATTATATAATATACTATAAAAATAAATCTTCAGAAAGATTATGAAATAAAACTGACATTGAATGTTTAAGTGTTAACTTATGATTCTAAGTTGAATAGTTTGAATCACCCTGTATGCAGTTGTCGGCGCCGCCACCACAGTGTGTGTGTGCGGGGTGCGAGACGCAAGGGTTGATGTCACGTATGGCCCATCCACGGTGCGCGAACAACGCGAATACTGAAACTTTAATTGACATTCTCTCGACTCGTTTTTTCGGTTTTGTTTTCCCGAGATGAAATATTTGTTGTTACTGCTTTGTATTGTTAAATGTTATGTGCACATCGGACGAATACTCTCAGAAATACTTTATTTCATAGTTTCATATGTATCTGGCAAAATATTCAACTGAGCAGAAGATGATTTTAAATTCGCCAAGGCTTGTTACAATTCTCGTTATGTAATATACTATTTATTATAAGTGTCTATTTATTTACAAGTATGAAAAACAAGTATCTAAAGAGTTTATAAATTGAATCACATCTCGTATATAGGTACTTTTTCTACGAAATTAAAACAACAACAAAAAATGTTAAATTTTATGAATTATTTAAAAAGTAAGGTTAAGTTACAATGACAGAGGGCTGAAACTAACTTCACCTCAAGCCGTGACTAAAACGTTCAAAGCCACAATATGTGATTAAGATGTTATTTAGCGCCATGGAAACCAGTACGTTAAATGACATTTTCGTAACACATGCACAAGAAACACGTTCTTATTTCCTAATTTTAGAGAGAGAAACACTGCTTTTCTCTTCTAGGGAGAATGTTTCTCTCCCTAGGTAGCATGTTTCTCTCCCTAGAGACTACGATTATTAGCTGTTTGCGGCGTTTCCTGGGTAACTAGTTACGCAACCCATATTTGACATTTGTCCCGATAAGACAGTAATTTTTATGTACTTGTTACGAAAAGTATAATATACTCCACGGGAGGGCGCGATTATCCCTTGTTTCCCTCCCTTGATGCATAACATGCTATTTAATAACGGGAGTACAAAAAGTAAATTAGCTAAAGTTTCAAAAGTCATTAATACTCATAAGGTATTAAATACTTCAAATATATAGTAAGTAGATTGCAAATTATAAACGACCTATATTTATTCCACTTTAACCACAAATCTCATCGAAAATAGAATAGAAATCCAGTAGTAATAATTAATAATTCTCATTTATATTAATCCTATTTACTTCTATAATTATTTCTATTATACTTATAGTAACGACCAATAGTACAAATAATTAAATAACAATAATAAGTACTTCCTTTCTGTAAGAAGAAGAAGAAAATCTTTCCCATTTATTGTCATAATTTATTCCTCCTACCTACACCATCCAAAATCTATAATCGTCACATTGATTTTACATTTAATATTCTTCAACACAACAAGAAAATGATAAGAAGGGAAAAAACAGCGTATTATTCTCCGAAAACTTCAATCATACTAACACATAGACCCACTCACACAGCTTGACATGGGTGCTATTTTATCGATGGCACAGTATATAATAATAACATAGTCAATTATCGTCACGAAGTAGTATTTACTTACAACCACTACAAATATCCGCGCTCATTATCTTAGGGCCGTAGAGTCGGCCAGCTGGACACTGCGTGTGAAAGAGGGTGGAGATGTCAGTGAGTGGAATGGCCGACTGGAACGCCGACCACACTAAGTATGCGTTATAAAATATTCACACAACAAATACTGATTTATTATTGAATAATTGTTAATGATTGGAAGATGGTTTTGATCATTTGGGTGAGGAATTAACAGTAATTGAGTTTGCACTATCAGCGTAGAGTGATTTTTTCCTGCTGAAGAATATTAATCATTTTAAAATAAAAACGTTACTGTATTACTTGAGTGACGCAGTAATTTAGATTTATTAGTTTTAGAACACGTCAATATGGGGTAGGTGGCTCAGTGGTATCGAGTCGGCCTGTGGATCTTGAGAACCCTGGTTCGACAAACAATTTTCACCTATTTAAAAAATGTACCCCTGTGGCTCCCCCTCCACTAATATCTTTGGGGGCCGTGATTTGACGGCACATAACCGCACTTCACGCGAAAAAATGTATCACTTACCGAGATCTGCTTAGGCAGAGTGCCATACCCAGTAATGGGTAAAAGGCGTGATGATATTATATACAGGGTATTAAAAAAGTTCCGGGACGGTGAAATATCTCGAGAAATACACATTGAATCAAGAAACAAAAAAACACGTGTTTCATATTTTGCAAAAACCTATCTATGCACATCAAACACAAACCCCAACTCCCACCCCAGGGGGTGGGGCGGGGGGCAACTTTGAAACCTTAAATGGGAACCCCCATTTTTATTGCAGATTCGTATTCTGCAGAAAGTTAATTTTATCTGAAACTTTTTTTCCAATTCGGAATAGATGACGCTCTAATCGCAAAAATAAGTTTTGACATGATTCTGAAAGAAAAGTAAAAAACGGTTTAATATCACAAGAAATAAACATTGAATCAAATAAAAAAATCAACATAATCACAAGTAGCCACAAGCCTTTCACCGACTAAATGCTTGAAATAAATTTGCAAAACGATTTTATAAAATAAACGTTATTTTATTCCTTTATTGTTTTTTGGGGTGACTTTTTTTCGGTGAGTTCTCTTGCGATTAGAGCGCCATCTGTTTCGAATTGGAAAAAAAGTGTTTTTTTTTGTTTCTTGATTCGATGTGTATTTCTCGAGATATTTCACCGTCCCGGAACTTTTTTAACACCCTGTATATAATATATATTTATTTAGAACACGTCAATGGGGTAGATGGATTTGAGAATCTGGGTTCGATTCCCACAGCCGACAAACAATTTTAACCAAATTAAAACTACCCCTGTGGCTCTCCCCTCCATTAACATCTGTGGGGGCCGTGATTCGACGGCTGATAATTGCACCACACATAGACATAGTAATGTGTAAAAAGCGTAATGTTATATAAACAAATTGTTTGGCTACCACTGTAATTGACAATAAAATCAAGCCACCTACCCCTTTAATTATCTAATGAATCTTGCTCGCTCTAAATGAAATAATAATCGCGGTCACTTGTGTAAATAATACCTACAACTCATACTCGTTCTCTTTGCGTATTGCGTCTATTGTTTCCAGTGACGTTCGTATCGGGGGCGCAGGAATTATTAATGCCCCCGCCTACACGAACGCCCGTATTATATCATTGTGATATTAAGGTGTCAACTGCTACACAGGTGAATTATTATCTTGGACAAGCGACTAATGACATTTACATTGCTGTGTGTGTGTGAGCGAACACCCTTTGAGGTTATGTCGTACGTGCAGTGGTGTGCGTTAATGGAGGGGTGATTTTTTACGGTTGGGAATGGAATGAATTTTAATTGAATTAGTTATGACTGCTGATTTTAAGTTTGTTTTGTAATGTATGAGAAATTATCATTTTTCATTTATTATTACAAATTTAATGTGAAAATTATTGTAATTTTGTTGATACAGTGTCCGTTATATTTGAGCAAATAAATATTTATATTAAAATTTGCCATGGATTAAATAATACATATTTAAATATGCCTTATTTAAATCTATTATCTCTTATATTATCACGAAATTATAAAATCGGATACAGAAAATTATACGAGATGGTGATCGCTACTTTTCATCGTACGACTAAAAACAAATACATTCATACTTTCGTAATTTCGTAGGTAAATAATTATTTTAGGTTAGGAAGCATTCAATAAAATTGATAGATCATACAATTCTGCATCTAAATTAGCAAACAAAATTAATTTTGCATGTTCCATATCGGCAGAAATAACGTATGAAAATGTCAAAAATAATCTTAAAAATTGTGAAACAAAAAGATAAACAAATATTTGATGTTTCATATTTATTTATTTATTTATGTTACGCTGTACAACAGGAACTTAATCCCAATTACAGTACAGAGTCTGCACTCACCGAGCCGCAGTGTAGTAGTTCATATAATTTTTAGCTTGAGTGAGATTCGAACTTGGGATCTCCGGATTCGAATCCACACTACCGTACTGACGGACAATATGTCAATTGACAGTATATATCTTAGGGTGTTATGCCAAAAACTAAATTTAAAAAAATGGTAGACAATACGACCGGTTTTACCAAATAAAAGTGAAATTTTAAACTCAAAATTATATATCAAATGGATTAATTGGCATTGCTGTCAAACATTCGATGTGCTTTTATTTATTTAAATCAAGTTTAAAATTTACTTTTGTTGGGGAAAGCGCATCTGATTCTTTTTTATTGCAGAATTATGTACTGTTTAGTGACAAATATAGATATTTAATGGCTAGTTACGAGTATACCGCCGTTACTTAAATATTAAGTGGCATTTCAGTAAAAATCGAATTGTTGACATGTTTATTAATTTATTTGACATTATTTCTCGATTCATTATTGTTTTACTTAAGTTACACTTATAGCCAGTTGTACCAACAAAATTTAAACTTAGTTTAAATAAATAAAAGCATATTAAATGGTTGACAATAATGTCAATTATTTATATATTTATTTATGTTACGCTGTACAACAAGAACTTAATCCCAATTACAGTACAGAGTCTGCACTCACCGAGCCACAGTGTAGTAGTTCATATAATTTTTAACTTGAGTAAGATTCGAACTCGGGATCTTCGGATTCGATTTCCGTATCGCTATCCACACCACCGTACTGACGGATATGCCATATGACATGTAATTTCGATTTGTTTTTATTAATTTAAACCAAGTTTATCATAATAATTTTAGTCATAAATTGAAATTTAAGAAACAATAATATGAATCATACAGAACTTATAAGTATTTTCTGTTTCATATAGTGTTAATTAATACTAAAAAATACGTTTTGTATAATGAATATATTTTGATATGTAATATTTTGTTGATTGACAGTTGACAGCTCATTTTTCTCTAAATAAACATGGCGAACAATTTGGTTACGTGTTCTAAAATAGCGTACATATTCATTTAATAAAACTTTTAAATATTAACTACTAACATTTATAAAAATATGAAGCAATAAAATTGGTTCACTGCTGTCATTGCATCACAAGATTTTTAAAAATAAATAAAATAATAAATATATCATCACGCCTTTTACCCATCACTGGATGTGGCACTCTGTCTAAGCAGATCTCGGTAAGTGATATATTGTTTCGCGTGAAATGCGGTTATCAGCCGTCAAATCACGGCCCCCAAATATGTTGTTATTTTTATGCTATGAAAATATATCTTCATTTTCACGATTTGGTTCGTCAATCAGAATCAAGATTATATACGTCCTGCATTCTTTCTCCGAAGGGATTATAGTAAAATAAATATCATCACGCCTTTTACCCATTACTGGGTGTTATATATACTATAACTATAGTTAGGATTTAAATAAAACAAAATATATATTTTCTAAATATGGGGTAGGTAGCTCAGTGGTATTGCGTCGGTTTTTTGATTTGAGAACTCTGGTTCGATTCCCACAGGCGACAAATAATTTTCACCACATTCAAACTATATCTGTGGTTTTTCTACCACTAACATTTTTGTGGGCCGTGTTTTGACGGCTGGTAACCGCACTTCACGTGAAGAAATATATCACTTACTAAGATCTGCTACTGCAGAGTGCTACACCCTGTAATGTGTACAATGAGTGATGATATATTTATTTATTATTATTTTATATTTTCAAAATGTAAAAACATTTGAATTTTGCTAAAAGATCTTGATTACCTGTAGAAATTTAATCAAATCTAATAAGAAATAGGTATGTGTAAATTCAATAAAAAGTTAATAAATGAACTGTAAAAAAATTAAACCAAATTAACAAATTTTAAATGCAATTAAAACCCGAAACGCAAAAACCACCTAACGGTACCTGCGACTAGTTTCATTCCATCAGCATTAGAATAAAACAAAAAACAATCATATCAAATCAGCCAACTAGCTGGCAAGTAAAGCGTGAGAAACCATTAAAAGAAGATCGAAACAAATGACTACTAATTATCGTAAAAACAATCGCGACAATAAAAAACAAGAGAAAGCATCGTTGTTGCCAATATATTAATAGCAATAATACGTGAATACAATTTTAATGAAAAGAAAGAAAGTTAATGAGTCAACAAACTGCAGAGCGCTCTTCGGCCATGAAAAACAAACATTATGCCGGACCGTTATAACGTAATTAATTCTCGTAATAATGATAGGAGAGTTCCGGGTTCTGCTTGAATTATGTGAAGACCAACGATGACGAAGAAGGGGATAGTAAAAACTTCCTCAAAATTTTTCCCATTATTTAAAAGCTATTAATAAAATTTATATATAATTGCACTCGAAAAAATTTATCATTGGATGATAATTCTCAATTTGATGTACGATTTTTTTATATTTTTGTTTTTGTCTGTTCAAGATTTTCTGTTTTTAAATCAAGATAAAAAATACAACATCATGCCGTTCATCCATTACTGGATGGGGCATTCTGTCGTAGCATAAGCGATATATTTATTCGCATGAAGTGCGGTTACCAGTTGTCAAATATCGGTCCCGAAAAATGTTAGTGGTGGGGGAGCCACAGGGGCAATTGTTTGTCAGCTGTGGGAATCCAAACCCACAATTCGATTTGATACCAATGAGCCACCTACCCCATAAGAAATAGACGCGTCTATGGTTACTAACTGTGCTGGCCAGCCTCTGACGATCATAAGGTGACTTGGAGGCTGAATTTTGTGAGACTTAGACAAGTGTTTAGTTTATATTTTTTATTAAACCTAGTTTCATCAAGTGTGTGGATGACAATTAATTTTGTCTTTGTTGATATTTATATTCATATTTTGTAAGTACATAATAATAATGAATTGAATAATAGTACTTTATACCGGGTATAGAATTGAAATATGTAACATTGGAAATACAATGATATTATTTTAATATGATGATTGGTGCTTCCCTAATTAAATTAGACTAAAAGTCTAAATATAAAAAATGTTAAGTATTAAAAACTGCATCTAATGAGTATCTACTTGTTGTTCAATTGTTTTTTATGCAAGAGTAACAAACAAACGAAAAATTGTTTGATTCAACAAATTTCGTACATAATACCATTTTATAAATAAAATTTTTAATTCTTAGAAAATATTTCCATATTTAAAACAGTTCCCAACAATTAATATGTTAACTAAAGCATTCAGTATTATTTTTTAACCATTTGACGTTGATATTTCAGTTACTGTCAATATTTATAATAAAAATGATTTTATTTCATTATTTTCCACAGCTCTTAATCTTAATCACAAAGCCATTTTTCGTTTGTTACTTTTGCATATATATAAATATCTGATGTGGACACCACATGACTTCCTTGTACACGTATTAAACTATAGATATTTTTTTAATTGCACATATTTGACATTAAATCTTTTATTTTTTGTTCTAATCCATAGCAAACTTAATTTAAAAAAAAAATCAAAAAATATATAATATTTAAATTTAGATATCTTGTTTATGCAAAAAGCTAATTTAAAAATTCTTAATGTGCTAGACGCAGAATTTAATTCTCTAAAACTTTTATTTGCAACATTCCTTTCTAAAATTAAAATAATACCATTTTTTTCAAGGAAAACTGTTAGCAGCTTCATGTAATGTGCCACTTCCGGTTAGTCTATTTTAACCAAAATCTATTATGTAATTTCCATTGATATAGTAGTCTTATATACCAAATTTGGAAAGTGTTAAATTATATTTGAATATAGTTTTTCATGAAAATCTATTATAGGCTTCAAGTAAAGTACCACTTCCGGTAGTTGTATAATGACCAAAAAGGGAGGTGCACAACTAGATGTTATAACAGTCCTATATATAAAGTTTCAATTTTCTACGGCTTACCGTTTTTGAGTTATGCGAGATACGTACGTACATACGTACGTACAGACGGCATGACGAAATTAGTCAAAATGGATTCAGGGAGGGCCAAAACACCTATTTCCGTTGAAATCTGAGAACCGAAAATTTTCGCGATTACAATACTTCCTTTACTTCGTACAAGGAAGTAAAAAACAATTAAGAAACAAGTAAGTATTCATTAGATGCAGTTTTTAAACTCAACAATTTTTATATTTACACTTTTAGTCTAATTTAATTAAGTAAGCATTAATCATCATACCATTGTATTTCCTATGTTATATTTCAATTATACACCTGGAACAATAAAGAAGTAAGATTCGTCATTATTTGTCAAAAGTGAAGAATCTTGAAACAAATGACACTTTTTTTTAAATTTATATATCGGACCAACTACTAAGGTCATATGCCGATATGTCCTTTGTATGGTCGCCACGGGCGGGACCCGAACCCACGACCTTATGGTTGCGAGTCAGGCCCTCAACCCGCGCGACCATCACGCGGGACAAACACTTTATTTATTAATTTATTTATTTATACGCTGTACAACAGGAACTTAATCCCAATTACAGTACAAGGTCCGGACTCACTGAGCCGCAGTGTGGTAGTTCATATAATTTTTTAGCTAGAGCGCGATTCGAACTCGGGATCTCCGGATTCGAATTCCGTATTGCTATCCACACCACCGTACTGACGGACATATAAAACATTTTAATACAAACGGAACAATTTATTATTTAACAAAAGAGACTAGCCACTGTCAATTACCTTGAATCAATTTATTTACCTAAGGAGTACTTGTCATTTTTATTTTCCTGGTTTCAATGGTTTTGAACCACTTTATTTCCCTAAAAAGTACTTGTCATTTTTATCGCCCTAGATAAATAATGAAGCACATGATTTGTATAAGAATAAAGTTAACATTATTTACTGGTTATATATAAACCATTTTATTTGGCTAAATTTAGCTTAAAGCTGGTTTTACACTTAACGTTTTGTAAATATACAGAATGTTTCATTAGAACTGGGCTTTACGCAATTATCCTGGAAGTTATTCTTCCTTTTGCTTCCTTGTTTATGTTACAGGAAAACGCTTCAAATAAAATCAGTAAGGAATTAAACTCTATATTTAATTCAATTAAAATATTTCATTATTGCTAAAAATAATTTTAAATGTATAAAAAAACAGACATTATTTACAAATTAACAAATGTATAACGTTTATCTATCACATACATATTTCCTGTAAAATAATCAAGGAAGTCATGGTAAATTATTTCTCATATTTTTCGCTTATGGAGTACGCTGTATATATTACAGGTTGACATAAAACAACACATTTAACAATATCAAATAATAATAACAAAATAAAATAATAACAAAAATTATTACAAACATATAAAGTGTAACATAATAATTATAATTATTTATAAACAATTACAATTATAGTAACAATGACCGCTAGTACAAACACCGATTAAAGGTAACTAACTATAGTAAATGATTAACTTTATTTATTTTTTATCGAACAATGTTAAATTATTTTTTTTACAACTGTCAAAAAAATGTCCACTTATTTTTACTAATATCAATATCTTACATTATTGCAGCTCTCGCCTTCGACTCGCGTTCGAGTAACAAAGAATCACTTTACGCTCTTAATACACAAATAACTATTTGCGCACTAGAGTGCAAAACAGTGCGCAAAGTACGCATTATCATGCATGATAAAAAAATCACATACTTTGCGTATTAATATTAGTGAAAAAGTGAATATTTTTTGACAGTTGTAGAAATAATAAATATAATTAATTTGTAATTAAATATCCCTAAATGATCATTACTAGAAAAAATATTTTTTAATATTACATTTTTTAAAGAAAACTCAAAATCACGGGTAATCAGTTAGATTTTCCTAAAAAATTGTCTAATTAAAGAAACATCACAGTGCTATTAGATTTTTGAAACATGTATCAAATTAATTTAAACAAAAAATTTCGGACGATATTAAAATTTAAACCAGCAACTTTTATATCTAGTCAAACGCTCTAATTTAAATTCAGGCAACGTTCTAAATTATCTTACTTCAGAAATATTTAGGACTAAATAAATTATTAATTTATTTTATAGCACAATTATTTCTAATTACAACACTCGATTTTCAAATTAGCTAATCCTGAATTTCGGATTAGGTAATCTCTTTCTTATCCGATATTAAAAGTTAATTTAATAATATTCTGAAAATCAAATGATTATAAGATTTGATATTAGGATTTATTTTATGATAATAGGGTGCAGCTTAATTTTGCTAAACATAAATGCAGGTTTAGCTAAAGATTTTTTGAGAATCTAGTGTATACCTACAATTCATAATATATACTACATTCAGACACAATCGTATTTTTGTTATTAGTTTCCGCTATCAAAAATTGAATTTGTTATCAAATTTAATTATTGAAAAATGTAGATTAAAATAATTTAGTAAGACCTTGCTTGAAGAATAATCGAAATTATTCTTTAAAACAAGATTAAATATTAGTATTTGTAAAAAGAATTCTAAAAGTTTTTACTACTGTTTTAATATTGTATTAATCTAGTCGAAAATAACTGATAACAGTATCAAAACTAGTAAAAGAATGTCACATGCCTCACAAAAGATACACTCTTATCTCCAAAAAAATAAAGATAGTTCTAAAAAGTACTTGAAGTGCTTGATTAACATACATTTAGCATGCTTAGCACAGACACAAACCTGGTTCTTGTCCAAGGAATCAATACGTTCATCCGAAAGCTGCTTCTCGTATAAAGCTCTTGCTAAAGCTCCATGAGGACGATAATTCCATGTGTTAGTTTGTACCGGAATTGTTTGTTCACCATCAGAAGTATTGTCAATTTGGCAGTTGATATTTTGGTGGTTATCAACATATTGTTGTGGTGACACACAAGCCTGGTTTTCCATTGTTACAATTATTGTTGATCACACAAGGTTTAAATATTATAAACGATAAATTAAATGCACAATAAATGCAAAATATAAACAATACTATTTAGGTTAGTAAACAAAATTAGATTAAGTTGTAAATATTGATTATACACTCTTTTGGCACTGTTGTAAATTTACTAGAATTTAGATATTGTTGTATATTTAACTAATTAACAAAATAAATCACGATAGAAATTTGTAAACGCTAAAATTTATTAAATGTTGTATACTTTTGACATTTCGGTTGACAGCTGGCCGGCAACGTGTAACCAACTTCACTGTCTTGGGACCGCGTCAAGAGTCCGAATCGCGCTTAAACCGAATGCGAAACTGTCCTAATTTTGAAAAAAACCGCCAATTTTACTTTAATTTTTTTTATGTTTAATAAACAATTATGTTTATTTAATTTTTATAATATTTAATAATAAATAAGTTTGAAATAAACATACAAATTTATTTCACATTGTTAAAATATTTATAATATTCTGTTAGCTTTGAACTTGATTTATTTGAAAAATATGGGAAGGATAAAGAATGCAAGTAGATCCATAAAATTAATATTGTGGATATAAATTCGGCAAATTTCCGGTTTAAAAGTTTGAAGAAGTCGTAATTATTTCCTGAAAGCATCCCCAAAGTTTAGCAAAGCGCGCAAAACAAAATAACAATTAATCTGTCAGAGAAAAATGAAATCAATATCATTCATTTAAAAAAGTAGCATTCTACAAATCCGGTAATTTAAAAACTTGCAATAAGGAGCGTCGTAAAGAAAAGGAAATACTCATTAAAATAAATCGCACCCCTCCCAATCTACCCTTAGCCTCGGCTCAGATTTCCAATTAAAAAACCTCATTTATACTTGAGCAGAAATTACATGATGCAATTTAAAAACTTCGGTGCAGCTTTCAGCTAACTTCACCTTTAATGGCACTGTCAGTAGAGGTTAGTTTTCATTGCGTTTTATTTCAACTAATAAAGTATCATGCGCACGAATAATTTTATGCGATTTAAAGATTTCGCGTGTTGAAACATTTCTTGAATTTAATTTCGAATTTAATTGGTTTTTTCTCTGTTTACTTTTTCTTTAATCACGTGACTTGTAAAATTAACCGGAGGATTATTTCAGTTTACGTCGCCGCCAGGACGGACGACGGATGATTCGGGAATTTTCGCTGTTTTATTTCTTATAAGAAATCGCTGGATTATTTTTAAGAGGATTTATTTTGAGCCAAATGCCGATTTGTATTTCTGCACGATTATTTTATTTACCATTTACTCTGATTTGTTAGCTAAAATACAGATTACAATGCACTTTGATAAATTTATGTTTGTAAATTTCTTCAAAATATGCGATTTTCATTTAATGCTGGCCAGGCAGTACATTAGTATTACTTTTGAGGTTATCACTACACTCTTTAGGGGGCATAATTTAAACGCTGGTGAGTTGATTTTCACGCATAAAACCCAATAATGGGTAAATCAGCATTATGATATATCTATTTATAATTCCTTGAATTTGTTCGAAGTGCAGTCTACTGGCTTAAGGATTTAATTGATTAGAGTAAATTACGCGCCTAGTTATGTCTGAAGTTGGCAACTAAATGCTTTTCTTTTAGAAACTAAATATTATTATTATTATTATAAATAAAACATTATAATGTATTGTGCATATATTTGAATTTAAAGGTTGAAATCATTTTCATAAATTTGAAAAATATTTAATTTAATTTCTAAGAAACGGTTGGAAGAAAGGTAATAAAAAATTCAGTATGTTCGTATTTATAGATTAACTATAATACAATAAATTTTTGTTCCATTTGAACTCAACAATTTTGAGATAAAAATAAGAAGAAGACTGGCAATATTTAGAGTTTTATTTTCATATTTAATTTTTTCCTTAAAATTTTCAGGTTTCAATACTAGTTATTTACGTAAAAAATCAGGATAGCGTTCAATTACAGGATGAGTAGATAGTTTTATGCCGAGCGATAACGAGGCTTGAAACAGCTTACGAATCCCGTACGACGCTTTACTGACGTGTTACGTATAACATATTACCTGAAACTTATAAACAAATAATAAATATTTTAAATTAATTTAAATTAAAAGAAATATTTGACTTACATATTCAGCCAGCATTTTATGTTGCTAAGTAACTTGACATTCACGTTTCTTTCATTACCTGCCTAGACAGGCAATATGTTATTTTCCTGACTAGGCATGCAAAGCAATGCTTTCCTGAGTCTTAAAGCTCAGGCAAATGTTTAGTTTCCTGTCAGTTTCAGGTCAAATAATTTGAAATAATAAATTTAATGCCCGACGAAGACTTCGAAGGCGATTTTCTAACTGTTAAAGAAAATATACAAAATATTGAAATGCTGCACGGTAATAACTTTTAATTAGTTTATATTAGTTTTTTTTATGAGCCTTGTAAAATTTTACTGTCATCTTTTATGAATCTGTAATTATTCATTTACTTAGTTATCATAAATACATATAAAATGTCATTTTCATAGACGGTGGAAATAAATTATTAATTACGGTACAAATCAGTTTTAAGTGAATAACAAAAGAAAATTGTATAGTCTAGTTAGACTTGCGGGAAATCCGACCCTGCATGAAACTAAATATGACAAATTGTTTACAAGACCATAATAATTGAAGTACTGAAAAGACAAAATGCAAATGAGTTGCATGTGCTCATGTCCCGCTAGAGTATCTGGCTGCTGCAGTAAGTTGACGGCTCCACCGCGTCTAGCGATGACGTCTTCGCATCACCACTCCACTCGCTGCCGCTTAAATTGGCCGATAACGACCAGTGAGAAAAAACAGGGAACCTGTAAAAGATACACCTTGCTACGCGTTCAACTATATTTTCAATTTATTTCGAAACCATGCTCGATCTTCTTTTGTCGTCCCATTATAGTTGAGCTTCTTTTGTTCACTGTCCCTCTCGTGTCCGTGTTCGAAGGATCAACTTGTCTTTGTCTTGCTCTTGTTCTTTGCGTCATTCTTTTGTTCAAATGTGAGTTGACGAGTTTCTGAACAAAAGAGTGATACATTTAAATTTCTTTTGTTAGATTATTTTCTGTAGAAATTTTCAGCTTTTGCGTTTTAAATGGTTTTTTTATTTTATTTGATTTTGCGACGCTTTTGTTACGTATGAAAGAATATTAATTTTGTTTCTTATTTAAGAAGTTTAAAGATCAAATGTTAGACATTCGAGTTTATGTATCCAGATAAATTAATGAGAAATTATTTTCTATTTTCAGATTCTACTATTCCATAGACAGACTGAGAATGAACTTCTTAATACAGACAGAAAGAAAAGGTAATAATGTATAACAATTTAATTATTTTTTATTCGAAATAACGCACTAAAATTTAAAAAGAAAAATTTATCCTCATTTTGAAAATCATTTATAGATACTTGATTAAGACAAAAATATAAATCACAAATTAATTGTTTGCTTTCACGCTTATTTAATAAAAAAAACAACAAAACTATCTGTCACTTGCATCATTTGTTTCTATTTGTTTACTGCATAGCCTCCTTCAATATTATAACATTATTTCTAATTGTTAGTATTATTTTCGCGAAATAATTGACATAAGTTAAAATTAGAAAAATTATGTAATTTATTCAATCGTTTTAGAATCATTGGTTGAATATAGAGTTTGTTATTATTGATAAATTTGCCTCTTATTTCGGATCACTTTATGTAACATTTTTCTCTAAAGTCATTAGTTTGCCTAAAAAAGTACTCTTAAAGGAAACGCCTTGTATACAGAGTGTCCCATGAAATCGGTACCATAAACAAATAATATTAAAAAAAAATATTATTACACCTTTTATCCATTACTAGGTGTAGTAGTCAGCCGAAACAGATTTCGGAAAGTGATAGACTTTTTCGCGTGAAGTATGATTACCAGCAGTCAAATTTCGACCTCCAAATAAAATAGGAAATACTTTTTTTATTAACATTTTGGTAGTCATTTTTATTTCATCTCATTAACTTTATTAATTAGCCTCTTGTTCGTTTATGTCATTCTCTTTTATTAAAATAAAACAAAGTATTTATGTAATGATTAATTTTTGTTTATTCGTGTCGTCACGTTTCTTACGTTAGTTTCAGTTCATCGTTTGATAGTTAAGGTTATAGTGTGATAGTGATTATAAATAAAATAAATAAATAAATATATCATCACGCCTTTTATCCATTATTGGGTGTAGCACCCTGCCTAAGCAGATCACAATAAGTGATATATGTTTTTCGCGTGAAGTGCGGTTACCAACATTTATTAGATATTCGAGGAAGTTTTGTTGGTTGGTAGCATTGTTGAAGGTTGCAAATGTGAGTGCTTCATACAGTTATAGAAGGATGGTGAATAAATAGTGGTGTTGGCTTCAGTTTTAAGCTGAAATTACCTGTGGTTGAATTGCAACTAGCATTTTAAGTTATAGGGAACCGTGATTGGCCGTTAATAATGCGGCGAGCAACTTTGGGTTGTAGTGGTATCCTAGATATGACGACAAAGGTACAACGAGCAGCTTTGGGCTGTAGCAATATTGCCAAGTTAACAACGAGATACGAATGGATATCAATATCATATATAAGATCAGAAATAAATTTTACATATATATATATGTGTGTGTGTGTGTGTGTGTGTGTTATTCTACTTTAGATTAGTTTTTTCGGCTAATTTTCGCGCTACAAAATTTAATTGATTAAAAAAGATACATTTTTTGTTTTGAATTATAAATATGGACTTTAGATATTTAAAAAATAATGGAAATGAAATAGGAAATTACATTAATATGAAATTTGTTCGTAATATTATAAAGATAAGACACTCTAGAATGTAAAGCAATTTTTTGCAGCGACTGTAAATTCAAATAAATTAGAAAATGTAGTTTTCTTAAAATTCATTTCGTAGAATTTATAAAAAAGTATCATCTTTAGTTTCGTTTCGTTTGTTTTAGTATTTGTTAAAATACTTTAAACAAGACTTTAAATAAGAATTAAGTACCGAGAAGATGATATAATTAAATTTATTTGGTTGACTGTACATGAAACTGAAGAAACTTTAAAAGAAACTGAAAAGAACTGTCAGTATATGGAAAAAGCTTTCAAACCTCATGTTTAAATAATAAAAACAATTTTTTATTTAAGTTCTATAAGCATGTATTTAAGAAATGTGTAGATCGTAAGAATGAATTAACTTCTGTTAATTTTTAAATTAATAAAAGGGAAATTTAAAATTGAATTAATAATTTGCTAATTGACTTTTAATTCTAATGCATCGCTAATGTATAAATGTAACTAGTCAATGACAAAATACAAAATTCCGAAACATGGCATCACCGGCCACTCTATTTATAAGCAAAAGTACCAATAATAACAATAATTATAAACCCTTTATCAGGGCTTTAAATCTAAACATAATTTCAAACTCACGCTTATTCCATTTAATAGTATCATTTCCAAGAAGCGAATTTTACAGAAAAATCTGATTTGAAAACAAGGATCACGCAACCTGTGGGTAATTACAATTAAAAGTAAAGTGTGCGCTGCTCTCCAGAATATCAAAATCACTTTTCAGGGTGCACGCGCCTTAATCACACGTGGAAGATAGGTTTGAGTACACGGTGAAGTCCATTAACAAAAACCAGTAGCGCGATGTTAATTCGAAGAAGATTTTCGTTTTTGTTTGAGGTTATGATGTTGATGGTGATGCGCAGTTGTTGGCAGAGGTAATGCCGGGCAACGCAGCTCAGATGAGAAATTGTTTTTACTTTTGATGTTTCGATTGTTTTGTTAGTTCACCTATTAATATCGAGTAATTTTTTTAAAATAATTTGATATTTTACAGCTATTTAGTTACAAAATATGTATTTGAAGTGATAAAATAATTGACTACTAATCTTCATTTTTCTGCTACAGAACCAGTGGCGGATCCAAGGGAGGGGTCATGGGGGTCATGACCCCCCCCCCCCCTAAGCATGGACTTTTTTTTTAAATGTTGGCTCTAATACATAGTAATGATGTCATTATTTACGATTGTTAAACAAATTAAATAGAAAATATTATCTAAGAACTTAAAATTCTAAGATAATTAAGAACCATTGTTTGATTTATTATTCTAATAAATACTACCGACATTTGCACTTAGAAAATCAACTTCTAATTCAATCATTTTTGTATTCTATCGAAGAACCATTTATGATTTAATGCGATTCCTAAGAACATTTAATGTGATTGAAAGTGATTGTAAAAATTATTTAAAGCAGGAATATAATATGAGCAAATACAAATGTTTTTTATATTTAGAAGATGGGGAATACCCCTCCCCCACCCCCGAGACAAAATTCCCTCCATGACCCTCCCCTAATTCGAAGCCTGGATCCGCCCCTGTACAGAACAGAACAGAAAAAACCTTCCGGAAAAGACACTTAAAAATGTACAGACAGATTCATAAAGCGGATTATTATTAATATCTTATTATTTCGATATTAACTCTCGTTTCAATTCAAGAAATAATTTTATTCTAACCTGGGTTAGAAAGAATGTAATTAACTTCAAATCTCGTTCAATTCGTGAATCTATATACAGGATATATCAGTTAAACGATTCAGTGCTATTATTTTCTGTATAATTAAAGATAGAAAAACTTGTTGGATCAAATAAAACATCTAATTATAGGAGAAAATATATTTTGTTAAACAGTTGTTCTCATAAGTTATACTTTTCAAACGCAATACTGAAATTAAAACCGTTTGACATCGTATTTTTTCTGAATGCAACCATATAAATATTTATTATTCTTACATAATAAAAATACTAAGAAAAATGCGATTGAAATTAAAACTTAATATCTAGTAGTATGAATGAGTTTTAAAAACGACTAGATCACTGTTTGGAAATGTTGGACGGCATTTTGAAAATTTGTAATAATTATTGCTTATTTGTATTTCTGAGAATCGTTCAATGCAATAAATAGTTATTTACGTAAAAAGTCAGGAAAGCGTTCAATTACAGGATGAGTAGATAGTTTCATGCCGAGCGATAGCGAGCTTACGAATCCTGTTCGACACTTTACTGACGTGTTACGTATAACATTTTACCTGAAACTTATAAACAAATAATAAATATTTTAAATTAATTTAAATTAAAAGAAATATTTCACTTACATATTCAGTCAGTATTTTATGTTGCTAAGTAACTATAAACTCACGTTTCTTTCATTACCTGCCTAGGCAGACAATATTTTATTTTCCTGACTAGGCATGCAAAGCAAAGATTTCCTGATTCTTGAAAGTCAGGTAAATGTTTATTTTCCTGTCAGTTTCAGGTAAAAATTATTAATTGACGTATGACATTCAACATTGTGTTTCACACTGTTTCGCCTTTAATTATTAAACATAATTTCCATATTCTAACTTTGAAAGTAACACTTTAAAATAATTGAAATTAAAGGTCCAAAATCTGTTTATTATCTAGCAACTTCACGAAAACAGTACCGTAATAATTATTACAATACTAGTATTGTAAAGTCTCACTTTCCAATCTGAAATTACTACTGTAAACATGCAAATACGAAACAGAATGAAATGAAATATGTTGAAACATATTATGTAATTTATTCATTTACTTGGTTACCATAAATGCATATAAAGTGTCATTTATATGCAAGTTGGAAATAAAAATAAGTTATAGATTTAAATTATTTACCTTTAATCGGATATTCATAATTGCGTAGATTACTTTTCGTCTAAATCAGTGGTCGGCAAAGTGCGGCTCCAGAGCCGCATGTGGCTCTTTGGCTCCTTAAGTGCGGCTCTGGCACAAATATCCACGGAAGGCGCAATAATATTTTCATTTAAAAAAAAAACTCGGTAAGAAAATAATTAAAAATAACAACATACAAACCTGACTTACTCAAACTATCCAAGGAGATGCAAGCACTTTGTTCGCATTCATAAATATTTATTAAGTATGAAATTTAGTTTTATTTAGTATACTACTTATTTAGTGTAATAAAAGTTTACTAAACAAGCAGATTTGGCTCCCAATTTTTTTTTTTAATTGTTGTAATGTTCATATTTGGCTCTTTGGCTAATAAGTTTGCCGACCACTGGTCTAAATCAAGACATGTTAGTAAAATAATAGAAGGGAATAAGGAATTGATAAGATCGGAATAAGTGAGTAAAAAGTGTGATGAAGCGTATAATTATGTTCTTCCATCTCAAAGCAATAATAAAATTCAATTATAACCCAATAACACACCAATTCTCGCTGAAAAACCTCATCTTCAATCACATCCTACAATTATCCAATCTAAAATCTCGTACGAACAAATCCAGCCAATGAGCAACTATCTACTAGTGATCAGTAACAGCAACAAGAGCGTCTGGTTCTCAGCTCTAGCTCTAGCTCCGGCTGCTCAAACAAACAAACATTATAAACAATTAGCATAGAAAGTTGTTGGAACAATGCAAATAGTCCACGAGTAGACTGGAGCACGTCACGGACACGAGTTGAGTTGTAGTGAGCGTGGTGTGTTTGCTTGAACACGGCTCCGAAACGTCTAATAAGCACCAGGCTGGAGAGATCTTTCACCGATATTTAAACTTGATCACGACTTGTCATAAAATTGTGCCGTACTAGTTTGAGGATAGAGTGTTGGAGACAGTGGCGGAGATACTGAAATCTTTACATTTTTGAATTTATATGGAATTTTATGCATTGCTAAAAAATTTTATTCATTCTGCAATTCAACTTCGTCAAACATTACTTTCATTTCATCCATATTCATAACTCTTTTCATACATACATAACATCATGCTATATCCCATCAAATAGGGTAGCACGAACCCCTGAAACATTCGCAGAACTTCCACTCATCAGATTCATGAAATAATTAGCAGGGGCGGATCCAGACTTCGAATTAAGGGGGGGGGTCATGGAGTGAATTTTCTAAATATAAATATCTGATGTGGACACCACATGACTTCCTTGTACACGTATTAAACTATAGATATTTTTTTAATTGCACATATTTGACATTAAATCTTTTATTTTTTGTTCTAATCCATAGCAAACTTAATTTAAAAAATATATATATACATACATACATACATAACATCACGCTATATCCCATTAAATGAGGTAGCACGAACCCGTCAACATTCTCATCCTGACACACGATACTCGATTCAACCACATATTAACACTTCCTCCATACAAACTCTTTCTTTTCTCACAACCAAAAACCATCAACACACAACAAACATTCATCCATTCGCTAGTGTACACTGCGCTTGTTTCTGAAGATCGTCTCCGCACAATTGCAGGTAAACACTCAAAACATCTAACCAATTAATCTAAAATCAAGAA
The DNA here is from genome assembly GCA_947425015.1 of Pterostichus niger. NCBI lineage: Eukaryota > Metazoa > Arthropoda > Insecta > Coleoptera > Carabidae > Pterostichus > Pterostichus niger. The sequence goes on along the minus strand of OX380336.1, from coordinate 6,961,845 downwards.
TATATACCTATATAATATTTAAATTTAGATATCTCGCTTATGCAAAAGGCTAATTTAAAAATTCTTAATGTGCTAGACGCAGAATTTAATTCTCTAAAACTTTTATTTGCAGCATTCATTTCTAAAATTAAAATAATACCATTTTTTTCAAGGAAAACTGTTAGCAGCTTCATTTAATGTGCCACTTCCGGTTAGTCTATTTTAACCAAAATCTATTATGTTATTTCCATTGATATAGTAGTCTTATATACCAAATTTGGAAAGTTTTAAATTATATTTGAATATAGTTTTTCATGAAAATCTATTATAGGCTTCAAGTAAAGTACCACTTCCGGTAGTTGTATAATGACCAAAAAGGGAGGTGCACAACTAGATGTTATAACAGTCCTAAATATAAAGTTTCAAGTTTCTACGGCTCACCGTTTTTGAGTTATGCGAGATACATAAGTAAGATAAAAAGCGGTTCTTCGATAGAATACAAAATACAAAAATTATTGAATTAGAAGTTGATTTTCTAAGTGCAAATGTCGGTAGTCACATACTTGACTAGGTTTTAAATAGAATACCTCTCCCATCTGCTGGTCGAAATAATATCCCCGCAAACTATTGGTTTTTGACTATTTATTAGAATAGTAAATTAAACAATAGTTCTTAATTATCTTAGAATTTTAAGTTCTTAGATAATTTTAAGTTCTTAGATATTTAATTTGTTTAACAAATTGAGTTATCGTAAATAATGACATCATTATTATGTATTAGGGCCAATTAACGATTAGGGCCAACATTAAAAAAAAGTCCCCCATGATCCTCCCGCTGGATCCGCCCCTGCCTGAAGAAGGCGATGGTTATCACCGAAACGTTGGAATTGTAACAATTTTAAAATTAGACTGATATTCCAATTATCCAAGTTTCTTCACAATGTACAATAATTGGAATGAAATTCCTGTAGTGCAGAATAGCAAATAAATAAATGAATACCATATTGAATAATAAACATAATGAAAATGTAAATCGTACAGGGTGTAAAATGCAAGCACCGCCGTCCATGATCCAGAACTCGTCCGGTGTTACATTTCCCGCTAATGTATCCATAACCGCCTCAGCATTCAAACAAAACTCTGATTTCTCAGGCTAAGTATACGTTGTAAGCGTGATCTATGACGTCTGCAGCATCGAGCATCAGAGCCCGGCCCCCATCGCCCATAGATCAATCACGGATCGATCAGAAATTCAATAAAAAACCGAGTATAATTATGTCCGTTTACATCGGAATCCAACACGTGCATTGTAATTATTGTAAATGGTCACAGGGATGTAAAAACACGACTCTGTGCTCGCTGCTTATAACTCGGTTACTATCGGTTAGTGTCGGTTACACTTCAACAGAGATGGTTTTCACTACACGGAATTCAACCCGAGGAAATCTGCACAAAATGCTACATTTATTGCCATCATTTACTTGGATTATTTAATATAAAAATCTTTCATTCTAGTTTTAAAATTACGCGACAGGAATCTAATTCTCATAGTTTTTAGTAAGTACCAAATCGCAGATTGTAGATGGATTGTTTATCTAGATTTTAAACCATCAATTCTTACTTTTAAAGCTATAACAATTCGAATCTGTTAGATATTTCAATAAATCTATTCAATATTACTTCAAATATAAATCCTATATCCTGAAATACGCGGCAAACAATTTTCACCACAATAAAAGTATCCCTGTGGCTTCCTCATCATTAACATTTTTCGGGGCCGTGATTAGACAACTGGTAACCGTATTTCACGCACATAAATATATCATGTACCGAGATCTGGTACGACATAGTGCCATACAAGAGAAAAACAATTTTTCTAATATTTGTTTGCAACAAGGACATTCAAACTTCTGCCTGACTTAAATTAATAAAACCAAATCGAAATAAAATATCATTCAAAGAAGTATACATTATTTAAATTTAAGTTTCGTTGGTGTAAATGGGCGTAAATAATAAAATATTTGATTACACATTAATCAACAGTTGTAGAACAATGGTTGTGCTTTGGCTGTACAGGTGAGAGTTTTTAGATTCAAACTTAAGGAATTAAAATACGACTGTATCAGAATTGCTCAGATTTCACAATAAACTATTAACGCGTTTGACACATTGCAATAAGACATCTAGAAGTAAAATTTAATACTAAATACTGCTATATTTTTGCTGTCAAATGAGGGCAATTTAGAGTCAGTATTTTAATTTGTTAACAAAATTTGTTAATTATTTTTGTATTAAGTGCGCAATATGAGTGTTTTTTTGTTGCGCGTGAGAATATTACTTTTAGTCGAGACAATACAAATCATTTGAAAGCGCCAAAAAGCAAGAATTTTGGCCACGAAATACAAACAAATTTTTTTCTACAACTGTAAATAAAAAATAATACAATAATTATTGATTTATTTAAGTCAATTGAAGGGAAACAATTAACAATAATATTAATTTGATACTATTGATGTGTTGTAACTAATGAAACCTGACAATAAATAATTTGGGAGCGTGCGCGAGATACTCATTATTCGCACTAGAATACGAAACAGTGCATAAAATACTCATTTTGCGCACTAGGGTGCAAAATAATGCACAAAATACGCTTTGTCATGGTAATGTAAATGATGAAAAAATCACGTACTTCGCGTATTAATATTAGTGGGAAAAAAAATTTTCACAGTTGTAGAAAAAATAAATTTATTTGTTAAACATATTAAAATTATAGTTTAAATTTTGAAAATTATATTAACTGTCATTTAATGTACAATTTTTTTATTAGAGGGATGAACTTTTTAGGAATTTTAGGAACTTTTATATATCGATCCCTACAATTCTTTTCTGTTAGTAAATTTTGAATATTATTAAATATTTGTTGTTATTATTATTACAATTTATATGAAATGAGGATACCTGATTTTGAGCCGATCGAGCTACCAATATTCCACCATATTTTGTTTTTAAAACAGTGGTTGCGCACATGTGTCAATCGCGTATAAATAAATTCAGCAACTTAAAGCTCATGAGAAATCAGCACTGCTTTCTTCTTCGAACGAATTAGCAGTGGACGAATCAGGATAATATTTTCCCAGTGGCAGTGGTTGGTTATAAAGAGGAATTCATCTGCTCGGATTGTTAGCGACTGAATGCGTTACTTATTAGGAAATGCTGGGAAATACTCGCGCTTGGAATGTGTTTTTGTGATTGAGTGCCGACTTGCTTGTTGGTATTAACCGCGGTGGTCTGCACTTTCCGCGGACAGCGATGTCACATCGGATTTGATCTGCAAGTTTAGATGATGTTGATTTTTTTATTTATGTATACATTTCTTTAGACACAAATATGTATAGAAAATAATAGTAAATAGGTAGATATTAATAATAATATAGGTACATGGTACATATCCAATTTGGTCTTATAAAAATTCCTTGAGTATATACAAATTTTTCTCAATTAAATAATTTTTGAGTTTTTTTTTACTTCCTTGTACGAAGTAAAGGAAGTATTGTAATCGCGAAAATTTTCGGTTCTCAGATTTCAAGTTTTAGAGAATTAAATTCTGCGTCTAGCACATTAAGAATGTTTAAATTAGCTTTTTGCATAAACGAGATGTCTAAATTTAAATATTATATATTTTTAGATTTAAAAAAAAAATTAAGTTTGCTATGGATTAGAACAAAAAATAAAAGATTTTATGTTAAATATGTGCAATTAAAAAAATATCTATAGTTTAATACCCGTACAAGGAAGTCATGTGGTGTCCACATCAGATATTTTAAAACTAGCAGGAGTACATTTAGTTTTAATTAATTCTGACAATTTATTGAAGATATTCAGGCCTATTCTATTTGGAGAGCTTTTAACGATGTTCAATTTAGAAACAGGGATTTTGAAATCGTTCTTTTGTCTAGTATTATAACCATGCACATTATTATTTAATTCTTAATTTGTTCTTTTATTGTAAATGTAACAAGCCATTTCAAAGATGTGGAGATGTAGAGCGTAAGAATTTTGAAATTGCTAAGATCTATACTTGCAAATACTTCACTAATTCTCTATTAGCTGGATTATTGTTTTATTGTAGAAATTAGTTCATTGTAATATTTTCGATGGGACTAGATATCTTCCAAGAATTTTGTAATTGATCAATATTATTTAGGAATCTTACCTGTTCAGTATGGGCTAGGTGATTCAATCGTATGGAGTTAGTTTTTAGATTTGAGAACCCGGGTTCGATTTCCACAGTCGACAAACAATTTTCATTACAATAAAATTACCTCTGTTGTTTCTCCTCCACTAACATGTTTGGGGGCATTGATTTGACGAGTAGTAATTGTACTTTACGCGTATAAATATATCACTTAACGAGATCTGCTTCGGTAGAGTGCAACACACAATAATATGTAAAAGACGATATATTAAATGTTTTATTAGTTTAATTTGTCGATTCCACAACAAATTGAATATCTTCGCAGTTAGTTACGGCACAATTAATTTGTCCCGATTTTGCTATTTCAATATGACAATTCTAAGTTACTATTCTAACAACGTAACAATCCGTATTTCACCTTGCCTATGTTAACCATACCTACATATATAACATCATGCTGTATTCCATTAAATGGGGTAGCAGGAACCCTTGGAACATTCACATTCTAAATAAAAAGTATATAATAAACACTTGGCTCAGTTTCACAAAATTCAGCCTCCAAGTCACCTTATGAGGTCATCGTCAGAGGCTGGCCAGCACAGTTAGTAACCATAGACGCGTTTCACTCTTATTAGAGCTCATCAGTAAAGCCCGGATTTTTAGGCAATTGCCTAGATTCAAATTTTAATATACTTCAGGCAATTTAGCTTTTCTATACATAGGTAATATGTTTACGTGTAATGGAAGGTTTTTTTTTCGTGCCTTAGAGCCTATTGTTTCTATATTTTGGTTATTGTGCCTATTTTACCTTATACAGCCTATTTTGCCTATTTTTGTTGCCTATTTTATCTTTTATTGAGCAGACAAGGTTTATCAGCGCCATGTATCATCTACTTCGTTGACTAATTCAGCACTCGACAAAGTGTTTCAACCTAACCTATAATATTTAAAGTACTTACTTTAATCAAGTTTTTGTGTGCGAATTTAAAATGCCGAAAGAAAAAACGTGTTTTAGTCAAAATTTTACGTGACAATTCAATTGAGTCTTTGCCATTAATCAATGGAGTTGAGGTAATACGTAATAATGAGACGATATGGCTAAATATAAGAACGTTCCTGCACATTTTGTGATGTCGAACGAAGTTTTCAACTTACAAGCAAGTTCTGACTGACCGAAGACAGTCCCTTTCCGAAAATTTCATAGAGCAATTGCTCGTAATATTTTGTGAGTCAAAGTAAAATACATAATTTGAATTTGTATAATAGTTAATAAAATGAGAACCCTACATTATTATTTTATTATTATTTTTTAGATTGCGTTAATTTTTGTTTAAAATGATTATTTTTTCTAATGAAGAGTAGATACGAGTACCAATATTAGAAAAAGGATTCGTTTATTTTTTTTTTAAACAAATTATTTACATTTAGGCTGCCTAAAATCCCGCCTATTTTAGAGTAATTACCGGCCTATATGCCTGCTTATTTGGGTGTTTTTAAGTGCCTAAATATCCGGGCTTTACTCATCAGTATGGTATAACACATTCTAAATATCAGTCCTCGTCCAACATTTTCATCCTGACACACGATATTTGCTTCAACGCCCCGAAATCCTCCATCACGCAACAAAACCTCAATTGCATCCATCCATTCGCTCCTGTACACCTGTTTCATAAATCTTTCACTTACGCCCACTCCTCTAACAACGAATCTATAAAGAAATGAAAAAAGCATCGGTCTGCGCTTGTTTTGGTAACTATGAGATATGAAAATGTATGTTCAACAAGCATATAATAAGCAGATACTGTAGTGTTCGTAGAAATAATTCTTGTAGTAGTTATTTTTGTATTTAAGCCGCGAAATATTTCTTTGTGTGCGACGAATAAAAAGCGGCCGAAATGCACACAAAATTTTTCACTCAAGTGAATTAAGTTCATTAAAAAACTGAATTACAATTTAATTTTGAAATGATAGTTGTTATAAATATAAATGACATTTTCAGAAAAAAAAAACAATTTGTTTGTTTATCGTTTTTTTTTGATTAGCTTAGAACACTCCGTCAAAGTAGTTGACAGTCCAGTAATGATATATTGTTAGACTGTTTGCAAAAAAGTTGTATTTCGCGAGTTGAATTGAGTGCGTAAATGTCAACTTTGTTTGACAGTGAAACACTAATTTTCGTAAACTACAATTATTTTCCACTTTCATGACAACAAACAATTATAATAATAGATATTTTCGTGCCACTGTCCGGCATTAGCAGTATTACATAACTCAAAATCGTCCGGAAACCATGTGTTTACCGGCCGAGGCCGGCAAAAATTAGTGACTTTTTATGGTTATATGTTGGCATCACTAGTATAGCGAACTCCTGAATGTACGAAATGTCCAAATATTGCATTGACGTAAAAATATTATGATAAAATATTCATAGTTGAGTATTTTCAATACAAGAAAACAGAATATTTATACATATATTTTAAACAAAATTGTAAGTAATTATAATTGAATTAGCAATGTAAAATCCAAATAAAATATGTTGATTTTTTAGGTTATAATACTGGAATGACAAGTCGTGAAATAGACAAAGAAATGAATTATGTTTTATGTTTATTAAATAAAGTGTACAGTGTAATTAAACTTATTGAAGATGTAAATTGATGAACAATAAATAATTAATTATAATTAAAAGTACAGTTCAAATATTGTGATGTTACCAACAAAAAATAATTCCCTGACATTTAGAATGTTAGTAATAAATTAAACTTTTTTATTAAATTTACAAAAACGTCGGCGCAAAAAAACTTGTGTATTACACGTCCAGAAACTATTTTGCGAGTGCTCGTATTTAAAGGCCTCGTCTGCGGCTCGTCTGGACTAGTGATACAAATTATTATTATGAAACTAGTAAGGAAATGAAGGTTATTACCTTACGCATGTGAAATTTGCAGAACGAGGCGTAGCCGAGTTATATAAACACATAAGTAAGGTAATAACCTTATTTCCTTACTAGTTTCATACAATATTTTTTCTACTTCCGTTCTAATAAATACCAAAGAGCGTTTTTGAAATTATGAAATTTTGACATATTAATGACAGTTATGAATTCAAAAAATAAAAGAATAACACATCAGAATTCGTCTACCAAGATATCTGTTGCTATGTTACCTCATTATTTCACTAGTAAAATAATGCAGTTCATTACCTAACTAAAATAAGTGAAATAAAACGTCTATTTCCTAACGCAAGTAGAAAATAGTTATTTGTGTATTAAGAGCGTAAAGTGATTCTTTGTTGCTCGAACGCGGTAATTGCAGCGCGAGACGAAGGCGAGAGCTGCAATAGTGTAAGAGGAACAAAGACACTTTCCGCTCGTGATACACACATAATTCTACGATTGCATCTTAAAATGATTAAGAAACGTATGCGTACTAAAAATAAATTCGTTCTGTCAACTGTCAATATAAGTTTCTGTTTTGTTTGTATCCCTGGTAACTATTGAAATAAGCGCGCGTTTATAATCTTTTTCGCGCGTTGTCATTGGAAGAGACGCGCAAAAAAGATATTTTTCGATTGTTCCACAAAAAACGTCAACTTTACGATGACAAATGTGAGCGTAATTGTCAACTTTTCATAGCAATCGTAGATAAAATAAACTAAAAATTGTTTTAATCCATACAAAATGTAGACATTTTTATTGATGAATTTTTATTTTGCTAACTTATTCTCTTGTATCATTTAAACACCATTCAGCACTACAACATTTTTATGTATAACCTTTCGAGTATCCTATTGCTCTGAATGCTTTCAGCTTGGCTTTCAGTTTCAAATTTAGATTCGTCTGAATCTCGCGCCCGGAGGCAACACATTTTTTTGGTTGTGAAGCACTCGCGTGTTGTGTATAATTCGGCGCTAATGTGATGTGATGTGTGCGCATTCACAGATCCCACGACGCAGAACGCATAATAACACAACACGTCATAACGCAGCGTAACATAACGCAATGCAGAGCACGGTATACGCTACACTCTACGCAACACCGTAGGGCGAATCATTCCTCATGAAATGAAGAATGAGAATTATTTGCACGGAATTATATCGAAATCACGAGAGTCTGAATTACTTTGGAATAATGCAGGAATTGAAGGGGGTCGTTTGTAAATGCAGCAGTGCTATTAAATCAACACACTACGAGTCGTAGGTGGCTCAGTGGTATCGAGTCGGCCTGTGGATCATGAGAACCCTGGTTCGATCCCCACAGCCGACAAACAATTTTCACCAATTTAAAAAATCTACCCCTGTGGCTCCTCCTCCACTAATATCTTTGGAGGCCGTGATTTGACGGCTGGTAACCGCACTTCACGCGAAAAATATATCACTTACCGAGATCTGCTTAGGCAGAGTGCCACACCCAGTGATGGGTAAAAGGCGTGATGATATATTTATTTTATTTATTTAGTACGAGTCGTAGTTGAAAAATTTCCTTCGGCGGTAATTTTGATTTCGCTTTCTGCCGATGTACGGGTATAGATTCGCAACTGTTCTCTTGGTACATTATAAATAAATGTTTAATAATAATTCTTTTCACTATCCTTCCAGAAAGTAACATTTTCTTCCCTCAATTGAGAAAAGAAAGTGATACTTTTCATCTCTAAAGAAGAAAGTAAATTTATCTTTCCTATACTCCCGCTCCACTAATATATTTGGTACTCCTATTTACTCTTCGTTAGAAAAAAATAATCATTTTAAACAAAAATTTACGCAATCTGAAAAATAATAATGTAGGGTTCTCATTTTATTAACTATTATGCAAATTCAAATTATGTAGTATACTTTAATTCACAAAATATTACGAACAATTGCTCTATGAAATTTTCGGAAAGGGACTGTCTTCGGTCTGTCAGAACTTGCTTGTAAGTTGAAAACTTCGTTCGACATCACAAAATGTGACAGAGGCGTTCTTATATTTAGCCATATCGTGTAATGTTACCTCAGCTCCATTGATTAATGGCAAAGACACAATTGAATTGCCACGTAAAATTTTGACTAAAAAACGTTTTTTCTTTCGGCATTTTAAATTCACACACAAAAACTTGATTAACGTAAGTACTTTAAATATTATAGGTTAGGTTGAAACACTTTGTCGAGTGCTAAAGTAGATGATAACCCTTGTCTGCTCAATAAAAGTTAGAATAGGCAACAAAAATAAGCAAAATAGGCTGTATAAGGTAAAATAGGCACAATAACCAAAATAAAGAAAAAATAGGCTCTAAGGCACGAAAAAAAAACCTTCCATTACACGTAAACATGTTACCTATGTATAGAAAAACGAAATTGCCTGAAGTATATTAAAATTTGAATCTAGGCAATTGCCTAAAAATCCGGGCTTTACTAATAACTCAACAGTCATTGCTTGCTTCAATAAGCAATTGTCAAAAAAAGTTAAATTCTAAGTACGTAATCCTATTCATGAAGTTATTTTTTTTTACAATACTAGGTACTTTATTGGCCTTCGTTAAAACGATTTTCTCGAATGTTAGAAAATAAATGTTAAACAATGTTACCGTTTACTTTGTTATGGAATTATATTTATAGATATAAAACGATTTCTAAATTAAAATTTGTAATAAATTTTGCAATTTTATGTATTCCTATATAATGAATAAATGAAATTTGTTTGAATTTTTTCTGCCCCCTTACCAATGTGAGTAAAATATTCTTTTGTTTTTTACTTTATATATCGGACCAACTACTTAGGCCATATACCGATATGTCCCTAGTATGGCCGGCGCGGGCGGGACCCGAACCCACGACCTTATGGTCGTGAGTCAGGCCCTCAACCCGCTCGACCATCACGCGGGGCAAAATATTCTTAACAATACCCTTGTTTCCGATGATTATTAGCAATGAGAATTTTTGAGACAGCACAGCGAGTTAAAATGTATTTTTTCTGTCACGAATTTGATTGCACATAAATCGACTTTTACACCCGTTTGTTGAAAAAAAATTGTGTACACCTCGTCCGTGTAATGTCTCAGATTGTCTCGCTTCAATCGACAAATTTATTCTTAAATACGCTAAACAGATATTTTACGGCCTATGTTTACAAATATCTATTGTTTTTTAAATAAAAATATTTTAAGAAACCCAATAATTTTATTTATATGGGGTAGGTGGCTCAGTGGTATCGAGTCGGCCTGTGGATCTTGAGAACCCTGGTTCGATCCCCACAGCCGACCAACAATTTTCACCAATTTAAATTTACCCCTGTGGCTCCCTCTTCACTAATATCTTTGAGGGCCGTGATTTGACGGCTGGTAACCGCACTTCACGAGAAAAAATATATCACTTACCGAGATCTGCTTAGGCAGAGTGCCACACCCAGTAATGGGTAAATGGCGTGATGATATATTTATTTATTTATTTATAATAATTTTTGATCCAAACAAATAAAATTAGATTTAATTTAAAATATTTGTTTAATATTTTTGAAATAGTTGCAATACACAAATAAAATAACTGCCCCCACTAAATCCCAACTATCTCACCGTCACTGTCCGAGCACTACAGAGCGCATCCAACCCCGCCGTCGCCACCGCCTCCACCACAGCCGCCTTCCTGTATGATTGCAGCGGATCGCGGCGAATGATCACCGATCGGGTAATACTATTATCACGTTCTAATGATACTATCCACGGTTCGCACCGTCTCTCTTACACACAGTCATGCTGTTTCACTCTTGCCTTCTGCGTTAATATCCATGTAGCACGACCAGGAAGAGGTATAGTGCGTTGACGGAGAGAATGAGCAGAAGGAAATGATAATAAAGTGAAATCATTTCAAATAATTATTAACATAAAATTCATACATTATTTGTTATTCTGCACAACCATGGCTAACTTAATTCAGTCGCGTTACGCTTATTATGGCCGTTTCATATGTCATTAAAATGTCTACTTTTATATTTTACACAAGCGGGTACGTCAACCAGCGCCTCTGACGAGATACGTCGTAACTAACATAACCTAACCTAATAATATGTATATATTAAATACGCAATTACTTTAAATATATTTAATTTTATCACATAAACTTCAATTTTTAAATATTTTAAGGTTGTTTTATTTTAATTTTTAAATATTTTTGTAACTTGACAGTGTGGCCACTTTCATTTAATTGAAATAAAAATCACTAGATGGCATTACTTGGCGTACCAAATCTGTAAAAAAACTCACGACAAATTTTTATATGACGATGGAATGAATTGACCACAATTAGCGGTAGCGATCTCATTCTCTACAAATAATGACGAACTTTACTCCCTTGATACTATTTTTCATGTCCGAGAGTAAAAGATAGTTTTTTTTTGGCATCAAAATGATGAAATAATACATGTTAGCCCGCTGTGCCATTTTTAAGAGCGACGGGACTAAATCAAGTGTTTTTATTCGTTGCTATTAACAACTGGAGAAAAAGTGCACTTTAGACCCGTCGCTACAAGTATTTTACTCCCGTTTCCAAAGGAAGAAAATAATGAAACAAGTATTAATTGTTCCTTATTAATATTGTTGTTTAAAAAATAATATGTCGTGATATATACTACTATCAAGATTAAAAAGGATTTCGATTGCATTCTTATACATCCTGCGTAGGGTATAGCTAACATTGCCGAATGGTTTTGCAATAAATTAAGTTTGTGAAATGACATTTTGTGTTGGAAGGAAGTGTAGCACGGTGAACCTATCGGCAACTGAACCATTGTTTCATTACGTACTTTTTTTACCAACGGGTCGTGGTTGGCGTTGAAAACAAATGAAACAAAACAAAATTGGAATCGAATACGTGTTCTCAAAGGTTACAAATCATAATCGATTTTCATCGCACTTGTTTTCCGAACGAAACAAATGATTAATGCTTATTGGATCAAAGTGATCCTGGCATGGCATTACTAAACCACTACGCATGTCGCATGTGTAGGCACTTGTTTTCTTCTTGTCGCACTTCGTACTGTTGCAATTTGGAGAATGAACTGGTTATATTATTAATCTGATAAGGGACAGTTTTCGTTCGTTGCTTCTGACTGCTCGCAGCTTCGGATCAAGTCTTCTGAGAGTTGTAAACTTGCCGGACGATAATTTTATTGAATTTCCAACCTTTGTTGGTAATTTTTTATTGCGAGAATAAATTGAAATCTCTGCCATCATTAATAACTAAACGCATCTTTCTGGACTTTCATTTTTATTTGGTATTTTTTTATTCATCTATTTGTATTATCATGTGGTTTGTATTTTTGAGCGTATATACTTCTATTTTCATTAAAACCAGTGATTAAAATTATCTCATTTTAGAGCCGTACTAACGTGATAACTAGCTATACATTATTTTTAATTTTTAATGCCATTTTCTCGAAATAATTGGTATGCAAACCTATACAATATTTTCTTCTTCTGATAGCACTACAGCCCAAATCGGGCCTGAGCCTACCGGGCACACCGAGCCGCAGTTTTTGTTTTTTTTTACACTGCCGTACTGCCGGTTTTCGTAGTCAAATGCTACATTATTTAAGGCGTATAAGTGACTAGCTTATAGCGCCCGAGTGTGATAAATACATGTAACTGTATTTTTATATTTTACGACAAATCACACATTGTCGGCAGGCGGATTCGAACTGACGAACCTTGGTTCGGGTGACGTCACAGTATGTTAAGAGATGTGCCTTAACACGCTCGGCCACCGCGCCTATACAATATTTATATCGTTAAAATTAGAAAAAAAATCTCACTTATAATCTTTTTGAGATTGCCAAAATCTATTTTCGGGGTCATTTTGATCATATGCACTTTTTTAAGGGGTTAAAAAGGGTTATGGGAGGATGAATTTACGATATTCAACTGAAATAGAGTTTATGGTTCAAAACTAGTTACTCGGGGGTTTTTGGGGTCGCTGAATCTATTTTCGAGGTTACCTCTGGGTAACTAATGTTGAACGCGTAATATTTTGGTATTATTTAATTTCATTTATGGCGATACTTGCTTTTACCACCTTTCAAAGATGGTTTTTACTCCTACAAAGCAACTTCCAGATGAAAAAAAAATAGGGGTTTAATATTTTTTAGAGTTCTATTAGTGTGCCAAATTTCATTTAAATCAGTGAGTGACATTTGGGTAGTGTTACTTGTAAGTCAAGAATAGCATTACTGGATAAATATTTTACTGAGTGACTACGGTCGCGCCAGACCTCATCAACTCTATGTGTATTTGAAAAGTTTTCAAGCAATTTTCGTCTTTCATAGATATATTTTGTAATTAGTGTGAATGGAGGGATTTAAAAGTCATTTTTCCAAATGATCGCTGGACGTACTATATGTTATTATTTTCGACTATACTTCGTAGGAATTATTATTAGTAATAAACATAAATTATTTATTAGTTATATAACATTGTACTGCAGTGGTATCGAGTCGGCCTGCGGATTTTGAGAACCCTGATTCGATTCCCACAGCCGACAAACAATTTTCACCAAATTAAATCTACTCATGTGGCTCCCCCTTCACTAACATCTTTAGGGGCCGTAATTTGACGGTTGGTAACCGCACTTCACGCGAAGAAATATATCATTTACCGAGATCTGCTTCGGCAGAGTACCACACCCAGTAATGGGTAAAAGGCGTGATGATATATTTATTATTGTACTGCTGCAAGCTAAAATAAAATACAACGTCTTAACGTTCAACTAAAAACGTAAAAATATAAAGACTTTAAGATCACTGTGTTAGTTCACCCTCTTCATCCCTACACCTCATCTCGTCTCGTGTGTGTGTGTGTGTGAGATACTCGAGGCACAAGTGTAAATGACATCATTATAACTGCAAAATGGTGCCTCTCTCTCGTCGCCAAGGCAACAGGCACCCGCACCACCCTCTGCCTCGTGTGCCTACCAAACGCTACTAATGGCATACATGACAAGGGGACGAATCGATTTTTTTTAAATTCGCTCCTTGAGGAATAAACATGCAGGTCCGGGAAGCGGAATACAGACTGATGGAAAATTATGAAGTGGTGTGAGTTGTTATTCGGAGAGAATGGAAAAGGTTTTCTACAGAGAAACGTGACTGTACTATTTATATTTCATCCTAATGTACTCAAATTGTTGCATGTTACATCATTTCAATATTTTAATACTCTATATAAATATAATGAAGTAGATGGCTCAGTAGAATCGAGTTGATCGGTGGATTTGAGAACTCTGGTTCGATTCCCATAGTCGACAAACAATTTTCACCAATTTAAATCTATCCCTGTGGCTCCCCAATGGCAAACAATTTTCACAACATTAAAAAGTACTCCTGTGGCTTACCGTCCACAAACATCTTTGGGGGCCGTGATTTTACGGCTGGTAACCGCATTTTACACAAATAAATATATCATTTACCGAGATTTGCTATGGTAGAGTGTCACACCCAGAAATGGGTAAAAAGTCGCAAATTTATTAGCTTATCAGAATGTTATTAATTTTATTTTGCATTATAAATAATAATTACAATATATAAATATATCATCATGTCTTTTATACATTACTGGGTGTGGCACTCTGCCATAGCAGATCTCGATAAGTGATATATTAATAATTACATGTTCTTTTAATAAAATTTTTCTACTCGCATTATTAAAATTGTCATTTAATGTATTGGGGTTCATGGTGCTAAATATTTTAATCATATTAATATGTTTAATAACAAGCCGTTGTTTCCAACGTTTTAGTCACGGCTTGAGATATTAATTAATAATATATTATTAGAAATAACTATAAAACTAGTAGTACTGATTTTTGTGAATATTAGAAAATATTATTTTTGTTTTATAATTAACATATCAAATTATACAGAGTGTTTCTATACCTCTGCACGAAACTTTAATGACATATATAATTTGATATACTGATTATAGAACATAAAGAAAATTTTTGAATATTCGCAAAAATTAGGGTACTTCATTTCTAGCGAACATTTTTAGTGCCACTGGTTTAATTTGAATATGTGCACCGCTTCTCCATACACTAACAGCATATCCACTAATTCACTGTTGCTATACATTTTTCTCAAATTTACCCTGTCAATACCGTATACGAAATCAGACTAGGTACTCAAATAAAAATAAAAACAAGGCATTACACCAGGTACATAATAAGTAATTAATAATTGATTATTTGTAGGCAGTGTTTATACTTTTATTTCAATAATAACATAATTATAAATAATTAAATGTACTATTAAACCAGTGACATTAAAAATGTTTGCTTGGAACGAAATACCCTAATTTTTACGAATTTAAAAAAAATCTATTTGTTCTATAAACAGTATATCAAATTATATAAGTCATTAAAGTTCTGTGCAGACGTATAGAAACACCCTGTATAATCAATTAAATATAACAACCCGCTCGCATCTCCTCAAATGAGAAAACTTGAACCCTTGAAACATTCAATAGATTCATCCTGCAATTAATCTCCGCTAAACATTCAAATCCTGTCATACCACTTTCGCTTCATCCATATCCATAATTCCTTTCATATAAACTCAATTTTTCCTTTGTCTCGGAATCTTCATTCACGCATCAAACTTTCAATTCATCCATAAATTCCTATGTTATCCACACAGTCTCTTACAGCAGTATAAGTTTTATATTTCTGTGAATATTATATAATTCAATTCATTTTTACCGGAGCTCAGTTGAATAAATCGGAAACTAGAAATTCTGAAGTTTATCGATTCAAATTTTTATCTCTTTCTATAAGTTTAATAAATACTGAAATTAAATCAATTTTATAGGTAGATATATGGGTGGGAGGTAAAAAGAAACGTTTTATATTTTTCAATATGTCAATTCAATCTGCCTAATCAACTTATCAAAATTTAAATTTATAATTTACAATAAATGAATATATTTATTAGTGTTGTGTGTCATTTACCGCTGTTGATTATAAATCCCTGATACCGTATTCTTTCCTCATACTCAGCAATCATCAATTATTAATAACAGATTTATCTTCGCCGCTTCTTCTACCATTAATATTTATCTATCAAGAAATACCACACGAATTAATACCAATAAAATATAGCATTTCCGTGTTTTCTTCGCACAAATTTAAAATATTTAAGCTACAGTACAACTTAAAATAATAATTAGAGACATATTTTCAACAGGAAGACACGAAATATACATAATAAACAAAAACTCGCGTGTTTGAAATAAAAACCAACTAGAGCCATCTATATTAGCCGTCAAAAATTATAGACTTAAATTTGATACGGAAAAAAATTTGAGACATTAGTCGAATATATCACTAGGACTTTTTCTATTTTTCAGAAGCACTCATAACAATTATCCGAAATAATATAAAAGAAATTAATAATACTTTAACACGAACGTAGAAATACAGCAAGCAGTCTACCAATGAAATTATCATCAAGATTAGACACTTTGCTTGTTGATTAGCATTTGATTGAACCACTGTACCAGGTACAAAAGTGACAAATCGATGTTCGGAAAACGAAAATAAATATTATTATTTTTATATCACACAAAATTGTGACATCTTTACAGATATCATTTAAATTAGGCCTTCACATGCTACCGTCATAATAAGCGGTAATATTTCATTATTTACAACCTGGTTGGCCTCATCAAAAATCGTATTTATGGCTCTAAAGCAATATTGAATTATTATAATCGCTCGGATTTAATGCGAATAAAAATATTTTGGTTAAAATACGACGCCAGTTTCAACCGGGGTTAATCGTTGCAGATTATTTTTGGAGAAGGATTATTCGTGGCAAGAAACAATAATTTGTGGAGTATAATCTCATGATTTATTTAAGAAATTATTACAAACAGGTGACATGTCTTTCATTTTGGATTTATAGATGCACTACTATCGAATAAATGAGTTCGCTTGGACCATACATCGCAACAGGGGCGTATCTGGGGTACTTGGCGCCTGGGTTCTGAAGCAGAATGTGGTGCCCCGAAGCGTGCGCCGCAGGCGAAAATTTTGGAGCACAAAATGCGATACGGTACTCAAAATACGTGGAATTTTATGCTCTACGATACAGAAAGAGTAAGGCAGTAAGCCGACACGCCGTACTATGCGAAACTTGCGTGTAGATTTAGAGCAATAAGCAAACTCATGACAAACAATATATTATTCACCTTAGCGTAGAATAATAGAACATTGTTTGTCTAGAAAAATAACTATTTTTAAATAAATATTTTATTATATAGTTTCTCATATAATTAAATAAAAATACAAAAAAAAACAAAAAGAAATTAGTTCACTACATAGGTACATTCTAATATACCTAAACCTAATTAAAACTATATAGTTTACATTTTACAATTGCACATAATAGCACAAACAATTATACAAATAACAAAATAACATATCAATACATGTAAATTAAATTTACAATAAAAATACTTAAATACTCATAACTATACCGCGCGTTCCACGTAAAGGTTGGTATAGGGAAATAACATGGGAAAAAAGGTTTTTGTAAATAAAAAGTGTCCGGTAAAAAAATTATGGTATAATATTGCACATGACCATACTAGACCTATCCACACACATTATTTCATACAGATTACTTCGTTTTAATGCCACAAATTAGAGAAATTAATGAAAATAGTTCGAGAAAATCGCCTACTAATTATGATTTTTTGTGACAGCTTAGTCATAGAAACAGAAGCTGTCACTATAACCGTCAAGATTTGTTGTGAATATTAAGAAATCTTGACAGTTAACTTTATATTTCAAACATTAATCACATTACTTCGCGATCTTTTGTAATTAAAGGCCTTACTGCGATAGTAGGTACCTACATTTGGTATTCATTTAATTACTTTATTTATTTTACAAATATTATTAAGACGCAGTATTTGTGTTCTTTTAATATACTCATATTTATTTTAACTTTTTGCCGTCTGCCGCCCTTTTATGCTGGCGCCTGGGTTCTGGGAACCCCAAGAACCCTAGGTTGGAACGCCCCTGCATCGCAAGTAAAACTTTTTTCGCAATATACATATAAGTATAATATCTTTTGTATGTTGTATAAGTTTTCATAAATTAATGATTAATGGGGTAGGTGGCTCAGTGATATCGAGTTGGCCTGTTGATCTTGAGAACCCTGGTTCCATCCCCACAGCCGACAAACAATTTTCACCAATTTAAATCTACCCCTGTGGCTCTCCCTCCACTAATATCTTTGGGGGCCGTGATTTGATGGCTGGTAACTGCACTTCACGCGAAAAAATATATCACTTACCGAGATCTGCTTAGGCAGAGTGCCATACCCAGTAATGGGTAAAAGGCGTGATATACCATTTTTTATTAAGTACGAAAACGTAACTTTTTCAGTGAAGTATTAATGTTTACTGTGGTTGCTAGGTTGCCGTTCGTAAAATACTTCTTTCAGGTCATCTACTATCTTCTTCTCGTCCTCCACCTGTCTCTTTTACCTTCTCCTTCTACTGTCCCCTTCTATTATATCTTTCATATTCCTTCTCAAAATAGTCTCATACAGTACTTTTTTTGGTTTAAGACGAAAAGTACTTTTCGGCCGCTAAAATAATATTTTAATAAAAAAAATGTTTATATTCCATTTCAAAGATTTCTATAAATGTCATTTATCGTTAATTAATTTTTGGTGGTATTAATTATACTTTGGATCAAAAGTTTTAAATCACTTTCACTAATTGATAAACACGAAAATAATAGCAATTTGTAATAAAAATGAACAGACATTTCAGCACATTTTTCGAACATATCAAATTTTAGTTCGTTATATTCACAAATCTTGTGAAGATATTTATCAATATAAAATATATTAATATAAATATTGTTGTTTACGTCTGGTGATCCGGAAACGTCAAGTCCCCGAAACAGTTATCACCTTTCAATATCATCATCAAATTCCTGGTCAACTTGAAAGAGTGCCTGTAGCCAAAATAAACTGAAAAGTTCGCTCGTAGTATTTGTTAAATAAATAAATAAATATATCATCACGCCTTTTACCTATTAATGGCTGTGGCACTCGGCCGTAACAGATATTGTTAGTGTGAGTAAATTGTTTCAATATTATTTAGAAATATATTTTTTCTACGACCACAACTGAAAGTAGTGTTTTCATCCCTAATATGCGAATCGAAAGTTCTCAATTTTCTGCTTAGAGAGGAAAGTAACAATTTTGCACCTTTATTTATGTTTGGTTTCTTAACAACCGTCTGTATAGTCTTGGATATTTATTCATTTATTTATATATCATATAGATGTTGGCGTGAAACAAGGTTGTTTAATTTATATATGGATGTGTTGTTACGAAAGTCGATGAATGGGGCGGATGGTGTACGTATTGGTGGCAGTGTAGTGCCTGCGTTAGCTTATGCGGATGATGTAGTTGTAATGGGTGAATCTGAAGAACAATTGAGAAGAATGATTCTACGTATAAATGAAGTAGGAAAAGGTTTAAATCTATTACTGAATGTTGATCAATGTAAAGTGTTAGTGTTTAAGAAGAGTGATTTGGTGACTGATTGCAATGTTTCGGTGAATGGTGTGAGATTGGGTCAAGTAAATGAGTTTGTATACTTGGGGAGTGTGTTTTCGAGGGATGGACGTATTGATCGAGAGATTGAAAGAAGAGTATCTGCTGGATGTAAGATATTGGGTGCTCTGGGAACCTTTACTCGGAACGTGAATGTATCCAGAGATGCTCGATTGAGTGTTTATAATGGTGTGTTAGTGCCTACGTTGATGTATGGTAGTGAATGTTGGGTATGGATGAAGAAACATGAACGACGTATAATTGCTGTGGAAATGAGGTATTTTCGGGGTGTGTGTGGATATACCAGAAGAGATCGTGTCCGGAATACATTGGTGTATGATGAATGTGAGATTGGGAAGAATGTTGTAAGAAGAGTGGGAATAAGTCAGTTGAGATGGTTTGGTCATGTAGAACGTATGTCGAATGACAGATTGGTGAAACAGGTGTATGTTGGTGAAATTGAGGGTGAAAGTTTGCGTGGACGGCCTAGGAACAAGTGGATGAATATAATTGAAGGGTTGTTGCGTGAGCGAAAGATTCTGAGCGTGAAGAATAAACGAGCTTGTATGAAAAGAATTATGAATGTGGTTGAAGCAAAAGTGGTGTGTCAGGATAAGAATGTTTGGAGAAAATTAATTGCGGGATAAATATGATGAATGAAGACAAGCGTATGATTCTTGATTTTAGATTCATTGGTTAGATGTTTCGAGTGTTTACCTGCAATTGTGTGGAGATCATCTTCAGAAACAAACGCAGTGTACAGGAGCGAATGGATGAATGTTTGTTGTGTGTTGATGGATTTTGGTTGTGAGAAAAGAAAGAGTTTGTATGGAGGAAGTGTTAATGTGGTCGAATCGAGTATCGTGTGTCAGGATGAGAATGTTGACGGGTTCGTGCTACCCCATTTAATGGGATATAGCGTGATGTTATGTATGTATGTATGTATGTATGTAAGTTTTATTACATTTTATTTAAAAGGCATGAAAGTTTGGTCGTAGAAAATAATTGCATGTCTAACTAGAGCAGAATGTACTTTATTGCAGTAAGTATAATTTCTGCGCCCTTAGTTTCACACACTATTTTTTATACAACTATCTAAAAACGCTTGAAAAAGAATTTAAAATAATTTTCAATCAAACGGAAATGTTATTTTCTTCCACTCCAATGTTCGTATAAGTTTGCTTTGCGTTGCCATTCCTGTTGACAATTAGTATAGAAAACATGTAATAGGTGGCGCTGATTATTACAATAAACCAAATGAATCGAGAACA
The DNA here is from genome assembly GCA_947425015.1 of Pterostichus niger. Classification (NCBI taxonomy): domain Eukaryota; kingdom Metazoa; phylum Arthropoda; class Insecta; order Coleoptera; family Carabidae; genus Pterostichus; species Pterostichus niger. Next base: position 6,940,806 of record OX380336.1, on the reverse strand, counting down.
AATTTCAAGATTTTTTAATGTAATATATAAAAACAATATCCATATATCCCTTTAATTGTAATAGCTACGTGAAAGTAAATAAATTTAATCAAATCATCCTTCATCGATTATTTATACTAGCGATCATTGTATTTTGTAAATAAAGTTAACAATTACTTTTAGCCTTTTGGGTAATTCTTTAAAATATTTATAATATGAGTTTTAAAAGTTTTCTTTACAATATATAAATGGAGTGTATCTTTTAAAATTGAAGAGGATTAAAAATTTGGACTGCCTATAGTTATATATAATATGAACGATAGTTTTTCCGTAACTTTAGATACAGTATTTACAAATTTGACATGTTTTCAAAACGGCTGTAATTTAGCAACCAGTCAACCGGGATGCAAAATTCAATTCCTCATCTATTGACCATATTTTCATTCCTTAATATCAACCCTCCAAAAAGGAATTAATTAAAAAATAAACGTTATTGAAGTGAGGATGGTGTGTTGGGTTGAGAATGTTTGTGGAAAACTGATTCGTGGATGTTCTGTGCAAATTATTTAGTGATATTCACAATTGGTTTAAACATATAATTTTATTTTATTGCTTTTCCTAGAAGTTAATTTACTATTCTTGAATATTAAAAATTATTTTTAAAGATCGTTTAGTATTTTTAATGATAGGTGCTCATGTTAAATTTTTTTTTGCAGTTTACGCAAATTAGCGGAATTTGACATTCAGTCCCGGAAGTTGAGCATCCATGCCCAAGTTGTCTACGCTGTCCACTGGTTGCTTCACTTGTTCTGCAACAATCACTCAATTCAGGAACAAAAGATGAGTAAAAATGTCGTTTATTTATATTTTAATTAGTCTAAAAAATGAGAAAAGAAATACATCTGATGTCTTTTAATTTAATTTATTGTTTGATGTGATAAACAAATGTTTAACGTTTTAAAAGTAAATTGTTAAATTATAGAAACGTTATTATTTTACTTTTGTTTATAATAAATAAAATATAACAATAACAATAATAATTTATAATAATAATAACAGTAAAATTAGAAATATTGTATCTGAAGTGTAGATACATACATCACCAGGCAAGTCTGGAAGCATTTCGCGAACCGGGTGGGGCGGCCCTAGTAGTTATTCGAACCAGCTAGAAGATGTAAGCCGATGTCTTGGGTGGTCGAGTTATCGAATCACAGGAACCATATTGTCCAATGAGTCATTGGGAGATCTAGACATAATTCGACTGTTCGAGCACTGCGAAATCTTTCCAGCAGTCGGGTAGGTTGGTAGGCGGTGAACCGAGAGGTCGTGGGCACGGAATATGCTCAACGTTTTTGCTAACTTGACAAGCACCCCTCGGTTGCTTTGTCGTAGATTCAGTTCAAAGCTACTGTTTGACAAACTTAGGTAAGATAGGGTAGATGTAGGAAGAACAAAGAAGCCATCATTGAAAACTACTCGAAGAACAAGAAGTGTATGAATGTACTATGAGTGCATGTTTCAGATTCATTAATCATCAAAATCCAACTATTTTATGTTACTAATATATTTTTGTTGATAGGGACATCACGAGACCTGCAGGCATCTCCTACGGCCTCTGCATCATCTTTGAACAATTGGTATTTATATCAGTGTAATCGGAGCTGCTACCATTCTGGACAACGTCACCGGAGCTTTGGAACATCATCTTGGAGCTGCATCATCGAAGATTTTATCATCTTCTCTTGTAACAACGTCAGTTGAGATCGGCAATTAGTTATTAATGTATGTAAGAAAATTGTTATTTTTAAATGGGTTGTATTCAACCGAGCACCAAATTTTCAAATCAAAATTTTAAAAAAGTTTTCTAATCTGTTTGTCAATTTAAACATCAAATATTACTATTAAATTTTCCATGAAACTTTTTTTCTATTCTTGAATATTAAAGATCATTTAGATTTTATTTAATTATCAAACTATAATTTTGTTAGGGTGAAAATAGTATATTATACAGATAAGAAGAGAAATGCATGATTTTTCATGAGTAATTTGTAGCCCGAGGAAGAAATAGCATTTTCTCCCAAGGTGTATATATATTTTTCACGTTCTATTTAAGATTAAAAACAAAAATGTAATTTAAAAAAGAGTTTATTCAAAATTTTTTGACATTTAATAATTTTAAAATTATGACTAGTTTTAAGAATAAAATTCTTTGACAAAATCGAAAATTTATGTAAATAAATTTTAGTTAGTGCAACACAGTTCTTATTATTATTAGTAATTTTGATAAAATGAATTCGGTGCTCATTTAAATTATTCCCATTTAAAATTATTTGGGTAAAAGTCTGTTAAAAACAGTAATAAATATGTTGTTTTAAATTGACCAAATGTGCGTGGCTGAGAGTTTACGTGATGAATAAATGTGTTAGGGGAGGGAAAGTAAGGCGCATTTTGAAGATTGATGAGTGAAATATGGACTATTGATTTTAGTATAAATAAAAAAATAATATTTTGGTTTAGTTGAGTGTGAAGAGATGGTGAGTTATTGTGGAATAAATCAGATGTTAGGAATAGATAGTGTAAATGGATGGAATGGTTGTAATGAAAATATTAGAGATGATGAATGTAATATAGATGAGAGTTTGGATGGTGTATCGAATGAGATATTGAAGTATGGAAGTGAGAGGTTAGTTTGTTTGTTTGGGAGCGAGGCTGCGGTGCGAGTTGATGGTAGATTGAGCTTGTGGTTGAAGCAAGGATGATGTGTCAGGATGACTGAATGTTTTAGGGGTTCGTGTTACCCCATTTAATAAGATACAGCGTGATGCTATGTATAATAATTATCTTTACAACATTTTTATTATTTGTTTAAATTATATAATAATGAATGATTCACTTTAAAATTATAATAATGAATCGTTCTCATCTGTACCACAATACTTTGCTAGCTGACAGTTTATTAGCAGATTAACAGCTACTGAAACGTTGTGATACAGTTACTGTTAGTATAAAAAAAAATTACGGATGATTAACTAGATTTTTCATTGTTAACCGTTCCAGCATTATTTTATACAAATATATTTCAAGTAAATGATAGATATAAATAAATTTGAATCACTTTTATTTGAAGTATTTTTCTCTAAACAATTTATAATCGATTCAAAACAGAAAAATAAATTTAATTAAATCATCTTTTAACGATTATTTATACTAGCGGTCATTGTATTTTGTAAATAAAGTTAATCAAATACTTTTACCCAAAATAATTGTTTCCAATATTTAAAATATTAGTTCTAAAAGTTTTCTGTATAATATTAAAATTTAATTTATTTAAAAAATGTGAAAACTGACATAATTAATATTTACACATAAATATAAATAGGTAATAATTTCATTGGGTGGTATTATAAATTAGATGATTGTATTAAGAACATTTTGAAGATCTATAAAACCACCCTCTGAGGATATTTTATTTGTAATATACATCTATAACTCACTCAATATCCCTTAAAAAATTCCTAACACATTTATAACTTATTCTTCAACCCTTAAAGCATATAACCCAAAAAATATTCATAGAACATATTCAGCAAATAGTTATCATCCCTTAAAAAATTCATATACATTTTTCAGACTAGCATATTCCCAAAAAAATTCATAGAACATTTAATAGATAGTTATCATCCCTTAAAAAATTCATATAAATAACACATTTATAATTTATTCTTGATTCTTAAAAAATTCTTGAAACATGTCCAATTAATTATCTTCTCTTAAAAAAATCCTAACACATTTATAACTTATACTCCATCCCTTAAAATGCCTGAATCATTTACGGTCAGTTATCTTCTCTTAAAAAATTCTTAACACTCATTCAGCATCTTTTAAAATTAATTTTATATTATATATAACGCTATTTTTTTCGTAATTATTGTTAATTGTGATGTAATACTTTGTCTTTATGTTTATAGAGCGTCCGAGGCCTTGGAATCGTGTCTGCAACCCAGCAGAGTCCCTCAGAGCCAGCACCGTCCCCCGGAGCCGACACCAGATGTCAATCACATCAACTAGAAGATCCCTCCCAAAAATAAAATAATATTTACTATGTATTGTTTAAAATTGTACTTGTAATATAAATATTTGTCTTGTAAACTATTAAAATGCCAATAAATGAATTGAAAATAAATTATATTCTTTTATTTCGTGTATACAAGTTAAATAAAAAATAAATCTAAGATGGCCTAATGTGCTGTTTAAAATATGACTACTATTCTACAAGTAAATTCAGCATTGAATTACCGCCAAATGTATTAGGCTTGATGCACTCCTCAATATTCTGCTACCCGGATAGAATACTTCATAAATCAAATGATATTTAGGCGGTGAAAGAAATCTAAAGATGGTCTGTTGTGTGTTCAAAATATGACTGCTATTCTACAACGTAAATCCAGCATTAAATTCCCGCCAGAAAGTATTAGGCGAGTGAGCTTCTCAATATTCTGCTGCCCTGATACAAAACGGCATATTCCGGCGTCGGTTCCAAGTGCTCTGTCGGTGAGAGTTTGTCTATGTATTGGTGTGTCTGTGAATGTCTATGTGTTGGTGTCTAAAACTGCGATTTTTAGAAAAGAAACACGCCAGAATTACGAATTTTGTATCAGGAGAACAGAATATTCAGAAGTACACTCAACTTTTACACACTAACACATACACAAACTCACACCGACAGAGCACTTCGGAACGACGCCGGAATATGCCGTTTTGTATCAGGGTAGCAGAACGATGAGGAGCTCTCTCGGCTAATACTTTTTGGCGGGAATTTAATGCTGAAGTTACGTTGTAGAATGGCAGTCATACTTTGAATAGCACATCAGGCCATCTTGGATTTATTTTTATCGCCTAATCTATCATTTCATTCATGAAGTATTGATGTGTAGAGAAGGATATTATAAATAAAAGAATATAAGTTATTTTAATTTCATTTATTGGTATTTTAAAACTGCATACAAGACATTAACATTTATATTAGAATTTTTATTACAAATAAATACAATATAAAATAATAAGACAATATTCTGCATAAGACATAAATATTTAGATTACAATTCTTATTATAAATACATTGGCATTTTAATAGTTTACAAGACAAATATTTATATTACAAGTACAATTTAAAACAATACATAGTAAATATTATTTTATTTTTGGGAGGGATCTTCTAGTTGATGTGATTGACAGCTGGTGTCGGCTCCGGGGGACGGTGCTGGCTCTGAGGGACTCTGCTGGGTTGCAGACACGATTCCAAGGCCTCGGACGCTCTATAAACATAAAGACAAAGTATTACATCACAATTAACAATAATTACGATCAAAATAGCGTTATATATAATATAAAATTAATTTTAAAAGATGCTGAATGAGTGTTAAGAATTTTGTAAGAGAAGATAACTGACTGTAAATGATTCAGGAAATTTTTAAGAGTTGAAGAATACGTTATAAATGTGTTAGAAATTTTTTAAGGGTTGAAGAATAAGTTATAAATGTGTTAGAATTTTTATAAGGGAAGATAAATAAAAATAAATAAAATGTAACAAGGTAAAATTAATAACAAAACACGTGAAACAACTCACAAATAAATATCTGCATTGTTGTCATTAATTTTACCTTGTTACATTTTGTTTAATAACGCATAGCCACCTGGAATAGTTGAATAAAAACGCCATCAAACGTCAAGTCCCCGTGGCCATCATCTCCAGATCTGCTTCCTCCAGCTCGGCTTCTCCGTGCTCCAGATTCTCCGTAGACTTCTTGCAGCTATCCAAAGCCACCTAAATGAACACAGAACGGGTGTCAAACATATTAAGTTTTTAAAAAACCAGTCAAGTAGAAATATATTTTAAAAAGTAATGTCTCTTGTGTTAGGATGTTGTAATTAATTAATTAATTGAAAGTATAATTTTATCATCACACCTTTTACTCATTATTGGGTCAAATCACGGCCCCAAAAGATGTTAGTGGTGAAAATTGTAGGTTATTGTTTTAAATTATGATTAAATATTAATTCTAAATACAATCCAATTTAAATATTTTAAAGAAAACTTTTATTTTAAATATTGAAAACAATGATTATGGGTAAAACTATTTTATTAACTTTATTTACAAAATACAATGACCGCTAGTGAAAAGAAACTATTAAGGGAGATTAATTTTAGAAGAAAAATACTTGTAATAAAAGTGAGAGAAATATAGTTGTTCACCCTGAATACTAACTGGTAATGTATCAAAACGTTTCACAAGCTAACAACCTACTATCGTTATCATTTACCATGATTATTTTCAAGTGAAATAATGAAAAAATAACAATTTTCTTATATTTGCAAGAGATGTGGTATGAACACCAGCTTTTGTCAACGTTTTGTTTGCAAGTTGCATGATGACTCAGAACGACTAATTAATTAATTGATTACACAACTCATAACCACTGTGAAACATACACAACATATCTACATTTCAAATAAAATATTTCTCATTTTACTTTAATTAATTATTATAAATTACTATTGTTATATTTTTTATAAAAGTAAACTAATTTAAAACGTGAATAATTTCTCAGTAATAGGTAAAAGGTGTGATTTTATTTATAAATAACTTTCTCACCAATGCCAAAACATTTCCGTACACGGAGTTTCCAGACCTTCCGTCTGATTCCTGATACTGGAGCATTGACAATAAACAGCTCCACATAATGTAAATGTTTCTGATCTGCCACGTAGAAGAAGATCAATCCATTCTCTTCTCTTCAGACATCTTCAGTAGGTTCCTGAAGAGCGTTCGTCGTCGCCACCAGTACCACGTTGTTTGCTGTCTGAAATGAAAAAACATATTATTTATTTTCAATTTATTTATCTGAGCCTACACCAGCACCCCAAGTATTTCTAATGATTTGTTTAAAATATCGATTGATACTAATGCGTCACCAATTCCAAATTAGCGCAGGAATGCAATAAGAGCATGACAGCTGTTGCCATCTCTCAAAGACTAATGTGTCAAATTGAAAAACAGAAGAACCACTATCTTTGACAAAATGTATTTAAAGAAAAGTACCTGGACGTGCGTCAGTAGTGAGTTGTTGACGCCCTCGCTTGCACTTCTAGAGCTAGCTCTCTGGCAAAGCTTATTCTGTTTAAATTCCTCGACGCCTGTTCTGTAGGTTCCAATCTCTTCTCTCAGGATGGGCCCGAAGATGTCAGCTTGGTCCAAAATAGCTCTTCAACGAAGGGTTTCATGTCGTTGTGGATGAGTATACAGTGGTCGCATTTCTCTACGATTACGCCTGGAAGAAAGAATAAACAGTTACTATTAATTGTAATTGCTAATTTAAATTACTAATTGGATACCAAATTATATTGAATTATTTGAGTATATATAGAGGGTGATATTAAATACCTATTTGGGAGTATTTTACCTTCCGCGATTGTCGTTTAATCACAAAAGGAAAAAAGGACACTTTACTTCAGAAGTATACATATAATTTTTTTCTACGACCATTCTTTCTTCTCATTTAATTAAAAAATTTAAAATTCTTGCGATATAATTATGAATATGTAAATAAATATTTAAGACTGTGTTGTTGGTTGCTATAAAACAATCATAAATAAGGGGGGTGGGAAACAAATACTTTCCTCCCTAGGAGAAGAATAGTCAATTTTCGACTCGCATATTTATTTATTTTTGGTACTCTGTACAACAGGAACTTAATCTCTAATACAATATGCACCAGAACTCGCCGAGCCGCAATGTGATAGTTCATATATTTTTAGCTAAAGTGGGTTTAAAATTCTGGATCTATGAATATAGATGAAGGGAAAATGATGTCATAAAAGGAATAAGATGAATAAATGCATGAATATTGGTTATTGCGTGAACGAAATATATCGACAGAGAGATATAAACGCGATTGTATGAAAGGAATTATTTATTTATTTATTTATGTTACGCTGTACAACAGGAACTTAATCCCAATTACAGTACAGGGTCCGCACTCACCAAGCCGCAGTGTAGTAGTTCATATAATTTTTAGCTTGAGTGCGATTCAAACTCGGGATCTCTGGTTTCGAATTCCGTATCGCTATCCACACCACCGTACTGACGGTGAATGTGGATGGAGTGAAAGTGATACCATGATAGAAATGAGATGAATAAATTGATGTATATGACTGTTGCGTGAACGAAAGATTCTTATTCAGAGATATAAACGAGCTTATATTACATGAATGTGGATGAAGCAAAAGTGATGTCTTAATGGAAATGTGATGAATTAAATGGATGAACGAAAGAATTCAATTGGGAGATACTGGGAGTTTTTTTATCAGTAAACATAGGGATATGTCATTACCATAGTTACAGTTAAAAAGTTTGACAGCAATGCATTAGAGCGTTTATTTTAAAAGTAAACATAGGTAAAATAACATTGCTGTCATCTATAGTTGTCAAAGTAATAAAGCTGTCCTCTTTCAAAATCAGACCGGGTTAATAGGGGATCAAATAGTGGAGCCTTGCTATATAAATGGAGATTTAAATGGGGAAAATTATTTAATAAATAATTTAAATATTGAGGAAGTGTGGTTCCAACAGGATGGTGCTCCCCCGCATTATACTCAAAATGTAGGAAATTATCTGCACCGGATATTCCCCCAACGATGGACAGAACGAGGTGCAGAAGTGGAGTGGCCTGCAAGGTCACCATATCTTGCGCCAAACGATTTCTTTCTTTGGGACCACTTAAAAAATAAAATTTATAATGGTGATAGGAATGAGCGTAGAACAATTAATGGGGTTAATTTTGAACAGTTATTAAATTAAAATTCCTATTTAAACTAATGTAATTCAAAGTAATTAAAATTCATTTAATTTGTTTAAACTTAAAAGTTTTCTTTTATTATAATAGACCATTACACTTCAATGCATTGCTGAAAATGTTATTTTTCCTATGTTTACTTTTAAAATAAACGCTCTAATCCATTGCTGTCAAACTTTGTAACTGTAACTATGGTAATGTTTATGATAAAAAAAACTCCCGGTATAAACGACAGGAAAGTTAGGAAAGGAATTTTTCACAGATTTGTGCTACCAGCTCATTTGAAGGTTTGTCTAATGAATTTGTTTTGGACAGTTTGTTCGTATAGCTGTTCAGCACCTCAGCACTCATGATTGCAGTCAGGAACAATTACCCATCGAACAACAGTTTTCCATCTTCCTTCAAGAGGTGCTCTGTTGCATTTTTCCCGGTCGCTGGCTGGAAATAACGAGATCAAAGCGCAAAGCGTGTATTTAGTGTGCGCGGCCGCGGGCCCACGGCTCTACCACCACAGCCTCCGCCGATGTATAAAATCGTGACGGAGCCCCGAGTAACAAATTAATGAAATTATGAATTATGAAAATGATTGCCGCCGCTAACAACACTCGCTGTACTGGCTGGCTGGCTCGCTGGCTGAGCTACGCTATGCGCTGGCTGGAGTGGAGTATTGACCGTGTTGTAGTTGTGGTGATGGTGGTGGAGGCGAACAGCGTGTACCGTGTCGCTTCGCTGCCGCCCCCTGCCCCCTGACGGACATGCAGACGAGCATTAATTATTTCAGACGTTGCATGTACACTGTTGGAGATGGATGCAGTCTAATATGTGCTTGCAAAAATCTAATTGTGTCAACACACTCATACCAACAATTCCAGCTGTGTTCCTAACTTTACAACCACGTGTTGGGTTACCAACCCTTCTCATTTGACCGGAATTTCATTCATACTGTTATAATCTTTAAAACATTTGAAACAACAGTCCAGCACTGTCATATGGTTAGCGTTACGACATTCAAATTAAAGATGCCGAGTTCAAATCCCACTCAAATTAAAATTAAATCTGCCATAGCAGATCACGGTAAGTGATATATTTCAGCCGTAAAATCACGGCCCCCAAAGATGTTAGTGGAGGGAGAGCCACAGGGGTAGATTTTAATTATTTGTCGGCTGTGGCGATCGAACCAGGGCTCTCAAGATCCACAGGTCGACTCGATACCACTGAGCCACCTACTCCATATTAAAAATATATGAGCTATCACATTTCGGGTCGGTGAGTCTGTATGCTGTACTGTAATTGGAATTAAGCTCCTGTTGTACAGAATAGCATAAATAAATAAACAGTCTTACACAATTTTGAAAATCCTTGGTGAAAAGTAATGAAGAGCAAGTAAAACTCGTCCAGAATGGTAAGAATCCATTGCGTGGTATAACAGTGTACCGAGAATGTTAGCTATAGTGTCTAATTGCTATTAATCAATGGTTAAGACCGTCTCATAGCACGACCGATCAAATTATAACTCTGTAGTAACATGGCTGTTGGCTAAATCAGCTCTGGCTGTGGCGGTCCGCGACCGTGCTTGAAGCATGGAGCTCTTGAATCTCTCGAGCTCTCGCAGCTCGCAGCGAACAGATGAGCATCAATAGAGTGAGGAGTGATGGAGCGAGGAGCGAGCAGTGAACATAATCGGTGAGGGTTTCAGGCTAGAATGTCCGGGTGAGGGTGATTCTGATTCGAGGAAAGAAGGTTGTAATTATTTTTGGGTGGTATAATTGTTGTGGTTTGGTATAGACTTTCGTTTTGTTTTGTACCGGCAATTTTTTATTAATGCACAAATTATAGGAGCAAGATCAATTCGCAAAGGGCTGGTGTGGTTGTGGCACTATAGTTGCCCTAACGCTTTACAAGCTTAAGGTGATACATAATAATAATAATTTTATTTTTTCTGGAGATACATTACAAACATGTATAGAATGACAGGGCATTGTTACAAATAAAATTTCATTTTGAAATATACCAGGGTGGCGATTCAAGTAACATTAATAAATTCCCGGACTTTTCCCTGATTAAGTAAAAAAATTCCCTGACTTCTAGAATATTGACTTATTTATGAATTTATGGTTACATTTCATATATTATATCATATATTATAATATAATTGGTTTTTTTTATTAAATTTATAGTAAAAGCAAAATCAATTTGTGTTTCTAAACAGGCAAAGACACAACGTTAAATATTGCATACAGAAAAAACAGCGCGGTAGAAACGTTGGACAAAACAAAACAGTTTTCAATTAGTAAACATCCTTCGGTTATAATTTCATAGATGGCGGTTCTCACTCTTAAGAAGCAATAAAGGGTATTTGTTGCCAATAAAGGTATACTATCTATCTAATAAAGGGTATTCTGCCAATAAAATCTAAAAATAACTAAATACATTTTGAAATAAAAGTTTGTAGTTATTTTTCTAAAATTAAATTAAAAAATTTAAAGAACAAAAAACTTTTTTCCCTGACATGGAATAAAATTCCCTGACTTTTCCAGAAATATAAAATTCCCTGATTTTTTCCGGTTTTCCAGGTTAGTCGCCACCCTGTATACAAACAATATTTATTTATTTATTTATTTATTTTACATTGTACAACAGGAACTTAATCCCAATTACAGTACAGGATCCGCACTCACCGAGCCGCAGTGTGCTAGTTCATATAATTTTTAGCTTGAGTGAGATTAGAACTCGGGATCTCCGGATTCGAATTCCATATCGCTATCCACACCACCGTACTGACGGATATATAAAAACAATATTGCAGTCAGAGATCCCGACCTAGCCAAAGACATAGGGAACAAGTTATGTTTTTAAATCACAAAACTCTTGTAAATTATAAAATGAATTTTCCACCAAAAATGCGCCCAGACTCAGTAATATTTATTACGAATAATTATCATCACCTATATTTAGAAAATACAACTGACTTAGTACGTATTTAACATTAATTTGTAAGTGTTTTAATATGCAAATTTTATTTAAATTCCAACAATAATTTTTTTTGAAAAATGAATTTTATGAGTAATAATTAAAGTAATTGTTTACATTTTGTTTTTGCAAATAATGACGCAAATAACTCAAAATTCGAATCATTATGTTGTAATATTTAAAACTTAATTACAGGTCAATAAAATTTTGAAACAAAAAACACATGCAGAATTTAGTAAAATATTCATCTAACGCTATATTGAAAGTTTCACATCATTTATCTTAATTATTTAATAACATTAATTATTCAATCATAAATTTAATTACCGAAAATTAAGCAATTCTGAAGTCATCATAAACAGAATTAACGTCAAATTACTCATTTCAAAAACACAAACATGCAGTAAAAAAATACAGAGTTAATTTAATAATTACTCCATTCGTCACTTCAGAAAAATTAACTCTAAATGCAGTCCTCTTAAGGCTCAAATCGTGATTGTTGAAGTTCTTTTGCTCAATTATCCTTGTCAAATAATAAATCTTAGATCTGAAATAACGGTGCTAGAATTAAAAGTACATTACATAGTTTACAGAAGTTTTGCAATTAAAATTATATTTATATACCGTAAGAACAGAAAGATTAATTGTTATTGACGAATCAATTACAAACTAGAGAATTGTAATTGTTAAATTTTGATCTAGTTTGCATTTATTTTTAGCTTATGCTGTAATTCCTTAGTAAATATTTACACTTAATATTTATTAAATGTATTTACTAATTTTTTAGTTACAATTTAATTAAGAATTGAAATTATTAAAAAATTTGACACATATTAATAGGTATATTTGTTATTATTATTTAGTTCTGCTTTAAATAAACTATAATTATAAATTACCTATAAACTGATTTAGATTTTTTTTTAAATAAATAAAAAATAAATATATCATCATGCATTTTACCCATTACTGGATGTGGCACTCTGCCGAAGCAGATCTCGGTAAGTGATATATTTCCTCGCGTGAAGTGCGGTTACCAGCAGTCAAATCACGGCCCCCAAAGATATTAGTGGAGAGGGAGCTACAGGGGTAGATTTAAATTGGTAAAAATTGTTTGTCGGCTGTGGGGATCGAACCAGGGTTCTCAAGATCTACAGGCCGACTCGATACCACTGAGCCACCTACCCCATATAATTTTTTTTGAATATTACAATTAGTTACAATTTATATGGGGCAGGTGGCTCAATCGTATCGAGGCTTCTGGATCTTGAGAACCTTGATTTGATTCCCACAGCCGACAAATAATTTACACTACGTTAAAACTAACCCTGTGGCTCCATCTCTACAATAATATTTGAGGGTCGTGATTTGACGACCGGTAACCGTACTTCACGCGGAGAAATATATCACTTACCGAGATCTACTTCGGCAGAGTGCCACATCCAAATTACGAGAATTCTAGTATTTTTCATGTACATTTTTATAAATTGATTATTTTATTATAAAATATTATTAGTTATTAATTTTTAAGTATTTAATTACTTATCAACTAATTTAATTAATTATTATTTTATACAGAAAAATTTAAATGACAATCCAAAACCAATGTAATCTAGGTGGAAATATGCATTACTAGAATCAAAGTAGTTCAGTGTTCAAATCCCGGCATCGGCTGAATTTTTCTTCTCAAAAATATAAATATTTTAACGCCAGTTTGCACCAAAGAAACTTGAATTTTAAGTTTGCCATAAACTGACAATATCGCATCAAATATTTGACTACTGATATTAATAATTTTCATGTAACTTTTAATTTCCTTTTACTTGGTTTTATGTATTTATTTATTTATAAAATTTGTTCATTCACATGACAGTCGAACTTTTGACAGTATATTTGTCATAAAATAAATAAAATGATTCGAATTTGTTTATATTTAATAAGGTTGTCCTTTATAAATCGAGCATAAGTCAAACATAAATTTTAAGTTCCGTAGATACAAACTAACATAAGATATTTAAATTCGCAGGATATGAATGTTGCCCTTAAAAATCCTGTCCCCAAAAACACCCGCTGCCCTGCTCCGAGCATCGACTTAACCATAAACAATTTCATTTTTAATACAGTATCAATTCCAATCATTTCCACAGACTATGGGAACATTACAGCCTGCGGTAATTTTTTCCAGTTCGAACAAAGTATCGAGCATTTCTCGCTCATCAATCACAAGCGTACGACGTCCATCGTCGCTCAAATCTCGAGTCCGCACGTCCCGCAACGCCGCAACGTAAGTGCGTTAACGCTAACGTAACGTTTGTCTCACCACTAGGAGACAGAGTAGAGAGCAGTCTAGTCGAGCGAACGCAAATGAATTTCACGTATAAAAACACTAATAGTGCCGACAGGTATTCTGATTGTGAATTCTATTCAGTAATTGGACAAATTCCAATATGGCATTGTGGTGTTTTACCGACTGAATGATGTGAGCATAGTCAGAATTATTGAGGTTTTTAATAAATCAAATATAGTTCGATTTTTTATTTGCCCGCTTTGGAGGCGGGGATGTATCATGTATCTTATAAGAGCTCGTATCGTAAGTACAAGTATGTGTGTTATTTTAATTAGCCAGGTATTGTAATTAATACTCATACTATAAGCCAGTGGTTTCCAAACTTTTTCTCTCAGCGGCCCCTTTTTTCCGTAAAAAATTGTCGCGCCTCCCCTCATTTTTTTATAACAGCCTAACTTCAAAAATCGTAAATAATTTATTTTATAGAATACTCCTCCACTAATATCTTTGGAGGCCGTGATTTGACGGCTGGTAACCGCACTTCACGCGAAAAAAATATATCACTTACCGAGATCTGCTTAGGCAGAGTGCCACACCCAGTGATGGGTAAAAGGCGTGATGATATATTTATTTATTTATATTTATTTATATTTGTTATAACAAATCTTTTTCTTAACCTAAAATTATGTTTATTACAACATAATAATAGAACAAAATAACATATATAAACATAAAATTGTAATAAGATTGGAGAATATATTTAATTTAAATTAGGCATATTTAATACAATATAATCATAATTTCTGAGTGTGCTGAATGGGTGCTTGTTTTTCAGTTTCTCGAACCGGGGAGTCATTGAAGATATCGCCACTCGCAATTTTTTTTCAACGAATAATCAAGTTCGAAATTATGTCTTTAAAATAGCTACAGCGGAAAAGCCTGTTTCACACAAACAAGACGTTACGAAACGGAATAAAATTTCTAAGGCTTTGTTTGTTAAACTAGGGATATTTTACTGCGAGCGCAAGTTAGAAACACGTGTGTACTATGATGTAAATGGAGAATGTGTTCATAAGCCTCAATTATATTTTTAATAGCGCGCCCCCCACGAAACTATCTCGCGCCCCCTTAAGGGGGCGCGCCCCACAGTTTGGAAACCACTGCTATAAGCAATAAAAATAATGGCTAGTAGCACAAGCTCTGCTTTTGGCTGTTTTAAGAGCAGTGTTTTTGGGTGTTTTAGCTATCTCTAACATGTTAAAACCGTGCTCTTAGAACACGTTATTTTGTCAAATTATAGTTTAAATAGTAAAAAGATCGAAATAAATCATTAAGAAAGTGAGACATTTCTTCTCGAAAGTGCCGTTCCAATTCTCGAGCCTAAGGTAATGAATATAAAGGAAATATGAGGAAAGAATGACACTTTCTTCTAGACAAAATAAAAAATTGACATAAAATATAATTTTTTTCACTGCCCTATCAGAAAATAAAATATTCAGAAAAAATTATAAATTTATATAAGATTTATTATTATGATAGATGTCATCTGTAAATAAATATAAAATAAATATATCATCACGCCTTTTACCCATTATTGGGTGTGGCACTCTACCGAAGCAGATCTCGGTAAGTGATATATTTCTTCACATGAAGTGCGGTTACCAGCAGTCAAATCACGGCCCTCAAAGATGTAGTTTTAATTTGGTGAAAATTGTTTGTCAGCTGTGGAAAACGAACCCGAGTTGAATACATACAAATAATTATGGCATAAATTTTAGGGCGGCAAAAATTTATGAAAAATTTATTGATGAATCTGCTTTAAAAGATTGCCTAGATAGTTCTGCAAAGTGAATTTTTAACATTATTAATGAATTATTATCTAAATTAACTATTTCTATTGTCTTTTATAATTGTGGTTTCTACAAAAACAAAATAATATAATCTTAACAATCAATGAATAAATTAAAAAATTTATCGGTTCAGAATATATTGTAAATATTTATTAGCAGAAAAATACTTTACATGAATTGCTAGTTGACAGTCTTTAATCGAAAAAGCTGCTCTAAAATTAATGAAATAAAGGAAAACTTACTTATAAAACTTATGTAGGTACCTACATCTCAAAATAAATTTAAAATTAAGTCTGACTAATTCCAAGCTCATTACATTATTCATTCGTCTACCTCCTGGAATTATTAACACCCTAAATCACACCCCCTAATAAATAAAACCTCAACAACCAAACAAACAAACAATCCCCTGGCTCCAAAAAAACCAGCATCAACATCGTTCCAACTCGAAAGCAAAATTAAAAATCACCAAAATTAATTAAGACAGCTTCCATCCCACATCGCTACACTCACACACCCACTTCCCCGGGCAGGGCAGGGCAGGGCCCTTCTTTGACGGGGGCACGAAGAAATCATTTTGATAAGTCTTGTTTCAACTATCGTCGTTCACCAATTTCTAAGGATGATTATTCTACTGTTACATACTATACTTTTTCTACGATCGCAAATTAAGACAACAAAAAAAAATGTAAAGTTTTATGAATTATTTAAAAAGTAAGGTTAAGTTACAATGACAGATGCCTGAAGCTAACTTCACCCCGTGCTTAATATGTCAGTTGTTATATTCAAATTGTGACTAAAACATTTGAAGCCACGGCGTGTCAACACGTTCTTAGCGCCATAGAAACCAGTACGTTAAAGGACATTTTAATAACGGGAATAGAAAATAGCATATTATATAACAAATATAATAATCGTCTCTTTAGTTATGAATGTATAAAATACAAGTATCTAAAGAGTTTATAAAACGAGTCACATTCTATACTTTTTCTAAGATCACAAACTAAGACAACAAAAAAATGTAAAGTTTTATGAATTATTTAAATAGTAAGGTGAAGTTACAATAACAAATAACTTCACCCCGTGTTTAATATTTCAAGCCGTGACTAAAACGTTTGAAGTCACAGCTTTTTAACATGTTATTAAGATGTTGTTTAACGCCATTGAAACCAGTACGTTAAATGACATTTTAATAACAGGAGTAGACAAAAATAAGTTACATTTCACCCGATGTCAAATTGCAATGTACCAAAATCAAAACCCATACTCAATGGCCGAACTCTCCATGTCCGAAAAGCCACCGTCCGAAACGGGTGTTCCAGTCATCGCCAGGAGACATCGTTAACACCAGCCCAGCACCAGGCAGGGCCCAGGACGGTTACTGAGGTCGCAGCCAGGGTAATGACAGGCCGTACTAATTTGTCAGCATAATTGGTGAGCGGACACGAGAGTGTGGACTCGCGGAGGCAGGGACGCACTGGCCCACGGCCAGGCCCGGCTCCGAGATTTTAATTGTCAGGCGGGCCGGTGCTAATTGCTCCACGGACAGGTAAACAGACTGGGATGGAATTTGGTCGAAGATGCGCCAAAGGCGAGTGGTGTTAGTGGATATTAAACCTGCTCAATTTTATGTTTATATGTTTTCCCGATTTATTTCGACAATAAACTGCTAAGACTAACAGAATTCAGTTTATTATAGAGCAAAAAAACAAATGGTTTTGTGCAAAATTTAAATGTTAGGTTTGGGTATAAATAAATAAAAGTAAATTGAAGTTACATGGTACTTAAATGTTTTCAATTATTTTAGAAAATGTTTCAAATAAAAGTTATAATTTGTAGGTAACATTTTTATTTGTATACCATTTGCCATATGTATATAGCGAAAAGTAAACTTAAGGATTCATTTTTGTATCTTTATTTTATATAATTTCAACGTTTTGAGCTTTAAAAACGGCTTAACTTTAATTGTATAGACAAAATAAAAAATTAATACAAAATGAAATAGTGTTAAACAATAATTAATACCTTTAAAACAAAAGTGATATAGGTAACACAAGTCAAATAATTATAAAATAAAGATACAAAAAATAAATTCTTAAGCCTATTCGTCTTAATATACTTTTATTTTTTATCATTCCCATTTTACTAATCATTTGGCATTTGCTTCACTTAAATTAATTAAAATAAATATCATGTCATCTTACCTGTTTGTTAGTGATCTTATTCTCTGCTGGCACAGTTCTTCGTCACCAGCTTCTTCACGTGAACTTTGTTCTAGGTGAAGAAGTGAGTTATACCATACTGATGAGCTCTAATAAGAGCGAAACGCGTCTATGGTTACTAACTGTGCTGGCTTAGCCTCTGACGATGCCCTCATAAGGTGACTTGGAGGCTGAATTTTGTGAAACTTAGCCAAGTGTTTATTTTATACTTTTTTTTTAATTAAAATAAATTAGACAAAATGAATTGTACTAAGTAAACTGATACATTTATTGAGGTGGATTACTTTAAATTTAATTCGAATGAGTAAAGTATTCCAGTAAAATAAATAAGTGATCTGGTTCTGCAAATGTAAGCTCAATCTGATCCAAATAGCAAATAATATACGCCGATAATATACTAGTTATTTGTAGAGTTCATTCAGTTACTATAGTTATTTGTGAAAATAATCAAATAAATATATCCTCACTTTTTTATCTATTACTGGGTGTGGCACTCTGCCGAAGCAGATCCCGGTAAGTAATATTGTTCTTTGCGTGAAGTGCGATTACCAGCCATCAAGTGACGGTCCTCAATGATGTTAGTGGAGAGAGAACCACAGGGGTAGTTTTATTCTGGTGAAAATTGTTTGTCGGCTGTGGAAATCGAACCAGAGTTCTCAAATCCACAGGCCCGATGCGATAGCTTTAAGCCACCTACATATATAATTCTGCCATCAAGGAAACCTTATTTAAATTTTGTTCTCAACAATTATTTTTGACAGTAACAAAAATAATTTAAATTTAAAAAAAAAACTGGAAAAAATATAATGGCAAATGTTTAAAATAACTTTAATATTCCTGTCAAAAAGTCAATTCCAGATTGTTGATTTAAGGTAAAAAGTTGAAACATAATTATTATTTGCAGATTAGGAATACAGAAACAGAACAATAATACTCACGTTTATTTATTTATAATATCAAAAGTATGAGCCGTTGGCACTTGGTGAAACATTATGAATAAGAATAAAGAACGTAGACACTTGATGTAGTTTCACAAAATTATTTATTAACAATTTTGTGAAACTACATCAAGTGTCTACGTTCTTTATTCTTATTGTTTATTTATTTATTTGTTATTCTGTCCAACAACAACTTGATCCCAATTATAGTATGCACGACCTCTTTTTTGATTAATTAATAAATGCAAATTATACCACGGTAGGGGTAGGTAGCTCAGTGGTATCGAGGTGGATCTGAGGACCCGGATTCGACTTCCACAATGGACAAACATTTTTTCACCCCATTATAATTATCTTTATGACTAACCCCTCGCTAACATCTATAGGCGCCGTAATTTGACAGCTGATAATCGAACTTCACGCACATGTATCACTTACCTAAATCCGCTACGGTTACGATTACCTCGGTTACAACGAAATAATTTATGGAAGTCTCTGTAAATCCGTTACTTATCAATAAATATTGATGTGATTTTGTTCGTTATTTATAAATTTACGAATCTATAAACTTTTTTTAACACAGAATTCTATTTGACTTTAACTTGTGTAATTTGGCGAATTCATGCATCATGATACAAAGTCTAACCATCTAGAAAGATCTGCAATTGCTGAGCTACGAAATTCAAAATTAAGATAACAATATGATTGTTACAATATTTTTTTAATAAAACAAAGGTTTATATGCAAGGCAATATCAATTTATGGACAACTGAAACTGCATGATCGTGTTCTAGTTTCTTAAATTAAAAAGTTTTAACTTCGTTGACTTAAAATTTTAACCATAAATATAATTGTAGTTGACTGGTTTGGAATGATTTGATTTGAATAAAGTTGTATCTCCCCTGTAAAAGGAATTAATTCCTGCTGCGCTGAAATTGCATTTCGAATAATTTCCTGGATTGAAGGATTCACAAGGATAAAGAACACCATCCGAATCTCCCCGAAAATCTCCGAGAAAATCTTATCGTACGTTGCATCTGAAAGTTGTCGACACCCTATCCGCCCCTAGGCTCGTAAAACACATTTAACAAAATTCAACACTCGAACCTCGAACCCGCACACGTTCAACTCGACTCACGCGGCCCACGCATGCGCACGCGCACGCCAACAAGGCGCGAACATAGCGAGCACGCCGAGCAATTAGCTGGTAAACAAATAATAAATGAACCATAAATAAGCAAAACGTTATGCCTTCATACAGCCGACCAGTGCAGTCTTCCACATGAAGAGATTAATTACTCTTGTGTTAATTGGTGTTAAATTTAGGTGGTCGGGTGTGTCTGAGCGTAATAAATACTCGCTTTCCAATTATGCTGGTGCAAGAGGTGCCTTTCCTGCGCGAGAGACGAGGATGGAAGGAGATAGACAAGGATGCCAGATGGGAATCTTGTTGAGGAAATGTACTGGTGATAATATTTTAAATATTTGTTTGTGAGAGGCAATTGTTTCAGTTTGATGTGAAGTTTGTGTGGGCTGGCCTTGTTAGTGTTTGAAAAATTATCTGCTGAAAATTATTATTCTAATTAGCTCAACTCGCTTTTAGCTGTAAGATATAAATTATACAAGTAAATTATGACTTTTATGTTACTTTTAATAACATAATTTCGTTGAGGTTTAATTACTACAAGGAAATATTACTTCTTTTAGTAAAAAGTTACATCACAAATTTAAAATATTAAATATATTAATTTTCGTTAGAATTATTCCACAACAGATGACAGTTAAAAAAATGGTTTGTATCTTTAGAAGTCCGGGTTCAATTAGAACTTGTTAGAAATTGTCTATGTGGCTCACCCGTTACTTATATTTGTGGCTACTGTATTTTAAGGATTCTACTACCATTATACGATATATATACAGGGTATAACAGCGAAACCAACCACCGCCTATATTTTCTTTATTATTATAGTTACAAAAAAATATTATAAAGCAAAGTTGTTGAAGTCCAAGAGGGACATCTGGTTAAAGAATAATATAATTTTTTAAACCAGTGGTTCTCAAGGTACAACACAAAGTTATATTTTTTCAAATGGGATTATACATAGTTTTTAGGCCTATTCGATAGAGTATTTTTTTCTGCAGATCTCTGTAAGTGATATATTTATGCACGAGAAGAGAGATTACCAGCCGTCCTTTAAAGATGTTTGTGGAGGGGAACCCACAGGAGTAATTTTGTTGTAGTGAAAATTATTTGTCGGCTTTGGAAATCGAACCAGGGTTCTCAAGATCCATAGAGTCACCTACCCCATCAATCAATCTAGTACTTAAATCAAAATAAAAGTACTAACTAGTAACAATAATAACCATATTATAGTTTGCATAATTACAACGTTTACTGAAAATAGTAAGACAACAATTTAATTTAAAAATAATACCAGTGACTGGAACAATACTATTATTTTTTTGTATCGAAATATAAGAATCTAATAATGTATTTTTTTGTCATAACTAAAAATAAATACAACCTTTCTACAAAAAACGGCACAAAAAATTAATAACCAACAAATATCAATTTGATATATCTAAATTTTTTAACATCCACCAATAATTCAAATATTTATACAGATATTAATGACAGCACACACACATACACACTGAGACGTGGGTGTAACATTATGAACGTACGTAAGTGATCAACACCTCGTCGTATATCGAACAACAACATTTGTACTACAGTACTGACACCAAGCTCGGATCGTAGTAGGCGGATGCCGCAGGCGATGGTGTGTTGTCTGTGTCGTTGTCGTTGCGAGACTGTTGCTTGTTTCTAGAGATGTTTCGGACATTTCGAGTGTGAGTTAGGTTTACAAGAAGTCGAGGCAGTAAACTCGAAACTTTATTTTTGGGTTTTAATGAGATGGTTAATTTTAGAGGTGTTAATGAATAAGGGGATTTCTTTACGAGTGTTAATTAATTTCGACTGGTTTAAACTGACATTGTACAAGAAGTTTAATTTAAATTTAAATTAGAATCGGTTTTAATTGCATTGTTGGATTTATTAAACTAATTTATTTTCTAATTTGTACAACAGGAACTTAATACCAATTACTGTGATAATGGAATTCATACTATTCGGAGGCTGCTTAGAAAAATATGAAAATTCTGCAAATTGCAAAATATGTATTTAATAATAATAATAAATATTTATTTGTTTTATGCATAAGAGCATATACAAAGAGTTTCTGTAATTACATTTTTAACTAATTAATTTTGTTAACATTTTATTTTATGTTGCGAAATCCAAGAAATTGCAAAATATGTATTTATTGCTAACTATCGTTATATTATCAAAATTGTGAACATATAGATTCTCTTTTCTATATATAACAAAATATAAATAGGCTGCCTGAACTACAGAAGAGTATCGTTGGCTACATGAAAAAAAAAACAACTCTTTAACACTTCTATTTTTTCTATCAAATTTATTGATTGTAGGAAACAATTGTAAAAAAAAATTATTTATATTTGAAAGTAATGTACATAATTATAAAATACTCTCTAGGCAAAGTCTCACAAAATTCAGCCTCCGAGTCACCTTATGAGGGCCAGCACAGTTAATAACCATGGACGCAATGGTTACTAACTGTGCTGGCCGGCCTCCGACGATGCCCTCATAAGGTGACTCGGAGGCTGAATTTTGTGAGACTTTGCCGAGAGTTTTATTTAATATTTTTTATTATACCTAGTCTCACCAAGTGCATGAATGACAATTAATTTTGTCTTTGTTGTTATTAAATTGCTATTTGCGTAGCTTTTCAATTTTTTCGGTAGATGGCATTAATGGTTCGACAGAACTTCTCATGTCATCTTACCGTTTGTTAGAGATCTTATTCTCTGCTGGCACAGTTCTTCGTCACCAGCTTCTTCACATGAACTTTGTTCTAGATGAAGAAGTGAGTTATACCATGCTGATGAGCTCTAACAAGAGCGAAATGCGTCCATGGTTACTAACTGTGCTGGCCGGCCTCCGACGATGCCCTCATAAGGTGACTCGGAGGCTGTATTTTGTGAGACTTTGCCTAGAGTTTTATTTAATATTTTTTATTATACCTAGTCTCACCAAGTGCATGAATGACAATTAATTTTGTCTTTGTTGTTATAAAATACTCATTTATCTGCATATACTAATATTTCTGTGATTCTGAATAATAATAGTCAAGTTGCATTTACAGCTACCCAATTAGCAATTACAATTAGAAATTATATTTAACAATTAGTAGAAGTTAATTGGAAAGATATTGGTCAGTTGTACATACATACATATGTAACATAATGCTATATCCCATTAAATGGGGTAGTACGAACTCCAGAAACATTCATAGAAACAACAACTAACAGATTCATCAAAATATAAGTCCTCTTCCAACATTCTCATCCTGTCACTCATTCATTCATTCCTCACACCCGAAATACTGTATCACGAAACAA
This sequence comes from Pterostichus niger, assembly GCA_947425015.1. Lineage (NCBI taxonomy): Eukaryota > Metazoa > Arthropoda > Insecta > Coleoptera > Carabidae > Pterostichus > Pterostichus niger. The sequence goes on along the minus strand of OX380336.1, from coordinate 6,917,222 downwards.
ACATCACATCCATCCATTCGTTTCTATACACCTGTTTCACAGATCTTTCACGTATGCCCACTCCTCGAACAACGAATCTATAAAGAAATGAAGGAACTTCTGCGTTTGTTTTGGTAGTAAATTCTACACAATTGTATAGACATAAATATAGTAAGAACTGAAAATGAGCCAGAAATATTTGAAAGGAAGTAAGTATCGCTCCGTTCTTGTTTTAATAAAATAAAATAAATATATCATTACGCCTTTTATCCTTTAGGTGTGGCACTCTGCCGTAGCAGAATTCGGTAAGTAATATATTTATGCATGAAAAGTGCCCGTCCGTCAAATGTTAGTGAACGAGGAATCTCAGGCTCAGGAGTAGTTTTAATATGGTGAAAATTGTTTGTCGACTATGAGAATCGAACCAGAGTTCTCAAATACACTTTACGAACATAATATTGTTCATTTTCAAGACAGCTACACATATTATAAACATTTTTTTAGTTGGAAGTATTATACTAAATTTAAATACATAAAACTTATGTACAAATAAAATTAAATTTAAAAAAAAACACTAGGTTAGTTTCAAATAATGTAAAGTTTATTTTAAAATACGTATTTCGGTCGACTAGACCATCATCAGGTGAACAAGATATGCAATGGCATTCATATCTTGTTCACCTGATGATGGTCTAGTCGACCGAAATACGTATTGTAAAATAAACTTTACATTATTTGAAACTAACCTAGTGTTTTTTTTTTAATTTAAGTTTATTATAAAATGTTTCAACGAGAACCGACAGTTAAATCTATCGAATTTATTATGTACAAATAATGATGGGAAATTGTTTTAAAATTTTGATTCAATTTCTTAAAAGCAGATATAAAATATGTTAAAACCTGCCAATAGCTCTAACATTTTTTAAAAATTAATATGTAAAACAATGTTTAATCAACTCGTACTCGTGCAAACATTGCGGCAAGTGAAGTTACACAAAAAATATGCCAGCTAGGACGTTAGTGAAACAAACAACAAATCATTTCTTTCCTTCTTTTCGTAAAAATGTTAAAATTTACATCCCCAAATGATCGTTCTCAATTTCTTCACACTCCGCCATCACATCATTCTTTCAGTCACAAGACAATGGGCATAATCACCATGGCACCATCCCCACAGGGTTGCAGGCTCGTAACCACGTGCTATCGCGCTGTGATCAGTTGTGAATCACTCTTACGATCACTCATATTTGACCTGGAACGGTAATGTAATGTGAATGATCCTGGCTACGTCCGCGCGTTATCGGCAATTGCATCGCAGAGTCCTCTAGGCGCCCGACTGGGAATTATAACAAACTATCTGTTTTACACGGACTGGTGTTTGGTGTTTGAAGTGTGGACGAACCTTTACAAGATTATTTGTGAGATTGAGCGAAAGTGTTGATTTCTGGATTTATTTTATTCTTAAGTATCTATCGAAATCGACAATTTACTTTTTAAATACAATACCACTTCATCAAATATCAAACATTCTCATCTTAGCACAATATTTTCGAGTTAACCATATACATAGTTTATTTATTCCTCACACTCGAAATTTTTCATCAAGCATACAATAAAAGAAAACAATAAAATATCGTTAAAATAAAATATATTTCAAAATTAAAATTTTCTTTACACATAAATTATTTGATTCGACGCTAGTGCGAAATCAATCAAATCTTGACAAAATGATTGTTTTGTGTACGCCACACCCAGTAATGGGTAAAAAGCATGTTGATAAATTTAATTTAATATCTTTATTAGTTTAAAGTTATATTTCCATTGCTCCATGGTAAACGCCAACTTTACGATGACAAATGAAAGCGTAATTGAAACTTTTCATAGCAATCGTAGAAAAAAGTAATCTTTGTATTATTGTTGTTTAGAGTTCCGTTTGTATGAATAGTGTTATATTATGAGTGTTTTATTTTAATTCTCTTGACCGTTTTGACAAATCAGTATGGTAATATTACCGTACAGAATACAGTTATTACTTACTTACCAGCCTACTTTTGTGCATGTAAACATAGGTTTAATATCCTGAAACCGGTAAATTAAATAATTGAGCTATTTGATAAGAACCTTTTCTTTTTGAGCTTCTGTTGTGAACATATTATTTAATTTACTTTGTTACTATATAAAACTTGAAATTAATACTCGTATCTTATTATAAAATAGAAATAAATTAAAACTACTTATAACGAGCTCGTTATAGTCGTCGTCAACTCAACAAGTAAATCGTATTGGATTTACAATCTCGACGACAGCTCAAGAAAAACAGGTGTGCGCACGGGCAATCATTCTGTGATTGGCACATGCGTACTTGCCTCTCAACACAACACTCAACGACCGTTAATTACATATGATAATTACAAACGTTAATAAGATAATCAAAGCCTTTTTCTGCATGTTCCCAGAGAAGGCGCGTAGCCAACGCGATCCAATGCAGTGTAATTATAATCGCGTATATCCGTTACCAGTGATTGGAAACTATTTTTATGATATTAATTCATTTCGGTAATTTTTATGACTTATAATTACAGTTATTAATGAGTGACGTCATCGAATCGACGGTTGCCCCGGGCAACAGGTAAGGAAAGCATCGTGGAGCTAATTATAAAATATATTAAGCATTTTTATGCATCAGCAGATCTATTGTTCAAACACTGTCCGTATCTCTCTGCAATCTGGGCTGTTATTAAATTATACACAATATAATTTACATAACACTTAAGGCTAAATTATTTTAATATCGCAATAATTGCTAATTATCAGAAACCTTTGTGGAATGTTGGACGTGGTTGCAACTTGCGACTGCGCGGAAAAAACAAAACTCACTTATTTTATACGTTTTATCTCGCTCTTGATTTAATGGCTTTTGTCTTTTGTTGCCACAACTACAAGGATTTTTAAATTGTTTTGATTTTAAATTGACTTAATGTGATTTATTTTCTGATATTGTTCACTTTATAAATCTTCTGATGGAATTTTCTACTGAACGACCAGCAATTTCATAACAAAAATAAAAGTTTTAAATATGAAAACAGGTTTTTTTTTTGGATTTCAGTCAATATTTATTTTTTTTCGTAACACATGCACAAGAAATACGTTCTTATTCCCTAATTTTAGAAAGAGAAACACTGCTTTTCTCCCCTAGGGAGAGAAACATTACGTTTCTCTCCCTAGGTAGGATGTTTCTCTCCCTAGATAGCATGTTTCTCTCCCTAGGAAGATGTTTCTCTCCCTAGAGACTACGATTATTATTACATTACGTGTCTCTCCCTAGGTAGGAAGTTTCTCTCCCTAGGTAGCATGTTTCTTTCCCTAGGAAGATGTTCCTCTCCCTAGAGACTACGATTATTAGTTGTTTACGGAGTTTCCTAGGTAACTAGTTACGCAACCCAAATTTGACATTTGTCCCGATAAGACAGTAATTTTTGTGCATTTGTTACTAAAAGTATAATATACTTCCCGGGAGGGCGCGATTATCCCTTGTGTGAAGTTGGCAAACCTCGACTTCAGCTCGAGCCTTCGGCCCTCGTTTACGTCTCGGTTTGTCAACTTCACACGCGGGAATAATCGATTGTTTCCCTCCCTTGATCATAACATACTATTATCTAGTCATTGTTTCGGCAGATACTTCAGCCTTAATAATGATAAAAATATTTAGTAAATTATGATATTTTTTTTTGTTATTGGCATGCAATTGATCAGATTTTGAAGTTATATTGCAATTTTGATATTCTCAGTTTGGTAGGTTCGGTATGTCATCCGCTACTACCAACCGTCTAAAACAAAATGTTGCGTATCGTAATGAACGCTCTTTCGATACGCAACTGGTTTTCATGATGACTATAAATATAAAAAATAAATATAGCATCTAAAACGTACTTGTGGAATATATTTATCAATAGGCATTCCATTTCATAGCCCAGTATTTATTTAGGCATAAATTCCGAGTAATCTTATTCATCAAGTATTCAATAATAAAAATATACTTCCGTTTGTCCCTAATGCCTTCGCATTTCCGATATTATCGACAATTCCACGTCATTAACAAGTGATTAGATTATAATAATCACCGCTCACTTCAATATTGGATGAAAACAAATTAGGCATACGCACTTATAATTCGTCCAAGATGGCGGTGAAGTAGTGGCGCCGCCGAGGATGTAGCGATGGTGGTGACTACGGGAACTAACAGGTGTTGGCCCAGAACTATTTCCATCTAATCAATTCTGTATATCACAGACGGCCGACAAGATAATGTCTGAATACGTCACTCAAATTGTCAGTGTCTGTCCGTGGGTTTGTGTGTGTGCCCGAACGGTACAAAACGAGAAATAATTGTTCGTGTATCGGATTATTATCGGAGATTATTATTTATGTTTGTGAGAGTTTGACAACCCCTTGGGGTGAGCGATAGCAATTGTTTTGTTTTAGGTTGACGTCGTTGTTTTGTTTTTCAACTTACTAAGCATGCACTCGATGAATAAGACTATGTACAACAGATTGTCTTGAGAAACTATTGGATGCAATATAATACTATAAATTATCACAAAATGTTTGGTATATGTACTACTATTTTTAAAATATTTATAAATGTTATAACTTAAAAATAAAATAAGTGATGAGTCATCTCATCACTGCTATTTTTTTTTCTAATTTACATATCAGACCAACTACTTAGGTTATATGCCGATATGTCCTTAGTCAGTCAGGCACTCAACCCGCGCGGCCATCATGCGGGACAAAATCACTGCTATTATTTATTATTAGGTTTGACAGGTATTGGTTCTGCAATTTCAGATATTTATCGGTATAATTAAAAAAAATATATTCATACTAGCGTCATACGACGGAGTTATTTTTTAGAATATAAATAAATAAATAAATATATCATCACGCCTTTTACCCATTACTGGGTGTGGCACTCTGCCTAAGCAGATCTCGGTAAGTGATATATTTTGTCGCGTGAAATGCGGTTACCAGCCGTCAAATCACGGCCCTCAAAGATATTAGTGGAGAGGGAGCCACAGGGGTAAATTTTTAAATTGGTGAAAATTGTTTGTCGGCTGTGGGGATCGAACCAGGGTTCTCAAGATCCACAGGCCGACTCGATACCACTGAGCCATCTACCCCATTATTTTTTAGACACCATGTCAAATGACTTTCCCCTCACTCAATTTAGTTGTGATAGTAAGCGTTTCTATCACTAGTAAGGAAAATTATTTATTTTCATTACTAGTGAGGGAAACGGTTACTATCACAACTAAATTGAGTAAGGGAAATGTAATTTTCACAAATAATGTTAAAAAATAGTATTCTAAGATTTTTATAAAACGATGTATTGTTTGGAGTACAATGAGCGAAACGAAATGTAATATACTTTTTACTTCCTTGTACGAAGTAAAGGAAGTATTGTAATCGCGAAAATTTTCGGTTCTCAGATTTCAACGGAAATAGGTGTTTTGGCCCTCCCTGAATCCATTTTGACTAATTTCGTCATGCCGTCTGTACGTACGTACGTACGTATCTCGCATAACTCAAAAACGGTAAGCCGTAGAAAATTGAAACTTTATATTTAGGACTGTTATAACATCTAGTTGTGCACCTCCCTTTTTGGTCATTATACAACTACCGGAAGTGGTACTTTACTTGAAGCCTATAATAGATTTTCATGAAAAACTATATTCAAATATAATTTAAAACTTTCCAAATTTCAAATATCAATGGAAATAACATAATAGATTTTGGTTAAAATAGACTAACCGGAAGTGGCACATTACATGAAGCTGCTAACAGTTTTCCTTGAAAAAAATGGTATTATTTTAATTTTAGAAAGGAATGCTGCAAATAAAAGTTTTAGAGAATTAAATTCTGCGTCTAGCACATTAAGAATTTTTAAATTAGCTTTTTGCATAAACGAGATATCTAAATTTAAATATTATATATTTTTTTATTTTTAAAAAAATTAAGTTTGCTATGGATTAGAACAAAAAATAAAAGATTTAATGTCAAATATGTGCAATTAAAAAAGTATCTATAGTTTAATACGTGTACAAGGAAGTCATGTGGTGTCCACATCAGATATTTTTTATTTAACGGCATTTAAGTGATATATTTTTTTGCGTGAAGTACGGTTACCAACCGGCAAATCACGGCCCCGACAGATATTAGTGAAGGGGATAGATTTAATTTGGTGAAAATTGTTTGTCGCCTGTAGGGATCGAACCAGGACTCTCAAATCTACAGACCGATTCGATATCATTGAGCCATCTACCCTATATTTTTCGATTATAGCTTACCAAATTATAAAATCATTTATTCGGCTTTCTTATTATGTTTTCTTAATAACAATATTATAAAATAGTTATTTAAATAAATAAATATATCATCACGCCTTTTACCCATTACTGGGTGTGGCACTCTGCCGAAGCAGATTTCGGTAAGTGATATATTTCTTCGCGTGAAGTGCGGTTACCAGCCGTCAAATCACGACCCTCAAAGATGTTAGTGGGGAGAAGCCACAGGGGTAGATTTAAATTGGTGAAAATTGTTTCACCAATTTAAATCTACCCCTGTTATAGTTAATAGTTATTTGACGTTTGAAATTCTTTTAAATTGTAATAAAAAACATTTTAAAATATTTGAGTTAATGAATTAAACCGATATTTACTGTGTGGCTGCATAGTAGTACAAATGCGAGTAGTTACCAAATCAGTTGTACAATAGTCTCTATTATTAAATTGTTTTCAATATAATAATGAACCAATTGTTAACGCAAAGTATACAAAATATTTGAAAAGTAAAATGTCTTAATGAAAAAATGTCCTGCCTTATTACCAATTATTATTACAATTACCCTTCATTCAAGTCAATGAATCTCATTACCACAATTACACACCCCTTTCATTACCAACATGCAAATAACACTCGTCAGTGCACCGTTCAAAACAACTCCTCAACAATTACAAAAAACACTCATTTGAGAAAACTCACTCAAACACACACAATACAAACACACCCACCGCGCAAACAATACCACCCATGCATCCAGGCCACGCCAACTGCGGTGCGGTTACAATACCATGTAAATTAAAACAAACCCAATTAATCTAATTAGCCAAAATAATGATTAACAATAGAGTTCGCGTGTGGATAGACGATACAACAGTTTGGTCTCTTTGTTACCTTTCGATCTTTAGAATTTGGGTCTGGCGAGCAGACAGATTGTTGCCAAGACGCCACAAAATGAGATAATTGCATCGCCCATTTAATTGCGACCAAAATTAGCCGGTAATAACGGGTACTTTGTCGGGTAGAGCCATCCTCAGTGTTCCCGCCTGCACTGCGGCGAGACAGTGGCGGCGGTGGAGGCGGCGACGCCGGGGCTGCAGCCCCTCACAATTATTCTAACCAGTAATTATTTTGGTCTTTGTTGAGGATGTTTTAAGACGGAAATTAGCACAATCGCACTTTTTCTTGGCTTCGGACCCAAGAATTAAGTTTCATGATTTTCAGATTTGTTGATTTTTATCAGGGGGTTTTTCATCAGGGTTTTACGTAACAGAGAAAAAAATTATATAAACGGAATATATATACTGAATGTAGAATTGAAATATGTAACATAGGAAATAGTTTTTACATATGATGATTGTTGCTTCCCTAATTAAATTAGACCAAAAGTGTAAATACAAAAAATGTTAAGTATTAAAAACTGCATCTAATGAGTACCTACTTGTTGCTCAATTGTATTTTATACAAGAATAACAAGCAAACGAAAAATGACAGTTAATCATAACATTTCACAGACGAAACCTACAAAATTTAGTATCAAATCTTATTATCAAATGTCAAACGCAAATTACTTAATTTTTAAAACAATGAAAAACAAACTATGTAACCATTTATTACGAGATTATTTTACTATACCGAAATTCTTTTTACCGGAAATAATTTCAATTATCTTTTGACATTTGACATAAGCTATAAATAATAATTAATAAAAAATCGCTAATTTCGCAGAAAAACATACGATACTAATCATTTTCAACTCGTGCAGATTAATACGAAAAAAATTCCGGAAACAATGCTCTAAGGACATTATAAATGATAATTAAAATTAAGGATTACTGCAACTGTTTTATAGATTTTGTAATTAATGCAGAACTATTCATATGTTTCAAATTTTCATTACAACTACACATTTTGGATTTCAAATGTCAAATATGTTCTTCCAACAACATTTTTAATAGCAATAATTCTATATCAAATATTAATGTTGCTTAGTACGTAATTTAATTTCATAAATAAATAATAGCTCATATATCATCACTTTAGAGCAGCGGTTCTTAACCTTTTTGTCATCGCGGACATATATCCAAATATTTTTCGCGGCCCCCCATTTGCTACTAAATTTACGAATATTATACTGATTTTTAAATAAGAACTGTTATAATAAAGATATCAAATATACAAATTTAATATTGTTCAAAAGTGTATACGTTTTTAAAATAACTCTATTCTTATGGGGTGAAATGAAAAAAGTTCAATTCTACTCTTAGAAATTTCTAGCTTTGAAAACGACTATATAATTTTTATTATATATCTATAATATTTCGCCAACACGTGCTAAAATATAAGCATCTATTACTAAATCGGATTCGAACGTAAAATTAATCAAGATATAAATTAAAATATAATTATATCCAAAAATATTAATAGGTAGAGTTACAGTTAAAACTTGAGATAACTTTGAAGTGGTTAATATGAATCACTGCTTTAGAATATTGCACAAATATTAATATAATGTCAATATACCTATCTTGTCTGCAAATGATTATAAACAGGCGGTGTATGATCCAAGCACTGCCTGCAAGTTCTGAACGTCTTTACAATCTTGTAAATCATGTCACTGCAATTTCAGTTAGTAATACTGTCCTCTAGCTCTAGCATCTTGTCGAGTACCAAGCTTGGATTTTACACTTTTACAGCTGCTCAGTGCGCGTATAAATTCACCCGCGCGGCCGCAGCTTCACCCGCCAGCACCCGAGGCGCGAAAAGCAACAGATCACGCTATTGCGCACGCGCAGAACGTACCACGAGCTTCACTGGCCTCTACTCCATATAATATAATTAAGAAAATTATTTTTAACGTACGAGGTACCTCAGGATTAAAATACGATTTGTTACTTTGATTTATCAAAATAATTATTAAATAATGTGCACTTATAGCATCCAGTCAAGCGTGTAATCACCACATAAGCTCACTTTTAACATCGAAGACTTGTCTGGATACTTGTAGCAAAGTGTATGCTAATTCCCCTATTATATACAGTGCTATATGGTCCCGTAGTGGAACAGACGTGCGCGGAATGTCGCTGTCCTTGTCTAGCAAGCGTAAGGTAGACAGGGATAGCGAGAGGTGGATAGTGCCGGAGGGAGTGAGAGGCGATTATACACCCACGACGGTGTAATTGTGTATGTTCGTGAGACCGAATCTGACCCGAGGCTTGGTCAGAGGTATCACAGAAGATGGAACGCGGTTTGGTGAACTTCTTCAGAGGGATTTGAACCATTGAACCACAACCGCAACCATTGCGAGGGTTGCCACCACTCACACTCAACTTGTTGTTTATGCTTGACAAACGTCAACCTGAACTTTTGTTTCATTTGGTTTCTGTGCTGAATTCATTAACATTAATGAGATAATTTATTCCTACATCTTGACACTTGCAACTATTAAATTACATTGTGACGTCATGTGATTTCATCTCTACAATATGGTTAATTGTCTTGTCTGTCGTTATTTAAATCTTTTACTTTAAGTCGAAAGTAAAAGTACTTTTAATCATACACTTTACTGTTTACTGCATCCTAATTACTATATGAACAATCGCAAATCACTCGTCATAAATTAATTTCAATCTCTGTGATATTCATTTAGTTAGATTTAAATTATAACTATCACCATATAATCTTCGTTATGAAATATTAGAAACTGATTAGTAATTTATAATAATTGTTCATTAAATATAAATAATAATACATTTATTTCCGTAATCAAGAATTACAGAAACAAAACATTCCATTAAAACATTAAGTAAGTAGAGCAAACAATATAATACAGAATTTTATAAAATAACGATGATGAATACATCGATAAATAGATATCTTACGTTACATGGTCACGTGATGGAAAGTATATCATATAAAGTGCTATTATTCGCTAACACTAGTTATTGTAATACTAGTGAGGAAAGGGTTTAATTACAAAACGAGTACGAAAGCATGAGTGATAGCGAATTTTGCAATGGCCGTTCCCACGTGTATTACATATTATTTTGTCAACATTTTACGTTTGCGATACAAGAAATTTAATAATTATGTTATAAAAATCAAAGGAGTTGTATTTGCAAATGCACATCATGTTTCTTTGGTTACTATATCTAACGAAATTTTCCTCACGGAATTTAATTGTGATATTAACCGTAACTCTCACTAGTGAGGAAAGTTATTTACCTTCATCACTAGTGAGGGAAACGGTTATACTTTCACAACTAGATAGATTGAGGGGAATGTCATTTTCACAAGTAATATTGAAAAGAATAATATTTCACAATTATTATTATTATTTTTTTAAATTTATATATCTGACCAACTACTAAGGTCATATGCCGATATGTCCTTTGCATGGTCGCCACGGGCGGGACCCGAACCCACGACCTTATGGTTGTGAGTCAGGCCCTCAACCCGCGCGACCATCACGCGGGACACAAAATTATTTAAAATAGTCTTTATTACATCTCCACTTAAAAGTCAAGTTTAATCTAGTCAAATGTTTACCTAATGTGATGAAAGATTTGTAATTTAACTTCGTAGATTTTGGTCAAATATTTTAAAAAGAAACGTCATTTGTTTTGATTATACATTTATAGTTTTGACAGACTGAGTGAACATAATGAAATTAGTTACAAATTCACGTTTGCAATGTGATTGTAATGATAGAATTTAAATTAATATAAATACAATTTTAAGTGCAGATTAAATGTAACATAACCTACATAACATTGGTTATGTTTATGTTTGACAATCTTCACTTTAGAGAAAAGAATTATTGTCACAAACATGAAACTGAATGATGTGTAGTTATTATACTAAGTTTGGTAAAACAGGGTGAAGTAAACGTTGATCATGTGACACAGCAGCACCGAGCAGCTTATCAAGTGTGATAATCAACTTTTTCAAGCATGTTTAAAAACATTTAAAACGTTGCCAATTTATCAAATAAAATATTTATCATAATCTACATTTTATTTTTATATTCTGTTTATTTTGACTTGACATTTTCTGTAGAATATAATATTAAAATGACAGATAATAAAGAATTAGATGTTTTAATTATAGTTTTGAGATCTGCAACATTCCTATTATAAAATAAAGGAAAATAGTAGTTTTCGATAACACCGATAAAATAAATAAATAATAATAAAACAGTTTGCAAATCACGATTAATTCCTGCTTTTTGACAAATAATAAGTCGACATTTTGTGTAATTCCCAAATTGGAAGTTACTAGTCAAGAAAGTTGTTAATTTTTCTTGTCAAAAGTAAATATTTATTGTTTCGTCATCATGTAATCAATAAGATGATTAAAAATAATGTTGATTTCAGTATTATTAAATAAAAAGAGCGCGTTCCACCGTAGTAGAAAAGGTCTTACGGTGACGTCTGTCGTCGCGGTCCGCGCGCGCTAACTGTTTGAGCACCGCTGGCGGCCGCGCCATAATTGTAGGAAATTATGCTACAGAACTACATATAAGATCAAGAACTATAGAATAATTATTACATCGGGATCCAAGATTATAATTATAGCCTTAACTTCGTAACTACAGCCCGACAGCAAAGTAAAACATTAAAAACCACCAAAACACATACAATTTTTAAACTGTTCGACTGCGTCTAACCACAATGGTACACATTACATCCGCCCAACACGAATACTGTCGATACCTTCACACCGACGAGGAGAGAGAACGATCTGGACAAGTGTATCGGAGGTGATACTAGCTGTGGCCTTAAGCGAATTCACGAATACATATGAAATTATGTACAGATTTTATCCACGATCATTAAGATTATTAAGGGCGGTATGGCTTCGAAGCGGCTCAAACACGTCTTACGCCGTGATCGAACCTAGCCACAACTTTGCTGGACGGCTATAATCAAATCAATTTGAAACCGAATGAAAAACATTAGCAGTCGTAAACGCAGCTTAAGAAAATTGGTTTGGTTTGTAATGGTACTGTTGGCTGAAACAAAATGTTTTATTCTTTGGAGGATTCAATTATTTCGTTCATTCTTTCATTCAGTTGATAGATAGCTTCTCCGTCTCGAACGTACGAGTTTATTTGATCGCTGAAATCAAATTTTCGGATATAATTGTGATGGCTTGTCTAATTGGATTTCGGATTTGAATTTAGGAATGGTTCATGTTCAGTTCTAGAAGCAAATTGATTTTTTAATGAATTAGAATTCATTTGGATGGAGATGGAGATTTCTTATTTTTTAATGCGAATCAAAAAAGCAATTTACAACTAAATCAAAATATAATTATACAACAACTTTTACTTCAATACCAGGAACAATTAAATTTTAAATTATTTCCTTATATTTTAATACGCAACAATATGCAATGTTTGTATTTCTATTTATGTAGATTGTATACTATTAATAGCTCATCGACTCTTGAAGAAACAAGTTGAATGGAATAATCTCTATATCATATGCAATTATTCAAGAAAATATCTACAATTAGTCATAAAAATTTTGTACCTGTATTTAAAAGTAATCGAAGACATATTAGTACAATATCAGTTCATAGAAACAATAGCTATTTTCGTAACACATGCACAAGAAACACGTTCTTATTCTCTAATTTTAGAGAAAGAAACACTGCTTTTCTCCCCTAAGGAGAGAAACATTTGTTTCTCTCCCTAGGTAGGACGTTTCTCTTCCTAGGTAACATGTTTCTCTCCCTAGGTAACATGTTTCTCTCCCTAAAGACTACGAATATTAGCTGTTTGCGGCGTTTCCTAGGTAACTAGTTACGCAACCCATATTTAACATTTGTTCCGATAAGACGGTAAATTTGTGCCCTTGTTACGAAAAGTATAATATGCTCCACAGGAGGGCGCGATTATCCCTTGTAATCGCTTGTTTCCCTCCCTTGATGCATGACTATTTTCGCGCGTTGTCATTGAAAACGCGACTTCACACGTGGGAATAATCGCTTGTTTCCCTCCCTTGAAGCATAACATACTATTATATATCAAGAGAAGAAAATGAGATATTATCTTCCGAAAGAGCTGTTTCATTTTCTGATGCAAACACTATAAATATAAAGCACCTGAAAGAATAATGACACTTTCTTCTCGAAGTATAGATATATTTTCTTCACTACCTTATCTGGGAGTGAGATTGTCTTTATTCATTAGATTCATCCTTAATTATCGAATATCATTTTCGTTTCATCCACTTTCATAACTCCTTCGTTTATTCCTCCTACTCCACAGTAAAATTACCCCCTGTGGCTCCCCCTCCACTAACAACTTTGAGGGCCGAAATTTGACGATTGATAACCGCGATTCATGCGCATAAATATATCACTAACCGAAATCTGCTACAGCAGAGTGCCACATCAAGTAATGGGTAAAAGGCGTGATGATATATTTATTTTATGTTTTACAATTTACCAATTTTTCATTCGACATATATGGGGTGGAATGAGTTGTCTACTTCCCCACACGCGTGGGAAGTGAAATAAATATGGTGTTGTTGCAAATGAAGTAAAAACCATAAAATAAAAGTAATAAAACTTTCATTTTTAATTATTGCACTTTTACTCAACGATGCTAAATCGCTAAATCTGTTACTTAGCTTAATTTATGCATCGTGTTTATAAATATTTTATTGTTTTATATTTACATATTCAACTTATCAGTGAGCTATAAAAGTTTCTCGACTGTTTAATGTGTTAAGTGTCGACGCCTCGGTCTCTTGTAGCTTTTTGTATTTGTCGTAATAAACTAAAAATAATTGATTACTTCATTGACGCGATACAGGTAAACTTAAAGGACATTTAATTGATATTAAGTCAACAGATATTTATTTGTTTTGCGAGGTATTTGCAGAGTATATGAGAACGATCTTTTAATGGCTTCTCCTAATTTAATGATAATAATAAGGAATTGCTATTAAGATTAGAATAGAATAGAAAATAAATGTCAAAATCTGAAGCTAAGAACTAACTAAAAATACATTTAACCCCTAACTCTTAATCAGTAAAAGACAAATCTATATACATATTTCGATAATTAAGTTTTCATCATTATTAGAAGTGAAAGACATCAAGATTACACAACTGGTAAACCAAGACGGTGGTCAAAATTGAATTTAAGACAAGAATCATTTACAACAAATTTAATATTACTGTCAAAATATAAATTATACAGCATAATTAAAGCAAAGTGTCAAACACTCCGATGTTCTCCTGGTAATTTGACAACTTGTAGTAGGTTATTATGATATTCTAATTATTTTATTTGGACTTCATTTATTTGAATATACCGTGAGTTTATTTTAAAATGACATGAAATTTGCCATATTCATGATTACAAATTTGACAAATGGAACAAATGGATAAATATGATTGAAGGGTTGTTGCGAGAGCGAAAGATTCCGAGCGTGTAGAATAAACGAGCTTGTATGAAAAGAATTATGAATGTGGTTGAAGCAAAAGTGGTGTGTCAGAAGAGGAATGTTTGGCGAAAATTAATTGCGGGATAAATATAATGAATAAGGACAAGCGTATGATTCTTGATTTTAGATTTATTGGTTAGATTTTTCGAGTGTTTACCTGCAATTGTGTTAAGTTCACCTTCAAAACAAGCACAGGGAGATGCTTCCTTCCTTCCTCATCTTTTTTTACTTCATTTTCTGTTTTCACTATAGAGTGTCCAACTGCGATTGTGTTAAATGTATTTTTAAACAAGCGCAGGAGATACTGCCTTCATTTCTTATAGATTCATTGTTAGAGAAATGGGCGTAAGTGAAGATTTACGAAACAGGTGTACAGGAGCGAATGGATGAATGTTTGTTGCGTGATGATGGATTTTGGTTGTGAGAAAAGAAACAGTTCGTATGGAGGAAGTGTTAATGTGGTCAAAACGAGTATCGTGTGTCAGGATGAGAATGTTGACGGGTTCGTGCTACCCCATTTAATGGGATATAGCGTAATGTTATGTATGTATTTATGTATCAAATAAAATAAATAAATATATCAATACACCTTTTACACATTATTGAATGTGGCACTCTGACGTAGCAAATTTCAGTAAGTGATATATTTCTTTGCGTGAAGTGTGATTACCAGCCGTTACATTAAGGCCCCTCAAAGATGTTAGTCCACAGGTGAAAATTATTTGTCGGCTATATAATCGAATCAAATCTGCAGTCCGACTCAACACCACTGAGCCACCTACCCCATAACAATGTATCAGATCTTCCATTTTAAAACGAAACATAGAAAGTAAAATATTTTGATTGAACAATCAACAATCAATTATAATAAATTTTCAAAAATCTCTCCATTCGCTAACAAAAACTGCACTTGTCATTTATAAATTATATGTACTCATAATATTGTTTCTTCTATTTGCAAATTTTGCACATAATGTACGAATAAAAAGCAATCACTATTCGATCCGAGCACCCGAAATTGCATTTTTTGTCGGATTCTCTGTAGTTAGCAATTTAAAATATTGATAATACTGGTCATATACTACTGTTTATAATAAAATGTTTTATTTATAAATTATTTATGTAGTATTATAATATAATAAAAACAAGTCAATAACATGAAATTAACACATTTTGACCATAAATGGGCTGCTTACATATTAAGTAATTGTAATCTAATTTGCAAATAAATGACAGTATTATTCGCGTCTGTCTAGAATTATGAAATAAACATATTTCGTATACAACTTTGTCACATTTTTCTTGAAATATTAACTTAGAAAAGTTTTAAATTTTAAATATCTTCTTCCATATAGGAAATAATTTTTTGCAATATATTCTCCGTTAGTAACAATATGGTGTCCACATTTCCGGTGAATAGTTAATTAAGAAAAATACATTTTGCAACTATATTTCGTGGTTCATTATTTTCTATACGATTTAAAATTAACAAATTGCTAATATTTAATGGTTTAATGAATGAAATTTGTGAGTAACAGATGTGTATCGAAATGACAATAATATAGCAAATAATTACAATTTATATTTTGTTTGAATATTTTTTAAATTTATCTTGTCCTGTTAATTTCTTAACTAATTGCAATTTATGGAAATACAATTAATTCATTTGTACATTTTCTAAAAGATAAATAATATTGACAGAGAGAGAGAGAGAGAGAGAGAGAGAGATTGTATTGATAGATTAAATAGATCATATGTAAAGAATTATAAATGTAGATGGCACGAAATTCGTGCGACAGAATAACAATTTTTGTTTGAGATTGAGGTTACTAAAAAGATAAAATGTGTATAATCCAGAGATAATTTGGAAAAAAGATTTTTAAGTCTTCATTCACATTCATTGATTTGATTATTTCTAGGCAAATGTATGCTTTACGTAAATTACAAAATATATCTAATATAGATGAAAATTACTGGAAAACTTTTTAAATACAGGTAGAGCTTTTGGGGTCTGGCGCGACCATAGTTACTCAATCAAATACATACTTATTTCAAAATTAATGTAAAACAACTTTAAAATATTTGAAAATTTAAGTTGATGTGATAAAATAAAATACATTTAATGGAATTATGTATTTTATTTATACATTCAAAATTATGAAGTTAGGTTACGTTAGTTACGACGTATGTCGTCAGAGGCTCTAGTTGATATACCTGCTCTGTAAATGTAAAACTAGAAATTTTAATGACATATGAAACGGCCATAATAAGCGTAGCGGAATGCAATGAAGTTGGTCATGAAATAGTACTATACTATTGACATCTACTGGCCAATTTTTATAGGAACTAAATCTAACCACAGAAAATAATAAGTAACTACGGTAACATCTCTGTCTATTAACCGTGACGGAAATTAGTTATAGGATGAATCTATGAATAAATGTAACAAATAATAAAAGGAAGAACTGTTTTTAAAATTATGAAATGATACTTTTTTCGGAATTCAGTCAGTTTTTTATTTTTTATTATTTCGTCGACGTTTCGGCCAACTCTTTAGCCTTCATCAGGACAATATTATAAATTAATTAACAATTAAAGAGTTGGCCGAAACGTCGACGAAATAATAAAAAATAAAATATCTGATGTGGACACCACATGACTTCCTTGTACCCGTATTAAACTATAGATATTTTTTTAATTGCACATATTTGACATTAAATCTTTTATTTTTTGTTCTAATCCATAGCAAACTTAATTTTTTTTTAAATCAAAAAATATATAATATTTAAATTTAGATATCTCGTTTATGCAAAAAGCTAATTTAAAAATTCTTAATGTGCTAGACGCAGAATTTAATTCTCTAAAACTTTTATTTGCAACATTTATTTCTAAAATTAAAATAATACCATTTTTACTTCCTTGTACGAAGTAAAGGAAGTATTGTAATCGCGAAAATTTTCGGTTCTCAGATTTCAACGGAAATAGGTGTTTTGGCCCTCCCTGAATCCATTTTGACTAATTTCGTCATGCCGTCTGTACGTACGTATGTACGTACGTACGTACGTACGTACGTACGTACGTACGTATCTCGCATAACTCAAAAACGGTAAACCGTAGAAAATTGAAACTTTATATTTAGGACTGTTATAACATCTAGTTGTGCACCTCCCTTTTTGGTCATTATACAACTACCGGAAGTGGTACTTTACTTGAAGCCTATAATAGATTTTCATGAAAAACTATATTCAAATATAATTTAAAACTTTCCAAATTTGGTATATAAGACTACTATATCAATGGAAATAACATAATAGATTTTGGTTAAAATAGACTAACCGGAAGTGGCACATTACATGAAGCTGCTAACAGTTTTCCTTGAAAAAAATGATATTATTTAAATTTTATAAATAAATGATGCAAATAAAAGTTTTAGAGAATTAAATTCTGCGTCTAGCACATTAAGAATTATTAAATTAGCCTTTTGTATACGCGAGATATCTAAATTTAAAAATTATATATTTATTTTTAAAAAAAATTAAGTTTGCTATGGATTAGAACAAAAAATAAGAAAAAAATTAAAAATTAAATGTCAATGTCATTGCATTAGCAACATTTAGTTGTGCACCTTTCGTTGTATTCATTGAATAATTAAAGGATGGGAAAGAAACAATCAAACAGGCAAAAGAAGGGTAGAATGAAGAAATACATTTCTGAAAAACGACAAGCAGATGAATAAAAAGCTAGAAAATTTTAACAACAAAAAGAGAATAAAAATTCTTAGAGAGAAAGATGAATATAAAGAGGGAGAAAATGTTAAGACGAAGGAAAGAATAAAAAAAATTAAGAGAAGTTGCACGAAGTAAAGGAAGTATTGTAATCGCGAAAATTTTCGGTTCTCAGATTTCAGCGGAAATACGCATTTTGGCCATCCCTGAATCCATTTTGACTAATTGCGTCGTGCCGTCTGTACGTACGTAATGTATCTCGCATAACTCAAAAACGGTAAGCCGTAGAAAGTTAAAATTTTATAATTATGACATCTAGTTGTGCACCTCCTTTTTTGGTCATTATATAACTTCCGGAAAGTAAAGTACCATACTTGGAGCCTATAATATATTGAAAAACTATATCAAAATATAATCCAAAACTTTCCAAATTTGGTATATAAGACTACCATATCAATGGAAATAACATAATAGATTTTGGTTAAAATAGACTAACCGGAAGTGGCACATTACATGAAGCTGCTAACAGATTTCCTTGAAAAAAATGGTATTATTTTAATTTTAGAAATGAATGCTGCAAATAAAAGTTTTAGAGAATTAAATTCTGCGTCTAGCACATTAAGAATTTTTAAATTAGCTTTTTGCATAAACGAGATATCTAAAGTTAAATATTATATATTTTTTGATTTTTAAAAAAATTAAGTTTGCTATGGATTAGAACAAAAAATAAAAGATTTAATGTCAAATATGTACAATTAAAAAAATATCTATAGTTTAATACGTGTACAAGGAAGTCATGTGGTGTCCACATCAGATTTTTTTTCAAGGAAAACTGTTAGCAGCTTCATGTAATGTGTCACTTCCGGTTAGTCTATTTTAACCAAAATCTATTATGTTATTTCCATTGATATAGTAGTCTTATATACCAAATTCGGAAAGTTTTAAATTATATTTGAATATAGTTTTTCATGAAAATCTATTATAGGCTTCAAGTAAAGTACCACTTCCGGTAGTTTTATAATGACCAAAAAGGGAGGTGCACAACTAGATGTTATAACAGTCCTAAATATAAAGTTTCAATTTTCTACGGCTTACCGTTTTTGAGTTATGCGAGATACGTACGTACGTACAGACGGCATGACGAAATTAGTCAAAATGGATTCAGGGAGGGCCAAAACACCTATTTCCGTTGAAATCTGAGAACCGAAAATTTTCGCGATTACAATACTTCCTTTACTTCGTACAAGGAAGTAAAAACTGACTGAATTCCGAAAAAAAGTATCATTTCGTAACAAATAATATTTCTTTTTACAACTCAACACAATGTTAAGTTATCATGAATTTTTATCCAACATATTTCTTGATCGCATGCATAAATTAGCTCAACTAATAACATATTTCAATATATTTCCATTGTAATATTAAGTTTTATGGTTATAATTCATTTAATAAATGTCTTTAAAGTTAGTCAAGAATAAGAAGAACCAAGAAACAAATTATATGCATAATTATTCTATTAAATATTAGTTAAAAGTCCGTTAAATAACTGTCCAATATTTGCAGTCTACTAGTCAACAATTACAAATAAATCATTACCGTTTAATAATTTATTTCGAAATTATACAGCGGACATGAAATATGTAGAAAATTACACGCTTTACAGTGTTACCAATATAAGAAGTTCGATTTGTCAAATGCGGTTATATTACAGTAATAATTATTTCACGTTACTTATTGTATTCAAGAAAAAGTTAATTATTATCCAGGTAAAAAGTTGTAGCGGCGTGTAATAGTATTCGTGATGAGAAAGAAAAAAGGAAAATTTTATAATTCGATCGAATTTTAATTACTTAATGACGTATTATGACAGTTTGTCGGCCTAGAAACTAAATTATTGGTTAAAGGTAGATAATTGCTCGCCCAAACATAATCACGTTAAAATAATTAAGATCGATTTCCACTTCTAACTCTTCTAAGACGGTGAAATAGACCAGGTGGCGCTTTAATTGGTTATTGAAAGAATCTAAAAACAATTAATATTCATCATACATTTGAAAGAGTATGCAAATTAATTTATTGATCCACACTTTAAAATACTACCAAATATCAATTATGATTTAATTTCTTAATTTTTTCACTCTACTTTTGAAGTTTAGTTTTTCATTATTTTAGTATATTCAGACAAATAAGCAATAATTATTTGTGTATCTAAGCTGCGAAATGAAGGTTTGGCGGCCAATGTTGAAAGCCGAGGCAGACTATTTTCTCAACGCACAAAATTTCGTGGCCTATGTGTTCACAAAATTGTATTCAAACATTTTCCATCCGAAATAATGGTTATTATAACTATGAATATGGAACCAAGGAGGCATTTTCAGACATATAAGCAATTTGTTTGTTTATCAGCGTCATTTTGTAATGGTGTTTTTGATTGGTTCAGGAGGTTGATTCTGTATCTTGCGTGAGCAGTTGCGTGATTAAATTTGCGTTAGTACAATGTATGACGTCACCGATTCTTTTCTGGTGTCGAGCATAGGGAATTCCGTGCTTTACGTTTTCGCGCCAATTTTAGTGTTGGTAATGGTTTCGAAACTAGAACTGTCAGTTGCAATCACATGTCATTATTTGTCATACGCAAAATGACAAGAAAGTAAAAGACAAACATAATGTTAGAATGAGACAGGTAGTGTCGCAAGTAAGAAACAGGACCTACGGAGGTCACGCATCTATATTTGCGTGTCTCGCAAGAAGTGACGTCATACCCATTAGTTCTTTAAATGTCCGATAGATGGTTTACTATATGCATGTGACATATCTGTGTTAGTATGGGTGCCGCAAGTAGTCACGCAAGAAACAGAATCAGGCTCCTGAACAGTCCGTCAAAATAGTTGACAGCCCAGTAATAAATTTTTATTTTCACCTTCTATGTAAATGACACTTCATAGGTATTTATGGTAATTAAGTAATTGAATAATTGCAGCGTGTAGACCTGTAAAAATTTACAGGCCCATAGAAGAGACCTGTAATAGCTATTACCTTACGCATGTGAAATTTGCAGAACGAGGCGTAGCCGAGTTATGTAAACACATAAGTAAGGTAATAACCTTATTTCCTTACTAGTTTCATAAAATATTTTTTACACTTCCGTTCTAATAAATACGAAAGAGCGTTTTTATGTTATGAAATTTTGACATATTAATGACAGTTATAAATTCAAAAAAATAAAAGAATATCACATCAGAATTCGTCTACTAAGATATCTTATTTTTTTGTGTTGCTATGTTACCTCATTATTTCACTAGTTAAATAATGCAGTTTATTACCTAAGTGTAATAAAACGTCTATTTCCTAACGGAAGTAGAAAAAATTTTGTAATGCTTATAAAAAAAACTAATATAAACTAATTAATAGTTATTACTTGCAGCATCTGAAATATTTTGTATATTTTCTTGAACTGCAAGAAAATCTTCTTTAAAATACTCGTCTGGCATTAAATCCATTATTTCAAATTGTTTATTTTTAGAATTCACGAAACTGTTGAAACTGACAGTAATTATTTTTTTACAATAACAATTTTTACAAATTAATAAGTAAAGTTAATTTTTAATGCGGCGATGTTCACATCACTACTGACATTCGAATTATTTAAATGATATGTAATAGGAGTAGGAGACGACATTGTACAAACATGTATATGGCAGAGAAAGAAATACATTTCCTTGTCGTTTCTTGATTCGGAAAGCAATGACGTTAATATAATTACATTACAAATAAACTATACTTATTTCGAAGTAAAAAATGTAATTTATCGGTAAATATTACGGCACAAAATTTATTGTAATGCAATTAAAACGATTAATTTGTAACTCTGCACATTTATTAGCCTTGAAAATATGGATTGAAATGTTTCAGAAAAGAATTATAAACAAAGATTTAATTATAACAATCCTTGAAGGCAAACAATATTAACTGCACGACTCATATTAATTAATTGTATAACAATTAGTATCATGTAAATACAATACTTTCATTTAAATAGAGCTGTAATAAATAATTAAAAAAGAAAAATAATTATAAAAATTTATTAAATTTATGTGGTAGGTGACTCGGTTGACAAACAATTTTCTCTACATTAATATTACCCTTGTTGGTACCCCTGCACTAACATCTTTGAAGGCCGTGATGAATAACTTGATTATTGTAATGTTTATAATAGAATTTAATTATTAATATATTAAAAATACACCCATACCTCGCTTTACGGCCTAGATACGTTCCGCGAAACTTGGCCGCAAAGCGAAAAGTCGTATAAGGAATTCAATTATTCTAATACAAATTCATACAAATTCAATGGGAAAAAAGTTTTTTCGCCGTTATAGCGAAATATTTTAGGCCGTAAATCGATACGTGCCTTAATTGAAAAGGGCCATTATAGCGAAATGTCGTATTAAGAGCGGCCGTATAGCGAGGTATGGGTGTAACTATCAAACTAATGGTACTAAAAATACACCTTATTTTTTCGTATTTCAAAAAATATTTTTGTTCTTTAATCAGTATAACAAATTATATAACCCATTAAACATTCGTATATAGATATAGAAACACCTTGTTTAAATAATTATTATTATAAAAATGAATACAAAGGCAGCTGATTAACAGTTTCGTAGAAGTATGGTTAAAAAATTATATTTTTTTAATTTCAGTTTTGCATCTGAGCAAAATGCTTAGAACTAAAATTGAAATAAATAAAAAAATTAAAAAATTTAAATAACAAAATAAATGATTTTGGTCACAAATTATCAAAGTTGTAGTAATATGTAGAATAACAATTAAATATAAGAGTTAATTAATTGATTAGTAAGTGATAATTAAAGCCCGGATTTTTAGGCAATTGCCTAGATTCAAATTTTAATATACTTCAGGCTATTTCGTTTTTCTATACATAGGTAATATGTTTACGTGTAATGGAAGGTTTTTTTTTCGTGGATTAGAGCCTATTTTTTCTATATTTTGGTTATTGTGCCTATTTTACCTTATACAGCCTATTTTGCCTATTTTTTTTGCCTATTCTAACTTTTATTGAGCAGACAAGGTTTATCGTCTACTTCGTTGCCTAATTCAGCACTCGACAAAGTGTTTCAACCTAACCTATAATATTTAAAGTATTTATTTTAATCAAGTTTGTGTGTGTGAATTTAAAATACCGAAAGAAAAAACGTTTTTTAGTCAAAATTTTACGTGGCAATTCAATTGTGTCTTTGCCATTAATCTATGGAGCTGAGGTAACTTTAGACGATATGGCTAAATATAAGAACGCTCCTGTCACATTTTGTGACTTACAAGCAAGTTCTGACTGACCGAACACAGTCCCTTTCCGAAAATTTCATAGAGCAATTGCTCGTAATATTTTGTGAATTAAAGTATACTACATAATTTGTATTTGCATAATAGTTAATAAAATAAGAACCCTACATTATTATTTTTCAGATTGCGTTAATTTTTGTTTAAAATGATTATTTTTTTTTCTAACGAAGAGTAGATACGAGTATCAATATTAGAAAAAGGATTCGTTTATTTTTTTTAAACAAATTATTTACATTTAGGCTGCCTAAAATCCCGCCTATTTTAGAGTAATTACCGGCCTATATGCCTGCTTATTTGGGTGTTTTTAAGAGCCTAAATATCCGGGCTTTAGTGATAATGATTGAGTTACAGAATAAGGGGGGACGAGAATATCTTGTTTTAATTTGCAATGATAAAAAGAACACTAAATACAAAGTTTATTAACTTCAACATAGAGTAATTAGAATTTCCTTACACATAAAATTAATTTATATAGTAGAAAAGTGGTCAACTCCATCTAAATTTAATAACAGACAAGAATGTAAAAATCAGAAAAATAAACAGCAACAAATGGACATCATAAAAAGTCAATTTAAAACTGCTGTACGCGTTGCCGCATTGACTCCACGGATACACTGTTGGCTCTCTGATCACTCAGTGTTTTTGTTCACAGTGACAAAGTAATTATTACAAGGTTGCCGTCTTGTAATTATCGGGGTTCGGAGGGTGGTGCAGGATGTGAGGGAGCGACTGCAGCGCCGCGTAGGTCATGATGGCGAAGGAAAGATTTTGATAGGTACCTTT
The DNA here is from genome assembly GCA_947425015.1 of Pterostichus niger. NCBI lineage: Eukaryota > Metazoa > Arthropoda > Insecta > Coleoptera > Carabidae > Pterostichus > Pterostichus niger. The sequence continues at coordinate 6,892,570 of OX380336.1, read as the reverse complement.
GCCCGCAGGGATATCCAAAATTAATCATCAGTATTACAGAAAATTTTGTCTTATTTATATATTGAAATCCTTATTTTTATTATTACTCTACAGATTACCACCTTTTCGGCACCCTTTTCCACCACATTTTTTTTATGAATGTGTCAGTGAATTGTCATTATATATTCTAATAACTACGTATATAATAAGTAAGCTTCATGAAAATATCGGAATTATGTAAGTCTATGAAATAATAATGAAACCTGAAATAGAAAAAGTTGTCATTAACATAGATATCGAATGATTACAAAGGTTCCCTTAGTAGAATAGGGGGATATATAATTATTAAGGATGGTGTGTGAATCAGACTTTTTGTCAATGCCCATCAAGCAGCGAAATTGAATTATTACTTGCTACAACTGAGCAGAAAGTTATTTCCAACTGTCAGTTGAGAACAAAAAGGTGGCGTTTACCGCTCGCTGAGCGCTAAAGTCAGAGTAAATCATACAAATGAAATTCAGAACAATAAAACTGTCAAAAATTATTTTTCGATTGTTCCACAGAAAACATCAACTTTTCGATGACAAATTAAGTGTAATTTTCAATTTTTTATAACAATTGTAGAAAAATAACTATTATTTCATATTGTATAAAATCATCATCATCTGTGGCGCTACAGCCCGAAATCGGGCCTGGGCCTACCGGACACACCGAGCCGCAGTTTTTCACTGCTGTACTGCCGGTTTTCGTAGTCAAATGCTACATTATTTAAGGCGTATAAGTGACTAGCTTATAGCGCCCGAGTGTGATAAATACATGTAACTGTATTTTATATTTTACGACAAATCACACATTGTCGACAGGCGGATTCGAACTGACGAACCTTGGTTCGGGTGACGTCACAGTATGTTAAGAGATGTGCCTTAACACGCTCGGCCACCGCACCTGTTATTGTATAATATATCCATGTTTATAGTAGCAATTTCAGTTTGAAAAATGAAACTTTTCAATGTTAGTAGATACTGTAATAAATATTATAATACTATTAATGCGAATTTACTAGGTAACAAACAGTTTTTGACATTAATTATAATTATTTTATGATGTCACTTTCAAGATCAGAATACAAAAATAATGTTTAATAATTAAAAGCAACATAGTATGAAATAAAACGTTGTACATCATTCGTCGCCTCGTACGGAACATCTACTCGTACCGTAAAATCTTATTTACCGGAAGTAAATAACTATTTATATGAACATAACAACGGCAAGTTATCGTTTAACCTAAGATTTTAGGTTTGAAATTAGATTTGTTTTATACTTAGAACATATTTTTTATTCTTCGAGCATCAATCTCTACAAATATATAAATATTTAAAATAAACATATCGTCACGCCTTTTACCCATTACTGGGTGTGGCACTCTACCGTAGAAGATCTCGGTAAGTGATATATTTCTTTCCGTGTAGTGCGGTTACCAGCCGTCAAATCACGGCCTCAAAGATGTTAGTGGGGGGGAAGCCATAGGGGTAGATTTAATTTGGTGAAAATTGTATGTCGGCTGTAGGGATCGAACCAGGGTTCTCAAGATTCACAGGCCGACTTGATACCACTGAGCCACCTACCCTAATATATTGTTCGATATTATAATTTAGGTAACAACTGAAAGCTGCTAAGATATGCAATTGTAGAGCTTTAAACAATTGAATCGAATGGTAGCTTCATTTACTATTTAAGTAGATATTATAAAAAATTAATGTCCTTTAACTTACCGGAAACAATTTTGACAAATTTCTGAAAAAAACAAATGCTCGACAATAATTGAAATAAAACATATGTTTTAGGAAAACATTTATCAAACCTACACACGGGCATAATTTAAACGACAAACTGATATTTTTTTATGAAACTATCATTAGCTAACTAAATAAAAACAAGAATAATGACAGGATAAAAAAGCAAAATGGAAAGTTGGTATTTTCCACACCCCTGCTATAATTTCCTTCAACGACCCCCTGATTAATTTTTAATTTCCCCGCCAATGATCACCGTCTGTTCACTGGGACTCTAATTACTAGTAATTTCTGGGACGGGATATAATTGGTCACTTTTTCGAATCAAGGTACGACAGACACCGCAGAATCAACAACGAACGCACAACTTCGCCTTACAGGTTATGTTTGCCTTATCGAGGTTATGTTGTCTCGAGGGGTAATTAAGCGAGGACAGAAGGGTTGTGAGGGTGAAACGAGGGCGATCGGATGCTTGATGACCTAAATTTAACCCTTTAGCAGCCCTTTGTGAAGAGCTTAAGTCACAGTGCAGATGGCTGTTGATGTGATGATAATTTGAAGAATGAACCAAAGAGATTTTATTGGTGATTAATTATTTTTGGGATTGAATTAAGCGGTAGTTGGTAATGATTTTGTTTTGATCACTCCCATCTGTTGAGATGTTTTCACTTGTTACCAATATTTAGTATTATCTCAACAACAGCAATTTCAATTTTTTTTTATTTAGTAAAAGCACAGACAAAATATAAACCTATTATTCCACAAAATTTGCGTTCTAAAATTAAATAAAACAAAGTTACTACAATTTAAATCAACATAAAATATTTTAAAATAATTCTATTTTAAGTATCTATATATACCTTTTCGATATTATTCTTCCTTTCAATAAGCATGAAACTTAATGTTTCCCTATTTAAATATTATCAAAACATAAAATTTGTCCAATAATTACTCATATTATTTATTAGATATAGTGAAGCAAACAAAAAAGTATACAAAATTTGTCATTAATGTGATTGTTGAGCATACTTTGATCTTACAAGCTTGAATGTCCGGTGTTGATAATGTACAACGGAAGTCAGTTTCAACTTCCAATATATTGCGCTATTTTGTTTTTATATTGAGCAAAGTAGAAAAGTCAGATTCACAACAACATGTTGTTGAAAAAAGGATGCGAACACACAAAACCTGGTGCGATAATTTTTATTTATTTAACCCAAAAATTCATTTTTCGGTACTAGTTAAATGTTAGTTCCAAAAATTCCTCCAGGATGTATTTTGACAAAAATTGCTATTTTTTACTTCCTTGTACGAGGTAAAGGAAATATTGTAATCGCGAAAATTTTCGAGATTGAGATTTCAGCGGAAATATCAATTTTGAGCATCCCTGATTCTGATTTTATAAATAAATGCTGCAATTAAAAGTTTAAGAATTATTAAATTAGCCTTTTGTATAAGCGAGACCATCTTCAGAAACAAGCGCAGTGGATGAATGTTTGTTGTGTGTTGATGGATTTTGGTTGTGAGAAAAGAAAGAGTTTGTATAGAGGAAGTGTTAATGTGGTCGAATCGAGTATCGTGTGTCAGGATGAGAATGTTGACGGGTTCGTGCTACCCCATTTAATGGGATATAGCGTGATGTTATGTATGTATGTATGTATGAGATATGTAAATTTAAAAATTATGTATTTTTAGTTTTTTTTAATTAAGTTTGCTATGGATTTGAACAAAAAATAAAAAATAAAAGATTTTATGTCAAATATGTGCAATTAAAAAAAATATAGTTTAATACGCGTACAAGGAAGTCATGTGGTGCCACATCAGATTTTTTACATAAGTTATTAATACTAATAATTATAATGAAAACACAATGAATACATTTTAAAATTAAGAGCTATTATGCCGCATGTCTCCTCTGAGAATCGCTTATGCCCTCTAAGGGAGGTATGCCACCCTGGTTGAGTACCCCTGATCTATATAATGTATTATTAAAATTACTCCACAAAATATGCACTCTAAAATAGACAAATCAGTCATTGTTACAAAGGGATGATTCAACGAAATAAAACTATCGAAATCAATCTGCTAACTGTGAAACATTACAATATTTTATAATGCTATAGAGTGATTAAAAATGGCATTAAATTTTGCCATTAAAAACAAAGATAGATATAATGGGCATATCTGTGCTTACTGCAATCGATTACATTTTTCGTTGTCAATTATGACAGATAATTATCTAATTAATTTCAGACATAAGTTTTCTTTAGGATCTATTAAATTTATTATTAAAATTAGCCCACAAAATTCGCGGTGTAAAATCGCCAAATCAGTAATTATTACCAAGGGATGATCCAACCCCACCCTGATTCTTCTAAACAACCCCAAAAGCATCTGTTGGAGTCTTACGCTGCTCTAATGGTAATATACTACCCTTGCTTGCCATGGATACATATGTGTGCAGTCGCCGAGTGCGTTACTCATCATGAACACCGACTGAGCTAGCGCAGAACCGAGCTGGGCTGCTGTACAGGGCCGTTCGCACGTTCTGGGGGGACAATTAGAAATAATGAACATTGCATCGCGGCCTTAAGATGATGGACGGTCGGCCATATTTGTTAATAATGCAGCCGCAGGTAAAAAACTACATGCTAAAAAATAGAAGGGACTTTTGTTTGTTATGAGGTCAAATTAGGAGTTTATTGTTACTTATTAGGACTTTTTTTGATGTGAAGTTTGTAATTCTAGGGTGGAAATTCTGGGTTTTTGCGAATTATGTTTTAGAACCAGATTCATCATAGGTAATTATAGGCCACTAGATAAAACCAAAATTACACTTGTGTTTACTAATTATTTATAAACAAGAGTCATGTGTTCAAATCTCACTGATTTCAACTTGTATTCTAAATACGCGCAACGATTTCAAAATCGGCTCTTACAATTTTGATGAAACTTGATGTGCTAATGTTCTGTTGTTTCAAGAAACGATTTATGATGGAATTCTGTATAAATTCATAAGATTTGAAAATAAATAAATATATCATCACGCCTTTTATCCATTACAGGGTGTGGCGCTCTGCCTTAGTAGATCTCGGTAAGTGATATATTTCTTCGCGTGAAATGCCGTCAAATCACGGCCCCCAAAGATGTTAGTGGAGGGAGAGCCACAGGGGTAGATTTAATTTGGTGAAAATTGTAGATTCGTAAATCTGTAAATAATGAACTAATGGTGATATTCTGTAATTTTCTATAGCGCTACAGATCTGTAAATCTAAACAAAAGCGCATCATAATTGATTGTCAAATGGCATTACATGTATTTGTCAATAAAAATCTATGCGCTTTTGTTCAAATTTACAGAACTGTAGCGTTATAGAAAATTACAGAATAGCACCATAAATCGCAACGAAACTTATGACATATTATGCAGTAATTTAAATAAAAATCAATCTATCGTTTCTAAGGAGACGACAATTGAAAATGTTTATTGACAACGAACAAAATAATATTTTTGACAGGCGCTTTATGTAATAGTGTAAAAATTGTTACTTAACTAAGAAAATTATTAAAAAATTATGGATGAAAACAGGGAACAAAGTGATTTTGAAGATCCTGGTACTCCACCTGAAATTGCAGAGACTGCTAATGCAGCAACTTTAAATTTACTACCTTCAAAATCGCGACAGAAGTACGAATATGAATATAAAAAATTTCAAGATTGGTGCATACAAGGACAAATGAAGAAAGTGTCTGAAAATATTCTGCTAGCGTATTTTTCAGCATTAGGTACAACCTATAAAGCTTCAACACTATGGTCAAAATATTCCATGGTGAAAACAGTTTTAATAGTTAACAAGAATATAGATATCAACCGTTTTTCAAAATTAATCGCGTTTCTGAAACGCAATTCGGAAGGTTATATTTTAGTACTAATACCGAAAACTAATTATTTTATGTTCGACTGCATCATATTACCTTGTTTTACGACACTGTTTACTGTCCATAATCGGGTACTTTATTGGACTAGTACGATAAAAATGCAAAATTGGACTGCTGTCAATGTCACATTAAAACAAAATTCAAAAGAAATATTTAAACACCATTTTCTGTATGTATTATATGTGTCTTCATACAATTGTTAGATATTCTCTTGCATTACATGCAAGATCTTTTATTTCTTTTGGAACGTCTTCAATGTCTTCATCCATCTCAACACTTTTTTCACTTTGACAATTTGATAAATAAAGCAACAAATGCATAACAACGAAGCACACTTTGAGATGCAATTAAATGTTTTAAATATAGGTATTGACATAATCATATTTTTAGGGGAAATTATTCTCCATGCAGTCGAACATAAAACGTTGTATGCAACTCGTACATAATCGGACTTTATAGACTCGCCTTATTTATTAGCCTCGCTCGCTGCGCTCGCTCTGCCATTAAATTCGGCTCGTCCAATAAAGACCCAAATTATGTACTTGTTACATAAACTACTATTTCAGTACTAGTACCGAAAAGATTGATTTTCTGTTGATGTCTTGGTTACCATAATGTTAATATTTTGTTTCAATTTCAAAAAATATATATATAATAAAATATCTTCAGAATCGTCATTAATATTTTATTTCGCTAGTAATGGATAAATCTATTTACAATAACGAAATATCAATGTTGACGATACCAATTTACAATCGAAATATCAAAATCATTGAGTGATTGTAAATAAAAAAATGTCAGTTAAGAAGTACTGAAACTATATACCTGTTTTGTAGATTTACATTTGCAATTCAATTTAATATTATATGAAGTCTATCGAAAAATTCTCTACTTTATGATCCAGACTCCAGCAGCCTATAATAAGTTATACATAAATAATAAGTTGACAAAAATTTCTTTATTCATATTTGCAATTAAATCAATTATAAAGAAATACGATACAAACTAATTAGATTTTTTAAAACCAATAAGTTGTAATTTTCGATATGTCAGGTCAGGACCCCGAAGTATAAATCATGGGCGAACGAGGCTCGTATTGTACCCCAGGGCCGGCTTCGGAATTATTTTCAATTTAAATAGTTCCGTCACATGAGTAATGACTTCGGCAATGTTGAACGCCGTTCTGCAGCTTAGTTCAACGCTTCAACCTTGGGCTTGTTAAATACACCTGACGGCCAAGGGACGTACTCAAACTTTAAATATTGCCGTTCAAATATTCATAATTATACTACTATTATATAAGGAATTCATATTTGGTACTATATAAAATCTTATAAATAAATAAATAAATATATCATTACGCACGTCCATTACCCATTATTGGATGTAGCATTCTGCCGGAGCAGATTTCAGTAAGTGATATATAATTTTCCACTAATGAAATTAATAAGTAATAATTCTTTACCGGTTTCAGGATATTAAACCTATGTTTACATGCACAAAAGTAGGCTGGTAAGTAAGTAATAACTGTATTCTGTACAGTAATATTACCATACTGACTTGTTAAAACAGTCAAGAAAATGAAAATAAAACCCAATGATAATATAACACTATTAATACAAATCGAACTCAAAACAACAATGATACCAAGATTACTTCTCCTGCTTATCATAATATATATTAATTGTACAGTCTTTCAAATTAGAGATGATCACGTTATGACGTTTAAATAAAAATGTATAAATATGATACAAAACAATTGTAACCATGGCGTTAAATATAAACATACAGAGCACAGACTTACTTGATCACCTTCTAAAATAATGACAATGACGTTATTCATAAAAGAATTTCAAAAATAATATTTATTAATGACGTTAACATGTTTATATTCTAAAACCAGGAAACTATTAAATAAACCACGGATGAAAAAATAAAAAATGTGCCATATGCATATAACATATCCCGAGTTCGAATCTCACTCAAGCTAAATATTATATGAACTACTACACTGCGGCTCGGTGAGTGCGGACCCTGTACTGTAATTGGGATTAAATTCCTGTTGTATAGCGTAACATAAATAAAATAAAAATAAATAAATTATCATTACTTCTCTAATTCATTTACAGGAAAATATTTCAAATAAAATTCTGCATCTAAATCAATTAACACAATTAGCTAAAATTAATTTTAAAACTTGTCAAAATATTATTATATTATTTACATAGTTAATCATGAAATGAAATATATAACATTTGTCACAAATCTATTTTGAATTTAATTTTAACAGAACAATGTAATAGCTACACAAATTTAGATGCAGATTTTAATACTCGACACATTTATCATGAAAATTTCAAATGTAACAGTGGTATCGAGTCAGCCTGTGGATTTAAGAACCCTGGTTTGAATCCCACAGCAGACAATTACCGACATTTTTTCAATTTATTTTTATATTATAATTGAATTAGAACAAGAGTGTAAATATAAAAAATATTAAGTATTAGAAACTGCATCTCAGTAACAAGCGAAAAATGGTTTTTATAACAAAAATTTTGAAATGCAAATGCTGTGGAAAACAATTTTTATTATAAACATTGACAGTTACTGAAATATCAACGACAAATGATTGAAAAATAACACTGAAAGCTTTAGTTGACGTATTAATATTTGTGAACTGTTTTAAATAAGGAAATATTTTCAAAGAATCATAAAATTGTATTTATAAAATGGTATTACGCGAAAAATTCGTTGAATCAAACCATTTTTAGTTTGTTTGTTAGTTTTCCATAAACAACAATTTAGCAACAAGTAGATACCCATTAAATTCAGTTTTTAATACTAAACATTTTTTGTATTTACACTTTTGTTCTAATTTAATTAGAGAAGCAACAATCATAGCATTATATTTCTTATGTTACATATTTTAATTCTACACCTGGTACTTACGAGTTTATTCTTAACCTGAGTGAGAGTCGAACTCGGGATCTTCAGATTCGTTTGACAATTATATAGAAATAGAAAAGAATACATCAGCATACGGAATATAAGTGCTAAAGAATGCTATTTATATATTACTCTGCTTAATTCTAGTTACAATTCAGGGGATCGAAATCAGCAAGATTTAATGTTTGACCTCAACAACCTTCATTTTCGAGGCGAGTGATCTATTCTTACAGCCACAACTGCTTTTTAATACATTTAATTAGGTTCTTATAAAGAATACTTTCATAAATATTGGAAAAAACATATAAAAAATATAAATTGTTAGTCAATTAGAAATTTAATGAAAGAGAAAATTATTGTGTTTATAATATCAAAATAAAAAGTTGACAGTTTAAATTACATTCTTGTTAAGTTTTAATTTGAATTTCATTGCTGACAGAGCAGACAAAAACTAAATTAAATGATGAAAGAAAAAAAAGATAAACTAAATAAATAAATATCAATATTTCCGTTGCACTGATCGTATACTTTGATCAAGATGAATATAAACAAATAACCAAAACAAAAGAAACAAGTAATCAATTGTTTTTATGGGGTAAGTGGCTCAGTGGTATCGAGTCGGTCTATGTATCTTGAGAACCCTGGTTCGATTCCCACAGCCTACAAACAATTTTCACCAAATTAAATCTACCTCTGTGGCTCCCCCTCCACTAATAACTTTGGGGGCCGTGATTTGACGGCTGGTAACCACACTTCAAGCGACAAAATATATCAATTACCGAGATCTGCTTAGGCAGAGTGCCACACTCAGTAATGGGTAAAAGGCGTGATGATATATTTATTTATTTATTTATTTAAATATCTTTCATTTTGAATTCTAATTTCCTGTTACACTAATTGATAGCAATGCGATCCTAAACCAATTGTACCGTCTAAATTCCAGCGACTAAATTCAACCTAGCCATCATTAGAGACTCTCAAAATGGTAGTCCATGTTTAAATATTTACTCACACCCAGTAATGGTTAAAACGTGTTATGATATATTTATTTATTTATTTATCAAATTGTTTGAAATTATGAATAATTAATAAAGCCCGGATTTTTAGGCAATTGCCTAGATTTAAATTTTAATATACTTCAGGCAATTTCGTTTTTCTATACATAGGTAATATGTGTACGTGTAATGGAAGGTTTTTTTTTCGTGCCTTAGAGCCTATTTTTTCTATATTTTGGTTATTGTGCCTATTTTACCTTATACAGCCTATTTTGCCTATTTTTTTGCCTATTCTAACTTTTATTGAGCAGACAAGGTTTATCATCTACTTCGTTGACTAATTCAGCACTCGACAAAGTGTTTCAACCTAACCTATAATATTTAAAGTATTTATTTTAATCAAGTTTTTGTGTGTGAATTTAAAATACCAAAAGAAAAAACGTTTTTTAGTCAAAATTTTACGTGACAATTCAATTGTGTCTTTGGCATTAATCAATGGAGCTGAGGTAACTTTAGACGATATGGCTAAATATAAGAACGTTCCTGTCACATTTTGTGATGTAGAACGAAGTTTTCAACTTACAAGCAAGTTCTGACTGACCGAAGAAAGTCCCTTTCCGAAAATTTCATAGAGCAATTGCTAGTAATATTTTGTGAATTAAAGTATACTACATAATTTGTATTTGCATAATAGTTAATAAAATGAGAACCCTACATTATTATTTTTCAGATTGCGTTAATTTTTGTTTAAAATGATTATTTTTTTCTAACGAAGAGTAGATACGAGTGTCAATATTAGAAAAAGGATTCGTTTATTTTTTTAAACAAATTATTTACATTTAGGCTGCCTAAAATCCCGCCTATTTTAGAGTAATTACCGGCCTATATGCCTGTTTATTTGGGTGTTTTTAAGAGCCTAAATATCCGGGCTTTAATAATTAATAAACCAAAAGTAAATAAAAATTATGTTATTACTATAGAACAAATAAAGACTTCAATCAATTTCAGTAAAAGAAAAGCAGGTCCAATAAATTTGCAACAGTATATAGTTTCTCTGAAGACGGTCCTGCAAGCAGGCTGTCAAGAAAGCGCGAGGTAAGAAATGAAAGCATGCGTATACGAAGGGCAGCAAAATTAAAAACGTGCCGGCGATGTCACCACGGGCGCCATATTGTAACGTCAACGCAAGCGCATGCTCCCACCAACGAACGATAATAAGTCTACACTCGTTAACGCCACAGAAAAAGACGATAAAAATATCACACAATATAATCTGAGCTAAGAATTATAACTGACCGCTAGTCTTGATCTTGCACGGTTCAGATGATCTCGTTAAAAATATGATTTTTATTTTTAATTTCAAGTTGATCTCCGGCCAAAACCGAGCGTTTTATGACAGTTATATTTCAGTGTCAAGAAGCGAATTATTTTCGTTTTTTTGCGACGGTGCTATTTTGTTTTGTTACGACATAATCATCTGATCATGCGATGAACTCAATTTTATCAATGGATGAATCTAAAATTGTTTCTTATTTCTGCATCTATTATTGTCTGTTCTTTGATAAATATTTTCTAGATAATATTGTAAACTTTTAAGATAGGATATTTTTCCTAAATTCTATTGTATTCTATTTCATTTTATAGGATAAAAGTAGCTTTTTATCGTATCAAGAATAGATGCTTTTTTGTCTAAATGAGATTTAAATAAAAAATTAAAACACTTGGTAAGTTTCACAAATCTATAATTTATTTTTTCTACGATTGCTATGAAAAATTGACAATTACGCTCTCATTTGTCATCGTAAAGTTGACGTTTTCTGTGAAACAATCGAAAAATATTTTTTTTGCGCGTTTCCAATGGCAACGCGCGAAAAAGACGATAAATGCGCGCTTATTTCAATAGTTACGAGGGATACAAACAAAACAGAAACTTGTCATATTGACAGTTGCCAAAATGAATTTATTTTCAGTACGTATACATTTTTAAATAATTTTAAGATGCAATCGTAGGAACAAATTATGTGTGCATCACGAGCATCAAGTGTCTTTGTTTCTCTTACACTAATGCAGCTCTCGCCGTCGGCTCGCACTGCAATTACCGTGCTCGAGTAACAAAGAATCACTTTACGCTCTTAATACACAAATAACTATATTATATTTTACACTACGCGTCTCGACGTTTCGGTCATTATCAGGTGTATTTTCAATCAAAAATACACCTGATCAATAAATAAATTATAGATTTGTGGAACTTACAAAGTGTTTTTATTTTAAATAATTTCAAAATGTTTCACCAAGTGCCAATCATACGAACAATTAATATGAGATTTAAATAAATAGGTTATATATTTTTAGTTTTTACGTAAAAATACTATTTAACAATCAATTAAAATAATTTTATGTTCGATTCACCATTCAACTACTTGATTTAATAACACTGTTTAGTGTCTATAAAATAACACTTTATTGGACTAGTACAATAATAACAAATGTGGACTCTTGTCATTGTTAAAAAAATTAAAATTAAAATAAACATTATACCTAATTAATTAATTCCATTGCTTATAATACAATTTCTATTACTTCGTTTGGAATTCTTCAATAACATAATTTAAGAAAACGCCTCTAAAGGCTTTAGATTTATAATTTAGGTTTATAACACGGGTTCATATTGAATTTAGATTTATAAATTCAACCAATGAAATAAATGATATAACAAGTAAGTGACTAATTTAAAAAAAATAAATTTATTTATTAGTAGAATATGAAGACAGGGTTAACAAAGTAATTAGTGGTTTGTTTGTAAATATAAATATATTATCACGTCTTTTACACATTACTGAGTGTGGCACTGTACCATAGTAGATTTCGATAAGTGATATATTTCTTCGCATGAAGTGCGGTTACCAGTCGTCAAATCACGGTCCTAAAAGTAGTTTGAATGCGGTGAAAATTGTTTGTCGGCTGTGGGAAACGAACCTGGGTCCCCAAAATTAACAGTCCGACTCGATAGAACTAAGCCACCTATTCATTTAATTCATTTACTAAACGAAAACGAGTAAAAATTTAGCGTAAAGAAACTAGTTAATTAATTATCCAATTCAATCAGAATTTTTGTAAAATCATCTGATGAAAGAGGCATCAACATCAATCGTAGTTACCAGTTAAAATATTCAGCGGGCCAGGGATTTTTTCCGGTTCGGTTGGCGACAGTGGCAGCGGCTGCATCCATTAGGATATTAAAAACACGTGAACGATGTAAACCGACACGAATTTCAATTAACGATGGATATTAACAAGAGTCGAGGATTTGCCAAAGTAAACAGATTTACCAGATTAAAAATCCAAATAAATGCGACTATATGAATGTGTACTTTGAGTGATAGAGTTACGGCCTTAAGCATGGTTGCAAGTGTTAATGGGAACTGAACAAACAAATCAAGGAAATTAAATTTCATTATATTTCTCTATGTCGTTGATTGTTTTTTCCTACGTTCATTTATTGTTTCTTTTAGCCACAATACTACATCGAATTATTTAGTTCATTAAGCACTACTTTAATCATTAATGATGGACTAAATTAATGGATAACTCATCCGAAAGATAAGTACAAAATATCCTATAAATAAGTACAAATTAATAAAATTTCAGCAATTTATGGCGTGATTTTTTTTGCTGCGTAGAAGATAACTAAATAGCAATTTTAATTAAATGTGACTGTTTGTTGTATGTCAATTAATGCTAGCGTTCATATCGTCATAATTAAGACACTAATTGTAAGTACTAAGTGATTAAAGGACTTTCATTTTTTTAACAGTGACAATTAAAATGTCAACTAGAATTTTCTAAAACTTCAGTATTTAGAAAATAAATAAATATATCATCACGCATTTTACCCATTAATTGGTGTGGCACTCTAGCAGATTTCGGTAAGTGATATATTTCATGGCACTGATGATTTTAAGAAAATTGCCAATAAATATTTCCGTCATTTTTCCGGTTCCAAGTAAAGTAAAATTATAAAAGTTATTGTCAAAAAAAATTGACATTTGACTTATATGATGTAAAATAATTAGGGAAGCCAATAATTAAACATTTCAAAAATAGCATTGTGCTATGGTGCGTTCTTCGATTCACCACCCTGTATATATTCTGTAAATGCGTCATAATTATTGATTACGTGAATTGTTTGATTTCTCGGCTCAACTATAATAACAACAATGTCTTATTTCAAATAAGTTTGGGTGCCGATTCAATTAAGTGCATAAGTAAATAAATATATCATCATGCTTTTTACCGATTACTGGGTGTGACACTCTGCCTAAGCAGATCTCGGTAAGTGATATATTTTTTCGCGTGAAGTGCGGTTACCAATCGTCAAATCACGGCCCCCAAAGATATTAGTGGGGAGCCACAGGGATAGATTTAAATTGTTTGTCGGCTGTGGGGATCGAACCAGGGTTCTCAAGATCCACAGGCCGACTCGATACCACTGAGCCACCTACTCCATTAATTAAATGCATGTTTTAGGTTAATGTCAAAAATATATTAAAATATATCGCTGCTACATTCAGAAATGGAGACACAGCTTAAAGATACATTTTTTTTTTTTTTTTTTTTTTTTTTGTGGCTTTTTTGGCGGACCAACTACTTAGGTCATATGCCGCCATTACGCCCTGATCCGCGTTTTAGGTCTTTTGTCAACAGCAACGCGGGTTTTTCTCTGGACGGTCACCCATCCAAATACTCCCCGCGCGCAACGTTGCTTAACTCGCGTTATCGCTTGGATCAGTATCAACGAGTTGTGCCATGGCCGTTGACAAGATACATTTATTTATTTTATTAGTTAATATTACATAAATTCAGGAATAAATAGAAGTATATTGAAATGAAATTTGAAATGAATTTAACTTTTTAAATTTAAAGTAAAATACGGCGAAATTCAGAAAAATATTGACGAGATATTCCTGTCCTTCACATTTCCCAATTTTAATAAAATTCGTAAAGCGATAAAGATCTCTTATCATTTTCCACGATGTTTCAATTACGCCCGAGTCTGCAGAATACCATCAAAAAATGTTTCCAATTCTCTTTCGCCTTTATCGATTCAAACACACTTTCAACTTGAAACTGGCTTTTCCTTATATCTACATACTGGAGTGCTATTCAAACAAAGCAGTCGACCAGTTGTGCCGTGGTCACGAAGATTCGTGTTCGCCGCAGGAGAACTAGCTGGACGCCTGTCTCCAGTAAGATGCAGCTTTCAATTTAGCTAATGACGTTTCGTCGGCTGTCACACGCTTGCACACACGCGAACTTGGTGTGTTTGTGTGAGTGTGTGTTCAGTGAATACGGATACATCTGAACGTGTAGATTGTGAACGATGTCTTTTTGAAAATCAAGGTTTTTTGGAAGGAGGTAGATAGTTTAATACTGATTTTGTTTTGTTTTGTTAGAATTTATTTTATAGTTTGTTTATGTAAATTTGAAATTTGCGGTAATTCTGTGGATGAATTATAATAGTTTTTAGGTGTCAAACAAGCACTTACACATAGTTTATAAATTAATGTGTCTTTTAGTTTTATAATGGTTATTGTTCTGCAATTAAAATGCTAATGTTTATTTGATTTTTTAGGATTATTTATCTACTAAGATTAGGACATAAAATGTTTTTATATTTAAAGGATATATAAATATATTATAACGTCTTTTTGTTCATTTGCAATCTGAATTTATAGGCTTAAATGTTCGCCATCTTTTTACTAGCTGTCAAATTATGACCAAACCATCTCAACTGAGTGGGAATAAGTCAGTTAAGATGGTTTGGTCATGTAGAACGTATGTCGAATGACAGATTGGTGAAACAGGTGTATGTTGGTGAAATTGAGGGTGAAAATTTGCGTGGACGGCCTAGGAACAAGTGGATGAATATGATTGAAGGGTTGTTGCGTGAGCGAAAGATTCTGAGCGTGAAGAATAAACGAGCTTGTATGAAAAGAATTATGAATGTGGTTGAAGCAAAAGTGGTGTGTCAGGATAGGAATGTTTGGAGAAAATTAATTGCGGGATAAATATGATGAATGAAGACAAGCGTATGATTCTTGATTTTAGATTAATTGGTTAGATGTTTCGAGTGTTTACCTGCAATTGTGTGGAGATCACCTTCAGAAACAAGCGCAGTGTACAGGAACGAATGGATGAATGTTTGTTGTGTGTTGATGGATTTTGGTTGTGAGAAAAGAAAGAGTTTGTATGGAGGAAGTGTTAATGTGGTCGAATCGAGTATCGTGTGTCAGGATGAGAATGTTGACGGGTTCGTGCTACCCCATTTAATGGGATATAGCGTGATGTTATGTATGTATGTATGTATGTAAATTATAGAAACTATAAATAGTAGCATAGAGCAACGCTTCTTAAACTGTCGGCTATGGCCCCCTTGGAGGCGGTAGTTTTGTTGAGAGTGCCGTGAAATAATGAAAATAAATTAGAAAATAAAATAAATATTTTACCTTTTACAGCAACAGGGAAGTTTTATGTAATGATGAAAATTATTTCTACCGCATTTAAATTACACTAACATCTTTGGGGGCCGTGATTAGACGGCTCATAACCACACTCCTTGCGCTTAAATATATCACTTATTGAAATCTGCAACGGAAGAATGTTACACCTAATAATAGGTACAAAACGTGAGGATATATATTTAATATTATTTTAATTAACTTTTGTGAGGAATATATGAGCTTGGATGAAAGCAAATGGATGGGTGATGGTGGATTTCAGGAGTGAGAATGAATGAGCTTGTATGGAAGGAATGTGAATGTGATTGAAGCGAATATGGTGTGTCAGGATGAGAATGTTGAACGAGGACTATTTTTTTATTAATTTGATTAGTGGATGTTCTGTGAAAGCTTCATGGGTTCGTCCTACCTCATTCAATGGGATATAGCGTGATGTTATGTATGTATTTTTATTTGGCAAATTATACTTCATTTTTTGTTCAAAAAAATGTTTTCCACGAATTTCGGCACTTCGTGTTTCACTGCAAGTATGAAATACAGGGTGTTTCAGGACTAGTGTAACAAACTTTAACAGCTTATTCCTGAGGTTATTTTGAGCCAAAAATGTCATATAAACATAGGTCCTATTCCTTCTAGTTACCAAAATACAAGAGATTGAAGTTCTATAAATAACACGAAATTTTCAAATTTTTGTAATCAAGATACTTTCGGAAAACAAAAATGCGCGCAAATAGGGGATGGGAAAGTTGGCTTCTATTTGGATATCTGTCTTGGTATTCTCTGGAGGCATAATGGGCATTACCATTACATAATCCATAAATAAAAATCATATCTGAATATTCAGCAATTCTAAACCATCCATTATGAAACAATAAAACAATCAAAAGTACAACAATTTTTAATTAAGACAAATAAGGTTTGTTTTCCGAAAGTATCTTGATTACAAAAATTTGAAAATGTCGTGTTATTTATAGAACTTCAACCTCTTGTATTTTGGTAACTAGAAGGAATAGGACTTATGTTTATATGACATTTTTTGCTCAAAATAACCTCAGGAATAAGCTGTTAAAGTTTGTTACACTAGTCCTGAAACACCCTGTATTTTAATTTATGCAAGGGACCTTTATGTTTTTAAGATTAGGAGACACTAATGTAGAATGACCGGAATTACAAAAAAAAGGAAATTGATAATTTTCTTTAATTGATTTATTTATTTATGTTACGCTGTACAACAGGAACTTAATCCCAATTACAGTACAGGGTCCGCACTCACCGAGCCGCAGTGCGGTAGTTCATATCATTTTTAGCTTAAGTACGATTCGAACCCGACATCTCTAGATTAGAATTCAATAACACTATTCCCATTACCGTACTGACGGGTAATGATTAATAGTGTTAACAAGTGTTTAATTCAAATTTAATTTAAAGTGCCAGTTCTTAAAAAATAATTTACAAATATTTGCTAGTACTTTTTTTTGTTATTTGTTAGAGATGTATCTAAGATTTTGTAAAAGAGATTGCTTCCTGAAATTTCCAATTTGTAAGTATTTATTAAGTATGGGGTAGGTGGCTCAGTGGATCTTGATAACCCTGGTTCGATCCCTACAGTCGACAAAAAATTTTCACCAAATTATATCTATCCCGTCCACTAATATTTATTGGAGGCCGTGATTTGACGTCTAGGAACCGCACTTCACGCGAAGAAATATATCAATTACTGAGATCTGCTTTGGCAGAATGCCATATCCAGTAATGGGTAAAATGCACGATGATATATTTATTTATTTTATTATTAAGTAATATGTATAGTAACAATTATTATGAATTCATATAAAATAATGTAAAACTGGACAAATATGGAGATTTGTTTTTCATCCAAGCACTTCTTTCGTTTGGATACACTCCTGTTCATAAATTTGCATACAAAATAATATTTGATGTCATTTTTATCGTGGATAGTGAAAATTATTTATAGATTGTTTATACTAAAATACTGTAGCTATTGTACAGTTGTAATAATAAGATACAATTTTTGTGTTTTAAATATAGAAAGCTCTTGAAAAGCAAGAAGACAATTTTTTACGTAAGCTACAAATCATCAAGCGTGCTCGCGAAACAAACACACCGGGTATCACGATCACTCGCGAATTCCGGTTCAGGTTACGCGGAGCGCGTCACCGAACCGGTAACCGGTAACCCGGAGTCTACCGTGCCGCGGCAGCGGATGCGACGAACCTATATGCATGCATTCCAATAAGATTGTCTGATTGAGTCTTACAAGATGGCGCTCTGAGTGCAATGAATAAAACATCAAGAGCTCGTAGGGAAATATTGAAAATTGAAAAGGCATCGTCTCTTTCCCACCCGCAGGTTGTCTCTCTTTAGCGGGTGGAGGTTGTAGGAACTCACGGTGGAGGCGCTGCGATCGATAGACGCTTGTCTGACTTCCGAACATACGTATATAGAGAGGTTATGTTTCAATTTTTCAATATTTGGACCGTGAAAATGAAAAATTACGGTAAGAGTTATTTTGTGTCTCGACTTGAATTGATGACTGGCTCAAGATGGCCGGAATTGAGATTTACTACAGCAGAATTCTGCAAATTGGAAATATTTTCATTTTTTAAACGTACATACATAACTTCAAGCTATATCTCATCAAATAGGATACTACGAATTCGTGAAACATTTTCTACATATTTTTGCTTCATCCACGTTCATAATTCCTTTAATACAAGATTGTTTCATTTTTCGTATTTTTTTCAGTTCAGTATCATCTAGATTTAAATGAAAAATTATTGCCTGGTAAATGCAAGTTATATCTGCTAATAAAAATACATAAAAACCTATTTGATTATTTTGTAATAAATTAGAGATGGGCGAATATCAAATTTTTCGAATTCGAATATCGAATACGAATATTAATCAGATCTCGAATATTCGAATACTCCTAAAAGTAAATTTATTTATTATTAATAATTATTTAATTATGTCCTTTTCATTATTTGAATGAAATTGTTAAGATAAAATAAAATTAAAACAAAAAGTACAAACAAAAAAGAAAAAGACTTCAAATTTAAGGTGAAACGTACGGGCTGATGTTGGCAAAAAAAAATTTGAAATATGGTACGTCTTCATGGTTTTGAAACAAAATATCTTTGTTATTAATAACTTCAAAGTATTGTAATAGCTTTAAGTTTATGTACAAAAGATAAAAAAAAACATAGTCAAAAATTGAGGTCAACATATAGCGCGATATTCGAGGTATTCGAATGTTCGCTATACTGACGTTAATATTCGAAAATCTCTAATATCGAATAATGTCAATATTCGCGGCATTCGACTACTCGCGGATGATATTCGCCCATCTCTATAATAAATATAATAACACAAAATAATATATTTTTAGGTCGCTGATACATAAATAGTTGTTTTATTATTTGACAGCGGTAAAGTGTTTCTTTTTGAAATCTGTCAAATATTAATTACGGGCAATATAGCCATTCGTTTAAATACCAAATTCATCATTTCTTTTCAGATCACCATTTTTGTAGATTCATAAATTTCAGACCGAGTATTGAAAAATTCGCTCATTTTCTTATTCTTCAAATTAATTAATGTACTTTCTTCATTTAAATATTTAGGTATTAAAATATTTTAACAAAGATTGCTCTATTAATTATCCTCCAAGTGATATCAATAAGATATGAAATTTTTACATACCAAAAAATGTTGGGTGTATTTCAATTAACTAGTTATCTTTGTATTAACAGCGCAAAATAAGTGTTGTCTTGTTGCGCGTGAGAATGTTACTTTTAGTCGAGACCGCAGGTCGAGACAATAATTGTCATTCGAACGCGCCAAAAAACAAGAATTTTGCCCACGAAATCCAAACAACATTTTTTCTACAATTGTAAATAAAGAAAAATATAATAATTCTTGATTTATAAATTGAAGGAAAACAATCAATAATAATTTGAATACTATTGATGTGTTGTACTAACTAATGAAACCTGACAACAAATAATTTGGGAGCGTGCGCGAGATACTCATTTTGCGGACTAGGGTGCAAAATACGCGTTGTCATGGTAATGTAAATGATGAAAAAATCACGTCCTTCGCGTATTGATATTAGTGAAAAAAATGAACATTTTTTGACAGAAGAAAAAAGTTATTTAAGGTTGAAATTATTGTAATAAATATGACACAACATTAAATTTATTTGCAAATAATATTCTTAATGATATATGATTTAGAAATTGTGTATTAAGAGCGTAAAGTGATTCTTTGTTACTCGAGCACGGTAATTGCAGCGCAAGCCGGAGACGAGAGCTGCAATAGTGTAAGAGGAACAAAGACACTTTACGCACGTGATACACACATAGTTTTTTCTGCGATTGCATCTTAAAATTATTAAAAAACGTATGCATACTGAAAATAAATTCGTTCTGACAATTGACAAGTTTCTGTTTCTGCCATCAAATTCGGCTCGTCCAATAAAGACCTAAATTATGTACTTGTTACATAAACTACTATTTTCTACAATTGCTATGTAAAGTTGACAATTACGCTCTTATTTGTCATCGTAAAGTTGACGTTTTCTGTGGAACAATCGAAAAAATCTTTGTCGCGCGTCTCTAATGGCAATTCGCGAAAAAGACGTTAAATGCGCGCATTTCCAATGGCAACGCGTTACAAGTATATTCTGTGACGTCACACGAACCAAAGCTCGTCAGGCCACTGAAAAGTTACATATCATATGGAATAATTGATATTCGATATCTTTTATTTATTTAAACGTAGTGTAAAATTAAAATTTTGTTGAAGCAACTGGTCATTAATATTTCGAAAATGGTTGAGTAATTAAAAAAAATTGCTTATTATTAATTTTGTAAATATTGGTATATCAGTCAGTTAATTCGAAACACTAAAGCTAGGTGTGGTGTAGCAAAAATAATGAATGCCTATTTATGATATAATCAAATGAATTGTTATCGTAGATTTTTCTATCGTTAAAACCAAATTATTCACAAAACCCTAGCCACGTTTTCTCAACCACCCTCACAATCATTTCTCCCCCATAAACTTGAATCCAACCCTCATACGTCGCAGATAAAATCTATTTTGCGTTCTTAAAGAATAAAAGAATACATCAAAGATGAACAGAGACATCAGTACAAAAATAAAGCCTCGTGAGAGAGAAAGAAAATCTTTAATTCTTGCAAGACTTACCTTGAAGTCGAGGGTCGAATCTTCCATCGGGGCGAAGGCGAACGAACAGCAGTGTTTATTTTTCATCAGAAAGATTTTTAACCCTGTACAGCAGCACACACCGAATATTCACTACAGTGTTTGTTTTTCACGAGCACTACACAGCTGGGAGACTAGTTATTTGATCCCAGTCTAACATATATATGTATTTGGGGTTCGATTATAGGAAATACTGTGTATATACACACACGCGGTATGTTTAGTGAACGACGAACGAACGAAAACTGTTCCCAATATTTTTATGATAAGAATTTTGTAGTTGGCGTTTGGTTTGTTTAGACTTGTTTAATTAGTGGAACTGGTTGTAATTGGTAAATAGGTAGCTAGGTACGTTTATTATGAAGTTAATTTATGTACTGTAGACATCAAAAGTGTGACGAGTACTGCGCTCATCAAAAGAATTGTTGGATGTTGTTATTACGACATAAATAGTTATTAATGATATTACGTTACTATTATACTGTAATATAAATGTGAGTTAATAAAATAATAGTTATTTATTTCATAGGCGTGTAAAGAAATGTTTATTAAGCTGTACAATGCATATATTTCTTTATATACAGAGGGTTCTAATTTAAAATAAAATTTATTTCGGTAATGTTTAAAATAAACGAGTAAAAAAAATATAGACCGATGGACCAGGCTGTATTAGGGTGGCCCTTATTTTGGGTAAGTTCGAATTTTGTCGGTCTCCACCCGAAATCTGGTTTAAAATCACAAAAAAGTAATAAATTAATTTTTTGAGATTTTTAAAACACTTTTGCCTTCAGCTCCCAAATCACTGCTGAGCAGTGACTTTATTCAAAATGCAATAACTTTTTAGTTTTTCAATATTTTGACACAATTTCACGCGGGCATTAAACTAGATGAGATAACGAATCGATCGATTACAATAAACAATAATTTTATATGATTGTTTATTGCTAAACGGATTGGTAAAATCTAACGAAAATAGAGTTTTTTTTAAATAAGCAAAAAGTGAATTCACAGTACTGATTCTTTTCCAACAATTTTGTTTTATAAACTATTTTTGATTATTTTAGACTGTTTTTGAATAATATTCATATTGATTATAACATTTTTATTTTATTTTATTATATTTTTAGCCACATATATTTTATCATTTGTAGTGTTTATTTGTAAATGTGTATAAGTGAAAGTGGCCTAGAGGCACGGGTTAAACTTATTTTAAAAATCTCAAAAAATTAATTTATTACTTTTTTGTGATTTTAAACCAGATTTCGGGTGGAGACCGACAAAATTCGAACTTACCCAAAATAAGGGCCACCCTAGGCTGTATATATATTTAACGGAACACAGTTTTTTAAATATTATACTCATTTATACCTCATTTTATTTAAGAATACTGTAAGCTGAAATGTATTATTGAATATTCATATATTCGAAGTGTGTCAAATGTAATTAGCAACCTAAACATTAAAATTAAGATAAATGTCTACAATAGTATATTGTACAACAGGCATAGAATGATACTCATTATGTATGAGAATGAAAGTGATCACTAAAATTTATTTTCGCGAAATAGTGAGGAAATTAGATTAGATTAAATTAGAGAACAAAAAATGTTATTTAAAATAAAATTTATAAAAATTTATTATTATATTGCATATTCGTCTCAATTTAAATCTGTATATTATCATACAATTTTATTTATTTATTTATTTATTTATTTATGTTACGCTGTACAACAGGAATTTAATCCCAATTACAGTACAGGGTCCGCACTCACCGAGCCGCAGTGTGGTAGTTCATATAATTTTTAGCTTGAGTGAGATTCGAACTCGGGATCTCCGGATTCGAATTCCATATCGCTATCCACCCCACCGTACTGACGGACTAATAGTATATTATATACCAAGTTTTATAAAGGTTCCTTTAGTTACGGGTTTCATTTTGACAGGAACTGAGCGAATAGAAACGAGTATCTAAAGAGTTTATAAAACGAGTCACATGCTATACTTTTTTTACGATCGCAAATTAAGGCAACAAAAAAATGTAAAGTTTTACTAATTATTTAAAAAGTAAGTTTTCGTTACACTGACAGATATAGGAAGCTAACTTCATCCCGTGCTAAATATCTCAAGCCGTGACTAATACGTTCGAAGCGACGGCTTGTAAACATGTAATTAAGATGTTATTTAGTGCCATGGAAACCAGCGCGATAAATGACATTTTTCAATACCTTCAATATTTGTTCTTCTTTTGATTCCATCCTGAAATATCTAAATGACTTTAAGCATTAAAATTCATACAATTAATAAATTAACATTATTATTTTCATATAATTATTTTAGAAGTTATTGCTATATTTAGAATATACTGCACTTGATGTCATCAAAAATACGAATATTCTTCCTACTGGCAAATATTCATAAATTATTTTTTTCTACTATTGCTATAAAAGTTGACAATTACGCTCTCATTTGTCATCGTAAAAATATCTTAGTCGCGCGTCTCCAATGGCAGCGTGCAAAAGATGTTAGATGCACGTTTACTTCAATAGTTACCAGGGGTACAAACAAAACAGAAACTTGTCATATTGACAGTTGACAGAACGAATTTATTTTCAGTACGCATACGTTTTTTAATAATTTAAAATGCAATCGTAGAAAAAATTATGTGTGTATCACAAGCGTAAAGTGTCTTTGTTTCTGTTACACTAATGCAGCTCTTGCCTTCGGCTCGCGCTGCAATTACCGTGCTCGAGTAACAAAGAATTACTTTACGCTCTTAATACATAAATAACTATATAAAAAATAAGTTTCAAATAATTTTTTTTTTACTAATTTTATATGACTGTAAACAAATAATAGAGGCGCTGTGGCTGAGCGTGTTAAGGCACATCTCTTAACATACTGTGACGTCACCCGAACCAAGGTTCGTCAGTTCGAATCCGCCTGTCGGCAATGTGTGATTTGTCGTAAAATATAAAATACAGTTACATGTATTTAACACACTCGGGCGCTATAAGCTAGTCACTAATACGCCTTAAATAATGTAGCATTCGACTACGAAAACCGGCAGTACGGCAGTGTAAAAACTGCGGCTCGGTGTGCCCGGTAGGCCCAGGCCCAATTTGGGCTGTAGTGCCATCAGAAGAAGAAGAACAAATATTACTCATACATTTTTTGATGACGACATAAACGCAATAAATTCGAAATAAATAGTATATTACGTTCCTAGGCCAGAACGAACTCTAATTTAATGAGTTGACAACTTTACACGAGTTTCGGCCTAAGAATGTACAGGATGTTTTGTCATATGTGCACCTCCCTTCAATGCCTATTTTGAAGCTAATTTTCAACATTTACAATTTCATATCTGCCGTTATAAAGCATGCAAAATTAACTCTGTTTATTGATTTTAATGTAGAATTTTATGCATTTTCTCTAAAATAGTAAGACAAGTAGGAAATTATAAAAATAGGATTTTACATGTTAAAGTTCTATATTCCGGTATCGCGGTCACCACCCTGTATATAATTTAACACAAAAATGTTTTATTTGATTGTAAATCTGCACAAGAACATAGGTTTCAGTTTCCGTTTTTCCTTGAGTTATTAATTATTTCCCTGCTCTACTAATCAACAAAAAAGTAATGACGGTGTGAAAATATCCTTATTAATTTATTAACGTCTTATTAAAAATTCCAGCACGACTAGAAATCGTTGCCGTTCAGAAATAAAAACTGGAATGTATTTTCCTTCTTCTCATCTCTGGCTTGTGTGAATAATTGATTTTTGTTGGAGGCGTTACATCTAGTTATTTCACTGCCTATTAAAGCATCCTCGTAAATTAGTTAGCTAGCGTCACGTATTCTCAGAGAAAAAACTGCTTCAATGCACAAAAACTGTTGATTACTTCAAGAAGAAATGCTACAAACACAAAATATGATATCTTGTTGTGATTCGTGCGAATTTCTGACGATTTTAACTTAAAATCATTGTGATCTCAATTTGGTACATGAAAAACTTAATGTTTTTGGTGGTTCGAACTGCTTGAATGACTTTTGTTTTAATTGAGAGATCTGCTTAGGCAGAGTGCGTCACCCAGTAATGGGTAAAAGGCGTGATGATATATTTATTTATTTTGGAGGAAATTAACGCGCATTCCTTTCTTTACTTTTCTTCTTCAAATTATTTATTTATGTTACGCGGTACAATAGGAACTTAATCCCAATAATTATAGTACAGACTTCGGACTCATCGAGTCGCAGTGTGGTAATTCATATTAGCCTAAGTGTGATTCGAACTCGGAATCTCTGGATTAGAATTCCGTAACGCTATCCATACCAATGTACTGCCGGACATATAAATAAATAATAAAAATATGATGCTACAAACAATTAAGTAAGTACTGTAATATATTATGGTGCCTTTTCCACATTTTTAACCATGATATTCTGCTACAGCACATGTCGGTATGTGCTCTATTTTGCTACCAGCTGTCAAATCACAGCCTCCAAACAACAATCATTGCAGTGGATAGAGAGCTACAGCTACACGGATAATTATTATATGTTTCAAAGTTAAACTGCAATTTTTATTTTTACAATTTGAAAAAAATATGTATATTAATAAATGACAGACAATATTACAGCATGCTTCATATACTATGTTCAAAGATACTCCGTTATGGCCCTCTCAGCGTGTCTATTATTAGGGATTTAAGCTTGATTTGTAGGGGTGCAAGGACAGGTATGTATTCAGTATTTCCCAATTTAATTTTATTTTTATATATATTATAATAATGAAACAGAGAATTTTATACAAATATTATTATTGATAATGAAGCAAAAAAAAAAATGTTACATGAAAGTATCATTGTATAACAATTCGTCATTTTTTAAAATTTTGCGAATTCATTATTATTTCAAGTAAATCTGAAATACGTAATCCGCACAGAGATTAGAGATTTCTGAATTTAAATATTTTGCAATCCTACCCTGAGCGCCAACAGGTAGAATATTTTACTGTGTGCGGTTCAACACAGGCTTAGTAAGTTAAAGCCATAACGGAATATCTTTGAACATACTATAATTATTGCAAAATATTAAAGGGCATATATTATTTTATGTACTGAATACAATGCAAGAAGAATTTTTCTAAAACTCGCAAAAATAATTGCACATTACTTAAAGCAAACATTTTTGTGCCACTGAGGTAGATGGCTCAGTGATATCGAGTCGGCCTGTGGATTTTGAGAACCCTGGTTTGATTCCCACAGCCGACAAACAATTTTCACCAAATTAAATCTACCCCACTGCTAACATCTTTGGGGGTCGTGATTTGACGACTGTGTAAAGAAAAGTAACAAGAATTTAAGCACAATTACCGTACTGGATCCGAACTCACTGAACTGTAGTGTAGAAGTTCTAATATTTTTTGCTTAAATGAGAATCGAACTCGGATCTTTGAATTCGAATGCCATAAAGCTAAATAAATAAAATGAAATTATAAATTGTGACTTACCTTTCTAGGATCTCGCCGGCTTCGGGGAGTGATGCATATCTTGAGCTAAATATGAAGGAAAATGAATGATGAATGATGAATGTGCGGGTGTAAAGAAACAGTAATGAAATGAAAGAATGTGAATTATTTTTATGATAAACTATGTAGTTTATTTGACTTCATATACACTCACAAATTGAGAGGCGGCTTAAGCCGTAGGATACAAACATTTACCTATTAATTATTATTATTAATATTCATTATTCGAAAACAGAACATTCGTTTATTGTTGAAACACTTTTGCTTGTCTGTCCCGAAGGAAACAGCTGTGAAAACTTGAGAAAACAAAATGTGTAACCAAGTCAGACTAAATTGTCTAAACATTAAACAAATACAGTAGGTGGGCTCAGTTTTTGTTAACATGTTGCACTTGTAAAAAATTACAACCTTCTTGTTTACTGCCGTTACAAAAACAGTAAAATTGTAAAAATATTTACAATTTGTAAATATAAATTTGCGTAAAGGTACTTTATATGCGAGGATAAATTTCACGATTCTTATTTTGCAAGATTGCCGAACAAAATCTGAGCAAAATATTCAACAATAGGAACAAATGAACTTCGGAGATTGCGTTTTTTTTTTGTTTTTGATGGTATACAGCACAATTGTACACCTCCCGTGCCAAAATGGCGACCGGAAGTAACAGATCTCTCACACATACAACAGTCAAAAATACTAAAATTAAACGAGCTATTTACATCACATAATTCAAATGATTCGAGACAATAAATTAAATATTCTTCTATTACATGTAATGAAAGTGCTTTACGTAAGGCCTTACAAACTAAAAATCACTTTATTTGAATGTCACACGAAGCGTTATCAGCCGCAACTTGTCAAATGAACGTTTCAACCTAACCTAAAAACGTAACCTAACGATTCTATACAAAATAACTCTAATCAATCAGTAATTAGCCTAAATAAACGAGCTTCGTCAGCAAGGTATTTACAAAGATGCAACCGATTTCAAAAAACGCTAGCAAATATAATACAAAATCATAAAATAATCGAGATGTGAATTAAATACTCATCAACCTACTGCAAAAAAACACAATCAAATTAGACTCACTAAAGGATGAATGGAACGCAACAAATTTCACCATTCATTACTGATGATGACATCTCGAGCGGTACATTCGTCCGTACACCTGCTTTCATGAATCTCAACATAAAATGGCGGGGCAACCAAAATGGCGGACCAACGCAGTAAAACAAAAACGTCACTTGACAAATAAACAAAACGAAATCAAATAAATAAACAGACACAAGACGGAATGTTTGTTAGTTGGGCTCGGGCACACATGCTACCCACAAGCAAGCAGTTTTAGTAGATTCTTTTTTGTTAGTGTCACTTCAAACTCACTAACACGAAGCATTATAACATTCGGTTGTTATTCATACTGAATGTAGGTGATATTGAGGAAACTAATTATAAAAACATAAAATTATTGGTTAGAGTTAAATAAAAGCAAAGCGGATGCATCCTTGTGAAACAGCTGCGTAAAAGACAAAAACAAGAGATAGTCAGTATGTATGAGAGATTCGTTGTCATAGGCGTGCACAAAGGGAGACTATGGATTCTTGTCCTCCCCTAATATTAAATTGAACATTAATATATGCTTGATATAAGCAATATTCTAAAATGAAATATGAGCAATTTAAAAATATAAATAAGTAAAACACTACAAGCTCATGATACTCTTGTGGTTTGTGAAATAAAAACTTCGTGCACGCCTATGTTAGCTATACAGCTGTTATTAAAACAAAATGTCAAATATCAACATTAAAATAAAATATCGACAGTGGAAAAAACTTTTTTTATAATAAATACACAATTTATAAAATGCGATCTTTCTTTTTGTAAAAATGTCAACTTTAAATTTCTGATTTGTTGCAATCAATTTGCGATATGAAATATAATAGGAACCACGGTACAGGTCCCCACTGGCCCGCGGGGACCCAACAAACAAATGACCATCGTGTCGTTGAGTCGCTTCTGTCGACAGAGGAATACACACTGACTGACCTATCCGTATAATAAGTATCATAGCAATAATAATAATAATAATAAATATATAGTATATGAATAGTAATAATAATCGTGTAATACGTCAGAAGGTGGCAGCACTGAATGCCACAGTGTTCACATTCACTTAGCATTGCTAGGAGTGCAGTGGCGGCGGCGGCGGCCGCGGGGCAGGGGCTGCACAGTGGCGTGCAGGAGGAGTTTCTTAGCGGGGTGATGGATATGTCGTATTATATCATCATTTCGTTACATCAGCAAGAGCGTGTTATCTCAATGCGTTCGTTTCGTTTCGTTTCATTTCGTTTAAATCTGGCGGGAAGTTAGTTAGTGTCGAATGTCGCCACCGCAGCGCCACCATCGCCACATGCACGCTATTCAACAATCACACTTAGTTCCAAATAAACTCACTAATATGCGAGGCAGGTCATACCTAGGTATTCCCCAATTTGAGTTATTTTGGATACGTAAATCTAAAATATATTTAAAATTTTAAATATATTTGTTATCTACTACTAATATATACGCACAATTGCCGGTGAAAACCAACGTTTAAAACATAACTATATGTTATTAATAATTACTTAAACACCGTATAAGTAATCGATTATTAGTAATTAGTAGGAACCAATTTTTCATTTTTGCTGGTATGAAAGTACCAGAATTAGTTTTCTAGTTAGTTAGTTAGTTTAGTAGTTAGTGGTGGCAGCGAGGAAAGTGCGTTAGTTAACATGACCAGATAGGACTGGGTGGGATTTGATTTTGTAGACAGGGACGCACTGCGCGAGTGTGCAGTCGAGCACTCACTCCCGCGCAGCATCGGTAGGATGATCCAAGCTACAGCGAGGGTTCTGGGAGACCGTCCTATGCCACTAAGATTACTATCATTCACCAGCTTCTTGATATACATATACATATATTATATGATAAATAGTACAGCATTTGCCTTATTTTTAATTTCAATCATGTGTTCAATAATAATAAAAGTTTTGTTTAATAATTTATCATCGTTTAATAATTAATCAATAAAAAAGCGCGTACGTTCGAGAGAGCAGCATGACTTACATGACAGACAGAGACAGAGAGAGAGAGAAGAGAGAGCGATAGAGGAGAGTGAGTGAGTGAGAGATAGAGAGAGTTCGCGTTCGTTTTGAAGTTGATCACACATCATCATATCATGTAGGTAGGTACATGTGTTTGTTTCTAGTGCTTGTTGCTACGTACCCTGTGCGGATACGTAATGTCAATGTCAGTAGTTGTGTACGAGTGTGTTTGAGTGATGCGATGCGATGGGTAAGGAACACGACTGTCCCTGGTTCGAACGTACGCGATAGGAACTTGTTTTACTGGGTGCCGCCGTGTTGTTTGTTACGGTGCCTTCTCTCTAGTTACTTTATTTAAACACAATTACATCTACATCTCGATTAGGAACATATTGTTGCATGCCGGGGGCTGCAACCAGCCCCACCCCCTATACATATAGGAATCATTTTGAGGAACTCTTGCGTCTACACCCTACGATACGTAGTTTATATGTTTCATTATGTACAGTTACAGTAGTTTAGTATAAGTAAGTAGTTTCATCTGTCCTCATCTTATACTACGAGTATAGATAGAGTCATCCGACCTGGCAAATTGCGAGCGAGCGAGTTCGATTCTCCAACCTTGATTTTACTAACTATATGTTGCGTTGCGATAGGATTCACCTGAGCCTACTTGTCGACTATACAACATACACTGGACACTACAATGACACATGTACGATATATATAATAACGTTTAAAAATATAGATCAGCTGTAAATATATAATATAGTACTTTGTTTGTTATTATTCATCAAATCATTGCTTTGTTATTTTAATAATCATAATATTACTTTACGTTGCTGTTGATGTTGTCTCGTGATGGCTGATGATGGTGTCTAGTGTCCGGCGCTGGTGAGCGGCTCGGGCGGGTTCAGGAAGCGTCGCGGCGCCGCGTCTGCCTCCTGAGCCGCGCGCGCCGCCAGCAGCGTGATCTGATTCACCACGTCCTCCATCTCGTGCGAGAGTGGAGACTCTGCGGGCGGCGGCGGCGGAAGGACCGGTTGCTGAAGTTGCTGCGTGACCTGGTGCATCGTGTCCGCGTGTTTACGGTACTCGGGCGCGGTACGGAAACGCTCGGCGCACAACTTGCACTCGAGGGCCGGTTGCACAAGGCGGAAGGCACCTCGAGGCTGCTGTTGATGCGCGAGACACTGCCGCTGGTGCGCGAGCAAGGTCGCTTCACCGGAGAACGCTGCGCGACACTTCTTGCACACGAAGCCGACCTCTACGTCCACGTCGCGCACGTGTACGTCACGCTCGCCCGCCGTGCTGTCCGGCAGCCGCAGGGTCGTCACCCCCGGCTCCGTGGCGCCTACCCCCGACATCATCTGCTCGAGCAGTGCGCCCGGCACGGCGAGGAACGTTGGCCCGCCCTGACCGCCACCTTCTAGAAGCAGTCCTCCGGTTCCCCCTGAAACAACAAGACACACAACACACGTGTTACACACTCATCTTCAAATCACATCAACAAAATACATAAATAGTCTACAAACATTATCGAGTTTTCGGAAACACTAAATGCATGGTTAATAACAATTATTTTATAATTTCAATACAACATATTTCTTCAAATGTTAGATTTAAAAATTTAGGTCGATTAACTAAATTAAATTGTTAATATTACACATGAATTTAAGATAGTCATGGATATGAATGACATTTAAGAAGTTTTAAAATTATTACGTCTGTAATTGTAACTTTTCGTATATGTATATATTTTTTATGCGCTTCTATACATAAAGTAGAATACTACTTGCTATTAGTAACGACCATTAAAATGATTTTTCATAACCGGGTATAAATAATAAATACATTTTAATTCGATGTGTCGTTGCTAAGAACAACAAAACTAAAATCAACATTTTCTCCCGTTACTAACAACGACAAGAGAAAATATGTATTTTTACCCCGTCGCTAAGTGTATTTCACTGCCATTGCTACGAAAATAAAAATCAAACAAATTCTATCGTTCATTTATTGATTTAATTTTTTTAATAATTCATATTCTTTTTAAATACTGATGTTGTATAGAAAACAAATAATATATACACCTCGTGAGAAAAGAAAAACATACACTTCTTTCCCTTGGTGTATAATATACTGTTTATATAACTGAGTTCCCAAAATCTATTTTATTTTATTTTATTGTACATTGCTATTATTGCCGTCGGTTAAAATGATTTTATCGGTTATTAAAACGGTAAAATATAAGTATTTGTTACAATTACCGTTTCATTTGTTGCAGAATCATATTTATAGGTTACATATAATTTGTAATAAATTCTGAAGTTTTTAAATGCACATGATGCAGTTATAGACAAAATTTTGTGTACACCTCGATTATAAAATGTCTCTAGTTTTCTCAGAATGTTGTCAAGTTCATTCTTTGATACGCATAGTTATACAAATAATAATTATAAAAACTAGTATTTATTATTTAATGATCAAACACAAAAAATGCTAGTAAAAATACGAAAGCTTTGGTATGACGTTGACTTGTTTATATATTTATATGATTTGTGTTGAATTCATTGTTGAAGAATGTAATCGATGATAAATTCCTACCCTAGTTAGAATATGCAAATAAGTATCTGCATAATTTAGTAAAAAATCGTTGGTTCATTAATGAATTAAATTTTAACACCTGAGTCTACAGTTAACGATTTTCTTGCACGTAGAAAAAACACCGTACATTCAGACAAACAAACGTACTATCATAAATAAATGAAATGAGCAAAGCCGGGCTCCAGGTCGTGTTAAAAATGTAATTGCAGCCTATCAGCTCGTCTCAGACACTAATTGATCGCGATATCCCGATATCCAGGATATAATGAATGCGGTGTTGATGTTAATTGATATTTGTGATCGGATATTCGTATAAACCATTCACCGTGAATACATTTGAATCGCATTACCTTTGCCGCAAGAAACAGCCGAGAGTCGAGAAACAAAATATGGCGCGGTCACGACTCGGACTAAAGTTCACGAAGGCTAAAAATCGTGTTACGACTGATCTGAGTTGTAATAAATCTTTGGGGATCAAATAATACAGCGAGAGACGATTTTTAATGCCTCGGTCATAATTTTCTTGATGGGTTTTTAAATTTTAAAAGAGATAAGTTTATTACATGGTTGGTGAGAGTTTGCGCTTAGATGTGTGCAAATTGTGAGGTTATATAAATGCGGAAAAGTCGATTTTTATTCGTGCAAATGTTTTTGGTATTTTATGAGCTGTATCTGCAATTATTTGTTGCAAATGGCAGCGATTTTACTGTTTATATTTTCAATTACAATTATTATGTTTTGAAATTTGTATACATTGTCTAGACATCTATAAACAGGTGCCTTGTCAAATATAAACCAATGATTATCTCGATTATTTATTGATTTAGCGGAGTTTTGAACCCGGAACCTTTAGAATTCCGATCGAATGCTTTTCCGACTGTGGATTTGACAACTCGGGTTCGATTCCCACAATCGACAAACAATTCTTACCACATTAAAATTACCCATGTGACTTCACATCTAGGAACATCTTTGGGGTCCGTTGGACCAGCACACCCAGTAATGGGTAAAAGGTGTAATACTTATTTAACTTCTTTATAATATATTTTTTTTCAGTTGAAAACATAAAAATATTTCTCATTACTGATCAGCAAATTTAAGTTTTGTAATTGATTTTTTTCTACATGCAGTTATTTCAAAATTACACATACAGAGTGATGAATCGAAGAACGTTTTCAATGTCATCTTTGTCTGTCCTTAATTATTTTGCATCAAAAAAGTAAAGTAGTTTATTATAGAGGGAAATGGTTTTGCATGTTTTGAACACTAATATTTATAATTTTACTCTTCCTGGAAGCGGAATAATGACAAAAATGTTTATTGGTAATATTCTTAAAATCATCATTGCCATAAAATAACAAAATAAATGTGTTATTAATTAAGAGTTTATATTATTTAATACATAAAAAGTTATTTATTATGACAGAGGTGAAAATTGCCAAAAACATTTCCGTCATTTTTCCGGTTCTAGGTAGAATCAAATTATAAATATTAGTGCTAAAAAATGCAAACTAAATTCTTTACAATAAACTATTTAAATTGTTTCATGCAAAATAATTAGGAAAGGCAATAATTAAGCATTTCAAAAATAATATTGAATACGTTACGGTGCGTCATTCGATTCACCACCCTGTATGATAAGTATTACTCGAATGTGTTATTTTTGTTCACGAAAATGACGCCGAATAAATTATAATGACATAGGATTTCTTCAATGTTTTATTTGAACTTTTGTATTTATTTCCATTTATTGGTAAAAATATATTAAATGTGAGTATTTATTGTTTTTCCACCAAAAGAACAATTTCCTAATATATTTTTTTGTTATGAGTCTATTATATAGTACAAATATTTATATTCGATAGAAATGGGAGGAAAAGAATGACATCACTATTGCCCTGTCTACATGTTGAAGTACAAATTAAGTTATACTAATATGTTATCATATCGGTAACCGCACTTCATGCGAAAAAATATATCACTTACCGAGATCTGCTTAGACAGAGTGCCACACCCAGTGATGGGTAAAAGGCGTGATGATATATTTATATATTTATATATTTTATTTTTATTTATCGGTAAATTAATATCTAAAATAAATGAGATCATGTTTGGCAAGACACCCTGTATAATATTTAAAACATTGTAGTCTTCATATATCTACACAGTTTAACTGTTTGTTATTTTAATTTTACGGAATGTTTTTCTTTTTCGAGATTTTTTGTAAACGCCGCATAGGCCTCAACGTAGGTGGCCACGACAAAGTTATGATAATGTCCTTCATTTATTTTTCATTGCTAATGGAATGTCTATCAAAGATAAGCCAGTGTGTCAATACAAATTACACCGATTTTAATTTTACATTTTCACAGCGAAACAGTTATCTTAATATTCATTCAATTCTTCCAACAATCATAAAAAACACAGCAACACATGACACATATAGAAGACGACCGAGGATCCAAGTCAACCATAAATTTCACTTGTTTTCGAAAGAACGAGTGCTTAAGTGCCAATCAATGTTTATCTGTCAGCAACAACTAAAAATCTGAGTTTAATTAGCCCGAAAGATTTGTGTGCCGAGGTGTCGATAATGTTATTAACACCAAAACAAAACATTTAGATGTAAATTCTTGATCGAAAAGTCAAAATCTCACTTGGAGGATAATAACAATAAAAAGGTACGAGAAAGATTATAAGAAAACGTACTATAATCTCACTAAAGTTATTAGTTAGCGCTTAAAATCCATAAGTTTCGTCTCCGACCAGCTCAAAATGCCTAGCACGTTCCTAAATAAATAAAAGCGACCCATTAGAATCGAATATAGTAGATAACATACTTGTCAATACATTAAATTGAACATTCTACACGGTGGACCAGACAATCACTGTCCTTTCCACACAAGGAAGAATGTCTTAAGAACGGTGAAGAAGTATTTGGGCTGGTGTTAACGGGGCAAGCCCAACGTATCGTGGTCTTGTATAAATTTGTATCACGGCTGTGTCTAAGATTGAGGCTGATTAAAACGTAGTTTGCCACGGCCCACGAGATCCAGGACTGGGTTCAAGGAGGGGGAAGAGGGTAATGAAATCAAATGATTAATCGAAGTTGAATTGCAATTAACATTTATTTAAATACGAATGCCCGTTATTGGAGATGAATTCCATTAGAGGTTAATTGAAAATTTTAGTCGGAATCATTCAACAACCGATTGATTGGGAAAATTATTAAATTGAAGAGTTGTTCTTGTAATCGGTTTCATCAGAGACAAATTGATTTTTTTTTAGAACGAAAACAATCAGAGCGTCGTCTCACTCCGCAAGAAAAGGTCATTGTGTTTGAAACAAAAATTACAGTTCCGCAAATAATACTGAACTAATTAATATTTTATTTTTTTACTCCCGTTATTAAAATGTCATTTAATGTGCTAGTTTCCATGGTGCTAAATAACATCTTAATTACATGTTGACAAGCCGTGGCTTCAAATGTTTTAGTCACGGCTTGAGATATTAAGCACGGGGTGAAGTTAGCTTCAGGCATCTGTCGTTGTAACTTAACCTTACTTTTTAAATAATTTGTTGTCTTAATTTACGATCGTAGAAAAAGTATAGTATGTGACTCATTTTATAAACTCTTGATAGATTCATTTATAAAACTTGTTACATAATATAATTATTACGGGTTAGATTTATAAATTTGTGTGACAGTTTAAGATAGAAAAATTAAATTAAATTTAATGTTCTTATATAATTGTTTAGTTTAATTTTATAATTTAATTGGAGTTCAATGGATGCGCGTGTCGCAAGAAAACTCCAACTATAACGAAAAATATTGAATTAAATCTCTTTATGTTATGTAAATCAGAGTATTTCAACCAATGTGAACTTTATTTTATCGTGGAGTCTATGATAAAAAGAAATCTATGCTGCAAATAATATTAAACATATTTGAGTCATCAGTGCAATGTATTTATGTCTCATGGCTAGTTTTACCAGAAAAATTGTTTTTAAACTTGGTTTAAATAAATAAAAGCAAATGAATGTGTAACAGCAACGCCAATTATTCTATTTAACTATCAATATTGTTTGAACAAATTGCATATTTTAATTTGTGAAAAAGTTGAAGCTTCTGTGAAGTGAAACAGCTTTATCAAAGAATGTTTTACGTTTCCGTGCATAACTTAATAACATCTGAAAATCACTTGTCCCCTTGAAAATCCGTTAAAAGCCCTTAAAATCGTGCAAACGACAATTTCCAAGTGTACCGTAAACTTAAAACCCTGCGCTAAAAAGATTCTTATTTGCAAATAACATCAATTAAAATCACAAACCCTCCCTCGGAAATCTTGACTCGCTTCACAATGAAATCTCGACGAGCGGAAAAAATAAAGGAACCACCCTCGAAAAATTACATACCAACCCGCGTCTTTTTAATTATATCGCGGTTTGATTAAAAAATCCCCAGTCACATAAAAAATAAATTGCCTATTTAATTGCGTTCGTTCGTAGAAGTATTCAGCATGTTGGAATGGTTGGAAGGATAAGAAGTTCACTGGGCGACTGGAGTCGGTAGAAACGGGGGTTTCTTAAAATTTACTTTTTCGCTTCGCGAGTTATAATAGCAAGGGGGAGCTGGAGCTGGAGTCGGAGCCGCCACCCTAACTGAGATATAGATTTTTACTTTAGACGCGCAGTTTTTCTCTGAATTATAAAATATTTCGACGCGTGGACGAATTTTGCTCGAGTTTGTTCGACGCAAGGGATTCTGAACAAAGCCGAGTTTTTTAAAGCGGAATGGTAATGGTTAGAACGTGGTTTTCATAGTTTTTTAGAAAGAATATTACTAAAGGAGATGGAATTCTTTTGGCAGTAAATTTTACTGATTTGCATTCCAAGCAAGGGTATTGTGGCGATTGAATTTTTGACTTGCCAGCAGAACTTTTGCAAATTTTATTTTATTATAATCTTTAGGTACGCTTTTTTCACATTTTTACACAAGTTCCCCTCTTTAAAATATACGAAATTCAAGATAAAACTATTTTTTGCAAACCTATATATTTTGATATAACTAAGCATTTCCACCCTGTGGTTCCTCCTTTATCAATATATTTGAGGGCCGTGTTTTGACGACTGGTAACCGATCATAATGCGCACAAATATATCACTTATCGAAATCTGCTTCGGCGGAGTTCCATGCCCAGTAATGGATAAAAGACATGATTATATATTTATATTTATTTTATTTAAATTATTTATTTATTTATGTTGCTCTGTACAACAGGAACTTAATCCCAATTACAGTACAGGGTCCGCACTCACCGAGCCGTAGTGTGGTAGTTCATATAATTTTTAACTTGAGTGCGATTCGAGATTTCCGGACGGACAAAGTCTACGAAGTTATTCTTTTTTTTATTTATAATAATATGTTATTTTACATTGTTATTAGCAACGGCCGTTAAAATGGTTTTATTGTTAACCGCATTGATAATATGCGCTAATACCGCTAAAATGTAAAATGTTTTTTGAAAATAAATAAATAAACACGTAATACTTTTTACAATGAATCGTATGGAAAATTACACCTTTTTTAATTACGTAACAAATCGTGAAAAGCAACTTTTTACATTATTTTTCCAAATTGTAACGTTAGTCAAAATTATTTTTATCCTCTTAAAGTATATCTACAAGCAAATGCAAAAAAAAACTTAAATAACACGTCGGCATCATACAAAAAATATAATGTGCATCTTGCCCATATATTTTGTTTAGCGTTCTCAGAATGTTGTCTGCTTCAGCTATCGCCTCTTTGATACATAAAAATCTAAATTATTTTAGAGGAGAATAATTGAAATCAACAAAGTTCTTAATAAACTAAATAATGTGTCAAAAAAACAAAAAATATTGCATCGATATCATAGATCAAATTATGAAAATTATATCAACTGACATTATTCAATATGCTTCTTTTTGTTAAACGAATCAATTTAGAAGAAATATTAATAATAATAATAATTTTATTTACGTAATCCACATTACAAATAATTAATAATAAATAATATCACCACAGCAAATATAAATACAATAAAATTTAATAAGTAGTATCAAATAGAATATTATTTGGCTTTAAAATAATAGAAGAAATATTGGTGCTAAATATGTGAGAGATTCTTAGAACGACAAATTATGAATGTTAACGACTTGGTCACCCAGGGGCGGATCCAGACTTCGAATTACGGGGGGGTCATGGAGTGAATTTTGTCTCTGGGGGGAGGGGGGTATTGCCAATCTTCTAAATATAAAAAACATTTGTATTTGCTCATATTATATTCCTGCTTTAAATATTTTTTACAATCACATTAACTCGTCTTTGGAATCGTATTAAATCACATTAAATCATCTTTGGAATCACATTATTTCACATTGAATAACATTAAATCATCTTTAGAATATACTTAGATAACAAATTATTTTTTTCACCTCAAAAATTTCCCCTAAGAGCGCCAATACTTTTTAAATTATATAGTTTCAATATCTAAACGTTTCTTCGATAGAATAAAAAATTTATTGAATTAAAAGTTAATTTTCTAAGTGCAAATGTCGGTAGTCACTTGACTAGGTCTTAAATAGAATACCTCTCCCATCTGCGGGTCGAAATAATATCCCCACAAAATATTGGTTTTTGGCTATTTATTAGAATAATAAATCAAACAATAGTTCTTAATTATCTTAGAATTGTAAGTTCTTAGATAATATTTTCTATTTAATTTGTTTAACAAATTGAGTTATCGTAAATAATGACATCATTATTATGTATTAGCCACCCCCCCTGGATCCGCCCCTGTGGTCACCTATATTTTATTTAAAATGTAGTACCTTTAATAATTATGCTATATTTCGTTGGTTTTTATGATTCTATGCCCGTATGAAATGGTCAAGAATGAAAAACAGCCCATATGTATAACAAAAATAAATCTTGCACATAATTAAGCAAACATTATAACCTCTGTAATAAGCAATAAATATAGCTAAGTAATAATTATCAAATCGCGCGTTTGCATTTCAAGTGACACAACAACATAAAACGGTAGATATTCATTTTATCTTTATTTGTGCGGTTGGCCGGGTGATTTAAATAAACACATTAGCACAAAAACGAATCATAAATTGAATCGTATGTCGTCTGATTTATCAGCTACAAGCAGCAGACTTCCTGGAGGCGAAGAGTGGAGTCTTTTCTCACAGCAGTGCTGCCACTACAACGCACCTCGAGCCGTTTTGTCGCTAATTAATGACTTAATGTTTCTCACAAATAACGCACTACTAACTTGTAACACTCTATTCGGACGTAGAACTGTGACTGTGAAAATCAGTGTGATACATTCTGGTTGAGAATGGTTTCATAGTTTTTATAATTTTATTGTTTCCTTGTTGAAAATGCCAATAGAAACATGAGTTTCTATTAGATGCTGTTACATAATTATTATCTAACTATACTCTGCACTACATGAGTGGGAAACTATCTTTTTCTAAAACTGTCAACAAATGTTCACTTTTTTCCTTAATATCAATACGCAACGTACTTGATTTTTTCATCAATTACATTACCATGACAACGCGTATTTTGTGCACTGTATTGCACCTTAGTAAGCAAAATAATTTTTTTCTACAACTGTCAAAAAATGTTCATTTTTTTCACTAGTGCGCAAATAGTATATTATGTTACTAGGAGTAGAAAGCAGTCTTTTTTATTGAGCTCAGATGTTTGCGGCCGAGTCGTGTAGCCGAGGCGATGCACACTGAGCGAAATAAAAAAGAGCATTCTACTCCGAGTAGCATATACTATTTTTTCTTCAAGCATTCTAACGTAAATTTAAAGAATAAAATATAAATTATTTAATTTTTTTCCCTAACTCGCTTTAATTAACAGTTATGTTAAATGTACAGTTTTCTATTTTACAATTTTGAATATTTAAACCACTACTGGCAGTATTTGTATCGATAGTTCCAATATCCTAATAGATAGAAGCTGTACAAATTTCATTGTTTATTTCCGTACCTTGATTACTTCCAAATGTAACAGGTATGTTGCAAGTCATTTCTGTCGAAGTATCAAATAACTCAATATTTTCAAAAATGCTATTAGTTTAGTGTATTTACATATGTTTACGTTATGTTTGATATTTAATTCAGCCTTAATCATTGAGTAAAGTAAGTTAGCATAACATTCTCAGAGATATTCTTCACATTTTGTTCTCTAGTCCAATTGATAAATCTCTCATAAGCGAAATCATAAACCTTACGTGATTTTTCAGGAATCAATGTTTGAATGACTGACTTTGCGATTTCTGCTATTGCTGGAGGTGTAAATTACATTTCATCCACTTCTTGAGACATTTTTTTGTGAAACAAATAACGATATTTATCACTACTGGCTGTCAGTCAGTTAACCTCACTTCACTTCAGTTGCCAACATTAGATATTGAATTTGTCGTACGGAACACTCAAAATTATGGGTTGTGACTCCTAATTATGTTCACGATATTTTTTTATATATATTTTGTCATTTTAAGTACGCTGTACGATAGTAACTTACTATCGTACATCGTACAATTCCCCTAATTATGCTACATGTATGATAATTATCGTACGATTGGTAACGTTGAGCTAGTAGCCGGGCTGCCCTAGCAAGTGCTGCTGCCTGTGGTATATTTTATAACTAACATTATTGTACTAGTACAATAATGAATTTCATTATTGTACTAATAACATAATGACTTAGTTCTACATAGTGTGTGTAGTAGCATAATATGAATATTGTTGTATGCTTGAAGAAAAATGAGTATTTTGTGGACTGTTTCGTATTCTAGTGTGCAAAATGAGTATCTCGCGCACGCTCTCAAATTATTTGTTGTCAGGTTTCATTAGTTACAACACATCAATAGTATCAACTTCATATTATTGTTGATTGTTTTCCTTCAATTTACTTACATAAATGAATAATTATTGTATTATTCTTTATTTACAGTTGTAGAAAAAATGTTGTTTGTATTTCACGGGCGAAATTCTTGTTTTTTGGCGCGTTCGAATGACTTTTTTGTGTCGACCTGCGGTCTCGACTAAAAGTGACATTCTCACGCGCAATAAAAACACTCATTTCGCGCATTTAATACAAAAATTACTATTTTGTACTCACATCATTCAAAGTAACGTTTACATTACCCATTTGGGTTCGCATCCAAGCGTTACCACAATTTTTTTGTCATAAATTTAACTTTCAATTTATCATCGTCACTATTCTTTCAGTCTAATAAACAAAAATTATGTTGCTGTAAAGAATAATTTATTTTGTGTTTAAATTAATTATTGAAAATACTGAATTTAAATATAAAGTGTACGCCTATGGATCAGTAATAAATGTATTTAACTATCAATAAAACTGGAATAATTTAACATTTTAAGTTTATTTCACTTTTGAATTGAATTTTAAACTAATTTTAATTATGCAAAAAGTTCAAGTTACATCTTAATTGTCCGAGAAAAAGCGAGGAATAAAAATATTGTTCAGGGACAAGTTTCTTTCTTGAAATGTTCTCGATGTGCAAGAAAGGAAGTGTCAATTATTCATAATACAAAGAAACCATATTTATGTTTTAAAACGGGGTCACACAACACGTGTTATTCATTTGAGCCTCCGATAATTAAATTATCCTAATTATAAGACGTAGCACTTGCTAATTAGTCTAATTACTATCGATTACCCGGCACTAAGTGAACACCAATATGGCTTGCTAACACGACATCTAGCTGTTATTACTGTTTTGTCAAAAACCTAACGCTAAATTAGAAAATATCTATTTTTGAACAGTATTTTAAAATTTTCTTCATTGCAAAAATATGGAATATTTTCATATATAATATAACAAGTAGTATGAAAATTGCTGAAAATATTTTGACATAAATTATGAGTTGTTATGGAAATGGAAAGATAACGAGTGCGAAGCACGAGTTGTGTTTCCTGTTTCCATAACAACGAATGTATATTTATGTCAAAATATTATCTGTCAATTTTCATACTACGAGTTGTATTCGGCTTGAGAATTTACCAAACAAGAGTTAATTAACAAGAATAGT
Source organism: Pterostichus niger (assembly GCA_947425015.1). Lineage (NCBI taxonomy): Eukaryota > Metazoa > Arthropoda > Insecta > Coleoptera > Carabidae > Pterostichus > Pterostichus niger. The sequence continues at coordinate 6,849,791 of OX380336.1, read as the reverse complement.
TAGGTATTTATTTGCACATTATTAATTAGGTATTACATTGATGAAAATTTTGAATATTAAATGTACACTGAACAAATGTAGAATTGACGTTTATTAAAATATTGAAAATATCATTTATTTTATTCGTAACCAAGGATTGTATTAACAGTGGTATTTCCGATATCAATTTCACTAGTGATGAATTTCCGACGAAATGTACATTTCATTGGTTCATTTTCAAACAAATTCGTGATCCTATTGGTGAATTCTCTACTAAAGTTTTAAAATTGGTCTAGAGAAAAATGCTTCAAATAAAAATTACGCAGAACTAAATTTTCTATCATTTTTATTTAAAGTTTTTTTTTACAAAATAAAAATATTTGACACCGAAAAATACAGATGCTTGAAGCTAACTTCATCCCGTGCTTAATAGCACGGTCAGGAAAGCGTTCAATTACAACTTACGAATCCTGTGCGACACTTTACTGACGTGTTACGTATAACATTTTACCTGAAACTTATAAACAAATAATACAAATTTTAAATTAATCTAAATTAAAAGAAATATTTGACTTACATATTCAGTCAGTATTTTATGTTGCTAAGTAACTAGACACTCACATTTCTTTCATTAATTGCCTAGACAGTCAAACCAAAGCTTTCCTGAGTCTTAAAGGTCAGGCAAATGTTTATTTTCCTGTCAGTTTCAGGCAGGGTTCGTAAATATCATGATATTTATAATAAATATCAAAATATCTGATATATAGGATATATATCAGATAAATATCACTTTTTGGATATTTATTTTTTAATTTTAGTTTTTGTACACATTTAGAAAAACTGAAAAATTCGAAAAATTTCACTTTTCCGGAGGCTATATCTCAAAAACTAAACAAGATATGGAAATGCGCTCAACGGCGTTGAATTCCCCGTGTCCGAATTGACTTATAAGCAAATTTTCATACAATTTTATGCAATTTAATATTTTTAATTATTTCCTAAGGGGTACCCCTTTGGTTTTTTCAGATTTTAATTCAATTTTCCGAAAAATCCTTAATCGTAGGATTATTAAAACGAAAATTTACATACATATGTATTTTGACCCACTGAATCCAATGGAAAAATGTTCAAATGCATATGACTTCTGGTTTTCGAGAAAATGTTAAAAAACCGCTTTTGCGATTTTTTTGGCGGAAAATTGAAAAAAAATAAAAATCGCTGAAACTATGTTTATAAGTTAACTGAAGCACGAGAAAATTAATGCCGTTGAGCGCGTTTTCATATCACATTTAGTTTTCGAGATATAGCCTCGGAAAAGTAGAAAAACTGAAAAATACGAAAAATTTCACTTCTCCGGAGGCTATATCACAAAAACTATTTGATATTTTTATATAATGGATATATATCATTGCAAAAATATGACGATATATATCAAAATAAATATCATGATATATATCGATCGATATATATATCTTCGAACCCTGGTTTCAGGTAAAAGAAAATTATATCAATTTTTTTTTAATTCCTATTTCTCCAACAAACCCGTGCTGAACTTAAAACTGCGGAAATAAAATTAGGCAAACGAGCACTAAATTAAAATCTCTGTTAAAAACCTTAAAACAAAATTCAAATTAGGTATTTTTTTCTGTAGTATTACAAGGAAATACATTAGAAATCTTTACATGTTTTTACGTATCAGATGACTTTAAATTAATTGGTATTTTTTCCAATCGAATTAATTTGTAAACTAGTTTTTTCACTTTATTTCACACAGGTGTGAGATGTGAGTTAACGATTTGTCTCCGTTTCTACAAAAGTGGAATAGTGTTATTTCATGTTGTTAATGATCTTGCACTGTCGAAAGTGTCGTCAAATAATCGTTCCTCTTCGACAAAAGTATAGGTTAGGTTGCGATACGTGAAATAAACTATCATCTTAATTAAGATAACTAAATATCGGAAACTAATTTGTACCAACAACTTAAAATGTTGACTGGAAATTTATACTCCGAGTGAAAAGAATAATTTTACTGTTCTTTCAAAAGGAAGTTTTTTGACATTGGTTTACAAGATTTATTAGAATGTTTTCTAAAAATTAGGAAGACTTATTACGAATTATTCAGCTAACATTTATTTAATATAGTGTTAAATAAATTTTACTAATTTCAAAACCGGAAAAAAAACTAGAAATGTCAGAATTTTATAATTGATCTGAATTATTTTATGCTAGATATCAGATCTTTTACAGGCAGATTAATAAAGCGAGTTAGTGCTAATACTATTTTTAATATTATCTATTGTTTATTATTTAATTTAGAACATAATTATAGATATAAAATAAATATTTTATTTATTTATTTTATATCTATAACTACGTTCCAAATTAAAACAGATTGACTAAATGAATTAAATTTTATGCTAATTAACACTCTTTTAAATCCTAATTAAATTAAACTTGTTTCGTGAATTGAAAATCGAGTTACAAGCGAAATAAAAAATGATATTAGTAATAATTCGTTAAATAATATACAGGGTGTTTCAGGACTAGTGTAACAAACTTTAACAGCTTATTCCTGAGGTCATTTTGAGCAAAAAATGTCATATGAACATAGGTCCTATTTCTTCTAGTTACCAAAATACAAGAGGTTGAAATTCTATAAATAACACGAAATGTTCAAATTTTTGTAATCAAGATACCTTTGGAAAACAAAAATGCGCGCAAATAGGGGATGGGAAAGTTGGCTTCTATTTGGATATCTGTCTTGGTATTCTCTTGACGCATAACGGGCATTACTATTACATAATCCATAAATAAAAATCATATCTGCATATTCAGCAGTACTATAACCATCCATTATGAAACAAAAATACAATCAAAACTACAACAATTTTTAATTAAGACAAATAAGGTATGACTTTTCATTAAAATTCTTGTTTTCCGAAAGTATCTTGATTACAAAAATTTGAAAATGTCGTGTTATTTATAGAACTTCAACCTTTTGTATTTTGGTAATTAGAAGGAATAGGACCTATGTTTATATGACATTTTTTGCTCAAAATAACCTCAGGAATAAGCTGTTAAAGTTTGTTACACTAGTCCTGAAACACCCTGTATAAATATTGGATTTGATATCTAGTAGATGCATCTAGTATAGCACTTACTTTGTAAACGAATTATTGGTGACATCCAATTACCAATAGCGCAATGTAAAAAAAGGATTTCTATTTTTTTGTAGGTTATTTAAAAGAAAATCAAAATTACATTGTCAACTTGTATTTTTAAAGTAATCCCAAAAGTATAATTCAAATTATGGGTTAGGTGGCTCAGTGGTATTGAGTCAATATGTGAATTTGGGAACCCGGATTCATCCCCACAGCTGACAAACAATTTTCACCTCATTAAAACTACCCCTGTAGCTCTTCTTCAACTAACTTTTTTGGAAGCCGTAATTTGACAGGTGGTAACAGCATTTCACGCGAAGAAATATATCACTTAACAAGATCTGTCACGACAGAATGCCACATTCAGTAATGAGTAAAAGGTGTAAAGATACATTTTTTTTGTTAATTTGATGTTGGTATCTATGATGTCACTGTAAACCTCCAACAATAGAATAATAAGTAATCACCAAAATAATATTCATCATGCATTTTATCTCGAAGCTAATGCAATTAAATGCAACAAATTGTAGCACCCAGGAATGAAAGTGAAGGGTGAGTAAGAATCTCAGCCATCGTTTCCACGCACCTTATTCGTGTCAAACGTCAAGTTAACAGATACAGGGTGCACCCTAACTAACCACACAATCTTCAACCTCATTAAATTTCGTTTCGCTTGCATTTAAACTATCTCCATTTGTATTGTCCATATACAGGGTGCTTCGTAAACCACACACTTCACTATAAGCTCGTTAAAATCCCCGGACGAGACGCGAAACAAAATTGCATCGCCTGTGCAAGAAAGAAGTGAGTCTGCGTCTCTGACGGTATTATTTATGTGGTCGTAAACACGGCTGTAAATATTGAACGATGGAATGGTATGCACTGCAGAGGGAGTAGAGTAGTGTAGTGTAGTGTACACTCGCTGTTACGGATGAGAAGAAGAGCAGAAGTAATGCAACCGAAACACTGGAATAATTTAATTGCTTTTCTTTTACTTCAGAGACTTCTTTTGCTTTATTTGTTTTTATAGTTTTCCGCTGTACTACAATTATTGTAGTTGTAGGTTTGAGGTTTCTATTGAACATTTTACATTCTATATTTTGGGGTAAGTGGCTCAGAGGTATCTTGAGAACCCTGGTTCGATTCCCACAGACGACAAACAATTTTCACTAATTTAAATCTATCCTTGTGGCATTCCCACCACTAACATCTTTAGGAGCCGTGATTTGACGACTGGTAACCGCACTTCACGCGAAGAAATATATCACTTACCGAGATCTGCTTACGGCAGAGTGCCACACACAGTAATGGGTAAAAGGCGTGATGATATATTTATATTTATTTACCATTGTATATTTTCTGTTATCAGATGTTTCTAAATTATTTTAGCGACATATGCTTCAAAATAAAACTGATTTGAAGAATTTCTCTCCAATTGTATATTATAGGAAATTGTAGCCCTATAGATAAAATTATCTTAAGTAAAAAGTCATGCGTTCGAATCTCGCTAACTTGAACTTATATTAAAAAAATACGAATGTACGTCATTAATAATTATGACGTCATTTACACAGTATGTATATATGTAGTGCAAGAAGCGATTTAAATTTGCAAATAATTTTCACAACAAAATATTCAAATTATTAAATATAAAATATCCATTACTAATTTTTTTTTAGCAAACCATAGAAACCCTAGAAAACAGTGCTTCAAGTAACTTTTTACTGTACCAGTGGTGAATTAAATTTAAAATAAAGCAGAACTAAAATGATGTATGAAGAACTAAAATACCTCCAAATTTAAGTACTAATTTATTCTGTTCTATGATTAGTTCCAATAACAATAATTTAATTAATTAATTTCATCGTCAATATCCGAGATCTGCTACGGGAGAATGCCACACCCACTAAATGGATAAAATGCGTGATGATGATAGATATCAATAATTTCAACCCGAAATAAAAATTGAATTAATGAACTCCAAACTTATAAATCTGTCCCAGAATTAAAATTCAAACTTAATATATGCGTAAGAATGTAAAAGTATCACCCTCAAATAATAATCCAAAGAAAAAAATATATATCTGCCCCATTCGACGAGCCGCCCATGGCGTAGGTGTGCGCAAAGCGGTTCGGTAAACCACAACGCGCCGGGACGTAATGGCCGAACAGGTTCATAGCCGGCTGGATCAGTTAATGGCCGAATGAATTATCTCAGTAGAAAGATATGTGCTCTTGCTCGCTGCCCGTTGTCCGCTGTCCACGACACGAAATCTGACGAATACCCACGACCGACAGCGACCACATCGACACTTATTTAATTGTCTCACGTCATTGTTTATTGTTCTCATTTGTTGCTAGGTTAACACAACTATTTCTGTCTAATTAATACTGTGGTTCCAATACTAACAGTTTCAAATCAAAAAGGATGTTTTGAATTTCTCTTCAAGGAATTCTTTGGCGGTTTCTTATAATTTTGGATTAATTAAATTGGAATGTTATTATTTTTATTGTTTTAATATACTATCACATAAAATTTATTTATTGCTTGCAATTATATATTATTAGAACATCACATCATTTATTTTATGGCCACACTATTTAGGTGATAACTTTACTAAGCTTAAAGATAAAGATCACACCATTTTCTTCATTTACTTCTATTAAATTTGACGGCTGGTAACCGCACTTCTTCATCGACATCTGCTACGACAGAGTACCACACCCAGTAATGGGTGAAAAGGCGTGATGATATATTTATTTTTTTTTAGCAATTTGGGATTGAATTCAAGGTTTTTAGGATAAATATTATTTTGATTTCCTTTACCGTATCTTAAACTAGTTATTTTATTAAAATATTGATTAACTACCGGTTGAATTATTGATTCATTGCATGGAAGAAGAGATTAAAAATATTAATTACACATAATAACAAATTAATATTTGTCACGGTTGAATAAAGCTAATCAACAAGTCAGTGATCAAATTACAAAAACACAAAAACACTGGTAACAAAAAGCGACTTCCAGTAGCACTGAAAAAGTGAAAAATAAATCGTTTTAATTCCTGCTGAAAGGAAATGAAACATTAAGTAAACTTTTCAAGATAAATCTGCATAATTAACCATTTTAAAACAGCAGATTTCACGGTTGGAGTGGCTTTACAGTCTCAGCGACAAATTACCCTTAATTAACTCCGTTTACATTAATTACACCGTCGGGATTACGAACAGGGGAGAGCGACTTGATAAACTGGGTGAAGCGAAACCGACGCTAACTGAAACCATGAAGCCAACCGCTCCAACACCCTGTAAATGACTGTTAATTACCCTTTGAAGGGTTGGTAATTGAAAAATTAACACTGAAATCCACCCGGGGTATTTAGCCACTTGTTGCGCGCGGAAGGGTTAATTTTAAAGGGTTGATGATGAAGCAGGAGAGTCGATCTTTGTCTAACCTGTTGACTTCCTGCAGGACCCGGGAGCAGGATGATAAAGAGGCTCTGAATGTCGGGGTCTTTAATTAACAAGTATAATCATTGTTTGAGAATTAACACCCGGGTTACCAGATGCCCGAGGTTGCTTTAAAGAGGATGGAATGAAGATAAATGTTTGAAGAGAGTTTAAACAGAGATTTTGAGGATTATATTTGTTTGAGAAGAGACTTAGGATTTATATTCTTTCTTTTGCTGAGTTCTACATGAACATTTGAACTTTAAAAACAATCAAAACTACTTATAAATAATTTGTAGCTCTGTGATTAGAGCTCCTCACCAATTAAGACAAATGCAAATTACTCATAAATAAAAAATTTAATCTTAAACCCTAAATTTAATAGTACGGTTATAAGTCCGTCAGTACGAATCCCGAGTTCGAATCTCACTCAAACTAAAAATTATGTGATCTACTACACTGCGGCTTGGAGAGTGCGGACTCTGTACTGTAATTGGGATTAAGTTCCTGTTGTACAGCATAACATAAATAAATTAATAAACTATTGTTTTATAATACTTTTATGGCCAGTTATACCACCAAAAGTAACAATTTTAAGCTTGTTCAATTACAACAAAGACAAAATTAATTGTCATTCATGCACTTGGTGAGACTAGGTATAATAAAAAATATTAAATAAAACTCTAGGCAAAGTCTCACAAAATTCAACCTCCGAGTCACCTTATGAGGGCATCGTCGGAGGCCGGCCAGCACAGTTAGTAACCATGGACGCGTTTCGCTCTTGTTAGAGCTCATCAGCATGGTATAACTCACTTCTTCACCTAGAACAAAGTTCATGTGAAGAAGCTGGTGACGAAGAACTGTGCCAGCAGAGAATAAGATCTCTAACAAACGGTAAGATGACATGAGAAGTTCTGTCGAACCATTAATGCCATCTACCGAAAAAATTGAAAAGCTACGCAAATAGCAATTTAAATAACAACAAAGACAAAATTACTTGTCATTCATGCACTTGGTGAGACTAGGTATAATAAAAAATATTAAATAAAACTCTAGGCAAAGCCGGCCTCCGACGATGCCCTCATAAGGTGACTCGGAGGCTGAATTTTGTGAGACTTTGCCTAGAGTTTTATTTAATATTTTTCTTGTTCAATTAAATAAAATTAAATAAATAAAGATATATGCAACGATAACCTAATTTAAAAAAAAAAAACAAGATGTTTCCTTGGTTACTAAAGACGATTTCTAAGCTAAATATGAGTACTGAATTCAGCTCAGTATCTTTTATAACATTCAGTTTGAAGTTTGAATACCCTATATATGGGGTAGGTGGCTCAGTGGTATGCCTGTGGATTTGAGAATCCGGGTTCAATTCCCACAGCTAACAAACAATTTTCACCCCCTCTGTGACTCTACCTCCACTAAAATCTTTTGGAGCTTTGATTTCTCGACTGGTAACCGCACATTACGCTAGGTTCTCGATTTGCTACAGCAGAGTTCCACACCCAGTAATGGGTAAAAGGCGTGATGATGATATATTTTATTTAAAATTCGAATAGAATAGAATTTTTAAACTAAGTCTGATTTCATTTGAATGGTTGAACCAAATTTAATTTATTCTCATCAACCTACTCATTTTCCAAATAAGTATCAAGAAAACAAAAGCGATTAAATTATTGTTTACATGATTGAGCATCAATTAAATCACCACAATCCTTTGCTCAACATACAATTATCCATATATCCACAACACTAATCATCCCTTAATGGTTCGCTCAAGACGCTAGAGCCATCAATTAAAAATGAAACGCACAATTTGCCGTAGTTTAGAGCCGCGCGAGGTCTATCTATTGTGACCGCCTCCATGCGACAATTACGCGCATAATTATTTTAACTGGTGTATCCCTATTAGGGTTATACTAATTGCGGTTCATTAAGAGCACAGTTCACACTGTAATTAGCCGCGTGACGTCATGTCCGCCTTTTCTGCGCCATCTTCCGGTTTCGAGGAACACTTTGTTGTCGACGGTGACAATTTTGTAATTAATGGAGATTTTATTTTACGCCGCTGACGATCTAATTGCCAACTGTGTTGGCGCTAATTACCTACTTGTTAATTTCAACGCAGTCGACTGTGCTGCGATCGTGTGATGTTTGTTTTGTTTTGTTTAGCAGTGTTTTGTTTTACTGGATTCTGTATTTAATTATGATTTGTGGCAATTTGTCAGGCTAGAATAACTATAATATATGAAAAACTAAATATGTTTGAACACTTTACTTCATTATTGTATTAAGAAGTTGTGGATACATCCTTCCTCTGAAACCAGATATATCTTAAACAGACAGTTTAACAGCTAATATCACTATTTTAGATTCAATATTAGCTTCTATAATTAAATAAAACTATAATAAATGATTTTAAAAAATAAATATATCATCACGCCTTTTAACCATTACTAGATGTGGCACTCTTCCTAAGCAGATCTTGGTAAGTGATATATTTCTTCGAGTGAAGTGCGGTTACCAGCCGTTAAATCACGACCTGCAAAGTATTAGTGAAGGGGGAGTCACAGGGGTAGATTTAAATTGGTGAAAATTGTTTGTCGGCTGTGGGGATAGAACCGGGGTTCTCAAGATTTGCAATTAATTTATCAATCAGTAAAAGATAATGATAAAGTTACAGAATAAAGGGGTGAGGCAAGGGAGTAAGGGGGAGAGGCGTATTATTTTTACGGCAAGGACACAACAGGTGCAGCTAGAATTGTCACTTTTGTTTAAAATGTTAGAAATTAGTAAGCGTTTAAATGAAAATATTTAAATACATTTTAAAATTGTTTAAAAAATACTAGTTACTAAATTACTGTATATTTCAAAGCTCTAATTTGTAATGCAAGTAACATTATAAAACAAATACAATAAATAATGCAGTACCAACATTAGAAAAATAAAAATCAGCGCATGTATAGAGAAAGAGTGTCCAGTCAACAGCGAAGCATGTCAATCCATCCATCGTATCTACCGGGTGCTTGATACAACACACAAAGTCATAAATATTTAATTTGCCAACAGACTGCGCTGGTACAATTCAGGCGGCTTGATTTTTTAAATATGAATTCGTAATGGCCGCCAAAACATCTGACTGTCTTCCCACAGGGGTGCACAAATTGTTCGTGAAAAGGTAATTTCGAATTTGACATTCGATCCGGGAATGTTTCGTCTGTCTGTCACGGATTAAATAATTAAGCGAGTCTTGGTTGTAATTAATGAATTAAATGAAAGTACACTGGTAATTACTTTGAAATATTTATGGTAAATTGCATGTCGGGTTTAACTTGTCAACGTGAGCAATGTTTTTGTAATGGCTAGTAATTACCGTGTCAGTTGTTTGTGTATGTTGCGGTGTCTTTAATTTTAATACCATTTTTTTTCTTTTTGTCTCTGACTCGCTGGAAATAGTTCTGACTGGGATCCTTTCATTATTATTTGAATACGAATCGATGTGCACTGCTTTCATAATTACGGAGTTAAAACTGTAATAATATTTTGTCTCTTATGATAGCTAAATTTATATCTTTAATCATTTATTATTCACATTATTATCTATTAATTTTTAACGAACAATTTTATCTTCTAATTACAGTATTTTAACAAACATCCAGTTTACACGAGTGTAAAAACAGCAACAATGCGAGCAAATAGGTGACTGTTTCACAGTTTTAATACCACGTGTTGTTGTCACACCATTAACAACGAGCAACTGATGCGGCATATGAACCAAGCTTGACAAAATTAAATTAGATTGTTTTATATAAAATTTATAGTGATTTAAATTCTCCATTTTCTTCACGACCCTGTCAGAAAATTTTCACGCAACTGTCAAATAAAGTTGACAATTCAGTCGTCGAAATTCAACTTTTTTTAAATAGTTCAACAAAATTTCATTACTAAGCTGTCAGCTACTTTGGCGGACTGTTTTTAACCAATCAAAAACACGATTACAAACTGCCGCCGATAAAGAAACAAATTGAATTTTTTTTCTGAAAACGCGTCCTTTGTTACACATTAAAACTTATATTAACCATCATTTCTAAATTAAATTTTTAATTAATTTTAAAGTTTTTTAATAAACTTTTTCATCGAAGCACACAAACAATAATTTTGCGGCCTAAATATACAAATAATTCACTCAAATGAGAAGAAAGGAATACAATTCAGCCCTAGGGAAGGAAAGTAAACGCCCAAATTACAAAAGAATTTTAGTTATCCTAAATTTTATATTATTCAAATACATTACATTTTCTAAAAAGTTTAAATAAAGTCTAAAGTAATCTTGTTTTTGGAAAATGATTTGGATTAACTTTTAAAAAATCGGACTAGAATAAGATTAACTAATCTGTGACTCCGGATTAGCTAAAACTTTTTTGAGAATCAGGTTATTAAGATTTTTATTAATTTGCCATGGAATTTGAAACAAAACGCGAACAAATGTAAACCGTTTTTACTGTCCAATGAATATTTCATATTTCAAACGTGAATAATTTAACAATTGTCCTTTTATTTTTTCTACAACATGTAATAATTTTTATTTCTCACATCTTAACAATAATAGATTGTATTTTAGGGATTTCAATGATATAATTGTCTTTCCATTTATCATGATGTATAACTAAAATGTTAAATCAAATTTGAAAGGAAATAAATGAACTTCTGTTAATTTAAAACCAATTTTCACTTCACTTGGCAATTTAATTTGAATATTTCCTATTGTCATTCCAGATTCACCCTTCAAATAAAATCAAGCCCAAATAAACAATTAATTAAATCAAATTGTCAACCCTTCAATGAAACCAACATCCCCTAGACCAAAACAACAAAATGTCCCCAAAAACAAACACGAAATAATGAAATTCAGCGTGTGGCTCCATACAGTGGTGACTGTCGAAACTAATAGTCACCCCTGTTAGGGAATAGTAGCATGCACCCTCGAGGAGGCTATTTTAACGCAAACAGACGCATTCTATGCAACTGTGACACACAAACAATTGCCTATCGGTCGTTATAAACGATGATACGTCACAAAAACTGTCATTGCTTTACAAATTGATTTCGGAGAACGTTTTCTGAAATTTCATTAAATTAATGAGCGTTTTACTTTTTATGAATGCGAGATTTGATTAATATTGATGATGAAGTTTACTAAAGAAACGTTTAAGTGTTAATTGATTTTGCGTGAGAAAAGAAACTTAATGATTTTTATAGAAGTTTATTTTAGTGTGATTGCTTGGCTCTACACTCCAGTGATGATTCATTTATAAGACTGGTAACGATACTATTATTTCTATTAAGAGTGGGCGTTCGTTCTGCAGCTAGAAACGAATAGAATTCACGCTGAATACAATAACTAACCACTTTGTTTTTGGAATATTTCAATCAAATGAAAATATACTGCATAGAAAATATAGCATATATTGCACAATAATTATTTTTCTACTTTTGTTAGGAAATAGACGTTTTATTTCACTTATTTGAGTTAAGTAATGAACTGCATTATTTAACTAGTGAAATAATGAGGTAACATAGCAACAGATATCTTGGTAGACGAATTTGTTATTCTTTTATTTTTTGAATTTATAACTGTCATTATATGTCAAAATTTCATAATTTAAAAAACGCTCTTTCGTATTTATTAGAACGGAAGTAGATAAAATATTGTATGAAACTAGTAAGGAAATGAAGGTTATTACCTTACTTATGTGTTTACATAATAATAACCTTCATTTAATTACTAGTTTCATAAATAGCTATTGTGTATTAAGAGCGTAAAGTGATTCTTTATTACTCGTGCACTAGTGTAGTAATGAACTACATTACCGAAATCATATAACTGAATATCAATTATGTAATACGTTCTTATGCAAAGAGATGAAACGATTCTATCGACCACTGCTTTTGGAAACGTCCACGAAAACTACAAAAATATTAAATATTTGTTGGAAATAAATTCTAAATAAGATTACCCTTTCCTTGATTACAGAATTATATTAATTAAAGTTCGTAATAAATTTTGTAGTGTTTTTAATGTACATAATGCATTTGCATAATAGAATACTATACATCATGGACAGGAGTGTGCTTCTATCGTGAGGAGTATATACTATTTTTCCCACGATCTCAATACTTAAAATAAATATTTATTCGTCCGAATAATATCAATAATAAATAAATGAATGATTTAAATAAGTTTAATTTTTTTCTCCTTAACAAAAGGCGTAAAATACACTTTATATCCTGTTATTTGCAACGTGTTCTAAGCAACGGCACAGTAGGTTAAAATGTATTATTTCTCTCATAACTTGTTCACCTGCTTATGGCAAAGATAATGAACAAAATTCAGCACCCTTTTCTAATTAAAGAAACTTCTCTAAAAATAATAATATGCATGCATCGAGAAATTAATAAGAAAAAGATGCAGCTTATCGTGAGTATATTTCGTTCGTCAATTATGTTTGACGTATTCAAAATGTCGTCTGCAGCAATTTTGCGGCTCGGTAACAGTTTGTTATATTTTTCTTTCAAATTGAAAGTAGAAAAATTTTGTAAAAGAAATACACTAAATTGAAAACCACAGGATGAATTTAAGCATCCCTTAATCCAGGTGGTTTCTCAATTGCAGTCACCCTTGATCATTCATCCCTTCCAATCGATATCAGCGCGCTCGCGGGTATTTTTTAAGTGCGTTCGCGGGGTGACTGCACTGTACTATCTAATGGGACGTTAGGGGATGACTCATTTTTTCATCCCTTATTTTAGTAGGGGTGTCGGAATTTCAGACGCACGCATGTGTGACAAAACACCATCTCAAACAAAGGGAAAAAAATCCGCTGATTTTTTTGCAAATAAGGGTGGAGCAGGATGGCACCCTTCCTGCACGAGGTTCTTTTGTTATTCAGATGCTCGGATGTTTATTTGAATCTCAGATTATGAAGCTAAGAAAATTACCCTAATTGCCAATATAATATTCATTAAGATTAAGGGAATCAGATTTTTCTACGATTGTTATGAAAACTAGACAATTACACTCTCATTTGTTATCGTAAAACTGACGTTTTCTGTGCAGGAAAAAATAAAACTATAAAGTATAGGTTATGTGAAATAGGAAAACAATTACGTCATGCAATGAACAAAATAGATATGTGTTGTGTTCTTAAGATTATTTCAAATGTGAGTAACGAAAACAAATAAATTATCGCATGTCATCTAAGAAATTCAATGACACATTGTCATACCAACTGACATGGCCTATTATAAAATAAAATTTAATTTCTTGAACTAACTGTTTTTAAATTCATCTTAATTATAATTACTTTATTAATTACCATCTTGAACTAATTGACTAAATACTAATGTTTAATTCAAATCTTATTTTTAATGAATGTTTAGAGTTCTGTTATTAGTTAATAAAATATAAAGTTAATTGTTTAATTTAATTATGTTTTGTGTTAATAAAACAAACAATTTAATATAAAATATTCAAGTCTGGTATTTATAAAAATGGCAGTGAACTTTTTACAAGTTCAAAATTTATTATAAGTAAAGTTAAAGAACAGAAAACAAAAGAATAATGTGAAATATTGTGAATTAAGTGCATTTGTAGTAAAATTTTTGTACATATATAAATTCCGACCCGTTTGTTTCTTAACTTATGCTTATTTTTAAGTAAATGTTTTACTTAAAAGTTTACTGACCTTAGCAAGTGAGGCCAGTATCGATCCAAAGTCGCAATGGGTAGAATCGAACACTGAAATATTTAAAACAACCAATCAAAAACAATATAGCGACGGCACAAGATTCTTCAACAATTTTATATCGTCTTAAACTTTAACTTTATATGTTGTAGGGTCGGACTTTATATATTTACAAACTTTAAAATAATTTAGAGAAAAATTGTGTTTATTATTGTTAAATCGTTAGTATATTATCATAAAAAAAAACAAATGAAAACAACAAATCTTAATGACTATAAAAAACAAAACATAGAAACAAGCAAACATCAAACAAACAGTCATAGCATGTCATGAAAACTAGTCAGTATTCTTTTAAGAGTTTTTGGGGTAAAATTACAGTCGACCAGCTAACGTATCACTCAAATCAAGCAGAACAATCTATAGAATATTTAGTTGGGCGGCTGTACCATCCAGTACAGGGTGTTTTATATTTAAATGTTGCATGATTAACCAATATTAAACGTAACACTGATCTCTTATAGTGGTTTTGGTTATAATTTATTTTTTACTTGGCCTGTTGTCTTGTCGCATAAAAAAAATTAACGACAAATCAAATGATATTATAATCGCAGACAGTCAAGATTCTAGAAGAAAGGGGAGGGGGTACTCGCATCGGAAAAGGAAGTAATCGAAAATCAATTCACGATTAGTCTAAGAAAACAAACAAGTACTTACTTCTTTAGACTTTCATGTGTTTTAGGAAGAAATTGAGTTTTGTTGATTTAAATCTAGATGGCTAGGATTCCATTCGTTTTTATTCAACTTTTTTTAGTTTTTTTCAGTGTTAAAAGTTTTAAAGTTCGTGCCATTAGTGAGTTTAACGCTAGTTAAATTGGATAGTTAAATTATGACTCTTACGGAAGAAATTTATTCTTTTTCTTTACAGACATCTGATATTGATGACTGCAAGGTAATTATAAATGTAGATTTCTTTGAATCGGGTAAAAGTGTAGAACTACGAACAAACAGAAGAATGTAAAACTAAAGTGCATGTCAAAAGTTACTGAACTACTAAAGGAAAATTAATTGCTTTGTATTTAAAGAACAATTACATTTGTTCTGCTAACTTTAAAATTAATTTTCAAACATGGAACAAAGAAAAACAAATTTTAAAACAATTAACCTAATTTCAACTGGTTTATTTCCTTTATTTAACGATTTATAAGTTGCCAGATTCGGAATAAACAATGAAGTTATCATTACTCTTGAGTTTCAACGATATTTTACACTGTAATTCTTTACTTTTTTAATTCTAATTTCTTTAGTAATTCAAACTTGAAAAGAAATACATTTTCGCACCTATTTCCTAGTTTGGGTACTTTTATCTATCATTTTGTAAATTATGCGTTTGGAATTATACAGGGAGTTTCACAACTTATGGCACTTATTTTAATTCCGTATAGTACTCAGTGGAATCGAGTCGGACTATGGATTTGAGAACTTTGGTTCGAATCCCTCAGTTGACAAACAATTTTGTAGCTTTCCCTCCACTACTATATTTGGGATCTGTGGCTTGATGGTTGGTAACACGCATAAATATATCACACACCAAGATCTGCTTCGGCAGAGTGCCACGCCCAATAATGGGCAAAGGGCTTGATAATATATTTATTTATTTTATTTATTTATAGTTTTTTTTTTAATTCGCAACATTAATTGTAATTAAGAGCGATTGGTTTGACAGTTATTTCTAATTAATAATTAAATTATAATTATAGTACTACTAACAACCATTTATCTGATGTATAATGATAGAATGGACTATTGTAATGTTTATAATTATAATTTAATTATGAATATATTATAAATAATTCTCACACCAGTGATACTAAAAATATTTACTTCATGTAAAGTGCAATTAATTTTGCGAATTTTGCAAGAAATCTTTTTGTTTCATAATCAATACATGGGGTTAAAATATGTGCCATATATAGTGAAACACTCTGTATATGTACTGTTATTTTATAAATATACAGGTGTATCTGTACTTTGGGAAAAAATGCAACAAATTCTGAATATTTCTTATGTAAAATAATAGCTGAAAAAAGGTTTATATCCGAGTTGTATTCGTTTTGTTATAATTATTTATCAATCTCCAACTCCACACTGAAGTCCGATCCCAAAAAAACATAAATCACAAAATTATTTTAATACTTCAAAATTACATTAACAAAAACCCGTCCCGAAAAAAAATCATCGCGATTTCGCTTCACAAAAACACTTCTTTCATTCATGCCATCTCCATTGTGATCGTCATTTTTCTCCAAGGCACTCTGCGATACCTGGCCGTCGGTTCGGGTGTTACAAATTAGCCGAGATACGCCAGAGGTAGACTCTAGAGCTGCCTAAACAAATAGTGCACATCCGGTCGCAGTGTGCCATGGTTTTCGATGTGTGAGTTGGGTGCGTTCTCGTTCCCCTCATCCTGAGGGTAGCTGATTGGGAGCGAAGGGAATGAATGGTGTGGATTTGCTACGCGAGATTTTAGCGATTTGGAGATGAATTGCTACCGTTTGTTCAATTTAGGGAATTTAAATTGCTATGCGATATAAGTTGTATTCTTTGTCATTTTATCACGATTCTTTTGTTTATATGTTAAAGGAATACTTATTTTTGTTGTGAATATTAACAATATTGGTGCAAGGAAACAATTGAATTAATACCACGAAATAAGGAAGTTAATTAAATTATTTCAATAAAAACGACTAATCATTTCACATATTTATAACAAATGACAGTACTATGACAGCTGTTGTTTCCTTGGTGTTGTTGTCTCCCGAGTTTCTATGATTTTGACATTTTTGCAATTACGCAACGAAGAAACAGCTGTCACTAAGATGATCACTTTTCAGGGTTGGCCTGATTTAAAAACAAATCATCTTTTGATTTTGTTTTTTGTATTTTGTAGTAATTTAATTATATTTATGGTATAGAACAAAACAAGTGTCTTAATAAAAATTCAGTTGTTTAAAAAGTATTTTTAAGGTTTTTTGCAAAACAGACAAAATAATTTTCAATATTTATTTATTAAATAAATTAATATTAAACAAAACATAATATCTATTCAATAGAATCATTAAAATAGTATAAATAAACTAAATCATACATTCTTATGAAAAAATGTCGGTCTCATTTATCTTTCTGATATTCGTTAGTTGTTTTACCGTTATAATATTTGAACAAAAATACCAATTTTACTGCCTTTTCAACACCTGACTTATTTCTTAATTGGGCTACCCAAATTGTAAAGACGTATAGTCCAGCATATACTTTAAGAAATTCGTGCTAAAATTTGTAATGTGACATAATAATCGAAACTATAAATTTTCATATAAATAGTTGAAACTAATAACTTTTACTCCATTTAATGATATTTTTACGTTTAAATTAAAAAATCCAAAAAATATAAAATGATCTTAGCCAACCCTGTCACTTTTTTCTAAAAAAATAGATCAATTTTTAAAATATTCTACAATTAGAAGTACTATTAAATTAGTTACAAAATTTGACAGTTCTCATTATTTTGTCAAAAATAAATAGAATATTATGCACGAAGAGAGAAAAGTGCCTGTTGTTTTTTCAGAGGGTTAAAATTTAATTCCCAGAAGAAAATCATTTCTTTTACCAAATTTATACAGGACATATCATAACGTTTTCAATGCTATTTTTTAAATGTTCAATTATTAGCTTCCCTAATTATTTTACATAAAAAAGTTAAATAGTTAATTGTAGAGTAACAATTTTTGCATTTTTTTTATATTAATATTTATAATTTTATTCTACCTGAAACCGGAAAAATGTCGCAAATCTTTATTGGTAATTTTCTTACAATCATCAGTGCCATGAAATAACAAAACAAATATGATATTAATTAAGAATTTATTTTATTTGATACATGACAAAGTTATTTATTATAATAATGTCAGATAAACAGGCGCGGTGGCCGAGCATGTTAAGGCACATCTCTTAACATACTGTGACGTCACCCGAGCCAAGGTTCGTCAGTTCGAATCCGCCTGTCGACAATGTGTGATTTTTCGTAAAATATAAAAAATACAGCTACATGTATTTATCACACTCGGGCGCTATAAGCTAGTCACTTATACGCCTTAAATAATGTAGCATTCGACTACGAAAACCGGCAGTACGGCAGTGTAAAAACTGCGGCTCGGTGTGTCCGGTAGGCCCAGGCCCGATTTGGGCTGTAGCACCACAGATGATGATGAATGTCAGATAAAAACAATAGATTTTAATTTGTGAATTTGTTTTGTTATTTCCTAGGCCGGAACGAGATCTAATTTACGGTTCAATCTAGGAACGTACAGGACTGACATGAACCATTTTTAATGCGTGTTTTGTTTTGTGACGAAAAGTTAAATAAATTAGCAATTTAAAATGTCATCTGGATGTCACTAATGTCAAATTTTTACCGGACAGACTTAGGGCAATAAAGTTTTTACCGGCCAGAAACGAGGAGACAATGTACCACCTGAAAGAGGCTATTTTCGTTCCAGAAACACGCATGAAAAGGGGTCATGTCAGTTCACGTGTGACAAAAAAATACTGTAAACTAACCTAGCAATCTTTCTGTATTGGTTTGTTCGGAACAGAAGTAGAGAATAAAATTCCCGATTTAGATTCAGAGAGCAAAATAATAAAACACCAAATGGCAAAAATTAAAAATATATCCGAAGTTAAGTTATGACGAATATAAAACAAAATGTTGGTAATAAAACAAGCGCAACAAAATAGTTCTATTTAGCAATTGTTATTCAGTGTAGTTTATATCGCATTGCGTTTGAATTGAGAGAGGGTTGGTTGGTTACCTTACATTGTAGCGGACATAAAATAGCACGAAGTTAGTTAACAAACACGGTTCGGAATGACAAAACTTGCCCAATAATTTAGTCCGATAAAAAACTAACATCATTGTTCTTCGGCAATAAATTTAAAGTTTTTACATTAAAGCCTTTACAATTCCGAAGCCAACACTGTTTGGTGTGTGTTAAGGTTTTTTCCTTCGCCCTGAGATTTAAGATGTAAAGTAGAATGAACTGTATTTCTTTATATTCAAATGAAGCGCGGGCTGGAGCGACCGCGACCGCGACTCGACTTCCAATGCTAGCAGCTATAGCTAGTACACAGATCGCTTGTTAAATAGGAATTCTGTTACTTGTCTCTTTAGTTACTTTAAGCGCGTTTATTCAACTGTTTTAACACGACTGCTTTGCCACCGCCACCACGGCCACGACACTACAATCCACAGCCAACTGCTACAGTTGTTTGACTACGCAAAAGGATTGTTGACAACGAAGAATTATTATACTGACGATATTTTACGCTGCTTTTCTTCCTAGCGGGGAAATATTTACAGGGTGTCTCCAAAATGACACTAAAAATGTTCGCTAGGAATGAAATACCATAATTTTTGCAAGTTTCAGAAAAATTATTTTTTCTAAAACTGTCAAAAAATGTTAATTTTTTTCCACTAATATCAATACGCGAAGTACGTGATTTTTTCATCATTTGCATTACTATGACAAGGCGTATTTTGCGCATTATTTTGCACCCTAGTGCGGAAAATCATTTCGTTGTTTCGTATTCTAGTGCGCAAAATGAGTATCTCGCGCACGCTCTCAAATTATGTGTTGTCAGGTTTCATTAGTTAAAACACATCAATAGTATCAAATTAATATTATTGTTGATTGTTTTCCTTCAATTTATTTAAATAAATCAATAATTATTGTATTATTTTTTATTTACAGTTGTAGAAAAAAGGTTGTTTGTATTTCGTGGGCAAAATTCTTGTTTTCAGGCGCAACAAAAAAACACTCATTTTGCGCACTTAATACAAAAATAATTATTTGTTCTATAATCAGTATATCAAATTATATGTCATTAAAGTTTCGTGCAGAGGTATAGAAACACCCTGCATTTTAAAGAAATAAAGAAATATTTTCTAGAAAAAATATCTAGAACCAGCAGCCATTTATTTTGCGTTTGAGTATCTATTACAATATTTAATTTAATTTTCTTTATGAATCAATATAAAATTACGAGTTTATGAGTCATTAATTAGTAACTTAATTACTGGGAAAGTATTTTTACTGCATGAACAAAAAGGCAAAAAATAATTAAAACCTTGCCATATAAAGAAACGTCAAGTAAAAATATTATCAATTATTAATTAATACTTCTCATTGTACTAACTTTAATTAAATAATAAAACCCAATCTGCGTCACCAGATATAATATTTATTAATAATTAAACTCAATTCAGTGAAGCGAAAAGCATCGAAAGATTCTTGGAAAAAATTCCTCCAAATATAAAAGTGATACCGCGGTTATTGTTCAACGCCAGTAATTGAATCCACGGTGCTAATTCGACCACTTGGCAAGTAATTAAGTAAGCAATTTCCCCAACACGTTAATTAACGAGATTACTGTTGAGGCGGAAAGCTTAAGTAATTACACAAGTGGGTGTTATACAAACATTGATTGTTTAATTAGAAATTTCCTTTCTTCTTCGTCGAGTCTGCGTCACAATGTCACGAAATATTCAAGGAAAAAAGAATTTTGATGCTCGCCTCGCGAATAATTAAAGTTAATGCTGCTAACTTGCTCTGCTCGTAAAATAAAAACTGCGGAATAAAATTCATTTAAATCTTTAATTGCCACATTGTTTTTTGGCCACGTTTGCGATTAAGATTGCTGTGTGTTCTAATTTGATAACTACATGATTTTAATTTTAATTGAAATTAAGATCTTTGTCTTTTATACTTTATTATATAAAGACAAGTTACAACCTACATGATAAGATGGCCATGTAACACTACTGACGGTGGAACTGAATCTAAGTTCGATTCCTAAGCTGGAAACAAATTTTCACCATATAAAAATTATCCTTCTACTAATATGTTTAAGGGGATATTATTTGACAGCTGGTAATCACACTTTATGCGCATAAATATATCAGCTTTCCAAATCTGTTATAGCAGAGTGTCAAACTTAAAAGCTGTGATGATTAAAGCACCATCGACACAAAAAAAACTAAATCTCTACAAAATATTAGTAATCAAATTTCATGTTGGTAGCAGTGGAAACAGAAAAATACTCGTATTTACAGATCTTTTTTTTATGAACTCTCATTTGAATTTTTAAATGTTATACTTATGCCCGGTTTTATAAAAAACACACAAAAAAATCCATTCAATGAACAAATTCGAATCAATTTTATTTATTTTATGGCATATACAACGTTATTGTCAAAATTTTGAATGAATAAATTTAATTTGGAAGTAAATTAATTTGTCGTTTATATATCGGCCATTAGCAAAATATTATATTAGATGTTTCAAAATTATTGTAAAAAAAATTGAGGATGTATATATTATTTAATGTACTGATTATAACGCAACAATAATTTTTACAAAACTTGCAAAAAATAATTGTACATTACTTGAAGCAAACATTTTTCATGCCACTGGACTAATAGGTTACAGTAATGAATAAAAATTAGTAAACATTTAATTGATATTTATTATTTTTTATTCATTTCTGTAACCTACCAGTTCAGCGGTACGAAAAATGTTTGCTTCATGTAATGTACAATTATTTTTGTGAATTTTGACAAAATTATTTACATACATACATATACATAACATCACGCTATATCCCATTAAATGGGGCAGCACGAACCCCTGAAAAATTCATAGAGCATCAGTGCACATTAACATTTTCATCCTGACACACGATACTCGTTTCGATCACATTAACACTTCCTCCATACGAACTCTTTCTTTCCTCACAACCAAAATCCATCATCACGCAACAAACATCCATCCATTCACTTAATATATTTATTTACTTAAGGACCAGTTTTTTTCATCTGTGGGTAAAATTCTTAATAACTATCAGGGGGATAAATAAAAAAATATCACATCGAATAAATTGCACAAATTGTAATAATTGAATCGGGAACTTTATCAGGAGATGGCAAAATCGCCGCGAAGAAAAATGTATGTAGCATAAAAGAAAAAAAATGGTAAACAATATACTTTTTCTAGAATGAATTGCTCCCCTAAAATTATTTTATAATTTATTATCGCGTTGTAATTCTTCTTCATATTTGAAGTGGCACAAAAACCAAGTTATTATAGGTAGATTTGTGTAAAATAAAACTGCACAAAAATAAATGAAATTGGCTAAATCCAAGCAGCTGCAACTGAAAAACTAAAATTTCTAATTTCTGTCCGTGTGGTGTTATTTGTACGGTCATTACAGAGTAGACAGAGAGAACACCTCACACGTCCCCTGACAATAAGTGCGACAAGGATAGCATGAATGTATTGTTGCAAACCGAAGCGACTCCATTGTTAGAGCGTTCAGTGCTGCAAACCCTGGTCGACTCATTGTGTTAAAAAAAGTAATTTTTCATGCAAAAACTCCCTAACTATGTATTGTGTTTCTGGTGATTAATGGTCTAGAAAGATTTTCAAATAGGCTATATTTATTTAATATCAAAAATTGCAAATCTGTTCAGATATAGATGTTCGTTATTTTCATTGATTTATTTCTTTCCCACCCTCTAAATTCTAAACGTTGATATCAGTTACATGTAATTGTGATAAAAGGGTGGATTTGAAATAAATGAAGAATTGAACTAAAGGGTGACAATCATTCTTTAATATTTTTTACGCTACATTCATTTTGGTTTTGATTCAATTGATATTTTACCAAATTGATAAAAGCTGTTGAACTAGCGTGGGATTCAAATATGTTCCCATAGCAACGCTGTCTCATATAATTCGATTTAATAAATATTACGATTCAGTTTCAATCATTCAGATGTTTCATTCGGTTTTATATGTCAATGGAGACGTATTTAGTGCACACCATTGCATTTAATCAAATAAAATTTAGGACGAAGGAATACATAATAGTATACATAACGAGAATTGTAAGCGAAAAAGTTGCACACGAGCCGTGGCGAGTGCAGTAATTTCACGAGCAATTCGAGTTGTGTATTATACTTTATCTACGATCATAAATAATAATATGAACAATTACAGAATATTTGTTAGGTTATATCCGTAACATCAACTGTCAAATGAAAAATTTCTTGAAAACAGTTCTGTAATATATATGTTTCGTTACTAGTGCAGTAAACCCTTAGCAACCGTAAACAAGCATTTACTGTTCTTGCAAATTGTTTTTAATGGCCTACTTACATATATGGTCGTAAAGTATATTTTAATATAATGCAAAATTTACAAAAATACTCAACAAATATTTTAATCGGCAGTACAAGGCCAAGGGCATTTGAATGTTTACTACAAAGTAAAAAAAAAAACAAAAGTTATAACTTTTTCAGTAACTAGGTTATTTTGCTAATATCCATCTGAAGTAATCAGGCACATTTACTTATTTATTTGTTACTATCCTTGTTGCTAACATATATGTATCTGTCTTGCAAAATGAAGTAAGCACCATTTGAACGCGGGAATTCTTGCCTGATTGATGAAAGTTGGACTGGACTACAGTCCTGTACTATGTAGATAAAGATCACAAGAGTATCAAATCAAAAGGGCCTAACTGCCCTTTTATTTTTTCCTAGTATGATCTTGTACTCCGTTCTCAATAGTATGATATAAGTTCAAGTGCCAGACGTTCATAAAATAGTTTATTTTGCCGCTAAAAGACAGCGCAAGTTGACTTTCAATAAGATATTTATTTTTTTTAAATATGTTTTTTTTCCAAGGTAACTTGTGATAATGACATTTCCTTCACTCAATTTAGTTGTGATAATAACCGTTTCCTAACTAGTCAGGAAAGTAAATAACTTTCCTTACTAGTGAGGGAAACAGTTACTATCTCAACTAAATTGAGTGAAGGAATTGTCATTTGACATAGTGACCTAGGAAACGTGATGTGCATTTGCAAATACATCTCCATTAAATTATATAAAATAATTTTCGTAACACATGCACAAGAAACACGTTCTTATTACCTAATTTGAGAGAGAGAAACACTGCTTTTCTCCCCTAGGTAGAGATGTTTCTCTCCCTAGAGACTACGATTATTTGACATTTGTCCCGATAAGACAGTAATTTTTGTGCACTTGTTACGCAAAGTATAATATGCTTCACGGGAGGGCGCGATTATTCCTTGTGTGAAGTTGGCAAACAGAGACGTAAGCGAGGGCCGAACGCGGGAATAATCGCTTGTTTCCCTCCCTTGATGCATAACATACTATATTAAATTTCTTGTATCACATATCTTTGAAAAAGAAGGTTAGAGTGAAAAAGTTTTGAATTCATAAATGCTTGCTTGTCAACTAGCAAGTGTTGGTAACATAAATAGAAAATAATAATAAAGAAAAAGGAGGAATTTAAAAATTGTTGGCAATTACATTTAATTATTCGTTGTTAATGTGTGTTTTAATAATGGCACTATAATATGAATCATTATGAGTCACGTACAATCAATTTCACAATATTGTTCATTCAGTTTCGTATAAAACAAATTGCTTTTTTAGATGTCAAGATTTCAATTTTCCTCAAATATTTCGTGCTTCGGTCCTAGCAATATTTCACAAAAGTAATTGTATCTTAACATAATATCTGTCCAAGATTAGTCTAGATTTATTTTCCATCAACAAAAGACCGGTGGTCCGAATTCGTCCTCGAGAAATAAATAAAAAAATCTCGTGCAAAGACAACAATTGTTTCTGAGCAATGATTTTCGTCGCATACCGCGCAGAGCGCACCGAACATTCTTTTAATCTGGTGTCGTCTCTACCTGAGCACCCACAATATGGCGCGTAACAAAAGAGACGAAATCCGTCTTTTGTTGGGTTACCTGGCCACGGAACCCAATATTGTCCGGCGAGGACAAACGGAACTATTAAAAATCAGCGTCACCTCTGCCACAATACTGTTTTTCTCTTCGCTCGCTCTTCTTTTATTTCTGATCGGGCCAGTTATGGAATATTATTCATTCCAGTGGCACACCTAACCCGTCATAAGTTCCCGCTACCGAATGACAGCCACTTTACAACTGGATATCTGCTTCTTGCGATTTATTTTTTCCATTTTCTCTGTTGAGTTTCTGGTATTGTGTCTCTCGTTTATTCTGTACCGAAACCGTGAGGTTTCAAATATGTTAATAAACTAACAGATTTTGTTTTATTTTCAACAGAATGACACTCTGAAATGAATAATTAATTATGATCATTATTTCTTTGATCAACGGCGGAATGGTATTCAAATTAGCTGTAACCTTTATTAGTGATTAATTAATTTTGCAATTTCAAGGTGATTCGTAGATATTGTCTGATTTTAACCTTTTGCAGACCCCAGGGGATAATTATTTTTCTCTTTTAATTTCGATCACTAATTTTATAATATTTTACCTGCGGATTTCTACATTCGCTCCAATTTATAATTAAATCAATTTGCAATTCCAAGAACGGTTACTAAATTTTATTTTAATATTTCAATCTACTCTTGTCCATAATAATTGTTATCGATTAGTTCGAAATGAAATCAATTATATAATTATAATTACAATACAAAGGACCACGAGGATTATAGTAGAATTCGAACCTATCTAAGGCAGTTTATTTTTTAGCTCAACAACTAGCAAACAATGTAAATTTTTATATCATCGAGAAAAATAAAAAATTATAGAAATTGTATTTCCCATGTAACATATTTCATATTTCATATTTTATGGGGTAGATGGCTCAGTGGTATCGAGTCGGCCTGTGGATCTTGAGAACCCTGGTTCGATCCCCACAGTCGACAAACAATTTTCACCAATTTAAAAATCTACCCCTGTGGCTCCCTCTCAACTAATATCTTCGAGGGCCGTGATTTGACGGCTGGTAACCGCACTTCACGCGCCAAAATATATCACTTACCGAGATCTGCTTAAGCAGAGTGCCACACCCAGTAATGGGTAAAAGGCATGATGATATATTTATTTATTTACTTTATTTTACATATTTCTAAACCCGGTATAATAATTTATAAAAACTATTTCATTGAAACATTTAAATTTAAAGGGAAATTAAAATAACAACAAGCACGTGTAAATCTAAGTAAACACGAGCAAAGTGCGCTTCGATTGTCTTTTGTTAAACAACGCGAGTTTTTTTTTAGCACACGGAAGATGAGATGTATATTGTCGCAAGACTAAAATTAAATATAATTCTACGAACAATTATGATTGTCTGGTTGAGACAATGAAATATTAGTCTGATTAATTACATGTATAATGAGAGTTGAGCTTTACGACTGGCTAACTCATGAAATGGAATTGTTTATAATTAAACTAGAATTAAAATTGTTAAAACAAACACATTAAAATTAATTGTACTTTTCATTGTTTTTATACGTCTCTGTAGTAAACTTTAATGTGATCACGATCATTCGAGAAATTTATAAGTTTTATGCCTCGCATTTAAATGTATGAATCATGCGAGTATATTTTATGATTTTGATTATTATACCATTATTTCTAACAATTTCCATATTTGTGCTATAATATTGCGTTGTTTATAAAAAAAATATTATAAAAGAATACAATTCGCATGAAATTTTACTGTGTTTATTTATTTATCAAGTAAGTAAAACAATAATAAATTAAGCCCAATTACTATACCAAGAATTTCAAGTTTATAATGGCGTCAGAATCGCTAAACGCAGATGAATTTTTGGTAAATCGGTCACCGAAAAAGAGCATTAAAATTGTATAATTCTAGAAGCTAGAGCCGCACTGTTTATAACAGTATTTTCAAATTATCTTGAGAATTTATTACGTATATATAGGAACCAATAAAATCACGAATTTGTTTGAAAATGAACCAATGAGATGAAAGCTATTTTGATAACATACTACCAGTTCCTATAGTATATTGAAAAACTAGTAATGCAATTACCCTAAAACGAATATAGTTTGCGTACACGAGCCGTAGGCGAATTACGCAAAGTATTAGTTTTACAATTGGGCATTGTAATACGTGTCGTTCATAATATTTTTCCTAAAACCCATTGATTTATTTAAAAACTATTATTAAAAAAGAACTACAAATTTTCAAAATGAAAAAACATAAAATTTAAATTATTTTCACATTTATAAGTTAGGTTAGAGTTACATAATATGATCAATATCATTCTAAAAATAAATACCTTCAAATTTAAGTAAAAATAAGTATTTTATAATTTAATGTTCTTATTTGATCATTAAAAAAGTAAATTCTAATGATACTTATATGAGCAATGACAGTAAAGATGTGTTTGTATGACAGTACAACTTTACAAATAAAAAGTTCCTAAAAACAGTTCAGCCATCATTTTTAACAAAAACAGTGTCAAAAAATTAGCTTTCTATGTGCTATGTGGAAAAAATAAATACTATTCCTTCTGAGATACCCTGTATTTCGTTTGAATCATGATTTAGGAAATCACAATCACACCTAAAGGAACAAAAAAAAAATAATTTGTTGTATGGATTCAAAAAGCTTTTGTTTCATTAATGCTTTACTGCTTTGAAAACAAAAATAATATTATTAAACAGGTGTGTTTTCATGTATTTGTTTAAAATTCTAAAAGTAATTTTTGTTCTAAGCACAAGAATAATAAACTCTTTAAATAGCATTTCCATGTAAACCCTTAACAAAAGAGACAATTCCTTCACCTGTCTTGACCAAAAATATCTCGTTAAAATCATTTACAAAGTACAGATATTTTTAGAAAGTTTCGGGTCATACTCAGAACAATTGATTCCATCTTATTGTTCTCATGTTTCAATACCGGGAAGGCTCAATTTTAGCCTAATCTAGGATTATTCCAACCCACAATACGTCCAAAAATGTCGGCTTCTTTGACCGTTTGTTTCGTAGTCGAACTCCGTTATTTTACAGCGCATTGTAAAGTTTTACAAGTTCTTTTAACTCGATACTATCGGTATTGTTCTAATCCCGGTTTTGCATTTGCAAGAAGCATGGTGAAGTTTACATTAACAGTTCGTCGTGTAGGGGTAAACAGGGTTTTTTTTATGGTATTTTACAGCTAACATAGTGACTGTACTTATACCCAAACTTTGCAAGAATTTCAAGAATTTTTGTTTGAGAAAACGGAACTTTATGATATCTGGTGAATTGGTTGCTGTTGCATTTTGACGCGTTTACCACATTTAGTTTTAGGATTCTTCTAATCATTAAAATTCGTTTTCTCAAAATACATAGTTTTATAGACAAAATTATTTCAGTAGAAGGTTTAATGGAAAATATATTCTCAAACAAAATTTACATATTTGCACATAATTCGACCAGCGAAATTAAACTTTTTTATAAACAGCTCGATACAAATTCATTACCGTGCTGTCATTTACTTTATTTATTTATGTTACGCTGTACAACAGAAACTTTATACCAATTACAGTACAGCAGGGGCGTTCCAACCCAGGGTTCTTGGGGTTCCCAGAACCCGGGCGCCAGCATAAAAGGGCGGCAGACGGCAAAAAGTTAAAATAAATATGAGTATATTAAAAGAACACAAATACTGCGTCTTAATATTATTTGTAAAATAAATAAAGTAATTAAATGAATACCAAATGTAGGTACCTACTATCGTACTAAGGCCTTTAATTACAAAAGATCGCGAAGTAATGTGATTAATGTTTGAAATATAAAGTTAACTATCAAGATTTCCTAATATTCACAACAAATCTTGACGGTTATAGTGACAGCTTCTGTTTCTATGACAAAGCTGTCACAAAAACTCATAATTAGTAGGCGATTTTCTCGAACTATTTTCATTAATTTCTCTAATTTGTGGCATTAAAATGAAGTAATCTGTATGAAATAATGTGTGTGGATAGGTCTAGTATGGTCATGTGCAATATTATACCATAATTTTTTTACCGGACACTTTTTATTTACAAAAACCTTTTTTCCCATGTTATTTCCCTATGCCAACCTTTACGTGGAACGCGCGGTATAGAGTATTTCAGTATTTTGATTGTAAATTTAATTTACATGTATTGATATGTTATTTTGTTATTTGTATAATTGTTTGTGCTATTATGTGCAATTGTAAAATGTAAACTATATAGTTTTAATTAGGGTTAGGTATATTAGAATGTACCTATGTAGTGAACTAATTTCTTTTTGTTTTTTTTTGTATTTTTATTTAATTTTATGAGAAACTATATAATAAAATATTTATTTAAAAATAGTTGTTTTTCTAGACAAACAATGTTTTATTATTCTACGCTAAGGTGAATAACATATTATTTGTCATAAGTTTGCTTATTGCTATAAATCTACACGCAAGTTTCGCATAGTACGGCGTGTCGGCTTACTGCCTTACTCTTTCTGTGTCGTAGAGAATAAAATTCCACGTATTTTGAGTACCATATCGCATTTTTGTGCTCCAAAATTTTCCCCTGCGGCGCACGTCTCGGGGCGCCACATTCTGCTTAAGAACCCAGGCGCCAAGTACCCCAGATACGCCCCTGCAGTACAGGGTCCGGACTCACTGAACCGCAATGTGGTAGTTCATATAAGTTTTAGCTTATGTGTGATTCGAACTCGGGATCTCTGAATTCGAAGTCTGTAAAGCTATCAATGTACTGCCGGCGGGCAAACCAATCAAAAATATTATTACAAAATGCCGGCGATAAACAAATAAATTGTGATTTTGTCTGAAAACGTCTCTATGGTTACACATTCATGTTTATATTAATAATAATAATTAGTTTTATTCAATATTTTACTGTGAAGTTGCATAAATGAAAAAAATCAAAACATAAAACCACTCGCAGGAATCTCAATTATATGTTGGAATGTTGAAAGATGAAGTATATATTTGAGATGAGATATTGGGTGGATATGTAAGGCAAAAACATAAGCTTGGCTGGCTTCAAACAAAAAAGCATCATCTTAATTCTCCATTGGTCTCTCATCTGCGCCCCATCTTTTTTGATGAGAAACCTTATCAAATATTTGTCGTGAGGGGCCAGGCGAGCGTATATAAAGACATCCGCATAATTTATCAGGTGCCCCCTGCCCCTGTACCATCCCTGGAGCGATTTTAATCCAAAATTCAAGCCGTCACGTATCTCATTTTAAATTCGTCGCGAGTCACGAAATTCGCCCTACAACAAGCTACCGGGTGGGGGCTCATATCTCACACGCGTCGCGACGCGCGGTGAGGGTAAAGATGGCGCCATGCAGAACACGGGAGATGGGAGACGAAAAAATACAATCTCCCTATGAAGCGAAGCATGTAATGAATTTCGGCTTCTCCTTAATGCGAACCACCGTCGCTGTGGATGGAGAGCGGGTGCGGCAAGCGGTACCGCTACGGTGAAATTGCGCGCCTGGGTACGGCTTTGACATATGAGACGGGCTGGATTGGAGCGATGTTAAATTCACGTGCTGGGCAAAGTTAAAATTTTAATATTCCTGATATTAACTGTGCGCGGTTAACTTTGCTCGGATGTCAGATGCCTCTGGCAGCGGAGACGAGGGACTTTTTATTTTCAGGGATGTGAAATTGTTTTTCTCGAAATGGCGAAGAAATTGCGATGCCAAATTCACTCACTTTATTCCCATGCTCTTCTTATAATTACACTCTCAACTTTAAATATAACAAGGCTTCATCTTTCTAAGAATTATATAAAGGCTCATTCACAATGAGACCGAATCGCCATTACTGACACCAGTAGGTGGCTCAGAACTTAGTAGTACTCGAGTTCCATTCCCAAAGCTGATAAACAATTTTCACCACAATAAAACTACTTCTATGACTTCCCTCACCACTAACATCTTTGGAAGCCGTAATATGACGGCTGGTAATCGCACCAAGTTCTGCTACCCAGTAATGAGTAAAATATATGATGATATATTTATTTATTTTATTCATTTTTAAATGACTTACAAATTCATAAATTTGTAAGTATATAAGTTGGTGTGTCATTGAGGGTAAAGTTTGTGTCTTTACAAATGCATCTAGATGTATTTGTTGTCCTTATGCAAATATATGAGCACTTACAACCCTTTCCGCATTCTTTAAGTGTAAAAGGGTACTTCGATTAAAATTAAAAGGGTTTGCATACTTTGCCACGCGTTTCTTTCTTTTGACATGCGGTTCCAAGTCAAAATATTGCAACTAAAGAAGATGTAAACAAAATAAAAATATGATAAGTTTGCGGTTTTAGGATATATTGTACAGAACAGGTGCTACACATTTGATCACCCTTCATTCAACTCAACTTAGAATTTAATTTTAAATTTATTTATTTGCTACTTTGCACAACAGGAAACCAATTAAAAAGCGTTTAATAGAATTTGGAAATTTGATATAATACATACATATCTTGTCTCGAAATCAAGAAATATTGATTTTTTTCGAAAACTGTCATATAAAGTTAAAATTTACATGACAACTATCAACACGTGAAATGAGTGTTTTTTGTCTACAGAACGCAAAAGACTTTTGCATGCAGGATGCATAAGTTTTTTGCATCCTGCAATTTTTTGATAGAAGAAAGGCTCACAATTTAATAAAATTTGTCACTTTATTTTTTTGCTTAGAAACAATACTTCCATTCTTTAACAAAATTTATATTTAATGTTCCAATTGAGCAATTATTCATATTTATCCCGATTGAGGAAGCTAACTGGTGTACTGGAATAGTTTCTTGAGCAATGCAATGCGAATCCCAATAAATCGCAGAAAAAAATTAGAATGATTGTTTGGTTTCTATTACCAACCAGCTGTCAATTGCTGGTCATAGAATACCAGATTTGATAGCAATTATATTACATACATTGTTGTCATGGAGACATTAGATGTCACATTAATTAATCCTAAACGTCATTTGTTCATTACATTATTACTAATTTTAGGACATAATTTTCGAAAAAACGTTGTTTGATACTCGATTGCGAAATGCTTTTGCATTCTTGAATGCAAAAGTATCATTTCGCAATTTAGAATGAAAAATAACTATTTTTGTGAGTATTTGTTATATTTTGTGTTTAATACAGATTTTGAGCCAATGATTAATTTGTCCTGATTAAAACAGTGTCGAGAAATCAAGAAACTATCACTAGCTAATTTAGTTAACCATGAAACAAAATAATGATTGAGAGATGTCTATTAATAAACCATAAATAAAAAATGATTACGTTGATTTATTCATCAAAACATATTCCATAATAAAATTCAAAAAGTTCCCGAAATGATTTCACAAATCAAAAAACAAAATCCTCCGATATTTAGTGGTCCCCGGTATTATAATAACTCTAAAGTCCAGTTCCAGTCGTCGTATTTCACGGAATATTGTCACCGGCTACCGCTCACGACTCGCGATCGAGAATATATTATCCGCGTTCATTTTTTCTCCTTAATTTACAAATTTATAATCGCTTTATGGCCATTCATTTGCGTAGACAACGGCGAGAGCTTTGTGTCTGGCCCGGAGGAGAGTTAGGGGCTCGGTATGCAGAGAATGTTGAGTTACGCCATCTCGGAGGATTGTAATACATCAGATGTTGGTTCTGTTTGATATGTGAAATATGGCGGCTTGTAGCTTCCAGGAACGGGAGGGATTTGGAGGATGAACCGGGAAATTGAAAACGTCTTTTCTCGTTTCTACAAGCCGGTACAGGTGTAGGTGCTGTCAGTGGAAGGGGAAGAAGAATACTAACAAATGTGTAATACAAAACAATAGTTATTTGTACAGCTTGTAATGAATGCAATATGTTACGAATTTGAAGTTTTATGTTGTTTATGATGTTTTTATTTTCAACATTACATGAAAATGTCATTCCCTCAATCAATTTAATTGTGATTATCCGTCAGTACGGTGGTGTGGATAGCGATACGGAATTCGAATCCGGAGATCCCAAGTTCGAATCTCATTCAAGCTAAAAATTATATAAACTAGCACACTGCGGCTAGGTGAGTCCGGACCCTGTACTGTAATTAGGATTAAGTTCCTGTTGTACAGCGTAACATTAATAAATTGTAACCGTTTCCCTCACTAATGATAAAAGTAAATAACTCTCCTCACTAGTGAGGGAAACGGTTACTATCACTAAATTGAGTGACAGAAATGTCGTTTGAGATGGTGACCAAGAAAACGTGATGTGCATTTGCAAATACAACTTCTTTGATTTATATAAAATAATTATTAAATTTCTTGTAGAGCAAATTTAAAAATGTAATTTTCACGTTTAATAAAAAAATAAATAAAATATATCATGACGCCTTTTATCCATTACTGGATATGGCACTCGGCCTAAGCAGATCTCGGTAAGTGATATATTTTTCGTGTTAAGTGCAGTTACCGGCCGTCAAATCACGGCCCCCAAAGATATTAGTGGAGGGGGAGCCACAGGGGTAGATTAAAATTGGTGAATATTGTTTGTTGGCTGTGGGGATTGAATCAAGGTTCTGAAGATGCTGAAAAAATTGTATATAGATGGGAAAAAGCCATTGCAAAACTTGTTTTTACGACATATTGTCACACATATTTTTTTTTGGAGCAATTAGTGTTAATACATCGTCATATAAAACTCGTATAATAATAATGTTATTTTATTACAATTTATATATGATTTTTTATATATATTGATCTAAAATTTATTTGCCGGAGAAACAAATTAAAAATTATTTTGATAAATATCAAAATTTTGTAGAATGTTATTATATTTTAAATAATCTACAAGGAAATATATAGGGTGTATCGAAATTATTGTTAATAAATTAAAGGGTATATAAGTTTGATATATTGAAAAAAACGCAAAAGGAATTTTTCTGAAATTCGCAAAAATAATTGCACATTATTTGAAGCAAACATTTTTCATGCACCTGGATTGATAGGTTACAATAATGAATAAAAATTAGTAAATATTAAAATTTATTTATTTTATATAAAGTTGTGTAACAGTTCTTTCAATGTTTAATGTTTACTAATTTTTATTCATTACTGTAAAGTATCAGTTCAATGGCATAAAACATTTTTCTTTCAAGTAATGTGCAATTATTTTTGCGAATTTCAGAAAAATTATTTTTACGTTGTAATCAGTACATACAATAATATATATCCTTTTTTGCAATAATTTTGAAACATCCTGTATGCCTAAATAAAAATAATGTAAAATTAAACCAATGTACTATTGTTGAAGTAATTTTAAGTTCATTTTGCCAATTGATGTTCATATGTCATTTTAAATCAGGCGCGTTTAATATTCTTTAAAACAATGGTCCAATTTTGAGAGAAACTAAGAGAATATTTAATAAAAAATCTGTTCTTTGATCACAGAATGTTATTAACGAAAATTCAAGTCAGAATGTAATTATGAATTCTCTTTGTAGCATCTTGAGCGTCTGGTGAAACATTTAAAATGTATGAGGGAACCCATTTGGTTGAAACATCCAGGAGTCAATTATACGCTAGAGTTTTTTCTCGGAGAAAAGACCATTTTTGGCTTTGGAGGAGCATTGTTTACAAAATAGTCGAATAACGTAAGGTCATCAATAGGGCTCCGCACCATCCAAAAAACTGTTGTAACATAAATTAACTCGCACGTTTTTGTTGTTTTTTACTAAAAAGTCCACTTCGCCTACTAAAAAAACCCCGTAAAAATTTATTGTAGTCATCATTTTTTTTCTGCACCATGATAAGAATTCAGCGAAGATAGAGTTACTCACCACGTATAGGGAGTTTTAGTGAGGTGTGTTCTAGTGTTGGTAGTAGCCTTGGTGTTTTTAATTCAGTAGCTAAATTGTGAAGACAGGCTTTCCGCCTTGCTTGTGATTTGATCATTCGGTTAGTTTAACAGCAGGTCTGAAGCGAAGCAAGGAAAATGTTCGACGTAGACTAGCGCGATTCATGATTGGTCTTATTGATTGATTAGCGCAAGTTTGCACCCTTTGACCGCGCCAGAGGCGGCTCGTTACCTCGAGACTTGGTTAATATTTACAGATGAACTGGTTATTGTTTTAGACTAGTCAAGCGAGAAATATTGCCACTGGGGCTAAACTCGAACATCATCAATTTATGAAAGAGTTTGACATTCTTCTATTTCTACCTTAACTATCGACTGAAAAATAGGTAAATAAATATATCATTACGCTTCTACTTATTACTGGGGTTTCATGGGAACACTCTTTATCTCTTTGTGGATCTGTTTAATTAAAACTAATCACTTGAGGGGTTAAATGTTCGATAGACCGTTTGAATTCGACGACTGCTCAAGTTCTTCGTTTCGCAGAAAAACTAAATTATCTGTTTTCTGCTCTTTTCAATTAAATACTTGTAGAACTATTTAAATACTTCAACCACTGCGGCTTTTAATCTCAATTAAATTGTTGTTTCATCTTCAACTTCAATTATTCCAATCCATCACATTCAACAAAACATTTCTTTTGCTCTAAAGCTAAAGAATTATACCTCCAAATTTTTCACATTCCACTATAAAGTGAAATTTATTTCTTGTTATTTATTTATTTATTTATTTATGTTACGCTGTACAACAGGAACATAATCCCAATTACAGTACAGGGTCCGCATTTACCGAGCCGCAGTGTAGTACGTAGTTTATATAATTTTTAGCTTGAGTAGGATTCGAACTCGGAATCTCCGGATTTGAATTCCGTATCGCTATCGTGACCATCGTACTGACGATGCAGTTACCAGCTGTAAAATAATGCCCCCTAAAGATGTTCGTGTAAGGAAAGCCACATGTAATGAAAATTGTTTTCAAATCCATAGACCAACTTGATACCACAAAACTACCTACTCTATGTAATAAGTAAAACATTATTTGTACAAGAGAGGGAGAACATACTCTCTTTGTTTAAAACATTGAATACTACATTTATTTCATCTGTTACTGACGGGTGTCAAGTAAATTAAATTTTAAATATTTTTTTTCTATTTTGTGTTCATAACGAATTCATTACGAAATCCAGGTATGTATCAAAAGATCGTACATTACAATACGCAACATTTTGTTTTAGACGGTTGGTAGTAGCAGATGACATACTGAAGCTGAGAACATCAACATTTCAATATAACCTCAAAACCTAAACAATTGCATGAATGTCAATAACAGTTACCAACCACAATATTTCATATACAAATTGCCCTACATTGACTCGGTTTAAAATATTGTATATTTAAAAAAACAATTATGTATAAAAGATTTTATTTATTGCAATTGTCTTTAGCCGCGTGCGAAGAAAAACATGTCCTATAAATTGAATCGGACTGTAGATATGAGAACCTGGGTTCGATTCCCACAACCGACAAACAATTTTCACAACATTAAAACTACCCCTGTGGCTTTCTCTTGACTAACACCTGTGGGGCCGTGATTTAAAGGCTTGTAACGCGCAAAAATATATAACTAACCAAGAGAAGAGAGCGACACTCAGTAATAAGTACAAGGCGTGATGAAATATATGAAGCATATTACACATTAAACAAATATGCTCAAAATGAGTAAGTCCCTCTCCCGCCTAATAAATCCCTCCTGGTCTATCAACCAGCTCGCTGGTCTCCTCACTACGTGATAACGACTCTCGACGTTCGTGTATGATTGACTGTCCATATCCCGTGCTCATAACTCTGGTGAGCGCGCGCGATGGCGATGCCGCGGATGACTCGCATTCCGCGACACTCACGCTCTCGCGGGGGTTTATTGCTGCCGGGATGCTACGCTATGTTCAGAATGCGCCATTACATTTATACCAGCACGTGAATGAGGCAGAGACAATGGATGCGGAGGTAACTAGCGATTTGTGAGGAACTGCTGAGGTAATTTGTTCGGGATTTTTTGGAGGTTGAGAATGGGGTTTGGTAATGTATTCACAAAGAGGTTTACCTCAACTGTTGCAAACTTTTAGATAGGGTCAATGATCGGATAGAGGCAACTAGCACCATATACTGAATATATTTGGAATTTATAATTAATTTGCTATACAAATCATTCGTTATTATTATTTATTATCACGCACATTAAAACTCACAAATATGTAAACAATATATAGTAATAAAAAACTAGATAAATGGATAAATATAAGTGACAGCTCACTTCATAATGGCGTTAAACTATAATCCTTTTTACTTCCTTGTACGAAATAAAGGAAGTATTGTAATCGCGAAAATTTTCGGTTCTCAGATTTCAACGGAAATAGGTATTTTGGCCCTCCCTGAATCCATTTTGACTAATTTCGTCGTGCCGTCTGTACGTACGTACGTACGTACGTACGTATCTCGCATAACTCAAAAACGGTAAGCCATAGAAAGTTAAAATTTGGTATTTAGGACTGTTATAACATCTAGTTGTGCACCTCCCTTTTTGGTCATTATACAACTACCGGAAGTGGTACTTTACTTGAAGCCTATAATAGATTTTCATGAAAAACTATATTCAAATATAATTTAAAACTTTCCAAATTTGGTATATAAGACTACTATATCAATGGAAATAACATAATAAATTTTGGTTAAAATAGACTAACCGGAAGTGGCACATTACATGAAGCTGTTAAAAGTTTTCCTTGAAAAAAATGGTATTATTTTAATTTTAGAAATAAATGCTGCAAATAAAAGTTTTAGAGAATTAAATTCTGCGTCTAGCACATTAAGAATTTTTAAATTAGCTTTTTGCATAAACGAGATATCTAAATTTAAATATTATATATTTTTAGATTAAAAAAAAAAATAAGATTGCTATGGATTAGAACAAAAAATAAAAGATTTAATGTCAAATATGTGCAATTAAAAAAATATCTATAGTTTAATACGCGTACAAGAAAGTCATGTGGTGTCCACATCAGATATTTTTAAACAATTATAGTGTAGGTGATGTACAATATAGAGTGTGTTTCAAAATTATAACAAAAAAATGAAGGCTATATATTATTTTAATATAAAAAAATTACACATTACTTGAAGGTACGCAGTTTTCGTACCACTGGCCTGATAGGTTATAAGAATGAAAAAAAATTAAATTACTAAACATTAAACATTGAATGATCTGTTACAAAGCTTCCATTAAATAATAGTACATATGCAGGAACGAGCTCTATTTTAACGAACTGCCAACTTTACACGAATTAAAATAGACGTTCCTAATAACCCCTTTTTTGAGACGTAAATTAGAAATTTAAAATATTATCTGGATGTTACTAATGTCAAATCATATCGTTATATTTCAGTTGCCATGGATATGGAAAATTTTTACCGGTTACAAGAGGGGAGACAATGACACCACCTGAAAATGGCTATTTTAGTTTCAGAAACACGCATTAAAAAGTTATTTCAGTGCACATGTGACAAAAAATATATAATAAAAATTAAATTAATTACTTAATATACCTAGTAGGTTTACTTGGAGGCTGAAATCTGTGGAACTTAGAAAAGTTAGTAATTTAATTTTTATTATTGAATTGGTTTCCCTATGTATTAGCAACATGTTTTATAAAAATTTATAATATTTAAAATTTTAAAAGTTCGATTGTGTTTTCTTTTATTCGCAGTATCGATAAATAATTCTCACCCACGCTAATAGAGAATTTCAATTGTTATTCGTCACGTATGAATGGTTTGTATCATTCAACTATATTTACTGTTTTAATTAGATTTTGAAGTCATTCTTGGTAACCACAAATGGCATTTTTTAATTATTTTTTTTCATCAAAATTAAAATTAGTACTTATTTAATCCTACATTTAAGATAGAACATAATTATTAAGGAAGAAAATCTTTTGAAATGGGGACGTCTGATCACCTTAAGGAGATACGGGATAGGTGGTTGAGTTGTACCGAGTTGGACTGTGGATTTGAGAACCCGGATTCGATTCCTACGGCCGACAATTTTTATCACATTAAAATTAACCCTGTAACTCCCCATCTACTAACATCTTTGCGGGCCGTGATTGGACGGCTGGTAATGCACATCAAATATTTTACGTATTAGATCTGCTATGGCCGAATGCCACACTCTATAGGTTAAAAGGTGTCATGATAATATATTTTTTAATTTAAAGTCATAGAGAAGTTACAGTTCTCCTTCTCTTTGCAATGGTACATTTATTAAAACTCTATACCGTTTAAAAAAATCAAAATACATAGGTAATTAATGTCTGGTTTTGCTTGCACTTGAATCATTCTTAAACAGAAAGTAAAAATAAAAATTCAAGCTAAACACAAATCACAAACGTCATAATATCTCTTTCAAGTAAAGTACCATAGCAAAGCAATTGCTGTTTGTGAAAATATATACGCGGTAAACTAAATTACTATCTACGTCTGTAGTAAAAATGAGTTTTTGATCATCATGCTTAAGGCTATAAGCTTGCCTTTAATTTGAGTAATATATAAGTATGTATATAATATAACTTGCACATTTCCAAACAGATAGTTGTTGAAGTAGACGGTGTATAATTGAATAGTTTGTAGCAATGGAAATAGTTGGTGTAATAATAAGTGTCGTTGCTTCGGGTGAAAATGTTCGTGTGGATCGACGACTGTTGGTTTTACTCTCTGTGTTTTTTTCTACACAGAAGTTTTTGTCTTGGTGTTTATTAAAATTTCAACATTCAAATTAATATTTTTAGTATTTTAATGGCTGAATAATAGATCACAAAAAAAACTGGAATAAATGATTGTTTTTATAAACAATCATTTATTCCATTTACCATTTGAATAACATATCAGTTCTGATATAACCATGTGAGAAATTAAGATTAATAAAATGATTGATTTAGCAAGGTGGATTGCGTCAAGTTGTGTCTTAATCAGAAAATAGTAGTAGTGAAGGTAATAGCTATCTGTATAACGTGGAAATAAACAAATAAATATATCATCACGCCTTTTACCCATTACTGAGTATGACACTCTGCCATAAGCAGATCTCGGTAAGTGATATATTTCTTCGCGTAAAGTGCGGTTACCAGCCGTCAAAACACGGTCCCTAAAGATGTTAGTGGAGGAGGAGCCACAGAGGTAGATTTAATTTGGTGAAAATAGTTTGTCGCCTGTAGGAATTGAACCAGGGTATTCAAGATCCACAGGCCGGCTCGATACCACTGAGCCACCTACCCCATGAAATGACACTTTATTCCAGAAGTATGCATATGATATTTTTCTACAATAATACTATAGTTACAAATTAAATTAAATTTGTCATTTATATTGAGACTAGACCTAAAAACATCGTACTAGAGATAATTAAAGTTTCAAAAATATGTTTGGTTATTAAAATATTTGAGTTTATAATCTGTATATCAAATTATATATGTCATTAAAGTTTCGTGCAGAGGTATAGAAACACCCTGTATAAGGTGTTAACCGAGTTCAGCAATCAAAGGATTTCTTTCTGATCACATTTTAGATCTGGAAATCTGTATTTACCGACCTAGACTAGAAAATACGACTAGATGGATTGGTAAAACATTACAGATGACAGAATTACATTAAGATATCAGAAAATGAATGACTATATGTAAGTAGGCCATTAAAAACAATTTGCAAGAACAGTAAATGCTTGTTTACGGTTGCTAAGGGTTTATTGCACTAGTTACGTAATATATATTACGTAACTATTCTCAAGAAATTTTTCATTTGTTAGGAACACTGCTGTTTGACAGTTGATGTAACCTAACAAATATTCTGTAATTGTTCTTATTATTATTTATGGTCGTAGATAAAGTATAATATACAAGTCGAATTATAACACAATTACATTACTCGTGAAATTACTGCACTCGCCAAGGCTCGTGCGCAACTTTTTCACTCGCATGTAATGTGCTTGTTACATACTATTAATTCATGTGTCGTCAAATCATTAATAGTTTATCATTATTAGCCGCAAAAAAAATAATTGAAAGTGTCTTTACTAATCTATTTATGTTTCAGTAAGTGTAAGTTAAATCTGATCCAAATCTAAATGTCTCAGTAAATGAGGTAGCACGAACCCTTAAAACATTCACTTATCTGCGCTAAACATAGTTGAATTACTTTCTTATAAGCTCGTTTATTTCTGACGAAACAAAACTTCAATTAAATCCATCATTTATTCCTATTTACGAGGGAATTTCTAAATGTAAAAAATTTATTACCCAATTCCAAATCGCAATCAAGGAAAATATCGAAGCAATGGTTAGTGCAGAACCATTAAAAAAACTTATTTACCCTGACGATAAATTCCAGTCAGCATCAATGCTTCACGGAAGGAATAAACTAATAAATACAGCACTTTGAAACGACACGCGCCCCGCATTTAAATATTCCACCCTGGAGGGACACCGCGCCACCGGGGCAAGGGGGTGGCAACCCTCTGCGCGAGATAAAACTCGAATTTAAAATATTCCAATTTGACTTGGACGCTGATAAGTTGGCTGGGTGTGGACCAGCTAAACTCTCAAAAGCAGAGAAGTGGAAAGATTAGCGTTGAGGGTGAGTAGTTGGTTGGACGATTGTTCGCCACGGTATTGCCTCGCGAATGCCACCCCTGCATAAGCGCGGCCATTTCTTTAAATCGCTTAAATTGTCTCTAAAATAAATGGAATTGACGCTCAGCCATGTGAGCCGTGGATATCTGTGCAGCACGATTAAAATGAACTAGCGATTTGGACCCCATTTTTTACATTTTTATTCTTTTTGGAAATATAAAATATCATGTTTGCTACCAGATAACATGATAAATGGATGAAAGCGGAATTATCTATATCATATTTCTACTTAGTGTTAACATGTAAACACATTTCTTTCTTTCTATTCAGTTTCATCTAACACATTTGTAAGATTCAAGAACTTGGAGAAATGACTATTCACTTTGATTCTTCATGTTGATACATTCATATATCATCACGCCTTATACCCATTACTGGGTGTGGCACTCTGTCGTAGCAAATGTCGGTAAGTGATATATTTATTCGTGTGAAGTATAGTTACCAGCTGTCAAATTACAACCCGCAAGATGTTAGTAGAGGAGGAGCCACAGGGATAGTTTAAGGTGGTGAAAATTGTTTGTTGGCTTTAGAAATCGAATCCGGGATTTCATATCCACACGCCAACTCTAGCCTCAAAGTTTTTGTATTTTACAGTAAATCAAAAATTGTTAGTATTTTGTAATGTATGTTTTTCATACTAGTTTTCCTATATTGCCATTCATTTACTTTCATTTCAAAATTTTTATTAAAAATTAATAATATATTTTAAGGTGGTAACACTGAATGATTTATTAAACTTAATTTATTTTGACATATATTAGTTGGGTTAGAGAATTAATAATTATTTAGGTTATGTTATAAAACTAAAATACCTGAATTTAATTTTTAATCAAGAAGCGTTTTTCAGTTAAATATAGTTATTTCACTATAAAAAAAATAATAATTTCATTAATTTTATATGAACCAAGAAATGATAGCAAATTTATTTTTGACATTTTTACAACTAGACAACGTGACAACTTTACAAAAAAAAATCCCCAAAATAGTTGCACAAAGTTGAACTTTGAACATTTCACAAGAAGTTTTCAAATGGAAATTAAAAGTTTTGAAGAAAATCAATTCGTTATTCACATTTATCTCAAAATCATATATTTTCTCATTTTCTCAAAAATATGGAGGTTGTACACATTGAAACTTTATCCCTCAGATAAAGTATGTTATACCATAGCAATGCTTCATAGCAAAACGAAAAAACGTTAGAAGAACGAGACTCATCGAAACGAGATTATTAAGCACTTATTTTACTGTCTAGACAAAATGCTGACTAGAGTGTCATACATATTTGACACTTGATAACAATACCAAATATTTAATCTTGTTAGTTTATTAACGCAAGAATACGCCATCTTAAAACTAACAAAATATTACCATTTATCTTTTTATGACTTGTCGCTAAATGAACACAATGGCCAATTATAAAAAATCTATTAAGTTCATAAATGAACAAAAACAATACGAATTATTTGCATTCTTTTTTGATAACAAGTAAAGTAACATATAAATAGAATATTTTGACATATTTAATAGTTATTTGTAAACTAGTAAACTAGTTTTTTCACGAATTTAATGTTTATTGTATGATGGCGAAACCGAGGTGTAACAATGAAATGAGAGGAAAAAAATAAGTATTTTTTTTGTATTTTAAGATTAAGTCTATTTTTTTGAGATACAAAATTAAAAATTATTTTAACAAATGTCAAAATTTCGATAGTATTTTGTTTTAAATTATCTTCAAGGAGCTAAATAAATAAAAATAATAAATAAACTATAATATATTCTTAACTTCGCTCTTTTAAAAATAAATAAATATATCATCACGCCCTGTACCCATTACAGGATGTTGAACTCTGTCTTAGCAAATCTAGGTAAGTGATATATTTCTTGCGGTTACCAGCTGTCGAATCACAGCTCCCAAACATATTAATAGAGGGAGAGCCACAGGGGTAGTTTTAAGATAAAAATTGTTTGTCGGCTATGGGCCGATTCGATACCACTAAGCCATCTACCCCATTAAACCAAAAAAAGTTTCTAAAATCTAGTTCCAGTAGACAAAAAAGTATAATATAAAACACGCTTTGGCTTTAGCCTTAGATTTTGTCC
This sequence comes from Pterostichus niger, assembly GCA_947425015.1. Classification (NCBI taxonomy): domain Eukaryota; kingdom Metazoa; phylum Arthropoda; class Insecta; order Coleoptera; family Carabidae; genus Pterostichus; species Pterostichus niger. Next base: position 6,805,771 of record OX380336.1, on the reverse strand, counting down.
ATTTATGGACTTTATAATATAAATAAATAAAAACTAAAATGGCTGATACAAGAAGCTCTGTTCTTGGGTGTTTTAAGAACACGATTTTAACATGTCATAGATAACTAAAACACCCAAAAACTCTGCATTTAAAATATTCAAAAACAGAGCTTGTGGTATCTACCATCATGTTTTATTCATAATAACAATAATATCTTGTTTAAAAAAATTTGTGTTTTAATGCCAACTTCAAAACCAAAAGACGCATGGCTACCCTTAATCACATGATTATATCTGAACTGTCCGTCAGTACGGTGGTGTGAATAGCGATATGGAAATCGAATCCGGAGATTCTGAGTTCGAATCGCACTCAAGCTAAAAATTATATGAACTATTACACTGCGGCTCGGTGAGGGTGGACCCTGTACTGTAATTGGGATTAAGTATTAAATAAATAAACTGATATAACTGTCCGGAAAGTGAAATATAACTAAACTATATCAATAAATAGTTGTTAAAAGACCGTGTCCATATAACTCGCAACCTAAATTAATTTCATCCCGCTTTTTTCTCATCCAACCAAGCCACATCCAATCCTTGCATCCTTCGCTTTATCCCAATCCTGTATCGCGTATCCTGTCTCGTCATTGCGCACGCGGGGTGGCCAACACCTATCAGGCTCGGCGCGGGTTCGTTAGCGCCGCGAAGCTCATTACCACGGCCGCGGCGGAGGGCGGCTCCGACGCTGCCGGCAACGACGGGGAGTGTGCGCACTCGGCTTGGATCCGGGTTGGCGCGATGCCGGATCCTGAAGGATAAACTTGGAGAGGGGGGCCGGAGAAGGAAGTGGAATTAAATTTTAGGATTCAGGTCTTCATACAGACTATGTAAACTATGAATTAATATTGGGAAGAAATATAGTTTTATATAAGGATTTTAATTGTTCGTAGACAATCTTTATCTTATTTTTAGGTTATTTATTTTATTATCATTGTATCATTTGTACATGGGGTAGGTGGCTCAGTGGTATCGAGTTGGCCTGTGGATCTTGAGAACCCTGGTTCGATCCCCACAGGCGACAAACAATTTTCACCAATTTAAATCTACCACTAACATCTTTGGGGGCCGTGATTTGACGGCTGGTAACCGCACTTCTCGCGAAGAAATATATCACTTACCGAGATCTGCTTACGGCAGAGTGCCACACCCAGTAATGGGTAAAAGGCGTGATGATATATTTATTTATTTTATTTGTATCATTTGTACAATTAGTAATGAAAGCAATTTGTTTACATGAATTTGAAATTTAATGTACGATGGCAAAATCGGAGTGTATTAATAAAAAAAAGATACTTTAAGTGTCGAACCCGTATTTTTTTTTAAATTGATATTAAATTAAAATTGACAAATGTAAAAATTTCGATAAATAGTGTAAAAAAATAAAAGCAAAATGAAATGAAATACTAGTTAGAAAAAGGGTTTATTGCAAAACGAGTACGAAAGTTGGAGCACGAGCAGTGAGTCCGGATCCTGTTCTGTAATTGTGATTTAGTTCCTGTTGTACAGAGTAGCATAAAAAAATTATTTATTCATTTGTTAAACGATGACCATGTAAAAACAAATTTGACTTTTATAAATTCATAATTGTCAATCTAATTTTTGTGAATGTTGTCAATCACAATGTATTAATTAAATTTACAAGATATAATGAAAAGTGACAAAGGAATGTTAACCTCTTCCTAGATCAAAGTTGCAGCATTTATTGTATTTATATTTATTAAATTAAATCATAAATATTAAATTTATTGTTTTTCCATATTAACACTTGTATATACCAGACTGTAAAATTAGCACATATTTTAAACATAACATTTTTAAAAAATGGAGGACAATTATTCCACATTTTTAGCGTATAAATTAACTGACAGAGATGAATATAAAAAGTTGACATAGGTATGTAATCGTGCTCGCGATTTTAATCTGAAAACGAAGTCAAGTATATATATATATATATATAATTATAATAAAAAATGAAATATAGAATGAATGTAAGTGATTGAAAATAGTTAGAAATTTGTGTAAAAGATTCCGTCCAGAATCCAAACTCTCTGGAAAATCTTCCACTCCGGGTGTTTGAAGTTCTCCAGGCCTCCCAAGATTCTTTATTTATCACATCGCTTTCGCATGTCGCTATCCGCAAGTCCAGCACCGCCTCCACCGCCCCCAAACGTCATGAATAGTTAAGCACACCGGTGGCGGCGCTGCAATCGCCCGGGAATGCCCGAGAGTGGCGTAAAACCGTACAGGGTGACCCATAACTAACAATAACCCCGCACACTTGGCAACGTGGCTTCGTGGACTCTACCTGCGATTTTCTAATGACCGAATGGCAATCATGTCGCATGAATGATTGTTCCCTTGCGAGAATGTTTTGTTATTTTGTTTTCTATTCAGTTTATGTTTCCGTTTCGTTTTTGTTATATTTAAATGAATCCAGGATGACGGTTTTTGGGAAGGTTTGTTGCAGATGCTTTGTTGGGGACAATACTTGAAAGAGAGACGGATTTTCAAATGGGCATTTTTGGATTTTTGAATGTGATTAGTTTACAGATGTGATGGATGTTGAAGACTGTATTGATTGATTTTTGTGACGTTTTCAAATGTCGTGCAGATTATATTTTTCCTTTTCTCATATGCTTTCAGGCAGGTTAATAAGCGTGATTTCTGTTAGGAATTGAAAATATGAATGCAATAAACTATGTCATCATGCCATCGGTTTCGTTTTATTCTTTCAAATTGAATACGAATTTCCACCACTTCCTTACAATTTTATACAACGACATGTAGGTACTATTCAACTAGACAAGACAGAAGGGGTACAACTTTCAGTGCTGAATACGTGTTGCTGCATTACAATTCCCATAACTGACAATTTTCACCACATTAAAATTACCTCTGTGGCTGCCCCCACTATCTTTAGGGCTCGTGACTTTACAGCTAGTAACTACATTTTAACCTCATAAATATATCACTTACGGAGATCTGCTACGGCAGGATTTTACACCCTGCAATGGGTAAAAGATGTGATGATATATTTATTCTTTATTTTGTTATTTATTAAGTGTTTTACCATGTGGTAATAAGTAACCTAGATATAATTGGAAACAATTTGTTTCAATGAACTTTTTTTTAATGAATCTTATTGTTGAAAATAATATTTCATGCTAGTAAAGACTACAAAACAAGAAATCTAAATTATATTAATAATTGTACTAAATGTACACCCAAAAGCAATTTGAAATTCTCCAGCACTATGGGTTTTATTCGTAGCGCGAAAATTTGTTCTAGCCAATATGAAAAGCTTATATCTTTTTTTTTCAAACAGTACAACACTCAATTTAGTTTAGAATGTAAATAACTTTCCTCATTAGTGAGGGAAACGGTTACTATCACAACTAAATTGAGTCAGGGAAATGTCATTTGACATGGTGGCCAAGGAAACGTGATATGCATTTGCAAATATAACTCCTTTAATTTATATAAAATAATTATTATATTTGTTGTATCGCAAACATAAAAATGTAATTGTCACGTTTAATGTTGAAAAAAATAGTATGTAACACCACACGTGGGAAAAGGCCATTTCCTCACTATATATACTATTATTGACATAATTAAATAAATTAAATTTTTTATGGATTTTTAAATGTAATACCCCGATTGTTTCGATGCTACGCAGGGAAACAAGAGGGAAATACCCGATTAATTTTCAAGCTCGAGGGGTATTCGGCTGATTATTGTTGATGATTCTGAATAGCGCATAGGTTACAACTGTCAGAAAAATGATTGTTTATCGCCTAGCAACCTAGCCGGGAAATTTTCGAAAAATTATCGATATAATTTAGACCTAGTTGTACCACGTGATGTTAAATGCCACGCTCTTATTGGTCGAAATTGAGGTTGAAAAAATAATCATAATTATAAATATATATCATCACGCCTTTTACTCATTACTGTGTGTGGTACTCTGCTCTAACAGATCTCGGTAAGTAATATATTTATGCGCGTGTAGTGTAGCCGTCAAATTATGTCTCCCAAATATGTTAATGGAGAGATAAAATTATTTGTCGGCTATAAGAATCGAACCCGATTTCTTAAATCCACAGTCAAACTTATACGTATTAAACGTAATTAATTTATATTTTTATCACCAATTTTATCTATTTCGATTATGTTCGAGGAGCCTATATGGATCAGAGTTGTTCAAAAAGGTCGTCTATTACTTTTAAATCAGTTATTTACATAAAATTCAGTGCTAAACTATACGTTACACTGTTTCTTATATTAGATATCGTTTAGAGGTTGTCTTAGATTTGTTCAATTTAGAAATAAATTACAAACAAAATTCAATCTCCATTTAATCAAAACGCTCGAAGATTTGCTTCCTGTTGGTTTATCTGAGGAACCTTGATTAAATTTCGTCAAGATTTATTTCGTCATTTTAGGTTTCTAGCGGATTCAGAATCACTCGGACATAGTTGTTCTTTTTCATTATTAATTATTGTTAGTTTATAAAGCGGAAATGATATAACTATTGACCCACAACTGTCTGTCAATGATAAACGAGATATTTCGAATATTTCTTTTGGTTTGTTTAATAATATTATTATATTTATCGGTAATTTGTATGTACAAAGATATAAAAGTTATAAAGTAAATTTGGTAAAGAGTAATTTCCGCGAAGTCAGAGCCTGATTGTAATAAAAGTGGTCAAGGATGAGACAAAAGTTATGAGAGCAGTCCGCGAGATAATTTCTGCGCGCGAGTAACATTGAAATTGATTTGATTTACTGACGCACATAACCGTAAGATAAATCACAATGGCCTTGGTACATAACACGGCGGGTAAATTTAAATATTTAAATATGTCACCGACTGCTATTCTTTTGTCTCCCCGAATAAACAAATGAATAACTTTAGAATTGCTAATTATCGAAAACCAACATGGCCGTCTTCTGTCAAAACAATTTATTTAACATTTTAAACCGAATGCAAAATTCAAATATATGTCTGTTTGATATTCGGAGCTACGGTTGCTGTGGAAAAAATCGTCTCGTTAATACAAACCGATCGGAAAGCAATTTCGATAACAATGCAGAGTAATATCCAGTGTATCGCAGGGTGGAGATACTATCGAACTTATCTTCTGTGGTTCTCGCGTTATTGATGACTGACAGTTTGCATCGAGATGGACGTGTTCACAGAGGACTCTAAATCTTTGTCTTTCACAGAATGGGGTATGGTTTTTTCTTTTATTTGCTCGTTTTTTCGCGAAGAAAAAACGGTCAGAAATGCATTCTTACATTTCGATGCGCTTTTATTTGAAGGGGTTTATCAGATCGGGTTTTTTAAGCGTGGATTGAAATTCTAAAATCGCTCGTAAAAGGAAAGAATAGTTATCGTTACTTTTGACGGCTCGCGCTGAAGAATGACTAGCAAATTTCAGAGACGCTTGCTCGCTTCAATCCAGATTCTAGTTCACTACCTCAACTCAAACTCATCAAACTTATTGGCGATCTGCTAAGCGATACACTCTCTGGTGATAGCAAATTTTTACAATTTTGTATTACAAATGTATCACCGAAGCAGATCTCGGTAAGTGATATATTTCTGAAGTGCGATTACCAGCAGTCAAATTACGGCCTCTAAAGATGTTAGTAGAGGGAGAGCCACAGGGGTAGTTTTACCGTGGTGAAAATTGAACCTGGGTTCTCCAATCCACAGGCCGATTCGTACCACTGAACCACCTACCCCATTTTGCATTACAGATTTAATATATACATACATACATATATAACATCACGCTATATCCCATTAAATGGGGTAGCACGAACCCGTCAACATTCTCATCCTGACACACGGTACTCGTTTCGACCACATTAACACTTCCTCCATACGAACTCTTCCTTTCCTCACAACCAAAATCCATCATCACGCAACAAACATTCATCCATTCGCTTCTGTACACCTTCACTTACGCCCACTTCTCTAACAACGAATCTATAATAAATAAAGGCAGCATCTCCTGCGCTTGTTTAAAAATACATTTAACACAATTGCAGTTACACACTAATTCAATACATTTTCAGTACAATTAATGACCACTTATACAGTTTCACCTAATTTTGAAGATTCATTAACAAGAAAATATCGAATCGAATCTTAATGTTTAGTTACCGATATGATATTAGATCTTGATCATTCAAGTTTAAAATAACGTTGTTTAATTCGCCCATACAGTTGAGTAATGTGTATTGTTCGGTGCTTGATTGTAATGCAAAAAAGGATAGACATAATTTTTCATACGTTTTCAAAAAAGATGAGATCGTAGAAAAACTTGAAAATAAGTTTGAAGAAATTGAAAATGTAGATAAATTGAAAGCTTGTATAATGAAACTTAAAATTGGGAAACCAGTACCCAAATTTTTGAGGGGTTTGTTCCTTGCATTTAAGGATAATGATTATTTTTACAAATATACTTTTTTCTGTTCATTTAATATTTTTTTTACTAATATCAATACGTGAAATACGTAATTTTTCATCATTTACATTACCATGACAACGCGTATTTTGCAGTCTAGTGCGCAAAATAAGTATTTCGCGCACGCTCTTAAATAATTTGTTGCTAGATTCCATAGATTACAACACATCAATAGTACCAAATTCAAATTATTGTTGATTGTTTTCCTTGAATTTACTTAAATAAATCAATAATTATTGTATTATTCTTTTTTGACAGTTGTAGAAAAACTGTTGTTTGTATATCGTGGGCAAAATTCTTGTTTTATGGCGCGTTCGAATGACTTTTTGTCTCGACTAAAAGTAACATTCTCACGCGCAACAAAAAACACTCATTTTGCGCATTTAATACAAAAATAACAATTACTGTACATCAAGTAATGAATACAAATTAAAATGTCCCGTAATGTGACAGAAATAAAATATTAAAATGCAATTATAATTTCTAGCACTACAGCCTGTAATATGAATATTAATAAGTTCTATTTAAAAAAATCTGTACATATTTAATACACACCTAATCATCTGTTTGCTAACTTTGTCATCAGAATAAAATTATACGATGTAGCATTAATTCGTTCATGCATAATTAATAAATACAAGTTGTACCCAGTGTCGATAATTATTAGCTTTGTCTAATGTTTCATTTATAATTGTCCCATTAGAGAAATTCAATTTATTGACATTTGCATGTTCAGAAACAACTTAATTTAGCAGTCTCTGGATCTAATTATACGTTTAGAATGTCTTTAGAACTTAGTCAATACAATATTAATTCGTTCAACTTATTATTAAATAATTGCATACCTACACTAGAGATATTGGTTTTAGTTCTGTTGAGTCTAAGACGGCCATTTTCAAAATTATGCATAGCTTAAAATTAGTAGGTTACATATGTACTTTACCATTCATTTATTTCTTTTCAATTTGACATTTAACATTCATTTGTTATTTTCATGGCTAGCTTACATGAGAAGTCGTTAATAACAATATTAGGTAATTAATGTTTAATACTGAGTTATTAGCGATAAAAAGCGGATGTCAAAATGTTTGCGCGTGGGTGACCTAAGGTGAGAATAACAAGTTTCATACCCAGGAATGGACTTAGCCATGTATTCAATTATGATTAACAAGTAATATTATTTAAAGCAGGTAATAGACACATGACGTCATAGTAACAAAATGTATTGAAAAAAAAACATGAATATTTAATTAAATTAAAATTCAGCAATTCAGAACAGTATTAGCAAATATTAGAAGCCGGCCCTGACTTTAGGTTATGTGAAATGATTCTCAACAATAAAAATACATAAAAATATTAACGTACACCTGTTTATAAATGATTATTTTAATTATGAATCAAATATACAACATTAAAGAAATTCAAATTAAGCATACAAGGTTGTTTGATCAATTCTGACATTAATCGAAATCAATTCTGTTTACTCAGTACACACATAATCAAAAGTATTGTCAGGAATTTAGACAAGATAAAGCGATCAGATCACTACAACAATTAAGACTTTCATATTATACATACAAGATTACTTGACCAATTTAGGCATTAATTGAAATAAATTTCGTCTTCTCTGTATGCTTACAATCAAAAGTATTGCCAGAAAATTAAACTAGATAAAGAGATAGATTTGTAATAGCTATTAACAAACCTAGAAATGTTATGAGTATCATTACAGCCGCAGATGTCAATTTGAAGACATCTAAGGCCTGTTATGACTTAAAACATCCGTGGTTTGTTTAATAGTTTATCGGTTTCAGAATATCAACATGTTAACGTTATTCATAAATATTAGTTTTTGAAATTATTTTATGAATAACGTCATTGTCATCATTTTAGAAGGTGATCAAGTAAGTCTGTAGTCTGTATGTTTTTATTTAACGCCATGGTTACTATTGTTTTGTGTCATACTTATAATGTTTTTATTTAAACGTCATAACGTGGTCATCTCTAATTTGAAAGAGTGTACAATTAATATATATTATGATAAGCAGGAGAAGTAATCTTTGTATTATTGTTGTTTTGAGTTCCGTTTGTATTAATAGTGTTGTATTATCATTGTGTTTTATTTTCATTTCCTTGACTGTTTTGACAAGTCAGTATGGTAATATTACCGTACAGAATACAGTTATTACTTACTTACCAGCCTACTTTTGCGTATGTAAACATAGGTTTAATATCCTGAACCGGTAAAATAAATAAATATGAATATATCATCACGCTTTTTACCCATTATTGAATGTAGCACTCAGGCGTAGTAGATCTCGGCAAATGACATATTTTACACGTGAAGTGCGGTTATCAACCGTCAAACCAAAGCCCTCAATGGTATTAATGGAGGGGGAGTCACAGGGGTGGTTTTTTCATTTGGTGAAACAAAATTAATTAATTTAGTGTACCTAATTCCGGCAAATCCAAAAATAAATGAACAATGTCCTTGAATTAAACTGTTAAATATATTTTCAGTTTCTATCATAGCACGCTGATTTAGGTATATGTAATTTGAATTAAATTAATGTACACATTTTTCTCAAAATAATTTTAATGTGAGGGTAATGAACTTTAAATTCCTTGAATTCAAAATAAAATTATCTGTCTGCAGAAAAAAATTAAAAAATATGTTTCCATTTAAAATAAAAAATGTTGCAGCCTGTATTTTAAGAAGCATTAATCTAAAAAAATTCTTATTTCGCTCATTAAAGTAATCTGATAAAATAGAAATTGTTTAAAAAATTACTTTATTTCGCGTTGTACACAAAAAAATAAAATAAATATATCATCACGCCTTTTAGCCATCATTGGGTGTGGCACTCTGCCTAAGCAGATTTTGGTAAGTGATATATTTTTTCGCGTGAAGTGCGGTTACCAGCCGTCAAATCACGGCCCTCAAAGATATTAGTGAAGGGGGAGCCACAAAGGTAGATTTAAATTAGTGAAAATTCTTTGTTTGCGTTGTACACTCGCGCTGCAATTACCGTGTTCGAGTAACAATCACTTTACACTCTTAATACACAAATAACTATTTAAAACCGAAACTTTATAAATCCTTACTATATTTTTGTCAAAGAGCTTTATGTAAACTCTAGCTTGTAAAGCGATGGTACTAACCGCGGAAAAATAACAAACAGTATTCTGTGTCACCTCCGCATAGCGTGACGTTATTCAAATATTTAAAACTATTTGGAACAATGAGAATATAACATTTTAGATTATTTGTTAGATAATTTTAGTTTTTTGATATTATTCACGCTAAAATGAAATTATTTTTATTATAGAAAAATTAATTACATTCTTCCGGGAATTCAGTGAAGTATTGAGCGCCCAAATATCAGTGGTAAATGACACATAATTTTTTGTCCGGTTCCTGCCGAATTAACCGACTAATCACTATAATACCGTTCTCGAAATGAAATTAAATTCTTGGTATTTAATAACGAAATATTGTCATAGCAACCGTTGCGAAACGATATTCGTTAATCACCATTCTATTGCTGAGCTTTTTGTTATAATTATTGTTATATGGCAACGCGTTATTCTTTTTTCGATGAGGAAGGGTTTCGAAATAATTGTAATTAATGTAATATTATATTGGACGCGGTAGGTGAGTATATGGCACGACCGTATTCACAAATCGCTGCTAATATCCAACATATTTTAACTGTTTATATTATTTTATTCGCGGTTTATTGACTGCTATTACAATCAGTATTTTAATTACCTTCGGTGAACCTTCAGATATTCAATAACATAAATTTTAGGTTATAATTATTATTATCATAATACGTACTTACAATTCTTTATCTCTAACTATTTCCTGGTACTAATGTTTAATATATTTAAGGCCGTGATTTGACGCAGAAAATGTAAAATTACTGATGGTTTATTTATTGTAAATATAAAATAAATAAATATATCATCACGCTTTTTACGCTATTTTGCAATGGCAACGCGAGAAAAAGATTTTTATGCGGGCTTATTTCAATAGTTACCAGGGATACAAACAAAACAGAAACTTGTCAACTTGACAATTGATAGAACGAATTTATTTTCTGTACGTATACATTTTTTAATAATTTAAGATGCAATCGTAAAAAAATGTGTGTATCACGAGTGTTTCCAATGGCAACGCGCGACAAAATTATTTTTCGATTGTTCTACAAAAAATGTCAACTTTACGATGATAAATGAGTGTAATTGTCAACTTTTCGTAGCAATCGTAGAAAAAAATATTGCTATGAAAAGTTGACAATTACTCTCTCATTTGTTATCGCAAAGTTGACGTTTTCTGTGGAACAATTGCAAAATATGTTAAATGCGCGCTTATTTCAATAGTTACCAGTGAAACAAACAAAACAGGAACTTGTCATATTGACAGTTGACAGAACGAATTTATTTTCAGTACGAATACGTTTTTTAATAATTTGAAGATGCAATCGTAGAAAAAAATGTGTGTATCACTAGTGTAAAGTGTATTTGTTCCTGTTACACTCGCGCTGCAATTACCGTGTTCGAGTAACAAAGAATAACTTTACGCTCTTAATACACAAATAACTATTTTGCTCTTATAGGCATAGGTCTCGAGATAGTTAACTGGAACAGCCTGTAGAGGTGTTATATATACCCAGAAATGGGTATATTATTAGCAATAGTGAGTCACGATTAAATAGTTATTTGTGTATTAAGAGCGTAAAGTGATTCTTTGTTACTCGAGCACGATATACGTTTTTGAATAATTTTAAGATGCAATCGTAGCAAAAAATTATGTGTGTATCACGAGCGTAAAGTGTCTTTGTTTCTCTTGCACTATTGCAGCTCTCGCCTTCGGCTCGCTCTGCAATTACCGTGTTCGAGTAACAAAGAATCACTTTACGCTCTTAATACACAAATAACTATTTTGCTCTTATAGACGTAGGTCTCGAGAACTTGAACAGCCTGTAGAGGTGTTATACCCAGAAATGGGTATATTATTAGTAATAGTGAGTCACGATTAAAAATATATTATTATTATACGTTTTGGAAATATTTGCATTTGAATACAACAAATTATTTAAAAGTTAAGAAATATCAATTGTAAATTTCTATAGAATAAATTAAACAAATACGTGTGTGACAGAACATAATACTTTCGAGTTAATTTACGCACATTTACGTCACAAAGCTAATTTCAAATTAGAATCGTTGTTTTCCAACATGACAAAATATGATTATTATCAGTGAACTAGAATCGATACAATTTGTTTACTCAATATTCATAAGTATTTGAATGGCATAATCACAGGTAATCAGCTTCTTAGGTGAATTAGTAATGCAGGCGTGACAACATCGCACTCGCACGCGCTGGCGAAGCACCTGAGCCCGCGTAGCAATGACACCATGCTTAACCATGAATATATTACCGAACTACCTGCTCAGAGATCAGAGTTAATTTAAAATCTCTACCAAGACCACTTATTATTCTTAAAGATCCAAGCCCAGTTTGAAAGCGCACTTGAAAATACTTTAAAACATATTAAAGTATGCTTAATACTGATTATTTATATTAACATCACCTTTATTCACAAGTAACGCGTTAGCCTAAAGTATTATAACTTTTTTACAATCGTTCAAGTTGAGTCATCATCAACATACTACAAACTCTGGGTTAAGAACTTTGCTGGATGACTGTTCACAGAATAGTTCGTAAATAAACGATGTAGTATAATTTATAACCTGGTTTGAGTTTAATTCATGCCGGTTTTCTCTCTCGTGGTAGTGTCACAGCAGTATAAGGCTATCTCTGTTGCGACTGCGAGCCGTAAATATATTAAAGTATTGTAGTCTGCAGTTTGGTTTTTAATATCTCAAGTATTGGCACGACTGTAAGGGCGATGGTATGCGTTTATTGCCGTTGAAGTCGCGGCTACCAAGTATTTTAATTTGGTATTTTAACACCATGAGACACCCACCCAGATGCGACGGAGGTGATGTTGGAGATGGTGATGCCGATGAGATCGTGATGTCGTTACTGCGAGGAACTTTACTCGATTGCTGGTACCGTTACTGTTTTCTTACTTGATACGGAGGCGTTGGAAATAACAGATGTTTTGGATACTTTTGTCTGACGAGACAATAACGGATTTTCTCTTACGCTTACGTAAACAAGTGAATTGTTATAACTTAAATATTAGTATTTATCATACAGATTCAATTATTATTGAAATATCTATTTCTGTAACAATGGCAACAGACTCAACAGGAATACAATAGCTATTAACACTGTTCACATATTTACTGGAAAGATTCTATACATATTCAAAAAGAAAGTGAAATAAACAATTCATTTTGAATATTTGATTGCATCTTATATCAGTATTCAAAGAACTATTTAACGAACTATTACTTACATTATGACAATTTCATTATGTAATTTAATACATTATTTATCTCTGTTACTAAATATTAAAATTGAGCAAATCTTTGTCATATCATATTAAAATAGCGCAACAATAATCGAAATATATTGTTGTTTCCCTGAGATATATTGAAACTTTGAATACAACAAAATGAGCGTAAAATAGTTATTTCTGTACCTCAAGGGTTGAAAGTAGCGTTTGCGGACCCAGGGTAAGGGTAGTAACACGATCGATTTTTAATAAATTGTAACAAAAAGTTATTGACATAATTGTCAATCCATTTGACATGACATATAACAGTCAAACATGAGTTTAAACTGTCACCTCGGAATTCGAATCGCACTAAGCTAAAAATTATATGAACTATCACACTGCGGCTCGGTGAGTGCAAATCCTATACTGTAATTGGGATTAAGTTCCTGTTGTGCAGTGTAACATAAATAAATAAATAACAAAAAATAAATTTCACTTTATAGTACGGAATGTGAAAAATGTGGAGGTATAATTCTTTAGCTTTAGAGCAAAAGAAATGTTTTGTTGAATGTGATGGATTGGAATAATTGAAGTTGAAGATGAAACAAGAATTTAATTGAGATTAAAAGCCGCAGTGGTTGAAGTATTTAAAAAGTTCTAAAAGTATTTAATTGAAAAGAGCAGAAAACAGATAATTTAGTTTTTCTGCGGAAACGAAAAACTTGAGCAGTCGTCGAATTCAAACGGTCTATCGAACATTTAACCCCTCAAGTGATTAGTTTTAATTAAACAGATCCACAAAGAGATAAAGAGTGTTCCCATGAAAAATTAAATTTCATTTTGTCACGGATTTTACTAAGCATATTATTTTTCCAATCTACCGAAAAAATACAAAACAAAGCCAAAACAATTCTAAATTATTACCGAAGGAATTTAAGTTTAAAAACACAATACAAACTGCACCTTTTTATAAAGCGAATAAGACAGGCGCAGAGAGAAAGAAAAAAAGGAGAATAACATTGTACACAAACACAATAAGAGTAAGAGAGTAAGAGCGTACAGGTTTTGGTTAAGCAAAAAGAGACGTGACGATTCTAGGCGTGGCCAGCAGATTCATTCTTCTTTTACAATAAGACAAACAAGTATCTGGTTACTATAGCTACTGGAATACGCGTTGCTATTGGCCGCCACATGGTTGCTTGGTGCACACACTTACACGATTATAAAACAACTGTTTATTGCCAGTTTTTAGTCCCTTATGTGCCTATAATGCTCATTTATTCACCGTCGTTCTACATACTCGACAACCACTAACAAATCTATTTACATACGTGAATATTACCAACAATTAACAACACATTTATGCACACTTCGATTCTACTTCTCTATTTGCTCCGTTGTTTTATAATCATATACAATACAGCACGTGTGTTCAAAATTATCGAGTATATTGTGTCGCCACGAAACGCTTTATTTTGGAACATCATGAGTGTCCGTAGGACGAGTGGATTTCTAAAATAATATGTTGAGGGAATCAATACAATATATTCTGATAATTCTGAATACCCGTAGTGTAAAAAATAATAAACACAATTACGACTTTGTTACTATGCCAACGACATCTTGCTTATTGTATTATGTCGTATATTTTGTCTTGTAAGTTTGCCATGTCGGAAACTAATGAATACTTTTGCCGTGTCTTATTTAGATATTTTGTAACTATTTCAACTCAAAAAGATTCTATAGGAAAAATTTTCTCGAGGATCCAAATATTAAAAAAAAAACAGTGTTAAAAACAAAAGAATTTCATTTCTGCCTGTTTGGTTTTTGTAGATATTAACAAGTATTCATATTAAATTGCTTATGTTATAAATAAAATAAATAAATAAATATATCATCACGCCTTTTACCCATTACTGGGTGTGGCACTCTGCCACATATATGTTTTCGCGTAAAATGCGGTTACCAGCCGTCAAATCACGGCCCCCAAAGATATTAGTGGTGGGGGAGCTACAGGGGTAGATTTAAATTGGTGAAAATTGTTTGTCGGTTGTGGGGATCGAACCAGGGTTCTCAAGATCCACAGGCCGACTCGATACCACTGAGCCACCTACATACATACATACATACATAACATCACGCTATATCCCATTAAATGGGGTAGCACGAACCCGTCAACATTCTCATCCTGACACACGATACTCGATTCGACCACATTAACACTTCCTCCATACAAACTCTTTCTTTTCTCACAACCAAAATCCATCAACACACAACAAACAATCATCCATTCGCTCCTGTACTCTGCGCTTGTTTCTGAAGATGGTCTCCACACAATTGCAGGTAAACACTCGAAACATCTAACCAATAATCTAAAATCAAGAATCATACGCTTGTCTTCATTCATCATATTTATCCCGCAATTAATTTTCTCCAAACATTCCTATCCTGACACACCACTTTTGCTTCAACCCCATGATTAATACAAAATTCGTTACATAGGATTTAAGAGCTAGTAGTGAAAAAATAGTATTTAAACCACGGTTGAGAAGATCATTATTGACCATGCGCTTTGTACCCCGAGATGTAAACTTGGCGCTAGGTCAATAATGATCATCTTCTCAACCTGCAATCACAGATATGTTCGGCAGTACGATAATGTAGAAGCTAAAAAAATTGTATGAACTAGTACACTGCGGCTCCGGTGAGTGCGGATCCTGTACTGTAATTGAGATTAAATTCCTGTTGTACAGCGTAACATAAATAAATATGTTGCTCGTTGAAAATACTATTGTTTTTCTTTATTCCATTTGGCATTTTTGTTGCCAAAACGATTATATAAGTGATCATCATAAATATTGTGAGTTATTCTTTTTTCTCGGTTTACGGATTGTGCCAGAAACAAAATGTTATTTATTGTATCATAATATACATAATACGCGAAAAAATATACAATATTTCACTTCTTTCACACAAATATACGAATTGTATTGCGTCATTGTTTCTTCTACGTAGAATAACATTTTTGCTGTTGTAATTTGTAGAAAACTGTGGAAAATTTTATCGTACATTTTCTTAGATACAACTGAATATTTTAGGAAAGTTAGAATAGTTTTGTAAAATATACCAATTTAACTAAAATTAGTACAAATTTTAAGGTTTAAATTTAAAATAACTGTTGTTAATTTACGGTTTGAGCTTTGGCAATTTTTTGTACTCGCTTTACTACACAGCAAGAACTAGGATCAAATGGCACTACAGAAAACCTATAACGTATAGTGGAATTCGAACTACTCTGGTCAAACTATATTTTTTGTTACAAGTCATTAACTATTTTGCCACAATTACTTATAATCTGTATTCACTTTCAAAATTATAATTATATAATTAGTACCTGGATACTTTTATTTATTTATGTTACTCTGTAAAACTGAAACTTAACTCTTTTCACTCCAGCCTAAATACTTATAGAGGATACCAATAACTCAATCACTATATTAGTTACATACATACATAGTATATAAGTACATGCATGTAATGTAAAAATGTCGCAATTACGGCGACAACGAAGTGCAAAGGGTTAATCCTACAGGGTTCACCGCGCCGCAGTGTGGTAATTTAAATATTTGTAGCTTGAGTGGGATTCGAACTTAACACTTTCAGTGATGTAACGGCAACAATACTACCGTCGTGTTGTACTTTTAATAGTGAATTTGGGTATTTAAGAATTTGTCATTAACAATAGCAGCTGCTAATAAATTCGTTTGATCTATAACTTATTACATCATTGTTACACAGTTGTGTAACTTAGATAATGTAGTACTTTAATTATGTAATGACCTCATTACCCAACACTTTTTATTTAAAAAAAATATGAACAAAAAAGTAGTCAAAATTTATTGAAACTTATTTATTTTATAACTATTATTTTTTTAACTATATGGGGTAGCTGGCTCAGTGGTATCGAGTCGACAAACATTTTTCACCAAATTAAAATTACCTGTGTGGTTCTCCCTGCACTTACATCTTTGGGGGTCGCAATTTGACGACTAGTAACCGCACTTCACGCGCATTAATATATCATCTACCGAAATCTGTTACTACAGAGTGCCACATCTAGTAATGGGTAAAAGGGGGCGATTCTTCCAATACGGTTAAAAAACACTGGTCTGTGACCTCCCCATGTACAATTCTTCAGGCTCATAGTGCTATAATAATGATTTTATCCCACTAGTACTAGGGTAGGTGGCTCAGTGGTATCGAGTCGGCCTGCGGATCTTGAGAACCCTGATTCGATCCCCACAGGCGACAAACAATTTTCACCAATTTAAATCTACCCTTGTAGCTCTCCCTCCACTAATATCTTTGGGGGCCGTGATTTGACGGCTGGTTTCCGCACTTCACGTGAAAAAATATATCACTTACCGAGATCTGCTTCAGCAGAGTGCCACATCCAGTAATGGGTAAAAGGCGTGATGATATATTTATTTATTTATTTTATTTTAGTAACATCAATAACTAGTAACAGCCGTGGCTAAAAATAATGTAAAATAAAATAAAAAGATGAATTTCGTAGACAGAACAACGTACGTTATACTTTTTAACAGTTAAAAAATTCTAAATACACAAAACATGAGATAAAATTCACGATTACATTTGCAAATGTACGAAAGATGTTTGTTTACCGTCACAAAACATTGACTTTTCCTTTCAAAATTTGTTTCTCAAAATTCCCTATCTTTATGTTCGTATCAATGCGGGGTCTGAGCAGAGCGGCAGCGGTAGATTCGAACCGTAATAAATAACGGACGTAAGTTTGTGGAAAATTGAACAGCTGGGTAACGTCCTTCCCGTGCTACCGTGCGCGACACTGCCCGGTGGTTAATGCTACCCTTGCCGTGCTTCCTGACCCTGTGAACTCGCTGCTGGTGCATCGACACACCACGCACTCTGTGTAATTATAGAGGAACTCAGGGTTTCTGGAATATTTGCATTAATTTTTCAAGGTGATGGTCTGAGTTTTGCAGTTTTTACAGACATTTAAATACAAAATAAAATATAGAACTTTAAAAGGAAGTGACAATCAAATTTATTTGCAGTTTTGAAGAAAATGGGGTAGGTGGCTCAGTGGTATCGAGTCGGCCTGTGGATCTTGAGAACCCTGGTTCGATCCCCACAGCCCGACAAACAATTTTCACCAATATAAATCTACCCCTGTAGCTCCCCGTCCACTAATATCTTTGGAGGCCGTGATTTGACGGTTGGTAACCGCACTTCACGCGAAAAAATATATCACTTACCGAGATATGCTTAGGCAGAGTGCCACACCCAGTGATGGGTAAAAGGCGTGATGATATATTTATCTATTTTATTTATTTAAGAAAATACCAAACAATTGAAAATAAATATATTATCACCCCTTTTATCCATTACTTCGGGTGGCACTCCCCCGTAGGAGATCTCGGGAAGTGATATATTTCTCAGAGTGAAATGCGGTTACCAGCCGTCAAATCACGGCCTTCAAAAGTGTTAGTGAAGGAGAGCCTCGAAGGTAGTTTTTACATGGTGAAAATTGTTTATATGCCTAAGCAGATCTCAGTAAATGATATATTTCTTCGCGTAAAGTACGGTTAACAGCTGTCAAATCACGCCCCCCCCCCAAAGATGTTAGTTGAGGGGGAGCCACAGGTGTAGTTTTAATGGGGTAAAAATGTTTGTCCGGCAGTACGGTGTTATGGGTAGCATTACGGAACTCGAATCCAGAGATCCCGAGTTCGAATCCTACTCAAGCTAAGAATTATATAATCCACTACATTCCGGATCGGTGAGTCCAGACCCTGTACTGTAATTGGGATTCAGTTCCTGTTGTATAGAGTAGCATAAATAATTATTACCATTTGTGCTACGATATTTTTTTTATTTGTCAGGCTGACAGTTTTTGAGCACTTTATCCGAAGATGGAAAACCAGACTTTAATAACATATTTTGTGAACCTATATTTATCTACAAATATAATAAAGTTTTAATATAATGTGCAAAGTTTTTCGCACATTTTTAATGTACCCACCTATTATTAGGTTTCTAAGAATGTTTCAGCAAACAATGTCATAAATTTTATCGTAAGATAATATAATAAAAAAAAAGATTATATTAAAAAAAACTGCAAATGCAGTAAAACGAATCTGGCACTAATAGACCAAACATAAGAAATATAAACAAAGACAAAATTAATTGTCATTCATGCACTTGGTGAGACTAGGTATAATAAAAAATATTAAATAAAACTCTAGGCAAAGTCTCACAAAATTCAGCCTCCGAGTCACCTTATGAGGGCATCGTCGGAGGCAGTTAGTAACCATGGACGCGTTTCGCTCTTGTTAGAGCTCATCAGCATGGTATAACTCACTTCTTCACCTAGAACAAAGTTCATGTGAAAAAGCTGGTGACGAAGAACTGTGCCAGCAGAGAATAAGATCTCTAACAAACGGTAAGATGACATGAGAAGTTCTGTCGAACTTTGCCTAGAGTTTTATTTAATATTTTTTATAAGAAATATACACAAATGTAAAAGAAAAACAGAATTTGTTTGTTTTGGCATGTATTCTTTGATAATAAACAATAGTTATTTTTTCTATAAGGGATGTAGGTAATATTTACCAGTCGAAGACGTTTGCAACAGCGAGGGCTGGTAAAAAGTTCGAAACTGGTCAAATATACCTACATCCCGAATTGTATATAATATTTTTTCCACTCCTACATTCTAAATTAATTAAAATATTAAGATTTAAATTTTCACTTACATCCCGTCGCCAATGGCAACCAATATCTTCTTAGTAAAATCAACTTACCTTCCTAAAAACAAAGTAATAATAATCTACTTACAGTGTTAGGAGTGGAAAAAATAAATAAATATATCATCACGAGTTTTACCAATTACTGGGTGTGGTACTTCACGGCAGATATTATTAAGTGATACATTTATACGCGTAAAGTGCAGTTACCAGCCGTGAAATTACGCCCCCGATAATATTAATGGAAGGTGACACACAAGGGTAATTTTAATGTGGTGAAAATTAGTTTGACAGCTGTAGAAATCGAACTCGGGTTGTCAGATCCACAGTCCAATACGTTACCACTGAGCTATCTTCCCCTACTAGTAAAAAATAATATACAATAGTTTGAAAACATTATATTTTCTTCTAGAAGTTTCGTCATATTGAAATTACAATACTGATTAATACTTATTCTTGTTATTCGTGATTATTGTATGATTGTAGTAATTGCAAAATTATTTGACATTATATTTATTACATAAAATTACAACTTTTGTTGTAATATCAAACACCTGATATATAAAATCACGTTATTTTGTATTAGAATTACTTTACCGTAGAATCTTGGTATTTCAATCTCTAGAAATTTAAATTACTTATTACATAAAAAGCAAATGAGCGTCATCGGACATAATTTGAGTTCGTATCAGAAGAAACAATTTATTCGTAGGCGATAAAAATATAAGAAAAATAAAATACAACATTTCTAATAAGCAATGAGCCATTTATAATATCCCAATTTATATCACAAATAAAACAAATAAAAGTTAATGTTAACTTGGTCCAGTTTTTTTTTTGTAGTTTATTTTAATACCAATTGTTGCGTGACAAGTGTATACTTAGCAAAGCACTAATAATTATTTGTACGACTATTAATAAAAGTAATACTTTTATTCACGAATTTGAAGTTTGATACACGAAGGTGAAGCCGAAGTTTATCAATCAAATGAGTGAAAAAAAGAAAGCTTTTGTTACGTACTAATTAGATTGATTTTATGGTCATAAAATTTGAAAATTAATTTTAAAAGATGCAAAGTTTCGATAGTATATTATGTAACAAGTTTTATAAACGTCTCTTTAGTTACGAGTGTATAAAAAACGAGTCACATACTATACTTTTTCTAAGATCGCAAATTAAAACAACAAAAGAATGTAAAGTTTTATGAAATATTTAAAAAGTAAGGTTAAGATACAATGACATGTATGAAGCTAATTTGAAACCGTGGTTTGTCAACATGTGATTAAGATGTTATTTAGCGCCATGGAAACCAGTACGTTAAATGGCATTTTTAATAACTGTCTTATGTATGGTTTTATAAAGGCGAGAATAAATTTAGTTCCATAGTTAATCTATTTAAATTAACAAATCAATTTTATTTATTACTGTCAAAAACTCGACTGTCATTTGAATAAATAAATTGTATTTACTTTGGAAGTAAATTAAATTATCGTTTATAAAACTGGCCAGAATAATATATTGTTTTCATGCTTTTTAAAATAATTGAATAATGTGTCATTTTCTACACGATTTCTTTGTTGTTGTTGTTAAAAACAATAATTTTCATAATAAATAAATAAATATACCACCACGCCTTTTACCCATTACTGGGTGTGGCACTCTGCCTAAGCAGATCTCGGTAAGTGATATATTTTTTCGCGTGAAGTGCGGTTACCAGCCGTCAAATCACGGCTTCCAAAGATGTTAGTGGTGGGGGAGCCACAGGGGTAGATTTAAATAGGTGTTTGTCGTCTGTGGAGATTGAACCAGGGTTCTCAAGATCCACAGGCCGACTCGATACCACTGAGCCACCTACCCCATAATTTTCATATCCAATATGAAAAATAAATAAAAAATATTAATTATTATGAATTATATAGTATTATTGGGTAGGTGGTCAGTGGTATCGAGTTGGACTGTGGATTTGAGAACCCGGGTTCGATTCCCACAGCTGATAAACAATTTTCTCCACATTAAAATTACACCTGTGGTTTTACTTCCTCTAATATCTTTGAGGGCTGTAATTTGACGGCTGGTAACCGCACTCCACGCGCATAAATATATCACTTATCGAGTGTCACATCTAGTAATGTGTAAAAGATGTGTTGATACATTTATTTAGTTTTATTTTTAAAAATATTAAAAGTGATGCTGAGATGTTCTAATAAAAATTGGATTTTTATTAATTTCGAGTAGCCATAGATAAAATGTGTGTAAGATCTGCTACGGCAGAGTGCCGCACCCAGTAATGGGTAAAAAACGTGATACATATATATGTACCGATCTCGAATTCCTGCATGAAATTGATCAGCGGTCCTGTTAAATGTTTGTCACTAATCTGGCGCGCAACAAAGGGCCCTGGTCTCGGCGGGGTCGGGTACAAGAGAGGCGTTCCTCAAGCCGGCCAGGTGTTCGCCTCAGCCACGAGCGACCAGATCTCGTTCTTGCGATAACCGCGGCCGAACTGCTCGAGAACTGCGTCAGAGCAGAGAAGAGTCTCTTGGTAAAGCACAAGGCTGTGATTGTATCGCATGGGGACAGTGCTGAAGACACTACCTGGATGGATTATTAGCAGCTGTCCCAATGGGGCTTTGTTGCTTGTTTGTGGGTAATGACGAACCCTTATTGCAAACTACTGGAATGCGGAATTTTAGAAATGCTTAAATGACATGAGAATTGCCAAGAAACATCGAATAGAACAAGCAAACAAGCGCGTTCAATTCTTCGTGGACTAAATAACTGCGTGATTTGGATTCCAATATTTTATTTATATATGTTACACTGTACAACAGGAACTTAATCCCAATTACAGTACAGGGTCCGCACTCACCGAACCGCAGTGTGGTAGTTCATATAATTTTTAGCTTGAGTGAGATTCGAACTCGGGATCTCCGGATTCGAATTCCATATCGCTATCCACACCACCGTACTGATATATGTTACACTGTACAACAGGAACTTAACTCCAATTACAGTACAGGGTCCGGACTCACCGAGCCGCATATTTTTAACTTAAGTAGGATTCAAACTCAGGTTCTCCAGATTAGAAATCCGTAACGCTATCCACACCACCGTACTGCCGGACAATGAGAATGAATTTGCCATTTCGATATATTTTTTTTTCTACGATTGCTATGAAAAGTTGACAATTATGCTTTTATTTGTAAATTAAAAAGTTGACGTTTTCTGTGGAACAATCGAAAAATATTTTTGCCACGTGTCTCTAATGGCAACGCACAAAAAAGATATTAAATGCGCGCTTATATCAATAGTTACCAGGGATACAAATAAAACAGAAACTTGTCTATTGCCAGTCAATGAATTTGTCATTTCGATATATTTTTTTTCTATGATTGCTATGAAAAGTTGTAAATTTAAAAGTTGATGTTTTGTGTGGGACAATAGAAATAGTTATTTGTGTATTAAGAGCGTAAAGAGATTCTTTGTTACTCGAACACGGTAATTGCAGCGCGAGCTGAAGGCGAGAGCTGCAATAGTGTAAGAGGAACAAAGACACTTTACACCCGTGATACATACATAATTTTTTCTACGATTGCATCTTAAAATTATTAAAAAACGTATGCGTATTGAAAATAAATTTGTTCTGTTAACTGTCAATATGACAAGTTTCTGTTGCCACTAAAAACGCGCACATTTAACATCTTTTTCGCAAGTTGCCATTGGAGACGAGCAAAAAAGATATTTATCAATTCTTCAGAAAACGTCAACGATGACAAATGAGAGCGTAATTGTCAACTTTTCATAGCAATCGTAGAAAAAATAATTTTGTTGCGTGTCTCCAATGGTAACTCACGAAAAAGATATTAAATGCGCGCTTATTTCAATAGTTACCAGAGATACAAACAAAACAGAAACTTGTCATATTGACAGTTAACAAAACGAATTTATTTTCAGTACGTATACGTTTTTTAATCATTTAAAATGCTGTCGTACAACAAATTATGTATCACGAGTGGAAAATATCTTTGTTCCTCACTTTACTTTCTTAATACACAAGTAACTATTTCAATTGATGTTTATGAAAATAGCATTTATTTTATTTGTAGTAAAGGAGGTGAAAAATTATCACTTATTAATATCACTAGTGGAACATTATCAAAATTCATTTCATTGTTTTATTTTGAAACAAGTTCATGGTTCTATTCGTTCCCACATATACGTGGTAAATTCTCAACTTTTATCTGTCATATCTAGCGTTAAATTTTGCAACTAAATTGTTTGTTATTGAAAATCAGTACTTAAGTTACATAATTCTTAAAAAAAATGAACTATAGTTATTTTCGCCAAATAACAAATAAAATATAAAAATACTAGTTCAAATTGTCGATGAATGTATGCTAGAAAAATTTATCTATTTTCTGTCGTATTTTCTTGGAAAGCTGATTGATTTTTCAGAACTGATACAGGATCTTGTAAATTTGAATAATGTATGATTATTAAGTAGTAATAGATTCATAAATGTTGTGTTAGACATATTATAGTTTCATTTCATTAATAACCTGATACTAATAAATATTAATTGTTTTTCCAGTAACCCACTGTATATATGTATCTATATTCCATAAATATACTTTTAATTATTAATGAACTGTAGGTATTATGTAACAAGGATACTAAAATAAATAAATATATCATCACGCCTTTTATTCATTACTGGGTGTGGCACTCTGCCAGGGCAGATCTCGGTAAGTGATATATTTCTTCGCGTAAAGTGCGGTTACTAGTCGTCAAATCACTGCCCTTAAAGATGTTAGTGGAAAGAGAGCCACAAGGGTAGGATTTAATTTGGTGAAAATTGTTTGTCGGCTGTAGGGATCGAACCAGGGTTGTCAAGATTCACAGGCCGACTCGATACCACTGAGCCACCTACCCCAAAGATACATAATTATATACTTAAACAATGAATGAAAATTTTATCAAAACTTCAAAATATTACAAGATTTTTACGTAATTTTGCCAATTGCACACTAGAGATAATTTGTGTGGTTTTTATCTACTGCTATAAACTATAAAAGTTCCTTATTCGGTTACCAGTCGTCAAATCACGGCCCTCAAAGATGTTAGTGAATGGAGAGCCACAGGGGTAGATTTAATTCGGTGAAAATTGTTTGTCGTTTCTGGGGATTGAATCAGGGTTTTCAAGATCCACAGGTCGACTCGATACCACTGAGCCACCTACCCCAAAGATATAATAATTATATACTTAAATAATGAATGAAAATTTTATCAAAACTTTAAAATATTACAAGATTTTTATGTAATTTTGCCAATTGCACACTAGAGATAATTTGTGTGATTTTTATCTACTGTTATAAACTATAAAAATTCCTTATACAGTAATTTGAAATTCGAATTAAATTCGAATTTGCAGAATTTCAGATAAATAAAATAAATCAAGATCGAACTCAAGACCTCTAGAACTAAAGCTGAGGCTTCACAAGGAATTTTATGTCGTTGATATTACAGGATTATTATTTTAGAAAAAAACAATTCAACCGACGCAAGGATGTGAACCCGGAACCCTTTGTTTCTCAATTATAATACCTACTAATTTAGTTAATTTGTTGATGGGGTAGGTGGCACATTGCTATCAGGTCAGCCTGTGAATTTGAGAACCTAGATTCGATTTCCACAACTGACAAATAATTTTCACCACATTAAAATTATCTTCGTGACTCCCCCTCTACTTATATCTTTGGGGGTCTTAATTTGACGGTTGCTAACACTACTTTACGCAAAGAAATATATCACTTACTGAGATCTGTTATGGCAGAGTGCCACGCCCAGTAATGGATAAAAAAAATGCTAATTAAGAACTATTATTGTTTTAGTTTTGTAAAAAACCCATTGTACCATTGAAATATTTATTGCAATTAATATATATATATATATATACATTCTAAACCTCATATACCCATAGGGTGTCGAGGATACCAAAAATTAATTTATTGAAATATAATGAAATTTAATATCTTGGAATATTTTAGATTACATATTTAATATTTTGCACAACCACAGAGAATTTAAAAATAGCTTCTTAAGATTTTTATGAAGGTAAAGCAGTAAAAAAACCGTCGTACAAATTGCGAAAATCTCCAATAAATATAGCACGATCCGCAGAACATACAAAACCAATACCGTCTGGGCGCGTTAACTTCATAACTAATTACAGGGTGTTCGAGCACGTACACCGCGGTGATAAAATCTCGCAGAGAGGCGCGCAACACGGCTTTTCAATTTGTGCACTCTCCACCCGCGCACACTCGCCATATCGGGGTTCGAACCTCGAACCCGCGCTCCGCAGATAACGAGTTTTTAATTGTGTCGAGATATGCTGGAGAACACTCTTATCTAAATGCTCCGTGTTGTGTTTTTTACTGCCTTCGACACTTTTTGAACATCCGGTATATGTGTTGGTTGGAACATTATAAATTTGTTTTGTTTATTTTATTTGATACTTGTTAAATGTAGATAGGATTATATTTGTAAGTTTAATGTCGATGAATTTATATAGTGTGTGACAAAGTAAATAAATATATCAACTAGATTTTTCTTAAATTGTTGTTTGTACTTGAAATACCATACCACATATATTTCAAACAATACTTTTGATTTTATATTCAATTTCATACGAAATTATTTTCATATTTTATTTCATTTTAATTAATAATTAACTGCACTGTTTGTCAATACCCGATAAAGTGACAAACATAAACAATTCATTGATAACATAACCTACCTTTCATTATAACATACGACAATACAAGATTCAAAGTAAACAAAGCCAGGTGTATAGTATTATATTACAAATACGTAACGTATTTTTTTTTAATCTTATTTTACTTGCTATAAAGTAATTTAATAGATTTGTTACACATGTTCAAATATACCAGTAATCAGAATATCTTTTGACGTTTTCAAGTTTAACCTAACTATTGTATACATACAATATTATAAAAGTTTATAAACAAATGTAAATTACCTTTACTTTGCTTCTAGGTTATCGTTAATTCCATTAAACTAGCACTATCACACAATAATACAAAATCTCATTTAAAACAGTTCACGATTCAATACTTTCTGACACCTCTAATATACAAGCCAAGTGTTTGCTGAACACATGCACATGTCTAGACATAATTTGTTAATTAATTAGATAATTCATACAAAATCTCTACTAAATTATTGTGTTCAAATATCACTAGGAAAATAAATATCAATATTCAAAATATCTGTTGACGTTTGCAATTTTAACATAACCTAAGTATGTACTCGTATAAATACTATATTATGAAATTTAAAAAACAAAACATGTAAGTACCTTAATTTTGCTTCTAGTTTAACGTAAATTCCATTGAATTGGCACTATCACAATTATAATATTTCACAAAAAAAACACAAAATTTCATTTACAACATACCAACGTTCCACACTACATTAACAGCTGTTACGGACAAGAACAATACTTGAATGTACCTATGCGCATGTCTCAACTTCGTTGTTAATGAAATAATTTGAAATATCTGAACAGCAAAATCCATACAATATCTGTACTGATTTATTGTTTTCAATAAAATTAAAATAATAGTTATTTACGTATCAAGTGCAGAAAGATGGGTTTTTTTTGAATGAGTGATCTGTTAATGCATGAGCGAAGCGAATGCTGCAAGACCGTGAGTTCAAAAAAACCCCTTTCTGCACGAGTTGCGTACACTATTTTTTCTATAACCATAAACCAAATTTTGATAAAAATAATAAAACAAATTTTAGTAATTGTAACATCTCTGAAATTTTTTATTAATTTAGAAACTTTAGAAAGATACCTGGTTTAATGTATCCATGACAACTGACAATGACAAACAAACTCAATTATTTTGTTGATAATGAGGAAAAAATTTTCCGTGCTTTCAATTTTAAAAATGTTTGAATCGAGTGGCGAACACGTATTAGATTCTATAGACATTATAGAACAAGCAAATGCTGCAACATTAAAATTGTTTCCAAATTAATCGAGAAAAAGATATGAAAAAGAACATGATTTGTTTATATTAAATTACTTTTCTGCACTAGTGCAGAAATAAGTCACATTTTTTGCACTAGTGCAAAAATCTGCTACTTTCATAATAAAAATAAGTTCAAAAACGCCTACTTTTTTTAATGGTTGTAGAAAAATGTTCTAATATCACTATAAAATCGACAATATATATAATGTCTTTTGATATTTTCAAGTTAACCTAACTATTATATGTATACAAATTTATGTAATTTAAATACCTTTCCCGTGCTTTCAATTTCTTGTGAATTCAATTGAATTGGCACTAATACAATCACAATTATTCACGGAACAACACAAAATTTTATCTAAAATAGTCCATAGTTTAACAAAACAAGTGACAGCTCTAATAAACAAACTCATACTTTTGCTATATGCGCATGTGTGATCAATATTTCTTAATAATTTATTTGAAACAACTGCTAGTTTTGTTATCAACTTTTGTTGTACAACATCCCTATGAAACTGTTGTATATTAAATTTTAAGTAATACAAATTTAATTAGAGCACTGCAAACTTTATTAAATTGCGATACGCTTATTATGCCTGTTTCATATGTCATTAAAATTCCTAATTTCAAAGTTACAGAGCGTGTACATCAACTAGCACCTCTGACGATATACGTAATAACTAACTTAACCTAATAATATTGAATGTATAAATAAAATAAGCAAAAACATTAAATGAATTTCATTTTATAAATAAATAAATAAATAAATCATTTGTCCCGCGTGATGGTCGCGCGGGTTGAGGGCCTGACTCGCAACCCTAAGGTCGTGGGTTCGGGTCCCGCCCGTGGCGACCATACAAAGGGCATATCGGCATATGACCTTAGTAGTTGGTCCGATATATAAATTTAAAAAAAAGTCATCACGCCATTTACCCATTACTGGATGTGGCACTCTGCCTGAGCAGATCTCGGTAAGTGATATATTTTTTCGCGTGAAGTGCGGTTACCAGCCGTCATATCACGGCCCCCAAAGATATTAGTAGAGAGGGAGCCACAGGGGTATATTTAAATTGGTGAAAATTGTATGTCGACTGTGGGAATTGAACCAAGGTTCTCAAGATCCAAAGGCTGACTCGATACCACTGAGCCACCTACTCCATTTCATTTTATGCAATTTTTAAATATTTTAGGGTTGTTTTACTTTAATTTTCAGATGTTTTAAGGTTGTTTTTGTAACTTGACAGCGTGGTCACTTTTATTTAATTGAAATAAAAATCACTAGATGACATTATTTGACGTACCAAATCTGTAAAACACTCAGGACAAATTGATATTTGGTAAAATGATGCAATGGAATGGCCATAATAAGCGCAGTGCAATTTAATGTCAAAAATCAAAAAAATGAGGTAGGTGGCTCAGTGGTATCGAGTCGGCCTGCGGAACTTGAGAACCCTGGTTCGATCCCCACAGGCAACAAACCATTCTCACCAATTTAAATCTACCCCTGTGGTTCCCCCTCCACTAATATCTTTGGGGGCCGTGATTTGATGGCTGGTAACCACACTTCATGCGCATAAATATATTACTTACCGAGATCTGCTTACGGCAGAGTGTCACACCCAGTAATGGGTAAAAAGGCGTGATGATACATTTATTTATTTATTTACAAAAATAATTTTATTTAAAATTAAATCCAGTTTTCGAATATAAGTTTTGATTAGCTATTTCCAGATTTTCCATTATTTTAGACAGAAAGGAACACACATTTTGTTTATTTATTTTTTTATTTTAATGAAAAACAGGTTATTTTTTCCAAAATATATTCATAATAAATGATTAATTAATGAAAACCTTACTCTGTTTATGAATAATTATTGAAAAGTTTAAACTGTTAGCTTTAAAGTAACAAAAAAAAATCTTTGATCTTTTAAATAAAATGTTGTGATCATCTCAAAATGATTGAAATATTTGAGGCTTATTTAAAATTCCAACAAAAACATGAGACACTAAACTTCCAAAACGACACCTACAAAAAATCGATTTCAGTAGCGCCAAAGTTAAACAAAATACCTAGTGACAATTCAAGCGTGAAGGGTTCGAGTCACCTGCGAGCGAAACAAAAAAGGGTGGGCCACCGAAAAAACAAAGAAGGCTACAAACAAGAAAAAATTGAAAAAAATCCATTTTGACATCGTGTCATCGCTTTCGTGTTGAAAACACGGCAACGACAACGTTGTTGAAGCAGACAACTAGACGCGGTTTCACGCCCCGGGCGAAACGCACCGGGTTGTTGTTAGTAACATGTGAAGATCGGATCACAGAACTGATTTGGGGATGGCATTGGCGTCCGGCAGTGGAAGGCATTAGGTAGACACTAGTAAGTATTTTGGTTTAAACCTTTCCAATTTTATTTTACATGGTGGTAACCGCGACAACGAAACAAAGGACTTGAACATGTAAAATCATATTTTTATAATTTCCCGCCTCCCTTATTATTTTAGAGAAAAATACTTCAAATAAATATTGTCGAGTATAAAATTCTACATCAATAAACAAAATTAATTTTGCATGCTTTACAACGCCAGAAATTTTCCGTCAAACAATATCCTTGTAGACAATTGTTTAATTTTTATGGCAGCCTTTATATTATAAATATTACAAATATTAAATTAATTTTTGCGCTCTGATTAATAGTATATTACATAATAAGTCAGGAAAGTGATGCTTTACTTGACGAAGCGGTTGTTTGAAGTACGAGGCCGTCAGGCCGAGTATTTTAATTCGCTGAGTCAAGTAAAACACTTTCGTGACGTATTATGTATACTATTTTTTCTGAAATCGTTCATATTTATATTTTATCCATATAATTAATAATAAATATTTCAAAATGTTTAATTTTTTGGTAAGAATCATATTGGCAGCAAACTACATATCCAAGGTGATAACAAAAGTTGTTGAAAACAATATCTTATGTGAAAAATCTATTGAATATATTTGTGTCAAAAGTAATATTTCTTTATAATGTTGGAAAATATAGTTGGAAATGAGTATGAGGCGGTATTTTCAAGTACTCCTCCTGAAATCTTAATTCAAGCAACTGCAGCTGTTGAAAATTTATTACCGAGCAAGTCCAAAGACCGATATTATAAAGAGTATGAAATTTTCATGGATTGGAAAAAGCAAAATAATTTGTCAGCAAATGTGCTACTTGCTTATTTTATTTACTGAATCTCCAATAAATTTAGCTTCAAATTCGCCAGTGTCATA
The DNA here is from genome assembly GCA_947425015.1 of Pterostichus niger. Lineage (NCBI taxonomy): Eukaryota > Metazoa > Arthropoda > Insecta > Coleoptera > Carabidae > Pterostichus > Pterostichus niger. The sequence continues at coordinate 6,774,710 of OX380336.1, read as the reverse complement.
GATTTTAGTAATTTAAGCAATTGTATATTTAGTATTAATATTATTGATAAAAATAAATAAAAATCTTATGAAATTTTTTAGTTATTTAGTTTATTTATTTGAGTCAGGTAAACACTTACTTTCCATACTAAAATGCGTCAGGAAAGTAGGCATTTTCTTGACGATTTCAGAAAAATGTTTATTTTCCTGTCAGTTTTAGGTGAAATAAATTTTCAAGCAATGTGCACTGCTATGTTCGGGTATTGGATGGACGTACTGTGTATTAAAATATAGTTAAATTTAGTTACTAGTGGTAAATATATTTAATAACATAATAATAATAAAGTAAATTATTTTGCTAGTTTAAAAGTATAGTTTTTAATTTGTGTAGGTATGTTTGTAATTTTATATAAGTATTATTTTAGAGGTTACAATTCGTAAGTATAATACAATTTATATATAAGTGAAATTAATTTAAATTAAACAAAACAATTTGTTTGTAAAAAGTTTCTTAAGCACCTATTGTTGTCCGTTTTAGTGTCTTGTAAATTTAAATTTGTCACTTCTGTCTTTTGTTTAGGTTTGAAGAAAAAATAATCTTTTGTTCCAAGCATCCAAACAAATTAACAGTAAAGTTTAATTTAATGTTTATGGGACTTAATAATTTTAAGCAAATTATCGAAGTAATGACGGGTTAAAGTAACTTCTGCGAAACAATGAAATATTAATTAGTTTTTACTTGTGTCATTGCCAACCACAAATCATTAAAAACCACATATTACTATCATAAGAAACTGGAAAAATAACACCATGTACATTTTTGTCAAAATTAATTAACAATTAACAGCTTCAAAAACAAACAAAAAAATTAATTAACGATGAATCATCAACATTCCTATTCCACATCATCAGGACATCTAAAAATTATGAACAAAGTCAAACAAAAAGATGAATATCAAAAGGAGAAAAAAAGCTTCATAATTACAAATAATTACCATCGAATTTAATTACCTTGTAAAAAACGACAGAAACTAGAATTCAACGCGGAGCAAGGCGTAATAAACAATGCGAAAGAGAAAAAACACCGAAATAATTACAAATAATTATACCGGGCATTCGGAACGTGACGCAGGCGCAGAAATTACACCGCGTTGTTTCTCGAGCATCCGATATAAACTTGTTATTAAATGTAACAGAATGTAACTGCAGAGAGCACGGTTTAGGCGGATCGCGGATTACATGCACTTGTTGTTGCTCTAAATCTTTCTTTTATTTTCGATGCTCGCGTTTTTAAATGAGCTGTTATTATACGGGAAATGTTGCAGCTCTCCAGGCCAATTCGATCAAATTACTGTCGTCAACATTCATTTACATAAATATTTAAACTTGAATTAATTAATTATTTCTACCTAATTATGCTTTAAAAGGAATTAAATATTTTTACAACTACCAGTTTTGTTTTATTATTAGGCAAAGCGGGATGAAATTATAAAGTACGCGCGAACTTTTAATTTCTTCATTATTTCATTAGCCGCTGTTAAATTTTAGTTTTATTTTCGTCATTACATCAAAAAATTACTAAATACTGTAATTTGAATTTAAATTTGTTACACCTGACTCATTATTTTCACTACTTTTTGCAGGAATTATTAAGTATTTTTCTAACTGAAAAATTTCTACATAAAATAACATCTGTTGATTTTAAATTTCGAATTATTTTAAAGAATAATACTTCGAACAAAAGATGCATATAAAAACGTAGCATCACAGAAGCAAAGTTTACTTCATTCATGTTTGCCAAATTATATCTGATGACGTCACATCATTTAATTTAATTTTCATTAGAGTGAAGACTGTCAAACATAACATATCTTAATTTAAGATTAAAAGTATATTTATGTTATTTTAATAATAATTAATAAATCACTCGATTTATCAAAACTAAAAAAATTAAAATGTATGTAAATTTTATTTATTAGAAGTAAATGTATTTGTCTTTTATAAAATCGGTCATAAATTCAGTGACACCCTATATTAATTCTGTTGAAGTATATATTTAAAATAAAATGATTTCAGTTACAATTATTTAAAAGTTAGAATGATTCAAAGCAGCTGTGAAATTCTTTTAAATCTCAGTATTAAATTATTTGCATGATTACAAGAACTAGAATTATCTAAATTGTTTTATTAGAGGGTTCTTCTAACAGTAGGCAGGTAATTGCATTTAACGCTTAAATGGTTTAGTTAATTTAAATCTGTGGCACTTACCCGTTTTCAACAGAGATTATACTATTCCTAGAACGATTTGGTTTTACCATTTTAAACCTCAGTTTAAATTAAAAGTATTTTAGACCATAAACTGTAAAATACCATAAATTTTAATTGCATTGTAAACTGCAATTTTCGGCACGATTCGCAGTTTTAGTCAACGTATTCGTGCAGTGAGAGTTGCTGGTTGAATCCTGACCATCCCTAAATATTTGCATTGGTTTTCACCACGTTTATTTTACGTTACAACCCTTGTTGAAATGATGTTTGCTTACTAGGTAGGTAGGTAGGTATAGTATAACCGGTCAGGGATGTATTCAGGGGGGTATTTAGGGTGTTACAGCATCCCTTTTAGACCGAAAAGTAACCATAATTGTGACAAAGATAAATATCGTTAGAATCGAAGCTGGTTAACGCCGACTAATTTGATTTTTCATAAACTACTAGGAATTTATTGATAAAATTTGTACAGTCGAGTGTTAAAACTGATATAATTAGATCCTGACAGCATAGCTGGAAGGATTTTAGTGTCATTTTTGACACGAATTACTATTTGTACGAAGAAATAATGAGGAATTTTATAAATTCATGGTTCGAGTTCTCTTTGGTTGAATATTTCCTGAATTTAAATCAAAATAAACTAAATGTCAAAGTTTTTAATATCAACAAACTGTTGCCTAGGATATGGTGCAGGGATTTTATCAAAATTTATCGTTGTCCTGGTGCAAAAAGCACACTGATTGGTATATAATGTAATGAAGGAAATAATTGCTGTAAAAATACCTAAATTATATTTGACAAAAATGCTTTAATAGTAATAAACTAATAATGAAAGCAATATGTTTGTTCCTGAATTTGGAGTTTGTTACATGATGGTGAAACCGAAATGTTTTAAATAAATGAAAGAAACGTTATTGCAGATTTTTTTAACATGTCATAATTTCAATTGTCTCCAAAGAGATAAATAAATAAAAACAGTGAAAAAAAGTAAAATAATAACAATAAGAAAGTAGTACTTACTTTCTTCACTATTTGACTTTTTTTGTTATTATTGAAATAGTTGTAAAATGTGTCACTTTATAAACGATATTTTGTAAAATAAAATAACGTTTACGATTAATATACAAATAATAAAAGTGAAATAAGAGTTTTTCGAATCTTTTAATGAAAGTGTTTTTATAAAATAGTTGAGGGTTATGTATTTGTGTAGACATATTTTATTGTCAAACTGCTGGCACCGCCCATGAAAATCTTAATTCTTGAAAATAATGATTTGGTTGTGACATATGGAACATAGTGTCAGTTTAATATTAAAATTGTTGTGGTGAAATTAAGATTTAAAAACATATGAATATAAGTAATGTGTTTTGTAATAATTTCGAGTTAAAATGTAAATTTAATTCATTAAAATCGTGTGGTAAAAATAAGCAATAACACGAGGCACGCGCCCAGAAAGGGGGAGACGAGAACACAGCATGTGTGAGTTAAGAACACAAGATATTGCATTTATTTTTTATGCGATAGAAATAAATCTATGTAATTGTGTAGGGTAGAACTAGGGCGGGGGGTGACGCATACCCTCAGACAAACATAAAAAACGCACATGTAACGTATCGGCCGATATTAGTTATGGATAGATCGTCTTTGTTCAATGAAATTTATTGCTATCGACAAAATTGCTATTGTATCGGGAGCGATTGGCATTTTTAATTTATTGTAGCAAGGAACAACGTCCACGTATGGGACATATGGGCCACGGTAAAATAACAATCATATGTCCGAATGAAAGATGTACTGATTTCGTAAGAGACGTTTCTTTTGTTAAGTAATCAAAGGTGACTTGATTGGATATGTCATTGTTGAACCACAAATGGAATATGTGCTCGGAGTGACATTGTTAAATTGTTGATCAAGTTTGCAGTGACAAGCAGAATTGGTGATTGAGGATTAAGGATAAAAAATAATAAAAGAAGAAAATAATTTTTAAAAAGTTTAATGAAACTTCTTGTAGGTACTTAAAACGTAAGTAGGTTAAAATTTAAATAAAGCTTGATATTTACATATTTTACAAAAACATATATAAAAATAATAAAAACAAAATATAATAATTTAAAATTTTCATATCTAAAATAATAATAAAATATTTCACGAAAAGGCGAAGAGACCATCCAACTTCTTGGCGTCTAAAAAACAAAAAATAAAAGAAAATAAATAAAAATTTCATAACAAAAAAAATAGAGAAATAATAGTAAAAAAACCACTGACCAATGAGATCAATAAAATAAAGAAATAAGAAATCATCACACCTAGTTGTTATACGCATGCATTGCTACGGGTGATAATTTCCAAATAAAATTTCATCAAAAAGTAAAATATGTAAATAAATAAATTTGTTAAAATTTACTTACTAATAATAATAATGGAAAGAGAAAGAAACAAAGTTGGTGTAGGAACCATAGCAACGGGATATCGCGTAACCGACATGATTATAGCACAGCGAACAGAACGAAATTCGCGGTTAATAAGAAAACGAGAAGAGAAAGATGGAAGTGAAGTTTCTTATCTGGAGCACGTCTAACGGCAGGACTCGAGCACATATTCCATCAGGAGTTCGCTAGGGGGAAGACGCGACGTGCGCCATACATTATTAAACCCGGCTCGGCTTATGACGACCGACCATGCTACGAGCACACGGCCCATTACGAATTCATATGTGAAACACAAGGGGGAGCTTGAAATATTAATCTATATTTCTCATTTTTCCGTAGAAAACAATTCATAGACGGCAGACGGTGCCTGCGCCGTCGCCTACACCGTCGCCGCCACTAACAAAGACGAAAGCGCAAGACAATTGTTCTTCGAGGCGCCGACAACCTCATTCCAATTAACTTCACAATCATAAAACTATCACATCTCTAATTTCATAATATTGGTTAGGTACACAGCCATTTTAAATATCACATGTTCAAGAAAATGTCTGAAAGACGAGAGGCGTAAAAGTGTCTGGGGAGAATTGTATTTGCATGCGCGCGTGAAATTTGGTAAAGCGCCGGGAGAATTTCGGCTGATTTTTTATGCATAACCTCATTTATCACCGCGCGCGAGAAAATCACAAAACAGGGGAGAACGCTCCGAACTGCGTTAATTTCGCCAATGTTATTGCAGCGGTTAATATTGCACGATGAAATATTGTTTGTAGATAATAGTGAATCCTACCGGGGGTGTTCCATGCATTTAGATGAACTCGGAAAAACAATATCAGGAAAAAACGCGACGCGAAAAGTGAGACAGAGAGATGAAATAAGAGAGTCATAAATATCACTCACCGTTCGCTCCTCCGAACATGGCGGGGTGTAGGAACTGGTTGGGGGCGGTGAAGTTGGGCCCGGCGGCCTCGCTGCCGGCGTTGCCGCCGCCCAGAGCGTACAGCTGCTGGAACAGCGCGTCCTGGCTCTCCTGCTGCTCCTTGTCCTTCTGCACACCGGCCATCTGCATGCCAGCCATCTGCAGAAGCTGCATCTGCGCGAGGTGCGTGTTGTTGTTGAGCGTCTGGGCTTGGGGCAGCGCCGCCGTGGTGGAATCGGCGTTACCACCGCCGGGTTGCGTGCCCGGTGCAGGAGGAACGCCCGACGAGCCTGGCACTGGCGGCGGCGGCACTTGGAACTCACCACCGTCGCTAACCGACCCGTCCTTGCCTTGCGTTTCGAGGTGGTGTTTCACGTTGGCGATGTGGCTTTTCGTGAAGATGTGGTCCTGGACTGAATACTTGTGCGAATATTTAAACGCGCAGTACTTGCAGTCGTCTGGAGGCTTTGGCGTGTCAGTCTCGTTGGTGCCGAGCATCTTCTGCATGGCTAGTTTGTTCTTCTTCTCTTTGGCGCGCGCGTTCTGAAACCACACCTGCACGACTCGTTTCGGCAGCCCGATCTCGCGACCCAGCATCTCGCATTCGGCCATCGTCGGCGTTTTATAATCATGAAATAGCGACTTCATTACTTTCACTTGTAGCGATGACATCTGGGTTCGAAATCTCTTGGTTCCGCTTCCTCCGCCGCTGCCGCCGCCCTGGCTGTGTCTCTGATTGCTCTGCGTGCTGCTGGCCGGAGACGTGGGGTTGCTCTCATCGTCGAAGAACTCAGTGGTTTCAGACATTGAATCGCTGCGCTCATCGCACAACGAACGCTCACTTAAATCCGTCAAAGGGCCGGGATCGATAAGAGATCGTTCGTGATCCATGTTCACTTTCATCGGTCTGGATAAATCCACAGGTTTGGAGAGATCTAATGGAACTTCGCCCTCTTCTTTGACAGGCTTAATTTCACTTTTATCGCCGTTGGTTGCAGCGGCGTGCGCTTGCAGTTCGCTGATGTACCGTTTCATACTTTCCTCGTAGTATTTCTTGATTGAGTTTTCCATATCGGGGTGGAAGGGCGGAAATAGGGGCGGCATCATATTCGGCGTCTGCGGGAATTTGTCTCCGCCCGTTCCGGAAGAGAAACTCGGCGCAGATTCCATGCTTAATTCTTCATCTGGCAGCGCGTCGATGTTGATTTCTCCGCGCGAGCATTGGTCCGCGTGTTTTGTGGTTAAATGAGATTCTAAAGCCGACTTTACTTTAAACAACGCTGGACAGAAAGGACAACGTTTGTTGATGACTTGTGCATGTGCTCGAAATTGTCCTTTACGTTCTCTTGCCCGAGTATTCTGAAACCAAACTTGTACTACACGTTTTTTTAATCCGACTTCTCGTGCAATGTTTTCCAACATTTTTCTTGACGGATTACTTTCAATTTGGTATTTTTGATACAAGTAGTCTAGTTGTTCTGGAAGAATTGTTGTTCGTAGCCGTTTGTCTTTCGGTTGATCGCTAATATCACTTTCGCTTTCATAGTCATCAAATTTTCTTTTCTGTCCAGCGGCTGCTGCTGCTGCGGCTGCATTGTTCAACATGCCCATCAACGGATGCTGTTGAATTGGAGATCCGCTGTTGTTGGCTAAATCCATCCCGGCTGCTGCATTCAGTTGTTGCAGTTGAGCATGTTGTTGCAGAATTCCAAAAGGCGAGTCAGGTGGATAAGATGGAAATAAATTCGGATTCATTAAATGGACGAGTTGATGTTCTCGCCAAAGGTCAAATCTAGGGAAAACTAGATTGCATTTGTCACACTGAAATGTACCCTCTTTGGAGTCATTCGTTGGAGTTGGTGTTGAGATCGGTGATGTAGGAAAATTAGAACCAGATGGTGTTGGTGTTGTTGGTTGATTTGGTTGGACTGGACTCTGACTAGGTGCTTGGATTTGAGGACTTTGAGGAACAGGAGGTTGTTGCTGAGTTTGCTCAATCGTAGTGCTTGAATTGGAATCTTCAGAGCTCAGTACAGCTGCGATTTGTGCCGCAGCTGCTTGTGCTTGAGCTGACCTCTTCGCGTCCTCTTCTTTAAAGCAGTGAGTCTTCTGATGACGAATCAACTCATAGTAACGTTGGAAAACCAACAAACATTTCTTGCATTGATAGTTCAGTCCAGGAGTTCTTTGAAATCGATTTGCGCCAGGTTCATCGGGAATGCCAGGAGCTGGTTCGATCGCTGGTTGATTCTCGTAAACTTTTCTCGCTTTCTGTCTCGCATTTTGGAACCATACAACAATAACACGAGGACTCAAACTCAAGAGCTTGGAAAGATACTCCAAGTCATCATCTTTTGGATAAGCGTTATTTTCAAAGAACTCTTGCAAGACTTTGATTTGATAGTCGGTAAATCTGGTTCGGTTCGCACGTTTTCCAGTCGAGCCTCCGGAACTATTTGATCCGTTGCTGTTTCCTCCAGCTCCGGTGGGGAAGTCTCCTCGGTTGGGGCTGAGGCTGCGGTTTGGTGTGAGTGGCATCATTCCTTGGACATTATTCGGACTTGTGAAACTTTGAGGGTTCATTTTCGGTGGAGGCAGCATGGTGCTAGCCAATGGATGATTACTACTTGATGTAACCGCCATGGAACAAGGCGTGCTGGTCGTGGTGATGGAGTCACCCAGCTGTGATGCAATGATTGAGGTGAGAGTTAGGTTGTTGGGAGTATTCGGTCGGGAAGTTTGAGGAATACTATGATTTTCCGAGCCGGATAAAGAGGGTGCTGGACTCTGAGAAGGTAGATTGAAAATATTAGGTTTTTCGTCGATCATATGTTCATTAGGATTAATAGGTTTGTCTTCATGGTGAATAACATCATCAGCGGGTTCTTCTTTCAACTCTTGCTTGATCTCTGGCTGCGGTGTGCTAGCTAGACTGACAGGTTTGCCATCATCCGACACGGAGGAGTTTAACTGCATGACCTTGGCCTCGCCGGTTTTCTCATATTCCTCGAGGTTGAGCGTGGTGGACGGCGGGTTGTTGAAGTTGTAAGGGCTGTCCTTGTTGCGCTGGCGTTCCTTGAACAGTGTGTTCCGAAACCAGTGCTTGATGACCTTGGGTGGCAGCCCGCTCTGTCCTGCCATCTCGTGGATTTGTTCCTCGCTTGGGCTGTTGTTGATATCGAAATGCGCGCGAAGGATTTTCAGCTGGTCGTCGGTGATGCGCGTCCTTGCGCGCTTTTGATTGGCTGCTGCGTTCGCTGCCTGTACCCGGACATAACAACGATTTAGGAATTGGTCCGGTGAGTACCGGTACGCGCCGCGGGCGATATGCACTCGAAATCTTTTACAAATATTATATTTAGTACAGCAGTTTAGATTTGTTTCAGAATTATTCATTTATTTAAATTAAAAATCGCAAAATAATTATAACTCGCATTTAAAATATCAATTAATCTAAATATTTTTGTCATATGTCATAAATGTTATTTATCAAAAATCAATTTATTATTTTTATTATATAGACTTTAGTTTGATTATGCATGCAAATAAAAGAAATTAAAAAAATGGTAAAATATTATTGTTTAATTTGAAATTATATGAATGATACTGTAAAATAATTTAAACTGCCCTACTAAAGTTAAGCAACCGATAGCACGAATAAAGTGAGGCGCGTCGAATGAAGAACTTTAACGCACAAACGTTTAATAAATCAATTAAATTAATTGGTCATTATTAAAGTTGGCAAGGTTACTCTTCATAAACAATAATTAAAATAATCAGAGAGTCGGATCAGGATCGAGGACCGATGTTCGAGCTACAAATTGATGGAATATATAATTACGCGTTAATACTTAATTGCAAGGTAATTGTACAGCCGGGTTACATTTTTTCTTTTCGAATTCGCGTTGAAATCCACTGACTAAGATATATTATGCAAAATTTTATAGTCTGTGTCTGAAAAGCCGCCCGCCGTTTATAATTATTACATGAAATAATCGCACGGCAATCATTGCGATCGCAGAACGCAGAGCACTCGGTGCATATCGCCCAGTTTCGCATTACGGATTTAATCCCCGTGTTCCGGAGCGTTAAAAAGACCCAAATTTAAATTAGACCGTATTAAAACTCTCGCAAATTACCATAATTAGCGGCCCACAAAAACGGCAATTAGAGCTATTTAGTTTAGCTCGGCTTTACCCAAATACCGAGAAAATGATTATCCTGTATTTACGTCGAACAAGACATGCGATTTTCAACTAACTAATCCGCCATTGTTGACTTTACACAAAACATCTTGTCATGTTAATCTGACAGATTTAATAAACCTTGTGAATAAATTTACCAGATGTGTAATAATAAATAAAACAAATTTGATATTAAATTTTAAGTAATAATTTCTGATTCCATTACAATAAATTAGAAATGATAATGATGTTATTGTATTTTGAATTAAATTTTGAATAATAATGACAACTGATTTGCATAACTACTTCTTGAATCAAAGAATGTTTAATTAAAATAATATTCATTCCACGGCGATGATAAATGTGTAAAATCAACATGACGCGTACGAATGATCAACAGGTCTCCAAAAATAAAAACAGTTTCATAGCTGTACCGTCCAAGTTATTTAGAAACAATTTTCAATATTTGAAGATCTGTTGTAATGAAAAATATGTGTTTGTGTGACTCACCGCTTGTTGTTGCTGCAGCATCGCGGCCTGTTGCTTGGCCATCATCTGCTGGTCCTGGGGCGAATACTGGTTGATGGGATCAGCGTAGGGTGGCGGCGGCATCATGAGCGGCACGAGCGGCGGCTGCAGGTTCATAGCGGCCAGCGCGTTCAAGCCCAGCGGCAGCCCCATGCCCATCATCTGCATCATGGGGTTGAAATTGAGCTGCTGCAGCTGCATGACGTTGAGCGCAGCCTGCATCTCGTTCATCTGTTGCGCGAGCGCCATGGGATTCTGTGCCATGCTCTGCGCCAGGATGGCCTGGATGTTAGCGGGCATGGTGTCGGCGCTCGATACCGGAGTACCGATCGACGTTGGTGTAGATGGTGCTGTCGAACTTGCCTCCTGCGCCTGTTGCTGCAGGTTCAGCTTGGCATGCAGTGCTTCCTTTGATTCGTCTTCCTTGTCTGGTGAGTTGGCGTCGGCCGAAGGCGTCGTTGTGGTTGGAGCGCTCGGCGTGCTCACTCGCGGCGTCGTGTTCAGCGTCGAGCTCGTCGCGGCCGTCACTACCACTGTCTTCTTTTCATACTCGTTCTTGAACTGTTGCGCGTATTTTTCGAGAAACTCTAACGGCACTAAGTCTTTATGTATCTCTTCACAATGTGATTTTAAAACCCACACACTGGAGAACTCCTTGTTACAGTGTTGGCACGTGGACTTGCTGACCTCGGGTAGATTGTTGGACTCGGGTTCCTCCTCGAGGCGCGTGACATCCTGCACGGGCGCCGGTTCCTCAATCACCACGGGCGCGGGTGGCGCCGGCGGCGTGGGCGTACGTCGAGCGGCACGCTGCTCTTCCTCACGTTGCCGTCTTTGGTGGTTCTCGTTGAACTGCATAACCAGGTCGAAGCCGAAGCTTTCCAACAGATGTTTGTACATGTGTGAGCCGGTCTTGCGTGGCAGATTAAGACGTGCGACGAGATCGTGTTCGCCGGGCGGCGGACTCTTGGCTTGGCCGGGCTCCTGGCCTTGTTGAAAAATTGCCATCGGAGCGGCGAACATGCAATACAACTGCTGATGAGCGCTCAACTGATCTTGTGCGCCAAACAACGCACCACACTTGGAGCATCCGAACATCCCTTGCGCCTGGCTACCTGCGGCGGGCCCGGGACTCGCCGGGGTGGGGGAACGCTTCTCCCCTCCACCGACCGACACGGGACTTGGCTGCTGGGACGCGACCGGCTGCTTCGGAGACTGCACGGCTGCCATCGCATCGGGCTGCTCAATCAGTGGTTTTGTCAAATCAATCTGTCCAGCGAGTGCTAGATCTTGTAACTTGCTGGCTCGTGTCTGATGCAGGACACTACGCATGTGGATGTCGAGCGTGCTGCCCTGGGTGTACGCTACCTTGCAGATGTTACACTTGTAGCGCTTCTTATCGTCTTCATCGGGCGAGCCGGCTCCTCCACGTCCTTGTTGACCTGCAGCCGCCGCCACCGCCGCTGCTGTGGGCTGTTGTAACACAGGCGATACGGCCGGGTTGTTGTTGTTGTTTTGCTGTTGTTGTTCTTGCATGGCGCGCTTCAGTTTATGCAGGTGACTGACTGAATTGTAATGAACGAGCAGAATGTTTTTCTGCGTAAAGCTCTCTTTGCACACGTCACATTTGTATGGCCGATTCGGGTCCAGGTATTTCTCCATAGGATAGCTTAGTTTCTCGCCCTTTCTGTGTAAAAGGGTTTTGTTGTGGGCGGTCAGGTAGCTTTGTCTAGTGAAGGCAACCTTGCACCGATGGCACTTGTATTTTCTATTCGGATCGTTGTAACTGTCCTCGGCTATCGCCTGACTGTTCAGGTAATCTTCTAGGAACTGTTGGTCTTTGTAAACAATGCTATCATCGGAATTGTCACCATCCATGGTTTGATTTGCGTCACTGGCATCAGTCGCACCGCTCGCATCTTTGGCGTCGTCACCGTCGCCTGGAGACGCGTCCAGCAGAGTATCGTCACGCATCGATTCCTTCTTTAGCAGTTCATTGGTGGAACTGTCGAGCACCTGGCCTTGTAGCCCTGCTAACAAGAGCGGGTTGTTCATTAAGCTTTGTTTGTAGGCGGCGAGTTCTTCGTCTGTGAGTTCAGAGTGTACAGTCTCCACGTGCTTGTGTAGCGCGACCACGGAGCGGAAGCTGCGGCCACACAACACACACTTTGTAGCGTCACGGATTAGATGGTATTGAGAGTGTAATTGCAGTTTTTCTAACGTTTTAAACGCTAGAGAGCACTGATTGCAGCGGTACTTGTATACGTGTTTTTCCGACACGGACATTTGCGACACAGAGTTCTTTGCATGCACGTCCTTAAAGTGCATTTGCAACGAGTGCGCTGTGGGGAAATACTGATTGCAGCCCTTCTTCCAGCAAACGTATCCAGGTCCGCTCGGCGTCTGTTTGATCTCTAGGTGTCCGGTCTCGTTCTGGTGGAAGCACAGTTCGTCGATGTTGCGGAAGTTCTTGAAACATGTCGAGCAACGTTCATTTTCATATTCGGTGGTCTCGTCGCTGGCGGGCGACATTAAGTCAGGTTCGAGATCAACGTTGTTGGCGTCGCTCTTATCCAGCTTGGCCGAGTCTTTCGACGACACGGAGCTGGGTGAGACGAGTTGGTTCGGTGGCGTTTGTTGTGTGTTGGGGGTTTGGCTTGGCGTTGGTGTACGTGACACCTGGTTCAGCCAGTGGCTTTGGTCTACGAGCATGAGCAGTCTTTGAAGTCCCTCCGAGTTGACCGAGTGGATCTGCATGACGTGTCGTTCAAGGCTCGGTCGATCCTTGAAAGCGTCCTGGCACAGAGGGCACTGGAAGCACCCGCCAGTGTTGGTGTTGTGGTTTGGCGTGACGTCCTGATGTTGCGAGGGCATGCCTTGCTGCGGGGGCGTCGCGGCGCTGGCTCCGTGCTGCGCGAGCACGTGCGCCTGAATGCGCATCTCCGAGGTGCTGGTGTAGTTGCAGTATGGACACGCGTGCTGCGCCGTACCTGCCTCCGCCTCTTCGCTGCTATCCGACCGCGACTCGAATTTGAACTGGTCTTTCATGGACTCGGGGGTCAGTTTGACGTCCGGTTGAACGAGTTCCTTACGGTCTAAGGGGACACACAAATAACCGTCAACAATAACCAGAAACAACGCAGACCGTTGATCACAAACAACCGCACTACGATGGGAACTTTCACGCGACAATACTGAATATATTACTCGTACGTACAAAACATGTTATGACAAATTACTTTATATCAGGACCAGATTCACCAAATTTACTATTTATTTTTAAATGTTTTAAATGTCATACATAAATATTTTTAAAGGAAAATCTTAGAATCGAAAGTTGATATGTATTTTAAAAATTAATATGAGCATCTGGTGTGGCGTGAAATGATTAATAAATACTGTATTTACAAGTGTATTAATTATAAGTGAATAGTATGTCCATATGTTGCGTCCGGTCCTGATAAAAACCACAAATGACACAAATTCGAACGCGCCGAAAACCATAAAATAATAACATCCACGATACCGGGGTTCGTATCTACAATTACCGTTTAATAAACGTATATCGGTCTCAGTATCGTGTGCCTTTTGAGACAATAATTACAGTCCGCAGTAACAATAGATCTTTACGAATAAAAAGCGTTTTTGACGGAATGTCTATCGCGGTAAAGTGGGCAAATTACCATGCGCGTGCTAACGGACCGACCGGCGACCGAAAGAACGGAACCATTGTTGCGGTATTGTCAGCGATCGCTGGCGGGGTGTCATCGCCATGTGGAGGTAATTACCACACAGATGGTGGCGCCGCCGGCACCTCGCGGCCGAGAGACGAACCTCCCCAACCTTTGTGTCGCTTGTCGCGTCCGACGCGCTGCGATACAGTTACGTGAAAGTTCGTATTGTTCGCCAGCCCATTTCATTGAGATTTTTATATCTATAATTTAGAGAAACGAACCCGGAACGTGTAATTTTAGAACAAGAGGCACATGAGGTAGAAAAATATGCGCGACACGGGTAATTGGGTGGGTGAGTCTCACTGCGGTAGACCGTGTGAGAATGTTATCCGTAAAACGTGAAAAACATGAGAAAATCAGAATTTTCAATATTACAATTTTACTGTTATACATGCAATTTATTAAAGTTACAAAGATTACTATTATTATTTAAAGAACTACATTCAAATTATCTGATTATTTTTGTAATTTAATACAGGACTACAAACCGAATCGAAACTTGAACCGAATCCAAATCTTTTTTGTGATGCACGAACCGGACCGTTCACGAAGTTTTTAGTTTTGGAGATATTGTTCAAAAACTGTTTTAAGAGAAAATTTAAATGGAAAGTTTTCGAAGTCTATATGAAAAAAATGAAACATGATTGGTACCTTTAAATTTAAATTGGCATATTAAAACTACCAGTAATATCGTAGATATGAATAAAAAATTTAATAAAAATAATTAAACAGAAGCAGTACCGGTACATGAACTGTTTCAATATTTAATTATTTTAAACCAGATTAACAATCGAAGAAATTTAATTGAAATCGAACCGTTTTTCAGCGATTTGCAGCCCTGATAAAATATAAAAAATTCTGAGATTGAAATGAAGTGAATGTCGTTGTGACTTACCGACTGGTGAGTGTTGATCGGTGGGTGTGTGCGGCGGCTCGGAGTTGGGCGGCAGGGGTTGACTGATGACCTGGAATACTTCAGCGACGTCTGGTGCTGCGTCCTTGCCCTCGGCGCGTCGCTGGAGCTGATGCAACTGCTCGAGATGCAGGTGCTTGAGCGAGCGCACATGCTGGAGCAACGGAAGCCGTGACGGCGCCGTGAAGCCACACAGCGCGCAGTGGAAGACGCGCGGCTGGTCGGGACGTAACGAGCGGCACCGCTCAGCAAGGTGTTGAAGCAACGCGGCGCCTGCCTCGTGCCGGGCTCCGGCCGCGTGCAGCTGGAGTTTGTGTGCTGAGTTTGTGTAGTAATCGCACGCGTTGCAACGCACTTGCACGCCGCCCGGCGCTGACGCATACTTCAGCTTCCATTCGTTACGCGGCCCGCCCTCCTTCACGTGGTTCACGTGCTGCAGCCGCTGCAGATGTTTGTCTGTCTTACAATGTAGCTGGAAGTTGGCCTTGAGGTTGGTTTTGTACGTGCACAGTTTGCACACGTAGTGGCCGGCTACGACGGCGAGGATCTCCTGCTCGCGTAACCGCGTGCGGTCTTGCGCTAGGTGACGTCCCAGCTCGTCCAGGTTATCGCTTGCGAATATGTTGCACACGCAGCACGTGTACGCTTTGTCGGGATCGGGATCGGCGGGCTCGGGCGGCGGTTCCATGGTGTCAGGGTTAAGGCCCAGGTCAGCGTGCGGTGCAAGGTCCGCGGGGCCCCCGTGCCCTGGTAGCTGCCCACCCGTCATCATCTGGATGAGCAGCGCTTGGTTGTACGCCATGTCGGCTAGCGCAGCCTCTGGTTTGTCACCAAGTCCCGGGTATAAGCCTGCTGCGTGACCCGCCGCTGCCGCTGCACCAAACAAGCTCTCCAGGTGCTGTTGCTGCGAGTGCTGCTGCTGCTGATGGTGTAGCGCCGACAGCGTCTGCATGTGTTTGACGTTCTGCTGCAGCACGAGCATGTTGTGCGTGTGCTTCTCGCTCGTCATGTGGATGCGCAAGTTGCGCGCCACGTTCGTCTCGTAGTTGCACACGTCACAGCGGAAGCTCGGTTTGGGCTTGTGGCCGCTGCTCACAGGCGAGTGGTGCATGGGCGGCGCTTTGGGTGACGCTTGCCGACTCTCCACCGCGGACGGCGCGCCGCCGTTCTGCAGTTCCTGCATGTTATTTAGGTGTTTGTCGGACTGCATGTGTATGCTCAGGTTTCCTTTCGTCGTCGTGGAATAGTTGCACACTTCACAGCGGTATGGTTTGTAGCCACAGGTGTACGTCTCACCTCTAGCCAGGCGAGGATGGGGTTGTCCCGCGATGCAGTAAATGCAACTCGTTTCAGCCTCTGGATGTTTCTCCTTCATGTGTATCTCGAGAGTTTCCTGGTACTTGTAGTGCCAGTTGCACTTGGGGCACTTGAGCGTCTTGCAGCTGTTACGGCTGTGCACGTTGCCGAGGCCGGCGGGTCCTAGGCGGCCGCTAGCCAAGATGAGTTCGCAACGCGGGCAGTCAGCTCCCGAAGGCCGGCCCTGCAGGTGTTCGGGACACACACCGATCGTGGTGCCGGTCATGAAGGCGGGCGGCGTGGCGAAGGGCGGCGAAGGCGACTTGCCTGGCGTGAGACGCGCTACCATACCCTGTTGCTGCTGCTGTTGTAGCTCGATGGGCGAGGACCGCTCGGAGCGCACGCTGGTCGCGTCGAGTTGTACCGGCATGAGCTGTTGCTGCGTGTCAGGGGGCGGTGGTTGCGCAGGACCTAGAGGTTCCAACAGCGATACCATGGGCCGCTTGTCGGCGCCCACACACTGTAGGATGGCGCTGCAGTCAGCAGCTAGCACCTCACGCTCTCCTTCCGCCAGCGTGACGCCGTGTTCAGCCTGCGCGTGGCCCGCGAACGAGCGCGCGAACCCGAAGCTCAGTTTGCACACGAAGCACATGAGGATGGGTTTGACGGGCACGGAAGCGGGTCGCGGCGGCCGTGCGTCTCGCAGTGCCACGACGCGGTAGCTATGCACGGCGGCGGGTTCTTGTTGTTGACGTGCGGTTTGATGACGACCGAGCAGCCGTGATACGTACACAGCTTGCAGTGGTGGTACAACTTCAGGCACCGATACATGATGGGTCGTCTCACTCTCACTCTCCGAGTCCTCGATGATGTAGGCCGAGCCGTCGGGGTTGTAGACGATCTTGCCGGAGAACTGCTCGACGTCCGACGTGTCCTGGTGCGAGGCTGCGGGCGATGGTGGCAAGCGCGTAGGCTGCGGCGGCGGTGAGGCGCCGGGCGCGGCGGGCGGCGGACTGGCCTCCTGCTCGGGGCTCATGTCTGCGACAGCGGACAGCTCTCGCTTGTGCCGCTCTGTGCGGCCGCCGGGACTGAGCTCAGGCGCCGCGGACAGAGTGGGCATCGCGGCGCATCACATGCTCGCCCCACGGACGCCCTGCAATCACACAAAACAAACACACATATTATTACTCTGTCTTACATCACGATCTTTTTATTAATTTAAAATCATTTGTAGTATTGTTGTAAATTCAAGAATGTAAACAGACTTCAATCAATATTATCAATAGTCTATTCATACTGTCGAGTCGGAAAATACAGATCCTTTTGTTTAATGATCAGTAAAACTTGATTCCGTCATCCCAGCCTCCAACTCCAGGTTGAATCATGGTACAAAGCTCGCAGCGAGTGCTGCACGGGCAGCGACAGCGGCAGCGCCCGACAGCTGCTCGCTCTGTACAATCGGAACATAAACATGCCTCGCGCTGATGAATTTAACACCTCTGTAGATCGGTCGCGGTCGCGGTCGCGGTCGCGGTGCTGCAGAATCACACTTGCAATTAAACGAGCGGAGCAAGATTTGAAATCCGCGCTCGTGTGATGGTGACAATGCCCGCCATAAAGAAGCATTACCCGCGCGTGCGCATGTCATCCGCGGACACGCGCTAATGAAGATATATCGTCGGGGGCGGCGGAGGCGGCGGTGCACGTTTTCGGCCGTGGCGAAGCCTTTTTTAAAAACTTGTAGCTTTCGCGGCTGCCCTAAAAAGCGCCACGCCGTTTTTGCGCTGTCGGCAAACACTCGCGCCCATTGTTGCAACTGACTTTTATTGCTCTTTTCACGATCTTTGGAATTTATTCGTCGACCACGGCAGCCTCAGCTCGCACTCACGCAGTAATTAACTTGAATTTATGGCGAAAATCTCCGTAATTTATCCCTGACATGATCCCGAGAACCTTCGTACACCCGTCGCCCTTAATAAAAAATTTATGCAAACATTAAAATCCCGGTGCAAAAATCAGACTCGGCTTAAAACATTTTAAACACCTGTGCAATCCATCACTTCGGTAATGAACCGTGCAGAAATCAACCTAAACGCCGATATTTCACCGCTCCTCTCTTCTTCTGTTTTTCTGTCACTAAAAACTCCATCAATTCTGTACGCATATACAAGATCATTACTCTAAATATGTAACAAGTTACTGGTAAAATGACAATTCATGCTAGAGGAAAATAAACACAAACAGCAACAAAACTCATAAAAAATTACTTGCTCAATTCAGACATTCAGGTCTATGAACCATTGAACTTAATAAAAAATATACTTGAAATTTTTAATCTTGATATTTTATTTTTATTTATTTTATTTGTTACTCTGCACAACATTAACTTAATCCCAATTACAGTATAGACAGCCTACAGCTTATAATAGAATCCGAATCACTCAGACATAATCGTATATTTTTATACAAGTAAAAGTCAGCGAGATTTGAACGCGCGAACTTTTTCGATCCGAAATCCTATTTTCTCTCGCATTGCATTCGGATCGAATTTGATTTAAACTTTGGATTTGAAGTTCGGATAAAATATCCTATCTGATATTCGAATAAATATCCGAATAAAATTATTTTGGTTCAAATCGAATCATGGTTCGGATGTCGGATCGAATTGGATATCGGATCGGATATTGCATCGAAATCAAATTTCAAAATTTAACAAATTAATTAAGCAAATTAAACAATAGAACAAATCCCAAAAAATATCAGTTTTTTTTAGATTCTGCAGATAAAATAGTTTTTTTGTGTATTAAGAGCGTAAAGCGATTCTTTGTTACTCGAGCCTGGGGAGCAAGAGGAACAAAGACACTTTACGCTCGTGATACACACATAATTTTTTCTACGATTGCATCTTAAATTATTAAAAAATGTATACGTACTGAAAATAAATTCGGTCTGTCAATATCATTTTTGCGGGTTGCCATTGGAGGCGCGTGGCAAAGTTATTTTTCGATTGTTCCACAGAAAACGTCAACTTATAAGAGAATAATTGTCAACTTTTCATAGCAATTGAAGACAAAATAAATTAAACTTTTTATACTATGATTTGAAAGAATTAACGAAAATTTAGGGTCAAATATTGAAAGCTACGATTACTAAACCGAATAAATTGATTTGGTTCAGTGGTATCGAGTCGGCCTGTGGATCTTGAGAACCTTGGTTCGATCCCCACAGCCGACAAACAATTTTTACCAATTTAAATCTAATCCTGTGGCTCCCCCTCCACTAATATATTTGGGGATTGTGATTTGACGACTGGTGACCGCACTTCACGCGAAAAAAAATATCACTTACCGAGATCTGCTTAGGCAGAGTGCCACACCCAGTAATAGGTAAAAGGCGTGATGATATATTTATTTATTTTATTTTTACATTCTGTAAACATGCAAATTTTTAAATTCTTTTCAATTGTTAAACCAATATTAATAAATAATTAAAAACGCACAAAAGTAACAGTTCATAATGGCACCTGCAGGATAAGCATTCGACACAACACGAAGTGAAGAATTAAGGGAAAACGTAAGAATATTTCAAAACTATTGTGTACTTTCAAACAAAAAACATCATTCATTGTGTTAATAAAAGACGAGAAAATTCTCCGAAGAAACTTTCGAAAGAAACCATGACAAATATTCTCCCCTATTTACAGCAAACGAATGTTTATTTAACAATAAAAAAATCGAGACAGCTGTTAAGTGGACAATACCAATGCCTGTTTAATTGTTGATACCGCGATAGTATTTTTAATTTAAATTTTTAAGCCAAGCCTTCCATGAATAAGTGCCTTTGTTATAATTTAAGGTGTGTGTAGTTGTGCACACCATCTTGAAGAGTCGGCAAGCGTAGAAGGTCTTCCAGAACAATGCTCCATTCACTGATTCATAGTTAGATACTTTGTGATAGTGGCATGGACTAAATGGAAGGTATTTTTGGTATGAATGAAAGCATTTAATCATAATGATATTACAATGGGATCAGAGACATTACTGTTGATATTCATTAACTCGACAATGTGTTCCATTTCCGGTGAAACTACACATGCGCACTGCCATTAATCTTAAGCGCGCAAATTTAAAAGCACGATTAAAAAATAGATTTTTTAATTAAAGAAAATTATTATTAATTCATGATTTACGATCGAGTGATTAATAAATAAGATGCATGGCTTATCTTAAGCAGCTATCAAATGTTTCTTTCATGATTATTAATTAGGTAATTTTATTATTCTTAATTTACAGTTGGTACCTCTTACTTATTTAGAAAAAGATACGCTGTATTAAGTTTATTAAGATTGAATTGAATAAAATTTATTAGTTGGAATGTACATAAATATTCTTGTACAACTTTAAAGATTGTAGAAATTTCGTTTCTATAATATTTTATTTAATTTTATGCATGTATCAGATTTCACTATTAACATTTTTTCTTTAATTCTGTACGGCCACCTACAGACAAAATAGTTTCCAAATTTTATGCGTCGAACTTTGTAAATTAATTCGTTACCTTCAAAACAATATTCGTTGATATTTTAATTATTAATGCAGAATCACCGATAAAAATAACACTAAACATCAGTTTTTTTATGTTTAACTTCATCACAAGTTATACAAATATTACCATTTTGTAAATCATTACTGAACCCACATATTTTACAGTATTTAATTTTAGTATTGAACTATGGAACATACAGCATTCTAGTGGTTTGGACTCTACTAAAAACTGTAGGTCCCCTCTATTGCAGTTAGTACTATTTGTGTAGCGTATTAAATAAAATGTAACAAATTAAACTTCTAACCTAATCTCTCACATTGCTATAAACATATTTTGTACCAGTTTCATATAATAATTATATATAATTTACACAATTTATAATAAAACATAAGAAATAGATAACTCCAAATTGTGTACCTAGGTTAAAAATGCACTTATTCCATTTTTGTTCCAGATTAAATTATGAATTCATGCAGAGAATTATTTAAACAGAACAAAATTCTAACTGTTTATTCTCAATATATTTTACAATGTGTAATATATATAAAGAAAAACTTGCCCAACTATAAAACTCACGCTCAGTCTCATGAATGCAGCACTAGAAACAATTCTAATTTGATTAATCCAATAATTATGTTAAAAAAAAACTAAAGTAAACAGCATAAACTTACAAATATTTAATAAATTAGAACATGAAATAAGAAATTTAGAAATAAAAAAATTTAGAAATATTGTTTTCCAAAAATTAATTGCTAAATCATATTACAACATCGACGAGTATCTGACAGATACACATTTCTGAACTTTTATTATAAATAAAATGTAAAATTTTTATACTTCAATTAGGTATTATGTAATTTTATCTTGTTTTTTGATGTATGTAAATTTGTACTTATATTATTATATTATGTGACGTACTGTGCATGTATTATTGCTTCACAGTAAATAAATATTATTATTATTATTATTATTATTAATATTATTATATTATATGGTGGCTCAGTGGTATCAACTCGGACTGTGAATTTGAGAATCCAGGTTCGAATTCCACATTCGACAAACAATTATCTTTACATTAAAATTATTCCTGTAGTTCCTCCTCCACTAACATCCTTGGGGAGCGTATTTCACAAGCATAAATATATCATTTACCAAGATCTGCAACATCCAGAAATGGGTAAAAGGAATGATATTTTTTAAATTTTAAGTTATTTACAAAACAGAACAAGATTGTTCAAAAAATAAAAATTAGAGGTTAATGCTTCATAAGTCATATTATATTTTTATTTATTCTCATTAATATTATAATTATCACTTATTAGAATAAAATTAAATTAATGGTATGAATTTTGTGTAAACCCATAAGTTTTGTAAAATTGCAACGAAATTTATAACTTTTAGAAATATTTTCTACTTTTGTGATTTTGTTATATATTATATTCATCTGTGGCGCTACAGCTCAAATCTGGCCTGGGACACACCGAGCCGCAGTTTTTACACTGCCGTACTGCCGGTTTTCGTAGTCAAATGCTACATTATTTAAGGCGTATAAGTGACTAGCTTATAGTGCCCGATTGTGATAAATACATGTAACTGTATTTTTATATTTAACGACAAATCACACATTGTCGACAGGCGGATTCGAACTGACGAACCTTGGTTCGGGTGACGTCACATTATGTTAAGAGCATACATTAACAACAATTGATTCTGTTTTTAATCTAGTTTAATAATTTAATTCCATAATTTCAACTTGTAGTTTAAATAAAAATATAATTATAAAAAAAAATGTTTAAATAATTAAATGTGTGTTCTAGAACTTAATTCTATAAATTAAACTTCTTTTTATTATCTACGTTGTAACAAAGTATATGATTATGTATTTACAGATGTAAGCTTTGATTTAGAAGCAAAACAATCGCCATTTTGTTTTCTTAAGGGTCAAAATCTGAATGTTGTCGGCTGGGAGTCAAACAATCAAGCATTATACGTAGTTATTCTCCGTATTTGGCCATTGGTATTTGAACAGCTTTAAAACCTAATCTCCGATAAGTTACAAATATAAACATCGTCTCACAGAGAGCTTTTTCCCAAAGCTGTGCATTGCTTCGCATTATCTCTAGGCATCTTGTCGCTTAATGTTTATTTGCCCAGGCGATGAGATAATGACATGGTGTGAAATTTAAATAAGGGACAAATCTCACACAATGTTCTCATTAAAGACATTTCCGTTAAAGGTGATCATTGAATCAATATTTAATCAATATATGACGACGGTAATTCGCATTTAGTTTAACGGTTTCTCCTGATAAATTATCATTGATTAAACGATTAAAAAAACCTTTGATTTTTATGTAAATACTTGGCGCCGAATTGTGGAAAGTTTTAAGAAATTCGTCGCTTGCATGTGTGTTTTATTTTTAATTATTTAAGTAAAAGTTTACTTTGATAAAAAACGACGCCATTTACATTTATTTACTACGTTGCGCATAATAAGAAATTAATCTCAATTACTGGATAAGGAACTTACAGTTCGGGCATCATATTATTTTATAGTAGCAAGGTTCGAATCTCCTAATTCTTGTTTGTAAATTGATAGCGAACTAATGCGCTATAACTGTTTTATCGTCGATTGTTCTAGACACCGATAGATGATATATTTTTTATCCGATCTAATGAAAAATAACACTTTTCGATTCATATTATTCCAGTATGATGCTAAATGAAAATAAATATAGAACGGAATCATTTTTTTTAACCTAATCGTTGCTAGACAACAAGAAATAACTGCAAACGAATCACTTTTCCGATCTAAACTTAGAATAATTTTCTATATTGTTTTTTTTGTTGTTGTTTACAAGAATAAATGATCAATTATGATGTTTATATTTAGTATACGACGTAAGGGGGATTAAACTTATAGGAATTATGTGGTTACAAGACTCGGCTGATGTCTGTTCCCACAATCGCCACCTTCGTTTGAAAATATATCATTTTTCGTAGTAGTAACATAATGTACTATTTTTATCTTACAGTAGCAGTTTTTAATGTACATTATACAATTGTTTTCAGTGACTAAAATCAGAAATGATTCACATGCAACAAAAAATGTTTAAATTCATGACAACCATAAACAACTAACATTTTATACCAATACAACAGTTTGCTAACAGGGACATTTCATTTATTTGACAGTATCTTCATTTAATTTGTTTCTAACTTCATTGTACAAAAACCGTTACTGTAAGATAAAACGTTGTATATCTCACGTGAGTGAAATATCATTATATACCCATGAGAATAATTTCACTCACTTATTATATAATGAACTATTACGGGTTTCTGTGCACGAAGATGATTTTTTTTTGTAAAATACAACTTTATTTTATGTTGTTATTAGCAACGGACGTCAAAACGGATTTTATTGACCGCTGTGATTAGAAACGTACGCTAGAATTACTAAAATATCAAATATGAATTTTTTTTGTTTTTGAATTATCGCTTCCTAAGTTAAAGAATGATATTTATATATGGATTAAACAGTTTTTAAATAAAAATTGTATGAAAAATATTGTGTATGTTTCGTTTGTAAAATGTGTTTTTTTGGTGCGATTACAGCTGTCAAATAATGGCCCCTCCCCGTCAAAATGGTAATGTTGAAGTTAGCTATAAATGAGTAATTTTTATGCAATTTTAATTTCGGTTTATACTTGTATCATGAAGATATAATAATTGTTGTTTGCTTATTGAGTGTCAAAAATTGTTGATAATTACATCTTTATTAGCAATAACAGTTCACGGCAATTAGAAAGTACAGTAAAGCAAATTAAGAACAAAATGCTCAATTAGAACATCCGTAATAAATTAATAAAAACAAAGAAGAAAAGTTGATCGCGTATTAAGTAAAAGAATTCAGTAAATAACGCTTTATGTATGCAGAAAAAACAGGAAACACGGTTTGAGTGGAAATGAAGAACAAAATGTAAGTTTTGTTTCATTTTAACACCGCAACATTAACTATCATCAGCACCGGGCGACTTAATTAGGCGAGATCAGCAACGGCATGTCGTTTTTACTGAATTTCCCTGCGCTGGGTAATTAACCCCTGAGCCGGCTCTGCAGCCGATTATAAGATCAAACCGTTAACGTTGAACAAAGCGCTTGCAAGCGACTAAATCTTTTTCGAATCGTTACAAGTATCAATTTAAGACATTTCGTCGGGGAAAAATTTGATAATTATGTGTAATTTTGATTATATGAGCGGAGAGGGTACGAAGGCGCCGCCCTTAGTCGTCCAGCTGAGTTCTCGTCGTCTCCGCGTGCAAAGCAGAGCAGAAGAGAACTGGTCCGATGCGGTACTTGTAATTAGTAATTCCCACACTATACAAGTTGTGCTCTAATCACGGTAATAATTATAGGCTTTTTGTTCAATTTGGTTTTTGAGCTTCGGAGCTATTTTTCCCATGATCTCACACATGATCAACTATTTTTTCTTGTTTTGTTTGTTTTTACACCCACCAATGCAAGCATGGTTATTTACGGGTAACTGAGGAATTCTGTAATTGTAACTGCGGGTTGTGTTGTGTGCTCTATCTCGTATGTGTGATGTACTCTGAAAGGGTATCAATTGCATTTTTAACATTGCCGTGGGAGTTGCTGTTTTTATACTTTTTACAGACTTGCACCATCTATTTTTACTGGTAACGCAGAAAATACGGGCGCACGTTCCATCGTTTATATTCGTCAGCATTGCTGCACTCGACAAATATTATTTTTATTCATATTTTTCAGTAAATATCCATTTTTTTTCACAAACCTGTCTTTCCTCTCTCAATAGCGGCAAGAAAGTGATACTTTTCAGCCCCAGAGTTGAATAGTTATTTTTGTATTAGGTGCGCGAAATGAGTGTTTTTTTTTGTTACAACTTTTTATCTACAATTATCAAAATAATAAATACAATAATTACTGATTTATTCAAATAAGTAAATAAAAACTAAAAATGGGGTAGGTGGCTCAGTTGTATCGAGTCGGCCTGTGGATCTTGAGAACCTTGGTTCGATCCTCATAGCCGACAAACAATTTTCACCAATTTAAATCTACTCCTGTGGCTCCCCCTCCACTAATATCTTTGGGGCTCGTGATTTGACGGCTGGTAACCGAACTTCACGTAAAATAATATATCACTTACCGAGATCTACTTAGGCAGAGTGCCACATCCAATAATGGGCAAAAGGCGTGATGATATATTTATTTATTTTATTTAAAAACAAAAATATTTATGTGTTGTAACCAATGTAAAGTGGAGAAAATAATTTAAGAGCGTGCGCGAAATACTCATTTTCGCACTAGGCTACAAAACAGTGCGTGAAATACGTGTTGTCATAGTAAATGATGAAAAAATCAAAAAAAAATCTCTTTAACTTCTTGAGCAATGCCAAAATATAATTCATTTCTACCTCCCTACCACTATATGTATTAATCATTTATTAATAATTATTAATATCAAAATAGTTAATTAAATCGAAATTTTGAAATAATTTCGGCTATTATTTACAAATAAATTTACAATACTTTCAAGTTAAAAAATATGTTTAATTTATAATAACAGTAGAATCGAGTCCCCACAGCCGACAAACAATTTTCACCAATTTAAATCTACCCCTGTGGCTCACCTTCCACTAATATCTTTGGAGGCCGTAATTTGACGGCTGGTAACCGCACTTCACGCGAGAAAGTTCCACATCCAGTAATGGGTAAAAGGCGTGATGATACATTTATTTCTTTAGTGGTATCTTGTTTAAAAAATATCAGTATTCAGATGTTAATTTCAGACCGAAATATTAACTTGTAATTTCTTTCAGTCTTCAGTTTTTTTGTCCTGAACTCTTTACGAAGTATATAGTAAATATAATTTATCCAATTAGAGTTCTGATAACAAGGTAAACAACAAAATAGATAAATATGTCTTGTTGTGCCTCTTGTTTCGAATGTCGTCGCCGCCCATGAATCCTTTCCTCCATATGTGCGCACGTATGTATTTAAAATGTGTATAAAAACCAGTCTACAGATCAGCGGTTTCTTGTAAAAGAAGAAATTATTTGAGACGAAACGGCCAAGCAACGTTGATATGATTGTAATAGACCCGTATGGTACACAAGAAAGCATTTACTGCTTGAAAAACGCGACTCAGTGAATTCGATTTACCAACGTTGGCAGCTCTGGATTACTTGGATTTCATTAGGCTTTGCTTGAGTTATTGCCACACACACGGCACTTGCATAATAGCGGTTTTTCTCTGCGTTTTTGATTATAACAAAATGGTGCTTAACATGCCAAGCAAATATTAATAATTTATTTATCGTTTGTTTAATATTTATCAGCATAACTGTGCTAGGCAGGAATACTTTATTGCTATGGTAGGAGTACGTATACATAATTGA
Source organism: Pterostichus niger (assembly GCA_947425015.1). Classification (NCBI taxonomy): domain Eukaryota; kingdom Metazoa; phylum Arthropoda; class Insecta; order Coleoptera; family Carabidae; genus Pterostichus; species Pterostichus niger. The sequence goes on along the minus strand of OX380336.1, from coordinate 6,747,478 downwards.
CTAATAAAACTAATACTTTTTAAAATCATTCGTGATTTACTGGAAATTAACATTTACCGACTTTTCTCGTTTTTTTTTTATTCAAGTTTGAATGTAGCTAATCTACAGCTTATCTCCTACAAACTGAAGTATTTTTACAGTAAAATAGATTACCAGTTGTCAAATTATGATACCCACAGACAACAGAAACGACATATAAATTAATTTGATTACCCCTGTGGCTACCTCTCTAACATCTTTGAGGGTCGTAATTTGACGGTAGGTAACCGTACTTTATACTCAAAATATATAATTTACCGTCTTACCGAAATCTGCTATGACAGAGTGCCATAGTATCAATAATAAGTAACAGTCGTAATAATATATTTTTAAAATTTAAATTTAATAAATTTGTAGATTGCAGGATTTTAACTCGGTATATCATGAGTTCGCAAACTATTGCGTCAGTCCTTATCATTTAGACGGGTTTATTTGTACTAACACAACAAAATAATGTTGTATTCAGAGCTCAACATGGAAAATATCACGAATCGGAAAGCCAAATCAAAATTATGGTGCGACTAAACAAATTTTTAGTTGTTAATTTTTGTTGGCTTTTAAATAAAAATTGTATATTTTTTAAATATTGTAGAATTTTAATAATTTCTCCAGTTGGAACAACATTTACCATAATTATATAATTTATAAGATAATATTAAAAAACTGTTTTTTGACTAAATTTTTGCAGATATTTGAAAAGTTTAAATTGGCTGAAATTTAGTTTATAACTTAACTGAAACACGAGAAATTCAATGTACCTCTTCATTTTGCGTTTAGTTTTTGAGATATAGCCACGGGAAAATATAAAATTTAAAGAATAAAAAGAATTTAACTTTTACAAATATTACATCTTAAAAACTAAACAAAATATGAAAACGCCATTGAATTCTCCGGGTCCGAATTAACTTCTATGCAAATTTTTATCTAATTTTAAGCAATTTAATATTTTAAATTATTTTCCAAGGGGTGTACCCCTTTTATTTTTCCAGATTTTAGGCCAATTTTCTTTAAAATTCCTAATTTTGTCCCACTGAATCCAGTGGTAAAATCCCCAAGTGCATATGTCTTCTACAATTTGAGACATTAAATGTGAAACTTTGTTGATACGTTAAATGAAACACGAGAAATTCAATGCAGTTGAGAGCGTCTTTATATCTCCCTTAGTTTTTGAGATATGGCCTCGGAAAAAAACAAAACTCTGATGAGGTAAAATTTTAACCATAATTTCACGAACTGAAATAATGTTTTGTTCCAATATATTTCGAACCCTAGTTGAATTAATATCATTACATTCGGTATTATATGTTTTCTGCGGAAAAACGATTTTAAATATTTCAAATAAAATGGGGTAGATGGCTCAGTGGTATCGAGTCGGCCTGTGGATCTTGAGAACCCTGGTTCGATCACCACAGCCGACAAACAATTTTCACCAATTTAAAAAATCTACCCCTGTGTCTCCTCCACCACTAATATCTTTGGAGGCCGTGATTTGACGGCTGGTAACCGCACTTCACGCGAAAAAATATATCACTTACCGAGATCTGCTTAGGCAGAGTGCCACACCCAGTGATGGGTAAAAGGCGTGATGATATATTTATTTATATTTATTTATTTCAAATAAAATCTGTAATGAACTAATATTTTTACCACATTAATTTGAAGCATTTTTCACTAAAATAATTTTAAAAAGTTTGACAGTAAAAAATAAAATGCATTATATTCAAAATATAAAAATGAAAATAAAATATTTCGAGTTATTTATTCATAGTTTACACATCAAATAAATTGATGGTTGCTAAGCAATAAAATACAATAATAAACAAAAAATGGAGAGTGGGATAAACAAGTTTATTAGAGTATTTTTTTTCTAGTCAGGTAATATTCTTGAAAAACAAATTCTGAAAAACTGAAGTGAAGTTCGGGCTTCGTATGTAGCAGATTTCATACTTGCTTCAGAAATAAAAATAAACTGCATTTGAAATTAAATTTCATGAAATCTAGTGAGTTTTATTGGCTCATACGAACAAAATTTAAAACATTCAAAAATTTAATAAAACCTTATACGTATTCCACATATTATATTAACAAAATAATGTAATAAAAAACAAACAAAAACTCTCATATCCTGGCACGCATCATCCAGATAGATACAGGGTGATTCTCATATGACGTATAGTACTATTACACACACCAAGAGTGTTCGTAACTTCATTTCAGGCCCATATGCGAGCCCCATGCATAAGTTATACGCCCGCGTCGCTACAATGTGTATTTCTATATACGGACAGTTGCCCAGATGAAACACTGCCGGTATGAAGCGGTTTTCAGGGTGTTGTTTCAGCTGGAAGACTCGCATACTACATGAGATATAGCACATCTTCTTCTTCAAACTTCAATTTTTTACTTTTTGTAAAATAAAATCTACCCCTAACTGAGTTTACCCTGAAATATTTTACTGTTTGATTAGACTATGGGGAATATATTAATTTTTATCCAAGGAAATTTATTTCCACGGCGCTCGTGTACTCGTATACGCAAAATAAAGTATGAAAAATAGCTCCACCCAAACTTTTACTGTACAGACATGTTATGTGTAATATGCAAGAATAAATAAATATATCATACCGCCTTCTATTTATTATGAGTGCAAAAGTTCTGCAATTGCAGATCTCGACAGATATAATTTTTTTATAAAGATCAGATACTATAGTTTGTTCGGCAAGAGATTACAGGATGTATTTGATCATGATCATGATGTGACTTTAACTATCGCAATCTTTACCAGTCGTCAAATTACGTTCCCCTCCAAATGTCAGTGCAAGAGAAGTTACAAAGGAAATTTTTAATGTGATGAATAGTTATTTGATAAACTTTAAATTCCGAAGTTTGCATATTGAGTGAGGCATTCAACGACAGTGGAAAAAGCGTTCTTTCAACATGAAAATGACATTTCCCTCACTCAATATGGTTGTAATAGTAACCGTTTTCCTCACTAGTGATGGAAGTAAATAACTTTTCTCACTAGTGAGGGAAACGGTTACTATCACAACTAAATTCCGTGAGGGAAATATCATTTGACATGGCGACCAAGGAAACGTGATGTGCATTTGCAAATACCGGGCATAGGGATATATCATTACCATAGTTACAGTTAAAAAGTTTGACAGCAATACATTAGAGCGTTTATTTTAAAAGTAAACATAGGGAAAATAATATTTTCAGCAACGCATTGAAGTGTAATAGTCTATAGTCTAAAAGAAACATTTTAAGTTCAAACAAATTAAATGAATTTGAATTACTTTAAATTACATTAACTAAACGTTAGGTATAAATTTAGAACCTCAAAACAATCCAAAAGTTCTTTTCTGTAGAGGTTTGTTCTCAAATTCTTCGTTTAAGAGCTCGTACATACAAATAATGAGAATTTTTGGTTGAATCAGTTCAAAAATAGAAAATTATTAAAATGTGGTTCTATATAATTCAGACCACAAAAAATCGAATGGCGCAAAACGCATCTTCATATCTTTTTTAGTTTTTGAGTTACAGCGATTTTTGACTATTTTTTAAGCTCAACTTTGAAAGCCTATAACTCAAAAACTAAAAAAAAATATTGAAATGCGGTTTGAACAAGTGTATTTCTCGTGCGTTACTTAACTTGTACAGGTATTTTGAAAATTTAGAAAATTTTAAATTTTTTTCAAAATTTTTCTTCCTCAATATTTCAAAAACTTGAAAAGATAATGAAAATCTGAAAACACCAGTGAATTTCTGGCGTGAAAATACATAAGTATGCAAATTTTCACAATAAAATTCGCACGGATACATTTTTTATTACAAAAAAACGAAAAATGGCCAAAAATCGTAAAAATCTTAAGGTTAACCCCTTAAGAAATCATCAAAAAACGGCCATTTTCGATTTTTTGTAATAAAAAATGTATCCGTTCGAATTTTCTTCTAAAAATTTGCATACCTATGTATTTTCACGCGAGGAATTCACTGGTGTTTTCATATTTACATTATCTCTTCAACTTTTTGAAATATCAACAAAAGAAAATTTCGAAAAATATTTAAAAAAATTCAAAATTTTCAAAATACATTTACAAGTTAAGTAGCGCACGAGAAATACACTCGTTCAAACCGCATTTCAATATCTCTTTTAGTTTTTGAGTTATGGGCTTTCAAAGATGAGCTTTAAAAAAAGTCAAAAATTGCTGTAACTCAAAAACTAAAAGAGATATTGAAATGCGGTTTGAACGAGTGCATTTCTCGTGCTCTGAACTATATAGAACCATATTATAAAAATTTTGACTTCTTGAACTGGTTCAACCTGAAATTGACATCTGCATGTTTATATGTCAAAATTCTGGTCATTCTTGGCCATGGCAGTTCTGCAATAGCAGATCCCAATAAACTACACATTTAAAGCCGTTAAGTACAGTAACCAGTTGTCAAATCACAACTACCAAAAAAGAAAATTTTATTTAGTTTAAATGGGAATTTTAATTCAATAACTGTTAAAAATTACCCCCATTTACCTGTAAACAATAGCCTAAACGATTATAAAATAAATTTATAGCATTATTTGGAGGAATTTCTCTCGTAAAAATACATAGGTATGCAAGTTTTTACAACAAAATTCGCAGGGATAAACTTTAATTAATTAATTTGTTATAATATATTACATAGTTACTGTACGCACATGTATTATTATTATTACTTTTTTGTTAATTAAAGGAGAAAACATTACTTTTGTTATATATAACTACTACTGAATTAAAGGTTCTATATACCAGTCTCTGACTGTTTACAGATCCTTGAAATGTGATAATAAAATAAATAATAACATTTATAATTTTTATAATATTACAAAAAAATTGTAGGTGCTATAAATGGTAAAAATAAGCGTTTAAATGATGAAATGACTCAATTGGTATGAAAAGCTGGTAATAAAGCGAGAAATAATTTAAAATAAAGTGCATTTAATTATTAGTTAAGGCAAAGAGCGAATCTTATTGGCAGTTGAAGTTCTGAAGCGTTCGGTAGAAAATTACCCCAGCCGGTAATAAATAAAAAAAGACGAACAATGTGGCACATTCCTTTGTTCCGAGAAAATGAGCAACATTTAGTATTCCGTTTTTAGTCAAGAATAACGATCTCTATATAATTGATATCTGCAGGCAACGCAATCGAGCCAACCGCTCGGTTAAATATTCAAAACGCTAGCCCACTACGATCCGACGATGTATATAACAAGGCTGCACACATCTAGAAGACTCTGCATTGCCAGTGTGTGTGTGTCGTACAATATCGGGTCTGAGTTATTAATTCCGACGAAATTATATCTAAATTATACATCGCACAGAATAAATTACTCTAGAATCGGGGAAACCGATAAAAAAAAACTAGGGGAGTGATTTATTTATTATTATAAGGTTGCCAACATCTGCACTCACACGCCGTAATGACCGAATTCACTTAATTACATACAAAAGGTACATTAATTGTTCCAGAAAAAAACATTGCTATTTTACTATCGACTCAAAGATGATGTTGAGCCATGGATTCTTCTTTCATCCAACCCGATAAAAACAAAGATAAATATCCCTACTCCGAACAAAATTTAAACCCGCAACGGATAAAGGAAAATGCTATCAACAAACACAAAGTAAATTTTGAAACAATAATTGGATCGACGTTGTAATTTGCACATATGTTTTCTTAGCACCCAAATGTAATATATTTATTTATTTATGTATTTATGTTACGCTGTACAACAGGAACTTAATCCCAATTACAGTACAGGGTCCGCACTCACCGAGCCGCAGTGTAGTATTTATATAATTTTTAGCTTGAGTGCGATTCGAACTCGGGATCTCCGGATTCGAATTCCGTATCGCTATCCACACCACCGTACTGACAGATATACAAATTATGTGCTATTAAATTAGAGATTGATTTAACCAACACAAGATTTGCAGTTAGAACTTTGATTCTAACAAATTGACTTCTTACTAGAACTGCGCTGGTATAGGATTCTCATTTCGATGTCATTTGAACCAGTTTCTATGCCTTCGAATATTTCTCTCTAATTTAACAATTAATAAGTATAAGCTTTATTCAAGCGGCAATATATCAGACGTATGCGCAATTGGAGTCACGCATGTACAAAAATGAGCTAAAGACCGGTTTCAAACTATTAGAATGGTCCGTGGACTTTATGTGAATTATCAGTAGGTGGTAAGCGCATTAGTATTTCATTTAATATTGAAAATTTTGTTGTTTCTTTGAAGCTTTTTAAAAGTTTTTTTATAAGCATTGCCTACATTTTTTTAAATAAAACATATCATCACTCCTTTTACCCATTATTGGGTGTAGTAGTCTGCCATAGCAGATTTCGGTAAGTAATATACAGGGTATTTCAAAATTATTGCAAAAAATTAAGGATATATATTATATGTACAAAAAGATTTTTTCCGAAATTCAAAAAATAATTGTACATTATTTGAAAGAAACATTGTTCATGCTAGTAGACTGATAGATTACAGTAATTAATAAAAAGAAATAAACAATGAAAGAACTGATACACAATTTTAATTAAATTACAATTAATTTTAATGTTTACCAATTTTTCATACATTACTTGAACCTATCAATCCAATGTGCAATTATTTTTGTGTTGTATTCAATACATCAAATAATATATACCCTTTATTTTGTTTGCAATAATTTTGAAACATCCTGTATTTATGCATTTGAAGTGCGGTTACCAATCATCAAAACGCGCTTCTCTAAATATGTCAGTGGAGGAGAACCCACAGAAGTAATTTGAAAATTATTTGTCGGCTATGAGATTCGAACCTAGGTTCTCAAATTCACAGTTCGACTCGATACCACTGGACCACTTAATTTTATAATCATAAATATATTAGAATATATTGCCTTGCTACTTGTGACTATTTTTGGCCTGTTATTAGAATAGCAAATAAATAAACAGGTAAATAAAGATTTCGGATATGGATTCAAAATATTTCATTACTAATCCAGAAACACAAATAAACAATCTAACAAACTAATTATAATCCGAAGCATCAAACTATTTTCTAAATGTTTGCTCGAATAATACTATTAACTTTAAAAAAATATATGTTATTCTGATTACATCCCTAAAGATATTAATTAAGGGAGAGCCACAGAAATAATTTTTAATAATTTATCTCATTTATAAATATTGTAATACGTAGTAAATTTTTGGTGAGAAAGCACTAAACATAAACATCTATTTTTATCCTTCAATCTATTATTGATTTTGAATTAACAACTATTGATTTAATAAACAAAACCAATATTTTTACTACGTCAACTCACGAAACACGAAAGTGTGTTATTAGTAGATTACCAAGTTCAAAGATTCACATAAAATCATGTAATTTCCTTAAGAATTTTCTAAATTAATATCATAAGTATTATACAGGGTGTTTCACAACTTAGAGCAAAAAATTAAAGGGTATATTCTAGAGATGGGCGAATATCAAATTTCTCGAATTCGAATATCGAATACGAATATTAATCAGATCTCGAATATTCGAGGTACTCGAATATTGGAATACTCCTAAAATTATTAATAATTATTTAATTGTCCTTTTCATTATTTGAATGAAATTGTTAAGATAAAATAAAAATAAAACAAAAAGTACAAACAAAAAAGAAAAAGACGAAAACTTCAAATTTAAGGTGAAACATACGGGCTGATGTTGGCGAAAAACAAATTTGAAATATGGTACGTCTTCATGGTTTTGAAACAAAATATCTTTGTTATTAATAACTTCAAAGTATTGTAATAGCTTTAAGTTTATGTACAAATGATAAAGAAAAACATAGTCAAAAATTGAGGTCAACATATGACACGATATTCGAGGTATTCGAATGTTCGCTATACTGACGTTAATATTCGAAAATCGCGAATATCGAATAATGTCACTATTCGCGGCATTCGACTATTCGCGGATGATATTCGCCCATCTCTAGTATATTCTGTACGACGTGCTGATCATGAAACAAAAAGATTTTTTTTTTAAATCGCAAAACTATTTTCCATGTTTCCCAGTCCAAAATTTTTCGTTGCCACTGCCACTGGATGGATGATTATGTTAAAGTTATTACTTAAATAAAATTCTATTACAAATAACTGCTAATAATTGAATTGTGTAATTATTCTTTCGTAGTTGATACCCACTTCATTGTTTGTGTTTAATAGGAAAGCGAATCCAGTGTAGTACTACAAAAAATGTTTTAGGTTAACAACCCTTAATTTTTCGAATTTAAAAAAAATTCTTTTTGTTTCATGATCTGCACGTCGTACAGAATATACCCTTTAATTTTTTGCTCTAAGTTGTGAAACACCCTGTATAAAAACAATCTCATACTTATCATCGAATCAGAATGACATCTATACTACAAAAAATTGTTGTACTGAATATGTTTAAACAAAATAACAGATTATAAACAAAGAAACAATAGAGATCTGTAGAAAGTTTCTTCTCACACACATTTAAAGTGTCTCAGTTCTCAATCGTATCACAATGACAAATCATTGTCTCCAACGAAGATATGTCACTGTTTCTAACCGATTGTCAACTTGCTAACTTTACCATCCACGCAAATGTGTATTCGACATTTTTTAAGAGATTTCAAAAATAGTCAACGAGCTGCATTCAAACACCCATTTCTAACTAATGTATCTTCTTTATAAATAACAATTTGGAATGGAAAGTTAGTCGAAAATTGGACAAAATAAATCTAAACATTTGATATTTTGTTACGTTTCAATTAATATTCAAAATAATGTTGTACAATTTTGTTAGATTATTTAAACAATGCATGTACTATTTTCCAGTTTTGAAGATGGTTGAATATTAACCGAAGCGTAAACAAAATATCATGTATTTTGATTTATTTTGCGCGATTTCCATTCTTAATTTATCAACATGTAACACGATACAATTTAAAATCTTAATAAATAACAATTTAAAGAATGATATATGCAACGATAAATTAATAAGAAAAGATGCAAAACGTTTCCATGGTTACTAGAGATTATTTCTAAGCAAAAAATGAATGAATCCGAAGATCCCGAGTTCAAATCCCACTCAATATATTATGAACTACCACACTGCGGCTCGGTGAGTTCGTACTCGGTACTGTAATTGGAATTAAGTTCTTGTTGTACAACGTAGAATAAATAAATAAATATGTGTTAAAGTCTTATTCAGTTTTCATACATTCCTGGAAGATGGCGCATATTTTAATTGTAAAATGCGGTTATTTACCGTCAAATTATGCCCCCCAAATTGGTATAGTAAAGCGTGATTATTAGATTAATTAAATTGATTTAAATTAATTATAAAATTTATTGAATTCTGAAGCTAAAATGTCAACAGTTTCGTTAAGTCAGATTTTTGTAAGAAATATATCATCACGTCTTTTATCTACTACTCGGTGTGGCACTCGACCGTAGTAGATCTCGATAAACGACATATTTTTTCAATTAAAGTGTGGTTAACAATCGTCAAATCACGGCAATGATGTTAGTGGAGGAGGATTCTAATTAACCCATTATCACCCTGATTCTGATTAACTAATCTTTAATTTTGGTTTAACTAGTCTGATTCTATAAACTTAATTCAACTCATTTGCCGAAAACTAAAAGGTAACAAGATTATATTAGAATTTATGTGAATTCTTTTGAGAATATGGTTTAGCTTCATTTGATTAATCCAGAATTCAGGATTAACTAAAACTCTTTTGAGAATTGGGCAGTATATGAACTAAGTAAAGACCACCCAGATAAAGAAAGAATATACGTTATACCTTTCACACTGTTTTAAATAATTGTATCTTTTATCTGAAATAAAATAAACTTTACAATCAAATTTATGTAAAAAAAGGAATCAGAAACATTATGTTGCATGAAATAAGTAAAAACATGTACATATTTTAGACATCTACATACGACTTGTCTGTATGCCTATTATGTTTTTATTTAATCAAACAGTAGATTGATTGGAATCTTCTTCTTAAGAAAATAAAACTTTATATAGCTATTAATAATTTGGTTTCAGAATTCAATAAATTTGAAACGAACTGTAGATATGCTCTATGTGCGACAATGTTTTTAAAAAATTTATTTGTTCTAAATTAAAAGTAGATTTAATGAGTGATGCACAAATAATTTTCGAAATGAATTATGGCTTTAGTTTTAATATGTTTCTGTTAAAAGATGTTAGTGTATCATTTCCTTTAAAGGAGGTAATGTATGAGAAATAGGATCGTAAATTTGGAAGATTTAAAGAGGAATAATAATGAAAGAATGTTTTGGAAAAATGCTGAGAAATCGACACATCGTCAGGCATTATTAAAGAAACAAAATTCCATAGGCGACTAGAATTCCCGGCACAACAAACAAACCAAAACAAAAGGACAATCGGAACATAGAAACATGGTATCCAGGTATCCATGGCCAACTCGAAAGAGAGAAGATAGCGTGCTAGCATGCTCCTGTAATAAGCTATATTAGTAAATGTAATTACGCGCGTGAGAAAATATTTCAAAACTGCAGTTTTCAAAAGAATTTAAATATAGGCCGCTGTGCACAACAAAAGGAATCACGACATCGTGGGTTGCTTGATCCTAAATCGAGGCAAAACACCATCGGCCCGCCGAGTAGCCTAATGCGCATATGCAGTTTTTTGCCCGCTACATTTAAAACATAATTGCTGAAAAATGTATAAAATCGAGGCTTTATGTCGATTTTATGCATTCATTTGCATAGTATTATAATGTTTAATCATGTTGCGCAAACGCTACTAAGTTTCTAGGGCCTCAAGATTTATAAATGCCGCATAATAGATTAAATTAATCGCCAGCAATTTTCTTAAAACTCTGCCAGTTTTTAAATTTGTTAAATATTTATTAAGTTGTTCTCAGCTTCAGCATAATTTTACTACATAAACATAATTAAGATTGCCCGGCCTGTTCTGTAAGAATCTATTAATAACTTCTTTTTTATTCTTAAAATAGTTTTTGAAACACGGTCCTCAATTGTTTAAATCTTAACGTGACAGAATGTAACTCTATGTTCGTTCCATAAACAAAAGAAAGCAGCAAAAGCAAAACAAAAGCAAACAGTTGAACATCACTTGGTGTCAAGCGTGTAAGCGTCAAGGGTATGAATGGTCACACAGAACAGGAACAGTTGAATGAAACGAGAACAAGAACGGTCACTAAGGGTAGATATCACTGGAAGGGATGAAGAATCAAACAAGACCAGAACATCCCCTGTACCAGAGAGAGAGAGAGAGAGTGGAGAGAGACATCAAACCGAGCCTAAAATAACAGCGCACCCCTGCGATGTTACAGGGATGACCAAACATACCACATTCCACTTGACCATTGAGATATACTCATGACAAAACTTCTAGATTATTACGACACTATAAATAATTTTATGGACGACACAAACTAGTTTATTTCCACTATAAATATCATCCTTACATTCCTGATATTTCAAATTTATTTTTATTATTATTTTTAAGATAAAATACTTTGTTCATTTCTTTATTACTTTGGTCGTTTCATTTTACACCTGATGTAGAATAATATATATAAATGTAATACTTTATACAGGCAATTTTAGAACCATGGTTGCGCTCGCACTTATCAAGCGATACTTTTTGAATCTAAAGCGCTCTAACATTAATTTATGTATAATAATAATCAAAAATAAAATTGCGTTTACGTGATTCAGACTATAAGTTGCAGATCTCCTGTAATTTATTTATAAATAATTTGTTGTTTTGCAACATAGTAAATAATTGTTATTACTTAGGTCGTGAAATAGTAGAAACAAAATTACACATTTACTATCAATTTTAATTTAAAAACTGCATTTTAATAGATTCGCATTACTCGAAAAGAAATAATAAATTTGCTATTTAAACAAATGAATATACCGGCGAAGGAGTAAAAGCGGCCGTAAAGTAGTCTTTTACAGATGTCAAAAAATATTCACTTTACGGTTGTGAAAAGATACGTAAAACAACTAATTTATGTATTAGCCGCCTAACGAAATTATTATCAAGTCGGCCTGTGGATCTTGAGAAGCCGGGTTCGATCCCTACAGCCGACAAACAATTTTCATCAAATTAAATCTACCCCTGTGGCTCGCCTTCCACTAACATCTTTAGGGGGCATGATTTGACGGCTGACAAGCAAAGAAATATATCACTTACCGAGATCTGCTAAGGCAGAGTGTCACACCCAGTAATGGGCAAAAAGCGAGATGATATATTTATTTTATTTTTATTTATATATGGATCAGCAACCAACCTTTAAAAATAATATTTTCAACAAATATTTAATAGTTTCCAATAAAAACGTTTTATTGACCATTGTTAATAAAGTAATATTGTACAAAAAAGTTGAATTTCGTCGACAGAATCACGTACGTAAATGTGAACTTTTATTGACAGTTGCATAAAATAATAATATAACTGCTAAACCACAGGAATAATAGCAACAGAATGATTTAATTTGTTTGTGTATGACGCGAAAATCAAGAATTTTTAAGTAGACTATAATTTCATATCTAACCTGCAGAAATAATGAGTGATTCCAAGTAGAAAGTGATTAGATGAATAATTGAAGACAAAACTCAGAACAAGTCATGATTTATTCATTAAATCTCTTTATATTAAGACACTAAAGTACGTGTTAAATGTTTCTTGGTAGGTTGTCTTTACACTTTAATGCTTATGGAGTCGCCTAAATGAGGGAAAAGAACTTTCTTACTCGAATAATGAAAGCTAATAATTACCATACTTTAGAAAACTCGTAATTATCGATCAATATAAGTTCCTATTGCTCTATCGAATTTAGTTTAATACGTGAGACAATATTCATAATCACCGGCATAATTTAACGGCATATTTTCTCATTATGTATTTATAAAAATAAATTTATTAAAAATGTATTTATTACTAACAGTATCTTAATAGACGCTATCTCATAAGCTAAATAAATGTTATATATAAGTCCGGTTTACACGATAAGACTATAAACTTTTAAAAAGTCTGTATTATGCACATGTCTTTATTTAGTTCATGCAATGGAATGACTGGAATCTTCTTTTTCAGAAATCTGAGTGTACACATTGTGCATAATATACAAAATCAGAAGTTATAGTTTCAACCAGTTGGCAATTAAATTAATTAAATAAATAAAGTAAACATATGGAATAATTGTCCGTCAGTACGTTGGTGTGGATAGCGATACGGAATTCGAATCTCACTCAAGCTAAAAATTATATGAACTACTACACTGCAGCTCGGTGAGTGCGGACACTGTACTGTAATTGGGATTAAGTTCCTGTTGTACAGCGTAACATAAATAAATAAATATACGCAATATGTCTAATTTATGTAAACCAGCGGTTCCCAACCGGTGGGTCGCGACCCACAAGGGGGTCGCCTTAGCTTTTTTGGGGGGTCGCCTTGGCTTTTTTGAGGGGAAAAAATATAATCACTAAGTCCTAAAATATATTTTGTCAAACCTTTTATTTTTTGTTTTATTGATCAAATATGCGAAAGGGAGGTCGCGAACATTTTTAAAAAACTAAAAAGGGTCACGATTAAAAAAAGGTTGGGAACCACTGATGTAAACGAATGAAATTATGCATATTTACTTTTCAAAAGAGCCGTTCGGGTAATCCTCATAAAATAAAAACGATAAAGAAATGTAGCCATATCGATAAAAACCACTTAATTTTGCGTGAAAAATCTGGGGTCACAGGTCAAACATTAGCTATTGACGTGGGACGTTATTATAAATGCAGCCTTCAGTAACTCGCACTGAAAACAATGTTAAATATTTTTAAAATCATTTACAAAATTCCGAGCAAAAGAAAGCGGATTTAAATCACACCTACGTAACTTTTTCTCTTTGTGTAAAGCACAAAAAGTCTCCGATGCTATCTTGTCGAAAGTCTAGGAAAGTATATCACTTGTTCCCGTGCCTACTCGATCCAAATTCTGATTCTGCTCCTTAAGTGTTGTAATTGATTTTATCAGGTTAAGAAAATATTTTCATTACCCACATTAAAATTGACTTCAATAAATTATTCTTCGCACCTGCGTTTATATTTCTTTGAATTTGTTTTACCATAAGATCAGCATTTTTATTTTACTTTTTAAAGGCAGATTCATAGAGCATATTAAAATTGGAGTTATTTATTTATGCTACTCTGTATAACAGGAACTTAATCTCAATGACAATACAAGCTTCCGGAGCTGGAGTGTGGTCGAGTTCATATATTTTTAGCTTGACTGGGATTCGAACTCGAGATCTACTGCTAGTTATTATAGTTATTACTAAATAATACTTATTTGTAACCGCAGCATTCGACATTCTGAGAAAGACAATCATATTACACAGACAAGATGTACACAATATTTTTATGCAATTGCAAATTATTATAAAACTTAATTAAAAACTTTTTTATATCTATAAATATTATTCTATTATTACGAGTCGAAAGTTTATATTAACAGCGTAAGCGAGTGAAACCAGTCGACGAGTTAGTAAAACACACTTTACAGACGAGTTTTATATTAGATATATGACTAAAAATATCAACAAAAATTATTGACATAAATATCAGCGGTCATCATTGAATACTGAAAAATGCATTTTTATTTTATTGAGCTAACTATGAAAACCATTAAACAGGTGAGTACAATAATTTTTTTACGATTGCTATGAAAAGTTGACAATTACGCTGTCATTTGTCATCGTAAAGTTGACGTTTTCTGTGGGAACAATCGAAAAATATATTTTTTGCGCGTTTTCAATGGCAACGCGCGAAGAAGATAATAAATGCGCGCTTATTTTCAATAGTTACCAGGGATACAAACAAAACAGAAACTTGTCATATTGACAGTTGACAGAACGAATTTATTTTCAGTACGTAGACGTTTCTTAATAAATTTAAGATACAATCGTAAAAAAATTATGTGTGTATCACGAGCGTAAAGTGTCTTTGTTACTCTTACACTATTGCAGCTCTCGCCTTCGGCTCGTGCTTCAATTACCGTGTTCGAGTAACAAATAATCACTTTACGCTCTTAATACACAAATAACTATATGCAGAGTATTCATTTTCGCACTAGTGTCATAATGCCTAACTTTACACACTGATTTGCATGCGTAAAATCCTACTTAACAAATATATGGTATTTTAGTAATTTTAACGGACGTTGCCGATAAAACCGTTTAATGACCATTGCTAACAGCAACGTAAAATAAAGTAGAATTACATTAAAAATATGAACTACGCATTTGTGAATATTAACTCTGTTTGAAAGTTTGACAGTGGAAAAATGAAATTGTTTATATATTAAGAGCATTTGTTAATTGTTGAAATGTTACATTAATAAATATTTTGTAAGTTCAAACATTACTAAAACAATAAACAACGTTGTTCGCTACAAATATAAAAATAAATCGTAACATGCTTTGAAAACTACAAACACTTAAATCATTTAAAAATAGTGTCTAAAAATATGTCAGAAACTTGTAATGAATATGCATGCATGTTCCCACAAATAAAGATAAATCCAGTTGTGCAAGAAGCCAGGAAAATAAAGTCATTTATGTTGCAGCAACGATGGCTCAGCACACGTTACAACGCTATCAGATTTCCTGAGAAAATATTTGTCACGATTTTAGCAACAAAATTCCCTGGTGAGCTTTAGAAAGTAGACTCACGATGTATTTAGTTAAACACGGATATTTAGACCGCTTAGTGAGTTATGGCCGGCAATTGTGCACCGGGTGAGATCAGTGTAAGAATTTACACCGAGAAACAATTTGCTAATTTCTGCGCGCGTTTTTACTCTGATTTTTCACGCCCAGGGACTTGTTTATAGCTGTTAAAGCATTTAGCATAATGTGTAATTGTACACTGCATGTTATTAAGGAAATTAAAGCATTTATTTACTTTCAGACCGATTAGATTTGTGACTTAGTTAACTATTTTAATTTTCTGTCATCTTTATTTTTCATTTGATTTAATTCGCTTAAATGCAGTAAATAAATCAAGTTGTTTAATAAGTCGTTGATTGTAATTACGCTTACTGTAATTTACGACAATTAAAGAGAAAATATACTTTTTTCTACGATCGCCATGAAAAGTTGACAATTACGCTCTCATTTGTCATAGTAAAGTTGACGTTTTCTGTGGCACAATCGAAAAATATCTTGAATTTCCAATGGCAACGCGCGAAATAGTTATTTGTGTATTAAGAGCGTAAAGTGATTCTTTGTTACTCGAACACGCTGCAATAGTGCAAGAGGAACAAAGACACTTTACGCTCGTGATACACACATAATTTTTTCTACGATTGCATCTTAAAATTATTCAAAACGTATACGTACTGAAAATAAATTCATTCTGTCAACTGTCAATATGACAAGTTTCTGTTTTATTTGTATCCCTGGTAACTATTGAGATAAGCGCGCGTTGCCATTGGAGACGCGCAAAAAAGATATTTTTCGATTGTTCCACAGAAAACGACAACTTAACGATGACAAATAAGAGCGTAATTGTCAACTTTTCATAGCAATCGTAGAAAAAATATATTAAATGGACGTTTATTTCAATAGTTACCAGAGATACAAACAAAACAGAAATTTGTCATATTGACAGTTGACGGACAAATTTATTTTCAGTACGTATACGTTTTTTAATAATTTTAATATTAGAAAAAATATAATTTTCAATCTTGAAATTCTATGAACATTAACCGAAGAAAACTATGAAAAAGATACAAATATGAACAAAGCAAATTTTAATCTGTTTAAGTCAATAAAGCAAAGTTAAAAATTAGTCAATAACAGAATGCAAAGTTAAATATTGCAAATTTGTCAAAAACAAATTGGTGTAGCATTTTTTTTGAGTCGGACTGTGAATTTGAGAACCATGGTTCGATTTCTACAGCCGACAAATTATTTTTACTACATTAAAATGATGGGGCTGTGATTCAATGGCTATTAATTACGTGCATAAATATATCACGTTCTGAGATCTGCTATGGCATGATGCCAAGCACAGTAATTGATAAAAGGTGTGATATATTTAAATTATTTTTGATGTGTGAAGCGGTGGAAACAATAATAATAATTAGTAAATAATACAATTTATACATTTGAAATTTTGCACGTTCTGACAAATTTTATACATTGCCGGTAACATATACAACAGCAGACAGCTCATTCAAGATGGCGGCGATATGTTCGTATCATGACCCTTTGACCTTCATTTATAAATATAAATTTAATGCTATTGTTTAAATTTTCGTATTGTCGGTACATTTGATCGAAAGCGTTATAAAATTTGAATTTTATTTGTTATTAGAAGTATTTTAATGAGTGTTTAAACTGTGTGTTGGGGTTTGTTTAATGGTCACTGGAATCCAGTTAGAACGAATGACAAAGTGCACACAAATGTAGAAGAGAATAAACGTGCAATGGTGATAAGTTGCTTTAGAATACCATGCAGTCGTTATGGTAACGTGCAAGACAATCGTAAACCTTCAGTTCTGTACGCCAATTAACCGAACACTGTTTACACTTTGGTTACCCGGAATCACCACCACACATAAATACACTCCAATCACGCATCAGAGCATACATAGTAGGCCATACATCCACACGTGACAATCCACTCGACATCCCGATGTTCTCGTTAATCAGAATATTTTAATTTACTTTTTTCAGCTGTATTATTAAAGTGGAATCCGCAAAGGTGCGATTTCGATTAAAATGCAGCAAAGGTTTTGTTGAATAAGCGACGGTTCTTAACAAACAAGCTGCAAAAAGAGACCATCTTTCACCGGTCGTTCTTGGAATCGTTTGGCGGCCAGCGAAGCGGCACTTGCCGGCAACTTTCTTCGCGCTGGCCGGGCTCTCGACAACTTACCGCCGTAAGAATTCCAAATTTTTAACCAACTATTTATGCCTGTTTAAATTTTTTTTTTCTTACTGACGATATTAAAAATTAACTTTTTATTATGATTGTTTATAATCAATTTAATATCAACTCTGTTATTTATTTTCACACTTTAATTAAATAGCTCTTCTATCTACTATCGTCTCCTATTAATTTTCTAGTAGTTATGTTGTGCTTTTTCTTAGTTTCATGCCATCAACCGTGCTAAAATTTAATTACACTATAAAATATATCTTAATAAAATACACAGCACTTGAATTTAGATCAATTAATTTTAATCTTGGATGTAGATATTCTGTGTCTGATGACTTTGTGATACATAATCATCAAGAAAATTATACAGAAGAATTTTTTTGTTTGTTGCTATTTTAATTCAACTGTTCTAGGTATTCCAGAAAAGAAACAAATATTGAAGTAGGTATATAATTAATTCTGTTCTTGAAATTATGATCTTGCTAGTAGACAGAGAATTATAATTTAATCTTAATTCATGATTGTGTGTTCAAAATTTATTATCTGCATTTAACTAAAATAAATACGGTATGAGTAGGTTATAATAGTTCAGTGACTATATAAAGACGGTGGACACAATAATACGAATAATTTTTGATTGGTTGCACAGTTTACTTGATATAAAATAGACATGACTAATGAAAAAGAGTAATTTAGGTATACCATAGAAAACAGCAAAATGTTTAAATAGTTATTTGTGTATTAAGAGCGTAAAGTGATTCTTTGTTACTCGAACACGGTAATTGCAGCGCTAGCCGAAGGCGAGAGCTGCAATAGTGCAAGAAGAACAAAGATACTTTACGCTAGTGATGCACACATAATTTTTTTACTATTGCATCTTAAAATTATTTAAAAACGTATACGTATTGAAAATAAATTCATTTTGGCAACTGTCAATATGACAAGTTTCTGTTTTGTTTGTATCCCTGGTAACTATTGAAATAAGCGCGCATTTATAATCTTTTTCGCGCGTTGCCATTGGAAACCCGCGCATTTAAAGTCTTTTTCGCGCGTTGCCATTGGAGACGCGCAAAAAAGATATTTTTCGATTGTTCAACAGAAAACGTCAACGTCAAATGAGAGCGTAATTGTGAACTTTTCATAGCAATCGTAGAAAAACTTAATTTTTGATACAGCGAGATAACTTGGATTTGAACCTGTCACCTTTGTATTTTGACCAAATACTTTTTACCAACTGAACTACGGTCATTTAATTCAAATTTGAGGTTTTTTCATTGTTTCGTCAAAGGCAACTTTTTTAGTTACTGAAAAACACTATTATTTAAAGAGAATATTGCCAACTGAAATTTAGATTTATTATAAAAATATTAACTAATTATTAATAATTTGTTTATATAAAAAGAGTCATTTAAGTTGTAGAAATTTATTTTTTATTTTAAATTCTTTTCAAATACAAAAACTTGTAAATTATGTTATGATTTCCAATATTAGTTATATTTTAGAGGTTATCTTACATTTGTTCATTTGCATTTTAAATATAAGTTGTGTAGTAATCTTTTGTTTTATTAAATAGATTTATAAAATTTTACAATCCTTAAAATATGGCGGACAGGCCAAAAACAGTGTACTAACAAAATTCTTGAGATGAATATATCAGATATGTTAATTATTTTAATCAATAATATTATAATAATAAAACGATGAAATTGTGTGATTACTTAAAATTTGGTTCTTATAAATGAGTGGTTCAATCTTTGTAAGTACCCGGCCCATAGGTACTATATAGCAAATACAGAGTTGCAATTATTGCATAAAAAGTGCTTGATATTACAGGAACTTCTTAATTTTTCTTATTTCAATGTAAATCATGTTACTTGTTTTTGCAACACCGAAAGATGAAAATGTTTGAATAAAGAATCCAATTTTCTAAATTTTCCATGAAAGGTGATTACTCCCACACGTGTGGAAATATGTCTACGGCGATACTAATTTATAACATTGTTTCCTACTTAGCAGATCATTAAAAATGCTATTAAAATGCCTGAAATGCCGCTTTAAAGTGAAAAACTATCGGAGATTTCATCGATGAATCGCGACACAAACTTTCTCAATCTCAGTACTATCAATAAATTGAACAAAATCATTTTTAAGATAAAATGACGTTAAATACAATTTATTGTGTAGTTATAAATTCCTAGACGGCATTAACATATTTTCCAACAAGAATCTCGTTGGATTCTTTGTGATTCATCTTTAATTTTTAATTAATTTTAATAGTTTTTATTTTACACCTAAAACACCGGCTTGAATATATGTTTAATTCAAAATTAAATTGAAACACTGAATGTGAAATCAATTTTGTAGAAGTTTGTAATACGCCGCTTAATAATCCATAATTATTTACAGAAACTACTTACGTTTTACGCACAACATGTAATATTCTTACACGCAAAATTTTCCAATTTTTAAGAACAAAATTACCTTTTAATGCTTTAAAAATTAATCATTCTCATCGGCTCTCACAGATTTTAATATAACTACTTGCACAGGAATTCTAAAAAAACTAAAAATGCGCGCTCATTCGCAAACAATTGAATATCGGACATAATTGATACTTTATTGAACAAGACAAAAATATTATAATTATAATATATATAATATATTATGGGGTAGCTAGTCGATCTGTGGATCTTGAGAACCCTGGTTCGATCCCCCCAGCCGAGAAACAATTGTTACCAAAATTAAATCTACCCTTGTGGCTCCCCTTCCACAAACACCTATGGGAGCCGTGATTTGACGGTTGATAACCACATTTCGCGTGAAGAAATATATCACTTACCGAGATCTGCACCGGGAGAGTGCCACACCCAGTAATGGGTAAAAGGCGTGATGATATATTTATTTATTTATTTGCAAAAATAATTTCATTTAAAATTAAATCCAGTTTTCAAATATAAGTTTTGATTAGCTATTTCCAGATTTTCCATTATTTTAAACAAAAGGAACACACATTTTGATGACGTCAATGTAGTTGTTGTTAAGTTCGTAATAATCGAGTTTGAGTAAGTAGTTAAAATGCAAAAACAGTGGAGAAATATGTGGAGACTTGAATGCTCGATGTAGCGACAAATTCGTGGTTAAGGCTTAACCGCGCATTATAACCGTGTTATGTCCGGTTATCAGATAAACAAACCCGTGCTGCCCTCCGTGTCTACTACACAAACAATCACGCATCGCGATCTTATCACCATTCGTTTTTTTCCGTCAACATTCGTCATTTATTTCCAACGGCGCCCGTGACGAATTAGAGCGATGTCAATGCTCAGGTTTCTAATTGCAATGGGAATATTAAATTCGGTAAATTTGATTGTGTTATGTTTCCTCGTGGTTATCAGATCGCGCACGAAGCTGCGTGAGGCGAACAACTGATTCTGATTTGTTCTTTTTTTTCTAACTCGCCACGGTCGTACAGCAGTGTTGATGAATATTTTTGATTAGTGGCTTTGATTGTCGAATGAATTATGTTAATTTTCTCTGTGACGCGGGCATGCGAGCTTATTTAATGTCTTATTTCGTGATTATGATTTATCATTATGAAAGATGGCTTCTCATATTTTGCCTCTGCTCTTATGTTATATATAAATTTACCAAAACCGAATCTTATATTTTAAGAAACTGAAAAGAAACTATATAATATTGGCCAGATTTTCATGTCCAATTGAGCTTACTCTATGGCAAACAAAGCTTCAAAACTAAAGACATGTTTTTCTACATGCTTTTCAAAATTTAGACTTTTTACTTTAGGATCTAACATGCATTACTTGTAATTTGCAAAACAGTAGAATACAAGCAAAACTTATGATCGATTTACATCCTTGCATCTATTTAAAATATACTTGCTAAATAGGTAATTGTTTTAAACTTGGAATTAGATATAAATGTTGACAATTTCAATACTGTAGATGTAGTACATGATGGTAAAACAGTGTTACGAAACACCCGGTATGAAAATAAATATCAGCAATACAGCTACAAACTTTATTTCAATAAAAATAGAAAACATAGGTATAATGTACCATTTTTCAACATAGTCTCCTGGATTTTGAACCAACTTCTTCCATCGTTGCAGAAGCTTCTTTAAGGTCTCAAAGAAAAACGTTTTTGGTTTAGTAAGCAAGCTATGATATGCTCTATGCTATGCATCGCTTCAAAGAAAGTTCTTGGTTCAAAATGAAACTTGTTATTTAGCCCAAAAACATTTATTTCTCTGAAGGTATTAAAAAGCTTATTTATTTAACAGGAATTTAATCCCAATTACAGTACAAGATCCGGACTCACCGAGGCGCAGTTTGGTAGTTCATATAATTTTTAGCTTGAATGCGATTCGAACTTGAGATCTCCGGATTTGAATTCTGTAACGCTATCCACACCACCGTATTGCAACTTATGCAACTTAAGATGAACTGAGTTGAAAAGAAAATAGACTATAATGAAAAATGATGCTATTATTAGTTGTCTATTTTTATTGCTATAATGTTTATGTAATAGAAATGTTTAATTGTTTGCTTTAAGTCATCAATCGTGCAAAAAAATGAATAACACTATACATAACTAGTGAAATATTTAAGTAACAAATTGAAAAAGAAATTAACAAGAAAACACAAATATATTGTATTTAATACGCACAATTGTGTGGATAGCGAAATTTGAATACGGAGATCTCGCGTTCGAATCGCACTCAAAGTAAAAATTATATAACTACCACATTGCGGTTCAGTCCGGACCCTGTACTGTAATTGAAATTAAGTTCTTGTTGTACAGCGTAACATAAATAAATAAATAAATTTGGTTACAGATAATTATTTTTCACTTTAAACCATTACAATGGTTACTTGAAGGTTCTTCTTCTTCTGATGGCACTACAGGCCAAATCGGGCCTGGGTCTACCGGACACACCGAGCCGCAGTTTTTACACTGCCGTACTGCCGGTTTTCGTAGTCAAATGCTACATTATTTAAGGCGTATAAGTGACTAGCTAATAGCGCCCGAGTGTGATAAATACATGTAACTATATTTTTATATTTTACGACAAATCACACATTATCGACAGGCGGATTCGAACTGACGAACCTTGGTTCGGGTGATGCCACAGTATGTTAAGAGATGTGCCTTAACACGCTCGGCCACCGCGCCTGTATGATTTGAAGGTTACTATTAAAAGATGATGGTAACGGCAAAAGCCTTCCTAGCAAAGAAAGTTTTCATGGAGCCCCTAAATTCAAATTTACTTAAAAGCGCCATGAAGGTATAAAGCGCCTTTGTTTGCAGTGCTAAAACAATCGCAACAGTGTCTCCCAATTCACCTCTCTCTTCTCCACTCTTCTGCAACAATACCACACAGCTGCTCCCTGCAGTCCACGTACGAGGGAGTAACAGTCACACTAGCATACCGTGGTCGGTCAGTCAGAATACACAGGGGACATTACAGAACCGAGGTACGCTCGAATGCTGGTAATGACAATTTGAAATGATTACTGCGGTAATTACAAGCAGGCACGCGATGCTACGGCGGTGTAGATGGGTCTAGAGTGCGGGAGCGGCTACACTGACTCTACAACCCGCGGCTTGTTCTGCCACGGGCTCTGGTCGGAGATCTCGTGCGGTGCAATGTTAGGTTATGTTGTGGGTATTTGCTCGTTTTGTTCGAATGTATGAGAATTCGACGAGAAAACAGGGCAGGATTTACATCTGTTTTAATTGAATTAATATATTATGTAGTTGCGCAACGTAACCTCAAAAATTATACATCGAATATGAATGTCGCCATTTTGAAGAGAATCTTTTATTCTTAATCTAAATTATATTGATGATCGCGTAAAGATTTTTTATCTTTCTCTTACGCACAAAATAAAACTAACTGGTTGTCCAATCTTATTTACACGATAAATTAATATTTAGGAAACATATTTACAAACTACGTGACAAGGATTTATATTTTGTAACCCCATTTCATAAAAACAAATTCAAAAACTCATTTTCTTATTTGGCTCCTGCGCTTTACAATAACATACCCAACGATTTATAATCTCTATCCATTAAATCTTTTAAATTGAGTTTAGGGTGTTTAACATTACTTCATATTTTTCTTTTATTTGTATTGAAATATAATTAATCTTTATATCTAACTTGGTTACGTGCAAGATCAGCGTTAGGCTGAACCTCGCCATTGATTTCGAATCAATAAAGTTTATTATTATTATTTATTTATTTATTTATGTTAAGCTGTACAACAGGAACTTACTCCCAATTACAGTACAGGGTCCGCACTCACCGAGCCGCAGTATAGTAGTTCATATAATTTTTAGCTTGAGTGAGATTAGAACTCGGGATCTCCGGATTCGAATTCCCTATCGCTATCCACACCACCTACTGACATAATACATTTACAGACTTAAATATATAAATAAAATATATCATAACACCCTTTTATCCATTACTGGGCGTACAACTCTGTCAAAGCAGATCTCGTTAAGTGATATATTTCTTTGCGTAAGTGTTAAATCACGACTCCCAAAGATGTTAGTGGACTAGGAGCCACAGTGGTAGTAAATATATCATCACGCCTTTTACCCATTCCTGGGTATGGCACTCTGCCGAAGGAAATATATATCTTCGCGTGAAGTTAGGTTACCAGTCGTTAAATCACGGCCCTCAAAGATGTTAGTGCACGGGGAGCAACAGGGGTAGTTTTAATGTGGTGAAAATTGTTTATCGGCTGTGGGAATCAAACCCGGATTCTCAAATCCACAGGCAACCTATTCCATTTATATATAATTTAATTTAATTAAACAACGATCCTTTTGATTTGTTATATTGGTATTAGAATTTACACAATAATTAATTATTTAAAGTTTAAACAAATTAGAATTCAATAAGATTTTAATTGATCCAGTTTTGTTGATTGAATATCAAAATGTTCCGCATTCTAGAAATAAAATATCTATAAAATCTATTAAATAATGTTTAAATTTAATGTGAAACCTTGGTAGAAAGAATGAAAAATGTTTGTAGGTGAGAAATATTAATATTTAAATTTAATTGCGTTTCGCATTTGAAGAAATATGCCTACTAAAAATTCTTCGAGCTTAATGAAGAAACTAATAACTATAATATTTTGTAAGTGAAATGAGTTAGAACTAATTTTATTATTATCTCCTTAATATCCAACAAAAATTTGATAATCTGATGACATAAATAGTTTGAGATTTGTTGCTTTCTAGAATCCAAGGCGAGCAGAATTTGTTTATTTGATTATAACTCGCTTTTTAATTAAGTTTATGTGATTAAAGTGTCAGATTTCACACAAAAATTCCGGTAATTATTCAGCAGGAGGTTTTGTTAATATGCGCAGTAAAATGACAGTAACTTATGCAAGAATTATTAATTGCAATCAAATTCAATTATATAATCTAGCAAACATCAATCAAATTTTGTTTCGAATTCTATACAATAGTTATAATTATTTTACTGATAAAAAACTTTCTATTCAGATTTATATGTAAAAATAAATAAATATTATTTATTTTAATAACCTACTCCTATAATTACAAACACAACAATTGTACGCAATTTTTTATTTAATCAAAAATATCAAGGACTCGACACGTTGACTAATAAATTAAAAACACATTTTTGAAATCTAATAAACGTGTAATTTATAAATATGTTACACTAACACACTGTTATATTTTAATCATTTGTTATTAGTGAAACTGACAACTCACAGCATGACATGAAATGTCAAAATATCTAATTTACAAACAGATATTTGATATTTCTAGCATGGCTTGCCAAAACCATTATTTAAACTATCCAAATATGGATCACATAGCGTAAGTGCTACAGTGGCAAAGCTTGCTTCATTCACAGTATTAACCTTTAAACTCGTTGAACTAATTTCAAGCCGTTATACTCCATTGCATAACTTTTCATTTTCTTAGTTTATATTGTTGTTACTTAAACAGTAATTCGTGAACAGTTGTAGCTTAATAGTTAGAACGCTTTCCAGTTTAAATCTCAGTAGAACAAAACCAAAGACATTGTATCCGATTGGTTCAGAGTACACTCCGTGTAAATTAATATTGAGCTCATGCAAACATTTTATAATTTACATACATACGTAACATCACGCTATATCCCATCAAATGGGGTAGCACGAACCCCTGAAACATTTACAGAACATCTACTCATCAGATTTATCAAAATAATTCAAATAAATATATCATCACGCCTTTAACCATTACTGAGTGTGGCACTCTGCTGAAGCACATCTCGGTAAGTGATATATTTATGCAGTTACCAGCTATGAAATCATACCTTCCCCCAAGATGTTATTGAAAGAAGAGCCACAAGGGTAGTTTTAACGTAGTGAAATTGATTAGCATTCGAACCCGGGTTCTCAAATCTACAGGTCGACTCGATACCACTGAACCATTCACCTACCTCATAATTTAAAATAAAAATAAATAATATATATGATCACGCCTTTCACCCATTACTGGCTTTTGTACAAAACAGTTGAATATCGTCGACAAATGTGAACTTTTATTGGCAGTTGCATAAAAAGATAATATAACAGCTAAACAAATAATAAATAAATATATCATCACGTCTTTTACCCATTACTGGCTGTGGCACTCTGCCTAAGCAGATCTCGGAAAGTGATATATTTTTTCGCGTGAAGTGCGGTTACCAGCCGTCAAATCACGGACCGCAAAGATATTAGTGGACGGGGAGCCACAGGGGTAGATTTAAATTGGTGAAAATTGTTTGTCGTTTGTAGGGATCGAACCAAGGTTCTCAAGATCCACAGGCCGACTCGATACCACTGAGCCACCTACCCCATAATTTAAGAAAAATAAATGTTCATATCTTTATTATAATGTTTAGGTGCGCAACTATCATCCTCAAATTGTAAAAATGATTTGTTTACATGTCAAATTTAACATTATATCCTGCGTTTAAATATTTCGCTGTTAAAACATGTTAAAAATTGTTTATAATAGGTTATTATATTTTAAGTTTCAAAATCTTGTTTTATGTTAATTCTTAAATTTTTGCAACCTTTAACAGTATCTAATAAAGTTTAAGATGTTAGTTTAGATCTTAATATAAATGTTAATTAAAGCATTAATTAGAAATAAGTTGAATATAAATTTTGCGCCTGCCCAAAAGTTGTGTAATAATTATATTTTAATGATTTTAGTTTCACGATTCGAATAAAATGTATGTACAATTATTTATGTTAGTGAAAAAAGAGAATTATCATAGAATTCATTAGAGTGTTTCAAACAAATGAGTTCAAAAATCCCCGCAAAGATCATCAGACCATAGAGCGCGTAGCAAAAAAACAAAAGGCAAAAAATCTTTTTTTGTGGAGTTGAATCAAAGAATCGCCAATGCCAAGGGAAACACTCAACGCCAGCATTCATTCAAGGCTGGCATTTCACAATTGATCATCGTTTTATCAATAAACTCTTTCATAAAACACATCGGATTAATTGTGAACCGCGCAGTGCGCTCGCACGCAAATCGTACAGGATGCAATTAGAACAAAAATTTTACGCACAAAAAGCATAAATTGTAACGGCACATAATCACAACAAGCAAAAAGCAATGATGTTGAAATCACATTTCACAAACAAAATAATTAAGAGAAATTCACATTTCGCTGTGTTTTTTTATTATTATTTTAATCACGTGTTTTATTTATTACAACGCACTGTAAGTCATAAAATGCTTTATCATAAAATGAAAATGTTCTGGTCGTCAGCAAACGGCAAATGTATGACCATTTGCACGTCAACGCACGGCGTATGCAAGATGGTTATTATAATACTGCTTTTATGGTCATAGTTATTTTAATGGTTTGAGAAAAATGTTTAATATTTATTCTATTGCTCGTGGTTTCACATTAAAACAAGAATTTGAAATTGAAATCTTTTTTCATTCATAAAAACGGAAAAAACTCCTTTCAATGTTTTCCTCTTTGGAATTTTTTACACTTTTTCTGCACCCTTTTATTGACGCTAAATGATATACAATTACTACAAAATGGAGGTAAAATATATCCTTATTATTACAATTTAAGATAATAGCAAGCACTACTACAATTGTATAAAAATACGTATTAGTGAATCTATTTCCTTTCTATATCTCTTAGATGCGTGGTTAGAGAAGCGAACGTAAGTTAATTGCGATGTTTTGAGCAAGTGAAAGGTATGTTGAATGAAGGATGAATAAAAATGGTGTATAGGGGCGAATGGATGGATGTAATTGAAGGTTTGTTGCGGGATGAATGATTCCGAGTGTGATGAATAAATAGGCTTGTATGGAACTATAAATATGATTGGATTAAAGATGGTTTTTATTATGAAAATGTTTGACAAAGATTGATTATTTGATTAATCTAATAAGAAACTGTTTCTAGTGTTTGTGCTACCCCATTTGTTCGGATATAACGTAATGTTATGTATATAATGGGGTAGGTGGATAACAGGTATCGAGTTGGCCTGTGGATCTTGAGAAGTCTGGTTCGATCCCACAGCCGACAAACAATTTTCACCAAATTAAATCTATCCCTGTGGCCCCCCCTCTACTAACATCTTTGAGGGCCCTGATTTGACGGCTGGTACCCGCACTTCATGCGAAGTGATATATCATTTACCTATATCTGCTACGGCAGAGTGTCACACCTAGTAATGGGTAAAAGGCGTTATTATTTATTTATGTATTTATGTTACGCTGTACAACAGGAATTTAATCCCAATTACAGTACAGGGTCCGTACGCACCGAGCAGCAGTGTGATAGTTTTTATATAATATTTAGCTTGAGCCAGATTCGAACTCGGGATCTCCGAATTCGAATTCCGTATCGCTATCCACACCACCGTTCTGACGGTTATGTATATATGTATGATATTTTTTGGTATATCTGTAAGTTATATATTCAAATGAAATTAACTTTTAATAAATTTAATTAATTTTTCAATAATAATAATTTTTAAGTAAGAATTTTGTTATAGGTAGGAGGCCACCGTAGCTTAGTTGGTTAAAGTATATGAGCGGAGTTAACAGGGTCCAGGTTCAAATCCTGGCGGTACCCCAAATATCATCTCTAAATTTCATTTTAATTAGTATTTCCTTTAATGGAGTATGTGGCTCATTGATGTCAAGTCGGACTATTGATTTGAGAACTCGGGTTCGATTCCCACAACCGATAATTTTCACCATATTAAAACTACCCCTGTGGCTTCCCAGTTCCTAAAATCTTTGACAGCTGGTAACCGTATAAATATATCACTTACCAAGATATGTTTCGGAAGTGGGCCATACCTAATAATGGGTAAAAGGGGCATGATGATGAAAATACTAATTAAATATATTTATACATTTTTAATATAAGAATCGAAGTTGGCTTCTCATTTCAAGCAAATAAACTATTATTATCATTGAGGCCCATTAAAACAGTGAATTTATTCAATAATGAATGCAGTGGTGTATAATATTTCCTCTACAACCCAAATGAAATGAAAATCTAAATATCCACTTTTATTCGAGGTCCAATTCCATCAAATTATCTTGAAACAAAACGATATTTACACGCACGCAATCTGATACGAAATTCGGTATAAACACACAGCAGGCGTGGGGCATCGAGCCAGTCCGTTCCTGTGGACGTGTTTCACTCCTAAACCATAATTATCAGACAGTAATGTATGTATCGGACATAATTCCGAACACCTTTGAACATTGATAACATCTCCACTGGTGTATATTTTATTTCGGGTGTGCGCTGTTCCACTGAGCAAGGTTTGTACACGACTGACTGACTGTGTGTATGTTACGGATTGCGTGTGGGCCTCCCATGGATACGTCTCAATTCGTTGTAATAAAATGTGAGATTTGATGCAAAAAACTCGTTAGGTGCAGATATGTGCTGACACCTTCTGCACTGCGTGGGAACTAAACCGCAAAAAATAAATACAGATTATAACTCAAGTTTTACTAACTCTGTTCCTCGCGTATTTATTTTTTCTACGATTGCTATGAAAAGTTGACAAACAATTACGCTCGCATTTGTCATCGTAAAGTTGACGTTCGAAAATAGTTATTTGTGTATTAAGAGCGTAAAGTGATTCTTTGTTACTCGAGCACGGTAATTGCAGCGCGAGCCAAAGGCGAGAGCTGCAATAGTGCAAGAGGAACAAAGACACTTTACGCTCGTGATACACACATAATTTTTTCTACGATTGCATCTTAAAGTTATTAAAAAACGTAGGTATACGTCTAAAACTAAATTCGTTTTGTTAACTGTCAATATGACAAGTTTCTGTTTTGTTTGTATCCCTGGTAACTATTGAAATAATCTTTTTCGCGCGTTGCCATTGGAAACGCGCGAATTTAACGTCTTTTTCGCGCGTTGCTATTGGAGACGCGCAAAAAAGATATTTTTCGATTGTTCCACAGAAAACGTCAACTTTACGATGACAAATGAGAGCGTAATTGTCATCTTTTCATAGCAATCGTAGAAAATAGTTATTTGTGTATTAAGAGCGTAAAGTGATGCTTTGTTACTCGAGGAATAGTGTAAGAGGAACAAAGACACTTTACGCTCGTGATACACACATCATTTTTCTACGATTGCATCTTAAAATTTTTTAAAAACGTATACGTACTGAAAATAAATTCGTTCTATCAACTATCAATATGATAAGTTTCTGTTTTTTTTTTGTATCCCTGGTAACTATTGAAATAAGCGCGCATTTAACGTCTTTTTCGAGCGTTGCTATTGGAGACGCGCAAAAAAGATATTTTTCGATTGTTCCACAGAAAACGACAACTTTACGATGACAAAAGAGAGCGTAATTGTCAATTTTTCATAGCAATCGTAGAAAAATATCTTTGTCACAATATGGCGAAAAGGAAATATCAAAGATTAGCGTGCATTAAAAGTTAAAAATAAATATGCTACACCTTAATTCTGCAATTCTAAATTAATTTTACATGTAATTAATCCGGCAAATTACTGAAAGCATATCGAATTATGATAATAGTTCACGTGTAATTTAATTCAAATTGACAACCTTACCAAGTTTTTATTTACAACATTTATCAAATATTAACTTACACAAAAAAATACTGAGTTTATTAACAAATCAATCAAGTAACTTCTAACTTTTTAATTGATTAAAAAAATGAAATAGAACATATGCTACGAAAATTAGCGTAAATACAATACAATCTCTTTAAAATAGAAAGCGATATTATTGTGTTCAAAAACACAAATCTATTATGTCAACTAGTGCGATAGCAATTGTTTATCCGTAGCACACTTCAACGTGCGATTGTGAAAATTATTTTAGTCGCTATAAACCTGCTAATGTCAACTGGATATTTCATGAATGTCGAACGGATGTTAATAATTAGATTTAATGTTAATGATCGTATCATGTTTTGTTTGACATAATTAGTGCAATTAACAGTTATTAAAAACCTTGTTCGCATTAAATATTGTTTGTTTATTTTTCACTCCATAAATGAATGCAGATAATAAGTATTCACTATAAGCGCGATATTGTAATTATCAATAATTTAATTTACTTTTGTAGCTAATTAATAGTTGCGCTTTTATTCTTTGTTATTAACGAAAAATTATTCTTTATTCAATTTGCTAACTGCTGATTTGCATTTTTAATTAAAGTAATTTTCCGGTGATTGCGTGCAGGGGAACTTTACAGAAAAGTGCAATAGATTTTTTTGTAAAATTGTCTGTGTTTAACTTATTATTTTATTGTATTTTTTGTCTAAGCAAGAATCATTGATGATATTAATAACTATGTATCTATTTATGTTTCATCTGAATTTTTTTGTATTATACAGGGTGTTTCACAACTTAGAGCAAAAAATTAAAGGGTATATTCTGTACGACGTGGTGATCATGAAACAAAAAGAATTTTTTTTTTGAATCGCAAAACTATTTTCCATGTTTCCCAGTCGTTTTCGTTACCACTGCCACTGGGTGGATGATTATGTTAAAGTTATTAATTAAATAAATTTATATTATAAATAACTGCTAATAATTGAATTGTGTAATTATTCTTTCGTAGTTGATACCTACTTCATTGTTTGTGTTTAATAGGAAAGCGAATCCAGTGCAGTACTACAAAAAATGATTTAGGTTAACAACCCTTAATTTTTCGAATTTAAAAAAAAATATTATTGTTTCATGATCAGCACGTCGTTCAGAATATACCCTTTAATTTTTTGCTCTAAGTTGTGAAACACCCTGTATAAATAAGGCTTCTCTTTATTAAAAAAAATTCAGACATATAATATGACACGGCTAAATTTATATATATACTTGTATACTTGAATGCCAAATTCAATAAATAAATAAATATATGCTTTCATCTTTATTCATTTGTTACTATGCACAACAGGAACTTAATCCCAATTACAGGAGCTTATAATTGAATCTGAAAGTTTCAGGGCGGCAAATTACAACTGTAACTTCGAATTTATGTATTATAAATAGTTCAAATACCAAGAATTAGAAACCAAATTAAAATTGGAGTGAATTAATTCTAAAATAAACCCACTTTATGAATTTGATAGGTGGTAGCAAGTCGGCCTGTTTATTTGAGAACCTGGGTTAGATTCCAACAGCTGACAAACAATTTTCACCACATTTAATCTACCTCTATGGCTCCCCATACACTAACATCTTTGGGGGCCATGATTTGACAACTAGTAACCGCAGTTCACGCAAACAAATATATCGCTTACCGAGATCTGTTACGGTGAAGTGGCACACATTAGTAATGGGATGATATATTTGTTGAATGTCTGTATTAATTTAAAAGTTTATGATTGAAGATATTCTAGCAATAGTAGTACAGTGGAAAATTGTAAAAATTTGTATTTCTAGTCGGAAAACAACATTGTGTTGGTAAAATCGTTAGTTTATTAAAAAGAAACATTGCTCTGACAATGACATTAATCGTACAAGAAAAGTAAGTTGTAAGTATGACAGTGAGAGCCATCTAGCGATCTGCCGACGACATACACGCAACTACTATCATCACAAACGGTTACAATTGTAAACAACGAAACGCATTCCCGCTCTGAAATCTGACACAAACGAATATTAGCACGGCGTAAATACGACAATCTGCGCTGTGCTGACAGTTAAATACGCAACGAACGCACAGTTAACGTTAACGAATGAGAATTTGCGAGATGGTTACGGTCTGTAAATAACGACTGTTTACTAACAATTGCAGTAGCTGAGAGGCTCTGTTTCGAGTGCTTGTTTACTATCTTTATTTGGAAATTGTTTGATATTAGTTTGTGATAACGAGACGAGTTAACGGATTAATACGCTCTCGAACAGATTCCTGCGAGATTTTTTAACGGTTTTTTAAAAGTCAATAAATATATCTTCTACTATGGCAACAGTTCTGCAATTGCAGTATTTTGGTTCTCAATCAGATGTGTTCATATTTCAATAACCATTTTTGAAACTAAATAAATATATACCTCTGCACAAAACTTTAATATAAATAAAATAAATAAATAAATATATCATCACGCCTTTTACCCATTACTGGGTGTGGCATTCTTCCATAAGCAGATCTCGGTAAGTGATATATTTCTTCGCATGAAGTGCGGTTACCAGCCGTTAAAGATGTTAGTGGAGGGGGAGCCACAGGGATAGATTTAAATTGGTGAAAATTGTTTGTCGCCTGTGGGAATCGAACCAGGGTTCTCAAGATTCACAGGCCGACTCGATACCACTGAGCCACCTACCCCATAATGACATATATAATTTGATATATTGATTATAGATTAAACATAATTTTATTGCTCTCAAAAATTAGGGTATTTCGTTCCTAGCGAACATTTTTAGTGTCCCTGGTTTAACTCGGAATTTTGTGCCGCTTCTCCATACACTAACAGCATATCCACTAATTCACTGTTGCTATACATTTTTCTCAAATTTCTCCCACAACAACTTACCCTCTTAATACCGTATACGAAATCCGACTAGGTACTCAAATAAAAATAAGGCATTACAACAGGTACCTACATAATAACTAATTAATAAATGATTATTTGTAGACAGTGTTTATATTTTTATTTCATTAGTAACATAATTATAAATAATTAAAAGTACTATTAAACCTGTGACAATAAAAATAGTCGCTAGGAATGAAATACCTTAATTAAGGCGAATTTCAAAAAAAAATTGTTCTATAATCAGTATATCAAAGCATATATGTCATTAAAGTTTCGTACAGAGGTATTGAAACACCCTGTACATATCTGCGCGATTGACATATGAGTGAAGCTAGCTTCTTGACAACAAAACATGGCGGAATATAGGTAGATTAAATCATACTTTTTTCATTACTATAATAATAAAAACATTAATTTATAAAAAGTTAAATTTACCGGCTCAATACACAATAATAATTGTACATTTGACAGCAGAAAGACACCAATATTTAGTATCAAATTATATCACTAGATGTCATATTTAGGCAATCAAAGCATAGCCAACTTCATTGAATTGCGCTAAAGCTTATTATAGCCATTTTATATGTCATTAAATTTTCCAGTTTCAAATTTATAAAGCAACCCGTCAACTAGCGCCTCTGACCATATACATCGTAACTAACATAAACTAACCTAATTATATTGAATGTATAAAATAAGCAATTCCATTACATGTATTGCATTTTATCACATAACCTTCAATTTTCAAATATTTTAAGGTTGACTTTGTAACTTAGCTGCGTGGTCACTTTCATTTAATTAAAATAAAAATCACTAGATGGCATTACTAAAACAAACAACAAATTTTTATGTGGCAAAATTATGGAATGAAACAGCCATAATAAAAGTTAATTTATATTATGACAGAAAAATTCTGATGATGCCTGGATTCGAACCAGGGATCTTCCGCATACCGGGCAGAGATGCTAACCGCTACACCACGGTCACCTGTGTTCGAAATATTCAGTTGATGCCATATTTCGAACACAGGTGACGTGGTGTAGCGGTTAGCATCTCTGCCCGGTATGCGGAAGGTCCCTGGTTCGAATCCAGACATCATCAGAATTTTTCTGTCATAATATAAATTAACTTTAGTCAAAAACTACAGGTATGATTACCTTTAATAATCACACAACTTAATAATATTAGCTCTAAGCCATAATAAACGTAGCGTAATTCAATAAGTTGGCTATGCTCAAAGTACTCACAGAAATTTTAGAAGAATAATTTACTAAAACTGGAATATATATTTTTGTAAAAAGTTGTGAATTGATTTCAGAATATTTTATCCAAAAACCAGTACTTTAAGTGCTCTGTAAAATATAATACATATAAAAATTATTAATAAAATTGCATAATACATTAAATATATTATTTTTCTGATTTATTAGTATATTTTATTTATATTTAGCTGATTTGAACAGCAAGAACTTAATATAAACTTATAATGAAATCCGAAGCCCTCAGACAGTCGATTGTTTTTTTTATCTAAATTGAAGTCGGCGAGATTTGAACTCTACAACTCTTAGTTATAAGACAAAAGTTGTTTCAGCTACCCGTATCAACAGTGAAATAATTTTATAAATATACCCAGGTAAGATTAAATCCGAATCCTTTATGGACGGTAACAAGCCATCGTTTTATAGCGCTCAGCAATTCATAATCAATAATAAATAATCAATAAAAGTAATAATTACTGCACATTGTTTGAGTATTTGAACAAGTAAATTACTGATAAAATTGACTTTAAGAGTTTAGTTAAATAATAGTACTAGGAGCTGAATAGTCAAATAATTCTTTATAAATTAAAATAAATTTCTCTTTAGTGACTTCTAGAATGTTCAATTAAAATTGGCAATAAAATAAATAAGTTTTAATGCAGAGTATTTCTCGAAGTTGAACGTTACGAAGTATTTCTACAAATTAGAGTCCGTACTCCGTAAAATTAGTTTCAACAGCATTTTTAACTTTAGAATCACATGTCAAATAAACAACAATTTCCTCAGAAATTCAATAATCTTTCAAAGCTAGTCGATAAATTACATTTAAACAAGTCTCCTTTAGTTGAACAGCGCTCAAACTAATAATATTTATATATTCATAAATTCTCAGACGCGAGGCAATAATCAAAATTAATTTCACGCTCTCGGGTCTCGAAAAACAACTAGAAACGCGAACAGATAGGCGCAAATTAATGCCGATAATTATAAAACCCTCGGGATCATTTATATTCGCGCGAGGCTAAAAATTCCGCGCCACCACACTATTTATATCCGATGCTGTTTTGTTTTCTTTCTCTACACGGACGGAAAGCGCGACATCGCAACGCAACAAGGAATGAGGATTCTCCCGTACAGTGGAAACTGATCACGACTGTTGATTATACACACTGTTTTGTTGGACATTTTTCGCCTCCTTGCCAAATTTTTTATAAATGATTTTGTTCATATTTTTACAATACAATTGTATACAAGTACCGATATACAAGGTGTTTCAGGACTAGTGTAACAAACTTTAACAGCTTATTCCTGAGGTCATTTTGAGCCAAAAATGTCATATGAACATAGGTCCTATTCCTTCTAGTTACCAAAATACAAGAAGTTGAAGTGCTATAAATAACACGACATTTTCATTTTTTTGTAATCAAGATACTACTTTCGGAAAACAAGAGTTTTATTGAAAAGTCATACCTTATTTGTCTTAATTAATTTTATTTATTAATAATAACATGCATACGAGTTCAGGCGCTCATTTTGAACAATTGCTGTAATTTTTTTAAAATTTGTTATCTTATTTCATATTATGTTAACATATTCCATGTTTGGTTATGTTGTTCTGTGTCTATTTAATTGTGTCATTTTATGTTTTGTTCTCTAAATCGTATTCGTTAATACTGACTTTTCAATAAAACTCTTGTTTTCCGAAAGTATCTTGATTACAAAAATTTGAAAATTTCGTGTTATTTATAGCACTTCAACCTCTTGTATTTTGATAACTAGAAGGAATAGGACCTATGTTCATATGACATTTTTTGCTCAAAATGACCTCCGGAATAAGCTGTTAAAGTTTGTTACACTAGTCCTGAAACACCCTGTAGCTATCACTTTCAAATAGTGTCACCAGCTTCAAAATTTACAATTATGAATATTTTAATGATTACAAGGTATTATAACTACAATTACAATTTATATACTGTACTTGTTTGGCAGTACGGTGGTGTGGATATCGTTACGGAATTTGAATCCCACTTGTAGATTTTAGAACCCGGATTCGATTCCCAAAGCCGATAAACAATTTCTACCACATAAAAATTACTCATGTGACTCTCTCTTCATTAACATCTTTGGGGTGCCATGATCTGACGGCTGATAACCGCACATCATAAACATACATATATCACTTACTGAGATCTGCTACGGCAGAGTGCCACATCTAGTAATTGGTAAAAGGCGTATTGATATATTTGTATTTTATTTACTGTTATAAAATACAAAAAAAAATTCTTGGTAGTTTCATAGCAAAATTAGTCTTTTTATCCTAAAATATGCCAAAATTATTGCAGTGCAAAATATGCTTAAAATAAACGTTGCAAATATTTTTAAACTAGTTAATTAGTAAACTAATATCTTGTTCATATCTTTTTAAATTATTAAACAATAATATTGATGATATTTCAAGCCTAGCCACAATTTTCATTAATGTTCCTAGACCCTCCAGATCTTGTAAACATAAGGTTACTTTTAATACCACTTTTATGAAAACCAACTATGAACTTAGAGCCCCCTATTAGACGATTATGTTTCATCTTTAATAACTGCGAATGTGAAATAGATCTTGATATCTTCAGTCAGTCATATAATGAACTTAAATTTGTTCTATCTAGATTTTTTTTAACTATTTAAATTTCTGTTGATGCTTTTGTTTTCAAAAATATTTTTCTTATACACCGTTCTGTAAATCCCTGTCTAATTATTGTTCTACTTGTAAATTTAATATTTTGTATCTCCTACCCTGTGTTATTGGGATACTTTGTATCCTGTAGAGTGGTTGTAAATTAAATAAATAAATAAATAAATAAATAATTACTGCTTTTCCTGAATGAAAGGAGAAACTAAATTAAACGATAAATAGTTTTATTATAAACAAATTCAACGATTTTCAACGATCAAGTTTTTCAATTAAAGACGTTTTCCAGGATTTCCAAGAATATCAAACCGGTAGAAACATTTATTTTACATTTATTCCATGCTTTGAGAGTTAAAATTCGTTGTGTCGAAGTGGTCCAGATTCCACTATAAATTATAGGTCCCTAACATTGTAATTAATGCTGCACAAAATAGTAAATCTCGTAGTTCGGCGGTGTGATTAACGTTACGGCATTCCGGAAGATCCCAAGTTCGAATCCCAGTCAAGCTAACAATATATGTACTACCCCACTACGGCTCGGTAAATCTGAACCCTGTACTGTAATTGGGATTAAGTTCCTATCGTACTAACAGTCATATAGTTACTCTCTCCACAATTTGAAATCTAAGATTGCTTTGTTAAAATAACCGATTCAACTTCTATTTCACTGACAGGTAACAAACAGTATGTTAAATTTATTTTAAAGATTATACTAGATTTAATTGTTACTTAACATTTACTTCGAATATACTCTAAGATTAAACTAAATCTATAGAATAAAAAACTTAATCATGTTTGTTGAAAACTGTCAAATGCTCTCAAATATATTTTGGGCGGAAAATGTTTCAAATAAAAGTAAGAGAATATTTAGTTCTACGCATTATTTATTTCAGCATTTATTCCCAGAATAATTTAGGAACTTTTTAACAACTGAAAATTATAGTTAATCAATTGTTTGTCCAGACCATGTGTTTTTAATTAACAGGACATGAATTTTCCGTCTATTAAGCGGACAATATATTAAACATTTAAATAAAAAAAGTACTTACATGTTTTATACAGCAAGACTTTTTAAATCTTAATATACAATTGTGTCTACGAATTCTAGTGTGGAAAAGTGCTAATCAAATACGTTTTTAATTACATCTGCATTTGTTATTGGACAAGCAGAATATATTTCATTTGTTGTATTGAATTTATGTATAACTAGTAAACTAATTCTTATCTGAAATCGAAAAGAAACACAAGAAAAACTTATAACAATATTGAAAGAAGAAGTTGATACTTTGACAAAAATAGAGGAACCATATTTTTACAGATTTTACGTAAATAATTACAATATATTTAGTTACACAAGTATTGGATATTTACTTCTTTAATAACAACAATTGTAATGTAGTTAAATATTATAAGAAAATAACAATTAAGGAGTCTACAGCGTTTGCAAAAGTAGGATTATTGAATTTATACGAAACAATAGTTATTTGTTATAGTCATGAGGAAATTGATAATCTCCTCACTCAAGTGTAGTGAGTGAG
The DNA here is from genome assembly GCA_947425015.1 of Pterostichus niger. Lineage (NCBI taxonomy): Eukaryota > Metazoa > Arthropoda > Insecta > Coleoptera > Carabidae > Pterostichus > Pterostichus niger. The sequence goes on along the minus strand of OX380336.1, from coordinate 6,707,842 downwards.
GCATTTGAACGAGAATGACAAAAGCGATTTCCTCTTGTGTACATTTTTTTGCCGACATGCTTCACACATTTATTTGAATTCTAAGTACACTCAGAACTAAATATAATCGGTACAATAAAGGTAATATTTTAATTATTTGACTAAAAATTGTAAGATAATATAAATAAGAATTTACAATGAAATAATGAATTTTTGTAAATATTTTAACTAATTTTTCTCACTATTTAAAGAGAAGGAAGTTGAGTTGAGGAATATGGTTAGAATTGAATACTATTCCTAAATTAAGTTTTTAATTAAATTTTCTGGTAGATTATATAAAATATAGAGAGAAGGAGTTAAAATAAAAGAAATTAAAAACAATAATCACTTGTGCGAAACAATATTTTCAATTAAATTTTAAACAATAAATCTTTCAATTTATATAACCTACACAAATATTTTATTTTAATTGTTCAAGTTTCTAAAGGCATTAATCAAAGAATTACTTAAAATATTTCTCAAGTATTCATTCAGTCAGTTTTTATTTTTAATAATATTTTCATTTTGCATTTGCTATACTTAACAGTGTCAAACTTTATTATTAATCAATATTTTAGTGCATTGTAAATATACTTTGTTTTCTTCTCTGTCATGTTTATTAATTACATTAAAATCAGTTATGAACTATTAACTGTTCTAATCGCCCAACAACTCTAAATATTTTTCATAATTTTATCAACAAGCCTGATTTATAAACACTTTGAATCAACAAACAGAATTGTAATACCTATCTAGTCTAAACCAAATAAACAATTGCCACTCATTCACTACTTAAAACAGAAGAAGATTGCTTGTGCTTGAACATATACCATCATCGCTCACTTCAAACTTATATAATTTCACAATAAATTTAGATTTTAACTGACTGTATATCACGGCATTCTTACAGAGTTCCTTTTATTTTTTTTTAAACTGCCAGTATTACATTTATTTTTGTTATATTGTCATTATTTTATCAAAGGTAAAATAAACAAACAATAATTATCCGTACACATGAAAACAAAAGAAAATGTCACGGCATAGTTAGTTAACTCTAATTTTTTTCTAAACTTATCGCTATATTTTTTGGCATTAAAGAAACAATATGTTATTAAGAAACACTGGTTGTAGGTGGCCATGGAAAACTTTACAAAAGATTCATAATTAAAATCAAAAGAGAGTAGGTATCATGACATATTTGATTTTCAATAACTTATCGCATTAAAATAACAAATCTATCATTTCTTATTAACTGACTGTGCATGGCTATCTAGATATCTAGTAGATTGTTACTCTAAAAACAAAAGCATCATGGCACTGTTATAATTCCTTTTCGCGATAAAGTAACAAATGATCACACATCAACAAACACAAAAAAGAAGCTATTGAAAATAACCAATCTATCACTATCACAAACAAATGCAAATCTACTGGCAGTCATTGCTAGCTAGAAACTACAGATAAACAAAAGTAACATAGCTCTCAATTCTTATTTTCCTCATTTGCGCATTGTTAAAATAACCAATCATCAGTGATTAACAAACGTAAAAACAAAAGCTCGTTTAGCGGCAGTGCATAGCTAAGTAGATAGTGGATTTTAGTAGCGTATTTACACACTACATCGCTACATCGTATGTTAACAGGATTCGTGTTCGTGTCGGGAGCGCGTCACATCGAGGCATAACACGGATTTACGCTCGACTTGAGGCTGTTACCAACACGGTAAACGGTTTATAAATATTTTGATATCTTCCGCTTCGGTTATCGCATTCAACACTGACGATGTACTTCAAGAATTTCTTTACCGAAGAATCTGTTGTCCATTCTAAGAGGATCTAGATTTCAACATTCTAGAGGGAGGTGGTTATTTTGCTTCTGTTTCTTATCTGGATTTTGCGATATCTTACTATTGATACCAGGAAGCTACATTAATAAACATATTTCTACAAGATTTGTTTCTACAGATACTGTACTATACAAGAAATACAAACCTAGGCGTAAATTAATACTGATTTTATTATCTACTGAACTAGCGATTTATGTAAACTCTCAAAAATTATAACTATTAGAATAATTTGTACATATTATTACAAGTATACTACAAATTTTAATATTTATATTTCTACGCTAGTTAAAACTAGCCAACGTACAAAATTATCACCCACATTCAACAATTCAACAGTATATCTACAATGTTTTTAATATCATCGTCAAATATATACTTGATTCGTTTCGCAAAAACATTATAAACAACAATAGAAAAGATGTTCGACATATATAAACAAATTTTGGAGCAAGATTACAACAGATTCACAAAACGGTTTAATTTTAGTTATTTTAAACTTCTATTTTAATACAATAAATATTTATTTTAGGTATTTGTTATTTTGTATAACAGGAACTAAATTTTAAATACACTCAAACACAATTTCATTTTCTTTAATATAAGTTGAAGTCAGCGAGATTTGAACGCGCGAACTTTTGGGTAAAACACAAGTTTTATTTCGATAATAAAATAATAATATTATTTATTTTTATGACATAAAAAAATGTTTAACTTACTTTATAAATCTGCAAGAATTTTAAACGAAGTTACAGATTATATTAAAATTTTGACGAATTATTGGACAAGACAATAAATAAAATTTGGTTTGTTTGAAACAATTTATACTTTTCATATTAAAAACTGTGTTGCCGGTTGTACTGTTTAATAAACTTTATTTTAAATGATTATTTTTTACACAACTTAGCAGTGTTCGAAGTTCTAAGTGAGTGAGTTTCTGAATGAAAGTTACGAAGATAAAATCGTTGGAGACGCGGGTCATTTTGACATTTGGCTGAAATCCAGCGGTATTCTAAACTAGCGACAAACCTGCTGTAATAATGCAACAATGACATCACTACACCTCCCGCTAAATTTACTCCAAACACACATATCTAAAATACACTACAATAGTGTTTTCCGCATTGAAACCGTCAACAATAGGAAACGTTAACACTGCTACAAGTTTTGATTGTCGACTGTTTGTTGACCGTTGACACTGAGTTTCGGTTAGAGACACTGATTAATATATAACAATTGCTACATCAACAATGACATAAAATTTTAGTTTGATTGTTTGAGCAATAAGCCGGTTTAAATTTGTAGCAAAGAGATTAGGATGGTAGGTACCTAGAAAAGTGTGGCACTGTTTAGCATATATATTGAAAAATTTGGCGCAACAATACGAGCGCGCGAGGTTGGGATTGTTGTAGACCTGGCGTCAAGCACAACACGGCTTCGGCGGCACACGATCCGTTCCGCGGTAGATACACAAACACACAAACACAAATAAGAAAAAGGTGTAAAAATTACCTGCAAGCATTCCTGTGTTTATCCGTACACCGGACACACCACTAAACAATTCGACGAACAAAAGAACAAATTCACAAAACAGTTGAAGACGAACACAACAGCACAAAACAGAACAAAAGTCTTATCACACAGAATCGAGCAATCACAATAATATAAACAATTGAACAACAATGCGAAACAAGCGTCGATGGTGAACTGTTAACAATTGACTGTCGGGTATCGATGACGCGCCGCGGGAGAAAGACAAGTTCATAAATTAATCGTAAGTGCGAAATACGGGCGGCATCGACAACATTCTTCCCCGGTGTTCAAGTCTGAACTGTCCCTTGAATAAACTTGACAGCCAATGAGCACCGGCAGTGGTGGGGGCAATCCCCACTCCTGCGCGCGCTGGTGGGGCGTGCGCCGCGCCTGTAGGACGGCCCGCGCAAACACCGCGCAAGAATTTTAATTGTTGTCTTACAGATTCTGCTCTTTGGAGGGGACAGTGCGCACGTCACAATTAAGATGCGAACGCGGGAATTAAATGATGATTAAAACGTTCATTTCGACTTGTTCAACAATGTGTTTTTATGATGGCCTGGGAATCGGTTCCCGCTTTTTCATCCACTCTTTTGTTTTGTTTGTTTTCATGTATGAGTGCTAATATTTTGTTTTATACTGTACATAATTATGTGTTGTAATTATTGTTTCGTTACTCGCATTATCTACACTTTCATTTCATTTCTCGGCTTGAGAAATTAAAATTGAATCAACGCGCACTTCTCTACTTTTAATCGTTTAATCGCTTAGAAAATCATTCATTAATTATACTTTAATTTTACGTAACACACCTGGGAACATTTCAAACAAATCTTTTATGCTGCTATTCACATTACTTTTATTCAAAGTTTCAATTGACTATTTACACCTACAGTAAATTGAAGTAACCTGCAGTTGAGCTACATTACTTATGAAGTACAGGTTCAAGTTTAGTTTACCTGTAGGAATAAAGTTGAAGGTGCACAGGTATCAATGCTAAATTTTACATATTTAAATTTTCATTTGTACTATCTATTATTACCCTTAACTTAAGGGACTTAAGGTGCCACTGTTCGTATAATCCTCTACAAGAAATGTTTTACATACGTAACCATCATGATGTTTGTCTACGACCCAACAACAACCTGTTCCAACTTTTACCTACCTTGTTTATCCTAAAGATTATTTAAAAAACAATTGCATATTGAAGAATTGTGTAAGTAGATCACATGGATACGATTTATTTATAATTTGATGTTGGTCAAGTCATCACTAAAGCCCGGATTTTTAGGCAATTGCCTAGATTCAAATTTTAATATACTTCAGGCAATTTCGTTTTTCTATACATAGGTAATATGTGTACGTGTAATGGAAGGTTTTTTTTTCGTGCCTTAGAGCCTATTTTTTCTATATTTTGGTTATTGTGCCTATTTTACCTTATACAGCCTATTTTGCCTATTTTTTTGCCTATTCTAACTTTGATTGAGCAGACAAGGTTTATCATCTACTTCATTGACTAATTCAGCACTCGACAAAGTGTTTCAACCTAACCTATAATATTTAAAGTATTTATTTTAATCAAGTTTTTGTGTGTGAATTTAAAATACCGAAAGAAAAAACGTTTTTTAGTCAAAATTTTACGTGGCAATTCAATTGTGTCTTTGCCATTAATCAATAGAGCTGAGGTAACTTTAGACGATATGGCTAAATATAAGAACGCTCCTGTCACATTTTGTGACTTACAAGCAAGTTCTGACAGACCGAAGACAGTCCCTTTCCGAAAATTTCATAGAGCAATTGCTCGTAATATTTTGTGAATTAAAGTATATTACATAATTTGTATTTGCATAATAGTTAATAAAATGAGAACCCTACATTATTATTTTTCAGATTGCGTTAATTTTTGTTTAAAATGATTATTTTTTTTCTAACGAAGAGTAGCTACGAGTACCAATATTAGAAAAAGGATTCGTTTATTTTTTTTAAACAAATTATTTACATTTAGGCTGCCTAAAATCCCGCCTATTTTAGAGTAATTACCGGCCTATATGCCTACTTATTTGGGTGTTTTTAAGAGCCTAAATATCCGGGCTTTAGTCATCACTGTATTCGTACAGCTGAAATTAAATATAGTAAGACAGTTGAATACGTTGTATAAATATAACATGTATAAGGCAAACAAGATGCTCGTATAATATTTGCCGTATTTTCATTCGGAAAGCAATGATGTGTGTATCACCATAGTAAAAACGAACTGTACAGGGTGTTTCTTTTCCTACAACTGTCGAAAAATGTTAACTTGTCTTTACTAATATCAATACGCGAAGTACGTGATTTTTTCATCATTTACATTACTATGACAAAGCGTATTTTGCGCATTATTTTGCACCCTAGCAAAATGATAATTTTGCGCATTGTTTCGTATTCTAGTGCGCAAAATAAGTAACTCGCGCACGCTCCTAAATTATTTGTTGTCAGGTTTCATTAGTTACAACATATCAATAGTATCAAATTAATATTATTGTTGATTGTTTTCCTTCAATTTACTGAAATACATCAGTAATTATTGTATTATTCTTTATTTACTTTCTATTTCCTATTCTTTACTTTGTGGGTAAAATTCATGTTTTTTGGCGCGTTCGAATGACTTTTATTGTCTCGACTAAAAGTAACATTCTCACGCGCAACAAAAAACACTCATTTTGCGCACTTAATACAAAAATAACTATTTTTGAAATTCGCAAAAATTTGGGTATTTCATTTCTAGCGAACAGTTTTTTAAGTTTGGAAAGTGACGTGGGTTGCGTTAATTCATTTCGTTGTTTGACAATTGTATTTCAAAAATAATACTTTAAAGTTAGTGTCCAAAAATGTAAGAATGTAAAAAGATACTTTGTTGTTAAATTAATAGCAGCTAATTTGATGCTTCTGCATTTAATTTATATATTTGTTATTCGATATCGCTCAAGATAAGTGACCAAAGAATAGCCTAACAGGTACGATTTAGCTTCCTCGTTTTATTTCCGTTATTTATACATTTTCAATATTTCTTTAGAAAACAACAATCAACAATGTATCTACTTCGTTTAATATTGCATTATCATGACTTTTAAATGAAGATATTTATTTAAATATTTATTCTTTGACAAGTCGTGTTGCGAAAAAAAGACAATGAATACCAATTTCGCGGCATCCACAATCCACCGCCAACTCCGATCCCCCGAAAGAGTAGCAACAGACGAACAGACGATTTCACAAGTGATAGAATCCGACACAAAACACAATGGATCCGTTCTCGTTCTGAACCCGATCCCGATCCTATTCCTGCGATCTGTGATCTCTACACACACACACACACACGCGCGCGCACACTCACACAGTGCATCTCAACATTCCTACACATGCGCATGCGCACAGGAAGATGTTTGGAATTTAGTTTTCCGTAAATAATAGCCATGTCGATCGGTGTACTACGGCATGGCTATAAAGTAATGATAGAGGCACGTGTGTATAGATGTGTGTGTGAGGTTCTTGTATTATTTAAATCTGGTGATGTTTGCTTGTTTATGTCGCCCGGCAACGGATGTTTCAATAAACACATGAAAAAATTGCAAGTTTATGATGCAAACTAAGTTAGAATAATGATTTAAATTTGTCGATATTCATCATACTCGTGTAAGTTTTCAAGACTTCAGAATGTAAAGATGTAAAGTATAGATTTTCAGTAAATAAATATAAATAAATATATCATCACGCCTTTTACCCATTACTGGGTGTGACACTCTACCTAAGCAGATCTCGGTAACTGATATAGTTTTTTCGCGTAAAGTGCGGTTACCGGCCGTCAAATCACGGCCCTCAAAGATATTAGTGGTGGGGGAGCCACAGAGATAGATTTAAATTGGTGAAAATTGTTTGTCGTCTGTGGGGATCGAACCAGGGTTCTCAAGATCCACAGGCCGACTCGATACCACTGAGCAACCACCCCATCAGTAAATAAATAATAGTGGATTTTATCCCATTTCCGGTATGGCAGCTCAGCAACTGCTGATCTTAATAGAACAAGAGAGCTATAGATTAATCCTGTTTACAGACTTCAAAAATGTAATTTAATAAATAAATACCATTTAAATTATTCAAAAATATTCGTACTTTTTTGTTATCAAATATTTCAAAATAAGTGGATAAAATACAAGTATCTAAAGAGTTTATAAAACGAGTCACATACTATACTTTTTCTAAGATCGCAAACTAAGACAACAAAAAAATGTAAAGTTTTATGAATTATTTAAAAAGTAATGTTAATTAACAATGATAGATACATGAAGCTAACTTCACCCCGTGTTTAATATCTCAAGTCGTAACTAAAACATTCGAAGCCACAGCTTGTCAACATGTGATTCAGATGTTATTTAGCGCCATGGAAACCAGCACATTAAATGACATTTTAATAACGGGAATAGAAAATAGTATATTATGTAACAAGTTTCATAAACATCTATTTAGTTATGAGTGTATAAAACACAAGTATCTTAAGAGCTTATAAATACTTTTTCTACGATTGAAAAATTAAGACAACAAACAAATGTAAAATTTTATGAATTATTTAAAAAGTAATATTAAGTAACAATGACAAATGTATGGAGCTAATTTCATCCCGTGCTTAATATCTCAAGCCGTGACTAAAACATTCGAAGCTACAGCTTGTCAACATGTGATTCAGATGTTATTTAGCGTCATGGAAACTAGTATATTAAATAACGTTTTAATAGTGGGAGTAAAAAAAATTAATTCAAGTTTTACGTGTTTCTTATATAAGCATTATTTTTTATTTATCTAAATAATAAAACAAATTAATAGTATATAAAATATAGAAAATATGATTTAATTATTACAATTATAAGAAGAGGTCAGTTTTTCTAATTGTCTTTTTCTGAATAAACACAATCCAGTATAAATAGAAACATTTCCGTTCAGGTTTTATCTACTAAAAAATAATAGCTGTATGTGTTTGCAATGAGCAGATTATTGATAAATAACTATGAAAGCAATACAGAGCAATTAACTTTTATTTTTCAAATTTTTATCATTTCTTTTCTATTCGTTCATTGCAATAAATGTATCATTAAAATGTACAGCACATATATAGGAAGTGATACCTATATTTTATGTCATAACCAACTATTTATTAAAAGTAATATCTATTAAATAATACAGAGGACAATCAAATTAAAAATAAAACACAATTGAAAGGAATTTTTCAATTATGTGATAGTGAATAATAAAATATATTTCCATATTGCTAATATAAAATTTCTTATTAAAATATTGAATAATTTTCTATTCTGAAACTTAGACAAAAGCTGTCATTTTCTTTCAAGTTTCACAAAAAATAAAAATAAATTCCAAACGTCAAACGATTGTATTAAAAACACATTTTCCCATTTTCAATTAAGAAAATGAAATATGAAACAGCCAATGAATTGTAAGTTTTTCAGAAAAATTAATAATTTAATACCTAATAATGAATTCCTGCAAAAGAAATCAATAAATGATTATACAGAGTCGTTTTTCATTTTCTTATTTTCATTTAGAACTCGTTCTGGAAAACTGAAAACAACTCGCTGAATTTTCCTCGGGAAAATTATAATTTTGTTCCTAATAACGCATTCATAACAAAAAGATCAATACAATATATATTGTACAGCTTCTACACAAATTACAGTTTGCAGTTTTATAGCAAATGACTATATGCCAACGAATATTATTTCTATATGTTTTTACTCGTATTATAGATTTCCTGAAAATCACTTGCGTTTCCGAGTTCCTTATTACGACAAGTGAGTTTGTAAGAAATATTTTATGCCGCTCCACCCCCAAACAAATAGATTTTTTTCTTTTAATCAAATTATTTACAAGGACTAGGGGTAACTGAAAAAGAGATAAATACTTATTCTAATTGTAAAGTTGCTATTATGGGGTAGGAGGCCGTGGTATCAACTCGGCATGTGGGTCTGAGAACCCGGGTTCGATTCCTACAGTAAACAAACAATTTTCATCACGTCAAAACAACCCCTATAGCTCTCTTTTCACTCACATCTTTGGGGCAGTGATTTGACAGCTAGTAATCGCGTTTCAAGCACAAAAATTAATCACTTATCGAGATCTGCTACGGTAGTGTGCCACACCCAGTTATGGGTAAAATACAATATATATTTATTTATATTTATTATAGATAAATGAGGGATTAATGGGGTAGGTGACTCAGTGGTATCGAGTCGGACTGTGGATCTTGAGAATCCTAGTTCGATTCCCACAGGCGACAAACAATTTTCACCAATTTAAAATCTACCCCTGTTGCTCCCCCTCCACTAACATCATTGAGGGCCGTGATTTGACGACTGGTAATTGCAGTTCATGCGAAGAAATATATCACTTACCGAGATCTGTTATATAGATATATTTATTTTTATTTATATGTTTATACAAAAATTAAATTCTTTATAAACAACAAATTAATTTACTTTTCAAGTAAATAAAATTTGTTCATTCAAATAAGAATCGATCTTTTAACAAAATAAAGAAAGATAATTCGAAATGGTTAATTTGAATACCTTTACTAAAGAAGTAAATTTATTCTGTCCTTTATAAACCGGGCATAGACTTGCTACAAACAAACAACACTTCTTAAAAACAAAGTTACCTAACTGTTCCCTCCAAAATACCACTTCTCTCCCTTAGAAAGTTCAACAGTCCACGCATGCACACCACGTGTCACACAACTTTACCGCGCCAACTCAAACATCTCACCCCTAAACAAAACAAAGACGCTTGCCCCGTGGCGCCGCGGCACTGGCGACGACGCCTGGAACTATCGCGTGGTTTTCTACTTTTTTCTCGGCGGTCGGCAAGACGGTAGCGTTGCCGGTCGCTGGACATCTAGTGTGTACTAGTGGAGCTATAGTGGGGGTGGTGGTGGCGGCGGCAAACACGTGACATGTGGGGTGAACACGTGTGTGGCGTGGAGGGTAGAGGGGAGGAAGGAATAGTAAGAGTTCCAGTGTTTTCGATGAGTTTTAATAATTATACAAAACTGTAGATGACCTAAGAATAAATATATGGATGGATGTGATTGAAGATTTATTACATTCATGAAAGATGGGATAAGATTATATAAAAGAAGTTATGAATGTGGATGAAACAAAAGTGGAAATGTTTGTCGAAGATTAATTACATTTAATGTAAATGTTTTCAACTCATTTTGATAGAACATAGCGTGTTGTAAATGAAATAAATAAATAAATATATCATCACGCCTTTTACCCATTACTAAGTGTGGTACTCTGTCGAAACAGATCTCGGTAAGTGATATATTTCTTCACGTGAAGTGCGGTTACCAGCCGTCAAATCACGGCCCCCAAAGATGTTAGTGAAGAGAGAGCCACAGGGGTAGATTTAATTTAGTGAAAATTGTTTGTCGACTGTGGGGATCAAACCAGGGTTCTCAAGATCCACAGATCGACTCGATACTACTGAGCCACCTATCCCGTAAAGTGTGATGTTATGTACGTATATGCAAAACAGAAAATATTTTTAATTAAATGTAGGTAAACAATTCGTTACGTCATTAACTTGAACTTGACAAGTCAAGAACAAACGAAATACGTTGTTGTTTTTTTCTAAAGATATTTTTAAAATACTGAAAGGTCCGGCTATATATTTGTTGCTGTTAAATATTTCCGAATTAATTTAGAAAAATAAGCTTCAAATAAACGATAGAAAGAGTTTAATTTTCTTCACATTGTTTAAGGCATTTTAACCTAAAGTATTTTAGGAAAGTTTGATTGTAAAAAATGTTCATATATGTCCGATATGTCAGTTGTTACTACAATTTATTAAAAAAAGTATTAACATTAAATTTTAACATAAACATACTAAGTATATTGATATCAAATTGATTTTACAAAAAATTAAAATTAAAAATTAATTTGACAGATATCGAAATATGTACTGCATGTTATTAGATTTTAAATGATTTCGAAGAAGATAAATAAATAAAAATATTGGAAAACAAATTAAATTAGGGAATATAGTATTTACTTTTTACATCATTTTTTTTCAAAACTTTTTAAATAGACGACTTTTATTATCAATATACAACAATAATTGTTTTAGATATGTATTCCATTAAAATTTTTATAAATAAATAAATAAATAAATATATCATCACGCCTTTTACCCATTACTGGGTATGGCACTCTGCTTAAGCAGATCTTGGTAAGGGTTATATTTTTTCGCGTGAAATGCTGTTACCAGCCGTCAAATCACGGGCCCCAAAGATATTAGTGGAGGAGGAGCCACAGGGATAGATTTAAATTGGTGAAAATTGTTACATTAAAATTTTTATAGAAATAAAAAAATAAAGAGTATAATGCGAGTAACGAAAATATGAAAAATATCATCGAATTAGATTTAGAAGTTCCCTGTTTAATATAACAGAATCAAACATAAAAAATAATAATAAAAAAATTAATATTTTGGAAACTTTACATTTTTACGAAATTAAAAAGAAAAGAATGAATTAGTGCAACATTTAATTCCATTTGTCTGTTATTTTATTTTTCTAATTTTGTTTGTTATTCTGCACAACAGGAACTTAATTCCAATTACTATACCTACATAGGGCCTACAGTATTTTTTGAACTTTTATTTTACACAGTTGCTTGATCAAGTCTTTTTTGAATTTAAAACAATTTCAAAACGATTTTCTCATCAATTTCAGCGTATTCTATAAACGTCGTAAGTCAATGCTGCCAACAATTAAGAAAGTATATGGCGATAAACAAAATAAATGATATTAGTGTTTCCCTTTAAATTTGCTTGTGATAATTAAGAACGTCGCTGGTTCTTTATAATATAATATACGTTTCTTCCAAAGATATATAACTCTTACAATTGGAATGCAGCCAATTCGGCTTCTAAATATATAAAAGTTTCATTTTATATTAAGTAACGCTTATACGATAGCCATATCCCGTACTTGTAAAGCATTTGTCAACAAATGAAAATTGCGAATATAATTCTGCTAATATTTACGTAAATTGATGGATATGATGTCATAAGTGTCGCACATACAGAGTGCTTTGCATAGATCTGTTACATATTCCATGGTTTAGAACTATTATAGGATCAAGAGATCTAAATTGTAAACGAAAGAGGTTTGTTTTACAAGATGTCTCAAGGAGAACAAATTAATGAGTTTTCATCGCGTTGGCTATGAAAACAAAACCTTGAATTTCATTTGTTTCCAAGTGTTTAGGTTTTGTTTTCATGTATTTTTATACATGACCGATTTACTTGAAATATATTATTTTTAATCGTTCCTGCTTTTCTTTACGTCAGAGAAGATAAAACTTATACTTAAATATACAAGATTTGTTATAATCATTCATTCAAGTATATTTATTTTATATTTTAAGGTTATGTCAACTAACAAAAGATGAATTTTAAGTGAAACTTCAATACATTCGAATAACACCATACATAAGTTTATAATTTATGTTATACAGAACTAATTTAAAAATCTACCCCTGTGGCTCCCTCTCCACTAATATCTTTGAGGGCCGTGATTTGACGGCTGGTAACCGCACTTCACGCGACAAAATATATCACTTACCGAGATCTGCTTAGGCAGAGTGCCACACCCAGTAATGGGTAAAAGGCGTGATGATATATTTATTTATTTTATTTAGAACTAAATTAAACTAAAGGAAAATGAACCTTTGGAAAGTCAAGTTCGGAAAATATGTGAAATAAAATATAATTTTGTCTAAATCGTTACAAAATATGTTAAATGTAACCAATGACAATGAGCAAAATATTTGAACTATTTATTTATTTTTATTATTCTATACAACATGAACATGATCTCAATTACAGTCCGGGCAGCAGTATAGTAATTCATATATGAGTGAGCTTGAGTGAGATTCGAACTCGGGATCTCTGGATTCGAATGTCGTAACACTAATCACACCACTGTACTGCCGGACTATTAAAACATGTCTTCTATTCTATTGTTTTTCAATGAGTTATACACAAAGAAACTAGTACTAAATTATAATACGGTTATACTGGGGTAGATGGCTCAGTGGTTTCGGGTCAACCTGTGGATTTGTGAACCCGGGTTTGATTCCCACAGCCGACAAACAATTTTCACCAATTTAAATCTACCGCTGTGGCTCTCGCTCCAATAACATTTTTGGGGGCCGTGATTTGACGGCAAATAACCCCACTTCATCCGATGAAATATATCACTTAACCAGATCTGCTACGGTAGATCACAACTTCCAAAGATGTAAGTGATGGAAAAGCCACAGAGGTAGTTTTAATGTAGTGGAAATTGTTTGTCGATTGTGAGATTCGAACTTACAAGCTAAGATCTGCTACATGATATATTTATTATTAATCATATTAGATATATATTTTATAGCTTCATTTTCTCAAAGCATTCTAGGATATCCTTTCTATTTGTTTATCTGTAATTTCACTATAATCTCTATGACAAATTTGACCAATAATAATGAATAACCCAGGTAAAGTAGGAAACAGTAAAATATTGACATATTTTGTTTCTATGAACTGTTATTTCAATTGTTTAAACAGGTAATTTATTGCTTTTAAATCAGTTATAAACAGAAAAATAAGTACTAAATTATATGTCTTATTGTTTGTCAATATTTGATATATTTTAGAGGTTTTCTTAGATTTGTTCATTTTCAAAATAAAGTACAAACAAAATACGATTACCATACGATTAAATCGCTCGAAAGTTCACTTCCTGTTGGTTTAACTATACATAAATAAATTATAAAAAGTCAAATAGCTTGACAATTGGTACGTCATTTTCGAAACCATGAAATCGAAACAATAACAAACGGAACAGAAATGTTTACAAGTATATGATGACAAACGACAGAAACAAATAAGTCAAATGACGTAATTGTCAAAATATCTTAAATAGCTTATACAAAGTTTAAGTATGAATCAGTTCAACTAAGAACAAAAAATATTAAAAAATAAATGTTTTGAAAGTTGAAAATTATTTTAATCTTAAGATGATGAATAATCCTGCAACGATTTAAAAACCACTTTGTGGGTGGATTGAAGATGCACTGCCTTACAAAAACAGTAGCGCATTCACCCCAGCAGAAAAATGGTTAAATACATCCCTGGAGCCACAGCCGTGAAGTCTGGACAACAAACGCAGCACAGAGATATACTTAGACGAGACTTAATTGTTATTCAAATGTAGGTATGAGTGTTGTACGAAATGTATGCACGTTATTGTTGTGCAGTCACACCAGTAACATCACAACACGACGCGTCTGGCGCTGGACTCGCGGGGGAGAGAAGTCAGTTTTCTTAGGGGTGGGAGAAGCAGAGGCGTCCGCGGAAACTTTAAAACAGGGCACGATTCACAAAAAGTAATTAAAGAGATAGGTGTCACAATTTTAAACTCTTTAACGAAGAAGAAAAAACTTTTTACTTAATTGTACGAAGTAAAGGAAGTATTGTAATCGCGAAAATTTTCGGTTCTCAGATTTCAGTGGAAATATGCATTTTGGCCATCCCTGAATCCATTTTGACTAATTTCGTCGAGACGTCTGTACGTACGTACGTATGTATCTCGCATAACTCAAAAACGGTAAGCCGTAGAAAATTTGAAATTTTATATTTAGGACTATTATAACATCTAGTTGTGCACCTCCCTTTTTGGTCATTATATAACTTCCGGAAGAGGTACTTTACTTGAAGCCTATAATAGATTTTCATGAAAAACTAAATTCAAATATAATTTAAATTTTTCCAAATATAAGACTACTATATCAAAGGAAATAACATAATAGATTTTGGTTAAAATAGACTAACCGGAAGTGACACATTACATGAAGCTGCTAACAGTTTTCCTTTAAAAAATGGTATTATTTTAATTTTAGAAATAAATGCTGCAAATAAAAGTTTTAGAAAATTAAATTCTGCGTCTAGCACATTAAGAATTTTTAAATTAGCCTTTTGCATAAGCGAGATATCTAAATTTAAATATTATATATATTTTTTTTTAAATTAAGTTTGCTATGGATTAGAACTAAAAATAAAAAATAAAAGATTTATTTTCAAATATGTGCAATTAAAAAAGTATCTATAGTTTAATACGCGTACAAGGAAGTCATGTGGTGTCCACATCAGATTTTTAAAATAAAAAATATAATTTGTCATCACATGGTATTATTGTATTTTTGATAGGATAAACAATAATTTAAATAATCGTCACATATTTATTTTAATTATATCAATATTTAAAAATAGCCAGTATCTTAGAAAGTAAATTTTGGACATTCCCCGCTTTTGAATTTGAGGTCTTAACTTATAATGTCCGGCATTGCGGTGATGTGGGTAGCATTAGTGAATTCGAATCCGAAGTTCCTGAGTTCGAATCCCATGCACGATACAAATATATGAACTACCACACTGCGACTCGGCGAACCCGAATCTTGTACTGTAATTGGGATTAAGTTCCTGTTGTACAGAGTAGCATAAATATTGTTTTTATAGATGGTTATTCTATATTACGTATTCCACAACAATATTTATTTTATTATCAGAGAACATCACGCTTATATCCCATGAAATAAAGTAGGTGACAGGAACCCTTGAAACATTCATCAGATTCATCACAGAATCAATCTTCATTAAACGTTCTATACTGACACATCACTTTTGCTTCGCTTAAATTCATAATTCCTTTCATACAAGCTCGTTTATTCCTCACACTCGGAATCTATTGTTTACGTAACAAACCTTTAGTGATATTCATCCATTTATTCTTAAGTTATTCATGTAAACTCTCTTCTTTAATTTCACCAAACTTTCATTCGACAAACATTCCACATGTCAACTGAGTTATACCCAATATTCAAACAAGATTCTTCTCAATCTCACACTCATCATAAACCAATGTATTCCGGACACGATCTTTTCAGTGTTACAGAGGGTATAGTGCATTAAGGCAATGGCTTGTGCATCTGATGTTTTGGGTTCAATCGCAACCTGACGTTTTATAAAGTATTAACTGTTCGATTTGATGTTTTGCTAATCAAATTTCAGATTTTCACCTCATTTAAAAATACCTTTGTGGCATCTTTGGAGGTCTTAATTTGACAGCTGATAACTGCACTACATGCGTACAAATTTAGCACTTACTGGGATGTGCTACAGCCATACCCAGTAATGGGTAAAAGGCACTATTAATTTTATTGTGTAGGTACTAATCTGTACAACGAATACTCGTATAATTTTTGTGAAATTAATTAAAATTAACTTTATTTCAGTGCTGAATTATTATGTTTCATTTTTAGTGCATAAACCATGAAATTTAATATAATAATAATAAGTTGTTTTCAAACCAATCTCCACTAATTTATCATCAAAGACATATATTTGCATTTAGAAAAAAATTATTCCAAAAAAGTAAAATAATGTAATAATTCCAGCATTTTTTGAAAATGCTCTACTTAAAATTGTGTTACAAAGAATTAGAGTTAAAAACAACATAATTGTTAATCTGTATGTGTTGAATGCAAAGAGGAAATAAAAATGAGGCTAGTGTTAGAGTATAGGTATTATTTGGGGGTCTTGAAGTATCAGTTGAGTATGTTTTAAGAAAGAGTGAGTTTAGGAGTGGGGCAAGAGCCGTCGGCAGGCGTCTGAGCGTACGTCAATGGCAGTGTGTTGAACTTTGAGAGCATCAGAAAAAACCCAACAATCACAGAGAAAATGACCAATCCACGAACAATGAGCGTTCAGCGATATGTTTCATAAAAAAATTCAATAAGATTCAAGTGCGGCCGTCTTCAACAAAAGACAGTCAGTCGTAGCCTCCCGCCCACAAATAAAGAATGTGTATGCAAATCAAGGCGTAGCCTAATAAAAAATCCATCTCCGAAAACGTCCGAGCGCCCGCCCGAACGGGAACGAAGTGTGCACACTTACAGCAAGAAATGGAATACTTATTGATTTTGAATTCTACTTAGCAAGTCTTAGGTGACACTTTCCGTTGTGCGCTGCCCTGCGCCCCTCTTGCGCAGTCCTTGTCTAGTGCAGCGTCGCGACGCGGGTGGACGTATGTCGTGGCTTCACTACCCCGTTGCCATAGCAACTTGAGTGGTGACATGTTACGAGATTTTTTAAGATTCAATATTTTTGAGTTTCAAATCGAGAGGAGTGTTTCTCGCTAATGGTGTTGGAGTGAGCGCGATGATACCGCCTTCTCGCTTGCACTTTCTCTCCTTGTTGGCGACTGTCTCACTCGTATTTCTTCTGCCTCTATTGCTCTACAAAGCGACAGACAAATGCTCAAAACGACATTATATATATGTATAATGACGCCACATTCTAACTTATATAAATCACTCATTACTTTATAAATGATTCTGAATTGTAATTATGTTGCGCGAACTAATTAATTTTCATTCTTCAGTTTTTTCCTCTATAAATATGTAAATAACAACTGTGAAATGTCCTTTATATATCCTGAATGCAATAATATATGCAAATATTCAATTTTCATATGATTTACGACTAAAATAAACTTTTAATGTAATAATTTTTAAAGCGATTTATATACCAAAAAAATTTAATACATTTTGAAATTGAATGAATAAATTATATTAATATAACCAGTAACCATATATAAGATCAATTTAATATCTATAATAAATAATTATAATATGTAGGTAAGTGAATTAATATTTAATATTTCTGTTTGAAATTGTGTTCAGCTATTAATTTGATTAGTAACATAAAATATAATTAACGAAATGTTTGTCGATTACAATAATTATAGGTTCTCACAGCCCGGGGAATTTCATATTCAGCCACGTGAAGATGAATCAATAAAATACTAGACAAAAATAATTGAATTTATTCAATTACATGGCCACCATATACGGTGGAGTATGCCAACAAATTCACACACATACATACTGCCACATCCTTTTGCTTTCAGCGCAGCGCACACTAGACTTCAAAATACTTGTCTGACATTACCTTCTATAGTTTCTATTCTACTAGTATCATTTTGACAGCTGGTAACAGTACTTTACACCCAAAATTATATTACATATCGAGATTTACTGTGATAGTTTTAAACTTTTACAGTCCGATTTTCAAATTTTAGCTAATTTTAATTCAAGTAACCCATATTGTACAAAAATTATATTAGAGTTTATTTAAACTTGTTTGAGAATTTGATTTAGTTTAGTTTGACTAATTCAACATTCAAATAAAATAAATAAATATATCTTCACGCCTTTGTGATGATATATTTTCCCTTAAAGTGCATTTACTAGTCGTAAAATCAGGACCTCTCATAGATGTTAGTGGAGGAATGCTCACAGGGGTAGGTGAAAATTGTTTGTCGCCGAAGGAATCAAACCCGGGTTTTCAGATCCACAGATTAACTCGATTCCTCGGCGGGCGAAAAACAGTTCCTAAATAGAGAACAATTTTCCGTCCTAGGGAGCGATGAGCTAAAATACGACTCGTATAACAGAGAAAAAAAGTCTACTTTTGGTTAGGGTTGTAGAAAAAATAATGTATGTCACACGTACACTGAAATGATCCCTTTTTAATGCTTGTTTCTGGAACGAAAACATTTTATAACCCTAAAAATTTGTCATATCCATGGCAACTGAAAAACAACGGTATGATTTGACATTAGTGACATTCAGATGACATGTTAAATTTATAATTTATTTGACTATACGTCACAAAACAAGACAAGCATTAAAAAAGGGTCATTTCAGTGCACTTGTGACAAAATATCTTGTACATTCCTGAGCCGGAACGTCTATTTTAACTCGTGTAAAGTTGTCAACTCGTTAAAACAGAGCTCGTTCTAGCTTAGGAACATAATATATACTATTGTGTAAGCCTTCTAAAAGTTCGAATCTAGAATTAAAATGTGTATAATTTTGAGGTTACAAAATTAATTTTTGTTTAGAAACTGATTTCACAAAATAAAAGGAAACAATAATAGATAGATTGATGATACTTGCGAGTTTAAAATATGATTGTAATATGAACTGAATAAATTGTAGCTAATATTATTAAGTTGTGTGATTATTAAAGGTAATCATACCTGTAGTTTTTGACTAAAGTTAATTTATATTATGACAGAAAAATTCTGATGACGCCTGGATTCGAACCAGGGACCTTCCGCATACCGGGCAGAGATGCTAACCGCTACACCACGTCACCTGTGTTCGAAATATGGCATCAACTGAATTTTTCTGTCACAGTGTCTAAGCGTAGCTTCGTTCCGAGAGACTCCTATATAGGCATTGACAACCGGGTTCGTCTACAGTGACACAGTTTTTGATTATAAGGGAATCATGCCCAAGCTTAGAGCTATTATTATTAAGTTGTGTAGCGGTTAGCATCTCTGCCCGGTATGCGGAAGGTCCCTGGTTCGAATCCAGGCGTCATCATAATTTTTCTGTCATAATATAAATTAACTTTAGTGAATAAATTGTATGTCAGTGGCAATATTCTTGTCGCGGAGTGTACATGCGAGCGTTGGTATTATCATATTTTATACATTTAAATCAAACATTCTTGGAACGCTTAATTAATTTCGAATCGTTCTCAATTAATCAATTAGAGACACCTCTGATAAAATCCCGGTAACCCGCGCTCCTATACCCGGTGATGCAAGAGAAATTATCTCAAATTATTCGCGTAAAGTTCGTTAGCACCTAATTATAGCAAAGATACGCACGAATAATTAATCACAGGTGTCACGGACAACAAGAAATGGAAGTTTTTATTAATTTCGAATTGGAAATCGGGTGACGCGATCACCGACTGTAATGTTGTTATGTTCGCGCACCCAGCGTTTAAGATCTTCGGAACAGGACCGTATCCTACATTTTTTACAACAATTCTCAACGAAAAAAAAAGACATAAATTACATTAAAAACAACCATGACCAACTTCATTAAATTACTCTACGTTTATTATGGTCGTTTCATTAGGTACATCATTTTGAAATATAAATATTTGTTGTGAGCTTTTTACAAATTTAGTACGTCAAGTAATGCCATCTATTGATTTATATTTCAATTAAATGAAACATTAAAATTCAAGTATATAAGATAAAATGAAAAATATTTAACGGACTTGGGTATTGTATCTATACATTTAATATTATTTGGTTAGGTTATGTTAGTTACGATGTATCTCGCCAATTTTAATGACATATGAAACGGTCATAATAAGCGTAGCGCAATGCATTGAAGTTGACCATGACACAACTTTAATATTAACAATTTTGTTTTTACAAACAAACAAAAATTAACTACAATGAGTAAGAAAACTGATGAAAGGCCAAAAGAGCATTTTAAAGTGTTTTAAATTTTTCATAAATATATCAAAGACAGACATAGGTAATAAAAAAAATACTACCTACTTGCAGTGTTATTTGAACATCAAGTTATTCGTAAAAATATTGGGTATTTTTATTTATGCCACTGGATACATATTAAAACTGAAATGTATGTTCGTATGTACGAGCGGTGTTCAAAATGCCAGATCATAGGGGGCGCAAAACGAATTAAAAAATAAGAAAAAAAATACAAATAGGCAATATTACTATTGAAAAACAAATAAAAGTAAGATTTTAATTTAATAGTATATTATGTAACAAGTCTTATAAATGTCTCTTTAGTAACGAGTATCTAAAGAGTTTTAAAACGAGTCACAAACTATACTTTTTCTATGATTGCAAATTAAGACAATAAAAAATGTATAGTTTTATGAACTATTTGAAAAGTAAGGTTATGTTACAATGACAGATGCCTTAAGCTAATTTCAGCCCGTGCTTAATATCTCAAGCCGTGATTAAAATATTCGACGCCACGGCTTGTCTACATGTGATTAAGATGTTATTTAGCGCTATGGATAGCAGTACGTTAAATGACTTTTTAGTAACAGGAGCAGAAAAAATAATTTAAAAACATTTACAGCAAAAAATACATGTAGATATACTGAATCGGTTGTTTTCGTTCATTTAAAAGCTAATAAGCAGGACTAAATAATAATTTTGCATTATGAAATTAATCAAATTATTTTTTTGTCGATATTGACGTTGGCAAATTACAATTATCACTATTTGACGAAATTTATTTATTTTATATTTACGTTACGCTGTACAACAGGAACTTAATCCCAATTACAGTACAGGGTCCGCACTCACCGAGCCGCCATGTAGTATTGTATGTATGTGTAATAATTTTAACATATTATTGGAAATTTCCAAAACGAAAAAAGAAGAAAGAAAAGGCCAAGCTTTTCTAAATGCAATATTGAACATAATACAAGTAACATCTTTCGATGCCGTGACTTATCGACTGGTAACTGCATAAATATATCACTTACCGAGATATGTTACGGCAGACTGCCACACTCAACAATGGGTAAAAGGCGTGATGATATATTTATTTTACAAACAAAAAGTGACATATTAAACATAGCTATCAATATCCATTCCAGTAATCCTAATTTAACCCAATGATTAAAACATATGCATAGATTAATTTCGAAAAGGATGCATGATATTGTTTTCTTTATTTATTATATCTTGCGAATCAAGTGCCAGCGCCATATGCCATCTAAGTTGCTCGTTGTCGATGGTATAACACAGGCACGTGGAGTACAAAGATTTAAAATACCTTTCTGACAACTGAAGGTTGCACATTTGTTTGTTTCACAACTAAACTTTGCAAACAATATTAATTTTCACCAATTTAAATCTACCCCTGTGGCTCCCCCTCCACTAATATCTTTGAGGGCCGTGATTTGACGGCTGGTAACCGCACTTCACGCGAAAAATATATCACTTACCGATATCTGCTTAGGCAGAGTGCCACACTCAGTAATGGGTAAAAGGCGTGATGATATATTTATTTTAATCATTCTATTGATAACCCACTATTGCCAACCTAAATCCTCGCAAGTCCATCCCTGTCCAATTCTCACACCTAACACGCACACCTCACGCACACAACATTCAGTTGTTCGGTGCTTGGGCACAGAATTAATGAGTCTGTCATTAGGCGCGGGCCGGTCAATCATCCGTGCTGTGTAATTATTCATAGATTTGACAGGGTGCACGGCTCGGCAGCAGCAACGCGGTAGACGTGTCACCGTGCGCGACACGCACAACACAACATACACCGGCCGTCACGTGGGTCGCGCTCTGACACCGAGAGGAGAGCTACTGCGAGGAGAGGATGCTGTGGCGCCCGAGAGCGTTGCGTCATGGCTGTGGTGATGTGTGTATGAGTGTGTGTGTTTGTGTTATCGGGTTGGTGACGGGTGTTGTGATTAAGAGAGAAGTGATTAGTTGATTTGTATGGGAACTAAGGTTAGTGTACCTACTCACTACATAGTCTGATTCTTGACTTGGTGCTTAGTCAATGCTGTGAAGCAGAAAATGTACTCATTGTCATTTCGTTCACTAGCAAATTTAACAATAACAACAAATAAAAATAAATATATCATCACGCCAAGGGAATCCAATACCGGGATCCCGGACATAATTTGTCCGGTATTCAAACCGGTATTTAGCATAAAAATTCCGGTTTTTCGGTATTTTTTCAATTGAAGTATAAGATACAATTTTGCGGAATATTATTATTATTACTTGAACGTTTAACTCTTTTTTAAAATCATGTTATTGAAGACTTGGCAAGCTTGTTGCGAGGAATCCCAAATAATGGAACAGTGGAACGTTGAGTATTTGTCAAGTATTAGCTTGCCGATCGCCAATTCGTAGTTGTCTCGTAGTCGTTCGTTAGCAAATAGGAAAAAGCAAGGAGTTGAGCAACTAATCAGGAAGGAAATGATATTTTTTGAAGAGGAAGGTATTAATGGCGTGAATTTACAATTAACATACGATTATTTACAAACAGTAGCACCAACAAGTGTGGAATCAGAAACGGCATTTTCAGCCGCATCTCAATTATGCACAAGAATAAGATCTAGATTAAATGACGACACACTCGATCATATTTGTTTACTAAAAGATTATTTTAATTCCATTAAAGCAAAAAAATAAAAGTTTTGTTGTTTATTTTACATGTATAGAATTACCTATCTTTATTTTTTGATATTGTTCAATTTTATTTATATTTTATAATTATTAAAATAAAATGTAAATTTTTGATTAAATTTGACATTCCCTTAATCTATATACCACACGCACATACCACACCCTACTGTAAATAAATGTTAAATAGGTTCAATTTTAAAAAATTTATCAATACCGGTATTAATACCGGTATCCCGATTCTCAAAACGAAAATATCAAGATACCGGTATTGAAATTTTTGACCGGTAATGGATTCCCTAATCACGCTTTATACCTATTACTGAGTGTGGCAATCGCGTGAAGTGCGATTACCAGTCGTCAAATCACTGCCCTCAAAGATAGAACTAGGGCTCTCAAAGCCCCAAGCTGACTTGATACCACTGAGTCACCTACCCCCTACAGAAACAAAAATGTGCCTTAATTCGAATCATTCGAATGGAGTTATATATTTGTCGCTACAATTCATTTGTGACAAGAGTTCGAACCGAAAAATTTTAGGGTTGAGAAGGTTTAACGGTTTTTATATCAGTAAAATTTCGGTTTCGTTTATCGCTAACGGTTTTTTGAAATTATTATATAGCTTTCGGAATTACAGAATATTTTTGTAAATAACTAATTCGCAAATTTTCTATAAATAAATAAATAAATATATCATCACGCCTTTTACTCATTACTGGGTGTGGCATTCTGCCGAAGCAAATTTCGGTAAGTGATATATTTTTTTGCGTGAAATCACGGTCCCAAAGATATTAGTGGAGAGAGAGCTATAGGGGTAGCTTTAATTTGGTGAAAATTGTTTATCACCTGTGGGGATCGAACCAGAGTTCTCATGATCCACAGTCCGACTCGATATCGCTGAGCCACCTACCCAATTTTCTATAATTATAAGGATTGGCATGTTATACTGCTAACAAAAAACAAATTAGAAATATCAAGTGCAACTTTAATATATTTATTCAACTCGAGTTTAGCACTAATAAATAAAATCTAAACACTCTATAAAATGATGAAGGGTGAAAAAGCACATCTCATCTGGAATCAAGTAGGCCGATGTCCTCCGCACTTGAAAAGAGTCGAGGTCCGTGGTCCGAACTTGAACTTGTGTGTATTTTTGTCAGTGATCGCTAGAAGGCGTCAAGGCCGCCCGCGATGGTCGCGACTACAACTACACCATCCGTTGAGCGCTCAACGCTGCTCGCAGCTCGCTGCCCGATAACAAGCCACGGCCGAGCTGATACATCCGTTAACAAACTGACAGTCGCACGCACCGCACAAACTTTCAACGCATTCACCTATCATATGTGAATCATGTCTATCGGAATTCTAGCGCATCATTCATGCGATATTGCTCAAACAAGAAGCAAGATTCTGTCAACAAAATCGTTTTATTTGACGTGTAATTTGCACCTATGCTTAGTTTAGTTTCGGATTGATCTGCATGTTCAGGGAGTCTGACAAGTCTACCCAACTGTCACTCACTGATTTAAATGAAACTTGGCACACTAATAGACCTCGAAAAAATATTGAACCCTTATTTTTTATTTCTTCCGGAAGTTGCTTTTTAGGGGTACAAACCACCTCTGAAAGGTGGTAAAAGCAAGAATCGCCATAAATGACATTAAATATTACGCGTTCAACATTGATTACCCAGGGGTAACCTCAAAAATAGATTCAGTGACCCCAAAAACCCCCGAGTAACTAGTTTTGAACCTAAAACTCTATTTCACTTGAATATCGTAATTTCAACCCCATCCACTTTTTAACCCCTTCAAAAACTGTATATGATTAAAGTTGTCCGGAAAATAGATTTTGGCGATCTCAAAAACCCTTAGATAACCAATGTTAAACGCGTAATATTTTGCTATTATTTAATTTCATTTATGGCGATTCTTGATTTTGCTACATTTCAGTGGTAGTTTGTACTCCTAAATAGTAACTTCCGGAAGAAAAAAATAGGGGTTCAATATTTTTTAGAGTACCGAGTAACTAGTTTTGAACCTAAAACTCTATTTCAGTTGAATATAGTAATTTCACCCTCCTCCCCAACTCCTTTTAACCCCTTCAAAAAGTGCATATGATCAAAATGACACCGAAAATAGATTTAGGCGATCTCAAAATCCCCTGGGTAACCAATGTTGAACGCGTAATATTTTGGTATTTTTTAATTTCATTTATGGCAACTTCCCGAAGAAAAAATAGGGGTTCAATATTTTTTAGAGTTCTATAAAACCACCGAGTAACTAGTTTTGAACCTAAAACTCTATTTCAGTTAAATATAGTAATTTCACCCTCCTACCCAACCCCTTTTAACCCATTCAAAAAATGCATATGATCAAAATGACACCGAAAATAGATTTTGGCGATCTCAAAATCCCCTGGGTAACCAATGTTGAACGCGTAATATTTTGGTATTATTTAATTTCATTTATGGCAACTTCCCGAAGAAAAAAATAGGGGTTCAATATTTTTTAGAGTTCTATTAGTGTGCCAAATTTCATTTAAATCAGCGAGTGACAGTTGGGTAGTAAATATAAAAGTATTTGACAGACCGCAGGTTGTAGTTTGGACATGCCTGAATTAGATACTTTATAGTAAGAACTGAAAATGAACCAGAAAGTCTAGAAAGGAAAAGAGTGTCTTTCTTATAATTTAATTCATATATTTGCAATTCGATACAGCTCACGGTAAGTGATACGATTTAGTGGACAAATACGTATTAATCACCTCTCCCCTATATTGATTGATTATACTATTACAGGATAAACTCTTAATTCAATAAATTTTCCATCGACAGTAAAATCTTTATACCTACGTACAATTGTTGAAGCTAAACAAGCCTTCGAATCTGTATTTACCATTAATTCAAAGTGAAACCAATAATTAATAGTCCCAAAAAGTTGTAGCGCAACATATATTATCACCCGAGATCAAACAAGGCACTCTTGGATCATTAAAAACCAAACAGATAACTTCAACAACACCACAAGTCACAATCGAGATCGTTCTACATTCTGCCGCCACTGGCCCACGCACAACGCACGCCACTGTCGACCAACACACACACACACACACACACCACCTAATTCGGATCAGATACATCACTCGTACACGTACCAATTAGATAAATTTCCATGAAATGCAAATAAATTCATTTCGGGGCGATCCGACAGTGTTTTGTCTTCGGTCCGACGCCTACCTGATCGCGATAACGCACTTAAACAAAGTATAATGCGTTACAAATTAAAGACGTGCAGCCGACTATTTTTTTTAATTAAAACGTACAAAGAACATGTAATTTGAGGTGGTGTTGTTTGTGTTTTGTCTGTAATTTCAACGCACACCACGAACTGAGTTTTATCGCATTATCGTGTTTACGCGGATGTCGAACGATTCTTTTGTTTAATTAATTAATTCCGTTCCGGGCTGTAATTACCACTGTCTTTCCTTCTCACACACACACTCACAAATTATTGACTTGTACAAGGATGTACATGTGGTTGTAGCCACGCCCACTAGACTTATTAAAATTTTATTAACCAAGTGGAGAAATGCTTCCACCTTTTTCTTACAGCTCCACATAAAAAGAAACTCTTCACTACGTAATTATTAACATATACAGGAATTTCAAACGATCTTGATGTTGTATTCGCCTTTGACACATTGCAATATGACATATTAAACATTGAAATTTTTTTCATCAAATCAAATATGAAGAATTTATATAACAACAAAGACAAAATTAATTGTCATCCGTACACTTGGTGAAACTAGGTTTAATAAAAAATAAACTAAACACTTGTATAAGTCTCATAAAATTCAGCTTCCAAGTCACCTTATGAGGACATCGTCTGAGGCCGGCCAGCACAGTTAGTAACCATAGACGCGTTTCGCTCTTATTAGAGCTCATCAGTATGGTATAACTCACTTCTTCACTCTGCTGGCACAGTCCTTCGTCACCATCTTCTTCACGTGAACTTTGTTCTAGGTGAAGAAGTGAGGTATACCATACTGATGAGCTCTAATAAGAGCGAAACGCGTCTATGGTTACTAACTGAACTGTGCTGGCCAGCCTCTAACGATGTCCTCATAAGGTGACTTGGAGACTGAATTTTGTGAGACTTAGCTAAGTGTTTAGTTTATATTTTATTGAAGAATTTATTTTGTAGTTTCTATTATACTTGCCAATAAAATAGTTATGTACTCTTATATAGCTAGACCGTGAAGCAGACCACATTCTGAGTACGCCAAACACTTTTCGCGGGCGAAATGTACACTTTCTTTCTGTCCTAAATGTGATACTTTTCATCCCTAGAAAAGAATATTTATTTATCTAGGCCGAGCAATAAACGTTTGTATTAGTTACGCTGAAAGCCGAAGTAAACTATTTTCTGAGCGCATCAAATCATTTCGTGACCGACATTTTTTACACAACTGCATAATGTTCATTAAAAAACTTGATCACAAATTTAATTTCAAAATTTTATGTGAGAAATTTAAAGAGATTTAATGAAAATTAATATTGTATTTATTTATTTATGGGGTAGGTGGTTCACTGGTATCGAGTAGGTCTGTGGTTCGATTCTCACCCCGACTAACAATTTTCACTATGTGAAAACTACCCCTTTGGGAAACAACTCACTATCACTTACCGAGATCTGCTACGGCCGAGTGCTACATCCAGTAATAGGTAAAAGGCGTGATAATATATCTATTTATGTTTATTTTATAAAAATATTAATTTACAATTTAGAGCAGCTCGAATTTTCCATATTTCGCCATGTTTTTATGTCAGTGTATTAATCGTGAATATTTTTCGCTGCGAAACATTTCTAAATAATTTTAAACAAAATAGCTTAAAACGAACTAAATTTTCCATCACTTCTTGAAGCAATTTCATCTAAAATAATTTTAAAATCTTTGGCTGTGAAAAAATACATTATTTTTTTGTATGTCACATGTATCAAAATATATTCAAAACGTTATACTTTTAACAATTTTAAAATACGACTAGGTTAGAATGTATCGCATTTCACTATGACCTGTAGACCTGCTGTATTATAACTGGGCGTAATTTTTGTTTATTGTAAAAGAATGAAAAATAAATTAATACTTTCTAATTGGAATAAAATTATAAATTGATCTAATAATACACACTTGATCGTTTTACAATTCGCGTACATTAATTTGAAGATCGTTTCGTCTTTTCGGACATTTTCAGACAACTGACAAATTCGACTGGACGAAATGATCATCACATTAATAAATGCGAATTGTGAAAGAACCAAGATTAATTGGAATCAAGTTTCTCTTACATATATAAAATTATTAATATAGGTTGATATAATGAAATTCTAACAAGCTGTGAAATATGTAAACGCGATAACAATGTAATGATTATAGAAATTTTATCTTTCTGAGAAAATGTTAATTTATTAATATTGACATTTATAAGAGCATTGTTTTAGGAATAAAAGTATAAATATAACAATTTACTTCTTTATGTAACGTAAGGTTAATTTTATGTAGTGCGTTAATTATATTTATATTACAAAATTATCAGAAAAAATAATGTCATTTAATTAATTTCATATTTTATGTGAGAAATAATACTATTTACCATAAAACATGAAATAGATGTGAAATAATTATGTTCATATAAGTTTATATTTATGTTTAAAAGTTCTAGTAATTACATACTATTTTATAATAGTAAGAAATGGATGACATTGTCAACAAAAATTGTTTATCATTTGATTTTTATTTAAACAATAAATTTAATTTGGAAAGCAATGCTTGCGGAAAAATAGTTACCCAATATATTATAATAAATAAATTATTTGTTAACGATTTAATTTATTTCTTAAACAAAATGATTTTTTTATTTTCTGTTGTTCTATACCTAAATGTAAATTTTGCATTTGTTATTCCATTGTTTGATACATGATTTCAATGAACAAAATTATTTATTTTAAATTTACGATCAATAAAATATCAAATTAAAAATTTTATTTGTTATTTTAATTAATTTGAATTTAAAACGCACGGATTTCTGTTACAACTTTCATGAAATTATTAAAAAATATAATAAAATATATTTTATTCGCCCACTGCCATCGAGTTTTACCTTTTCATAGTGATTATTATTTTAATGAATGTTTACAGTTGTCGCAATAAGTTTTCAAGATTGACTCCATCACATACACTTTCGGTATCCTGATGACTTGGATGGCTGATTGAATAATAAAAGCTTGTTAACATATACCACTGCTATTGTTTTGTTAATATTTATATTGGCTAAGCCAACTGAATCTGCTCATTCATAATATTTTGACTTGCATGTCTGATTTCACTACTGTTCAATTACCGTACAAAAGCACACAGGTAAATATAGGATTGTAAACATGTAAACAAAACTTCGATATCTTTTAACGCCTTCGTAGTTACTTAGTGTTGCAGCTCTACTAGACCAGATCTCGGTAATAGCAGGTGTATCAACCAAATTTCATTTTACACTTCATTTATCGAATGGAATTGTTTGCCCAGTCGGCCTGTGGATTTGAGAAATTATGAAGAAATTACAGATAAACTAATAGAAAAGAAATCCTAGAACGCTTTGATCGAATGGAAATAGCGTTTTGTTCGTACCTTCTATTCTGTTCTGTTAGAGATACATGTCGGGCCCTAGAGCCAATCCTGGTTTATTTACATTCTGCTAAGTATTGAATAATAATGATTCAATATCCGAATAAAATCGCCGGGCCGGATCATGCACTCTAGACATAAAGACAATACACTACACTCCGCCCAGTTTCTGGCAAGAGCTGGACTGACCTGCTTATACCTTAAATGAAAGACATAGTGCAATACAATAAACAAAGTTTAACGTCCAGAGCACTCCCTAATTTCAAAGTGTTGGGTGACTTTTTTAACGTGGGATTCTACCACACTTTGTTGCTTCTTTCCAAAATGCAGTTCAAGTTTAGGGCTGGCTTATTAGTAGTTGGGTTGCTTTCACAATTGCTGTTGCTTTTTTTAAATTTTCTTATTCACTAAATAGCGTTTTGTTCGTACGTTATTTTACAAAATGAACAAATCTAAAAAAAGCTTTAAAAAATATCTAATATTATTAATAATAACTATATCATCACGCCTTTTGTCGGTGTGGTACACTGCCGTAGCAGATCTCGACCAGTGGATTTGAGAACTCAAATTTGATTCCTACACGCTATAAACAATTTTCACCACTTCAAAATTACCCATATGGCTCATCCTCTACGAATGAGACGTTAGACAATTGAACTTTTGTTATAAACATGCTAATGCAGCAATAATAACGCAGCACAAACTAGAGTTAATCTAATTATTATTGAAGTTGGAAAGGGAAAAGAGTAAACTTTAATTAAAACGAAATTAGTTTCATAATAAAGAGATAAAAATTAAATCAACAGTTTTAAAATGATCAAAACTCCTTTCCTGTTGACAAGATAATCCCCAGATTTACCCTTTAAGCATCAAATACCCCTCAACCTTAACGAGTTAATCTCCATGGTGTGCAATTAAAACCGCCACCGTCTTTCAGCAACATCTATTAATCAACATTCTAAAATCCGCCCCTTTCAAAACACCCCGAAGAAAAAACTGAGAAACCAGAGATAATCTCAACCATTTAAATCTGTCTACAACGCACCCTTCCGCCTTCTGCACGTAATAAACGTCAATTAAAATCTAAGTAATTACATATTTAACACCCCGAGAGGATCCTCTGAAGCCAACGAGAGTTGAAACACAGCGAGAGAGAGAGGGTAAACCTCGTTTAGGGAGAGAACCTCCTCGCAGTGCTTTGCATAATGGACCAGTGAAAGGGGTAATTAAAGGGGATCTGGCTATTAATTAACAGCAACCTGTTGCTTCGCAGACTAAGTGCTCTGTTTTAAATTTGTCGCTGTTGGCAATTTGTCCGCGCGGTGCTTGAATGCGATGGAAATTTTAAACGGTTTATGTCGCGATGCAACACGTGGTCTTTATGCCTCTTCCATGTTCCATGTTCCATGCTTTGGCCTGGAGGTCTCTGGATGAAATAGCTCGGGTGAGTTATGATCGCACAGAGAGTGTGATTGAATGGATAGTATTGGATGATATACATGAATTTTTCAAATATATGGCGTTTTATTTTTCCAGTTTGGCTTGAGGTAAATGCTTTACAATTTTTACATTTTTATAACGATTACAAATAAATAAGGTAATAACAATTTGTTGAATGTCTTGGTTTATTTTTAATTAATTAATTTATTTATGTTACGCTGTACAACAGAAACTTAATTCCAAGTACAGTATAGGATCCACACTTACTGAACCGTAGTGTGATAGTTCATATTATTTTTAGCTTGAGTGAGATTCGAACTAGAGATCTCCGGATTAGAATTCCTTATTGCTATCCACTGACAGACAATTGTAATCTTTTTTTTTATGGGGTAGGTGGCTCAGTGGTATCGAGTCGGCCTGTGGATCTTGAGAACCCTGGTTCGATCCCCACGGCCGACAAACAATTTTCACCAATTTAAAAAATCTACCCCTGTGGCTCCTCCACCACTAATATCTTTGGAGGCCGTGATTTGACGGCTGGTAACCGCACTTCACGCGAAAAAATATATCACTTACCGAGATCTGCTTAGGCAGAGTGCCACACCCAGTGATGGGTAAAAGGCGTGATGATATATTTATATTTATTTATTTATAATATTTTCAAAATATCTTTATGTTTAATTTTCGTTGTCAACAGTTTCTAAATTATTTTTGAGAAATAGCAGTAGCATATTTTGTAACGGGAAGGAAAAGTGATATATTTCCGAACTATGGTGGCACTTGTACAACGAGATGACAGCCGAGTCCTACAACCATAAGAGTTCAGAAAGTTTACTTTTATTATGTGTTAGATTTAATATTTTATATCTGATTGATTATTGATTTTATTTTTATTTATAAACATCATCTCTCCAATTTAGGCCCAAATGTGTGCTATGTTTCCATAGCAATGCCAGGTACTCAATGAATAGATAGTGTGCCAATTTTCTCTATAATAATGATATATCTTATATATCAAAAGTCACAAATAATATTGTGAATAATAATTAAAATGTTATTGATTATAAATATTAAATAAAATAAATATATCATCACGCCTTGTACCCATTACTGGATGTGGCACTCTATCGTAAGCAGATCTCGGTAAGTGATATATTTCTTCGCGTGAAGTGCGGTTGCCAACCGTCAAATCACGGTCCCCAAAGATGTTAGTGGAAGAGGAGCTACAGGGCTAGATTTAAATTGGTGAAAATTGTTTGTCGCCTGTGGCAATCGAACCAGGGTTCTCAAGATCCACAGGCCGACTCGATACCACTGAGCCACCTACCCTATTATAAATATTAATTAAGTCTTACTTGATTTAAGTTACGGGAAACATTTGATTAAACTCAATGTAATTTTTTAATAACTAGTAGAATCAAAGAAACATAACATTTCAATTTAGCTTTAAGAAATTAATCTAATCAATGTAAAATAAAATATAATACTGCATACTGGGTGTAAAGTATGTAGGTATTTTGCTATTTTGCATAAATAAATCTGATATTATTCATGTACGCTAACCCAAGCTGTAAATTAAAATTGAAATTAAAATTTTATTTGTGTAACAAATCAGTATTTTTAATACTAAAAAACTGAATTTATAAGTTGAAAACAATGCAATAACGAATCGATTATGGAAATGAAATACAATAGAAATATTTCATAATTATTGGTTCTATAGATTTTATTTTGTTTTTGAAATACGTTGTAATGTTTTATGATTATGATTACCACCATCAACTGTTAATCAGAAATGGAGCCAGTGGCGCACACAAAAGGGAGAGAGCTTTAGAGGCTTAAACCCATTCCAACAGATGAGAAAAGAAAATTCTAAAATAGTTTTTTATGCTTTCCAGTCACTATTCGTCCATTATAATACTGAAAACAATGTTTATAATAAAGGTTATTGTTGAACTGTTTTTGGTAATTTTTTATTTTATAAGATTGGTACTACTACTAAGCCATATGTTAAATGATAACAATTTAAAAGTATTTCCAATGCAAGATAATTATTTTATAATGTTATTATTAAAAAAACTCAATAAAAGCTATAATCTAAGAAATAAAATAATTAAAATATCAATATTTTTCTTTTCTGATTTTACAAGATAACTCCATAATTTGCACGAAAGTTACTATGAAAGGTAAAAAAATAATGTAAACATTTCTTATGCCCAACAAATTTCACAATTAAAAATTGTTTTATTTCAAGTATAATCATCTGAATCTGTACTTCGGGAACAATTAAAGGGTATATACTATAAGACGTACTGATCATGGAACAAAAAGTTTTTTTTACACTTCGCTAAATTAAGGATGGTTTACTTGAAATAAACATTTTTAGGGCTACTAGAATAACGTACTTTATTGCTTAACCTGCTGCATTTAACTAAATTAAATTATTAATTACACAACATCAGACATTTATTTGGTGTTTTGTAAAAAAATACTTGTAAGAAGATTTAAATAAAATTATTAAAAATAGCTATCAACCAGTGGCTAACAATATGTTGCCTTTAAATACGATGCACAATTTTTTGCGAATTTAAAAAAAAATCTTTTTGTTCCATGATCAGTACGTCTTATAGTATATACACTATACACTTGTATTTTTTTCCCGAAGTACAGATACACCCTGTATATTGCCTTATAAAATTTATATAATAATATACTATTAAATTAATATTTTACTAAAAACCATGATCAAATTTTACAAAAATAAACTATATCTAGATCAGCAACTGCAGAACAACTACATACAAAACTTGATAACAGATGTTCAAATGTTTTTTAAAACAATGTGCATTATTATTTAGATTTTTAAACGTCTCTATCTAATAATTAGAAAACGAAAAGATGAAACCAGTTTAATCTATAATTAAAATAATAATTATGTATGTATTCATTTCTCCATATGAAAGAATAAACTAATACTATGTTTCTATAGCAACCTATTTATTAAAAGTACAGTAATAAAGAATTCACTTACAATAGAACTCAATTGTAATGAGCATTTTTATTCGGTATAACCAGTACTCGCTACAATCATGCTATTTAAATATGTCAATTTCTCTACATTTTCTATACTTGACATGTCTATTACTGTAGATTTAGATCCAGTCATCTGTGGTATTCGTACTTTTTCTTTGGTTGTTAAATAGTTACTGCTTACGTTAGGTTAACACAACTCAAATAAACGATATGTTGAATGAGGTATAATGCTCAAAATTGTACAGGGATATTTTAAAAACTTAATGTAACATTTATTATTAACCTACATAATAACTAATTAATAAATGATTATTTATAGGCAGTGTTTATACTTTTATTTCATTAGTAACATAATTATAAATAATTAAATGTAGTATTAAACCAGTGACACTAAAAATGTTTGCTTGGAATATTTGATACCAATGTCTAGTTTCCGATTTGATACTTTTCATTTTGATAAAATATTGCTCACTTAACAGAAAATTAAAATTCGCCAAAAGACATAAGTTTGTTTTCAATATAAGCTGCACGAAGCTGCATATTTTTTTAAATCGAAATTTTAGTTTATCTAGTTCAGAATGATCTGAGTCACTTAGTTCAGTGGATGGGGTAATGTTGTAAGAAGAATTGTCATATTTTAGGGTTATGTGTATATGAAAGTGTATTCTAAACTACTGTAAATCAAAATAAATGGCTGTAGTGACTTTGTCTCTTTTTAATTTGTCTTTATGTAAAATATTGTTCTTCTTGGATACATCTCAAATTAGTTTATCTCAATGTACTTATCAATAGAGCTGTTCAAAATTTTTGTAAAAAACAAAAGCTATAGATAAAGATTCAACAAAAAATAGTGCTCCAGTTGGTCACTTGATTCTCTTTTCCTTCTTCTAAAGGATTCAATTCAACATATTGGGGCAATTACTATCACCTTATCGTATTATCAGATCCTCCCGCACTGGTGTCCTGGTGATCAGATTGCGCCGGGGGCTACAAACCCCTGTCCAGCGATTGGGACGCCCCTGACGGTGTCGCTGTCCACGTCACGTGTTGTTGTGTTGTGCTATCACTGCATTGTGTTGTTGTGTCTGTGTTAAACGGTGGTTTCTCGCACGTTTCGTGCTATTGTCTGCTGACAGATTTTGTTAGATGTTGTTTGCTCATTTTGAGATGGTTAGCGGATATGTAACAACGTGGAGAAAGTTTTTAGTTGTGGTTTTATTATATGATGTATCTAAATTAAAATATATTTTAATATAAATATATTATCGCGCATTTTACTTATTACTGGATGTGGAACTCTACCGCAGCAGATTTCGGTATGTGATATATTTTACACGTGAAGTCGTCAAATTATGACCCCTAAAACAGTAAATAGTTAATCCACAGTGGAATTAAATGAAATAAATTATAAAATAAGTAAATTAAATATTATGTTGTCTCGTGTGAGGTAAATATGATTGAGCATAAATTGAGGTAGGTCAAGTCACAATATAAAATCTTTTTCCTTGTTTTTCTTCTATATTACTATATTTCTCTCTCTATGGGGTAGGTGGCTTAGTGGTATCAAGTCGGCTTGTGGATCTTAAAAACCTTGGTTTGATACCTATAGCCGACAAACAATTTTCACCAAATTAAATCTAGCCCTCCACTAATATCTTTGGGTGCCGTGATTTGACGCCTGGTAACCAAACTTTGCGTGAAGAAATATATCACCTATCGAGATGTGCTTAGACCCAGAGTGCCACACCCAGTAATGGGTAAAAGGCGTGATGATATATTTATTTATTTTATTTATAGTTTTGAAACTGACGGATAGCAGATATCATGTATATAATGAGGTAAGTTACA
Organism: Pterostichus niger; assembly: GCA_947425015.1. Lineage (NCBI taxonomy): Eukaryota > Metazoa > Arthropoda > Insecta > Coleoptera > Carabidae > Pterostichus > Pterostichus niger. Next base: position 6,671,276 of record OX380336.1, on the reverse strand, counting down.
AATGCAATTTTGTATTTTTTCTCCCCGTATTCTCATCCATCTCTAGCACTTTGCCATTAGTACGTCACAGTGACGTCACATATTCCTTCTACAAATTGTTCATAATGATGTTCTTGTAAACTACAAATAATTTATCAATTTAAAAAATACGGGTATTTTAGTTTCTTAAAATCATATATAAAAAAAAATTAAATTTGGATACTTAGCTTATCTCAGCAGTATAACAATAATATATTTGTGTAATTTTTTTTCAAGGGTTTTGAAAGACTTTTTGAGGAAATAACTGACTTAAATAAATTTTGGCAAACAATTTTTGAAGATTAATTTGTTTCATAGATTTTATGGGAATTTTTGAGTAAATGACTAACGTATTAAATCTATCTGCGAATTTTTCAGATAGTTGACAAACTTAAATTACTTTTAAGAGACTCTTTGAGAAAATGACTGCCTGTAGTTTACATTTGTGGACGTCTTAATTTGCAGTTAAGTGAAAAAATAATTGTAATTGCTTGTTTACTTGTTACTTGTTTATAGTTACGTTTTGCTATTTATTATTTTCTATCCTAGCGATGATACACGTTAAGTGTATCAAACAACGAAATAACTTAAACCAAATACTGTTTTAATTGTTAATTCTGAGATCTCAAAACTGTTTTCATTTGTAAGTTATATTGAAATTGGTAGTTTTAAAATTGCCATATATTAAGGTTACATGTTTTATGGGATAGGTGGCTCAGTGGTATCGAGTCGGCCTGTGAATCTTGAGAACCCTGACAAACAATTTTCACCAATTTAAATCTACCCCTGTGGCTCCCCCTCCACTAACATTTGTGGGGGCCGTGATTTGACGGCTGGTAACCGCACTTCACGAAAAAAAAAATCATTTACTGAGATCTGCGTAGGCAGAGTGCCACACCCAGTAATGGGTAAAAGGCGTGATATATTTGTTTATTTATTTATGTTTTATGATATATTTATTTATTTTTCATTTTAAATACAAATTTTAAATGAGAAATTATGAAAAGTTTATTAAAAAAGTCAATAAATTGGAAGGCGCTTAGAATGTTTAAACATAGAATGATAATAAGGTAGAAGTTCAAACATTTCAAAAGAAATAAATTCTTTCAAAGCTCTAAGCTTCTTTTAATTTTTCACGCCTGAAAGTCAATATTGAAATATCTCTTTTAATAATTCATCGTCTGGCGGATCGCGAAAATTAAATTGTATCTAAACTTCTCAACTCTTATAAAATTCCATTAAAAAGTCAACAGTAATAACAGCTCATAAACTCATTAATTAGCCTCCCTCAAAGTAATTATCACAAGAGTTAAAACAAACACCACGACAAGGCTTCTCACTTTTCACTTCTTTCAAGTCATTCAAATGTTCCAACGCCTGCTCCATCAGAGACACCGAGAGGAAAAGAGCGACTCTCTCCAAGAGAGAAGGACACAGGAGGGTCCTGCTCCTGCTCTCATTAAGGGATTAATAGGGACATTGTTTGAAGCGGTGGAATCTTTCTCAGCATGCAAATCAAGTGTTTAGCATGCAAACTAGGGAATTACTCCTCGGAACATCTGTGGCTAGGGTTTTAATTGCGCAGTTGGTTGCAATGAGAACTTGGGCGTTTTTATACAGTAATTTCGGGGAAATATAATAACTGAGCTTGTTTTTTTAATGTTCTGGGGTAAATGTAATGGACTCCGGGAAATCTGTGGTGAAGGCTTCATCACTGTGAGATAATGAGAAAAACAGTTATTTTTTAGCAGGAAGTACTTGTTTACAAATGCCTACTTTACGTACATTAAATAAGTGTAGAAATAGTATATTATAATACTAATGAAGTAAGGGGTTAAATGTAAAACGAGTACGAGTTTTAAAATGACCCTTTCCCACGTGTGTTACATACTATATTTTTCAACATTAAACGTGAAAATTACATTTTTCTACGATTGCTATGAAAAGTTGACAATTACGATTGTCATCGTAAAGTTGACGTTTTCTGTGGAACAATCGAAAAATATCTTTTATGCGCGAAAAAGACGTTAAATGCGCGCTTATTTCAATAGTTACTAGGGATATAAACAAAACAGAAACTTGTCATATTGACAGTTGACAGAACGAATTTATTTTCAGTACGCATACGTTTTTTAATAATTTTAAGATGCAATCGTAGAAAAAATTATGTGTGTATCACGAGCGTAAAGTGTCTTTGTTCCTCTTACACTATTGCAGCTCTCGACTTCGGCTCGCGCTGCAATTACCGTGTTCGTGTAACAAAGAATCACTTTACGCTCTTAATATAGGTACACAAATAACTATTTTACGTTTGCGATACCTTAAATTTAATAATTATTTTATCTTAATTTGTGATCGTAAAAAAAGTATTGTATGTGACTCGTTTTATAAACTCTTTAGATACTCGTTTTTTATACACTCGTAACTATAGATATGTTACATAATATACTATTCTGTCATTGGTTGAAAATTATGTTTTATAAAAGATGCATAAACTGATGTTATCCCAATATCCCTTATCCTTTATATTTATCACTATTTTTTATTCTTTTGCGATAGAAACAGTTGCATAAACAAGAATTTAGTCTTTGTATTAAGCATAAAAACAAACATAAGAATTTGAGCTTCAAACTAAATCTAAAATTGTTTTATTTCTTCAATTATACATTAAACTAAAAGTAGTAGCAAACTATACAAACCAATTACCTAATATCACTTACTAATATTTATATTTTAAAAACGTATTTCATATAATTTTGTACAAATGCAAGTGAACAAACATAAAAAATAATGTTTGTGTCAACAGCTGGATATGGTCCAATCCACTTAATAAAAACAAAAACCGTAATGAATGAAAAAAAAAGTAACAAAAGAAATTGTAGCCTGCTGTCTACTTTTATTAACGGTAGTTTTGCATATGAGAAAATGAAATTGAATTCTAAGGAAGTATTTGTTTTCTAATTTGAAACGGTAAACGAATGATTTGTAAATGACTAATTTTTTTAAGTGTCGATATAATTATGTTTTCCTTTAACCAGTATCAGAGCAATGAGCATAATTGAGCGTTTTATAATGATTTTTCCAAATTAAAAGCGCGAGAGACATCTAATTTACAATTATTCTTCCTGGAACAAATTTCCAATTATTCTCGTTGGATTTAATAATAGCGAATTACGAAGAGAGTAAAGTTTAATTGGCGCGACTAACGAATGTTAAAAAGAAAACTCAAACAAGAAGAATTCGGCAGTCAGGGAGATATTTGTTTCTGCACAATAAAAAACGAGCAAATTAAATAGGGCTTATTAATCACGCAGTGGGCTTCTTAAATTGAAGACGATCAAGCAGAAAATTAAATACATTCATTACAGCCTCTTGAAGTTATTAGACAGGCAAGGCACAAGGCGAACGCGAACGCGAAGGCTCCAGCAGCGGCTGCGGCTCACGCCGTTTACCACTGAATTAAGACATTGCTGATGAGGATGGAGTGCTACTTTGCTTTGCTGCCCGTGAACTTCACTTTAACTACCTCATTTCAATCTGAATATTTGTGACGTAATCTCTACAACATTCCACCTAATTTGTTATTGTTATACAGGAATAATTGGTATTGAATTCTATGCAATAGTTCATGTCAAATAATAGAAACTATAGTGATGCATTTTACAAAGAAGGGAGAAGAATTTACAGGGTGTCTTTTAAATATTTGCAAGTTAAAACAATTATGATAATTGGCAGTCCAGATCTATCAACATACAATTTAATTAATTAAAATATTTCAAGAAAATCGTCTACTATATTCTGTCCCAGCTAAGAATGTAGTAGATGGCACTACAATCGAAATTATTTTTAATATGGGAAAATTAAATTGAATATATTTGTCACACATGTTTGTGGTGGATCAAAAGAGAAAGCGATTGAGATTATTTCTTTAAAAATGTAATACAAAAATAAATAACGATTTAGTATTTCGATTTATCGTATTAAAACTCAACAAATACAAAGAAAAGAGGTTTATAGATATTTAAATCTGTTGGATTTTGGACGACATTTGTTAATGTATTGCCAGAATAAAGAAAATTTTGCCTCGATTCGCATTGTCGAAAAGCTGTCACCTAAATATGATTACATAATTATTCCCACAACCGACAAACAATTTTCACCAAATAAAATCTACCCCTGTAACTCCCCCACCACTAACATCTTTGGAGGCCGTGATTTGACGGCTGTTAACCGCATCTCACGCGAAGAAATATATCACTTACCGAGATATGCTTCGGCAGTGTGCCACACTCAGTAATGGGCAGAAAGCGTGATGATATATTTATTTATTTACTTATAATTATTATGTAACTATAAATACTATTATAAACAAATAACTTGCTGGTATAGTACGACTAACGATCATTTTAAAAATGACATTTAATTCCCTCCATTCACACTAATCGATGCTACTGTTAAAAATTCTTGTTTCCAAGCTAATGTATGCTCTACGTAGATTACAAAATGTATCTAGGAAAGATGAAAATTGCTTGAAAACTTTTCAAATACAAATAGAGTATATGGGGTCTGGTGCATCCGTAGTTACTCAGTAAAATACTTATCCCATGATGCTATTCTTGGCTTAGCAATGTATGCACAATACTGAACTGCTCAACTGACTATGCATTCGCCTTATTTAAATGAGTTACAGGAATGTATTAACGTATAATTTTTAGTTTTTCTGTAGATATATATATATATATATATATATATATATATATATATATATATATATATCTGGCGATTCCGAGTTCGAATCTCACACAAGCTAAAAATTATATAAACTACCGCACTACGGCTCGGTGAGTGCGGATCCTGTACTGTAATTGGGATTAAGTTCCTGTTGTACAGCGTAACATAAATACATAAAATAAATAAATATATGTAATGATTTCCAGTTACGAAAAACAAAAAAGTAATTTGCCCCTGCATGAGAGTCTTCCTGAATCCGCCACTGCTAATCTGATGTCAAATTACATAAATAACATCAATTTTTGACCACTAGAAGAGATGTGAAGATATAACTTACTGCCAGATTCATATCAAACTTTAAAATTAGGTTTTGGAGTGAATGTGTTTATTGTTGATTTTATGTTGTATTTCCGCGGAATCCCGGATGAATTACACGCGGTCAAAAGCGCGTGTTTTAATGATATTTGACTGTAATTATGTGAATTACAACATGATGATTATTATCTACATATTTAAAATTTATGAAAAAAGTCACAGCATAAAGTCAAGGCGACAGGATGACAATAATTATAAACAGTATTATAATATAATTATTGGAGTTAATTACCAACATTTGTATTTATATTTTTGTTCCTGTTTAAAATGAACACTTTTTTATCTTTTGTATTGCCTATAGTTCTCGGTTAACAAAACCTTGCTACGAGTAAATAGTTACATTGTGTAAACAAAATAGCATGACCTACAATAATAAATAACACAAAAGTATGACACCTATTAAAGTGTAATTTTATATTTATAATAATTGTTCATTGTTTGTTACATCTTTCAATGATATGTTTCAAGTTTTGATTTAGAATTGCTTGTATTTCAAAATGGGTGTTAAATAGTTACCCCAATTTATTAGATAGTATAAATTCTTTAGACAATCAAACGCATTGACCGATGGAAAAAATGTGATATTAATTAAGAATTTATTTTATTGAAACATGAAAATTTTATTTCTTATAATATGACAGATAAAAATAATAATATTTAATTGGTACATAGTTTTGTTATTTCATGGCAATGATGATTTAAAGAAAATTACCAATACATATTTTCGTCTTTTCTCCGGTTCCAAATAGAATAAAATTCAGTTACTACAAGAAACTATTTAACTTATTTGATGTAAAATAATTAGGGAAGTCAATAATGGAACATTTCAAAAATAACTTCGATTCACCACCCTGTATATTATCATATGGGGTAGGTGGCTCAGTGGTATCGAATCGGTCTGTAGATTTAAAAACCCGGGTTCGATTTCTACAACCGACAAACAATTTTCATCACATTGAAACTACCTCTGTGGCTCCCCCTACACTAACATCTTTGGGGGCCGTGCTTTTATAGCTGGTAACTGCACTTTACGCGAAGAAATATATTACTTACCGAGATCTGCTACGGCAGAGTGCTACATCCAGTAATGAGATGATATATTTATTTATATTATTATTTTCTTGAATTAAAATACAGGAAATAATAATGGGGTAGATGGCTCAGTGGTATCGAGTCGGCCTGTGGATCTTGAGAACCCTGGTTCGATCCCCACAGTCGACCAACAATTTTCACTAATTTAAATCTACTCCTGTGGCTCCCTCTCCACTAATATCTTTGAGGGCCGTGATTTGACGGCTGCTAACCGCACTTCACGCGAAAAAATATATCACTTACCGAGATCTGCTTAGGCAGAGTGCTACACCCAGTAATGGGTAAATGGCGTGATGATATATTTATTTATTTATTTAAAATAATAATATTTAGTATCATTAAAATATAATTTATTTCAATTACAATTAAATATATATATATATATATATATATATATATATATATATATATATATATATATATATATATATATATATATATATATATATATATATATATATATATATATAAATGGGTGGGTAAATATACTTCGGATAATTATCCAATATCTCATATTATTAATTAGGATAAGAATATTTGACGATGATACCCTGAGAAATGGATGTTCTATGAATATTTCAAGGGCTCATGCTACCCCATTTGATGGGATATAGCGTGGTGTTAAGTAGGGAGTTATTGAGAAATAAATATTTGTTCTTTGTTAATAAATCTATCTTATCTTATTTAATTTCTTCAAAGTTCATTTACGAGTACTAACTGATCTGGCCTATATTTTTGAAAAAAAGAACGCAGCAAATAATGTTCCTTCATCAGAATGAATTGAAGGCCCGAGTAAGTTTATGAAGTCGTGACATGCTTCAAGCTCTATTCCCTAGTTTATCTCTTGGTACGTTATAAAGCTAAGCATGTAGATAACCATCCCTAATTAATTTATTTCTGAAAACCTCCCAAAATACTTCGGCCCCAAGTGATCAGTAGCACACAACGTCCATGATCGATATATCAGAATTACATAACCAGCGAGCAACCGACCCGAAGAAGAAGAAGAAGAAATCCATATCTCCACGTCCCTGGTGCTGCTGGTGCTGGCTGCTGCCCATCCTTATATAAAAATTAATCACATTATCACAGTGCAGCGGTAGTCGGACTACCACGCAAGACTGTTCGCCGCCGCCGCGTTCCATCTAAGAGATTAGCAAGACAGATTCATTAATTAAGGCCCGATCATTCATTAGGCTGATTGCTAGTGCGGTGCCCTGCAGCGCAAGAGCGGCACTACAACTCCTTGAGAGGGCCAAATTTTAAGGATCTTTCAAGGACAAATTCTTCGAGGAAGAATGCAGAACTTCGACCAAGACATCTTTATTGGAAAGTCTTTAGCGCTACAAAGATTTTATAATTGTTTCTTAATTTAAAATATTAGGATTTGAAATATACTCGTAATTAATAATTGTAAGATGATGGATTACGTTTCATGTTAGATGTTTAAGAAAAGAAAACAATCGTGGTTGGTCACATTTTTTTTTTTTTTTTAAACAACAATTATGCTAAGTTACTGCAATCCAAACCAACTGAGCTAAGGTTAAAGGTCCCAATTTAAGTTTTTCTCTCTATAATTAAATTTCATTTATTTTCTTAATATCATATAAATGCCAAATTTCAGGAACAAATTTGAGCCTTCTTTCTTATACCTTATACAGGGTGTTTCTATATTTATGAACCTAATCTTTAATGGGTACATAATTTGATATACTAATGATCAAACAAATACATATATTTTTAAATTAGCAAATAATGCCCTTTTATTTGAAGTGCACATTTTTAATATCACTGGTTAGATAACAAATTTAATTATTTATTAATAAGGTTAATAATGAAATAAAATGTTTTAGAAAAATAGTATATTGTAATACAAATGAAGAAAGGGTTTAATTACAAAACGAGTACGAGTTTTGTAATGGCCCTTTTCTATATGTGTTCGATATTACTTTTTTCAACATTAAACGTGAAAATTAAATTTTTTTCAACATTACTTGTGAAAATGACATTTGCCACACTCAGATTAATAATGACAGTAATCGTTTCCCTATCTATAACAACTAAATCGAATGAAGAAAATGTCATTTGACATGGTGACCAAGGAAACGTGATGTGCATTTGCAAATACAACTCCTTTGACTTATATAAAATAATTATTAAATGTCTTGTATCGCAAACGTAAAAATATAATTTTCACGTTTCATATTCGTTTTACAATTAAACCCTTTTCTCACTAGTATTACAATATACTATTTTATGTTTGCGATACAAGAAATTTAATAAATATTTTATATTTGCAAATGCATATCACGTTTCCTTGATCAAATGACTTTCTTCACTCAATTTAGTAGTGATAGTAACCGTTTTCCTCACTAGTGATGAAAGTAAATAATCACAACTAGGTAAATTAAAAAACAGAAATATCATTTTCACAAGTAATATTGAAAAAAATATTTACAAATAAATATATCATCATGCCTTTTACCAATTACTAGGTGTGGCACTCTACCGTAGGAGATCTAGGTAAGTGATATATTTCTTCGCATGAAATGTTGTTACCAGCCGACAAATCTCGCCCCCCAAAGATGTTAGTGGAGGAGAGCCACAGGGTAGATTTAATTTGAACCAGGGTTCTCAAGATCCACAGACCGACTTATATTACGCAATATTAGATTACTGCTTATAATTTTATTTCGTTACTAACCTAACTAAAAACTAATTAAATATGATATTAAACCAGTGCTACTAAAAATGTATACTTCTAATAAAGGTCAGTTATTTTGACGAATTTCAAAAACTTTGAGCTTTCATATCATGCCAATTTTAAATTATATAAAAAATACAATTGTACTTAATGGTTTGGATTCCACTATAAGCTGTAGGTCCCTTGCACTAATTGAAAGAAATAATTTATGTACACAGTAGCTAATAAATAAATTAGTAAATATTAATAATTAAAAAATGAAATACGTTGGCAAAGTTATGAAATCATGTCCAATAATGAAAAATATTTAAATTAAAATAATTTTTTTATGCAAATTTTGCCGGTTATAGATTACGTAAAGGTAGGTATGTAGTGATTTAAACTCACAAAAAAAAACAGTTGAAAAAGAATCTGAAAAATTCATAAACATAAAAATTCGCATCGTCGGTTCGCGCTTCACTAACCACACTCCCTGTCGGTATACAGTCTCGCCCGTGCGGCACATATGTAAGTCCGCTCAACAGCAATGCTACCCCGCAGTAGGTCACTAATTTAAGGATGACGTCACGCCTCATTACGTATGCCAGCGTAGAGCAATCATTAAGGTATCGATTTGAAGTTTTTTTTTCGTTCTCCATAGTCGTCCGTCTGTTGCGGGGCAAGAGACTTTACGTTTTATACCTTTCCAAGACTGTATCAGTGCTGGAAATTAATGGATTTTCAATTTCCAGTGACATATCCAAAGAGCGTAAATGTTATTAATGGTGTCGAGATTGTTTGTGGACGCCTGCAGCGACGCGGAGGGGGGAGTTATGAATTCTTCACGTTTCTAATTTATAAACAGTTGTGGGTGGCAACTGGATTCCGAATCATCGGGATTTTGGAGATTCGAGATGGTTTCACACAAACAACCAACTTTTCATCATCTTTATTCTACTTTATTTTGGCGATAAAGAAAGATATAATACTTATTTTTAATTATATCTACAAAGGACTAGACGGTCATTCATAATAATCTTTTTCTTGTACGATCCAGTTTTTTTAATGTTTACCGATAGAATTTCCAAGACAGAATATTATTTTTACAAATTACTAATCAGGATGTTTACTTACTTACCGACAGGGAAGCGGCAAGTAAATAATATTTAAATATTTCACCGTGGTAACATAGCAACTATCAAAATATACTTTTTTATACTTTACGTTCACAATCGGACCATTATTATACTGATATTTGTACGACACTAATAAACAGCCAATAGAAACATTGTATAAAGCATGGTTACCATGATAATGTCCGTCAGTACGGTGGTGTGGATAGCGATATGGAATTCGAATTCGGAGATCCCGAGTTCGATTCTCACTCAAGGTAAAAATTATATGAACTAACAGACTGTGGCTCGGTGAGTGCGGACAGTGTATTGTAATTGGGATTAAGTACCTGTTGTACAGCGTAACATAAATAAATAATATTAATTTTTTTTGGAAATTTTCCATTATGTGACTTACCAAGTAAAACTAAAAAATTAAATGTTTTTCCTGTCAAAAATGTCAGTTTAACATGTAAAAATTGTTTTTTTATAGTTAATTTTATTTACTTGACTACAAGTTTCCATGGATATATTAATCGATCATAACTTCATTATTTTAAGCAAAATATAAAACGTAAATTATTTTTACTTTTTATGTTGGTATCGTTACAATTTTCTATCCCTGATTTTTTCGAATTTGAAAAAAATCTTTTTGTTTAATTAGTATATCAAATTATATATGTCATTAAAGTTTCGTGCAGAAGTGTAGAAACACCCTGTATTTTCCATTGTCAAATACTAGAGAAAATGATTCAAATAAGAGTTAAATAAAACTCAATTTATAGTAGAAAATATATAATTTATGGAACACTAAACAAACCTAGTTTTAAAATTCAATTTGATAATTGTAATTTTATACTAAAATTATTTCGATATTCAAAATTGTTCGACAAGTATAGCTGTCATGGTTACTTATAAAAATAATTATCTCATATATATTATAAGTTATAATTTGATTAAATCAGTATGCAAAAACTTGTTTTTAATAAAATAAAATAGAAACTCTATAAAAATATTACGTATACCTTGAAATTAATTTCCGAGTAGACATAGTCCACTGCACTTGTTTCGATGGTCCAAATAACAAAAAAACAAAACAATTTCGCAACGCCTACTTGATAATACTTCCGCGAACGTATTTTAAATGCAGGCGAAAATAATTTCTCTTTGTTTCCGACAAAAGAAAATTAATAATCAACTTGTCTAGTGGTCGAATTAGTGGGACTTTCACGCGATGAACCAAGTTATTAATTCAGATTCGCCGGTGCACGGCACGGGCGGCGACTCGGGGGTAGAAAAGAGGCAGGGCGGTACACCGTTAAATGTGCCCCGTGCAGTTATGCGCCACTACACGCCAACTGCGATCACGGATGTTCCAGGAAAAAATATTATTAACTCGTCACGATTTAAAGGTTTGTGATTTTCTTTTGTTTTAGATGGTTGCTTGGTGGTAATTTTCAGCCTGATTATTTTTAAATTGCAACTGTTTAATATTTAATGTCTTTTGTACTTATTTATATGATAAGGTGAACTCGGTTCGAAGATCCCCAATGGAAACTAGGTAAGGTATTAGAACATATTTCTCCGCCATTTTGAAACAAAATGGTTGTTGTAAAGCTCAGGTTTCCAGCACATCTCTACGGACCAACTAAACTATTTTTTATGAAACAAATTTTAGTATGTTGCATATTAAAAATTGGCTCAAAAATTTCTAATCTCCAAGCACACAACACATTAAATTGACACAGACAGCCAGTTGATCTCAATACTAACTTTATCAAAGACTCTAATTAGGAAATAGGCTGTTTATAGACGATTTTAAGTTATGTAAAACTAGTATTTCTTTTCCACAATTTGTATTTGAAACATTTTCTTATAATGTAATAAGGAATGGGGTAGGTGGCTTAGTGGTATCGAGTCGGCCTGTGGATCTTGAGAACCCTTGTTCGATTCCCACAGTCGATAAACAATTTTCACCAAATTAATTCTACCATTGTAGCTCCCCCTTCACTAATATCTTTGGGGACCGTGATTTGAAGGCTGGTAACCGCACTTCACGCGAAAAAATACATCATTTACTGAGATCTGCTAAGGCAGAGTGACACACCCAGTAATGGGTAAAAGGCGTGATGGTATATTTATTTATTTTATTTGTAATAAAGAAAGCAACTGTAATAGATAATTTTCGTAACACATGCACAAGAAACACGTTCTTATTCCCTAATTTTACAGCGAGAAACACTGCTTTTACTCCCCTAGGGAGAGAAACCTTAAGTTTTAAGGTAGGATGTTTATCTCCCTAGGTAGCATGTTTCTCTCCCTATAGATTACGATTATTAGCTGTTTGCGGCGTTTCCTAGGCAACTACTTACGCAATCCATATTTGACATTTCTCCCGATAAGACAGTAATTTTTGTGCATTTGTTACGAAAAGTATAATATGCTTCACGGGAGGGCGCGATTATTCCCGCGTGTGAAGTTGGCAAACCTCCCACGCGGGGATAATCGCTTGTTTCCCTCCCTTGATGCATAATATACTATTATTTCTTATATTACAGGTTTCATGCGACATTCTGCATATATTATTAAGAAAAATAAATATTGTAATATTTCTAGCGCAATATTTATTTGTTTTTGATGAATGAAGCCGGATGACAAACCCTTGTAAGTACTGCACATTCTGCAGTCTTATTCCTTCCCAATTAACGTACAAAATGTATAAACTGCTAGCGAAATTTATCATTGAAATCCCCGCAGTATTTAGCGGTCGTACTCGAGTATAATTACCCACGTGGCCAGTGCAGATTTCGTGCTTGTAAACCTCGTTATCGATTGGTTAACAAGTGCATGAATATGAATACAAGAAGCGGTTATTAAGATAACCGGTACGGGGCAATTAGCGTGTAATTTGAAGTATGTGTTTTGGCCGGAGCTGAATCCGGAGTCGGACCGGTCCGGTAGCGGGAAAGGTGGCGCTGTGAACGCTGTTACTGCATCATAAACCATGTTATGGTCGGAATATAAAGCTTGTATTAGCTGGAGACAAATTAGCCACTAAAATGAGGTAATTGCTTTATTTTGTTTTTGTTATCGATAAGTTATTCATATTTTCATTCTTTCTTACACTTGAATTAGATAACACCTTTTTAGTGGCATTCTCATAAAATAGTTTTATTTAACTACCTACTTTTTTGTTTTCTATATTCTAATCACAATCATTTATCATAGTTCGACAGTTTATTACAAATATAACCTCAAAATATAAAGTTATAAAATGCGTAAAATTGTTGACATTTTAAAAATGTATAATTATCCTAAAAGATAATTAACTTCCTTATATAGCAGTTCTAAAAAAATATACAAAATAAGTTAACATATTTAATTGAATTATAGAAATACGTAATTTATAATATTTAAATATTTTTTCTTTTCAAAATAATATATACATATCTATCGAATCAACGAATTAAGGAAAATTTCAATTTCTTTATATTTTTCAAAATAAATATAAATACACCCATACCTCGCTATACGGCCGCTCTGTATACGACATTTCGCTATAACGGCCCTTTTCAATTAAGGCACGTTTTCGATTTACGGCCTAAAATGTTTCACTATAACGGCAAAAAGGACTTTTTTCCCCATTGAATTTGTATGAATTTGTATTGAATAATTGAATTCCTTATTTGGCTTTTCGCTTTGCGGCCAATTTTCGTGGAACGTATCTAGGCCGTAAAGCGAGGTATAGGTGTATATCATTATGCCTTTTACTCATTGCTGCCGTCAAATCATGGCCCCCAAAGATGTTGGTGGAAAAAGAGCCACAGGGGTAAGTTTTAACGTGGTGAAAATTGTGAGAATCAAACCCGGGTTCTCAAATCCACAGGCCAACTCAATACAACTTTATGTATTTAAAAGTATATTATTGTAATGGTATTGAGTCGGACTGTGGATTTGAGAACCCGGGTTCGATTCCCACAGTTTTCAACACATTAAATTACCTCGGTGTCTCACCCTCCACTAACATTTTTGAGGGTGGTGACTTGACAACACTTATGTGTAAAAATATATCACTTACCGAGATCTGCTTTGGCAGAGTGCCATCGCCCAATAATAAGAAATAGACGTGATGATATATTTATTTGATCCCATTTTATTTTTAATATTCTTAAAAATTATAAATCGAAATATTGTTATTTAATTTTGATAAACTTATTTAATTTTTAATTTTTTTACCATTGACAACACTAAACATAAATATTACTGAATATTATAGGTTCATATGATGCTTCTAACCTGTACTGTCATTGTTGTTATCATTTTTGATTTGTTATCCATTGACAAAATACTGAAAGCTTTGTCAAAACAAAACGAAGAGTGTGTAATTAATGTATTAGACACTGAATTGTATTAATCAGGTAATATTTTGTTTTATTTATTATTAATGATTTAATAAATATTTATAACCTATTTTTATAGCGTGTTTCAAACTTATTAACATATGATGTGACATTGTTACGTGTGTTTTTTGCATTTATATTTTTGGTTTTATAAGGACCACTTCTGACTGGCTTTACTCTACTTACTTATTTATTTTTTAAATAATGAATAAACAGATCTGACGAGTACTTTTAGAACACGATTTCTGAATCAATTTAATCGGGATCAAAGAATTTTGTTAAGACTTTCAACATTGAATTCTAAGACATTTTATTCGAAACCATCAAAGAAATGATGCTATAAAAAGGTAACGTCACTTTAATCCCTCTTATAGATTTATAAAACTACATTGAACTATAAAGACAACTAATGATAAAATAGAGACAATAGAATATCGATTCTTAACAATTTTAAAGTTGCTGATTACTAATTTTCAATTCTTATTACTAACGGACCTTAATAGTTATTTATGTATTAAAAGCGTAAAATGATTCTTTATTACTAGCACGCGGTAATTCCAACCAGAGCTGTAATAGTGTAAGAGGAACAAGTTACTTTACGCTCGTGATACATACATATATTATTTTTTCTACGATTGCATCTTAAATTATTAAAAAACTTATACATACTGAAAATAAATTCGTTCTGTCAATATGACAAGTTTATGTTTTGTTTATATCCCTGGTAACTATTGAAATAAGCGCACAATTTAAAATATTTCGATTGTTCCATGGAAAACGTCAACTTTACGATGACAAATGAGAGCGAAATTATCAACTTTTCATAGCAATCAGAGAAAAATATATCCATACTCATAAAAAGCAAATGATTAATAAATAATACAAGTAAATTAAAAAAAAAACTGGAACCAAATTCTGTGTTTTGTTATATTTCGATTGTTCCATGGAAAACGTCAACTTTACGATGACAAATGAGAGTGTAATTGTCAACTTTTCATAGCGATCCTAGAAAAATTGTTTTTAAATTTCTATATGATTCTTGGAAATAATAAAATAACCATTTCTTTCTATCAATAGATTATTAAAAGTTTAAGAGTTATTGAAACATACTAGGAGAGAGAGAGAAAGATTTATTTAAGTTGCTTTGAGATGAAACTACTTGAGCAATTTGACACCTTTGGTGTCGTGATCTTTCCATGTCAGTAGTTACCTAGCAACCACGTTATTGTGCTGACAAATTTGTGTGACAACAACTAAACAAGATACTAATGATTAATATCTTCATTTTAAAATGAGTTTGTTTAAATTTGATATAGGTCCATGGTCCTATTTGTTACCATTTATTTATTAGTCATACTGAGAAGAACAAAAAAGTTTAAGGATAACTGTTGGGTGATCCGAAACAAAGCCTCAAAAATTCATAGCCACGTCCGGATCGTTTTAAATTTGAGGAATCACTGATCTAAGGAACTCCCAGAAGAGAAAGGGAGACCGCTAGTCTCGCGGACGCGCTACAGACAAAGACAGCATCCATGTCATCGGTCGCGTTGGAGCGAGACAGCGCTAGGCTGGTTCACACACACCAACAGAGCTGGGGAGATTAAGATGGCGTGCATGCCACACTCGCACTTAGCACCGCGACGCTCACTTTTTTCACCGCCAACGTCGATCGATAGGCGACGCTCTCGTGTTTTAAAAACATAAAGCAGTTGCAGCCGGTGTACAGTCCCGCCTACGTTGCAATTAAAAATTACACCGGCGAGAACAACAACGCAGCGAGTGGAATACCTGGTGGCTATGGTGCAGTAGATTGCACCTAAGCTTTGTTTATCATATGCTGATTTTTTCTTCTGTACTGGTCATTATGTACTTATTATACATGCAATGAATTATTTTTAACTTTAATCGTGCCTTTATTTATGTGCTGCCTAATGTTCTTGGCGTTATTGACTGCACGGTTTTCTTCATTTACATTGTTGTATTTAAATTACTTTTTCTGTACACAACATACTACTTCGTCAACAATTAATTATGACTTCTCATTTTGCCACTCTGGCATATTTAAATCATTAAAATTGAGTGGATATAGACATTTATTTTTAGTGATGGTGCTGAAATGAGAAACTTTTCCTCATTTATAACTAGTCCCAAAATTATGACGCGGGAATTCAATCCCATAAGACCGGAATTTTTTTTAAAAAACTAGTGAAAAATCTTTAGATTCTGTTATGTTAGCAATATTTTTATCGAGAATACAAATAAATAAATATATCATCACGCCTTTTACCCATTACTAGGTGTGGCACTCTACCGTAGCATCTCGGTAAGTGATATATTTCTTCGAGTGAAGTGTGGTTACCAGCCGTCAAATCGAGAGTACAAATTGAATAAATTATGAAGACTTTAAAAGCTGTTTTGCTCGTTTCGAAAATTTGAAACTAGATTAGCGTTGACTATTTTGTCTCATAACATCAATTATTTAAATATTTATTAATAGTACATTTTTATTTTGAATATTTGACATTGTATATTTTTTCTGACAAACATTTAAAAATCATTTTAGAGAAAAATGCTTCAAATTTTATTAGCAAAAAATGTAGTTCAGAACAATTTTTAATTGTAGTATTTATTTTTAAATATTATTTAGAAACATTTGACAACCGATTATATAAGATATTAAATATTAAAAATAATTTGAAATTACTATAAAAGACTCTAATTAAATCTTACAGTGTTAACACTATAATTTAACTTATTGTTAATTAATATTAAAATGTAACTTTAAATTTTCAAAAAGGATATACATTTTTATTTCGACTGTTTTTTAAAATTATGAAATAATACTTCTTTTCGGAATTCAGTCAGTTTTTTATTTTTTATTATTTCGTCAACGTTTCGGCCAACTCTTTAGCCTTCATCAGGACACTATTATAAAATTAATTAACAATTATAAAAATAATTAATATAAAATATAAATTACTTACAATAATAATATTAAAAAATAACATTATCCAAAAAATTATAAATAATGATAGAAATAATTAAGTATTTATAAATATATATATTTTTAAAAAGTCAAAAAATTATATTTGTTAAAATATTATAAATTATTTCAAAATTAATTAATTAATTTTCTTTGATCAAGCTATTATCCTTCAAAATTAAATTATTTATTTTTTCAAAGTAGTCTTCTTCATTTTTTTAAATATTGTTTTATAATATTTTAACAAATATAATTTTTTGACTTTTTAAAAATATATATATTTATAAATACTTAATTATTTCTATCATTATTTATAATTTTTTGGATAATGTTATTTTTTAATATTATTATTGTAAGTAATTTATATTTTATATTAATTATTTTTATAATTGTTAATTAATTTTATAATAGTGTCCTGATGAAGGCTAAAGAGTTGGCCGAAACGTTGACGAAATAATAAAAAATAAAAAACTGACTGAATTCAGAAAAGAAGTATTATTTCATAATTTTAAATTTTCAGTTGTATCGAGTCGGCCAGTAGATTGGAGATCCCGGGTTCGATTCCGAAAGCCGACAAATAATTTTCACCACGTTAAAACTACACCTGTGCCCCCCCCCCACACACTGAAATCTTTGGAGGCCGTGATTTGACGACTGATAACCGCACTTCACGTGAAGAAATATATCACTTACCGAGATCAGTCAACTGTAAGACTTTGCACCTAGAATTTAAATTAACCATATTACAATTTTTATCTCTTCTGAAATGTTTGTAATTACGAACTGATTACGAGTGTTATGGGATTATTAAAATTATTTATTTAAATATGGTGCCTCACGTCGTTGGAGAAATTGACTGCACCTATATGTTTATGAGATATGTAAATGACATTGTGCAATCTTGGAAATTATGTTACAGTTTAATCGCAATCATTAAGCTTATTAAGGACAAATTAAAAATTTGAAACGATGTAATTTAATTTATTAAAAATGACGTAACTATAATTTACCTAATGTATTTAGATGGCAGTTTATTTTTTATAAATAAGAATTTTTGTTAAAATACCTCCTCTACTTTGTTTATCTTAATAAAATTTTAATTATGTCATAAAAAAATAAATATGTTTACTTGAAACTTATTTTCGATTTTATTCTTATATAAAAATAAATGATTCATTAAATTAATTTTTTATTCGATCGTTAATATTTTTATAGTCTAATAAATTAACTAGTTAGAAATTACAGAAATTAGACATTTTATAACAAATTAATATAGGTAATATAATTGCTATCTCAAAGTTATTAAATACAAATAAAAACATGTGAATACATTATAATAAACTTACATAAATATCAGAAAAAATAACAAAAAATCGTTCAAATCAGAATTATTACATAAATTGTCATAAATAATGACATACACGTGTATAAAATAATAAAGACAATTCTTATTACAATTGATAAAAGGGAATTTAAATGGAAGTATTAAAAATGGTGTATTTGAGTTCAAGTTTATAACACGCCCACTTTTGATGTTCCATTGTTTTATATATCGAAATTTTATACCTATTTAAATAATGATTTTACATATGGAACATCCTTGATAGACGAATTATTTTAAAATTATCTTTTCGCGCCACCGTCCGGCATTAGCAGTATTACATAACTAAAAATCGTCCGGAAACCAAGTTTTTGCCTGCCTAGGCCGGCAAAAATTAGTGACTTTTTATGGTTATATGTTGGCATCACTAGTATAGCGAACTCCTGAACGTACGAAATGTCAAAATATTGCATTGGCGTAAACATATTATGATAAAATATTCATAGTTGAATATTTTCAATACAAGAAAACAGAATATTTATACATAAATATTTAAAACAAAATTGTAAGTAATTATAATTGAATTAGCAATGTAAAATCCAAATAAAATATGTTTATTTTTTAGGTTATAATACTGGAATGACAAGTCGTGAAATAGACAAAGAAATAAATTATGTTTTATGTTTATTAAATAAATTAAACTTATTGAAGATGTAAATTGATGAACAATAAATAGTTAATTAAAATTAAAAGTAAAGTTCTGACAATTAGATGATACCAACATAAAAAAATTCCCTGACATTTAGAATGTGAATAATAAATTAATCGTTTTTATTAAATTTACAAAAACGTTGGCGCGAAAAATTTTGTGTATTACACGTCCAGAAACTATTTTGCGAGTGCTCGTATTTAAAGGCCTCGCCTGCGACTCGTCCTTTCAAAATATACTCGCACTCGCAAAATAGCGGTTTCTGGACTAGTGATACAAATAACTATTGGATATTTAGTATACTTATAAAAAACATAAATTTAAATCATATATTATCGAGGTTGATACTTTCTTATAATACATAAAACAGACACAGCTCCACGCTCTCTTCTTATCTTTTTAGATTCGTGGTTAGAGAAGTGCGCGTAAGTGAAAGATTTAATGAAACGGGTGTATAGGAGTGAATGGAAGGATGTAATTGAAAGTTTGTTGCGTGATGAAATATTCCGAGTGTGAGGAATAAATGAGTTTGTATAAATGGAACGTGAATGTGGTTGAAAAGAGGATGGTGTATCAGGATTATATCGTTGGATAAAGACTGAGTATTTTATGAATCTGATGAGTAGATGTTTCGGGGGTTCATGCTACCCCATTTGATTGGATTAATTTAAAATACAAATTCAAAGATTGCATTCCACAGAATTATATTCTCGAGGCAAGTGCCTCACATTCTTTGCCATTTTACAGGTCTATTATATTTTAAGCTCTCAAATATTTTATAATTGTTTTAGAACGAAGCACTATATATTTTTTATTTTTACTCGAATCATCTGTTTCTACAATAATTTATAAACATTTGACTGATGAATTTGTCACTACTTTTGGATAAGCTATGGTTTTTATTTATGTATTTATGTTACGCTGTACAACAGGAACTTAATCCCAATTACAGTACAGGGTTCGCACTCACCGAGCCGCAGTGTAGCAGTTTATATAATTTTTAGCTTGAGCGAGGTTCGAACTCGGAATCTCCGGATTCGTATTCCGTATCGCAATCTACACTACCGTACTGACGGACAGTTAGTAATAGAGTCCCATTGAAATCTGGGACACGCTGTATATCAAATAATGTTTGACTTAATTTTAATAAGGTATTAAAATTATCTATGAATTTTTGTAGTAGTATTACCTCAGGTAATCTCGGCCACAGTCTAAAAAAGTAGCCACATTATAATTTTAAATTTAAAGCTACCTAATATTTTCATAATTACCCATACAATAGTTCGTAACACCATAACCGTCTGGTACATGGTTCCAACCGTAACTTACACTAAGATCACCGACAAAAAACAAAAACCAAATCTCGAAACAATGGACTGTCGTCGCACAGTAAATAGTCGACAGTCGTCAACTGCGTGTGTGTTACGTGTATAGTAGGCGGTTCGGAAGTCAGTAATTAAAAACAAAACAACAACGATATGCGAGTATGTAAACTGCAATATGAGTATAATTCAATTGTCTTTTCAATGAGTTATCATTTTGGCCATTCCTAAATTGGCACTTATCCCAGTTCGGCTATCACAATTTTTTTGTGGAATTTTCTTAATTAATAATTTATGATTATTTAATCCTACACCCTAATACGAGCAATTCTTGTTTGTCTGTCTGTGTATGTGTGTGTGTCAACGATCTAAGAATTGACGATTTTGATATAAAGTTGTTCTAGCCTCAGAAAATGAACTAACAAAAAATACATTTAGTAAGTTTTTTTTTTCAACATTACTTGTGAAAATGACATTTCCCTCACTCAATTTAGTTGTGATAGTAACCGTTTCCAATACAAGTGATGAAAGTAAATAATTTTCCTCACTAGTGAGGGAAATGGTTACTGTCACAACTAAATTGAGTGAGGGAAATGTAATTTGACATGATGGCCGAGGAAACGTGATGTGCATTTGAAAATACAACTCCTTTGATTTATATAAAATAATTATTAAATTTCTTGTACCGCAATCGTAAAAATGTAATTTTCACGTTTAATGTTGAAAAAAATAGTATGTAATACTTGTGCTCCAACATCCGTACTAGTTTTGCAATTAAACCCATTCCTCACTAATATTACAATATAGAATGAAAATTGAAAAAAAAACAATGAAAATTTATTTTTTTTAAATATAGGCATCAATTTCTTATGAAAATTGAGGAGAAAATATTAAATATTTATTTCTACATTTGTTCGCATTATTATCAAATTTTAAATAATAAATAAATAAATATATCATCACACCTTTTACCCATCACTGGGTGTGGCACTCTGCCTAAGCAGATCTCAGTAAGTGATATATTTTTTCGCGTGAAGTGCGGTTACCAGCCGTCAAATCACGGCCTCCAAAGATATTAGTGGAGGAGGAGCCACAGGGGTAGATTTTTTTTAATTGGTGAAAATTGTTTGTCGGCTGTGGGGATCGAACCAGGGTTCTCAAGATCCACAGGCCGACTCGATACCACTGAGCCACCTACCCCAAATTTGTATGCCCTAATTAAAATAAACAGCATTTTTAAAATTTTTAAAATAACTAACTGTTGAAAATAAAATATGTTGAAATGGCTGAAGAATGTAAATCTGTACAACTGTTATTTAAAATAATTTTAAGGGGTAGGTGGCTCAGTGGTATCTACTCGGATCTTGAGAACCCTGGTTCGAGCCCCACAACCGACAAACAATTTTCACCAAATTAAATCTACCCCTGTAGCATCCCCTCCACTAACATTTTTGGGGGCCGTCATTTAACGGCTGGTAACCGCACTTTACGCGAAGAAATATATCACTTACCGATATCTGTTTCGACAGAGGGCCACACTCAATAATGGGTAAAGGGCGTGATGATATATTTATTTATTTATTTATTTTGGTTTCATTCATATTGATAGTTTTATCATTTGTTCAGGCAACAAACCTTCAATCATATTCATCCATTTATTTCTAAGTTTTCCACGCATGTCACAGTCAAGCATCATACGTCTGTTATGTAATATGATGTAAGCGAATGCATCGCTGGCCAAAATGAGACTGACCGAAGTGTGTAGCTACTCATATTTTCCTTTTGAAAAGCGCGCTTTCATTATCCTGCACATATCCGGTTCAAGTCAGCTTGTTGTCTTTTTTTCAATGTTTTATGCCTCGAAACGCATTAAATACTACCGGAAATACTCATATTTATGTCGGTCCAATCGCCCAAATAAACCGTTAACGATGTGATTTATAGTTGTTATCATATTGCACTCGCATAAGCACGTTTCAATTCTATAAATGAGGAACTAAAAGACTTTTAGCGCGCGATTTTTATTTCAAAGCCCTCTAAACTGCGAGCGGTGAAATA
This sequence comes from Pterostichus niger, assembly GCA_947425015.1. Classification (NCBI taxonomy): domain Eukaryota; kingdom Metazoa; phylum Arthropoda; class Insecta; order Coleoptera; family Carabidae; genus Pterostichus; species Pterostichus niger. The sequence goes on along the minus strand of OX380336.1, from coordinate 6,648,472 downwards.
TTAAATCTCAGGAAAAATCACCATGATTTATATGATTTATTATTAGAATCGGAAACAGAGATTTATGTATGGTTAATTGTTTTGACCTCTGACTTTCTTGGCAATTGTAAACGTTGCATATAAGCTATAAAATAGTGCGATCGCCATACAGTTGTGGTACGAAAGTACAGAATTAGAAGGCGTGTTGTAAACGCAGTTTTTAGTGCTTAGTGATTGGGGGAATTATGTTATGATGTTGGTAACATGTAAATTATGACTTGTTACGTGTCACTCTATAAATACGTACGTTTCATACTCGTGTTTCACTATTCTACGGGGGTGGTACGGATGTTTCATTCATACCATCAAATTCATTATTACTTTCATTTTATACTACCATTTTTTCTGTCACACACTTCAATGATTCTATAGTTTATTTCACGCAAGAATGCGGCACATACTAGAATAGAATTGAAAATTATTATCTACATCCACGATAATGATCAATCATGCTCGATTTGATCACATACCCTTGAATACTAAAGATTCCTTAAATTTGCTTAAGGAATATAAAAAAGTAGCAATTCTTTTCTTAAAATTAATGGACAAATTTTTAAATGCGCATTTGCAGGATGAGAATATTTATGAATCTTTTAGTGGATGCTCTATGAATGTTTCAGGGGTTCGTGCTACCCCATCTAATGGGATATAGCGTGATGTTATGTATGTATGTATGTATCATTAACTACAGTTTTAATTTTGAAAGCAATGCTAATTTTCCTCGATTTTCTGTTGTCTTTCTTTCTTTAGTATATAATTGTGGTTGATAATACCGACCACAAATCTTAAATACTTCAAGATAAGGATTTTAAAATTTTTTGTTTAGCTAAAAAACAACAAATTTTGATACTGAAATGAAATAATACTAATATTATTTCACGACCCTATTAAACAGTCTAATTTTCTTTCCTCAATTGAGAGAAGAAAGTGATACATTTTATCCCTAAAGAAGTATTTTATGTTTCTAGGCAACTGAAAAACAACGATATGTTTTGACATTATTGTCATCCAAGGGACATCTATCAAATTTTATATTAATTTATTATTTATCTCTGAAAGGGTAGCAAAAAAAATGTATGTAAATGTCGTGAAAAAGGTGTTCTTCGCCTTCAACTTCGGAAAAAAACGACACCTTTGAAAAGAAATGTAGTATTTTTTTCTCATGATATACATACGAGTATAACAATTCAAGTAAAAGTTTATCATAAATTAAGAAAATCTAACTAAAAAATGTACTATTTTTAGTTTATATGGTTTGAGACTAGTAATGAAATCTGTCTAAAAAAAATAAATTTTATCCAAAATTTTAATTTATTTCTACTTCCTGTTAAGGTAGAGTATGCTTCGTGAAGAAACTATCATTTTCTTTCGAGTGCTTTACATGAAACGGCACTTTCAAGATGAAATATTTCCTATCTTCTCTTGATATACAAAAAAATAATTATTGTTACAATTTGAACTTCAAATTTTCTCCTAAATAAATGGTTATATGCAAAATACTTTTTGAACTATAACAAAATTTGACAATTATTCTTTCCCGTACAGTATTGTTTAAAGTAATAAATAAGTATTACTTTGTTAAGGAACAGCAGAAGAGAAAATGTTATGTGTCCAAAATGCCACAAAAAATTGACAACGCGTAGAATACTTCACTCCAAACGTTACTAAATTATTTATTAAAAAAATCAAATAAAAGTGGTAGAAAATTAAATTTTCTGTAACTTACATAAGTTTGACAATTAATTAATTAAAAAATAATATACCTACTACTATTTAATAACAAGTTATCTTCAAATTTATCGCTGAATAAACATTTAGTCCATTTAATATAATTTCACCATATTTGCATGTTCTCACGAGACACGAAACAAAATAATATCTGCTAAATGCTCGCAAATTACATAGTTTCAAATTTCACTTTAGGTACTTATTAATATATAAATTACAATTTCTCAAATCGTATAAAAATAGTGAAATATTTTAACAAACGCGGCTATAAACTTCAACTTTCTAAACGAGAGCACAACACAATATAACCAGTCGACAATCAACATATTTCAAAATATTTCAACAAGAGAACAATTTACATTTTTTGTGTAGTGTCATCATCGTAATTTACATGGCTTACAACATCATGCCATAATTATTTTCGTTATAATTATATGTTGCATTTAAATAAAAATTATAAATATGTTCGCTCACCTATGAAAAACAGACGGAAACAAATGTTGATGCAAAAGAAAGAAAGGTTTGACTCACCACCTGGAACAAACAAATACACAAATTATTCACATTTTTATAACACAAATATTGAACAAAAGACTCAAGGTTGAAATTTGTGGTTAAGATTTAAGACTATTATAGAAGATTTTAGTAAGGTTGTTATAACATTTGACATAATGAGAAAGATGAACATAGGTGATAAATTATTAATGGTGTCCATTAAAATCGAACGGATTCCAGGAAAAAAGTTACTTTTAAATGTCTGACATATGATTTGTAATCAGGCTGACATTTCAAAAGAACAAAAATGCATTCGCTTCAAACAGATCTGTTCGGATGTTCTTGAATTAGATTTTAGAAATTTTGTTTGTTGTATAATAAAAAAAGATTAGCAAAAACATCATTTACCATTTTTCTTTAACCCCATTTATAACATTAACAGAATTTTATAATTAAAATAAATAAAAATATATCATCATGCCTTTTTCTCATTACTGGGTGAGGCATTATACTGTAGCAGATATCAGTAAGTGATATATTTTGCACGTAAAGTGAGGTTAACAGCCGTCAAATTAGTGCAGTATTTTTATGATTAGTATAACCTTAGTTCGATCCCCACAGCCGCCAAACAATTTTCACCAATTTAAATCTACCCCTGTGGCTTCCCCTCCACTAATATCTTTGGAGGCCGTGGTTTGACGGCTGGTAACCGCACTTCACGCGAAAATATATATCACTTACCGAGATCGGTTTAGGCAGAGTGCCACATCCAGTAATGGGTAAAAGGCGTGATGATATATTTATTTATTTATTTATTATATAAAAGAATTAATCATTGAAGCTCCTATTGAGATGACTGTGAATTTAATAAAATTTGGTAAGACAGAAAGATCATGGAACAGATTTGATTTTAACTGGATTTGAAGGCAGAGAATAAAAATACAGTACAGGAATTTCATACAAGTTACGTCACAAAAATATACGTCATTGTTTAGTTCTAAAATAAAATATAAAACTGACCAAGCTATGTTAATTTTCACAAGTCCACTGACATATTTTTTCCGAAATAAAATGGTCATTACCGAATACATAAACCAGTTTGTAAAATATAAATGGAGTTTTGTAGATGTATTTAAGTTTATGATTATATTTTTCTGACAAAAACAAATATGATATTTATTCAAATGTAAACATGAACATTCAATTAATTTTATGATCAAAATTTAATCAAATCCAAAAGTAAATATTTACTCTCGAGATATTTTAGTTGTATGAGAACTTGAGAAGAATTCAGTTTATAAAAGATAAACAACGCATATCCATATACCTTAGCAACGAATTATAACATAACAATAATTATCAGAATTTATATTTGCATTGTTATATGTCTATCGAAAAGTCAACAAAACAGAAATTCTTTTAAAATGCTTTAAAATATCATTAGTCAATCGCATAGGCTGTGAAATCATCGATCCTAAACTAATATTTGATCTTAAACAGACATACGTGCTCTCCGACAGCTGTGTTCAATATTATTATCTGTTTGTCATTACAAATCATTTAATAATAACAAGGAAATAATACGATTAATTGGGATACTTTAAACTCAAATAAGACTTCAATAAGATTTTTAAATCATTGTGTTAACAACCCAAAAAAATAAATGAATAACGCTTAATGAGATTGATGGAAGTTAGCATTGTATATTTTTTACTGTCAAACTTTTTAAAATCATTATAATATTTTGAAATGATTCAAATAAAACTATCTACCACTAATTTTTTTGAAAATTTTATTTGAATTTTTATTTCTACTGTTTGCTCTAGAATACATTCTCGTACGAATGTTACAACAACAAATTACACACATATGTAATTCTTGAAAATTCTATGAAATATAAGAAATACTAAAAATTTGTTTATAAATTAATTGACACAGAAGAAATTCAATGTCGAGCTGTAGCCTCGGGAAAGTACAAAATTTGATAAAGTAAAATTTAGGTTTGTTTAACTTTGTTTGAAGACTATATCTTAAAAACTAAACCAAATATGAATTGACTAATAACCAAATTTTTAGCAAATTTTTTGAAAATTTTGTAAGGATTACCTTTAGAGACTTTGTTTTATTTTAGGCTAATTTCAGATAGTTTTCGTTAAAATATTGTAACAAAAAATTACATACATATGTATTTTAACTCTCTGAATCCAATGGTAAAGTCCTCATATGCATATGTCTTCTGTTTTTTTTAGATATTGTACAAAAATTGTTTTATGAGAAAATTTTGGGGAACCTTTCTTGAAATTATTGAAAATTTGGTAAAAAGTTAATTGAAGTTCGAGAATGCTTATCTTCATATCTCGTTTAGTTTTTGAGATATAACCTCTGGAAAATAAAAAATGTGATGAGTTAAATTTTTAGATCATTTAACTTCTCCGACGGCTATATCTTAAAAATTAGTTAGAAACAAATTTTTAGCTAAATTGAAGCATTTGTTTTTTTTTATATTTTAGGCCAATATCAGACCATTTTTTTCTAAAATTCTTTCTCGCAGGCATATTACTACGAATATTTTTATACATATGTATTTTGACCCGCTGAATCAAATGGTAATGGTTCTCAAGTGCATATGTCTTCCTATTTTGGCGAAATTTTTGAAAAATTTAAATTGCTGGTTTGTTTATAAGTTCATTGAAGCACGAGAAATTCAATACGTATTTTCATATCTCATTTAGTTTTTAAGATATAGTAATAAAATTTGGAAAAAATCTACTTTTCCAAAGTCTGTATCATAAAAACTAAACAAGATAACATTTAGTTCCTTGTGATCGAATTGACTTCTACAAAAATTAGTTTGTAGTCTGATTGACTATCTCTCTTTATAAATGTGTGTAATTATTTTGTTTCAATTATTATAATTCTATACTTGACAAAATTAAATAGATAAGTACCTATTTAACGTCAAATATATGACGCACCGAATAATATAAAAAAATATTATGATTAAATATTGTTGCAGAAAAGCTGGCAATTTAATAATATAGTTGAATTGTTGCAATCTTCTTTTGTTTTTTACTGGTGAAAAAACTGTAAGAAATAAGTGAATAACGAACCGTGGTGTTCCAAGATCATAGTAGGCGCATTGAGCCGTATCTTTGTTGAAATAATCGAATAATTGTACACAGCAAAGTAATTTTGCTAAAATTACCGGTGAAAATCGGAAATTACCCTCAGGTACAGAACACTGGCACATTACTTGACGAAAATAAAACTTTTGATTGTTCTTTGGTGTTAAATTTAATTTGGTGTGCTTATTAATTGAATAAAATTGATTAGAAATTTTATGTGAATATTTTAGATGCTTTTCTGTGTGACGATATTTAATTCGTTACGTTTGATAATTAAATAAAATTGATTGAATTGCATGATTAGTTAACCTAGTTTAAATTATTTTTCATGCTTCAGAAATCAATTAAGTACTATTCATTAACCTAATTAGTTTAAAATACTGATGCGTTTCACATTTCATCACATACAGTGTGTGTGCATTTCAAGTACAGGGTGTTCAGTACAAAATTTACAACAGGAATTCAGACAATATCATTTTTGTACAAATTACCAAATGGCATACTTCTTCGAGCGTTTATGTTAGTTTTATGTCATATGCAAAATTATTATTACACCATAATTAGTTTAACAAAGTTAAAGCCATTAATTTAACTAGGAATGTTATGAGTAACATTACAGCCGCAGATGTCAGTTTGAAATCCGAGGATTTTAAGACATTTAAGGCCTGTTATGACTCTTAACATCCGTGGTTTGTTCAATAGTTTGCCGGGTTCAGAATATAAACACGTTAACGTCATTAATAAATATTATTTTTTGAAATTCTTTTATGAAAAACGTCATTGTCATCATTTTAGAAGGTGATCAAGTAAGTCTGTGGTCTGTATGTTTTTATTTAACGCCATGGTTACAATTGTTTTGTATCATATTTAAACGTCATAACGTGGTCATCTCTAATTTGAAAAACTGTACAATGAAATTTTTTTAACGACTATAAGAATAGAACCTGGGTTCCCAAATTCACAGGCCGACTTGATACTATTTTTATAGGATATTCTATTACTTTTTAAACATTGTTTACCCTTTCTTAAAACTGTGAACAATGCCAAATAATATCGTTAACTCTTCCTCAATCTCATTAACGCTAACAATCATCTAAATAAACAAAGAAAAAACAAAACACAATCAACATAAAATCTATCCCGTAGTTTCAAATACAAACGTTACTCAGTATAAAAATAACTGTGGTTATTTTACCCGTTTGCGAATCAGTGGGTGGCAACCACCCAGTCTGTTCTCTACCCCAGTCCTCAGATGTGGGGTGCGCGCCCTATCGCGCCCAACAGCGATTAAAATTGAACCCTATCGATACATAACAGAATTCGATACGTTGTCACTGCGATTTTTGCAAGCCCGAGGTTTGCAGTAAGACAGTAGAGTTATGGGAATGTGAAGGTTAAGTAAGGGGTGAATATTTGACTGGAGGGATGGAGTTACCCTTTAAGGGATTGATGTGACATTTTTTCTAATGACAGAATCATGGGGTGATGTTTTTTATGTTCGTCCTTGGAGGTTTCGCTTGTTGGATAAAGGTGGAGTAGTGGATTTCATTCTGTAGGAACTATCTGTCATGGGTGGCTTTGTGCAATTAACGACTACGATTTCAAAGTTATTCTGATATACGCAATGTAACTCGAAAAAAATAAAAATAAAGAAATCTTCAATGCATTGACTATATTTCAATTATTTGTTATTTAGTTATTAAGGGGTAAGGCCACTATAGAATTTTTTAAAAATGTATATTTTTTTTTTGCTTAAATTATAGTTTAAACCCTTAGGAATAAGGAACAATTAATTTGAATGCTGCGCGGGAGTATTTCAGAGGAAAAAAAGCATATATCTATTAGTACTAGTATTTATTTATATATATATATATATATCGGGCGCTATAAGCTAGTCATTTATACGCCCTAAATAATGTAGCATTCGACTACGAAAACCGGCAGTACGGCAGTTGTAAAAACTGCGGCTCGGTGTGTCCGGTAGGCCCAGGCCCGATTTGGGCTGTAGCGCCACAGATGATGATGATATATATATATATGACTCGAAACATTAAACGCGTTTTTCTCGAAATCATATTTTCAAAATCGGGCGAAAAGAAATCTGAAATACTAATTGATGGATCGTGCTGAATCTTTTTATTTCTTTTTCTAGATATAAAATACTAAAAAACTACGGGGGCTTTTTAAAAGTGCTTCATTCGTTTTTTATGGTCGTTTTTATACAGAAATTTAGTCCCGAATAATGAACTTTTTTTTCAAACGTGCGCCATTTTGTTAAAAATCTAAATTTTCAAAATCCAGCCCGTAGTTTTTTAGAGTATACATCAGAGATTAAGAAAACATATCCCTTTTTGATCCACGTCTATTGCTGTTCCCGGAATGTTTTCGTCCGATTTGCCCTACGCGCCGAAAGGAGTCGCCATTTTTTTTAATTTCTGACGACAATTTTGAATATTTTCTTTAAAAGATTTTTTTAAATAAAGTTCAAAGAGCACTAAATAAAGATCCAAAAACAGTTCTTAAGCAGCACGTTTAGATTACGTTAAAAAAAATCTTGAAAATGACCTTTTTTTTTCTTGTCTAGAGTGGCCTTATCCCTTAAGTTACACTTTGACACCTAAAACGTGGCATCATTTATTTCATATTGTACAATTGAGTTTTTTTTAATGTTTATCGATCGGATCTCCAGTTAAGTTTACAAATAACTATTCGGTAAGTAATTACTTACCGACCTAGAGGCGGAAAGTAAAAATAACGCTGAACATTCCTCCGTAGTAACATAGCAACTATTAAAATATATTTTGACAACTTAAGATATGAAAATAATATTTAAATATTTTTAAAGGTCTTCGAATTCGAATGCCGTAGCACTAACCACACCACCTTACAGTAGGATTCTTAAATTACTATTATATTTTTATTTACTGTTGATATTTAGTATGAGTTAAAACTGTTAACCTGATTCTGATACGGAATAGAATTCTTTTAAATTAAAATTTAAATAAATTATATCTAATTTAATGAATACTTTTTTACTTCCTTGTACGAAGTAAAGGAAGTATTGTAATCGCGAAAATTTTCGGTTCTCAGATTTCAACGGAAATAGGTATTTTGGCCCTCCCTGAATCCATTTTGACTAATTTCGTCATGCCGTCTGTACGTACGTATGTACGTACGTATGTATCTCGCATAACTCAAAAACGGTAAGCCGTAGAAAATTGAAACTTTATATTTAGGACTGTTATAACATCTAGTTGTGCACCTCCCTTTTTGGTCATTATACAACTACCGGAAGTGGTACTTTACTTGAAGCCTATAATAGATTTTCATGAAAAACTATATTCAAATATAATTTAAAACTTTCCAAATTTGGTATATAAGACTACTATATCAATGGAAATAACATAATAGATTTTGGTTAAAATAGACTAACCGGAAGTGGCACATTACATGAAGCTGCTAACAGTTTTCCTTGAAAAAAATGGTATTATTTTAATTTTAGAAATGAATGCTGCAAATAAAAGTTTTAGAGAATTAAATTCTGCGTCTAGCACATTAAGAGTTTTTAAATTAGCTTTTTGCATAAACGAGATATCTAAATTTAAATATTATATATTTTTTGATTTTTTTGTAAATTAAGTTTGCTATGGATTAGAACAAAAAATAAAAGATTTAATGTAAAATATGTGTAATTAAAAAAATATCTATAGTTTAATACGTGTACAAGGAAGTCATGTGGTGTCCACATCAGATATTTTTAATATGTTTCACTCAAGATACAGATGCAAAATAAAATTTATAATTTGATGTTTTTTACAGAATATTATAATATTGCACATATTTGATACAATTTTTAATCCGCAATGTTTTATGTTTTTATATTATTATTTAAAAATTAATAAAGCAGGCAATAGTGGAAAATTTTACCATTGTATTTCCAATGTAATGCAAATAAATTAACCCCTCCACCCCCCGGGAGTATAGTTAGTTAATGTTGCAAGATCCAATATGATAAATTTTGAATTCATTTTCAAATTCCATCCTCCAAGAATAAAATTCCGAGCCCAGGTGCAACAGCTAGTTAACACAACCAGCAATAAGCATGCGTGCTCGCGCGTGCGTATGCTCCCAACGAACAGTTGAGCATCTGAGGTGGGTGGCAACACTAGGTAGCAGACACGTCAAAAATAAAGAAACACTGGAACTATTCTGAACGTGAATCCAAAACGCAGGTAAACGGTGCCGAGAAAACAACAACTAAATCTTGGGAAAAGTGTCCCAAGTCGCATAAATCACAGATTTAGGTGTAAAATGGCCGGAGGAATCGTAGGAGACTCGAAGACGAAGACGAAGATGTTATAGAGTGAGAGATGGTAGATGACGAGAATGCCATTATGATGCTAATGAACAAGTGTGATCTTTACGGAGTGTGAGTGTGGCCTAGGTGGCTATGGAATGTTCGTGTTTGTTTCACTGATAGTGTAAGTAGGCGATGGAAAGTGTTAAAATATGGTTAGGAGGTGTTTGACATTTCTATCATTAGTTTACTAGGTTTTATTTAATCATGTCTGCATCGTTTTGCAAATTCAAATATTGTTTTAAATTATTAATTTAATTAAGTTTAATCCCTGAAGTGAAAAACTTCTTTATTTCTGTTACAAGAATAATTGTCTAAAATAACTTTTGACAGTGGAAAATAAACATGTCAATTTGTATATTAATATTTAGTAGAATGAAAAAGTTGTATTTATTAATACGTGATGAACAACAAGCGGATGTTTTTCAAAATGAAATGAAAATACTTAGATACGTATTTATATTAATTGAAAAAGTATTTTGTTGCATTTGTTCAATTTTAATAAATATACAAAGATTGAAAATAGTTAGGAATGTGTAATTCTATTATTATGTTGTGATGTAGCATGAAATTATTTGCGTTTTATTATTGCACAATGATATATAAATTAGCAAAAACTATTTCATCATTACTTGATTCAATAGTTTATGATTATTCCTTTTTGTCCTTGCATCTAATGCATGCCTTATTGTATTAGTTTCAATAATACTGCACAGTGATCAAATAAAGTGGATGATATATTAGCTAAAGTATTATTTTGCAATTACTGCAATGTTTATCATATTTTAGATAGAAAAAAAAAACAAGGTTGTTATACGATCTTTGTTATTATATTCATTACAAACATTTATTTTTTTTATTTATTATATCCATTAGGATATATATGATCATACAAATTAAATCCTAGGAATTATTCTAATCGTTAAAACATGGCAATATGAATAAATAAAATTGCTATACCTCGTTTCATTTAAGAATGCAGTAATTTAAAATGTATTAGGGAATGTTTAAGTCACCAGTAGGGCGGTTATTTTATTTATCTATTAAAACGTTAAAATGATAAACAATAGTTAAGTACTTTCATCACTAGTGAGGGAAATGGTTACTGACACAACTAAACTGACTGAGGAAAATGTCATTTTCATAAGTAATGTTGAAAAAAAGATATAAGCAATTAAAAATTCTGTGACGTTACGAGTACTTAATTATTTAAATAAACCAATCAAAAGGGTAAAAGTCACAACAAAATTTGAGTGAGCGAAATGTCAAATTTATTAATTTTCCTCACTAGTGAGGGAAACAGTTACTATCACAACTAAATTGAGTAAGGGAAGTGTCATTTAAAATGGTAGCCAAGGTAATGTGATATGCATTTGTAAATACAACTGCTTTGATTTATATTAAATAATTAATAAATTTCTTGAATCGCAAACGTAAATAGTTATTATTGATTCTAGATTGCGAAATGTTACTTTTGCATTCGAGAATGCAAAAGCATTTCGCAATCGAGTATCAAACAACGTTTTTTCGAAAACTATGTTCCAAAATTAGTAATAATATAATGAGAAAATTTTGACGTTTAGGATTAATTAGTCTCCATGACGACAATGTATGTAATATAATTGCTATCAAATTTGGTATTCTTTGACCAGCAATTGACAGCTGGTTGGCAATAGAAACCAAACAAACGTTCTAATTTTTTCTGCGATTTATTGGGATTCGCATTGCATTTCTTAAGAAACTATTCCAGTACACCAGTTAGCTTCCTCAAGCGGGATAAATATGAATAATTGCTTAATTGGAACATTAATTATAAATTTGGTTAAAGAATAGAAGTATTGTTTCTAAGCAAAAAAATAAAGTGACAAATTTTATTAAATTGTGAGCCTTTCTTCTATCAAAAAATTGCAGGATTCAAAAACCTTTTGCATCCTGCATGCAAAAGTCTTTTGCGTTCTGTAGATAAAAACACTCATTTCGCGTGTTGATAGTTGTCATGTAAATTTTAACTTGATATGACAGTTTTCGAAAAAATGTATTTTTCACGTTTAATGTTGATAAAAATAGTACGTAACACACGTAGGAAAGGGTTTAAATTGCAAAACTCGTACTAGTATTACAATATACTATTGCTTTATAATCAGTACATCATATAACATATACCCTCAAAGTATAAAAACACCCTGTATACATACACGTACATATACTTCGCCGTCAAAAGTTCTCAAATTAATTTATATAACTTAATTATAGATCACATTAATTTAATATATCTTTTTTTTACTTTTGATACAGAAAAATATACAATACTAAATGTTCAATCAAGTGTTTTGATAATATTATTCCAAATATCTTAATCTGTTTTAGCGTTTCCCTTATATAAAGGTATGGTAACAGCTGTTTATCAAACAAGTCTGAAGTAAGCCAGCAATATATTTGCATACATTATGTTCAAGACTCAACTTAACACATATTTGTTTCTAGTTTCAGATACATTATCCAAATTAATACTACTAAAAACATTTTCAAATTAAAACACTCGTAATATCAAGAACAAACAAGAATAATGGAAATTTATTGCTTTCAGGTGGTAAAAAAATAATTACCATAATCAAGTCAACCAATAAATTCCACCCTAAATAATTAATTGCCAACATTTCACCAGCAAAATTAAAGTTTCCCCAGTCGTGTGAATATACGACTAAAAGTCCCTGCCCAAAAATCATAAACCATCCGACACAAAACATAACTTCTAAGAGTTCTAAGTCATTTTACGACGTCCGGCAGTATTTAAAAACATAAATTAAACATTCCTACAATCGTTCAGTTCAATGAAGGTTCCGTAAATGTCGAACGACAAAAGGACAAAAGACAGCAACATCCAGCTTCCGTTCAAAAGTCGTAACTTAAAAAATTAATAAAGAAATGTTCGAATCTCCATTCGCACTTAGTTTCCAACTGACCTTATTTCATCCCTTAGACAGTTACAACTATAAAAAGGGTATTAAATTACATCCCTAAAAATAAAATCTCATAACTAAGCTACCCTTCCACCAAAAGATTTCAGCGCAGGTAGAACAGAAAGAAATATTACGAAATAGGAAAAGAAGGTGAGATTGCGGCAAAGTAAAAGTGGTATGAATGCTATCCATGAGAAAATATCATTGGAATAAGTTTTAAATTAAGGGTTGTCATTGTGAGAGACTCAGGGTGGTTGTGTGACCTATTTCAGGGTGTTTTCTCAGCCCTGTGTAATTTCACTAACGAATCCAGCGACATTGTTAACAGCGCGGGGTAAATTGAACCAATTTATGCATCGCAAGCGACAAAGGATCTACCTATACGAAAACCAATACCAATACGTGTTCAGTTTCGACGAACGGTTACAGATGTAAACAATTCAAACGAAATGTCGATTCTTTTCGTATTATTTCCATTTTCTTTCGTACGCTAACGACCGAATTTATTTTTAGCTATTGGAAACGACACAAAAGAAGAAATTATTGTTACTAAATGATATGGTGAACGGTGAATGACGATGATTCGGGTTCGACACTTATCAGAATCGTTATTAACACAAAACAGCGGAAATACATGTTACCAACTGTAACACCTTCACAGGATGTTGCCTCAATTTCGTTTTCTTTCAAATATTCTTTCAATAAATTTCCAACAGACTAGGGGTAGTCAAGTATTTTCTAATAGACATGTAACTTCAAAAATTATTATTTCTCGTTTCGTCTTCAGTGCCATAGTAAAATCCAAATTACAAATATTATTTTTTATATAAATTGAAATCAGCGAGATTTGAAGGCACAACCCCTCAATTTTATGAAATATATATATATATATATATATATATATATATATATATATATATATATATATATATATATATATATAATATAATAATAAAATAATAAATAAATATATCATCACACCTTTTACACATTACTGGGTGTGGCACTCTGCCGTAGTAGATCTCGGTACGTGATATATTTCTTCTCATGAAGTGCGGTTACCAGTCGTCAAATCACGGCCCCCAAAGATGTTAGTGAAGGAGAAGCCACAGGGGTAGATTTAATTTGCTGAAAATTGTTTGTCAGTTGTGGGGATCGAACCAGGGTTCTCAGGATCCACAGGCCGACTCGATACCACTAAGATTTACTTTAGAGATATGCATATGAAGGTTTTTACGCAATTCTTTCATTAAAATAAAAATTATAAAATACTTACGATATAAGAATAAATAAATATCTAAGACTGTGCTATGGGTTGCCATGAAAACAACTATAAATAAGAGAGGAAAATAGTTACTTTCTTTTTTATTTCCTTCCACTGGTGACAATTGCTTACTTCCGATCCGTTTATGAGGGAAGAAAAACATATTTTCCGTTAAGGTCGTAAAAAATACTTTGCAGACCATTGCCAACAGCAAGAGTCCGCAAAAAACCTCAGTTGTCAATAGTAACGGTTAAATAACTTTAACCTACAATTATTGTTTATTTTTATCACTAAATGCAGTTCGTAAAGTCTACTTTTTTACCGATCTTAGTTAAAATTAAATAGTGTTGCTTACAATAAACAATTTCATTTAGCTATGTACTCGTAAATTTAAAATAAGTTTTAAAGTTGCATGAAATAAATTATTATTAAATATAACTCAAAATAATGTGTATCTATCGATAACCGTTATTGAGTGTAGTGTATAATAGAATCCACTTTCCAGCTTTTAGAAAAATCAATAGCTTCGAAAAAATTCTCACAAAACCTCATTATTTCAAGAAAGCAGTTACGTTCCCGTAAGTGTAACAAAATACAAAAAAAAATCCCTTGAAAATTCACCCTAGCGAAACGTTTTAACAAGAGCCAAAAGCAAAAAGAAAAAGAAAAAAATTAAAACTGAGGTATTGAAATAATGAACTGTAACAGAAGATCAAGGTGTGCGTAGAAAGGACGCGCTTCAATTGTCTACAAGTCTATTGTAATGCTCTACTAAGATAGATTCTAAAAGGGGAGATTCAAAATTACAAATTCTACCCCAAAATTCGAACCGTGGGACACAATCGCAAAAACAAGCCCGAAAATAAAATGAAATATTCATCATTTCCATTAATTTGTAAAGACTCTGAATTGAACCTGTGTAATTAATGTGTTTTTCAACGGGAGGTTGACATGTTTTAATTAAGACATTTGAACCCCTCGGATTCTTAAAGACATGAATAATTATTCTCAGTATTATTTACTCGTTTCCATTACAAACAATTACGCAGGAAAATTCTTCCCAGCACGCTAATTTGAACATTTAATCATTTCTTAAGAGGTTTCTTATCGGCAAGTAATTATTCAGGCCTTATTTATCGATGGAAATTTTCCTTAAGATGCAGAAATCAAAATTAAAGTGTTTCTTTTTTCAGAAATTTAGGAATCGATAACGATAAATAAAAAATTGATATCAGTTAATAATAAAATAGATAATTATCTTTTCTTTCTTCAACTCATTATTATCTCCTTTATAATTAAAGGTTGTAACACAATTGTAGTTCTTTCGTTTCACAAGAGAGAGTTCATGGGTTAAAAGTCACATAAAAAAGCAAACAAAAAAATACTCGCTATAAAAGTTTTTTTTCTCAAAATTGTATAAATCGGTGGGGACACCATTTTGACAGCAAGGCATGGAGAAAAATGTAACTAAAATGTCACTCACTACATTTGTGCCACCTACTAGTATTATAAATAATTTGTTTCTACTTTTATTATTAAAATGTCATTTAATGTACTGATTTCTATGGCGCTAAATAACATCTTAATCACATGCTGACAAACCGTGGCTTCAAACGTTTTAGTCACGGCTTTAGATATTAAGCACGGGATGAAGTTAGCTTCACTTAACATTACTTTTTAAATAATTCATAACTTTACATGTTTTTGTTGTCTTAATTTACGATCGTAGAAAAAGTATAGTATGTGACTCGTTTTATAAACTCTTTGGATACTCGTTTTTTATACACTCGTAACTAAAGAAACATTTATAAAACTTGTTACATAATATACTACTTTCATATTGTATCCTATTTCCATACTTACAGTAGTGATTTCAGTCCGAAAAGTGTAACTTTACTGCAAATAATATTATTTGAAGATGTTACTTTCAATGTTAAGATATGAAATCATGTTTGATAATTAAATGAGACACAGTATACAATACGCCATACGTCCGTTAATATTCAAATATATAAAAATATATAAAAGTTTATTTACCGGACTTATAATTATTAATGATAATTAAAGGTAATTGAGTTCGCGTGTATGAACAGTGTATATTTAAAATAAAATAAAAATTTAAAAATAATAGCAGGTAGCACAAGCTCTGTTTTTGGGTGTTCTAAGAGCACGGTTTTAACATGTTAGAGATAGTAAACACCCAAATACACTGTTTTTAAAACAAGCAAATACAGAGCTTGTGTTACCAGCCATTATTTTCAAATTCATTATTATACTTTTATCTTAAACTTGAAACATATGAACAATTCAAAATATCTTTCAATGTCCTGTTTCAAAAAGATCCATCTTCAGGTGCCAACTTCAAATGGAATCAGGCGCATTATTCATATTAAGTAATGTATTTCATAATACTTTAAATTTAAATAACATCATTATAATATTGCTTGGTAAATGTATGTAATTCCAATTGTATTATCTGAGAAATATGAAAGGTGAATGAACCACAAACAATACATTTCCTTGTTTTCTTGTTTTGTCATTTAGTCAACAATCACCCAAACCTAGCACCCTCCCCAATTAAATTAGAATAACACCCCAAGTTTGAAATCCCTCTCTCATTCACCGTACAACCACGTGTCCGAAACTAGAACAGATTGGTCGTGGACATCCGGTATCAGACAACGTGCTTCCCTCCCCTACCCCTCCTCACAGCCCCAGCACCCTTGACCAGCGCGTCCAGTGTCCGACAACACGGGGTAGAAGACCCAGACTCAACAAGTAGACCAGAGCTGTTCGATATATCGATCGTGGACTAGCACTACGTACTACATCTATCCATGACACGACCGCAAGCAAGATGCGGTGAAGTTGCGATGTCGATGCCGGCGTTTGTGGCCACGGTTCCCGATAAGAGGAAGAGCGGAGAGGCACTTGCGGGATGTGGGGACGTACTTGACGGGAATTTATGTAAGATGGAATAGGTGGTGACGGTATTGAAGGGTTGAGATGTTTGATATGCACTGGAGGATGGTTGTAGAGATGAATTTTCGAGTGGTTTACATGGTTTATGCGAGGTTTCAGCTGATGGGGTGCATTGCTTCAAGGTTCACTTTCATAGAAACTCATTATACAAATCAACTAAATTCCATTATTTTATTTCTTACGACCAATAAATAATTAAATAAATATATCATATTCTTTCTAAATTTGAGATCCCTTGTTCGATTTGTTCTTTTTACTATATAAAAATTTGTTTAATCACTTTTACAAAATATAACAAATAAAACAATTTTTATGTAACAAACAAAAAAATGTTTACTTTTTTCACCAATATCAGCTTTTTACCCATTACTGGGTATGGCACTCTGCTGAAGCAGATCTCGGTAAGAGATATATTTCTTCGCGTGAAGTGTGGTCAACAGCCGTCAAATCACGGCCCCAAAGATGTTAGTAGAGGGGCAGCCACAGGAGTAGAATTAATTTGGTGAAAATTGTTTCTTGGATGTGGGGATCGAACCAGGGTTCTCAAGATCCACAGGCCGACTCGATACCACTGAGCCACCAACCCCATCTTACAGCACTTCACACTAATTCAAAATAATGCAGAATTTTAGAGAATCTTAATTGCTATACATTCTAGAATAATATTTTTTATAATTTTGTGACGTCAATATTAAGGATATCGGGCTTTCATGTAAATGCAGTCACATACATTTTATTTATTTATGTATTTATGTTACGCTGTACAACAGGAACTTAATCCCAATTACAGTACAGGGTCCGCACTCACCGAGCCGCAGTGTAGTAGTTCATATAATTTTTAGCTTGATTGAGATTCAAACTCGGGATCTCCGGATTCGAATTCCATATCGCTATTCACACCACCGTATTGGCGGACATGATTTTCTCATGTTTTTATTTGTTTTAAGAGCACAGTTCAGAGATAATTAAAACACCCAAATAGACTACTCTTAAAACAGACAAAAACTTGTGCTACCAGCCATTGACTATTAATTCTAATTACTAATTATAATTACTACCTGAATAGCTGTGAAAGCAACTTAATATATGTATTTTAATAAAAATATTATCACATACACTTTTTTTCTAGGGTAGGTGGCTCAGTGGTATCGAGTAGGCCTGTGGATCTTGAGAACCCTGGTTCGATCCCCACAGTTGATAAACAATTTTATAATAAAAATAAATAAATATATCATCACGCCTTTTACCCATCACTGGGTGTGGCACTCTGTCTACGCAGATCTCGGTATGTGATATATTTTTTCGCGTGAAGTGCGGATACCAGCCGTCAAATCACGGCCTCCAAAGATATTAGTGGTGGAGGAGCCACAGGGGTAGATTTTTTAAATTGGTGAAAATTGTTTGTCGGGCTGTGGGGATCGAACCAGGGTTCTCAAGATCCACAGGCCGACTCGATACCACTGAGCCACTTATCCCATATAAACAATTTTCACCAAATTAAATCTACCCCTGTGGCTCCCCCTCCACTAACATCTTTGACGGCTGGTAACCGCACTTCACACTAAGTAATATATCACTTACCGAGATCTGTTCCGGCAGAGTGCCACACCCAGTAATGCATAAAAGACGTAATGATATATTTATTATATATACTTTTCCAAAATATAAAAAGTTAGTTACATTCTTGTGGTTGTGTGGTTAATTCGTTCATTTAAATATCTTGATTTGATTGGAAACTGTATGTACAAACATATCGTTTAGTTAATAATGGTAACCGCAAATCATACGTAAGTACTTATATTTTCAGCTGCTGCTACTGGCTTCTTGTTAATGGAGAAGCGCCATCTTGAAATTGAGAATTGACATATTGAATGTAGTATTTACTTATTTTATTTTGTACTAAAAGTAAATTATTTGAATTCACATCTACTGGTATTTTTTGTAATAAGCAAAGTTTATGAATATGAGTAGATTTAGTAATAAACATTTTCTTTGCACCAGGCTCATAATAAAGTTATCTCAGTCAAGTCACCCGTTGTATGCAAATATTATAAATTGCAGCTCAATAACTGCTTGTTATACAAACCACATATATGACACATGAATAAATAAACAATAAGTTTAACATTATTATTATATGTAGGACTTCAAAATACTGTCAAATATAATTTTAAAATATTTGTATTAACATAAATGCATTTAATTAATAATATGAGCTCTGTTCTTTTCAAGTTTTACTGCTGTTTATTATTCATACACTTATTATGACTTGGCATTCGAAATTCAAATTTATCCACGTATTCCAACCTATCCAAACAACTAATATATTAACACTAAACGCGTTAAAAATTCAAATTAGTTGAGTTAATAAACTAAAGATCGTAAAATGTTGTCATTAAAAGGGCTCACAGTAGGAAGGTAATTTGTACAGTCGTAAATAATACATATTTAACTGTCAAAAGGTTGAATTCGTTTTCTAAAACTTTACAGAATTCTATTCGGAAATATCACTAGATTTAAAAAGAAATTAGGTAGATATAAAATTATTAAAGGAGATTAGATTTCGTTTTATGAAAAGTAACACAGTTCATTTCAGAAAGAAGAAAACAAAAATAAATAATAAAATGTTGTTACACTAAGAAATAGTGAGGAAAGCGATATTTTTCTTGTCCGAGTTCGAGCAAAGCGAATAAGGGTGGAAAAAGTGCTCTCTTTTCGTGCTAGACACAACATTTTTTTCACGACACATAGGAAAAAATTTAGTACACAATAAAGGTTATATTTTATTCATATTATTTGAAGTAAAATTGTACATTACTATTAAATAAGCATTTTCAATCAATTAATACATTTTTATAAATATTTTTTTGTGTAAAGTACTATGCACGTAACACTACTCAGAAGATTCTATGCATGCTGTGAAAAACCTTAATTAATTAATCGAATCAAATGTTTGTAATATAAACTTTTAATACTGTATTTACAGTTTTTTACTTTTATTTGTATATTTAAATTAAGTTTTTTCGTACAACTAATTTATTTATTTATCTATGTTACAGAAACTTAATCCCAATTACAGAACAGGGTCCGCACTCACCGAGCCGCAGTGTAGTAGTTCATATAATTTTAGCTTGTGTGAAATTCGGGATCTCCGGATTCGAATTCCGTATCGCTATCCACATCACCGTACTGACGGAAACATAATAATAATTGAGGCCAGTATTTCATAAATTAGATTTCTTAAATAAAAATAAATACATTATTTATTCCGATTTATCAAAACTCTCGTTACTTCACAGAGAATAGTATTTAAAATAGATATTTTTTAACTAGATACATAATAGTTTTATATATTACTCGTAAATTGGAAGCAGTTATATTATAAAGCAAGTTTCGGTTTTACAAAAACAGGTCAATTTTATATAAAACGGTGTACAATCAAAAAGACAGCTGTCAAAATTATAAAAAACAAAGTATACTCGTAACCCATTTCCTGGAATATGGAACAAAAAGAGTTAAATAAAAAATGAGCTTCAATTTGTTTAGAACAAAACTACTAGTTTATCAAATTTAAATTCTTTTAAGGTAAACAGCAATATTTAAACTTGCCTTAAAGTATTTAAATTTAATTATGTACCTAATGATAATCTTTAGGCTCTAAATTAAGACTCATATTTTAGTCAAAGGGATAAACAAATGTATTTGTTGTACAACTTCAAATTAAAATTTTTGTTACGCGACTGTATTATAAGGAACAATTATTATAATTAAATTACCTATGTAATAGTTAACGACTTTGATGGTTGTAGAATTGAGTGGATTCTTCTTCCTATGGCACTACAGCCCAAATCGGGCCTGGGCCTACCGGACACACCGAGCCGCAGTTTTTACACTGCGTACTGCTGGTTTTCGTAGTCGAATGCTACATTATTTAAGGCGTATAAGTGACTAGCTTATAGCGTCCGAGTGTGATAAATACATGTAACTGTATTTTATATTTTACGACAAATCACACATTGTCGACAGGCGGATTCGAACTGACGAACCTTGGCTCGGGTGACGTCACAGTATGTTAAGAGATGTGCC
This sequence comes from Pterostichus niger, assembly GCA_947425015.1. Lineage (NCBI taxonomy): Eukaryota > Metazoa > Arthropoda > Insecta > Coleoptera > Carabidae > Pterostichus > Pterostichus niger. Next base: position 6,627,436 of record OX380336.1, on the reverse strand, counting down.
TTAACACGCTCGGCCACCGCGCCTGTGAGTGGATTCATTATTGTACAAACTTCAGGCGGGAATAAAGAGTTTGTGAGCAGTGTATCTGTGTTACATTCTTTTTTCTACGTTTACATAATATTTATAACATACAGGTATCTAAAGTCATTTAAGGACAAAATATCCAGCTTTGTGAACGAGCCAAACCAAACTCAACAAACTCAAGTTCCAATGTTAAAGTATTTTGTCCACAAGTCAAATTTATTTATTTTAGGGTGCACAAAGTATTTAAGATCTAAAGACATGTTAGGGTAGCAAATTCAAATTTGACCACGTGCCCAAAAAAATCTACATAGGTTTCCAGGGTTAAAATTTGTCCACGCGACCATCTTACATCTAACAACGAAATTCAAATTTCAATCACAAATAAATGCAAATAAAAGGTTAAGAAAATATTTAAATCGTCCACGTGCGGACAATCTAAATACTTAACCCTCGCCACTAAATTCCAAAACAACCTAAAAGGGTTAAATATTCAAATCAGCAACATGTCGTGCCTCTTTCACGGTATTTACAAGGTCCATTACAACATACTTTACAAAAATAAAAATCCGCACGCGTTAAAAAATCATGGGGTACCTACATCGCTATGCAAAAAAGGGTTCATATATTTAAAATATCAATGACCATGCTTGTACCCTGATACCATCATTATAAAAACTAAAAAATATCTCAGTAGGGACTTTTTCATACCCTACTGGGTACCTATGCAAATTTTGTCAAGGGAAAAATATATTAGAATATGCAAATCACCAATGTCCGACTTGATATTCAAATGTTATGCAGTTGTCGAAATGAGTTGCAGTTTTGGGAACGTGCAGAGCTGGTTTCAGTTTGGTTTGGGTTAGTGGATTGGCGTTCTTGTGTTTGGCGCGCGCCCGATTCTTTCTTTGTGGGCCACACTACACTTAGTTTTTTTTATTCTTCGCGATGTTTGAATATGCTGATGTTGATTGTTGATGGGTGTTCGGAATGCTTTGCATTTTGCCACGTGGTGTGATTGTAGTTGGCTCGTGTAACGCACGAGTTGATCATAGATATTTACATTTTATAGAAGTAGAGGATGGTAACGGGACTAGAGAGGAAGGATTAGGAATAGGATGGTTTACAAGTGTCACAATATGCAACACAGTTTTTTTGGTAGGAATTTTATTATTTCATAAGGTTCTTGAATTATTTTATTTAAATATGTTTCCACATTTAAGTAATTATTGTTTAGTGACAACTATGTCATCACCGAAATACGTTACTGTTTTCTTCTAATATAAATGAAGGAAATAAAATAAGTTACATATGTCTTGTACTACAAGTAAATCAAATTGTCTTCTCATCTGGCTGGGCTTTAGTCATTATTCAACAAATACTTAATCAAATAATGAACTTTTTTTCTAACTTGAAAAAAAATTAAAGTTTGTAAGAAACTTTAGAAATATTTCAATATAATGTATATCTATATTTTATTTTTTTAAATAATTCTGTATGGAGAAGATATGATTCATTTGACTTTATTGTCGAAAAATAGTTATTTGTGTATTAAGAGCGTAAAGTGATTCTTTGTTACTCGAACACGGTAATTGCAACGCGAGCCGAAGGCGAGAGCTGCAATAGTGTAAGAGGAACAAAGACACTTTATGCTCGTGATACACACATCATTTTTTCTATGATTGCATCTTAAAATTATTAAAAAACGTATATGTACTGAAAATAAATTCATTCTGTCAACTGTCAATATGACAAGTTTCTGTTATGTGTGTATCCCTGGTAACTATTGAAATAAGCGCGCATTTAATATCTTTTTCGCGCGTTGCCATCGGAAACGCGCATATTTAATGTCTTTTTCGCGCGTTGCCATTGGAGACGTGCAAAAAAGATATTTTTCGATTGTTCCACAGAAAACGTCAACTTTACGATGACAAATGCGAGCGTAATTGTCAACTTTTTATAGCAATCGTAGAAAAATAAATTAACTTTTTCTACGATTGCTATGAAAAGTTGACAATTACGCTCTCATTTGTCATCGTAAAGTTGAAGTTTTCTGTGGATCAATCGAAAAATATCTTTTTTGCGCGTCTCCAATGGCAACGCGCGAAAAAGACGTAAAATGCGCGCGTTTCCAATGGCAACGCGCGAAAAAGATATTAAATGTGCGCTTATTTCAATAGTTACCAGGGATACAAACAAAACAAAGTTGTCATATTGACAGTTGACAGAACGAATTTATTTTCAGTACGTATAAGTTTTTTAATAATTTTAAGATGCAATCGTAGAAAAAATTATGTGTGTATCACGAGCGTAAAGTGTCTTTGTTCCTCTTACACTATTGCAGCTCTCGCCTTCGGCTCGCGCTGCAATTACCGTGTTCGAGTAACAAAGAATTACTTTACGCTCTTAATACACAAATAACTATTTTCTATTTAGGATTTTTTTAAACATTTATTTGAGGCATGAAGAGTAAATTTATCATACACGAATATCACCACCTATATTTGAATTTAGCGTCAAACTTATAGTTACATTTGAAATCAGTTTATAATTGTAAATCAAAATTAATAACAATTTTTTTCTTCGATTTGCAACCTTGGAAATAAATTAAACTTACTTTAAAAAAACCTTAGAAATTGAAGTTAATTTAGTTGCATATCGCTTTTCATTTCGAGTTTTAAAAGATTTCAAAATATGTTAAAAGCAGTAGGATTATTTTAAAAAAAAGTTCTTTTGTAATAGCAGAAATATGCAATAGCAATTTAAAGCCACACGTTATTTGTGTGATTCGCAAAAATGTTTGTTTAATTTTTGAGGCACATGTAACATAAATCTACAGTTCTAATAAAATAGCCCAAGGACTCTGATTTTTTTTGTCAAGGGTGGTGGTTTAAAATTAGATCGTTAGAGAATAAAATAATCAAGATAGAATATATAAATATCCATTTAAAAAGTTCGACTCATTTGTAAGGTAAATAGTTGGTTTCAATTATGAAGTTTTTGTATATGGAGCAGTGTGGTAGTGTGTGTGTTTAAGCGATATTTAGGCAAAGCATTATGATTTGATTGAAAAGAATAATAATGTGAATGAACGGTAAGAAATAAAGGGACATCAGTTTTCGCTTTTGTTTCACGGGTAACCAAGGCAACAACATAACAAACTGACGCCAACAATGCTTTCTAATGAGCAAACAAATGCATATGCTGTAAGTATACGAGGACGAGGAGAATAAGAGAGAAGTAGAGAGTGCTGCTCTCTGCTCTCAACAATGCTCAGCTGTGGAGAGTGGCTCTCTCCGTCTGTCACGCGCGCACATGTATAAAGCGCCGGAAAGCTCCGAGCTAAAAGCTCTTGGTCTCCGGTGCAACACGTCTGTGTACTAACCAATATAAAAATATAGTTAAGGGGGTAGTGAATACATGCACTAATTGTTTAGTCAATACTTTACACCCTGCGTGAGTCATTTTTTTCAACCCTAGCCGGTAGACCAATCAGGGGTGGCCTTGCTAATCATCCCCACCTCGCACCCAAAGATAATTATGTATCGACTACAATCAATAATTTACTTAGAAATAAATGTACAGTTCCATATAAAATTCAGTATTCACTACAACTCCCCCTTCTTTCGCAAGCCGACAAAGGGGGTTGAAAATAATCTGAAATATTACAAACTCGTCCAGGGGTTCCGCATTCCCTCAGGACCAAGACGCTCCAAAAAACAAGATTGCATTTTTTTATAATTTGATAAAAATCTACAGAAAGCAATTTATATATTTTTCATTTGTTGATACTCGTGTTTTCGTGCAAAATTGAACATACGACCATGGCAACGAGGCGGCAAACTACTCCAAAACCCATTACAAGTTCCGCATTTGCTGCGCGGCCGCTCGCTATGAACCCAACTCCGAACTAAACACAAATTCATTATACAGTGTCTAGTATATAAAACAGCGGACCTGCTTTAGATTGCAGATGCTCATGCTTAATTTCACACAAAAACGAACTGGCTCGCAACACGGATGGGGATAAAAATCAATACGGCACAGAAAAGAATATTTTTGCTTATAGGGGTTTCGAGTGTGTGCCGTTTAGACGGTGACAACTTGCCTAAGAAATGCGCGCGCTCGTTTACAGTCTAGTGGACGAAATTAGCGGGCGTATGTCGTTCGCTCACATACTTGTCGGAGGTCATAGCGTCGACCGACCGACACTGCCATCGCCGTATCACGCACGACTAGCTTGCAAGTGGATTGCTGCAAAAAGGCAGAAGATCAGAATTGAAGGTGACAGTTTATTGCAATACTTTGAAATTTTTAAAATTCTTTCTCTTTTCTCCTACTTCAGTAATTCATTGGTTAAATAAAAACAATGTTCATTTCATATTTATATAAAAATTATAAATTTACTAAAAAGTAAAAACTCAGGAAAACGTTCAATTACAGGATGAGTAAATAGCTTGAAACAGCTTACTAATCCTGTACGACGCTTTACTGACGTGTTACGTAACATTTTACCTGAAACTTGTAAACAAATAATAAATATATTAAATTAATTTAAATTAAAAGAAATATTTGACTTACATATTCAGTCAGTATTTTATGTTGCTAAGTAACTAGACACTCACGTTTTGTCATTACCTGCCTAGGCAGACAATATGTTATTTTCTTGACTAGGCATGCAAAGCAAAGCTTTCCTGAGTCTTAAAGGTCAGGCAAATGTTTATTTTCCTGTCAGTTTCAGGTAAATTATGTTATTTCACTGTTACATGACGCACTATTCTTTAAAATAATGTTTTTCTACAACTGTCAAAATATGTTCACTTTTTTGACTAATATCAATACTCGAAGTACTTGACTTTTTCATTATTTACAATTACTATAACAACGGATATTTCGTACATTGTTTTGCACCCTAGTGCGCAAAAGAGTACTTCGCGTACGCTCCTAAATTATTTTTTTACAACACATCAGTAGTACTAATTTCATATTATTTTTATTTTTTTTTCTTCAATTTACTTGAATAAATCAATAATTATTGTGTTATTATTTTTTGACAGTTGTAGAAAAATTGTTATTTATATTTCATGGCCGAAATTATTTTTTTTTGGGAGCGTTCATATAATTTTTGGCTCGACTAAAAGTGACATTCATTTAACGTACTTAATACAAAAATAACTATAAATAATTTACAAATTAGAAAATAATACTGATTGTCCCCATTTTTATTTAGCATCATATTATTTTTGATTGTATTATATTACTCTTTTTGACAGTTGTAGAAAAAATGTCTGCATTTCGTGGATGAAATTCTTGTTTTTTGATGCGTTCGAATGACTTTTTTGTCTCGACCTGCGGTCTCGACTAAAGCTGACATTCTCACGCGCAACAAAAAAAAACTTAATACAAAATAACTATTGACACCAGCAAATAAATGTAAATAAATTATGCAAAAAAACTATCTTAAAAATAATTGTATAGAAACAAAATATAAATATCATTATATTTATAAACATTCAAATTCAAAATTTTAAAATCATTTTACCTTATTATTTGCAAATAAAATAATTTCTTTTAAATTAATTACAATATTTTCAAACTTTAAAATTATGTACAATAATAATATGATTACGATGGTTTTCTAAGTGTTACAGCATTCGAATTCGAGGACCTCGAATTCAAATCCTATTCAAGCTAAAAAATATATGAACTAACATACTGCGACTCGGTAAGTCCGGACCTTGTATTGTAATTAAGTTCCTGTTGTATAAAGTAGCATAAATAAATAAATAAATATTTCATTTATAATAACAAAAACATTTAGTTTTCAGTAGATCGGTATTTAGATGTCAACCTTAGACCAAGTAAACGCATGAATTATCTCAAATTGACTTAAAGATAATTCAGTTGTAAATTAAAAAAAAAAGAAATTGTTACATTTGTTAAACAATATTACGTTTAATTATTTAAAGAATTAGAAATTTATAATCTAAATTAATGCGCAGCTAGTAAAATTGCCAAACAACAATTGATAGTTTGGAAACATTTACCACAAAACCAAAAGGTCTGTCGAAAACCACTAACAAAAAAAAATTGTACGCACTGCACAGCTCAGTAATTCCATTATAAACTCAACAAAAAGATCGGTTAAATTCTTTTCATATTTTCTCTTCCCGAAATGTGTTAAAACTTCCGTTTTTTTATATCTAGGTACTTGAAAATTAATACAAAATATTTATCAATTATAAAATAAAGTTTGGTTACTCATATAATACACTTAACTGAACTCTAATAGTCCAAATGAGTTCTGAAAGTTGAGGGATTTGAGCCAAAGACAGATTTTGATTTGGGTTACCTTACAACGAAAGGGTGAAAATCTTCCTGCGACAATAGGGGTAGTTTAAATGGCTAGAATTTCATAAGGGATGATCCAAGGTACGACAGAGGTAGAAACATGTTAACACAGCTAGTTTTTTGCTAGTTTGACTATTTTTTCTTGTGACAACATCATTGAGCGATTGTAGTTTTGATAAGAAATTGTCCTTTTGTGGACATATTTAGGTTAGGTTGCGAACAATGCTCTATAACGAACTCTATCTAGCTTATAACGAACCTTCGAAAGGAATAAATTATATTTCGTCTTCCGCTTGAGTTTGGATGACACAGAAGGATCATTTTCTGATTGAATTTTTAATTTTGAACCCCTTGAAGCAGAGGTGGTCTGTGGAGCTGGAGCTGTACCTACGTGGTGACAATTTTAAACGTTGGTTATGGGTGATTACACACCATGTTTAGAAAGAAGTTGAAGTCGGAAATTACTGTGAAGAGGCGAGGATTCCAATGACGGATGAACTCTTAGATGGATCGGTTTAAAATGAAGTACAGACTTTTAAATTTAAATCACTGTCTTTGTTGTTTTGTTTAGTACAGTCATTTGTATATCTAGGCCGAAAACAAAGAAGAATAATTTTGGATGAAACAGACAACATTCTAAGAACGCCAAACGCATTTTACGAACGAGATGTACACAATATATTTTTCTACATTCGTGCAAAAGTAAGTTATTATGTATTCATTTTAGTGCAAATAAAAATTGTTTAACACACAGCGTGCGATAAAACGTTTTTAACAATAGCAGCCATGCAATAACATAGTTGCTACGAAACAAACTTAACTTAAGACATACATACATTCATAACATCACGCTATATCCCATTAAATGAGGTAGCACCAACCCTGATTATGTTTATAACAATATTCACTTGATAACGATTGAAGATTATATCAATCGAAACGTTGTGTTATATATTTCTAAAAATAAAGAGAATGAAAGTTTGAAATTTATCTTTTATTAAATGTTTATAATGTGTAAAATTTGTAAAAGTAGTTAAAACCACATCGATGAAAAAATAGTGTACGCAATTTGTATTTCACTTATGGGTTTAAAAAACCCGGCTATGACTCGAGCTGCAAATTTCCACTCAAACAATAAAGTAACACTTTTAACACTAGTTTCATACAATATTTTTTCTACTTCCGTTCTAATAAATACGAAAGAGCGTTTTTGAAATTATGAAATTATGACATATTAATGAGAGTTATAAATTCAAAAAATAAAAGAATAACATATTAGAATTCGTCTACCAAGATATCTTAATTTTTTTGAGTTGCTATGTTACCTCATTATTTCACTAGTTAAATAATGCAGTTCATTACCTAACTCAAATAAGTGAAATAAAACGTCTATTTCCTAACGGAAGTAGAAAAATAATTATTATGCAACTGCATTATGTACATTGCAAAATAAATGACATACTTTTATTTAAAATCCGTTGTATATCTATAAATACTCGTAAGTAGAATACAAAACAGTGTACAAAATGAGTATACTAGGGTGCAAAATAATGCGCAAAATACGCGTTGTCATGGTAATGTAAATGACGAAAACAGTTGTAGAAAAAATATTTTTTAAGTACTGTGTTAATTTTTAGTTACTTTAATACTCGTAACATATGAAATAATATAGACATAGGTCAGATGAGACGAGAAAACAATTCCGGTGCCATTTACACTCTTAAAACGTCCACAAATTCTATTATTGTCAATGTTTCCATAATGACGTAATCATCATCCCGTGTGATATGGCCTATATATAATATATATATATATATATATATATATATAGTGTGTTAATTAAAAATCTGGCCATAGGCGTTTAACATGGGAAATCAGTTTTTCCTTGCGCGTTGCTTCCCTATTGATTTTAGAAAAAAATAAAAGTTGTAAAGCTTAAAATTCTGCATGTAAATCACTAATCAGATTTTATTTGTGTCATTTCATAACCGAGAAAATATATTTTAAAGATTTTTGAAAATTGCCTATTTGTAGCGCCATGGAACTCACACAAAATTACAAATGACATTGTAACTGTCAAAAAAAGGTTGTGTTTTGTGATTATATATATATATGTGGAGATCATGTATAAAAATAAGCATGCGTGTTACAGATTCATTCGTTGTAGTGATCCTATAAGAAACAATAAGTATCTATAAAATCGAACGTCGTGAAATCAAACATGTCTAAATATCTAGCTTGCTTGTAATAATGAAAAATTCGTGCATTGCTTTCAAGTTTCCAGTAAAACGTCTAAACTGGAGAAATGCCGTGAGATATATTTATTTATTTATAACATATGAAGTATTTTTCATTCATAAAAGCTGCAATATCAGTTTCATATGCCGTGTTAGTTACCCCTATGAGCAAATAGCGTGAAAGGTGTAGCTATGTTTGATCCACGTATAAAAATGCACCGAACAAAGAAAAATAATCATATTGATTATTGCAAAACGTATGCGGAAAGCTGCAAAATATTTCTCCTGAGGAATGATTTCTTCAGAGCCACGATCACGATTTCTGGGTTGCCATAAGCGCAAGGAGCAAAAGTCGAGAAAAATAACATATTTATATGGCTGTCTAGAACGACTGTAAGAAGTGAATTTACAATGACTTAAAATTATTAAACAAGTTCATACGTTGCTCCGTTCCTAACACCGACATAATTTATTCTCGCTTATGAAATATGCTATCAGTTTTTCACCGGAGAATGCAATAAGTGTCTAAACATATTATAAATAATATTCTCTACTCGCACACGACGATATTCGAACAGACACTTTTATTATCATTACAGATTTTAACACAGAGCTTTCCACAGATATCAGAACTACAGGAAAATATATCTAATTATATTTTGTGGATCTTGAAAAACCCTGGTTCGATCCTCACAACCGACAAACAATTTTCACCAATTTAAATCTATCTTTGTGGCTCCCCCTCCACTAACATCTTTAGAAGCCGTGATCTGACGGCTTGTAACCGCATTTCACGTGAAGAAATATATCACTTACCGAGATCTTCTACGGCAGAGTGCAACACCCAGTAATGGGTAAAAGGCGTCATGATATATTCATTTATTTTATTTATTTAAATATAAAATTGGAGGAACAGACGTTGCAAAATATTACCGCAAACGGAGCTCTTTCCGATGAATTTGGTGATTAAATCTTAAATAAAAATTTTAGTTGTTTCAATTCATTTTTATAACAGTGACAGTAAAATAAAACAAAGTCTCCTAATATTCATCATTCTAAATCGACTTAAGCGTATTGCTTACATTATTTTTGGAAAAGCGTCTCTTGCGGTCAAGTTTAGCACTCAGAGTTCCCCTCACATATAACGTAGGAAATGTCTTGATAGTACCCGGCCCTAAAAATAGTATGAAGAATGAACAATTTAGATGGCTGTGAATTGAATTCAACTGCTATCGGTTGATCAAGGAATTATTATTTTTTTTTTAATTTATATATCGGACCAACTATTAAGGTCATATGCCGATATGTCTTTTGTATGGTCGCCACGAGCGGGACTCGAACCCACGACCTTATGGTTGCGAGTCAGGCCCTCAACCCGCGCGATCATCACGCGGGACAAGGAATTATTTATTTCGTTACTTGTTAATTATTGTTACTAAATTACTAGTTTATAGTAATATTTTGTTTATTTAATATTTTAATTTTCCTAGCGAAAGATCACGAAACTTATGGTTAGTAGATTCACAGACAAAAGTTAAATTTTAAATTTGGTTTAAATAAATAAAAGAAAATCGAATGTTGACAGCAATTATTCTATATAACATTAATTACTCTTCGCTTTTCTTTATTTAAACCAAGAATAAGTCAACTTTTGGCGGTGTAACAGGCCATTAAATAAATAAAATCGTTTGGATTATTTTTAGATAAATATGATTTTGGATCAAACATAAGCCACCGCCAGAAAATGCAACTTTTCTATTAAATTCTAGTCATCTGACATGTTTCCATTATGTTGATTATTATTTATATTAAGCAGAAGTAGATATTATAGACAGGCGCGGTGGCCGAGCGTGTTAAGGCACAACTCTTAACATACTGTGACGTCCCCCGAACCAAGGTTCGTCAGTTCGAATCCGCCTGTCGACAATGTGTGATTTGTCGTAAAATATAAAAAAATGCAGTTACATGTATTTATCACACTCGGGCGCTATAAGCTAGTCACTTATACGCCTTAAATAATGTAGCATTCGACTACGAAGACCGGCAGTACGGCAGTGTAAAAACTGCAGCTCGGTGTGTCCGGTAGGCCCAGGCCAGATTTGGGCTGTAGTGCCATCAGAAGAAGAAGAAGATTTTATAGATATCACAAATATTATATACTTTTGCATAAATAAAGAAAGAAGCAAAATGTGATCTGCTTAACAATCCGACCATTTTTATTTAAGTTTTAAAAATTTAATTTATAAACTTTTGTAAAATATTGATTGATACGTCATAGTTGTTTAAATTAAATTTTTCTTGCTTAAATAGTTGAAAAGATAAATATTTAAAAATATTGAGTAGCGTTGAAAATAATAATACAATACAAAATAATTTAAAAAGCATCGGCGATACAATAGGTGTAACGATTTAAAATTATGTATGAATTACTTAGTAATATGTATTAGGTATTAACATTGCAAATTATAGTACTATTGTTAACACATTCAAATTAATAAAAACACAATGCAATTTTACATGTATGAAATCCATATTTAAAATAATTCTAATATATCCAAATAAACAAAAACTAAATTCCCGTCTTCAATATCCGTGTTCAGGTTAAAAAACTCTGCACTATGTCCCCATACACGCATACAACGTCCTTGAACGAAATCAGCGTCTGAACTATATCGACCTGGTTGTCGGTTGTCGGTTGTCGCCGCTCGAGTAGTGGCCGCGAGCCCGCGTGCGTGCTTCCAGTTTGCCGGCGAGCGACCGCTTCACTTGCCGACAAACATTTCCGCTCAAGCCCGAGCTCACAACAATGACAGACTTCGGAAAGTTTACCCACAAGTTGCTACCGCGAAAACATACATGTTTGTGTTTGTTTTCACTACAATTTTTGGATATTAAAATATATATTTATATACAAATACATTCATTATTAATTTACTATTATATGATTTAATAATGTGTCATAAATGCTGCTATTGCTGAGAACAATAATCTGTATTGTTGAAAATAAGTGAAATATTATTTATTAATCTTTTATTATACCATAAAATATCTTTTAAGAGTCAGTGGTGAGAACTTGATTATGAATATATTTAGCATGTTTTTAATTGTAGTCATTAATCAAAAATAATTATATTATTTTAATTAAACAATAACTAATAAATAACAAATAAATTAACAAAGTAATATATAGAAATTTTACCTTGGTTTGTAGAGGTTGACATAATTGTGAATCCATGAATATTACGGGTCAAATTAATTAGTAAAAATTAAATTTGTGTCCATATAAAAATACTTATAAATCAAACTGAATCACTAACACTGTTTCGATGTACCTACACAGAAAAAATCAAATATTTCTGTCAAGAAATCATGTTTCTTCGTGTGCCGTATGGTGGGTAAAATTGGTGTGCCATAACCTCAAAACATATTCATAGCTATTTAGTGTATCTTTCGAGATGATTAACTCAAATTAAAATAAAAAATAAACTGGTGACAAATCTCATGTAGCATCCAGGCTGTTAAACGTTACAAAACCAAATAAGCCGAAGATATAGTTTTAAAATACAGACTCATAGTGCTTCGATTCTAAAAGCAATAAAGACTATTTCATAGCGTGTCACTACAGCCTTTCCCGGTAGGTGTCAACACAATCGTCCAGCGTAGTTATGGCAGCATTAAGTTTACGGCGACGGTGAGTAGTCCGCTGGGCGATTGCAGTTCTCGGCATGGTCTCTCCTCGAATGTATGTAAAATGCAGTTAAAATCAACGTGGAATATTTTAGCCGCAGTATTTTTTTTATCACACCTGATTTTTTTCGGATTGCACAGTTCGTTTGGAACGTATATAGATGTGCGTACGCAGGTATTTGAATTTGATTTATACGGAATTCTGTTCAACAATGAAATCTCTTTGGACTTGAAGCAAGTATTTATTGCTATCAATTGTCACAGTATTTTCGTATTAACGCAGTTACAATGGACTTAAGTTTTGAAAATATAACAACTGGCTGATAATTTATCCGGTTTCATGTCAAAATACACGCGTGATTGTGCGTGATTTACACACGCTACATGCGCGTGAACTAACTCATATACACATTTGTATTTCGTTGTACACTGGTTATTCAACTTTTGTCACGGTATGAATAATAATTTTATTGAAATATGAAATAAATATAATTGGTATTGTTTTATTTTATCTAAACACAGAAAGCAATAATAATCCCGAAACACAAGAATGTTATTATTATTCTGCTTTAAAACACTAAAACTTTGCAATAAAATATTTTGTAGCTATGTTATTTTATTTTTTATATTAAATTTTTAAATTGAATATTTTAACACCTACTGCATTTGTTATCACGTTATGAATACAACAAAATTCACTTTTAATGGCTTAATTTGTTGTATAGTTTCACATAAACTTCGTTGCACGGCAACTACAAGTACTGTCAAATTAAAAATGACCGGGATTTTCTTTTATTTTACCGATTTACAAACTGCAAAGTAAATTATAATTTGAATACAGGGAAAGAGAAAATAATCTGAGAACACTGTATTTTTTGTTGCCGTATCTAGTAGAACAAGAGTTGAAGATTTGTCACCAAACAGTAAAGTAAAAAACTATCTCGCCTCTAGGAAAAGATTGAGCGTGAGATCAACAACTCGCTCGCACGTGGCACACCAACACCCACGCACACGCACACATACGCACACCACGCGGCCACCGACAGACAAAGACAACAATTAACCGTTTGAGCGCCGGTTGATAATTACTGTCACTGATTGTAGCGCTCCACGTCGACGTCGGCGCGGGTCTGGCGCCGCGACGCTGCGCAAGTAGTTAGCACGCCCCCGCCGCCACCGCCGTCGCCACCGCCACCCGGCACATTTGCATGGCGCGCGGTCCACACCCCACCTTTGCGCGAGTGCAAAAGAGACAACCCTATACTCCTTCCCGCTAGCCAGACAAGGATCACTCCGTGTTTTACTTTTTAGATTTTCCGGCGTGGGAGGAACAGAGAAGGACGCAGAAAAATGTAGTATTTACCATCGCATTAGAGGGAGAAAGACGCCCTCATGCTTGAATATAACGCGAGTGAACGAGACAGGCGCTTCTGAAATTCGAAATTGGGAATCTTTTTGCATTTGGAATGCGCGGAAGAGACAAAATGCATAATAAAGAAGGAATTTTGATGGAAATGTGAAATGAACGCACTTAAGGACTTCACGAGAAGTGAAAAAATCGAAGACAATAATCAGCACAAAAATACGAACGGTTTTGTAAGTTTAATAAGATAAGAAGTCACGATGCAAATTGAATTTTGTTATTATTTCACACCCATAGATCTGGAGTGGAAGAAACCCTTTATTGCGGAATATAAATAAAATACTCTTTTAATATATACAACATTATTGACTTTATATGAACCCATTTCAAGTTTTACTTTCTCACCGAATCTTTAAACTTCTCCACTGCAAGACTCGGTTGCTTATTTTTGTTATGTTTCAAGTATTTTTCCTACCAAATCTTGTAAAGCCTGTGTCACACGGTCGGTCAATGTTTACTTCATTTTTATTTAACAAATTATGTATTATGACGTCACACAATACAACTTTGTGTAAGAAAAATACTAGATTCTGTTAATCGTTCTTTGAACTAGAGCAAAGATCGTCAAATGTGAATATAACCTAAGTTTATGACAGAAAATTGTACCATTCTTCTTTTGTACTTTGTTAATTTCACCTGTTGAAGCTGTCACTAAATTATTAAAACTGTAATAGTATATTATGCAACAAGTTTATAAGAGTTTATGTATGATCAAATCCTAAGTCCAAAATTATTAAAATAATTGTCAATCTTCAATGTCAAACAAAACAAAAAACTTACTATTTTATTGAACAATTTATGAAAACTATTAAAACAGTACAAAAATGCTGTGTGTAATAACCTGTATCGTCATGAAAATCTATGTCATAATGAGTGTCATTTAAGTATTGGTAATGTAGGCACAAAAATAATTATGTAAATTATGGTATCTACTGATTATAACGCAAAAAGAATTTGTATGAAATTTGCAAAAAATTGCACATTACTTGAAACAAACATTTTTGTGCCACAGATATGATAGGTTACAATAATAAATAAAAATTAGTAAACATTAAACAATGAAAAAAACTATTACACAATTTTAAATAAATATAAATAAATATATCATCACGCCTTTTACCCATCACTGGGTGTGGCACTCTGCCTAAGCAGATCTCGGTAAGTGATATATTTTATCGCGTGAAGTGCGGTTACCAGCCGTCAAATCACGGCCTCCAAAGATATTAGTGGAGGAGGAGCCACAGGGGTAGATTTTTTAAATTGGTGAAAATTGTTTGTCGGCTGTGGGGATCGAACCAGGGTTCTCAAGATCCACAGGCCGACTCGATACCACTGAGCCACCTACCCCACAATTTTAATTAAATAAAATAAATTTCAATGTTTATTTATTACTGTAACCTATCAATTCAGTGGCACGAAAAATGTTAAATGCTTAAAGTAATGTACAATTATTTTTTGCAGATTTCGGAAAAAAATGAGTTGTATTCAGTACATCAAATAATATATATCTTTAAATATTTTGCAATAATTTTGAAACATCCTGTATTTAATAAGTAAACAAAATATTAATTGTATGAAGTGACGTCATTTTTTGTGTTTGTCATATACAAGTTTGATCAAATGGTGAAAATATTGATCATATGACACCAGCTTAATATATATTTGCCAATATCAAACATATCTGAAAATATGAAAACAGTATTATTTAAAGTATTTTTATTTAAAATTATTCCATGTCAAATTTCCAGCTTCATATTTTATTATATTTATGGTGCATCCTATCAAATATTAAATATAGTTTCGCTCGGGAAATAACAAGAAATTATAAGTTTAAAATAAAAAAAATAAACCAAGATATACATAGATAAAGTAACAAAATTTCTCCCTAAAAATCTTTTAAATTAACACTCATATTTCGTAAAGAGTTGGTGATATGGAGTTCAATTTATTCAACTAAATTTTCATGACTTTTCTCTTCAGTTTTCTTTCAAAATGACGTACTAAATGAATTTTCGAGAGGATGAGATCTAGTTAGGTCATTTTTTAAACCCGAAAACATCTAAATACCAAGTTTCATCAAAATTGCTAGAGTCAATTCCGAGAGTAAAGAATATGCACAATAAATTGTAGTTTTCAAGTAAACTAACTTGTAACCAAAGTAGGACCTCTATACTATAAATTGCTATTGTGTAATGTAGTAAATATATAAATAAGTAATTAAGTAATAAATACTCATTTCACAGTAATTTTAACGAGTATTTGAGGGCAGTGACATTATAATCTTTTCTACACTAACAGAATTATCTAGATATCTATAAAAAATATCAAATTATTTTCATTACATTTATTAGTAGGTGTTGAATAATAAATATTTTGTTTATAACATAAAAGTTTTAAATAATAATACTGATAAGAAAGCACTTTTACATAAACAAATTTAATTTTAATATCGGCGTTAGTATAATTATGATTGATATTGACTTTATCGTACTGTCCTGCTTGAAGCTGGCTGTTAAGTGTTAGAATGGTGGTAATACTGGTAAATAGATAGGTATTGAAATAAGTGAATACTGTTTCATTTGTCCCCTACGCGTTCAGTATCCAATAGCTTCAGACGCCGTAAATCAAGGGTAGGAAACCTTCACGAATATTTGTAATTTGGTCAAAGCTGCCCTCACACAATATATTTCTACTTAGTTTTAATTTACATTCATGTAACAAGCAATTATTCACCAAACTCTCAGATACTTTATTCAAACATTCACAGATGGCAGAATAATTACGTCACTGAATTTGTTTGTGGTACAAGACATACGTTACTTAGAAATATTACTTTTAGGGGCGATTGCTCTAATGAAGTTTACGTTTTAATTTTACATTAAATAAATAAAAGTAAATCGAAATTACATGTCATATAACATAATTTACATAAATAAATATATCATCACGCCTTTTACTCATTACTGGGTGTGGCACTCTGCTGTAAGCAGATCTCGGTAAGTGATATGTTTCTTCGCGTGAAGTGCGGTTACCAGCCGTCAAATAATTATAATAAATAATTTACATTGTTGCCAATATTTAAGTTGCTTTTATTTATTTAGAGTAAGTTTTTTTGGTGCATTTACATTTTCGGTATAAATTACTATCTAAATGTGGTTTCAAAATAAAAAGTAAACTCGATCATTATTTGTTACAAATCCTTATTTTTTATGATTATCGATTACTGCCATATTGAAATTCTGTGACTACAATCATTTACGTTACTTTTAAACATTGTATTCTCATTCAGCATAGAAAATATTATTTGTTATATAACCATGACGGAAAGTATGCTATTTCAGTACTCATTTAACAAAGGGAAGTTATCGTTTTCTGAATAACAAGAGTTTATTTTACTTTTCCGATTGTCTCCAATAGCAACATAAGGTAAAGTAACATTTTCTCTTTTATATATTCTTTTTCAAGTGTTTTTAAATAGTCGTATAAAAAATATAGTGTACATCTTGAGCAGAAAGTTTCTTTGCCGTTTGAGAAACAATCATGAAATAGATTACTTTCTGCTCTATGTCCATAAATCACTTTTTATGAAACTGTCAGTGAGCTGTCATTATATTTTATGTATTAAGTAAGCAAGAAGTATGTAAGTAATATTAAAATAGCAGGTTAAATTATTTTGCTCATAGAATAATGAAACTGTGATAATCTATAAAATAATCAGGAAATCAAAAAGTTCTTATTAACATATCAATCGATAGCTGATAATGATCTGGTTACGTAATAGGGGTAAGTTCAAACTTCGGTATCTGTTTAGGTCTAGAAAATATGGAAAATTGATTAACTGATAGTAACCTAGAATTTTCCTAAATTTTTATATTATTGCCTGTCATTTGAATTATGAAAACACACATTTCATTCATTTGCAATTTTATTTAACCAAAGAAAGTAAGTGTCCAATAAATCTAATACTTTATCAATCCTATTTTGGAAAGCGTTTTAGCTAATTTTGAATTTTGAATGAATTAAATTATGCTAAATTATATTTTCAAAAATGTTTAAATAAATTCTAATATAAATTTGTTACTATTAGGTTTTCGGCAAGTGAGTTGGATTAACTTTTACAAATAGGACTAGAATAAGATTAGCTAATCCAAAGTTTAGGATTAGCTAAAACTTAATTGAGAATCGGGCTGTTTATGTTGGTAAGAATGTACGAACAAAAAAGAAGCAATTATGTTTGTTCTTGCATTGACGGGTTTAAAATGATGACGTAAACGTCTTCTCATCTGACATGACCTATACAAAGGATCGCAAAGCTTTTCGTTCCGTGAGTTTACTTGAAATTGATTATATCCAAATACGAACATAAGTTTGAATTAGCAAAGATCTACTGTTTTCGCGTTTGCGAAGTAATTTCATAACTTCTGGTGTGTAGGTATTTAGCAAAACTTTGATATTGCGAAGAATCGTGCAAATTCCAGCAAAAACATTCGAATATCGATATGTTCAAGGCCTGCTGGGATAAACATCCCATATTAAACCTGAACCGCGAACAAACTTAAACTCCAACCAAAAACAAAAGAAGAACAGCGGCAGAATCGGCAGTTTTAATGACACCACAAGCAAACATTTGCGCAAAACACAGAAATTCTTACAGAATTTATCATGTACAAACCTCGTCGTGGAACAGAGAGCAACTTACACCGTCTTGCATGGGAAAGAGTAAGACAAGCATACTTTTCATTAAGGGTAGAGGACGGAATGAAATTACATACGCCGTTGGTGCAACAGAGACGGGTGTACACCCGCGTTGTGTGGGTGTGAGTGAGAGGGTGCTACTCGTGACGGGGTATGCAATGGGCTCGAGAGAGAACGCAGATCAGTGCGGACGGACGCGGGAGTGAGAGAGTGATATGCAAGTTAATTAATCGGTAAAGTAATGAGAATAAAGCGCAAGCGCGCGCTACGCTGCCGACGCCGCATAGGGACGCCGGGACGCGGAGCCAGTGGCGGCGGTGGCGGCGGGCGCGGCAAGGGGCACACGGGGTAGTCATCAACGCCAGCGCAGATTAGAAGTACAGTCGGCGACAAAAACCACCCCCGCCAGGCCGACAGCCGCCGCCAACACACTGCCACTGCCTCTCCATGCGATATGCTATGCATCACTGCGCCAGAACAGCTTTTAGAAATTGTTCACATCTGCACCGAGCAATTGCACCCAAATTGCACATCTTCTTTCAATGAACAATATTTACAGGTTTTCTAACATTCCTAAGAAATTCATGACGACATTTTACACTATTTATAATTACTTCATAATTAAGTCATTGTGAAATATATGTCACATGAAAGACTTGTGAAACTGAGAGTGATAAATTGTAATACTTTTTCTCTTATTCCTGGATATATATGATATTGAAATAATGTCGAAGAAATATTAGGAAAATAAATATAATTTAGGGGGAGAAATTACATGAATGATCTATATTTATTCACTCATTGATGGACATCGTGTGTAATGAGAGTGAAATTGAGAAGAATGTTGTTATACGACTGGATATATATCAGATGAGATAGTTAGGTTATGTGAGATGTATGTCAAATGAAAGCCTGGCGAAACAGTTATATTTAGTTGAACTTGAGGGTGAGAAATTGTGTGAACGTTCGACATTTATTCACGAATTTCTAGATGAATGTGAGATTGAGAAGAATGATGTTAAACGAGCGGATGTATGCCACATGAGCTAGTTATATTACGCGAAACATATACTGAAAGATTGGTGAAATTGACGGTGAAAGATTGCGTGATCGATTTATATTTATTCCTCTATTTCTGCATGTGATTGAGACGAACGTTGTCAAACAAGGTATGTCAGTTAAAATAGGTTGGTCATATGGAACTTATGCCAAATGAAAAATTGGTAAAATTGCAGGCGCGAGATTGTGTGAACGATCTTTATTTATTCACCTGTTTCTAAATGTGATGTATGTTAGATTGTGAGATTGAGAAGAATGTTGCCAGATGAATTATAAGTTAAAATAGTTTGTTTATATGAAACGTATGTCGAATGAAAGATTGGTGAAATAAGTCTATGTAAATGAAAGGTATTGAGTAAAAATTTGTTAAACAAGCTTGTACAAAAGAAATTATGAATATTGATGAAATGAAATTTTTGTATTTATATGTGCTAGGCATTATTGCAAATAAATGTTTAGTGAATTCAAGGGTTCGTGCTACTTCATTTGATGGAATATTGCGTGATATTATGTACGTATTAATTGTGTTGGCACATTTAAGCTGGTAACACCCAAAACATAGGTTAAACAAAGCAAAGGCTGCACCTTTTGTTTTACAAACAAATGCAAGTTCAATTCAATGCTAAGCCAGGAGACGGAAGGGAAAATCACAATATTAACAAAATTTCTAAAAACCATTTTTCATATATTCAAATTTTTTATTTCTTTAGATTCCTTAATTTTCTAAATTAATTTGGAGAAAAAAATATGGAGAATTACATGTTTTCCCAAATAATTTAGATGGATTTAATAGGAGTAAATATCTGATGCCAAATATGAATTTGATTTGATTCAAATGATGATAATTAAATGTAAGAAATATATCTTGACGTCACAGTTACTGTACCCGAAATGAACCGTAGAACAATACCTAGAAATTCTGTTACACGTGAGTATTTAATATAGATATGCATTATTGGCGAACGTAAACATAATGCATGCAAAGGTAGTTGATATTGATTACTCATGTCGTATTTAAAATAAATTATAAAAGCACAAAACAGATATCGACTGTAGCGATGAAGAACAAAATTTCTATTTTTCGTTTTAAATTATTGATTTGCTTTGTCGTACTCGTATTCGCTGCACTTTCAAGAAGATTCTTATAAGAAATGATCCAAGATTTCAACTGCTGCTCACATATAAATATTTCATATTTAGTTTCTATAAAACATCGCTCAAATTTCTACTTGGATTACTTTAAAAAGTAACAAATTCACATTCAACATTTATACAAGGATTTCAAGCTATTTTTAACCAAATAAATACATTAATTTCTTTTGTCTTTTCTTTCGAATTCAAATTCTTTTTTACCTATAATTTAAGAGGGTGAAAGGTTAATTTGACACATATTCTAAACCATAAATTGGACTAACAACATATGTATAAATCATGTCAAATGATTTGACAATTACGTCATTTTTAAACCATAACAATTCATACTTTTCTTGAGAAATACTGAAAACAAAAACAAATTCAGTGACGTAATTGGAAAGCCATTTTAGTGAATTAGTGCAATATAATACATACAAAATATGTTTATAAATGGCTACCCAAAAATGAGTACATGAGAATAATATTAATGTGTATTTATTATGTTTAATGTAGTTCTATTTTTATAAAATTATCAATAATTATGAACAGTTTTACAAACATGACGTCAGAATGATTGATAAATTTGAAATAAATATTATTTTAAAGCAAACTTAATCTGTAATATAATTATAAAGAAATATTAGTCACAAAGGTTCAAAATTGGGAGGTTTAAATTATTTTGAAATTAATACTCCCCGCGCTTTCTTTTGTGTTTAGTGTTTTTTTATTGTTTGATGAATATTATTAAAAATTCTTCTTTGTTAAAACTATTTAGGTTTGTACAAATCTGCCTACTAATAAATGACTTTATATTTAATTATAGATTACATTTATTTATAATACGTCATGAAACAATGTAATTTACTGTTATTGTCTGCAATGACTATGCATTTATTAAATCGTTTCAATTAATTTACAACTCTAGATTTTCTTGACATAAAACACTCAAAACATTTATTATCTCGTTGTTAACTTATTAACAACAATCACTCTCTTAGCGCAGTGTATAGGAGCGAATGGATGAATGTTTGTTGTGTGTTGATGGATTTTGGTTGTGAGAAAAGAAAGAGTTTGTATAGAGGAAGTGTTAATGTGGTCGAATCGAGTATCGTGTGTCAAGATGAGAATGTTGACGGGTTCGTGCTACCCCATTTAATGGGATATAGCGTGATGTTATGTATGTATGTATGTACTCTCTTAGAACTACAACTAGAAGAAAATAATTTGCAATATTATTAGAAGTTGATATGAACAAAAAGTAAAAATAAATAAATAAATATATCATCACGCCTTTCACACATTACTGAGTGTGGCTCTCTGCCTAAGCAGATCTCGGTAAGTGATATATTTTTTCGCATGAAGTGCGATTACCATTCGTCAAATCACGGCCTCCAAAGATATTAGTGGGGAGGAGGCCACAGGGGTAAATTTAAATTGGCGAAAATTGTTTGTCGGCTGTGGGGATCGAACCAGGGTTCTCAAGATCCACTGGCCGACTCGATACCACTGAGCCACCTACCCCAAAAACAAAAAGGTATCAATAAAAATGTTTTTTTTACTACTAGCCTAGCAATATGCCATTATTGACTTCGTTTAGAGTCGTAAAATTGTTTTTCTCTACCGCGTCCTTAACAACGGTCAATAATGGATTATTATTGACCTAAGTAAATAATGAGAACTGTCACATTTGAAAGAAATTCAAGCTTCTGAACTTATTTAACTCGAAAATCCAAATATTAAAAAAACAATGTTATAAACAAAAGAATTTCATTTCAACTTGCACGGTTTTTGTAGATAGTAACAAGTATTCATATCAAATTGCTTATGTTACTTTTGATTTAAGAGCTACTGAAAAAAATAGTATATAAACCACGGTTGAGAAGATCATTATTGACCTTAGTTTATAATATACTATTACTATATTGTCTGCATCTATACTTGTTGTTCTGATTTATAAAAATAATTTTATTTATTTCAAATAGAACTAATTATTTTATTTGAACCTACTATTAAATTTACCATTTATTCATTTGTTCTCTGCACAACAAGAATATCTTCTTAGTTACAGTACAGGATGCCTACAGCTTCTAATATAATGAAATGCGAATTAATTTAATCCATGAGATTTTAAATACCCGTATCGACAATTTAATTGTGAAACAAATATATTAAATCCGATTTTAATATGAAATAAATAAAAAAGATAAAATGTAAAGACATATTTAGTTGCAGAATTTATATTTCTTAAAACGGGGTAGCATAAACCCCTAAAACATTGACTCAGCAAATTTATCAAAGAATTAATCTACTTCAAATATTCAGACACATCATATTCATTTCAACTCATTTATTCCTCACGCTCAGAATCTTTCATCACGCAACAAACTTTCAATTACATCCATCTATTCGCTTCTATATACCTGTTTCATTAATCTTTCATTCGACATAGTTCCACATGCTCAACATATTATAGGTAAATGCTCAAGTTAAAAGATGCAAAAAACATTTGAAATATTAATAGTTATTTATGTTTAAATTTGTACCTAGGCTATGAAATAAACGGTTGTTCTATTGGAGAATGAAGTCGACATTCTGAGAACGACAAACATCTTTCTCGGATGAAGTATTCACAATGTGTTTTTGGGTCTTTTAAGAGCATAGTTTTAACATGTTAAAGATAGCTAAAACACCCAAAAATACTGCTTTTAAAACAGGGAAAACAGAGCTTGTGCTACCAGCCAATATTTTTTATTCATTATGTACCTACATCAAAACTACAAAATTCATTTTTAAAACTGTTTTATATACCTTTAAATATGATTTTAAACAATATTTAAAATTTATTTTAATAATAGCTGTGTTCATTCCATTTGCTATTTGAATCATTTAAATTAGTCCAAATAAATTTGACTGAACTAAGCAAATTGTTGTACGAGTATATATTGGGGTGTATTACTTCAAGTAATTCTATTACTAGGAATATAGTGAGCGAAGTACACCAGTCAAATAAAAAAAAATGATCGCCTTTGCACCAACTAAACTTAAATATTATGTTTGATTTCAATAAATAAAAGCAAATCGAAGTAAAATATCTAATGAATATAATTACATTGCTGTCAAATACTTGATGCGATATTGTCTGTTTACATCCAACTGAAAATGTAAGTTTCGTTGGTACACTGCTCAAAATTAAACAAGAATGTTTTAAAAATTGAATGTAAAATTAAAACTAGAAATTGTATTTAAATATTTGTAAGAATACCTAAGGCATTTTTTCATAGAAATACTTGAATATAATTTATATCAAATTTTTTATTGCAATCTTCTTAAATACATACTTATTTATAATATAATTTATAGTTTTAATTTTACATTCCTGTACAATTTTTGTATAAGTTAGATTTGAACAAAATGGCAAATGGTAAACATCTATTGTTAATGTTATTTTAACTGTTTAGGTGAGTTTTTCCAACAGCAGCGACAGATAAAAACATTTTAATGGCCGTCGCTAATAACAATGTAAAATAAAGTGGTATTATACAAAAAAGATTTACTTCGTAAGCAGAATCGCACAGATAAATGTTAACTTTTTTTGACAATTGCGCAAAATAATTTTAAAACTTTTGACAGCATGATCTGTCAGTACTTTATGAATATGGTATATGTATACCTCGTTTCAAGAAAGAATGCTGTAATTTACATTTTGTTTTATTGAATGCAATGATTTTTTAAATAAGTTTTCAAAGTAGTACTAGCTTGTAAATTAAAATACAGTAATGTGGTTAGCATTACAGAATTCAAATCCGAAGATCCCGAGTTCAGTCCCACACAAGCTAAAAATATATGAACTATCTCATAACGGCTCAGTGAGTCCGAATTTTTGTACTGTAATTGGGATTAAGTTCCTGTTGTACAGAGAAGAATAAATAAATTTATATTTTTGAGAGTGATTAGAATAATTGTAAAATTTCAAATAATTGTTTTTTACTGTAGCTTTACCTTCAATTCTTTGACTTTGACTTTATACTTTATATGAAAGTTCGTCATTGTTTCAAATCAAATAACAATGATTGTAACCTTCAACAACAACCCTATTCAGTCCTAATCTGTCAAAGCCTGCTTACAATATCGTAGTACGATTTGACAGCGGGCGTGAAAACGTAACCAGAATCAAAGTTGGCACAAGTCTCCGACAAACATTCAACCGTTCATAGCGTTCAAATACCCGAATCGACTTCTGTGCTCGTGCAGTGTGCGTCATTCATCCCTCGGTTACGTTACGTCGTTACGTTGCGTTCAACCGCTAG
This sequence comes from Pterostichus niger, assembly GCA_947425015.1. Lineage (NCBI taxonomy): Eukaryota > Metazoa > Arthropoda > Insecta > Coleoptera > Carabidae > Pterostichus > Pterostichus niger. Next base: position 6,602,522 of record OX380336.1, on the reverse strand, counting down.
CGTGCCAAGCGTGCACGTAAACTTAGCATAACCATCAGCCACTACATGGAGGTTTACTTTACCCATTGGCTGTTTGTTTTCAGCGAAGGATTAAAGCACATTTCAAGAAATATAAGCAGATTCGATTCATCCAAATTTGGTTGTTAACTAAATTTTTACACACTATTTTTTAGAGTTTTTATATATTGATACTAGAATTTTAAAATTGTTTCTTAACTTACTTGACAGCTCATTTCGATTCAATAGTATATATTTAATAAATTTGATTTGATATTAAATCACTTTACGCAAAACAAAACAAGGTTGTGAAATAAAAAGAAATTTACTTATTAAAAAATAATATTAGGTACTGTTTTATTTACGATTTACTCAAAAATAAATAAATATATTGTTAGTTAAATTGTGCAGTTATATTATAGATTATTATAGTAAATTTTAGTGTTACTATGCAGATAGTCAATATAAATAAAAATTAATTTACATTACCTATATATTTGGTTGAATTTAACAAATGAATATTCCGGTAAATTTATATGCGAGTAAGCGACGTACGACGTAACTATAACAAACCATATTTCTATTGTTTCTTGTTTGCTTAAATCGTTTAAAAACTCTTTTGTTTAGAATTTATTGAAAATTTACTTTTCATAGTTTACACGTATGTAGGTTTATAATTAAAGCATTTATCAATAGTTCAACAAAAATAAAACCTGATATATTTCATTGTATATCCATGAAAATTAAAGTTTATTGTTGTACATTTGATTGAAAATATTGTTACCTATATATGTGATAAATCGATAAATGTTATATTTTGAATAACACTTTGAAATAAATAAAAGCAAATGTATTTAGTGCAATATGTTTCTGTTTTAGTTAAAATATTATGATTAAATGAAAGTAAAACGATTCTTATTGGCGGGAGAGTTTATAAACGTCAAAACATAGCCCTAACCTAAAACAGCACATGACAAACATACAAACAAATCCAGAAAAAAATGAGATTCACAAACTTACAGTGTATCTGCACCACAACAAACGTTCAACTCGTACCATAACACTAATCACAATAACCAAACAGTCCAAACCAAAAACAAAATATAAGTACACTGTCACTTGTTATCAACACTGACACAGAAGCAACCTAACCTAACTTATCGTTACACACTAGACACAGACACCGGCACGACACAGGTGGTCGACACGTGGAAAGAAGCGAATATTTTGTTTGCGATCACGGAGCACGAAAGCCGCAGCAAGTGTGTTTTGTTCTCCGGCTAGGCGGCATGTGCTGATTCCATGGCCAGCCGAGATGCTCTGACCACGGACGAGTGACCAGCGCGCGGGCGGCGGTGGCGGCGGCGGCGCGAGGCGTCGACGGGGGACGTAATTACCACCCGGAGGCGGGGGCGCGGAGAGGGTGCGTGTTTGTGTAAGATGTGCGGAGGGTCAACAATGGAGAAGGGTTCAGAATGACGCTACTAATTCTTTCAAAGGGGTGGAGAATTTTCCAAAGGAAGTTGAATTATATTTCCAAAATTATTGGAACCAGTCAAGCTTACAACATATACAAAAGCATTATAGATGTAGATCGAATCTATCAGGAAAGGATGTCCCAAATCAATTTTCATTCAAAGTTGTATTTTTTTAATGAAAAAAATAAATAGGGGTTAAATTATAGAGGGTTGATATTTTCACAATATATTACATTTTTTAAACAGTTCTAAAAAGTTTTTTACATTGGCATACTATATTTAATGAGGAGTTACTAAAATGACTAGACTTTTTCCCCAACATTATAAAAGTATTTTCATATTTAAGCAATTTTCGATGTCTGTTTAGGGACCGAGAAAACGAGGCTTACTGAATCACACAATTACTTGAGGGCGCTAATCATATTTTTCGTAAATGAAGCAAAATATTTTTTTTCTACTCCCTACTTTAATGTACTTATTAAATATGCGTTATCATTACTTTAATGACACTCATTATGACACAGATTTTCATTATGATACAGATTTTTGACAAATAACAGCACAGTATTGACTGTTTCCAAGCTATTATACAACCGAATTAAAATATTGTCAACAGCCATAGTTCAACTTATTAGAACTGATTTATGCGATGACGCGAGTTAAGTAATGTTGCGCGCGAGGAATATTTGGATGGGTGACCGTCCCTAGAAATCCGCGTAGCTGTTGACTAAAAGACTGTAAAAACGCAGAATCAGGGCGTAATGGCGGCATATGACCTTAGCAGTTGGTCCGCCAGGAAGCCAGAAACAAATTAAAATATTTTTAAAAATCCAAATAATTATCAGTCATATAAATTATCTATAACAGCGTGCGGGAAGTGAATACATCACACGCTAGGGCGTAAAAGTATCTACTTCTCGCACGTTATAATACAAGTTGTCAAGGCAACATAAACGATGAATCAATGAACTACATCATACTCTGATATTAGTGAAAAAAGTAAACATTTTTTGACTGTTACATAAAAATTGTTTTATTTGTTATATTTTGCAAAAGTGATTAAACAAATTTTTATGTAGTACGAACAAGAGGTCTCAAATTTAGAAAGAATATACACATTATATAACTATAATAATTATTTTTTAAATTAAATGTTGATATGTAACAAATAGATAGCATATTGAAGAATGTATTCGTATTTAGTTATTATTTTAAAGGATAAAATTTGAATGATACTGGAATATGAACCCGGGTCTGTTTGATTCTAGACTACGAAGGCTTGGAATTGTCATTTGCATTTTACTTCAATTATCCGTTTTTTATTTATTTATGTTACTCTGTACAACAGGAACTTAATCCCAATTACAGTACAGGGTTTGTATTTACTAAGCCGCCGTCTAGTACTTCATATATTTTTAGCTGGAGTGAAATTCGAATTCGGAATCTTCAGATTCGAATGTTGCAATGTTAACCACTGCCGAAAAGAAATCCTCGACCCTATGATGATAATTAATATCATAATCATATTTACTTATAAAAAAAATGCAATTTGTTTTTTGTTTGAATATAATGAAGGAATCATTTTCAGTTACAAAATTAATTTGCTATCTAAATTGTAAAAACCTTTTAAAATTTGCATTAAAAATTATTTTCATATATTCTGTATTTTACAAATATTTACAAAACTAGCAACATGATCTAAAATATTTTTCCACCCTTATCAAACAACAAACACCGAAACAGTAATAAATTTCTCGACCATATTCCGTTGAAGGTATATATCGGAGCCTGTAAATATACTTCCAAAAATACTTGCGTGTTTATTTTCACCTGTGGCTGACTCAGTTCGCGTTCACACAGGGTGGTTACAGTACTACCACACTCTAGACGTCTACAGAACTAGCAAAATACGGTCACGGGGTTGTCGGCTGCTAACCGCACAACATGTGTGAAATATAGGTCATGTTGCCTAACTTTGACTTTTGCGAATATCACGTAGAAAATAAATGCAGCTGAAACGGAATTACTTTGTGAATTAATCTTAAAGATTAATAAAAGTCATAAAGTGTAGTTAAAATGTGGAACAATCTAAATACGTACTACATACGTTGTGTTCATTAAAAGGAAAGGTGTAGGTGTTTTGATGAGATATTACATTTTAAATTGTTTCAGTTGAAAATGATTCAAATTACAATTTATTGCCACCCACAAATCTTAAATTTTAAACTTGGTTTAAATAAATAAAAGCAGATCGGATGTCAATTATTCCATGTGACATATAACTTGGATTTACTTTCATTTATTTAAACTAAGTTTTGTTGGTACTACTGGCTATAAGAATGTTAATATTTCAGGGGTTCGTGCTACCCCATTTAACGGGATATAGAGTGATGTTATGTATGTATGTAATATATAATATATTATATAAACTATCACACTGCGGCTCGATGAGTGCGGACCCTGTACTGTAATTGGGATTAAATTCCTGTTGTACAGCGTAACAAATAAATAAATAAATAAAGTAAAAATCTATCAAGTAAAACTGTACCTATTAAAAAGTTATAAAAAATATTGTTTGTGATGAATATTTGAGTAGCCATAAATGCTAAACAAATATATATTTTTAAAAATTCAGTAAACATATTTTTGCCTTAAAAAAGTATTTCATGCAAGAAAGTAGTATTTTCAAATAAATGTAGGTATAATATAAACATGTAAGTTACAACTTAATTACAATCACAATAATTAGTGAAATATATTTATATTTTAAATGCAGAATTTAACTTTCATTTGAAGTATTTTTACGTTAAAATAATGTAAATTTGTGTTTGTTTAAACATAACTGCCCCGCTTTTTAATTTAAATTTATAGCTTGTATGTACTACGAACAATACAGAGCAATTATGAGTCACAGAAACAATTTTTAGTTTTAAAATAAATAAAAGAAGAATAGTACTTTGAACCCGCGCATTATTGTGGTGTGTATCAGTGAGTAATTATGTGATTTAAAATGCAAACATGTAGCTAGCTAAACAGTACTCATAGCCCGTTTCTAAAATTCAGGAACAATTAGAGAAGCAGCATTAAAATTTGAGAGGCCCATTTCCAGGGCAAAATAAATAATTCATCGTCCCTATTTAAAAACATCAAGCAGGCCTCTCTTACAGCTACAGCGTGCCGATTCTCATCTGTCTGCTGTGTAGCTCTCGCGGTCTCTCCTCGCGATCTCTCCTCGCGGACTCTCCTCTCTGCGCTGGGTACGCGCGCGGGCTGCAGAGCAGAGGGGATATGTACCGCGGCGATTTGCATACCGGTAGGTGACAAGTCAGTGTGGGCGTGGTCTCGCGAGCCAATCGCGGCGCACTCCACGGCATTGTTGGCGCGCGCGGCGAGCACTGCGAGTGCGTGTGTGCGTGTGAAGAAGTTACAGAGGTGGAATGAACCTGCCGCCCAGCGCGGACACCCCTCCTGCCTCCTCCACGCTGGAGCAGAGATGAGATGTGTTGTTTCGAGGCGACTCGAGAAATGGCTATGGATGCGGTTAAAGCCTGGGATCGAGCTGGTATGGTACTGACACTGAGGTTATGGAGCAATACTGACTGAGGGATCTTTCGATTAATGCTTTCCTAATACATCCACCGGTATACATTTTTTCCTCGGATGAACCAACGCATAAAATGAAACAACTTGCCAAATTTTCTCTATAAAACAACAGGAGCGTATCTAGGATTTATTTTCTAACCGAAGAAGCCAAGGGCGTCGAGACGAGAGTAGGCAAGTGGGGATATTGCCCTCAGACTCATAATTTTTAAGACTCTTTTGCTTTTTATTAAAATGAATTATATTTATTAATATAAGATGACAAAAAACAGGACTTATTTACATCGGCTATGGATACGCGAAGTTTGTGTTTTTTTCACGTTCTCTTGGTTACAACACATAAATAGTACCAAATTCATAATTTTTAAGAATACTTAAATACTTAAATAAATCAATAATTATTGTATTATCCTTTTTTAACAGTTATAGAAAAAAAGTTGTTTTTTTCATGGGCGAAATTCTTGTTAGAATAACACAACATGGCGGTCTCGACTAAAAGTAATATTCTCACGCGCAACAAAAAAACATTCATTTTGCACATTATAATCTTCTTTTCTCTTTAATTACTATCTTTTATCAATCATTTATTTCTTAATTGTCAAGTTCATATTGAAATAAAATCTACAGTAGTATAGATCACTATTTAAAGTAAAATTTATGACAGAAAAATTCGGCTGACGCCTATATTCAAATTAGGGATCTTCTGCTTGCCGGTAACTACTCATATTTTTATAAATATATAGAATGTTTTTTTGCCTCTCTGCCAACTGTTTTCATGAAATTAAATCATAATTATGATATAATTTTTATTATAAACAAGTGTACAAAACAAATATAGGATTCAAACTAATCAAAGAATTTCAAGACTTAATACTTATTGAGAGGCTAATAATGTAGCTTTCAATTTTTGGGAAAAAGATTTGATATTCAATTTTTTGATATTATCTGGAATCTGATTATAGACAACTGGCCAGCGTTGGTAAAGGGCAGTCTGATGTGACGGAATATGCAGTAAATGTTGATTCCTTAAGTTTCTGTCATGTAAGTCAGATCCAATAGTGATTTTTGCAAAAATATATGATGGTACTTTAGTGTGAATAGTACGATGAATTAGACATGCTAAGTGGTGCTTTCTTCTGTTCTGCATATTTAACCAATTTAATTCTAGCAGTCGAGTTGTTACTGAATCGAATTTTCTCAGTCCTAATACAAATCGTACACAGCAATTTTGAACTTTGTGTACCCGGTAGCTGTCAGTGACCGTTAAGCAAGGACCATAGATTGTATCACAATAGTTAAATATGGAAAGTACCAATCAATAACACACTAAATATCAAATAATAATATTCATGTTTATTTTAAAACATAAAATTATCATTATGTATTTACAATAAAAAATGTGCGATACTGTACTCCTGTACAAATATAAAAATGGCCACCGAATTGATTATTAGTATTTATGTGGGGATTTATGAAGTAAAATAAATTGAATAAACCTACCTATTACATTATTTCCAAAGGGTAACTACTCAAAAATGTGCTGATTGTTCTAGAATCTAGTACAGAGTTTTTCAACCTTTTTTCCTCTTGCGATACATACAAATTAATTACTAAAATTCTACGGTACACCAAAGATATATTATATTTTTTCGATCTTACAATACATAAATATATTCCATTTATATATACATATATAATATCACGCTATATTCCATTTAATCGGGTAGCACAAACTCCTGAAACTTCACAGAACATTCTCATCCTGACATACGATACTCGTCTTAACCACATTACGAGCTCTTTCATTCCTCACAACCAAAATCCATCATCACGTAACAAACCTTCATTCACATCCATCCATTCGCTCCTGTACACCTGTTTCATAAATCTTCACTTACTTATAGCAAATGTAAAAATATAATTTTTAAGTTTAATGTTGAAAAAAAAAGTATTTAACACACATGAGAAAAGGTCATTGCAAAACTTATTGAAACACTCAATATCGCTCGTTTTTCAACTTTCGTACTTGTTTTGCAATCAAATCCTTTCCTCACTAGTATCACAATATACTATTAATGATGTTATTTACATCATAAACCCTACGGTAAAATAAAGTCCTTAATTAATATATGTATTGAAAAATCTTGTTGCACATTGGTTGAGTTACTCTGATTTAAGGTAGTATATCAAATTTGATTAAAAATAAATTAATATTTATGTTTTTATGTAGTTACTTACATATACAAATAGTACAAATTCGTGATATCGTAGAATTGTTCCTAATTAAACTTTTCCAAATTATCATAAAAGAAAATCTTTTAAATAAAAGTGGAAGAAAATTAAGTTTTACATTATATTTAATGTATTACAAAATAATGTAGCGTTTTCTAGTGGTAAATATATACTGTCGACATTGTCAAGAGCTTTTGCAAATTCCACATTAGTATTTCTCTGTCTGCAAATTATAAAATGGCGGCTTTAAATTTAAATACCTAGCCCCTACATAGACACATTAAACTGAAATTTTATGTAGATACTTCAATGATGCTAAAATGAAATAGGTAGGTAGTTATATGCAGGATATAATAAATTTAATTTTACATTTACTCACATAATATTTATAGGTATGACTCCTATTAATGTAATGCAGTAGAACAATATCAGATGATATTAACATTCTAAAAGCATTACCTACCGGGATAAACGACCAAACTCAAATTATGAATTTGGAACTTTAAAACAATTCAAAAAGTTTCTTTACTTCGTTCAGGAGATACTGACATGTGAACAAAATAACAAATAAATAAGCAAAGGAATGCGTTGCTTTTAAATTTGTATTTTCATGTGTGCATTAATTGTAACTGATTTTAATTTAAATATTTAAAATAAATTAATCGCAAAACTTTGTAATTTAATTAAAATAATTTCATTTTCTACTCCAACAAAAATTAATCATTTACAGGTGTCGTATTTTGACAGCTGGTCATGCACTTCATAACTGAACGAAAAACATGCGCCAATTGGGGTTGAAAGAAGTAATTGAATACTTTGATTTCTTTGAAATAAGATATTATTGGTGTTATATATATATTTATATAAATTTTTTTTTATTGAAAACTCAATAATTCATGTTGAATTTCAGGTTTTATTTTTTCAAACCAATTGAATTAAATGATTGTCGAATTATAACTAATTAACTCCAAATTTTTTAATTACATTTCATTATTATTTACACATAAATTTAATGTCTAAATTTATTATAATACTTTTTATCTTCAAAATATGTTGAATATAAAATGTGTTAACGATAATATTTTGTTTAAAAAAAGTAAAGTTATATACCAAGTTTCAGGTGACAATTTCAGACCCTATTAGAATCATGATTTCACCTTGAAAAATGTCATTTATAGAGAATTACATTTCCAGAGATGCACCTTTTAGAAATATATAAAATATGATAAATCATATTTGATATATTTTCTACTATAATTTTAAATATTGCTAATTAACAAAAATTGGTTTATACTCAGTATATCACCATTAAAGATGCAAAGATGTGGAAACACCCTGTAGATTAAATTTTAAAATATTCAGTACAATCCAAAACCCTAATTCAAATACCTCTTAATCTATTCCCACAACAGCTGTGCAAAATCCTAAATCCACCCAAAAATTCCTGAATTTCTAAACCTCTTTCGGACCCCCAAAACTCAAACACTGTCCCATTATCATTCCCACAACCCTAGAAACACCAAAACACAGGAAAACACCGTCCTACCTGGCCGCAAACATCAATGAGAATCACTCACAAACATTAGTTACTTTTGGACATTTGGTAGCCCTGAATATCCATCATTTGACCAAAACACTACTCACTCAATCAACTTCTGTGAGTGTTTATACCGAAAGAGAGTATTGACTTGTTTGACCGACTAGGACCTACCCCAACTACGATGAAACGGACACGCAACAATACTGACAGAGACAGAAAGCTGACGTGTGTTGTCTTTTTTGTACCTGTACTATGAGTTATTGACAAAATTTGTATTTTAGAGAATGGATATAAGAGATTAAGTTTTATTAATGGTGGTTTGAAGGTTTTCAGCGTGATTTTAGCATAAAATTGTTTGGGTTTTCGTAGTTTTATTTCATATGTTTCGTGTGAGTAACGCCTACTTTAACAATGACTGGCGGATTTTGGGTTCGAATTCCAGGCATACATTGAATTTGTTATGATGCGTAGCTACATACATAAAGATTTCAAAACGTTGCATAAAATACCAAACAGTATACCCTCATATTTACAGGTGTTGCCAGAGCAACACAAATAATTTTCGACAACTAAGAGTATTATAAATAACTATATTACCAAATAAGTAGGGGTAGGTGGCTCAGTGGTATCGAGTCGACCTGTGGATCTTGAGAACCTTGGTTCGATCCCCACAGCCGACAAACAATTTTCACCAATTTAAATCTACCTCTGAGGCTCCCTCTCCACTAATATCTTTGAGGGCCGTGATTTGACGACTGGTAACCGCACTTCTCGCGAAAAAATATATCTCTTACCGAGATCTGCTTAGGCAGAGTGCCACACCCAGTAATGAGTAAAAGGCGTGATGATATATTTATTTATTTATTTTATATATAAGTACATAAATACGAGTATTTTAAAATATAACATGAACCTGAACCCTCATACTCAACCCAAAGGTATTATTTTGTATCTTTTTGATTGAAGATATTATTTTTAATATATAGAGAACATGTAAATATCTTGCTTATTTATCATTTGATTTTAATTTTTACACATTGCATTTAGAATCGGTCCATTATTAAATGTAAAATTATATAGAGAAAAAATAAAATATGAAAAAAAATTAGGTTAAAATCGCTCTATCAATATTTTTATTACTTTTACTTCCTTGTACGAAGTAAAGGAAGTATTGTAATCGCGAAAATTTTCGGTTTTGAGATTTCAGCGGAAATACGCATTTTGACCATCCCTGAATCCATTTTGACTAATGTCGTCGTGGCCTCTGTACGTACGTATGTATCTCGCATTTCGCATAACTCAAAAACGGTAAGCCGTAGAAAGTTGAAATTTGTATTTAGAACTATTATAACATCTAGTTGTGCACCTCCCTTTTTGGTCATTACTTGAAGCCTATAATAGATTTTAATGAAAAACTATATTAAAATATAATCCTAAACTTTTCAAATTTGGTATATAAGACTACTATATCAATGCAAATAATATTATAGATTTTGGTTAAAATGGACTAACCAGAAGTGATACATTACATGAAGCTGCTAACAGTTTTTCTTGAAAAAAATGTTATTATTTTGATTTTAGAAATAAATGCTGTAAATAAAAGTTTTAGAGAATTAAATTCTACGTCTAGCACATTAATAATTATTAAATAAGCGAGATATGTAAATTTAAAAATTATATATTTTTTGTATGGGGTAGGTGGTTCAGTGGTATCGAGTCGGCCTGTGGATCTTGAGAACCCTGGTTCGATCCCCACAGCCGACAAACAATTTTCACCAATTTAAAAAAATCTATCCCTGTGGCTCCTCCTCCACTAATATCTTTGGAGGCCGTGATTTGACGGCTGGTAACCGCACTTCACGCGAAAAAAATATATCACTTACCGAGATCTGCTTAGGCAGAGTGCCACACGCAGTGATGGGTAAAAGGCGTGATGATATATTTATTTTATTTATTTATATATTTTTTTTTTAAAATTAAGTTTTCTATGGATTACAACAAAAAAATAATTAATTTAATGTCTATAGCTTAATACACGTACAAGTAAGTCATGTGGTGTCCACATCAGATTTTTTCCCAATCGTTTTTTAGAAATTCTATCAAAATTTGGAAATAATTTTCCATTGTAAAATAAATATAATATTTCCAAACTTATTACTCTATGACAGTGTGTCTTAACCGTATTGAAAGATTTGCTCTTTTTACCAAAGAAAAATCATTCTAAATACTGAGCCCCCTGTAAATCCTATTCTAATAACATCATTGGGAGCTGTTATATGACAGCCGGTAACCGCACTTCACGAGCACAAATGTATCACTTACAAAGATCTGCCACTAAAGGGTAAAAAGGCAAAATGACATATTTATTTATTAATTTTTTTATTTACTTTCAACCTTTAACTAAAAATATGTAATGTTTCCTTTATAATTAATTAATATTAATAGTTCTTTTTAAATTATGCCAACTTCAAACCCAATTAGGCGCATGAGTTGATCTAATTTATATAATAATTAAGCAATGTTTAATGCTGGCTTTGCATATTTATTTATTTGATTGAAATCGATAATTGTATTGTTTTTTTGTGATATTTATTTTTTCTATATTATTGGTTCATTTATTTAACAGTTACAATCTAGAAACGATTTAAAATTTATTTACTTAAAAAATAGATTATTTAAAAAAATAGTAGTTTATGTAACAAGTACATAATTTAGGTCTTTATTGGACGAGCCGAATTTGATGGCAGAGCGAGCGCAGCGAGCGAGGCTAATAAATAAGGCGAGTCTATAAAGTCCGATTATGTACGAGTTGCATACAACGTTTTATGTTCGACTGCATGGGGAATATTTTCTCTTAAAATATGATTATGTCAATACCTACATTTAAAACATTTAATTGCATCTCAAAGTGTGTTTCGTTGTTATGCATTTGTTGCTTTATTTATCAAATTGTCAAAGTGAAAAAAGTGTTGAGATGGATGAAGACATTGAGACGTTCCAAAACAAATAAATGATCTTGCATATAATGCAAGAGAATGTCTATAACCAACGAAATCGAAACAATTGTATGAAGACACATATAATAAATACAGAAAATGGTGTTTAAATATGAAAATAAAAAAAACACCGAATATTGTATCCTGTCATATTTTGGCAAGTTATAAAAGTTCCACATTAATTAATTGTAATTTCATTCTAATAAAATGTTTTAAATTATATCTACTATTTCTTTTGAATTTTGTTTTAATGTGACATTGACAGCAGTCCAATTTTGCATTTTTATCGTACTAGTCCAATAAAGTATCCGATTATGGACAGTAAATAGTGTCGTAAAACAAGGTAATATGATGCAGTCGAACATAAAAATATTTATTTTGATATAATAAAACATTAAAAATAAACTTAAACAAATACATAATAAAAAATAAAACTTACTAAAACTACATCTTCCTGGAGATGATGGCCCTTCTGTCCCCATGAATTTCACAAATATCACGATTCACTTGCACTTCATTTCAATTCAAAAGACTACACTACACTAAAGACAAAAGTAGATTCTTTCTAATATCGGGAGTTCGAGTCTGCACGATATCGAACGGCATGAAACCTGTCTTTGCGTAATTAAAAGAAATTCGACAAACAGATGTTCTCGGTGCTCTTTCGCTTGCAGCTACGTGAATTTCAATCACATCCACGATAAAAACAATTGTTTTTAACTCAATTCATTTCAGTCTTTTGATAGAAACAGTGTGATGTTGTGTTCAGTGAATATTTATTTTATTTATAAGTGTAAAATACATTAATTGTAGTGTGTGTTTTGTTATATCTGATGTTTTTGTGAAGAATTATTGAAGGTATGTGGAATTATTATTTTTTTCTACTCCAGTTATTAAAATGCCATTTAATGTACTAGTTTCCATGGTGCTAAATAATATCTTAATTACATGCTGACAAGTTTTAGTCATAGTTTGAGATATTAAACATGGGGTGAAGTTAGCTTCAGACATCTGTCATTGTTGCTTTTTAAATCATTCATAAAACTTTACATTTTTTTGTTGTTGTCTTATTTTGAGATCGTAGAAAAAGAATTATATGTGACTTGCTTTAAAAACTCTTTAGTTACAAGTTTTTTAAAACATATTACATAATATATTATTATAGTTTGTAGAACGAATACTTGATGTAAATTAATGAATAGAATATTTGTTTGAATTTGATTTCTGTATCCGATAAACATTTCACCACGTCAAATTATCCTTGAGGCTTCCACTAACATCTTTGGGGGTCTGGTATGACGGCTGGTAACTGCACTTCACACGTAAAAATGTATCATATACCAAGGTCTACAACGGTAGAATGCCATACCCAATAATTGATAATGACATAGATTTTTAAAATTTATTTATTAAATTTTCTTGTATTAATGACTGAAAAGATAACAAAATATCTAATGAATCAACGTACGTCATTCATTTACAAATTATGCCCAAACATAAAATATTAATTAAGACGGATCTCAAAACTAGGTAATTAAAAGAAAATCATTTCAATATTGACTATCGACTAATTACAATTATCTTTTATCGTAATGACAAATTACATTTGATCTATTTATAATTTCTATTTGTATTATTGGTGACGGTGATTAATGTATGTAATAATAATTAAGGAAATTAGGACGTATAAACAATGCACATTTAATCAGAAAAGAAATTGAAAATGCGTAATGAAAATCATTTTTAAGCGTACAAAATAAACAATAATTCTAAGAGTATATTTAGAATTTGTTCAATATGACATCATTAAAAATGTGTGTATCCTTCTTGTTACTGTATATTGTTTATATTTATGTATACAGGGCGTTTCAAAAACTAAGTAATAATAATAAATTTATTGGTCACATAGTGTTTTACAATTGATGACAAGTCAAGCAAAAATATAATAAAATTTGACAGTAAGAGCTGTAAAATAAAAATTAAAGAATTACAGAGCAATACTTAAGTGGAGTAAAGCAATATTCTTACAGAAAATATTTCATTTTTAATTTAAGGTAAAAGGAATAATGCCTACATAATAATTTATTGTTAATTAAAAAAAATGTAACTACAAATCAAGATAATATTTTTATTATAAGTAAAACATTTTTTGCATTGGACATATTTTTGAAAGTAAAGGCTAAAAGTTTTATAATAGTTTGGAGAAAATTTTGTTCTATTATTATTGGAAAACTATTTAAAAATTTTCATTTAATTTGTCACATACATTTGAGAGAAAGATAATAATAAATATGTATGTCATTTGAACTCAACAGTTTTAAAACCGTACTTCACATGAAGAAATATATCACTTATTGCGATCTGTTACAGCAGAGTGCCACACCCAGTAATGGGTAAAAGGCGTGATGATATATTTATTTATTTATTTTAGTTTTGAAAATAAAGCATATTATTCAACGAGCGTAATTACTGAGTAATGGTCAACACAGACTACTGCAATACTATACTTTTCCTCCTACTTAATTAGAAATTACGTTTTTAAGTTTAGATAATAAAGACGAAAATAATTGATAGATATTATATTTATTTATTTATGTTACTCTATACTAAAGGAATTTAATCTCAATTACAGTACAGGGTCCGGACTCACTGAGCCACAGTAGTTCATATAATTTTATATATTTTCAAACTCGGAATCTTTGGGTTCGTAAGCCGTAACGCTAATCACACCACCGTACTGATCTGAATGTTAAAGTTTATTTAAATTATTATTCACGATTATGAGTCATGAACCCCATTATTTTTCAAGAAACGCACGTATGCATTACTTAAGGATCATAAAGAAAAATAAAGTTGAATTTAGAATAATTTAATATTTTTTTGACAAAGATTTAACCAAAAATAATCGTTAAACAATAATTTTCATTTTGTAATTCGTAAACCTAAAATGATACACATTTAAATAATTAACATTCTCCAAAAAAAAGAGGGTCTGGTTACCCTAAATTTTATGTAAAAGTAACCTAATCAATATGCGTTCTCACACATTTACTCCAAATAATTTTTTCCTCAAGAAAAATCTTTACAAATCACTGGTTTTTGATGGTCACGATACTAACGATCACTTTCGCAGATTTCAGTTACACAAACTCTGCTGTTCTTTTGTTTGTGATGCAAATGTCCTGGATGTGGCCCACAGATCCAGGTGTGCTCTGCTCTCTGCTTCGAAGGTCACAGAGCATCGTTAGTGATTTCTAGGTCACTAGGGTCAAGTGTGATGCTGGTCAAAATTCGTGCGAATTTGTTCAGTTTTCCGTTAAATGCGAATACGCACAATAGAGATTAGTTCGATTTGCTAGTTTAAATGACAGTTGATGGTTGGTTGGGGAATGGAATGGGTAGCTTTTGTTCAAATAAGCTGGCTTGATTTTGAATTTGGTTAATGGTTAATTTGAAATATGTGAAGTTTTGCATTTCCCATAGAAATTCGTTAGAAAATAAATTGGTAAATAAATATATCATCACGCCTTTTACCCATTACTGGGTGTGGCACTCTGCCTAAGCAGATCTTGGTAAGTGATATATTTTTTCGCGTGAAGTGCGGTTACCAGCCGTAAAATCACGGCCTCCAAAGATATTAGTGGAGGGAGAGCCACAGGGGTAGATTTAAATTGGTGAAAATTGTTTGTCGGCTGTGGGGATCAAACCAGGGTTCTCAAGATCCACAGGCCGACTCGATACCACTAAGCCACCTACCCCATCGTAATTTATTTGTTAGATTGTGAAAAAAAAATGATAGTTAATACAATGTTGAACGTGTAATATTTTGGTATTATTTAATTTCATTTATAGCGATTCTTGCTTTTACCACCTTTCAGGGGTGGTTTGTACTCCTAAAAAGCAACTTAGAGTTCTATTAGTGTGCCAAGTTTCATTTGAATCGGTGAGTGACAGTTGGGTAGTGTTACTTGTAAGATAAAAATTATAAAAAGTCGAGCTTCCTAAACAACAAAGTTTGAAATCTTTGTTAAAATGTTATTCAAATCGTAACACTATTGAACAATAGTGAGTTCTACACCACCATGAACCATTTAAAAATGCAGGCGGCACCTGATTAAATATACATAGTCGACTCGTCATTTGCGGGCGCGGGGCAGGACAGGCCTCACTGTTCGCAGCCCAAAAAACGTGTGCCATTGTTACAAGTAATTGCCGGGCATTTGTAACAAGCAGGACTGAAATTTAGAGCGTTACGGTCCTGTGCCACCTACGCCGGCTGGAGAGCACCCATGCACGATACTTTGTACCATCACATGCTACACTAATTATCGATGCATTGAACTAATGAACAATTCGTCTAATTGCCGGATGTGACGTCATAGCTCTACGTTTCGTGTGAATAAAATTGTGGAGTGTTCTGTAGATTTTACGTTATTTTGTAACAAGTGAAGTATGATGTGTAGGGATTATCATATTTTATCATTTTATTATGTGGGTGTATGTGGCTATGTTAGACATTCAAATTTTTAAATAAGTATGGGAGTTGACAAAAGAATATAGGTGTATTCGTTTTACTGACGTATTGAGATGTTATTTACATATTTTTTTATCTTTTTCATAAATAAATATATCATCCCGCCTTTTATCCATTACGGGGTGTGGCAATCTACTGTAGCAGATCTCAGTAAGTGATATATTTCTTCACATGAAATGCGGTTATCGACCCCACAGGTGTTAATGGAGGAGGAGCCACAGGGGTAAATTTAATTTGTTGAAAATTGTTTGTCGGTTCTGGGGATCGAACTAGGGTTCTTAAAATCAAAATTTACATACATATGTATTTTCAGTCGCTGAATCCAATGGTAAAGTCTCTAAGTGCATATATATAATATGAGATACTATTCAAATACTGTTTTATGAGACAATTTTTGTTAATTTTGTTTGAAATATAAAAATTACTGAATATTTGTTTATAAGTTAATTAAAGCATGAAAAAAATCAATGTCGTTGAGCGCATCTTTATATCTCGTTTAGTTTTTGAGATATACCCTCAGGAATGTAACAAATTTAATGAGCTACATTCTGGGAAAAAAGTTCAACTTTTCCAGAATCTTTATCTTAAACAATTAAACAAGATATGAAGATGCAGTCGGCAAAATTAAATTTCCCTCATCCGATTTAAGGTAATTTTTTAGCAATTTAATTTTTTGAATTTTTTTCGATTTTCAGGTAATTTCAAACTGTATGTTCTAAATTATTTCTCGTTAGAATATTGTAACAAAAATTTACATACATATACAGGGTGTTTCACAACTTAGAGCAAAAAATTAAAGGGTATATTCTGTACGACGTGCTGATCATGAAACAAAAAGAATTTGTTTTTTAATCGCAAAACTATTTTCCATTTATGGCAGTTTTTTAGCAATTTAATTTTTTGAATTTTTTTCATTTTTCAGCCAATTTCAAAAACTGTTTTATGGCAACATTTTTGTTGAAATTTATTGAAATGTAAAAATTGCTGAATATAATTAAAGCACAAAATAATCAATGCCTTTGAGCGAATCATATCTTAATTAGTTTTTGAGATATAGCCTCGGGAATGTATAAAATCTGATGAGATAAATTCTGGGAAAAATTCAATTTTTCCCGAGTCTATATCTTAAAAACTAAACAAGATATGAAAATGCACTCAATGGAATAGAATTTCTTGTGTCCAAATTGACTTATAAGCAATTAAAATATCAGGACAAATTAGACTGGCCAGAAAATACCGAAAATGTAATAACCTATAAAGTTAACATGGAATTGAAAAAAATGTCATTAACATATCGATCGATTACAAATAATGTTCCAATTATAGAATAGGTGGAATTATTTTTGCATTAAAAAGGTCAAATTGTATTACTATAGATTCATATAAAATGAATGAACAAGTGTATGTATTTTTGTAATTATTTAGGGCAATGATGGGGCGGAAAAGAAGGGTTGTTTTAGAAAGGTTAATTATACTAATTAGTGAAAATTCGTTTGGGGGATTAATAGTAATTACAACCGAAAAGTTTCGTTATTTGGTGGGAAACTCTGAAACTGGGTTGAAGTATAATTTCGCATGGAATACCTAAATAAAATTTAAACACATTTTGTTTCTTAATCTATTTCCGTAAAATTATGAACCGTATAATTAAACGTTCCACAAATAGAAAATTAATATAATGTACAAGTGAATAAATTTATACAAAGAAACATAAAATCGCAAAAAGAACAGTCACATAAATAGTGGATTTGATTCACCATAGATATCACAAACATAGAACATTCTCTGCAGGAATTCGAATTCTCGTCAGTGGAAATAAACATTTCTAAAACTAAAATATTTATATATTTCAAATCATGGTTTAATTGTAGCTGTTTGTATAATATGGGAGGAGGAGTATCAAATTTCTTCCCATGAGTGACATTTAATCATAGAAGAGGGAAAATGATTTATCCAGAGGTATGCATATGATTTTTGCTACAATTTTTTTCATGTTACGATATATTAATAAATAAATATAAAAGATTACGCTGACAGTTGCTATGAAACCAACCATAAATAAGAAAGAAAAGTGCGTATCTTTTCTGATTTCAAACGTTCTTAAATTAAATTAGTAGTTTCTTAAAATAATTGGTAAATATTTCCATTTTCTTTCAGTATATGTAAGAGTTATGGGATTGAGGCTATTTATGGCATATAACAAAATAGAGAGAAAAATGATAACTTTCCATTTCCTTTCCACGATTTTTTTTCTTATCAACAAGTACAAGAACAAACTGCATAGTAAAAAAGTCCGTAAAGAATTTTTTTTCTATTTTGCGTCTCCTCGGATTATTGAAAAATACTCACTTTTCGCACCTATTTACGTGTGAAAAGTAATTATTTTCTACATTCAAATGTCAACAGAATGATATTATTGTATTCGGTTGCCATATTAAAAAAAAAAAACAGTGAAACAATGAATCTGCAACAACCTTTGTATTTGAGAAAATTAAAAATTAAAATTTAAAAGTATTTTTTTTTTCTCTTTTGCGTTTATAATGAAGTCATTACGAAACAACATTTAATAAGTTAAAACTACCCTTGTGGCTCACTCTCCATTAACATTTTTGGGGGCCACTCCGAGTAATGGGTAAAAGGCGTGATGATATATTTATTTATTTATAGTACCTACTATAATAATAAATATAAAGGACTATTATTACCTAGCAACAAACAGTTTTTGTCATTTAATTATAAATATTTTAAGACGTCACTCTTAAGGTTAGGATATAAAAAATATGTCCATTAATATTTTTTACGGATCTAATTTCGAAATTCAAAACTTGGTTCTTTCACGCTTCGTACGGAAACATCTTATAGTATGTTCAAAGATATTCCGTTATGGCGTTAACTTACAAAGCCTGTGTTGAACCGCACACAGTAAAATATTCTACCTGTTGGCGCTCAGGGTAGGATTGCAAAATATTTAAATTCGGAAATCTCTAATCTCTGTGCGGATTACGTATTTCAGATTTACTTGAAATAATAATGAATTCGCAAAATTAAATTTTTGCTTCATTATCAGTAATAATATTTGTACAAAATTCTCTGTTTATTATAATGTATATAAAAATTAAATTAAATTGGGAAATACTGAATACATACCTGTCCTTGCACCCCTATAAATCAAGCTTAAATCCCTAACAATAGACCCGCTGAGAGGGCCATAACGGAGTATCTTTGCACATAGTATACTCGTACCGTAAAGTTATATTTACCGGACTTATAACGTAAATAACTATTATATGCTGTCAAATTAACGCAAAATTATTTTTATTTGATGTCAGTTTGACAGAATATTATTTTAATTTCTGTAGACAAGTTTATATTCAAGCACTCAATTTGTTTGCTTGTAGCAAAATCGTCAGATCAAACTGATATTAGGTAAAAATTTCTCGTCCTGCCCAGTTTACTCCTTTGCGTATTGCTAAGCAAAAAATATTATGTGCGAAACAAAAATGGATCAACATAATCCGATGGTCTATCGCTATTACTTGTTATAATAATATTTATGGGATCTTGAGAAACCCTGGTTCGATCCCACAGGCGACAAACAATTTTCACCAATTTAAATCTATCCCTGTGGCTCCCTAACACTTTTGGGGGCCGTGATTTGACGGCTAGTAACCGCACTTCAAGCGAAGAAATATATCAATTACCGAGATCTGCTTACGGCGGAGTACCACACCCAGTAATGGGTAAAAGGCGTGATGATATATTTATATTTTATGTATTTAATAATATTTGATCTGCGTATTCAATCCAGCGTATCGAAGGTCTATGCTCACTCAACACGCACATAAAAAGGGACCAGAAAACCGGGGTGTCTCCCACAAACGTGGAAACAAAACAGCCGCCGCCGTCGCCGCCACCGCCGCCTCCGAATCCCGCAGGTGTAATTATTGTTGCGTGACGCGCAAGTGATTAAAACATAAATTACTGGTTTGAGGAAATTATTTTCGACGTGCTGCTTGCCTTACGCCGGCTAATGGCAGCCACAAGGGGTGTATGTATGTACTGTGTAGTGCTGAGCCTTATCGTCCGGAATTTATTATTGAGCGCGCAATCAAACCCAGCGATTTGTTCTTGTTTCTTTTTCGCGCTTTTGTTTGAAGGAGAAATTAGTGGGTTGTGATTTCGGTGAAATTATTGCAGGGAAGGAATACGAAAATGAGCAAGGTTACAAGCGAACGACAAAGTGTGGGTAAAGGAAATTTGACAGAACTATTTTTACATTCTCTTTTGTTTATGAATAATTATTTCGGCAACACAAATACCAGCACATATTATACATGGGCTTGAGTTGAAATCATTGCCTTTACTATACAGGGTGTTTCAGGACTAGTGTAACAAACTTTAACAGCTTATTCCTGAGGTCATTTTGAGCCAAAAATGTCATATGAACATAGGACCTATTCCTTCTAGTTACCAAAATACAAGAGGTTGAAGTTCTATAAATAACACGAAATTTTCAAATTTTTGTATCAAGATACTTTCGAAAAACAAGAATTTTATTGAAAAGTCATACCTTATTTGTCTTAATTAATTTTATTTATTAATATTAACATGCATACGAGTTCAAGGTGCTTATTTTGAACACTTGCTGCAATTTTTTAAAAATTTGTTATCTTATTTCATATTGTGTTAACCTATTCCATGTTTGGTTATGTTGTTCTGTGTCTATTTAATTGTGTCATTTTATGTTTTGTTCTCTAAATCGTATTCGTTAATATTAATAAATAAAATTAATTAAGACAAATAAGGCATGACTTTTCAATAAAACTCTTGTTTTTTTCGAAAAAAATTTGAAAATTTCGTGTTATATATACAATTTCAACCTCTTGTATATTGGTAACTAGAAGGAATAGGACCTATGTTCATATGACATTTTTGGTTCAAAATGACCTCAGGAATAAGCTGTTAAAGTTTGAATACACTAGTCCTGAAACACCCTGTATTCAGAATTAATTGCATATTTATTTATTTCTCACCCCTCATAATATAAAATTGTACCTACCACAAATCTTTAAAACCATTCCAAAACTAAAAAAAATCATGTTTTGAATTTTCTTTAATTCCATTTTTGTTGCTGTAAATATATACAGCGACCGTATAAAATATCGTACGATAAACTATCGCTAGTGTGAAATGGCAGCTTAGCTTAGCGTACGATATTATTTATTGTAAGATAAAGTATCGTTCGTGTAATTCAGCCCTTAGTTTTTTCGGGTGCACTTGTATACAGGGTGTTTTAATCTTTGATGTTCTTATTTTATCATAATGAAATAGTTATTTGTGTATTATGAGCGTAAAGTGATTCTTTATTACTCGAGCACGGTATTTGCAGCGCGAGCCGAAGGCGGGAGCTGCAATAGTGTAAGAGGAACAAAGACATTTTACGCTTGTGATGCACACATATTTTTTTCTACGATTGCGTCTTAAATTATTAAAAAAATATATAGGTACTGAAAATAAATTCGTTCTGTCAACTGTCAATATAACAAGTTTCTGTTTTGTTTGTATCCCTGGTAACTATTTAAATACCAGCGCATTTTACATAATAAAGATATTTTTCGATTGTTCCACAGAAAACGTCAACTTTACGATGACAAATGAGAGCGTAATTGTTAACTTTTCATAGTAATCCTAGAAAAAGTAAATTCTAATCATACTTATATCAGCAATGACTTGAAGTGTTTGATTAACTGTACAACTTTATAAATAAGAAAGTTGCTAAAAACAGTTGTACAAATCGAATTTTGTGGCCTCATTTTTGACAAAAACAGTATCACAAAATTGGTTTTGTATATGCGTCATAGGACAAATTTATTATAGGACTAGAATGCTACAACTAAAAATAAATTTTTAGTAAAATATGGTCGGCTGCTACAGGAAATTTTATTTTACCGATAATTTCCTCGTTACTAATACGATAAAAAGAAAAGCATAGAAATTAAATGCATAGTAAAATTGTTTTACATTAAATATGTGATCAATTTCCTACATAGCATAATGTATTATCGTTTAAAATGTATAATATTTTAGTATCTTTTTGTAATATTGACTATAATTTTCTTTCATGGTCAAACGCCGCATATAATTTAGTAAAAATAACTTAAAATAATTCCTTTAATAACCCTTTCTAACCTCAAATATAAATTTAAAATAATAATAATAAGTTGCGTTATCGCACAGACGAGTAATACAAAATGTCTGCATGCTATTTAGGCAAAACAGCACTTAGGCCGCGCTCAAAATGCCACTTATTATTAAACAAAATCACATCGCCGCCACCGTCTCTCACAAACACAATCACACATATAAAAGCTTAATTTACATGCATAATAACTAAAAATTCCATACATTACCCCGATAAAAATCTACATGTAATATCAGTAAAGTCATAACTATAGTTGATCGCGACGAAACTTGGCCCTCTTCTGCGGGTTTATGACGAGGAGTCTACTGGATGACTGCGAATCAGTAATAAACACGTTCGTATTCGTGTTAATGTCGAGTCGACTAAAAATTGATAACACGCCATTGGATTTAGTTTCACAAGTACTTTTTAAATGGCCTTTTCTAATGTGTGTTTTTGTGTGCTTCCTCGATTTTCGCGTTAGATTCGCACAGTCTAGCTTCGATACTAGAGCATAAGTAGTCTCATTCGGGAAAACTAAAAAATGAATTTTCAATAAACATACGAGAAAATAATATCTGTAGTACATCCTGATGTACTTTGTTGCTCGCCTTTCAGTCCAGTCACACAGATCTGTGCATATCGAAGGTAGGAAATAAGTTTTTCTACGACAGTGCTATAAGTACTCCCTTACCGCACTCATTTGCTTCTGGAAAGTTATTATTTTCTGCACTCAAGTGTCAACAAATAGTATATTTAAGAACGAGTTTGTTCCGCGTGATGGCCGTGCGTGTTGAGGACCTGACTCACGACCACAAGGTTCTGTGTTCGGGTCCCGCCCGTGGCGGCCATACAAAGGACATATCGGCATATTACATTTGTAGTTGGTCCAATATATAAAAGATAAAATAAAAAGAAGAACGAGATTTATATGACTCCATTAGCAACGCGCGAAAAAGAGATTAAATGCGCGTTTATTTCAATAGTTACCAGGGATACAAACAAAACATAAACTTGCCATATTGACAGTTGACAGAACGAATTTATTTTCAGTACGTATATGTTTATTAATAATTTTAAGATGCAATCGTAGAAAAAAATATGTGTGTATCACGAGCGTAAAGTGTCTTTGTTCCTCTTACACTATTGCAACTCTCGCCATCGGCTCGCGTTGCAAATACTGTGCTCGAGTAACAAAGAATCACTTTATGCTCTTAATACACAAATAACTATATCCTACGATAAAGTGAGAAATGCTTACTTTTCGCACCCATTTAGTGATTATTTTCTGCACTCAAATATCAACAGAATAACATTATTGTTTTCATTTGCCGTATTTTCAAAAAGTCACATGGAAACAATGAATCCGCAACAACCTTTAATATTATTTGAGAAAAATAAAGAAAAGATCTTAAAATAAACATAATTTTTTGCATACATTTTAATTTTAGATTTAATAATAATAATAATAATATATCATCACTCCTTTTACCCATTACTGGGTGAGTCATGAATTGCATTATCTGTATAATGTAATGACATAATAAATAAATGTATTATCTTACCTAATTTTAAATAAAATATAAATATATCACACGCCTTTTACTGGGTGTGGCACTCTGCCGAAGCAGATCTCGGTAAGTAATATATTTTTTCGCGTGATCAGATCTATTGTTTTTTGTCAACTATAACATGTTAAAAATAACTATAGCTATCAAATGAGAAATTTAAACTTACAGATCTTTTGTGGACCTATAAGTATTATATTGTCTCAGTTAAAATAATTGTACTTTCTGACATGATCGTGAGAATAAAATTATTAATTATATTATTTCACTTAGTTATCGAACTAAAATTGAAATTTATTTATTTATGTTACGCTGTACAACAGGTACTTAATCCCGATTACAGTACAGGGTCCGCAACTCACCGAGCCGCAGTGTGATAGTTCATATAATTTTTAGCTTAAGTGCGATTCGAAGTCATGATCTCTGGATTCGAATACATAATTTAGTTCTAAAAACAATATGCAAAATTTCAAATAACATTCAACAAGATATTAATTGACAGGACATTTACTATCAATGTTGAAACATAAGACATACATTTGTAAATCGGTATTGTCTCGATCATATCAGGAGGTTCTTAAGAAAAAAGGCGATCTTTCTACAGACGATGTTACTCGTAAGATTTGAGTACGAATCTTATAAGTGTCCGTCTTGGTGTGACTTGCACTAGAGAATCTGGAATTCGGGATTAGGACTCGAGCCAAATATTTTTCTGGATGATTATTTTGCTGCTGCTTTTGTTCCTACGATGTCTTTATATGTTTATTGCGCTGTTGTTTTGGTTGGAAATGTGAAATATGGTTGCAAAAACTAGACTAGAATTATTACAAATTGCTTTCTGTCTTTATGGTTTTACTTAATTATATTTATAAATCAGATGCTAAAAATGTAACTGTATATCTTGCTTAGCGCAGCTTTGTTTCATACTTTACAACAGATTAAAAATTGAACAAAAATGCTGTTTTTCTACGATTGCTATGAAAAGTGAACAATTACGCTCTTATTTGTCGAAAAAGATCTTTGTGTGGCAACGAGGGAAAAGATGTTAAATGCGCGCGTTTTCAATGACAACGCGCGAAAATAGTATGTTATGCATCAAGGGAGGGAAACAAACGATTACAAGGGATAATCGCGCCCTCCCGTGAAGCATATTATACTTTTCGTAAGAAGTGCACAAAAATTACTGCCTTATCGGGACAAATGTCAAATATGGGTTGCGTAACTAATTACCTAGGAAACGCCGCAAACAGCTAATAATCGTAGTCTCTAGGGAAAGAAACATCTCTCTAGGGAGAGAAACATGCTACCTAGAGCAGAAAAGCAGTGTTTCTCTCTCTAAAATTAGGGAATAAGAACGTGTTTCTTGTGCATGTGTTACGAAAAGATATTAAAGGCGCGCTTATTTTAATAGTTACCAGGGATACAAACAAAACAGAAACTTGCCATTTTGACAGTTGACAGAACGAATTTTATTTTCAGTACCTATATGTTTTTGTAATTATTTAAGATGCAATCGTAGAAAAAATTATGTGTGCATCACGAGCGTAAAGCGTCTTTATTCCTCTTACACTATTGCAGCATTTGTTCACTTTATCCATTTTTAAATGTACACTCTGATACATTTATGTCAAACTCGTAAGCATGGTTGTGGAAAATTCCATATTTCACGTTAAAACAAACTCATGTTATATCACTCAGTTATAGGTAAAGGCCGTAGTGACATATTTGTTTTATTTATTTAAAATTGTGCTCATTTAAATTTAAAATAGGTGAAACGTAGTGTGAAATGCATAATAAATTCATATTTATTGTAAATAGTAACAATACAATAGGTATGAATAAATATGAACAACCTTGAAACAATAATAATAGCCACCTTCACCCCAAAAACAGTTTCCGCAGAAGAAGCGTAAAATAGAAGGGAGACCAAACTAAATTAATATCTTCTGTTTAATTGCTTGCGCTCCGTGTACATTTATTAATTTCACACGTGACTCCCGACTTGGGGAACTCCGGTTCTCGCGTCAGGAGCGCGGGGTGTACTGTACCGGAGTGTCTTCGGCGACGGCGGTGCGTTGGCGATCGATGGCCCGGAGCCAGGTACGGGGCCCATTGTCTTATTCTGGTTATGAACTCCGGAGAATACACGACAGTTAGCGACGAAAGTTTTTAATTTATAAGTAAAAATGACGCTACAGAATTCTTCACAAAACATAAATTGTTCAAATACTTCAGAAGATATGAATTCATTGTTTAATTCAGAATTTAACTTTAAATTAGATAAAATTAATACTTTTATATTTTAAATAAATACATTATTAATAATTGCAAAAAATTAAAAGAGTCAAAATAAATATTTGGACTTCAATAAAATATGAATAAACTTTTTATCTATTAATGGATGTAGCACGTTGCCGTGGCAGATCTCGGTAAGTATTTTGTGCGTTAAATGCAGTTACCAGCCGTCAAACCACGATCCTCAAAGGTGTTAGTGGCGGGGAGTAAATGTGCAGTAAATTTCCTCGGCTGCGGGCATTCAACTTGGGTTCTCAAATTTATAGAAAATATTTAATAATCATACAGATAAATTAAGGTATACTATATTCAGAGCAAGTTGACAATGACGTCATCCAAAATGTGAGTACGTACAGTGGTATCAAGTTGGACTATGGGTTTGAGACCCTGGGTTTGATTCCCACAGCCGACAAATTTCTTGTATGACTTCCCTTTTACTAACATTTTTGGGGGCATTGATTTGACATCTGGAAATCGCACTTCACGCGCATAAATACATCACTTATTGAGATCCGTATGTTTTTATTTGTTTCTCTGTAGCAATTTGAGAACCCGGGTTCGATTCCAACAGCTGACAAACATTTTACACAACATTAAAATAATCCCTGTGGCTTTCTCTCCACTAACATATTTGGAGGCCTTGATTTGTCGGCTGGTAACCGCATTTCACGCGAAGAAATATATCACTTATTAAGATCTGCTCAGGCAGAATGCCGCACCCAATAATGGGTAAAAGGCTTGGTGGTATATTTATTTAAATATCACAACGAATGTAATTCATAACAAAATATGTATTTTTTATTAATATTTTAAAATCTTAATGTTGAAATGTAATAGTTTATCAAAATAATATGAACCGCTATCCTTGTGTAATATTTTTCATCTGCTGTGTATTTTAGTGAAAGGTTTGCTAAGTATCAATTTTCCTTTGTTTCAATCAAATTTTAAATTGCGTTAGTTTGTTTACAGTGTAAATTGCTTATACAGTGTGCTAAAATGATTTAAATTCAATTGAATTTCTCATGTTTCATTTTTAAAATTCCCGCGCCGCGTCAGTCTATCTAATCCACTAGCGATAGTCAATTGTCACGTCTTGGCGAGGAAAATAATGACCTATTCTCAACGTGCCACGCTCAATCTCAAGTGTAAGAAAAGATCGATGAAAGAAAGCTATGAGAATGTGTTGTGCAACTATTTAACTAATCGTAAAACAAATGTCAGTGTTTAATTTATTTCGAGTCAGATAACAATCAAAGCATGTCGTGATCAAACTATTAACCTGCAAATAGCACGTTGTGATGTAAATAATCTTCTGTCAAATTAAGAATAATAATTGAAGAAGTAATTAATTATTGGTGAGTAATTTCTTTGTTTAATTTTTTTGTTTCGTTTTTTGGTATTGTTGAACATCTTTTTATTTTTCTTCGCCGAATGACAGTGATTAATAAAAGAGGTTAGGAACGAAATAAATTGGTCAAAACGTTGAATACGAAGTTATTGATGGCTTAATTAAATATTTTTAATGAAACCTCTGTGGACGTTTTGATGTTTCATGTTTTGTAAAACGTAAAAGTTGTTTGTGATGATAATTAAATTTTAATTAATGAAATTAAATTACTGAATTGATTTGTCATTGTACATAATTGCAAGGTTATACGCTGTACTTGTTATGTACTTGGCAAGTGAAAAGTCAAAATAGAATTAATAACTTTTAATTTGGTTAATTTTAGCACAGCCTAATTATTAACATTTCCACTGCGCTGTGAGTAATGAATTTTATGTTTGTTTGAATGCTAAACTGATGACAAATCCAGATCAAAATATATTTCTACTTTGTCGTTTTCGTAAAACAAATATGCAAATATTATTTTACAACAGATAAAATTATTTTGAATGGCAATTCCATGAAATGAATTAATACTTTATAGCGTATTAGATCTTTAATTACAGAGCATCACTTTAATATTAATAATTTTTTAATTTGACAGGTCCAAAGTTGGCACTCTGCCGTATCAGAACTCGGTACGTGATATATTTATGCGTGTACCACCCGTCAAACCTCGGCCTCTAAAGATGTTAGTAGAGGAGGAGCCAAAGTGCTAATTTTAATGTGGTGAACAATATTTGCCGGTTGTGGGAATCGAACCGGGTTTTCAAATCCACAGTCACTTAAGGTCGGTTTCACCAACAAAAGTTAAATTTTAAATTAGGTTTAAATAAATAAAAGCAAATCGAATGTAATTTTGATTTGATTTAATTTATTTAAACCAAGTTTATGGGGTAGGTGGCTTAATGGTACCGAGTCGGTCTGTGGATCTTGAGAACCCTGGTTCGATCCCCACAGCCGACAAACAATTTTCACCAATTTAAATCTACCCTTGTGGCTCCCCACCACTAATATCTTTGGGGGCCGTGATTTGACAGTTGGTAATTGCACTTCACGCGAAGAATATATCACTTACCGAGATCTGCTTAGGCAGAGTGCCAACCCAGTAATGGGTAAAAGGCATGATGATATATTGATTAATTTATTTAAAATTTAAGTTTTGTTTGTTAAGTTTGTGGTGGTCTAACCCCGTTTTCTATAGCCCGGAACTGATTTTTTTTGACATTAAAATTATGCTGCACTAAAAACGGTGACGGGAGGCATTTTTATATCGAAATTTGCTATTTAGAAATGGGTAAACTGGCATAATGATATATTTACTTTATATTTTTTATTTTTGAAATAATTCTTGAGTTGTAATTGAACTGATTTAATATTTAATTAAAATAGATCGGAACATACAAGATAATTATGTGAAGTAAAAACTGCACTATCCAATAAGTAATAAAATATGTTGAAGGAAAACTAGCAAGATCTTGAAAATCCAGAGAAAATGTTCTCATCCCAGATCTCAGCACGAAACCTAATTTCATCTCAACTAAATATAATTGCAATTATCATTCGCATGTGTTTGCCAACGTGTATCCACCCCTTCGCCCTGTAGCCGTGTCGTGACGTCACGCAATTAGGGTTTTTTCTCGTCACGTACGGGCGTTATGTGTGGACAAACATCAGATCAGCGCTGGCTGGGCCAGGCGGCCTGGCGACCTAGGACCGTCATCTGTTCATCTGATCTTCGCTTGGCTCCAGTTACAGTACCACGTCTTTAATTATCAAGCCGCGATGCGCGTCTGTTTACAGCGGCGACGCCGGCGACATTGTGCGACGGCGGCAAGAGCGCCAATTAAAAGATATCGACGAATTTGCGCGCTTGTTTCGATACTTGTCTATGATTGGGTGTTAATTGGACGATCCTTCCTCTGTGGTTGGGTTGGTGTTTTGTTTGTTGTGCTAGCGGCTTTTGTTTTCTTGTCCAACACCTTGATAAGGACGCGATGGATTGTTATTGTTCTATGTGGGATAATTACAGTACAGCAATTAAAATTTTCACAATTAACAAAAATTTGCCATAGAATTGCGAAGATCAACACAGAACTGTCAACAATAATTATTAGCATAACCTAATACAATCATCACCTCATTTTACCCATATCTGCCTGTAGGTGGCTCAGTGGTATTGAGTCGGCAAACAATTTTTACCAAATTATATCTACCCCTGTGGCTCTCCCTCCACTATTATCGTTGGGGGGCCGTGATTTAACGGCTGGTAACCGCACTTCACGCGAAGAAATATATCATTTACCGAGATCTGCTTAGGCAGAGTACCACACCTAGTAATGGGTAAAAAGCGTGATGATATATTTATTTATTTATTTTTACTGCCTGTTATATGTCAAAATACGACCTCTAAAGATTTAGTATAAGGGAAGCCAAAAAAACTTTTTTCTATTTTGTGTTCATAAGGAAGTTATTATGAAACCCAGTTGCGTATCGAAAGAGCGTTCTTTACAATACGCAACATTTTGTTTTAGACGGTTGGTAGTAGCGGATGACATACTGTACCTATCAAGCTGAGAACATCCAAATTTCAATATAACCTCAAAATCAGAACAATTGCATAAATGCCAATAACTGTTACTAACCACAACATTTCATGTAGAAAATGCCTTAAATTGACTTGGTTTAAAGTATCGCAGATTTGTTTAAATTTTAATTTATATAAGTCGCAAAATAGAAACTCGTCAATTTTGTATTTCATTGAATTTATTTTTAAACCCAATTTTCAGTACTTAAAAATTTATTATGGGGTAGTTGGCTCAGCGGTATCGAGTCGGCTTGTGGATCTTCAGAACCTTGGTTCGATCCCCACAGCCGACAAGCAATTTTCTCCAATTTAAATCTATCCCTGTGGCTCTCTCTCCACTAATATCTTTGGGGGCCAAGATTTGACGGCTGGTAACCGCACTTCACGCGAAAAAATATATCATTACCGAGATCTGCTTAGGCAGAGTGCCACACCCAGTAATGGGTAAAAGGCGTGATGATATATTTATTTATTTTAAAAATCCATTAAAATTACAGGAAATGACAATAGTTTTTGAAGTTTCTGTTTGCAGTTGTATTAAGTAAAGATAATTTTGAAAAGTATAACTGTGACATTTTTTCGTGATTAACACTCCACTCTGATTATTCATTCCATATACGCATAACAATACACAAAACAAAAGAAAACCTTAATTTTCCACGGAACGAGATTATAATATCTAATTTTGTCGAAAAACATAATTCACAAAGCACAACGAATTTCACCGTTCTTCAAAATTCATCGCCACAAAGTAAAATAAAAAATGTGAAGAGTAACTCCGGGTTTTTGTCCCGAAATTCGTACGCGCTATTTTACTTAGCTACCGCTTAATGTCTTTTTAAATTTCATGATTATCATTTAATGATACCTAATACACAAGTACGAAAAAATGAAATACAATTATTCTGTTCACATTACAGAGGGAATGGATACTCGTCGGATATCTCATCTTGCATTATTTTTGTTTTAACAAAACACTAGCAATTACCTGACAACGGTAAGTCTTCAGACCGGAACAATTATTGTTTCGTGATACAAATTATATTACATTTTACAAATTAGAACGTCTTTAATGTCTTGTAATTATTGATTTTTTTATTTTTGTTTTCTGCTTTTCTGTATCATGCAAACATGCTTTGCTATTTTTATTTCCACATACTTATATATGATTCTGCAAAAACTTTACAATATTTATGGAATATCAAACCTGAGCTCTACTTATCGGATTTAAAATTACGTGCTGAATTATGATTATTTAAGATTTTTAAATACTATGCCAGTCGAGAAAGATGTCTAAACATATGTAAAACCAAGAAATAAATCGTTGCTAATTTCAATTTATTTATGACTATACAGGGTGTTTCAGGACTAGTGTAACAAACTTTAACAGCTTATTCCTGAGGTCATTTTGAGCCAAAAATGTCATATGAACATAGGTCCTATTCATTCTAGTTACCAAAATACAAGAGGTTGAAGTTCTATAAATAACACGAAATTTTCAAATTTGTAATCGAGATACTTTCGGAAAACAAGAGTTTTATTGAAAAGTCATACCTTATTTGTCATAATTAATTTTATTTATTAATATTAACGAATACGATTTAGAGAACAAAACATAAAATGACACAATTAAATAGACACAGAACAACATAACCAAACATGGAATAGGTTAACACGATATGAAATAAGATAACAAATTTTTAAAAAATGACAGCAAGTGTTCAAAATGAGCGCCTTGAACAAATAAGGTATGACTTTTCAATAAAACTCTTGTTTTCCGAAAGTATCTTGATTACAAATTTGAAAATGTCGTGTTATTTATAGAACTTCAACCTCTTGTATTTTGGTAACTAGAAGGAATAGGACCTATGTTCATATGACATTTTTGGCTCAAAATGGCCTCAGGAGTAAGCTGTTAAAGTTTGTTACACTAGTCCTGAAACACCCTGTATAGTCGTTTTCAAAGTTATAAATTTCCAATATTGCAAGAATCGTAATATTATCAGGGTAAGAAACGAACTTTTTTTAAATTTCCTTCCTTAAAAATATGGATATTTTAAAAACGTTAATACTTTTAAACATTATTAAATTTATATATTTGAGGTCTTTATTATATCAGTTCTTATTTTAAAATTCCCACAGGCGACAAACAATTTTCACCAATTTTAAATCTACCCCTGTGGCTCCTCCTCCACTAACATCTTTGAAGGCTGGTAACCGCACTTCACTCGCACTTACCGAAATTTGCTTACGGCAGAGTGCCACAGCCAGTAATGGGTAAAAGGCATGATGATATATTTTATTTATTTATTTATTATTTGAAAATCAATATAATATTCGTAATTTTAGTAGCAACTGGGGGGCCGCGAAAAATATTTGGTAAATTTAGTGGTCCGCGATATCAAAAAGGTTGAGAACCGCTGGCTTAGTGTGTTCTGGTCAATTATATAGTCGCTGTTATTAGTTATTTTGAATAGATTTTACAAATTTATCGTCTTGCACTTTCCGTTGGTTGCACTGTATTGTATTCGAGAAAATAATTAATTATTTCAACCATACTGAAATAATTGTAATTCCTTTAGAAGCGCACCCAAGTAACAAACTCTGACACTAATTCCCCAAATCACCCACATGAGGTCATACGCCTCTCTCGTATCCACAAACAAAAGAAATTCGTCAGTGAACCTTCCAAACAAACGACAAACGCTCCAATTCGCACGACGTGTCATTATACGTCATCGAACTCAGTCGCTAGCGCTCCTAGGCTCTCTAGACGCACGGGGTTCCTCGTTTGTCGGGTGCTGCGTGTGTCGCACCCACGGGGAGGGGCAGTACCTCGCGTGAAGGCACCCAACCAAGCAGATAGCGGTTGGGTGATGCTTCGTTGAACCTTGTTGTTCACTTGCTTGTTGTTGATGATGACATGTTGTTTGATGTGTCTTATGAGAACATTTTTAATTTTATTTATTTGCTACCGTTTACAACAGCAACATCAACTTAATTACAGTACCTAGAGCTTAGAGTGGAATCTGAATCAGTCAGACACAGTTTTATTAAATTGTTTGTAACCTCCCAGTCAACCGTTTTTGAGAATTTAAATTTAAATATTTCAAAATAATTTTTTATTATAATTTGCATATAATGTTTACAAATTTATTACAAAATTTTGAACCTTTCACCTTAAAAATATGTACCTTACAATACATAAATATATGCCATTTATACCGGGTGTAACATGAAAACCTGGCCATAGGCGTTTAACATGGGAAATCAGTTTTTCCTTGCGCAAAAGTGGCCAATTGATTTTAGACAAAAATGCTTCAAATAAAAGTTGTAGAGCTTGAAATTATGGATCTAAATCAGTTTTCAGATTTTATTTTACACGTTTTGTAAGCGAAATAATTGCATTAATATTTTATAAGAATTTCTACTTTATAGTGATAGCCATGGAATTGAGACAAAATGATTAACAAATGTATAAAGTTTTATCTGTCAGAAAAGTTTAGTTTGAACTTGGAATGTTATGGTGCGGCCAAATAATACTGATTAAATCACGTATTCTTCGAAAATTTTCACCAGAATAATTCCACTTAATAATTTGTAACTTTTCTTCATGTGAATAGTTATCCATTTTCAATAATGATATAACAACAATCACCTGTATTGTCACTTAAATCACAAATCCATTTCAAACTAAACTTTTCTGACAGTTTTGTCTCAATTCCATGGCTATCACTATAAAGTAGAAATTCTTATAAAATATTAATGCGATTATTTCGCTTACAAAACGTGCAAAATAAAATCTGAAAACTGATTTAGATGCATAATTTCATGCACTACAACTTTTATTTGAAGCATTTTTGTCTAAAATCAATTGGCCACTTTTGCGCAAGGAAAAACTGATTTCCCATGTTAAACGCCTATGGCCAGGTTTTCATGTTACACCCGGTATATACATACATTATATCACGCTATATCCCTTTAAATGGGGCTGCACGAACCCCTGAAACATTCACAGAACATCCACTAATAGTTTCAACAAAATATCAGACACACGATACTCGCTTCAATCGTACAAGCTCATTCATTCCTCACACCCGAAATCCATTATTCCGTAACAAATCCTCAATCACATTCATCCATTTACTCCTGTACACCGGTTCATAATTCTTTCATTTATGCCCAGTCCTCTAACAACGAATCTATAAAGAAATGAAGGAAGCATCGGGCTGCGCATGTTTTGGAAGTAAATTCTACACAACTGCAGTTATTAGACACTCTATAGTAAGAACTGAAAATAAGTCAGAAAGATTAGAAAGGAAGGGAGTATTGCTTTGCTCTTGTTTTTGAATGTGAATTCCTTACATTTTCAGTGAAACATTCTATGTAAAAATAGTAAATGAATCAAAAGATAAGAAAAGAAGGGAGCCTATTTATAACATCAATAATATTTTGTTTTATTAAGATTAGTGTTTAGATGTCAACTTTATTTAAAATATATTTCTTTGAAAAATACGTTTTCCTGTATCGCGGTTACAAAGTGACTTTTGTGCAACTGTTTTTATCAAAAGTAGTGTTTAAAGTTCAACTTTGTATAACTGTTTTTGGGGATATTTTTGTGTGTAATTGTCAAAGTTACCTAGTTGTAAAAATGTCAAATATAATTCTTTCAGTTTAACAGCCATATAAAATTGTGTAATTTTTTTTTTATAATAAAATAAATTCATTAAACTGTGAAACACTCTTTCTTAGATATATAACCGCAGTGGTATCGAGTCGGCCTGTGGATCTTGAGAAGCCTGGTTGGATCCCCACAGCCGACAAACAATTTTCACCAAATTAAATCTACCCCTGTGGCTCCCTCTCCACTAACATCTTTGGGGACCGTGATTTGACGACTAGTAACCGCACTTCACGCGAAGAAATATATCGCTTATTGAGATCTGCTATGGAAGAGTTACACATCCAGTGATGGGTAAAAGGCGTGATGATATATTTATTTATTTACATAACCTACACAATTTGATCTGTAAATATCAATAATTTTAAATGGTTATTAATTTGTCTGTGTTACTATCTTTAAATGTTATTATTATTATTATTATTATTATTTTGAAATATTAAAATAAAAGTAAATTAATGCGATATACGAAAAACTCGTGTTACAATTATCATTTTGTAACACTCATATTTCAATATAAATGATGTAAAATAAATAAATATATCATCTCTCCTTTTACCCATTACTGGGTGTGGCACTCTGCAGTACCAGATTTAAATAAGTGATATGAAGTGCAGTTAGTAACCGTCAAATCACGGTCCTCAAAAATGTTGTGGAGAGGAAGTCACAGGGGTAGTTGTAATGTGGTGAAAATAGTTTGTCGGTTGTGGGAATCGAACACGGGTTCCCAAATCCACAGACCGACTCGAGATCACTGAACCACCTACCCCATTATGTACTAATGTAGACTGAAAGAAATACATTTTAAATAAAAAGTATAATAATTAATTTAGTCATCAGTTGGTCCGCCAAATAGTTATTTGTGTATTAAGAGCGTAAAGTGATTCTTTGTTACTCGAACACGGTAATTGCAGCGCGAGCCGAAGGCGAGAGCTGCAATAGTGTAAGAGGAACAAAGACACTTTACGCTCGTGATACACACATAATTTTTTCTATGATTGCATCTTAAAATTATTTAAAAACGTATATGTACTGAAAATAAATTCGTTCTGTCAACTGTCAATATGACAAGTTTCTGTTTTGTTTGTATCCCTGGTAACGCGCATTTATAATCTTTTTGGCGCGTTGCCATTGGAAACGCGCGTATTTAACGTCTTTTTCCCGCGTTGCCATTGGAGACGCGCAAAAAAGATATTTTTCGATTGTTCCACAGAAAACGTCAACTTTACGATGACAAATGAGAGCGTAATTGTCAACTTTTCACAGCAATCGTAGAAAAAATAAATTAATTTAGTATAATATTGTATTTAATAGACTATTTAAATCTACCCCTGTGGCTCCCTCCCCACTAATACCGCTTACCGAGATCTGCTTATGCTGAGTGCCACACCCAGTAATGAGTGATGATATATTATATGTTATTATTATTATGTCTATATCTATTATTTAATATATTTATTTATTTTTCGTTTCTATTGCAGTTCTCATCTAAACCTCTAGTTGATTGTTGGTTCCTGATTGGCAGTTCTCATTCGCCGTAGACAAGGTAAGTGATTCTTTCAATCTCTGTTAAACAATTAGTGGTACTCATGCTATAACAAGCGGAAAAAATCTCTGGAAACCATCAAAATTAGATTCCCCAGTCGCCATGCTGTCTTTGTCTCGTTATTTGTTATAATAAGCGTAATTACCTTGTTTTCAACGTAATTATTTTTACATTAATTTCCTCGTGTAAGTACTCAGATTTAAATGTAGCGAAGCACTCACACACACAAGACACTCTTGTGTCCGTGTGTCAGTGTGTGTGTGTATTGTCACGCTTGGGTATCATGAACACAATTAAGATTATGTTAAGATTGTTCTAAGTGAATACACGACAAATTAAGAGTTGAAAAAATTGGTCGGTTTCCATTAATAATTAGTGCTCCATTCTACCGCGCGTAATTACTCTAATTGCGTTGCGTTATGCTTATGTTGCGTTAACTTGCGTAGGTTTTTCGTTGTTGATTCATTGGGTTTTTGCAGAGCCCGGAAAGAGTTGTTGGACGGTAATTGATTCGTGGTTTCCTTTTCGACTTTTTATAATTATATTATATGTGTTAAGTTTCGTGCAAATTAATAAATGCTTTTTTGATGTATGACGTTTCGTCAATGAAAAATATTGAATACTTTGAATTGTAACTATTGGTTGTATTATGAAATGTAAGATATAGTATGTTCTTATTATATATACAGGGTGTTTTTATACCTCTGCACGAAACTTTAATGACATATATAATAGATATACTGATTATAGAACAAAATAGTAATAATAATAAAAAGCATTTCGCAATCGAGTATCAAACAACGTTTTTTCGAAAACTATTTTCCAAAATTAGTAATAATGTAATGAGAAAATTTTGACGTTTAGGATTAATTAATGTGACATCTAATGTCTCCATGACAACAATGTATGTAATATAATTGCTATCAAATCTGGTATTCTCTGACCAGCGACAGCTGGTTGTCAATAGAAACCAAACAAATGTTCTAATTTTTTTCTGCGATTTATTGGGATTCGCATTGCATTTCGCATTGCATTTCTCAAGAAACTATTCCAGTACACCAGTTAGCTTTCTTAAGCGGGATAATTGCTCAATTGGAACATTAAATATAAATATTGTTAAAGAGTTAAAGAAGTATTGTTTCTAAGCAAAAAAATAAAGTAACAAATTTTATTAAATTGTGAGCCTTTCTTCTATCAAAAAATTGCAGGATGCAAAAAACTTATGCATCCTGCATGCAAAAGTCTTTTGCGTTCTGTAGATAAAAAACACTCATTTCGCGTGTTGATAGTTGTCATGTAAATTTTAACTTTATATGACAGTTTTCGAAAAAAGATTTTTTTTTTGAAATTCGCAACAATTAGGGTATTTCATTCCTAGCGAACATTTTTAGTGTCACTGATTTCATTCTAAATTTTGCGCCGCTTCTCCATACACTAATAGCATATCCACTAATTCACTGTTTCTATACATTTTTCTCAAATTTCTCCCACAACTTTCTCTTTCAATACCAATAATTTTTGCCTAGATCACTCCTGCTTATTGCTTTAAGAAAATTTCCGGCAAAATCATAGTCACTAATGGTATTATATATGAAAACTCAATTAGAAGAGCAATGTAAAACGATATTACAATTTAAGGAGCTACATCTGAGATTTTAAATCTTCTAAATTTCATTTTTTATGTTCAGATTTTACTACTACATAATTTGCACGAAAATTACTAAATTACTATCTATACAAATGAGACAGGGTTCGTAAATATCATGATATTTATAATAAATATCAAAATATCTGATATATAGGATATATATCAGATAAATATCACTTTTTGGATATTTATTTTTTAATTTTAGTTTTTGTACACATTTAGAAAAATTCGAAAAATTTCACTTTTCCGGAGGCTATATCTCAAAAACTAAACAAGATATGGAAATGCGCTCAACGGCGTTGAATTCCCCGTGTCCGAATTGACTTATAAGCAGATTTTAATTCAATTTTCCCAAAAATCCTTAATCGTAGGATTATTAAAACGAAAATTTACATACATATGTATTTTAACCCTCTGAATCCAGTGGTGCAATCTTCAAATGCATAGGACTTCTGGTTTTCGAGAAAATGTTAAAAAACCGCTTTTTGCGATTTTTTGGCGGAAAATTGAAAAAAAATAAAAATCGCTGAAACTATGTTTATAAGTTAACTGAAGCACGAGAAAATTAATGCCGTTGACCGCGTTTTCATATCACATTTAGTTTTCGAGATATAGCTTCGGAAAAGTAGAAAAACTGAAAAATTCGAAAAATTTCACTTTTCCGGAGGCTATATCTCAAAAACTAAACAAGATATGAAAATGCGCTCAACGGCGTTGAATTCCCCGTGTCCGAATTGGCTTATAAGCAAATTTTCATACAATTTTATGCAATTTAATATTTTTAATTATTTCCTAAGGGGTACCCCTTTGTTTTTTTCAGATTTTAATTCAATTTTCCCAAAAATCCTTAATCGTAGGATTATTAAAACGAAAATTTACATACATATGTATTTTAACCCTCTGAATCCAGTGGTGCAATCTTCAAATGCATAGGACTTCTGGTTTTCGAGAAAATGTTAAAAAACCGCTTTTTGCGATTTTTTGGCGGAAAATTGAAAAAAAATAAAAATCGCTGAAACTATGTTTATAAGTTAACTGAAGCACGAGAAAATTAATGCCGTTGAGCGCGTTTTTATATCACATTTAGTTTTTGAGATATAGCCTCGGAAAAGTAGAAAAACTGAAAAATTCGAAAAATTTCACTTCTCCGGACGCTATACCTCAAAAACTATTTCATATTTTTATATAATGGATATATCATTGCAAAAATATGACGATATATATCAAAATAAATATCATGATATATATCGATCGATATATATCTTCGAACCCTGAAATGAGATAAACAGAAAAGT
The DNA here is from genome assembly GCA_947425015.1 of Pterostichus niger. Taxonomy (NCBI): domain Eukaryota; kingdom Metazoa; phylum Arthropoda; class Insecta; order Coleoptera; family Carabidae; genus Pterostichus; species Pterostichus niger. The sequence goes on along the minus strand of OX380336.1, from coordinate 6,562,960 downwards.
GTAAAAATATGTTTCAAGTATATTCTTTGGTATTTACAGTTCAAAAAGTCCAAATTTATTATATTATAATATAGAATTATTTATTTGAATTTTTGAACGATATTATTTCTAAATAATGTACGGCTTTAATGAGGGAAATTTTACAGTAATTATTGTTAATTTATATTGGTCGAGATATAGCTTCGGAAAAGTAGAAAAACTGAAAAATTCGAAAAAATTCACTTCTCCGGAGGCTATATCTCAAAAACTATTTCATATTTTTATATAATGGATATATATCATTGCAAAAATATGACGATATATATCAAAATAAATATCATGATATATATCGATCGATATATATCTTCGAACCCTGAAATGAGATAAACAGAAAAGTGTAAAAATATGTTTCAAGTATATTCTTTGGTATTTACAGTTTAAAAAGTCCAAATTTATTATATTATAATATAGAATTATTTATTTGAATTTTTGAACGATATTATTTCTAAATAATGTACGGCTTTAATGAGGGAAATTTTACAGTAATTATTGTTAATTTATATTGGTCTATTTTCTAAAAATTATCACAAATTTGGGCGTTTTAATAGTAGGAGATTTGTATGCAAATTGGTCATTTAATTTTTTCTTTCTTATAGAAATAATAGCATAATTATTCCTTAAAATAGTTAAATTTGACGGAAATATATATTTCAAAAAATTACTGGAATAAAAACAGTTTATAAACACGCAAAATAAATTACATCGAAACATGCAGCCACAAAAATTAAAATTAATTACGACGATAAATTAAAGATTTCCTTTCAAACAGTCTTCCATAGACCACACATTTTTTATGATAAATTACATAACTTAAATATTATTATGCTCCATTCCTACGCGAATTCATCTGTACTAAAAAAAATATGTGCACGATTCTATCAACGAAGTTCTTCTTTTTTGTACCTTATAATACTAGTACATTATTTCATGTTGCTATTAGCGACGGCCGCTAAAACGGTTTTATCAGCCACTGCTATTATAGATGTATGTTAAAACTGCTAAAGTATCAAATAATTGTTGGAAATCAATTTTAAACTTTCTTTACGTATACTAAATAAAATAAAATAAATATATCATCACGCCTTTTACCCATTACTGGGTGTGGCACTCTACTAAGTGAAGTGCGGTTACCAGCCGTCAAATCACGTTCCCCAAAGATATTAGTGGAGGAGGAGCCACAGGAGTAGATTTAAATTAGTGAAAATTGTTTGTCATCTGTGGGGATCGAACCAGGTTTTTCAAGATTCAAAGCCGAGTCGATACCATTGAGCCACCTACCCCATAAAATTAAATTAATACATACTAAATTTAATAATAAAACTTTATGTGTATACAGGGTCAATTTATTTAAAAGCAACCAAGTAAGCTTTGCTGGTTAATGAATAATTTTAGAGAAAAAATAAATACAGCAAGAAGGGGAACATAATTGTATTGTTGGTAAAATAATATGATTTAGGCGAATTAAAGTAATATTTTCTTATATGGAAAGGGATAGTTTTGTATTGGAATGGGTAGACTGAAATATTCCGTTTTCAACGATGCAACATGTTTTTCTTCTTCTTCCTATGGCACTACAGCCCAAATCGGACCTGGGCCTACCGAACACACCGAGCCGCAGTTTTACACTGCCGTACTGCCGGTTTTCGTAGTCGAATGCTACATTATTTAAGACGTATAAGTGACTAGCTTATAGCGCCCGAGTGTGATAAATACATGTAACTGTATTTTATATTTTACGACAAATCACACATTGTCGACAGGCGGATTCGAACTGACGAACCTTGGCTCGGGTGACGTCACAGTATGTTAAGAGATGTGCCTTAACACGCTCGGCCACCGCGCCTGTTAACATGTTTTTCTACCTAATATTAAAACTAAAATCATAAAGTTAAAAAGTAAAATGAATAGTATCCGTCAGTATGGTGGTGTGGATAGCGTTACGGAATTCGAATTCGGAGATCCCGAGTTCAAATTTCACTCAAACTAAAAATTATATAAACTACTACACTACGGCTCGGTGAGTGCGGACCCTGTACTGTAATTGGGATTAAGTTCCTGTTGTACAGCGTAACATAGATAAATAAATAAATAAACAAATAAATAAAATAAATGATAACTTGTTTTGTTTCACGGCCTACCTAAAGTGTTTTGTGTTTGGCCGTTTTTCAAAGCCTGGTATGGTATACGAATAAGTAATATTTAATAATAAAATATGAAACTAAACACTTGTCTAAGTCTCACAAAATTCAGCCTCCAAGTCACCTTATGAGGGCATCGTCAGAGGCTGGCCAGCACAGTTAGTAACCATAGATGCGTTTCGCTCTTATTAGAGCTCATCAGTATGGTATAACCTACTTCTTCACCTAGAACAACGTTCACGTGAAGAAGCTGGTGATGAAGGACTGTGCCAGCAGAGAATAAGATCTCTAAAAAACGGTAAGATGACATGAGAAGTTCTGTCGAACCAGTAATGCATCTACCGAAAAAAGCAAAAGCTACGAAATAGCAATTTAAATAAAAACAACAAAGACAAAATTAATTGTCTTTAAATGCTCACTTGACTTGACTTAGACAAGTGTTTAGTTTGATATTTTATTATTAAACCTAGTTTCACCAAGTGAGCATTTAAAGACAATTAATTTTGTCTTTGTTGTTTTTAAGTAATATTTATGCATTTGAACATAATGCAAAGAGTCGAGTAATTGGTGGCATATGGATCGAGACCTACCCCAAATCTCAATAGTCGTCGTTGCGTAGAAAGAAACCAAACCACTCCGATTCCTCGGCGGAGCCTCATTCAGTCCGTCGCACGGCTTCGAACATCTTAATAAGCGGCGCTAAATTAAATACGTCACAGCGGGGGTGACGGGGTTGTTCGGGGATGTGCGGGGGCCTGCTAGCGTCCAGCAGCGTCCGACAGTGTTTAATTAGACAAGTCCCGCGCTCGCGAGCCAAAGCGATCGCTCTTCCCCGGTGACTAATGAACTACTTGATTACAAGGACCGCCACGAGCCGGTGACGTCACAAGCACAATACCTTATTCTTCTTCTACCAGTGCCAGTGCAACCCTCGGTCGCACACTGTCAACTTGTGATGCCAACAATCGACATTAATTCATTACGCGATCGGGATCGGGATCGGACACATTCAATGAGAACGTTTTCAATTCTTACTTGAAGTACTGAGGACACAAACAAAAAGTCTGCCTCCTGCTCAATTCTGACCTAATTCAATACTACTATTTATAAAAACAACGAAAACTAGCACGATATATTCAAAATATTTATCATTCTCCAACATTATTTGTTGCTTACTTTTACAAACACAAATTAAACATATCATCATCATCACACCTTTTACCCATTACTGGGTGTGGCATTCTGCCCAAGCAGATCTCAGTCTAAACACGGCCCCCAAAGATATTAGTGGAGGGAGAGTCATAGGGGTAGATTTAAATTGGTGCAAATTGTTTGTCGGCTTTGGGGATCGAACCAGGTTTCTCAAGATTTACAGGACGACTCGATACCACTGAGCTACCTACCATGATGGTTATTTAATTAAAAATAAGTATTTAAATAAATAAATATAAATATATCATCACACCTTTTACCCATTACTGGCTGCCTAAGCAGATCTCGGTAAGTGATATATTTTTTCGCCTGAAGTGCGATTACCAACCGTCTAACCATAGCCCCCAAAGATATTAGTAGAGGGAGAGCCACAAGGGTAGGTTTAAATTAGTGAAAATTGTTTGTCGACTCTAGGGATCGAACCAGGGTTCTCAAGATCTACAGAACGCCTCGACATAAATAAATATAAATATATCATCACACCTTTTACCCATTACTAGGTGTGGCACTCTGCCTAAGCAGATCTCGGTAAGTGATATATTTTTCCGCGTGCAGTGCGGTTACCAGTCGTCTAACCACAGCCTCTAAAGATATTAGTGGAGGGGGAGCCAAAGGGGTAGATTTAATTTGGTGAAAATTATTTGTCGGCTGTGGGGATTGAACCAGGGTTCTCAAGATCCACTGGACGACTCGATACCACTGAGCTACCTACCATGATGGTTATTTAATTAAAAATAAGTATTTAAATAAATAAATATAAATATATCATCACACCTTTTACCCATTACTGGGTGTGGCACTCTGCCTAAGTGATATATTTTTTCGCGTGAAGTGCGGTTACCAGCCGTCAAATCACGGCCCCCAAAGATGTTAGTGGAGGGAGAGCCACAGGGGTAGATTTAATTTGTTTGTCGGCTGTGGGAATCGAACCAGGGTTCTCAAGATCCACAGGACGACTCGATACCACTGAGCCACCTACCATGATGGTTATTCAATTTAAAATAAGTATTTAAATAAATAAATATAAATATATCATCTCACCTTTTACCCATTACTGGGTGTAGCACTCTGCCTAAGCAGATCTTGGTAAGTGATATATTTATTCGCGTGAAGTGTGGTTACCAGCCGTCTGACCACGGCCTCCAAAGATATTAGTGTAGAGGGAGCCACAGGGTTAGATTTAAATAGGTGAAAATTGTTTGTCGACTCTTCGGATCGAACCAGGGTTCTCAAAATCCACAGGCTGACTCGATACCACTGAGCCATCACGATGGTTATTTTAATGTAGATATTAATTAATTATAACTTAAAAATATATAAAATGTGGCCATTGTTAACTTTTAACATGATGTCAGCTAACAAAATAGTTAACATCGCTTTATGGATAAAAAAATAAAATGTGTAATTCTTTCAAGTAACAAATAGAATATCCAACTTGAATAATTAATTTGTTATATTTGATAGGATATTGTTTCAGTGAATAAGAGCTGCCCTCCTCTTCAAAGCATTCCCATTAGAAGTTCTCTCTATTTGGCAGCTAAGAGCAAGTCCGTCTGTCAACCTCTCTGTCAACAATCGGCATTAATTCATTACTGGATCGAACGCATTGTTGTTCGCAATCTCCCTGTTCGTAGCGCGCTCGCACACTCCTCTTCGCTTCTTTGTCGCACCCGCACGACTCGCTGCCCCAGTGATAATGAATCGAGCAGGTTTTAATGGCCGGTGATACGTTCGAAAAGCGTTGAAAGAATGCCCAAGTAACTTAAGACTGATGGTTTAATTTTTTCTCCTTTTAATCTTTTTTTCTTTGCTTGAATAGAACAGGGGATGAGAAACGTGCAGATTTGGAATTGGAGTTTTTATTAGAGAATTTCCTAACTTGGGGAGTTGACCATACATTTCTGTAGCTAATGAACAACTACTTATATTGTTTCATATTCTTCAGGAAGAATGAGAAATTGTTTGGGTTTGTTTACAAACCACAATTAGATTAAGGAACTGTCGTTTACACTTTAAAAAGTTAACTATATTATCTCATTGTCATTGTACTAACTTGCAGGGTTTTTATGTTATTTTTTAAAAGATGTAAACACAAAAGTTATTCACATTTACAATTATATTATATTAGAAAATTTCACAAGTGTTATTCGCATTGTTTTTGTTTCAATTTAAAACAATGCAAACTTACTCTAAAAACTAATGTGATGTCATTTGAAAAATGGGATTATTATGCTATTTTAAATAAACGTGTACTTACATACTTTAATAATCTTACAGTTACATTTTTTGAAGACCAAATTTGGGCTTTATTTCTGTCTAAATTTAAAATGACGAATTTTTTTGTAACATCAACATCGCGCAAACGACACACACATACATAACATTAGTCCGTCAGTACGGTGGTGTGGATAGCGATACGTAATTCGAATCCGAAGATTCCGAGTTCGAATCTCACTCAAGCTAAAAATGAACTACTACACTGCGGCTCGGTGAGTGCGGACCCTGTACTGTAATTGGGATTAAGTTCCTGTTGTACAGCGTAACATAAATAAATAAATAAATAAATAAATAACACTGCAATTTTTTGTTCCTCGCTAAAGAGGAAAAACTAAATTTTGTCACTATTTTGCGAGATGAAATTTAAAATTTCTGCAAAAAAAGTGGACTGCTGTTGATAATTAGCAGGCTATATGTAAAAGTGTTATTACAGCTTAGGCTGTTAAAACGTTGCAAAGAAAAAAATAACAACTGTGACATTTATAATTTAAAATAATAAATGCCGCGTCTTTAATTTCGGGTAGGGTTTAATATTCTTTCATTAACTTTCATTTACAGAGTATTCTTTTTATTTTGTCCACTATTGCTATTTCGAGGACTAAAAGACCTATGAGGTCGATTAAATTTGCAAAACAATTTATATTTTATAAGACTATTTTTATGGGGTAGGTGGCTCAGTGGTATCGAGTCGGCCTGTGGATCTTGAGAACCCTGGTTCGATTCCCACAGCCGACAAACAATTGTCACCAAATTAAATTTACCCATGTAGCTCCCCCTTTACTAACATCTTTGGGAGCTGAGATTTGACGGCTGGTAACCGCACTTCATGCGAAGAAATATATCACTTACCGAGATTTGCTAAAGTAGAGTGCCACATCCAGTAATTGGTAAAAGGCGTGATGATATATTTATTTATTTATTTATTAGATATAATTAATTCCATTGCATTTAATGCAATTTCTATTTTTTGTTTATTTTTCTAAGCCTTGAGAAATTATGAACACTTTTTTCACCATTGTCAAATATTCAAGTAGTTTTTGATATTATTATAGAATCCATTTATTTATTTAACTTATTTTTATTTTTAATTATGAGTAATAGTAAATTAATAATTTTTAGTTTCATATTAAACTATTTTAATGAGTTTATTTTTTTTTAACCAGTAGTTCACAAACTGTGGACACCATCTTTGTTATTTTAAATGAAACTATATTTTTTATAATTACTTGTTCGATAGAGAATTTTATTCTAAATTCATTGATAAAATATTTGTATATTTGTATGAGAAAAATGCATGTTTATATTTATTTATTGTAGCTAAAATAAGGGCGCCATAGACGAGACAAGTTGAATATGTATTCTTATTTTAGTGTAGCACTATTTATTATTGTTTACAAACGTCAGTTGCTATTATTGAATTATTATTGTTATGTGAATACTAAATAAGCTCAATAAAATAGAAAAATGCATAATAATACTCATAATGTAATGTGTCCGTCAGTACGGTTGTGTGGATAGCAATACGGAATTCGAAGATCTCGAGTTCGAATCGCACTCAAGCTAAAAATTATATAAACTACCACACTGCGGCTCGGTATGTGCGGACCCTGTACTGTACTTGGGATTAAGTTCCTGTTGTACAGCGTAACATAAATAAATAAATAATTAAAAAGTTGATATTCGTTCGTGGCTACCAAACTGTTCCCAGCTCCAGAATGTGAGTCTGCGACGATGTCAGTCGGCCATGTTTTAACGTTTTTACGGGCGTGTAATTAGAACAGATGGTTGTTGACTTTCACACTGTCATTGTCAGGTTTTTGTGCGTGCATTCGAGGAATAAAATTGGAGTTGTTTTTGTCCGGATATTTACCTGGGTTACCGAGCCGCAGCAAGGAAGCTGCTTGCTGCCACCACCAGCGCCAGTCGTCGCCGACTTGACGATGATGTGTTGATGCTGATGTAACCACGTGGAGAAAGTAAGACCGATTAGTAGCTGATTATGAATATGGTCGATGTGAGACGCGACCGAGGAGAATTGACAGAGGTGCTAGATGGGTGGGCAGCAGAGATCAACCCGTGAAATTAGAGTTTGATCGGGTTTTTAAATAATTTCTTAGAAGGAATAACAAGATTAGAGTAGATTGAGGATTACTAAATCACTAAACGCTTTTGTTCTTTTCTTGTTGTTAACGAAGCTATCTTTTTTCGTTTGTTTTATAGTTTTATTAATATTTATACATCATTTCTAGCTTGACTCGTTACATAAGTTGAAATAAAAGATGAATAAATTGATTGGCTCAAGAAGCTGAGGTTTACTTCTAGTTAAATGTTGATAGGTAAATTTAGTTCAAGATCTGTTTTAGTAAGTGTATTTGATCCAAATGGCATACAAAAAATGTTTTATATCAAACTAAAAATTATTAATTCACTAACATTCATAATTAAAAATAAAAATAAGTTTATAGATTCTATTAAATAAAAAAAAGACTTCAGAATCCTATGTTTTTATAAAATATTTATTTGTGGACGTTTCGAGCTAAATTATTAGCTCATCATCAGCACCTTTAAAAAACGTAAAAATAGAAAACAATATTTGTAAATTGTCAATAATAACAAAAAAGGAAAAAGATACATATGAAATATAAAAATAGAAAAAACCAAAAATAATAATAATTAAAATAAAATATATAAAAATTAAATTGTTAAATTCTCTAAAAAAATTTGAGCATATTTTAAATTATTATACGCATCAGTTTGATAATTAATCGAAGTATCATGGTGTAAATTTATATAGCGTTTCTAAAATATAGATTCTATGATAATATCAAAACTACTTGAATATTCGACAAAAAAGGTGAAAAGAGTGTTCATAACGTCTCAAGGCCTGAAAATTAAAAAAAAAATAAATAGAAATTGCATTAAATTAATGGAATTATTTATATCTAATAAATTAATTAGGTATAATATTTCTTTTTTGACATTTTATCGCACGGACACTAAATATTGTCATAATTCAAGTAATTATGGTGCAGTTGAAAATAAAATAATGTTATGAAAGGATATACTAGTAAAATGTACCAATAAAAGAAACAAGCTTTTTTGCTTCTATTAAGTAATGCATTCATTACAATGCGGTTTATTATATATTAGTCATTACCGTAACTAATAATTTATTCATCATGATTTGTTGCCAGATTGGTGTCACGTTATAAATAAATGTGCCCTTATTAAGTTATAGTTGTTTTCGAATAGCATCAATAAAATTAAATAAATAAAATATCACGCCTTTTACCCATAACTGGGTGTGGCACTCTGCATACGCAGATTTCAGTAAGTGATACATTTTTTCGCGTGATGTGCGGTTACCAGCCGTCAAATCACGGCCTTTAAAGATATTAGTGGAGGGGAAGCCACAGGGGTAGATTTAAATTGGTGAAAATTGTTTGTCGCCTGTGGGGATCGAACCAGGGTTCTCAAGATCTACAGGTCGACTCGATACCACTGAGCCACCTACCCCATATTAAATATAAAATTAAATTGCAACCTAATTTGTGCAAATATAATTTTGCACTTTTCAAATTGAAGAAGTAGTATCATTAGCTTGAAAATAAATGTATATATCTCAATTAAGGGATGACATCTTGAAATCAGAAAATAAAAGTTAAGAAAGACGAAAGGGTTGAAGGAATAGTGTGAAATTTATTCGATACCTATTAGAAAACAAGTAAAAATAATCACCCCCTCAAAAGACTCGATCACCCGCCGTAATTCTCTCTTCGCAGTCTGAGTTACACAGCCCCAGTTGTAGTCTCTGTTTCCAACAGATCTCAGTAGCCATGCGACTAACTCAATCAGAACTTTCCGCGGTCTCACATATTTGTCGCTCGCTAATAGATATCTATGTGTATTTGTGTGTGACGTAATTGTGCCGAGTCGTGACGTCACATCCGCACATCCGGTATCAGGTCTCTGGAGAGCGTCGCGATGCCAGAATGCGACGGAATTAGCAAACATTTTCCTCGCGGCCCGGAAATGCCTACACTGCCTCTGCTGTCAGAATTTGGAAGGGCACGACCCATTTTGGACATTCTCAATTCGGCAACACTAACCTCTAAATTTACTGCGTCATATATAGTTTTCTTCTCTAGTTTCTTTTCTATAAATAACAATATAAAGAAAAACTTATGCAAAAGATAAATGCTGAATTCGATCATCTGTATTTCAGATATGAACATGATAAATAAATTAAATTTGGACTTTACTAACTCCGTTTTTATTATAAATTAAAATAATTATTATTAAAAATATTTATGGTGGACTGCATCATATTACCTTGTTTTACGACACTGTTTACTGTACATAATCGGGTACTTTATTGGACTAGTACGATAAAAATGCAAAATTGGACTGCTGTCAATGTCACATTAAAACAAAATTCAAAAGAAATATTTAAACACCGTTTTCTGTATGTATTATATGTGTCTTCATACAATTGTTAGATATTCTCTTGCATTACATGCAAGATCTTTTATTTCTTTTGGAACGTCTTCAATGTCTTCATCCATCTCAACACTTTTTTCACTTTGACAATTTGATAATTAAAGCAACAAATGTATAACAACGAAGCACACTTTGAGATGCAATTAAATGTTTTAAATATAGGTATTGACATAATCATATTTTAAGAGAAAATATTCTCCATGCAGTCGAACATAAAACGTTGTATGCAACTCGTACATAATCGGACTTTATAGACTCGCCTTATTTATTAGCCTCGCTCGCTGCGCTCGCTCTGCCATCAAATTCGGCTCGTCCAATAAAGACCTAAATTATGTACTTGTTACATAAACTACTATTATGACACAGAAAAAAGTTATTACAAAATTTGGAGTTTTTGTTATTGTTTCAAACGTCATATTAGATTGTAATTTTGCCACTTTACCTCTTGGTGTCATAATTACAACTTATTTTTGTGAATTAAAAATGAATTTAAAATTGAAACTAAATATGCTATTAACAGCTAATCTCTTTTATGTATCTGCTTTTAAATGGAGACACAAATGTTTAATGTTTATATAAAATTAAGCAAATTTCTTTAATATAATACTATACTTTTTCTACTCAACTAGAAATGATACTATTTTATCCAAATAAATTTGATATATTAAATAAATAAAAGGCTTCAGAATCCAATGTTTATTTTTTTTAATATTTATTTTTCGGACGTTTCGAGCATAAACATTGGATTCTGAAGCCTTTCATTTATTTAATATATTTAATATATAATTGAATCCTTTGTAAATATATATTACAAATAAATTTGACTAAATTTATTAAATGTTATAGACGTGAGTGACAAACTTTAGTAATGATGTTATTGTAACCTCGATGAGCTTGTCAATAATAAATTGTTACTCACGGCCTTTGCTACATTGGTATAACAATCGTGAAGCGTTTGGTTACAATCCAAGAGTAATAGATTATTACTCACGATCATGGGAAATGAACTGCATTATTTACCAAGAAATTCACGTATGTATTATCTTAATAGTTGTAAAAAAAACTATTTTGTACATGTTAAAATCATGAAAATTAAATATTTCTTGGCTTACTAAATCGCTATTAAAAAATATTAATAGACAAAATAAATAAATATATCATCAAGTCTTTTACCCTACAGAATGTGACACTTTGCTGTAGCAGATCTCGATAAGTAATATATTTATGCTTGTGAAGAGCAGATACCAGCCGTTAAATCCGCTGATACGGGTCAGCCAAAAGATCCAACTTGCCCATCTATAATATGAATGTAACAGCTTGGCTATAAGCGTTTAACATAGCAAATTATCTTTTAATTATTAAATATAATTTGTAGATAATTACAGTCTACAATTAACTGAGTAATAATATTTTTCTACAACCATTAAAAAAAGTAGGCGTTTTTGAACTAATTTGTATTATGAAAGTAGCAGATTCTTGCACTAGTGCAAAAAATGTGAATTATTTCTGCACTAGTGCAGAAAAGTAATTTAATATAAATAAAGTCTATACAGTATACTTTCTTGAGTTTGTTTGTCATTGTCAGTTGTCATGGATACATTAAACCAGATATCTTTCTAAAGTTTCTAAATTAATAAAAAATTTCAGAGATGTTACCATTACTGAAATTTGTTTTATAATTTTTATCAAAATTTGGTTTATGGTTGTAGAAAAAATAGTGTACGCAAATCGTGCAGAAAGGGGATTTTTTGAATGAGTGGCGCGAGTCTTTCTGCACTTGATACGTAAATAACTATTTATTTCGCACATTTTGTAACCGAAATAATCAAATTTAAAGTTTGATTAAAATTACAATTTACAAAGTAAATTAGAATGAGTGAGACAGATGTAGAATTTAATTTTTTATATCTGGTAATGAAGCATTCTTGTCTAAAATTAACTGCTTACTTTTACACAAGGAAAAACTGATTTCCCGGTAAAAATAATCAATATTTGATTCTATGATCCTTTAGTCATTTCAATTGTAATTTCATTTGTTGTTATCATTATTTCTCTGTCCAAAATGTTGGTGGTCAAATCGGGAAGACTTGTCTTCTGGCAGAACACTGCGTTGCTGATGGTATTTGGTGAAAATGCCGCAACTAATTTTTGTTTATTGCTGCGGTTGTGATTTGCCACCGCTGATATGTCGCTAGAGGGACGAGGAGACACTTGGGCAAAGGCAGAACAGCCTCTTGTTCTTGTTCTCGAGGCTATCAAGGGTTTTAATCAAGATTAATTGTTGGAAGATATGTATACTAACTATTGCCACTGGAGGCTGAAATGGAATCTTGGAAAGGCGTTGTTTTTGGGAAATTATGAGTTTCGTTAATTTTTTTGTGAAGAACAGTGAATATTTATTTAACACGCCTATTTCCTTGGATGTTATAAAAGGGAAACAGATTCTTGCAGATATAAATAAAAATAAATACATATATCATCAGGCCTTTTACCCATTGCTGGGTGTGGCACTCTGCCTAAGCAAATTTCGGTAAGTGATATATTTTTTCAAGTGAAGTGCGGTTACCAGCCATCAAATCACGGCCTCCAAAGATATTAGTGGAGGGGGAGCCACAGGGGTAGATTTAAATTGTTTGTCGGCTGTAGGGATCGAACCAGGGTTCTCAAAATCCACAGGCCGACTCGATACCACTGAGCCACCTACCCCATAATAATATAATATAATGTTTGTGTTCATAAATTGTAATTAAATTGTCACCAGATCTGCATTTCTATTTTTTTTTAATAGCAGCTAGAATTTAATATATTAAAACAGGTGAAAAATTATCTCATTGTCTAGAGTAGTGGTTTTCAAACTTTTCGTAACCATAACCACCTTGATGCAAAATTAACAAATAAATCCTACTTTCGTATAATTAAAATTGAAGTGTGTAAGAGGCTGATTTAATAATGTGCGTTACAAAAATAGAATCATGATTTCAGAAATTACTTCTTAATTTTGGTATATGTAGTTTTTTAGGGTCTTTGGTATGTTAGTAAAAGGTGATTAAAAAAATGAATTCAAATCGTGTCATGAAAAACAAAGATAAATATAATGATTATGTCTGAGCTCACCACAATCGGTGACATTTTTTGTTGTTCATTATGACAGTTAATTTGTCAATTGTGACATATAATTAATTTAAAATTTATGATTTTAAATCTTATTGATTATTGAAACAATTACATTTATTTCATTAAAAATTTCTTTTAAATTGATCTGTCGACTACATTTTTTGTTGTTATGACAGATAATTACCTAAAAAATTTCTGACACGATTTGATGTCATTTTTTAAAATTACCCTTTGTAATAGTTCATTATTCTCTTTCCGATTAGGTGTATAATAAAGTGCCCGTCGTTTTACTTTTTAATAATGTAACATATGGATTATTTTACATGATTGTAAAGCAAATTTGATGCACTTTTCAAATTTGTAAAAAATAGTTATTTGTGTATTAAGAGCGCAAAGTGATTCTTTGTTACTCGAACACGGTAATTGTAGCGCGAGCCGAAGGCAAGAGCTGCAATAGTGTAAGAGGAACAAAGACACTTTATGCTCGTGATACACACATAATTTTTTCTACGATTGCATCTTAAAATTATTAAAAAACGTATACGTACTGAAAATAAATTCGTTCTGTCAACTGTCAAAATGACAAGTTTCTGTTTTGTTTGTATCCCTGGTAACGCGCATTTATAATCTTTTTCGCGCGTTGCCATTGGAAACGCGCGTATTTAACGTCTTTTTCGCGCGTTGTCATTGGAGACGCGCAAAAAAGATATTTTTCGTTGGTTCCACAGAAAACGTCAACTTTACGATGACAAATGAGAGCGTAATTGTCAACTTTTCATAGCAATCGTAGAAAAAATATATTATGTTCCATTTGAAATATCAAAGTTGATATTAATTACTAATAAACCGCCTAGGCAAGTAATGAAAGAAACGTGAGTATCTAGTTACTTAGCAACATAAAATACTGACTGAATATGTAAGTCAAATATTTCTTTTAATTTAAATTAATATAAAATATTTATTATTTGTTTATATGTTGCTGTTCAAATCATGTTATATGAAAGAAATTGATAAATAAGCAAGATATTTGCTGGGTCTATTAAAATATAACACCCTGTATATATTTACAAATTATTATGTAGAATTTTAAGATTCCAATTGTCATTTTTCTACGATAGACAACTTGATTAAATTGAGTTTATAAAATTCGGGTAAATAGAATTAATGTATTTTTAAAACAGTCGCCTAACGATGCAGTAGCAAAATCTGTTGCTATAGTTTCAGGTACCAAATTCTCATTCCAATTCAGATCTTCATCTACATCAATGTCCAGCGATCTTATCAACCAGTGTCATCTAAATCTTGCTGCTAGCATAGTGTTAACCAAAGCACAAAAGAAAAATTACATATTAATAAAAAAAAAATTAAAGACTTCGTTAGAGGGCTTCAGGTTCCCATGTCCTGTTAAACAAAACAGCATCGCATAAAAACCAGACTCTTGTTTGTTTCGCACTAGCCAACACGATCCCTCAGAAATCTTGACCTGTCAAACAATATATGCCACTCTCACCCTTCTGGAACCGATTATAAGGGTGAAAATACGTAGACAGTAACGGTTAGCGAGTAAAATCTGTTGAAGTGACCCCATCTGGACATATGTTAATTAAGCACGGACAATATTATATTTAATTGTCCCAGGAAAGGGTTAAATATTAAACAGGGACGTGTTAAAACCGTAGGGGATGATTAGGAGTTAGATTAATGCTTGGAGAATGAAAAAGCGTTACTGTTTTTTTGTGAATAAGCTACGAAGAAACATTACTGGGCATTTATAAATGACAGTTTTGGGCACAGGGACTTTCAAGGAATTTGTATAATGTATTTATTATTACGATGACTATTTGTCTGGGTATTTTTATACAAAAACCTACTAGAATATTTTTTAAAGATTCTTTATTTGATCTTCTTAGACTTTTTCACATATTTTTAGCATAAAAATAATTCATTATGACATTAGAATTAATGTAGGTTTTTTCGAAAGAAGACGCTATTTGAAATTAAATATATTTATTTAGAACCAGTTTTTCTATCTTCAGATAAAGTTCCCGATAATTTTAAAATAAATTAAGTAAATATATATCATCATGCCTTTTAGCCATTACTGGGTGTGGCACTTCCCCGGAGCAGATCTCGGTAAGTGATATATTTCTTCGCGTGAAGTGCGGTTATCAACCTGCAAATCACGGTCTCCAAAGATGTTAGTGGAAGGGAAGCCAAAGGGGTAGATTTAAATTTGTGAAAATTGTTTGTCGGCTGTGGGGATCGAACCAGAGTTCTCAAGATCCGCAGGCCGACTCGATACCACTGAGCCACCTACCCCATAATTTTTTTATTTTATAGAAACGTTAAACATCTGGATAGCGTATCAATAAAAACACAATTTATTAAGTTTTACAACATATTTTCGACTTCTGTATTATATTTTACTATCAATAGTGTTATTATTATTATAGTATTATTGTTATTATTGCATAAAAATGGTAAAAAAGCATTTATAAATTAGTATGAGAGTTGAGGTTAAAGAAGTAGAATGTCAAATTATGAATGTTATACTACGTTACAGATTCCAATTCGAAACGTAGTCAAGCTAAAAATTATAAGAACTATCACACTGTGGATCGGTAAATGCGGACCCTGTACTGTAATTGGGATTAAGTTGTACAGCGTAACATAAATAAATAAATAATATTTTGATTTAGTTCAAACTTAAAAGTATAGTTTTATAAGTTAGTTGCTGCATAAACACAGTATTTATCTTCCACCATTTTGGACTAATTTTTTTAAAGGAAATTGCTGATTCATCTTCAGCTTCTTTAATGAGAATGTTAAGTAAGTTAAGGTGAGAATAATCCTTCAAGTTCAAGTTCAAAAAAACTTTTTTATTTATATTTCTTATGGCGACTAATTAGAGATCAAACTTCGCTGACTTCAATTCAATTGCATAGATTGATTCGGATGCCATTATGTACGAGATCCTCTCTATTGTTATTATAATTATAATATTGTTGTTGTGCAGTTTAGCAAATAAATAAATAAAATTCAATAAAATTTCGCGATGTAATTATATGTTTGTAAATTAATTTGTGACGTGGTCTATATATATTGATTAGTTAAGTGCAGACTGCGTAGTGTTCTAAATATGATGATTGGGTATTGAAATAAATGAATGTGTTTAGTCGACGCCTGAAATATCCGAAATATAAAAGTGTAATTTCGATTACATGCGCGCCTGTTTAATTTTAGCCAACCGCTAATTTAACAAACGTTAATCGTATGTATTTCAACGGTTTTAAAAGTGCTGTAACTTTGTCAGGTCCTTGGGCAAATGTATTTATATCTGGCAAAAATAAAATTCTTTCAAGTTTACGCAATGTACTTTAAAAATTAATTGCTGTGGTTATTTAAATCTTTTTTTATTTTTTTTTCTCGCCTGCGTCTCGAGCCAATTATTTCAGAAGTAAATACGATTTCATCGTTTTTACGAATTGTTACAAACGTAAGTTGGTGGAATTATTTTTAAATTTTTAAATTTGTTTTGCCAATGAATTACTGGAACCATATTATAAACATTTTTATTTCGAATAACTTACATTTTTTCTTACATTGTCATTTATTTCAGAACGCAAAAGAAATTAAAAACACATTCCACATTTGTTTTCAGAAAATGGAATTTACTTATGGAGATGTTTCCTATGTTTCATATATTTTGACAGTTGTTTAAGACAAAAACGTAAAGAGTTTTACGAAGAATACACGGAGTTTTAGGACAAATGCAATTAAATTTAATACCGTACTACTGAGGTCATTTTGAGTCATATGAACATAGGTCGTATTCTTTTTGGTTACCAAAATACAAGATATTAAAGTTTTATTAAAAAACGGCAATTTTTTTAATATATACCAGGTTGTAATTAGATATATTTGAAAAAAAAACACGATACGGTCAACAAAACATAAAATGATCTGTAAATTAATTAAATTAAACATACAATAACTTAACTTAAAATATGGAATAAGGCAAGAATACATAAGATATTTTTTTCAATAGATACTTAAAATGTGTCATACATAAATATGCAATATCTGCATATTCCACAGCACTAAAGTCATCAAATGTGAAATAAAGTCAATTTAAATTAAGGTTTATATGTTTGGTTAACGCCAATCAATTGTAATTTATTATCGAGTCGGCCTGAGGATCTTGAGAACCCTGGTTCGATCCCCACAGCTGATAAACAATTTTCACCAAATTAAATCTATCCCTGTGGTTCCCCCTCCTCTAATTGAAGGCCGTGATTTGACGGCTGGTAATTGCACTTCACGCGAAGAAATATATTACTTACCGAGATCTGCTACGGCAGAGTGCCTCACCCAGTAATGAGTAAAAAATGTGATGATATATTTACATATTTATTTTATAATTATCGGCAACTTTATCAGGAGATAGTAATGGGTAAAAGGCGTGATGATATATTTATTTATTTTATTTCTAATTTGTTGTATTATCTTTCACTTTGTCCAAATTTTGATTTGTGTTTTTCTTTGTATTCCATATTTTGTATTATTATTTTGTTCCTGCCCTTTAATTACGCCTTTGCCTGTCGGGTAGTGTATTCAAATAAATATATCAACTTTGACCTCCTGTATTTTGGTAACCAAAAGTAATAGGACCTATGGTCACATGTCATTATTTACTCAAAATGAGCTCAGAAATAAGTTAATAAATTTTATTACATTCGTCCTGAAACATCCTGTATATTAGGACTCATTTTATGCACCTTTTATCAATGTCAATTGTTCATAATTTGATATTCAGTTCGTCGAATGAATAACATAACATAAGTAGTTAATATTTTTAAACACACGTCTGTTAATGTCAACAATGACAAGTTATAAAATGTATTCGTAGATTCAGTAATTTTTTTTACGATAAAATTTGTGAAATATCTAGATGTTACATAAACTAAGTGTTAAGAACTGGTATTCTTTTAGAAGATATAGCTTTAGTTTTGATATTTAAACTCTATGTTTAATAAATTTTCATCCGATATACAAAAAATGCCACATTAATTTTGATTTTTGTCAAGTATTATAAAAATGACAGGAAAATAAACATTTGCCTGACCTTAAAGACTCGGGAAAGCTTTGCTTTGCATGCCTAGGCAGGAAATAACATATTGCCTGCCTAGTCAGGTAATAAAAGAAACGTGAGTATCTAGTTACTTAGCAACATAAAATACTGACTGAATATGTAAGTCAAATATTTCTTTTAATTTAAATTAATTTAAAATATTTATTATTTGTTTATAAGTTTCAGGTAAAATGTTATAGGTAACACGTCAGTAAAGCGTACTCTACTCATCCTGTGATTGAAATCTTTCCTTACTTTTTACGTAAATAACTATTAACTTTTGTGTTGACAGATCTGTCAAATTATTTGTTTTATTTGTCATGGCAATCTCTGTATAGAGCTTCTTTTTTGCGTCTATTTCGTCAATGAAACATACGAGTATTTTGCACGCATTTAATACAGTTTTAATTTTAAAGTTAATTTAATATAAATTATCGACAAACGAAAATGTTACTTTATATTACATATAAAACTAAAATAAAGTATAGATTTTGTTTGCATGAAAATAGATGGATATCTAAATCATTAATTGATCACTGATTTAATTATCTTAGATCAAACATAAATTTTATCCTGATTCAGTTTTCTATAAAATACTTTTAGAAAAAACTATATTAAACTGGGTTGTTCCTGGTTAGGTATTAATTATTAATTCTAATTAGTGTTCCTAGAGATTAATTAGCTGGTGTCGCTATAATTTGAAATTTGTCATGACAGAAAATGTGCGTCGATGTCAGTGTGTTGTAATCTTCATAATGCAGCTGTCTCGTTATTATAACAATAACTTGGCAAACCACACAAAAGTTAAATATAAGTCATTACTAGTCCCAAAAAATCATTTATGTATTTCTTGACTTATTTTATGTTGCATTCCTCATAAATCAGGCTAATATTGTTCTATTTCTAAAACAATAAATTAATAATGCGACTGGATTGTTTCAACACACATTTTACAAAATATTGTAAATCGTGTTACTCTCTAATATCTTATTAATAATCATTATTTTGTGCAGTATATTTGAGTTTTTTTTTATATTTACGCACGAAATTTTAATGGCCTATATAATTTGATACCAGGCGCTATAAGCTAGTCTCTTATACGCCTTAAGTAGCATTTGACTACGAAAACCGGCAGTACGGCAGTGTAAAAACTGCGGCTCGGTGTGTCCGGTAGGCCTAGGCCCGATTTGGGCTGTAGCGCCACAGATAATAATGATATAATTTGATATGCGGATTATAAAACAAAAAAATATTTTTTGGAAATTTGTAAAAATAAATATCCTTTATTTGAAGTGTACATTTTTAGTGCCACTGGCTGACAATATAAACAGTAATTTATCTGATGTTATAAATAAATATATCATCACACCTTTTGTCTATCACTAGGAGTGGAATTCTGCCGTATCAGATCTCGGTAAGTGATACATTTCCACGCGTGAAGTGGTATCCTGTATTGTTGAAATTAATTTTCTTTTTTTTGTTTAATTAAAAACTAGAACGATTTTGTTGTTTAATTCCTTTAATATCATTTAAATTCAACATTTGAGTACACTAAATGTGTTAATTTTGATAAATTCATTGTTTTATTTTTTATATTTTTATTTGTAAAAAAGAATTTAATATTAATAGTATACCTTAATCTTTAGCATAATATGGTAATAGGATATGTCAAATTGTTGACAATTACGTTTTTGTAACCAAAACAAAACAATAGCAAAGGAAATAAATACATTAGTTTTTTTTTAATTATATCGAAAATATAAATCATTGAAATAAATTGAGTAACATGTGTATTATATACACAAACAAATGCAATAACGTAATTATCAAGTCATTTGATTTGAGAAAAAAATTGTAATAATTTTGAAATAACATATAGGAATTAAAAAAAAGATAATACACATTAACTTAAAAATTTAAATCAAGCATGTCTTGCAATCAAATTTATTAATACTACGTTTTATTGTACGCTATGCGATAAACATAATATTGCTTGCACTGAAATTGAGTATTTAATAACTCACTTTATATACCATTGTAAAAAAAAAAATTACATACACTTGTCGCCTTTTGTTCTTCAATACGTCAAACATTTATTGCATGGCCTAGAATAACAAATAATTACTAGTAGAATTAATGTTTCAATAGCAGTATGTATTATATATTTTACAAAAAATTAAAACAATATAATCGTACTATTTTATCAATATTATCTATGATACAAGTATGTGAGGTAAGGATTTTATGCATGAGTTACGAAAGAATAAAGTCCTTCACACATTCGTATCATATAATAATTTATTTACGAACTAATTGGAAAATAGAAAATCAACAAATTCAATTTATTAGATAACCTTTTTTAGTTTTATATTAATTGTTAAAATTTGTACAGTTGTTTATGTTTATAATTACAATACACTAAATTAATTATTTCTTACCGATAAAACAGAACAATTGCAATTTAACGGTGTATAACGAGAAAACGGACAAATCCATAGACAAAATCACTCAGTTTAACATTTGTTTGTTGTATTCGGTTGCAAAGTTATTTAATAATGTGTTCATTTTAGTATGTGAGTATATAAAAGTACAACAGAATTGTAAGTTCTATTATAATATAGAAGACATGCAATTTATTGCAGTTGAATTTGAAATAGTCGGATTTTGTAACTTCTTAGGTATAACTTGAAATTAGTGAGGCATCATTTCTCAAACATATGCTTATATAAGACGATAATTGTATCTAGCGGACAACGATAGCTTGTAATATTAAATATTTTAATAAGTTCACTAAAAAATATCAAATCAACAATTATTCATTTATACCTTTGCTGAAAGCTTAAAATTCAAGTACCAGTCGTGCAAATGGCCGTTATTTATATATAATTGTATCTAGAGGACAACGATAGCTTATAATATTAAATATTTTAATAAGTTCACTAAAAAATATCAAATCAACAGTTATTCATTTATATCTTTGCTGAAAGCTTAAAATTCAAGTAATAGTCGTGCAAATGGCCGTTATTTATATAGTTAAAGAAATAAAAATATGTCATTGTTAGAAACAATGAAAATATCGAGTAAATCAAAGTATAAATTAGATATATTTCACCTGGTGGTATAGACAACATATATTTATGAAAATAAATCAACAAAACTTTCGTTACTGATATTACATGTTAATATAAAAAAAACAAATTACCAAAAACACAAAAATAATAATTTATACATGGTTCAAATCAACTATAATGAAATTAGAATCAAAACTTGTCACGCATAAGCGATCCCCGTAATTGTGTACGCACACACATACATATCCTCACGCACACAGCCACGTTGACCGGCTGTCATATGCACAGAACAATTTAGCATCGCGTCAAATAAATTATTAATCTGAGTTGGTCTCGGTTGTTACGTCATCAGTATAATTAAAAAGCGTGCGTGTTATACAGAAAAATCAGATTTAGAAACAGTAACTAAAATTAAAATAATCTTTGCTTAGTTACGACTAAGTGTAGGGGTAAGTTAAAAATAGAATGCATGTTAACCTCATGTCGTTAGATTTGAAGTGCGTCTCTTAGAATTATGTTATTTCATGGTTGGTGCAATCGCGCACGTCTAGTATAACTGAATATATATCATACGTTCCTAAAATAAATCTTTGAAAGCGAATGCATTTGAACACATTTTTTACTCGTCAAAAGTAGAAACTCTCGCTTCATTTGAAACAAAATGTTTCAGTTAATTAAGCAGTAACCAGTGTTTTATAAATATACACTTGTCCGTTTCTGAATCGGAAATGTTTGACATATTGTTTAAGTTTGGATAAGCGTTCTGATTGGTTGAAACACGTGGTAACTTACCCAATTGTTAACGGAAAACGGTTGAACGGTTGCAACAATCACACAGTAAGACATCTGACGATCAACAAGTATTAACCAAATGTCAAAACAACAATTGAACAAGAATTGACAGCTTAAGACACATTGTTAACATTCATCACTGGTTTAAGTATGTCATTTTGTAACTATTAACATTTTTGATTGTTGTCACAAATTTGTTTTGAAATATCAGCGATTATCAAGAACTTTTCCGTAAAATAGCAAGCCGACACATGTTTACATCGCTACTGACTGAAAACCACTAAACTTAGAAATTTTTCTGTTTTTTCCACACCATTCGTTCAATCTTTCCCATGGATTCCTTTCTACAACTTTACTTTAACCTAAAAATACTTTAAATCAAAACAACCAGCTACAATCCACTCAAGTAATACAGCTTTAAGATAAATAAGTACGTCTAGAGAGAAAGATTCAAGAAATGAATAAAATGAGTGAGATATTTTCAGTAGCAAGTCACTCTGAACATAGTTTCCTTACTACGTTCGCCCACCCCCGCCATAGAACATTCATATGTAGTTTCCAGTCCGTTGTACCAAAACATACGTTTGGCACGTACCACTGCGACTGCAAATATACATTCCGACTCGGATGTTGCGCATGTCACCGCCGTGAGAGCGATCTAGCGGCCGGTAGGCTAACCAAACCGTCGCGTCGCCTGAAGAAGACAACATGTGTGTATATGTTACACTTATGTATGTATTTTCTTAATCAATACCTGAAAAGCACGCCAACTTCTTAGAATATTGTTTTTGTATTCTAAAATATATGCATTGATTTTTTTTAGATGATATAGTCGGTTTTAATTAGGTTGCAATAGTTTGTGATCTGTAGAAACAGAACGGAGACTGGCGGAAAATAAAATGAAATAGATGAGGTCTTTGAACTTCTCTCAAAGTTTTAGATAGTTTCTATTTGCGAATAAAACTTTTTTCATATAAAAATTAATTATACTACCACATTAAAATATCTTTAAAGTCTTAATACTTCAAGTTGAACATTCTTCGAATAACTACAATTCTTTCATAAATATATCATCCCGCCTTTTACCCATTACTGGGTGTGGCACTCTGCCTAAGCAGATCTCGGTAAGTGATATTACTATTATTATTATTATTATTGATAAGTACAATTATTTCAAATTAAAAATAAATATATTATCACGTCTTTTACCCATTACTGGGTGTGACACTCCGCCGTAGCAGATTTAAATAAGTGATATGAAATGCAGTTAGTAAAATTTGTTATGTACGTAGTTGATGGCGGAGCACGTTAGAATGTAGAGCACTGCTTGTTGTGACGTAAGACACCCTTGTAGTTCCGGATTCGAGTCTACCAACCGGAAATTGTGTATGCCGCAGTATTTGGTATTTAATCATGCACTGTGTACTGTAATTGGGATTTAGTTCCTGTTGTGTAAAATAACAAATAAAATAAAATAGTTGGTCATGAAACTGGAACAAATGTGAATATCGCAACGAACAATTAAGCTGTACACAGCTATTCAATTAGTAATTATTAAAGCCCGGATATTTAGGCTCTTAAAAACACCCAAATAAGCAGGCATATAGGCCGTTAATTACTCTAAAATAGGCGGGATTTTAGGCAGCCTAATAATTTGTTTAAAAAAAAAACTAATCCATTTTCTAATATTTGTACTCGTATCTACTCTTCATTACAAAAAAATCATCATTTTAAACAAAAAATTAACGCAATCGGAAAAATATTAATAAAATAATCATGTAGGGTTCTCATTTTATTAACTATTATACAAATTCAAATTATATAGTATACTTTGATTCACAAAATATTACGAGCAATTGCTCTATGAAATTTTCGGAAATGAACTGTCTTCGGTCAGTCAGAACTTGCTTGTAAGCTGAAAACTTCGTTAGACATCACAAAATGTGACAGGGGCATTCTTATATTTAGCCATATCGTCTAAAGTTACCTCAGCTCCATTGATTAATGGAAAAGACACAATTGAATTGCCACGTAAAATTTTGAAAACGTTTATTCTTTCGGCATTTTAAATTCACACACACAAAAATTTGATTTAAGTACTTTAAATATTACAGGTTAGAGCTAATATTATTAAGTTGTGTGATCATTAAAGGTAATCATACCTGTAGTTTTTGACTAAAGTTAATTTTTCTGTCATAATATAAATTAACTTTAGTCAATTACAGGTTAGGTTGAAACACTATGTCGAGTGCTGAATTAGTCAATAAAAGTTAAAATAGGCAAAATAGGCTGTATAAGGTAAAATAGGCACAATAACCAAAATATAGAAAAAATAGGCCCTAAGGCACGAAAAAAAAATCTTCCATTACACGTAAACATATTACCTATGTATAGAAAAACTAAATTGCCTGAAGTATATTAAAATTTGATTCTAGGCAATTGCCTTTAAATCCGGGCTTTAGTAATTATAATTATCAATTAGTGCATCTTACGACTTGCGATTTAAATTAAAATTTCCAGCATCATGAAGAGAATTATTGATAAATATCATAATAGACAACTTTAAAATAAAACATAAATAAACAGAATAATTATTCTAAAGTCTGTGCCTTTTTTAAAAAAATATTTTAATTGTTATCACTTCCAAATTTTCTAACTACCTACTTTAGTTTTACAAAATTCTATTTGTCATTTAAATTGTCAAACAATAAAAAGAAATTCTAAATAACGATAAAAAATGGAGACAACATTATATATTTATCTACAATTGTTAAATAATACTTTTATTATGCATCTAATTCTAAATACTACGTATATGCTCATATTACACTAGTGTAGTATGAAAGTTTATACTCCACGGCATATGACCAACCAATAGCAATCAAGTATTTTCTCTTGTTTCAAGCACCATTTCTTCATCCATGATGACATAAAGTTATGTTTAATTATTTTTGTTCCGTGTACTTAATACTTAAATAGTTTTAGATAAAGTATAATATTTGACTCGCATATAATAGTTACATTATATGCTCATTAAATAATATACTATTAGCGCATTAATTATAATTGGCAAATTTGGATTTGCAAACGTGTCACTTAATAATTACAATAATTTTGCTCGTTTGTATCAACTTGAATTTTAAGTATTTGACATACACTGACAATATCGCATCAAATGTTTGACAGCAATATTTATTTATTTATGTTACGCTGTACAACAGGAACTTATAATCCCAATTACAGTACAGAGTCCGGACACACTGAGCCGCAGTGTAATAGTTCATATTTTTTTAGCTTGAGATTTGAACTCGGGATCTCCGTACTGTATATAAATGTCTTTAGACAATATTGAATGTTTTTATTAACATTATATTTTCATTTTTTTATGTATATTTTCACTAAATGATAATTTAATGTTTTGTAATAAATAATAGTCCTGTAATTAGGATCTTCGTATTTTATTGGAACGATTTATAAATAAATAAATATTTTATTTCGCTTTGTTTTTATTTATTTAAGTCAGACATCAAATTTAAGCTTTGTTGGTGCAACGAGTATTAATGCCTTAATTTTGTTGAACAATAACATTATTTAATAAATGACAAACAATAGCTATTAATTGTAATAGCTAATTACTAATTGGATAAAACCTATAAGCTCGTAAGTCGACAAGTTAAACAAATGTAAGTATTGTTAAAAGCAAGATTAACGACGTATTTGAAGATCGTTTTGTAATATTTTGTTCAGAATTAACCAATTAAATATACGAGTAATATAAGTTAATAACAGTATTTATTACTGTCTTTAAAGTTCATAGTTTATTCAAAAACCTAAATGAAAAAATGACTATAACTTGAAAAACATACAATTATTATTTCCAAATGTACCAGATGTGCAAAAAAAATAAAACTAAATACTTATTTGAACCTTTCAACTTGAAAAGTAAAAAATACTAATTAAATTCTCGAACAATGTTCGTGATAGTAATGACTGCAAAAGAGTAGAACAGTTGTTCGAAAAGTTGTTAATTCGAATTAATTGCGGTTTGGAGAGACTTTTGGTAATAAGCTCACCGCGTGTAATGATAGTGTTTCACCTTGAAGAACGAGTAATATTGGATGCTCATTGTTCGAGTTGCTGACGCCATTTGGTTCTTTAGGTTCCTTAATTTTTAATGAATATTATTTGAGTTTTTCGTACTTTTTTCGGTGTATTATAATTAGTTCTAAAAGACCCTTTGTTAATAAGTTAATAATAATATTAACCACTTAGTATATACAGGTGTGTATACATTTTTATGCAGTATTTTTTTTAAAGTTTGTGAAAATATAATTTGCTATAACAAATGAAATATAGTATTTTCAAAAGTGACATCTGATATTTCTGTTGTTAAATAAATATCTAAATATTGTTTTTGCATATTTATCATGAGTCGTATTATTTTTTTAACTAAAAATCGTGTGAAATGTGATAAATTTTTCAATATTTTAAAAATAATAATTAAAAAAATAATAGTAGATGAAAGTAAATATGTACTACAATTTTATTTGTTTCTTTTTTCAGCATTTTTATTTATCTCTTTGGAGAATACAGGGTGTTTCAGGACTAGTGTAACAAACTTTAACAGCTTATTCCTGAGGTCATTTTGAGCCAAAAATGTCATATGAACATAGGTCCTATTCCTTCTAGTTACCAAAAAACAAGAGGTTGAAGTTCTATAAATAACACGAAATTTTCAAATTTTTGTAATCAAGATACTTTCGGAAAACAAAAATGCGCGCAAATAGGGGATGGGAAAGTTGGCTTCTATTTGGATATCTGTCTTGGTATTCTCTGGACGCATAACGGGCATTACCATTACATAATCCATAAATAAAAATTATATCTGCATATTCAACAGTACTATAACCATCCATTATGAAACAATAATACAATCAAAAGTACAACAATTTTTAATTAAGGCAAATAAGGTATGACTTTTCCATAAAATTCTTGTTTTCCGAAAGTATCTTGATTACAAAAATTTGAAAATGTCGTGTTTTATATAGAACTTCAACCTATTGTATTTTGGTAACTAGAAGGAATAGGACCTATGTTTATATGACATTTTTTGCTCAAAATAACCTCAGGAATAAGCTGTTAAAGTTTGTTACACTAGTCCTGAAACACCCTGTATAAAAAACATGCTATCAAAATTTTGACTTGTCAACAGGTATTTGTGTATCTAGGCCGCGAAATGATTGTTTGTGTCCGTCGAAGAAAAATTTTTTTCCAGTCCAGGAAATCATTTTGCGGCTGAGGTGCACACAAAATATTTCACTCAATTGAATTATGTTCAGCAAAATTTATTACAAATAAAATTTTGAAATTATGGTTAAAACGTTTTTAAGAAAAATATCGATTTGTTTGTTTACCGGTTTCAGGATATTAAACCAATGTTTACATGCACAAAAGTAGGCTGGTAAGTAATAACTGTATTATGTACGGTAATATTACCATACTGACTTGTCAAAACAGTCAAGACAATGAAAATAAACCACAATGAAAATATAACACTATTCATACAAACGGAACTCAAAACAACAATAATACCAAGATTACTTCTCCTGCTTATCATAATATATATTAATTGTACAGTCTTTCAAATTAGAGGTTACTACGTTATGAAGTTTAAATAAAAAATTATTTATAAATATGTTACAAAACAATTGTAACTATGGCGTTAAATAAAAACATACAGACCACAGACTTACTTGATCACCTCCTAAAATGATTGACAATGACGTTATTCATAAAAGAATTTCAATATATATATATATATATATATATATCATCACGCCGTTTACCTATCACTGGGTGTGGCACTCTGCCTACGCAGATTTCGGTAAGTGATATATTTTTTCGCCTGAAGTGCGGTTTCCAGCCGTCAAATCACGGCCTCCAAAGATATTAGTGGTGGAGGAGCCACAGGGGTAGATTTTTTAAATTGGTGAAAATTGTTTATCGGCTGTGGGGATCGAACTAGGGTTCTCAAGATCCACAGGCCGACTCGATACCACTGAGCTACCTACCCCATAAAAAAATAAAATATAATATTTATTCATGACGTTAATGTGTTTATATTCTGAAACCGGTAAACTATTGAACAAACCACGGATGTTATGAGTTATAACAGACCTTAGATGTCTTAAAATCCTCGGATTTCAAACTGACATCTACGGCTGTTATGATACTCATAACATTCCTAAGGGATGTTAATAGTTCTTATCGGCGAAATTTTGAAATAAAACTAATAAAAATTACTTTAAAAAAAAGCTGTGAAGGTGGAAATAAAATTTTGTACACAACACGCTTGCAATCAATATTTACTGGGCTCATTAGATTATCTATCCAGCTATGCCGTAAAAATTAATTTACTACGCTGTCCACGTAAATAACTATTGTCAGGCTGTTTACAAGAAAATTGAATTTCGCGGGCTGAATTGTGTAAGTAAATGTCAGCGTCATTTGACAGTTGTATGAATATTAGTTTTCAATTACCATTGCTTCTCTGAATTAAATTCTACATTTAAATTTATTAACATATTTCGTTTTAGTTTTCAACAATTAATATTATCTACATAGTTAGTCATGAAACTGGAACGCAAACAAATGAATAATATGTAACTATGACATACGTATTTTAAACTTGATTTTAGCAGTATCTAAATAAATAAAATGTAATATCTAGACTGATTTAGAAGTAGAATTGAGTACTGTAAACATTCATTTGAATATCTGTCCTGTAAAGTAACCAGAAAAACAAATATAACGAAAAACTTATTTTCCATGTTATTCGTCTATGGCACAATTTTTTCGGGTCAACTTGTATAATAGACAGAAAGGTGTGAGTGTAACTTTACTGAATTTATTTATTTATATTAGTTCGATCCCCACAGCCGAAAAACAATTTTCACCAAATTAAATCTACCCCTGTGGCTCCCCCTCCACTAATATCTTTGAGGGCCGTGATTTGATGGCCGGTAACCGCACTTCACGTGAAAAAATATATGACTTACCGAGATCTGTTTAGACAGAGTGCCACACCTAGTGATGGGTAAAAGGCGTGATGATATATTTATTTAACAACAAAGACAAAATTAATTGTCATTCATGCACTTGGTGAGACTAGGTATAATAAAAAATATTAAATAAAACTCTAGGCAAAGTCTCACAAAATTCAGCCTTCGAGTCACCTTATGAGGGCATCGTCGAAGGCCGGCCAGCACAGTTAGTAACCATGGACGCGTTTCGCTCTTGTTAGAGTTCATCAGCATGGTATAACTCACTTCTTCACTTAGAACAAAGTTCATGTGAAGAAGCTGGTGACGAAGAACTGTGCCAGCAGGGAATAAGATCTCTAACAAACGGTAAGATGACATGAGAAGTTCTGTCGAACCATTAATGCCATCTACCGAAAAAATTGAAAAGCTACGCAAATAGCAATTTAAATAACAACAAAGACAAAATTAATTGTCATTCATGCACTTGGTGAGACTAGGTATAATAAAAAATATTAAATAAAACTCTAGGCAAAGTCTCACAAAATTCAGCCTCCGACGATGCCCTCATAAGGTGACTCGGAGGCTGAATTTTGTGAGACTTTGCCTAGAGTTTTATTTAATATTTTTTATATATTTATTTATTTTATTTATATTAGCAAGCAAGTAGAAGGCGCTACGTTCCAAGTTCATTCTCTCTTACGTCACTGTACGTTACGCTACGCTAGCGTATCACGGTTCACGCTAGCGAAAGGTTCCAGTTACTTTAATATCAAGAACAATAGTCTGGCATGGCGCGCACAATGGCCAATCGACTTATACGTGATATAATAGGGCCAAGAGGACCGACGACTGTGACTGGGGACAGTATAGCGGATAGCGCACACATATTGTATCAAGTATGATATTGTTTAATGACAATGAGCGAGGGCTAACGACCGACGGAGACGCGTATTGTTCATCCCTCTGCCGCGACGCTGTGTGTCGCATGTCGCGCCATTGTCACGTCACTACACACCTCTCCCCCCAACACGGATATTGGTGCATTCATATAGTTATTAAGGGATCTTATATCTTACCTTGAGATTTAGATATTGGAAGATGAGAAGTTTTAATTAAGATGTGGAAAGATACATAAGTCAGGGAAAGCCACAGTGGTAATTTTAATGTGGTAACCTAACCTAAGATTCGCTAATATCAGTTAAATTTAATAGCAAATATGATATTTTGATATATTATCAATTGTTTGGAAGTACGGTGGTGTGGATAGCATTACAGAATTCGAACCTGGAGATCCCGAGTTAGAATCGCACTCAAGCTAAATATTATATGAACTATTACACTGAGGCTCGGTGAGTGCGGACCCTGTACTGTAATTGGGATTAAATTCCTGTTGTACAGCGTAACATAAATAAATACAGGGTGTTTCAGGACTAGTGTAACAAACTTTAACAGCTTATTTTTGAGGTCATTTTGAGCCAAAAATGTCATATGAACATAGGTCCTATTCCTTCTAGTTACCAAAATACAAGAGGTTGAAGTTCTATAAATAATACGAAATTTTCAAATTTTTGTAATCAAGATTCTTTCGGAAAACAAGAGTTTTATTGAAAAGTCATACCTTATTTGTCTTAATTAATTTTATTTATTAATATTAACATGCATACGAGTTCAAGGCGCTCATTTTGAACACTTGCTGTATTTTTTTAAAATTTGTTATCTTAATTTCATATCGTGTTAACCTATTCCATGTTTGGTTATGTTGTTCTGTGTCTATTTAATTGTGTCATTTTATGTTTTGTTCTCTAAATCGTATTCGTTAATATTAATAAATAAAATTAATTAAGACAAATAAGGTATGACTTTTCAATAAAACTCTTGTTTTCCGAAAGTATCTTGATTACAAAAATTTGAAAATTTCGTGTTATTTATAGAACTTCAACCTCTTGTATTTTGGTAACTAGAAGGAATAGGACCTATGTTCATATGACATTTTTGGCTCAAAATGACCTCAGGAATAAGCTGTTAAAATTTGTTAAACTAGTCCTGAAACACCCTGTATATAAATATAGACGGTGTCATTGTTGTCCTTGAAACTTGCCGAACATTTAGGTCAGATGTCAATGCCTTAATTCGTTCTAGTTTTCAATTCCCTGGGAATGATCACAGATACTCAGATAATTATAAATATGAATTGACACTTATGTCCCATAATTAATGAATGTGATTTAATGTTGAATATGTGAATAGGACCTATGTTCATATGACATTTTTGGCTCAAAATGACCTCAGGAATAAGCTGTTAAAGTTTGTTACACTAGTCCTGAAACACCCTGTATATAAATAACAAGTTTATGATATATCAGATGGTTTAGCAATTTTATCCGAGGTTCATGTTCTAAATTGCTTGAAATGAAGTAGCACGAGCCCTTGAAACATTTATTAAATTAATTAAATTCATGCTAAAATGGGGTCTTTTATTATAGTACGGCAGTACGGTGGTGTAGATAGAGTTACAGAATTTGAATCCGGAGATCCCGAGTTCGAATCGCACTCAAGCTAAAAGTTATATTACCATACTGTGGTTCGGGGATTAAGTTCCTGTTGTACAGTGGAACATAATAGTTAATTAGTTTTTAACAGGCAAATTAATTAATCGAATTAACGTTAAATACTATTTATTTATTTTGTTTTTAATTCTTTTGCTAACACATGAAACATGTTTATTTAATCTAAGTTAGAAAGAGTGTTAATTTGCATCAACTTTCAATCATTTTGTGAATGTGTTTTAATTTGCAACAGAAGTACAGATATATTAAAAATGGTATTAGCTTTAGTTAGCTTTATAAATCTGACTATAAAATATATGAGTTTTCAATGCCATTGATATTGACGTCAGGGCATTTCGATCACTCTTCTTTCTTACACGTATAGTGTATTCAGAATTCTTTTTACATTTCATGTTTTTTGTCTTTGTCTAATTGACAGCTAATTTTTAGGGTATTGTTTTGCTTACGTCGTTGGATACAGAATTGATATAGTTATTTGTGTATTAAGAGCGTAAAATTATTCTGCTGTTCATTTTCTAAACTTGGGCGCGTGCGATAAAGGTCTTATAAAATGAGTTCTTTATACTATTTTTTGCTAATTTGCGTCTTTTATAAATTAAAATGTAAATTTAGGGCAACTATATAAAATGTTGTGGTTGGTAACTGTTATTGACATTTATGCAATTGTTCAGATTTTGAGGTTGAGGTCTTATAAAATGAATTAGTTACGCTATTTTTTTCCTATTTTGCATCTTTTATATATTATTGTTTTTTTAAATATACATACATACATACATACATAAAATCACGCTATATCCCATTAAATGGGGTAGCACGAACCCATCAACATTCTCATCCTGACACACGATACTCGTTTCGACCACATTAACACTTCCTCCATACGAACTCTTTCTTTTCTCACAACCAAACTCCATCATCACGCAACAAACATTCATCCATTCGCTCCTGTACACCTGTTTCGTAAATTTTCATTTACGCCCACTTCTCTAACAACGAATCTATAAGAAATGAAGGCAGCATCGTCTGCGCTTGTTTAAAAATACATTTAACACAATTCCAGTTACACACTGTATAGTAAAAACTGATAATGAAGTAAAAAAGATGAGGAAGGAAGGGAGTATACGATATTTTATACCTATGTAGGGCATTTAGTATATGAAATATTGTAGTTG
This sequence comes from Pterostichus niger, assembly GCA_947425015.1. Taxonomy (NCBI): domain Eukaryota; kingdom Metazoa; phylum Arthropoda; class Insecta; order Coleoptera; family Carabidae; genus Pterostichus; species Pterostichus niger. The sequence continues at coordinate 6,529,904 of OX380336.1, read as the reverse complement.
GTAACTGTTATTGACATTCATGCAATTGTTTAGGTTTTGAGGTTATATTGAAATTTTGATGTTCTCAGCTTCAGTATGTCATCCGCTACTACCAACCGTCTAAAACAAAATGCTGCGTATCGTAATGAACGCTCTTTCGATATGCAACTGGGTTTCGTAATGACTTCCTTATAAACACAAAAAAAAGAATAAAGAAAATCAGACAGTTACAACCATTCTGTATTATTTGTAGTTTCTACAGTATAACTATATTAAGTAAAGAAGCTGAAAAATACTATAATTTAATAGAGGTTATGTGAAATAATACGTTGGGCATATTCGATTCAATTTGTGCGTAATTCATCATAAACAGATAAACATCTCCGCGCTGTGGAACTCACCAGAAAAATCAGTAAAACTCCGTGCTCAACATTATTTATACCCAGGTAATTTCCAAAATCCTCAAGTAGCAGCTTGTATCCTCGTGTCTGTGCGCTGCGGTGCTGCTGCGCACGGCAACAGCAGGAACTAAGACTCCGGTAAGCTCCGGGTAAGCCCCGAGCGGCGGTAAGCCTCCGGCTTGTCACTTGTCTGCGTGGCGCGGTTCATCAAACGCACCCCGGAGTCGCCGGAGTCAGGGATGCAGCTACTCGTTAATTCCGGTAAGCCTGGAAATTTTACGCTGACCCCGTGACTAACGGTGGAGACAAGGTTAATTTTTACTTGTAGATTTCCAGGTAGGGTGTTAATTTATTTACTTTTTCTGGAAGGACGAAAAATAAATCCTGACTAAACGAAGAGACAAATTTTCTAACTATAAAGAATTGTATGTTAGGGGTTGTGGTTTAGTGGCAACACGCTTGCTTCTGAAGTAAGTGATATCCAACTGAAATAAACTGCGTTCGTTTGTTCCGGATTCCAGTGGATTATTTTTTCAGATCTTAGTAAATTATATAATCGTCACTCATAAATGTTAAGAGTGGAGGAACCACAGATATTATTTTAATTTCTTAAAATAAAATAAATAAAGTAATCTCTTCTGTTGGCACTACAGCCCAAATCGGGCCTGGGCTTACCGGACACACCGAGCCGCAGTTTTTACACTGCCGTACTGCCGGTTTTTGTAGTCAAATGCTACATTATTTAAGGCGTATTAGTGACTAGTTTATAGCGCCCGAGTGTGATAAATACATGTAACTGTATTTTATATTTTACGACAAATCACACATTGTCGACAGGCGGATTCGAACTGACGAACCTTGGTTCGGGTGACGTCACAGTATGTTAAGAGATGTGCCTTAACACGCTCGGCCACCGCGCCTGTATAATAAAGTAATATAGTCATATGAATAATTACCTATGTGTATTAATAATAAAAGAGGCAGTTTTTTGAATATGTTTTAATTATTATTATTTTTGATATTTATAGAAAAGTTACGTTTCACAGTGAGACTAAGGGGTGTTTTGATGAAAAAAGGTTCAGAATTGCTATTATATAGGATGTATCACAACGCATGGCATTTATATAGTACGAGTACTCAAAGTACTGATATGAAACAAATAATTTTCAAAATTTCGCAAAAATAATTGTACATTACTTGAAGCAAACATTTTTCGTGCCACTGAACTGATAGGTTACAGTAATGTATAAAAATAAGTAAACATTAAAATTTATTTAATTTAATTTAGAATTGTATCCATTTCTGTAATCATCAGTTTAGTGGTATGAGATATGTTTTCTTCAAGTAATGTACAATTATTTTTGTGAGTTCAGTAATGATTAATACAAGCATACCGAATACAAAGTTTCATTTGCACCTGCATCGAGTTTAAAAAAAATTGTAATCAAGGGTTGTTGGCGGTAGAACAATTTATATTTAGATGTTGTCATGGTGCTGTGATCGTTGTGATGAAAAATAACTACTGGCAGTATCAACAGACATAAATAATTTGAAATAATGAATTTAATGCACGACAAAAACATCGAAAGCGGTTTTCTTATGTTTAAGAAAATATACAAAACATTGCAGATGCTGCAAGTATTTAGTTTTAAATAACAACAAAGACAAAATTAATTGTCATCCAACACTTGGTGAAACAAGGTTTAATAAAAATATAAAGTAAACACTTGGCTATGTTTCACAAAATTCAGCCTCCAAGTCACCTTATGAGGGCATCGTCAGAGGCTGGCCAGCACAGTTCAGTTAGTAACCATAGACGCGTTTCGCTCTTATTAGAGCTCATCAGTATGGTATAACTCACTTCTTCACCTAGAACAAAGTTCATGTGAAGAAGCTGGTGACGAAGAACTGTGCCAGCAGAGAATAAGATCTCTAAAAAACGGTAAGATGACATGAGAAGTTCTGTCGAACCAGTAATGCATCTACCGAAAAAGCAAAAGCTACGAAATAGCAATTTAAATAAAAACAACAAAGACAAAATTAAACAAACTAGTAAGACAATGACAATTAATTTTGTCTTTGTTGTTATGTAAATTGCTATTGCGTAGCTTTCCCTTTTTTTCGGTAGATGGCATGACCAGTTCCACAAAACTTCTCATGCCATCTTTCTAGTTTGTTAGAGATCTTATTCTCTGCTGGCACAGTTCTTCGTCACCAGCTTCTTCACATGAACTTTGTTCTAGGTGAAGAAGTGAGTTATACCATACTGATGAGCTCTAATAAGAGCGAAACGCGTCTATGGTTACTAACTGAACTGTGCTGGCCAGCCTCTGACGATGCCCTCATAAGGTGACTTGGAGGCTGAATTTTGTGAAACATAGCCAAGTGTTTACTTTATATTTTTATTTAGTTTTAATTAGTTTATACTAGTTTTTATTTATGAGCATTGTAAAATTTTACATGTCTCTTCTATGAGCCTGAAAAATTTTACAGGTCTACGCGCTGAAATTGTCCATATTAATTTAGTTAGTTATCATAAATACCTATGACGTGTCGTTGACATAAGAGTAGAAGGTGGAAATGAAAGTAAATAATTTTATTTCAGAATACAGAAATTGTAGTACCTAATCTCGTATATAGATTTATCTAGAAAAAGATTAATATCAGATAAAAATCGAGTTTCTGAATAGATGCGATTATTATGACTATGTAGGAATAGTTTGTACAATGCGCACAGTTCTGCAAATGCAGATCTTGCTAGCAGATACCATTTTTCTGTAAATAGAGTTATTAGTCACAATACTCATAAATATTTAAAATCTACAAGTATCTCGTTGGCTACTCTATAGTTACAAGCCATCGCTTTAACGCACTCGGCTACCTTCATTGTGAAGTGAATTATGGAAGTCTTTAATAAATTACATATGTAGCATTACTCTCAATGGTAATATCTTGAATTGCTCTGCTTCTTTATGCAAAAAACAGAAATAGAAATCAGTAAAAACTGTAGAACAGTTCCAAGTTGCGCGCATTTAGTGTACGTTAGTAATTCCTTGCATTGATTTAAGCCAGCAGTTCAAGTAACCTTCCATTTCTAACACAAACGCTGTTCTTCCCTATTTTTAGTCATGGCCAATCAATTCGTAATAACCGTCAAACAGCTTTTTACCGTTTATTGCAAATAGTCCTCACCGGCCCACGGACGAACTCTCAGCAGCTCGCTTGTTCGCTCGTTCGTTCGTTCGTTCGTTCACTCACTCGTCATGCAACGCCTATGAAAATTTAACAAGATGTTTTCCTGTGCATGTATAATCAATTTCCCATTGTTGAAGCACAGCCAATTTGATCATAAAGACGTATAATTTAAGGTGTCTCTTCGCGTGCTAGAAACGATGTCAATACTTTTTTCCGCTGCATTCGTCGTATCATGTGAATTGTCATAAGCTCACGGCATAACTGAATACGAATTACAGGCCTATTTGTAATACCACATTTCCAGTTTCTTGAGCGGAACATCACCACAAGCCACTCTATACCTTACACAAACTGTAGATAAGGGTGATTTTATACGAGAAATGGATAGATGCATGCTATTTACAATTAGTTTGCCTGCTTTGATTAAATAATGTCATATATCTAAAGGAAATGCGCAATTTTTGAGTAATTGCTAATTACGAATGGGAATCCATTTGTCGTGATTTGAAAAATGCAACGTGCGTACTCGTAATCATTGCTCGTGTGCTGTGAGCATGCGCGTAACGGACTTGCGATCTTCCAGTTATCAAGGTGTCTTCCTGTATTTTTACTTCGGGCATTCCCAGCTCGACCAAGAGGTGCTTACAAAACCATTCAATTATTCATTTATAATTATAGTACGTTTGGTGATTGGTTGATCAAAACGTCAAAATGAAGACATGTTTACATTTGATTGAGACAGTGCTGAACCAGTTTTATTGTGTCACATTTTTATGAAATAGTTATTAACGTAAAAAGTCAAAAAAGCGTTCAATTACAGGATGAGTAGATAGTTGCATGCCGAGCGATAGCGAGGCTTGAATCTGCTTACGAATCCTGTACGACGCTTTACTGACGTGTTACGTATAACATTTTACCTGAAACATATTTTAAATTAATTTAAATTAAAAGAAATATTTGACTTACATATTCAGTCAGTATTTTATGTTGCTAAGTAACTAGACACCCACGTTTCTTTCATTACCTGCCTAGGCAGGCAATATGTTATTTTCCTGACTAGTCATGCAAAGCAAAGCTTTCTTGAGTCTTAAAGGTCAGGTAAATGTTTATTTTCCTGTCAGTTTCAGGTAAAGAAATATACAGAATAATTATTTGTGTATTAAGAGCGTACAGTGATTCTTTGTTACTCGAACACGCTAATTGCAGCGCGAGCCGAAGAGGAACAAAGACCCTTTACGCTCGTGATACACACATATTTTTTTTTATGATTCCATTAAAAAACCTATACGTACTGAAAATAACATAATTCTATCAACTGTCAATACGACAAGTTTCTGTTTTGTTTGTATCCCTGGTATCAATAATTAGAATAAGCGCGTATTTAACATCTTTTTTTTGTCTTAATTTGCGATCGTAGAGAAAGTATAGTATGTGACTCATTCTATAAACTCGATAGATACTCGTTTGTTTTTATGGGATAGCTTGTGAATTTAAGAACCTGGGTTCAATTTCCACAACCGACAAACAATTTTCACCAAATTAAATCTACTCCTGCGGCACCTCCTTCCACTATCGTCTTTGGGAGGAGGGGAGGCGTGATTTGACGGCTGGTAACTGTACTTCACTCGAAGAAATATATCACTTAACGAGATTTACTATATTTATTTCAATCTGAGAAAAGTTTCAATCATTTATTTTTTATTTATCTAAAGATAAGAAACTATTACAATAGTTACATGTTGACATAAATAATATTTATTTCTTATAAAAAAGTGAGTGAAAAGAATTGAGTTTAAACCTAAAATTTTATTTATAATAAATGTGTACAATAAGAAATTGTAAAAAAGATTTAAAAGCACACAAAAATTTCAAAAACCGTCTTTGTACTCGTAGATTCTCGGGGACTCTTCAAGTGTCCGTCGAGCACAGTTTGGGAAACGCTGTTATAGTCATTATTGTTGAATGTCAATGATCATAGTAGTACAAATTTAATCTTTTTCCGAGTTGGAAGTGGTCAAACTGGGAAGTCTCCATTTCAAGTTAAGTAAGTTAGAACGCAACATTAACGGTGATCTTATTTTCTCAAGTTTTCGACGAATCTATTTGCATGAAGATAATACTTGTTATTTGCTGCACTAATGCTACCGTCAATTCACTTTAATATTATATGATTTGGAGATAATTGCCGCAGGAAATCAGTTAAAGTAAAGGACTTACGAACCTGAGTGTTCGTCTGCGTGAGGAATCAGACTTGGACAGTTGAGCAGTTTAATAGCATCCTGTAACGTAAATAAATTATATTACTTTGTTTATATAAAACTAATTGTATGCTCAGAAAAATAATAATCATTGGTTTCAATAGAAAAATGAGTATAACTATAATGCAGTAAAAATACTACACTGTAAAAATAAATATTACCAAAATTACCAAATCCCTAAAATATTTAATTAAAGATATTAAATGCGCGCTTATTTCTATAGTTACCAGGGATACTTACAAATCAGAAACTTGTCATATTGACAGATGACAGAAAAAACTTATTTTCAATACGTATACGTTTTTTAATAATTACTTCCTTGTACAGGCGCGGTGGCCGAGCGTGTTAAGGCACATCTCTTAACATACTATGACGTCACCCGAGCCAAGGTTCGTCAGCTCGAATCCGCCTGTCGACAATGTGTGATTTGTCGTAAAATATAAAATACAGCTACATGTATTTATCACACTCGGGCGCTATAAGCTAGTCACTTATACGCCTTAAATAATGTAGCATTCGACTACGAAAACCGGCAGTACGGCAGTAGAAAAACTGCGGCTCGGTGTGTCCGGTAGGCCCAGGCCCGATTTGGGCTGTAGCGCCACAGATGATGATGATATCAATGGAAATAACATAATAGATTTTGGTTAAAATACACTAACCGGAAGTGACACATTACATGAAGCTGCTAACAGTTTTCTTTGAAAAAAATGGTATTATTTTAATTTTAGAAATAAATGCTGCAATTAAAAGTTTTAGAGAATTAAATTCTGCGTCTTGCACATTAAGAATTTTTTAATTAGCCTTTTGCATAAGCGAGATATCTAAATTTAAATATTATGTATTTTTTGTTTTTTTTTAAATTAAGTTTGCTATGGATTAGAACAAAAAATAAATAATAAAAGATTTGATGTCAAATATATGCAATTAAAAAAATATCTATAGTTTAATACGCGTACAAGGAAGTCATGTGGTGTCCACATCAAATTTTTTAACAAAAATGATTGTTCAAAGCACTACGTGAACGGGAATGGCAGACGGGTTTAATTAATAAAAATGCATGCACATTAGTCGCCATAAGAACCATTTTACCTCATTAAACTAATGCAACCTGATTGATTTTATACCTTTATATAACCTCGAACACATTTGTCTCAATATAGGAAAATTAGAAATTTTCTGTCACGAAGATACTTACTGATTACATTACCGGAAATTGGGCAAAATTTATCTTTATAAATAATAATTAGTAACAGCTATAAATAATACATTCATGACCGCAACAGTCATGAAAAAAAGAATAAAAAATAATTAGTTTTTTTCTGATTGACGCATATGGAGTTAAGTGATTGAGTTCTGGATATTAGTTCAATAATAAATTATATTAATCAAACTGAAAATACATGTACCTACGTACATAAATAAATACAAAAAAACATTTGATAGTAATAATGGTTCATATTTTCTCACACCTGTAATAAATATCTGTCATAATAAATATTTAATTTTATAATAAGTTAAATGTTTTATTGTACAGCGTATTCCTGCTAATTAATTATTTACTATTTATAGTAGTGACGTAGACAGGGTTGGGTGAGGGGCAGGGGAAACGACCCTCTTCTTTCACCGATTGTAATTGACATTATTATATTAATATTGTAAGTGATACCGAAGCAGACCACAGTGGCTAGATCCTATCCTACATTCGAAATCATCGTCTATATGTGTGGTAATTTTTTTTAGTGTAATATTAATTAATTCAAGATAAATTTAGATCTCGGGTTCGATTCCCACAGCCGACATTATTAAATTAAATTAAACATACAATAACATACATACATACATACATATATACATAACATCACGCTATATCCCATTAAATGGGGTAGCACGAACCCGTCAACATTCTCATCCTGACACACGATACTCGTTTCGACCACATTAACACTTCCTCCATACGAACTCTTTCTTTTCTCACAACCAAAATCCATCATCACGCAACAAACATTCATCCATTCGATCCTGTACACCTGTTTCGTAAATCTTCACTTACGCCCACTTCTCTAATAACGAATCTATAAGAAATGAAGGCAGCATCGCCTGCGCTTGTTTAAAAATACGTTTAACACAATTGCAGTTACACACTGTATAGTAAAAACTTAAAATAAAGTAAAAAAAGATGAGGAAGGAAGGGAGTATCTTCCTGCGCTTGTTTTTGAAACTGAATTCCACACAATTGCAGTTGAACACTCTATAGTAAAAACAGAAAATGAATCAATAAGATAAGAAAGGAAGGAAGCATCTTCCTGCACTTGTTTTTGAAGGTGAACTCCACACAATTGGAGGTAAACACTCGAAAAATCTAACCAATGAATCTAAAATCAAGAATCATACGCTTGTCCTTATTCATCATATTTATCCCGCAATTAATTTTCGTCAAACATTCCTATCCTAGCACAATACAATAACACAACTTAAAATATGGAATAACGCAAGATAACATAAGATATTTTTTTCAATAGTTACTTAAAATGTGTCATACATCAATATGCAATATCTGCATATTCCATAGCACTAAAGTCATCTAATGTGAAATAAAGTGCAACAATATCAATTTAAATCAAGGTTTATATGTTTGGTTAACGTCAATCAACCCTAATTTATTATCTTGAAAACCCTGGTTCGATCTCCACAGCCGACAAATAATTTTCACCACGTTAAAACTAGCCCTGTGCCCTGCTTGCTACTAACATCTAAGGCGGCCGTAATTTGACGGCTGGTAATCGCATTTTATGCGAAAAAATATATAACTTACTGAGATTTATTACGGCAGAGTGCCACACCCAGTAATAGGTAAAAGGCGTGATGATATATTTATTTATTTTCCGGGTTACACATATACAGGACGTATCCTATAAAACAGCCCGTGTTTTTTTGGGCAAATATTTACAAAATAATTAAAAAACGCCATTACTGGGTGTGGAACTCGGTCGAAGCAGATCTCAGTAAGTGACATATTTATTTTAAAAATATATTAACAAATATTTTGTAAGATAAAAGTAATATATTTAAGGGGTAAGGCCACTCTAAAATTTTTTAAAAATGCATAATTTTTTTATTTGCTTAAATTATAGTTTAAACCCTTAGGAATAAGGGACAATTAATTTAAATGCCGCGCGGAAGTATTTCAGAGGGAAAAAAGCATATATCTATTAGTACTAGTATTTATATATATATATATATATATATATATATATATATATGACTCGAAACTTTAAACGCGTTTTTCCCGAAATCATATTTTCAAAATCGGGCGAAAAGAAATCTGAAATACTAATTGATGGATCGAGCTGAATCTTTTTATTTCTTATTCTAGATATAAAATACTCAAAAACTACGGGGGTTTTTTTCTTTAAAGTGCTTCATTCGTTTTTTATGGTCGTTTTTATACAGAAATTTAGTCCCGAATAATGAACTTTTTTTTCATACGTGCGCCATTTTGTTAAAAATCAAAATTTTCAAAATCCAGCCCGTAGTTTTTTCGAGTATACATCAAGATTAAGAAAACATATCCCTTTTTGATCCAGGTCTATTGCTGTTCCCGGAATGTTTTCGCCCGATTTGCCCTACGTGCCGAGAGGACTCGCCATTTTTTTTAATTTCTGACGACAATTTTGAATATTTTCTTTAAACAATTTTTTTTATTAAAGTTTAAAGAGCACTAAATAAAGATTCAAAAACAGTTCTTAAGCAGCACGTTTAGATTTCGTTAAAAAAAATCTTGAAAATGACCCTTTTTCTCCTTGTCTAGAGTGGCCTTTAATTTCTGACGACAATTTTGAATATTTTCTTTAAACAATTTTTTTTAATAAAGTTTAAAGAGCACTAAATAAAGATTCAAAAACAGTTCTTAAGCAGCACGTTTAGATTTCGTTAAAAAAAATCTTGAAAATGACCCTTTTTTTCCTTGTCTAGAGTGGCCTTACCCCTTAATAATACAAATTTGCAAACATATATAAAGATTTAAACGCAATTTCTGCAAATTCAGATAACACATGTGTGCACTAAGCCATCGTAACCTGAAGTATAATTTCAATACCAAAACCAACAATATGGGGTAGGTGACATGCCATAACTGACATCCGTCCATTCGCCCCTATACACCTGTTTAATTTAATATTTCACTTACGTCGTCTACTCCTCTAACAACGAATCTATAAACATAAGAAAGTAAAAGAATGTTAATTTACACTTAATTAATTAAGCTGGATTTATAATGAAGTAAGGTAAGAAGTAACGCAAAAAGTATCGGTAACGTAAAAAGTTGAGCGTGTACTACAGCTAGTAATGATTTATATTGAAGTAAAGTAAGAAGTAAGGTAAAATATGTAACGCAATTGTTGCCCAACATTCATCTTTCTACCTTACCTAAAACTTTCTACCGCTGGCCAATAAGAAGTCAGCATTTTGAACGTTGCGCAGAAATCTTTATTATCGACTTATCTACCATTCTCCATCTGTTTATCTGTCAGATTTTATTGTGTTAGTCGAAATATTTTCTATTAAAAATAAATAATAGACCGAAGTATTAGCAAGCGAGCAGGTAGAAATATATAAAATACTGTATGATAAGTCATCAAAAGTCATAAAACCCAATAAACAACAAATAACCTAACAAACGTTATATAATATGACAGAAGAACAGAAATTCAAACTTGATGCCGAAATAAACGAAAAATACCGAAATAAATGTGAATTTTTTATAATATTACCTGATTGGCTAGCAGTAGTGGTATTACTTTTTAATATAAATCAACTATTTTCGCTTGCTTTACTTTCTACTTTACTGCAACTGCGTTACATTTTGCGTTACTTCATTATAAATCCAGCTTTAATTATGGAGTAGGTGGCTCAGTGGTATCGAGTCGGTCTGTGGATCTTGAGAACCCTGGTTCGATCCCCACAGCCGACAAACAATTTTCACCAATTTAAATCTACCCCTGTGGCCCCTCTCCATTAATATATTTGAGGGCCGTGATTTGACGACTGGTAACCGCACTTCACGCGAAGAAATATATCACTTACCGAAATCTGTTTACGGCAGAGTGCCACACCCAGTAATGGGTAAAAGGCCAAATACCAACAATATAATATAAAATATTCGTATTTTGTTATCCTCCGCCACTGTTATCCCCTCATTACAAACACACGCACATACACACACACACCCTCACCGGTCAACACAAAGGCGCGAGATGTCCACTCATCATCTGATCTCGTACTTCATCGCGCCACCGCCGCCTCGTCCCGCGCTATCCGTCTCTCTCGCACCGCCACCGCCGTCGCGGCACAACAATGGACCACCCAACACTTGGTCGTGGTGTGTGCTGTGACAGCCAATCCCATGCATCATATGGACACTTCCAGAATTGAAAAACGAATATGAGTTTAATATTCATGTGGAGGTGACCCTGTATTTTACTGATGAAGGGTGAGACGGTCGGACATTCGTGTGAAGGGTGATTGTGCGCTAAGTAGGAGGATCATTGTGTGCTGTGGATGATACTAAATTATCAGTTAAAAATCAGTCAATGGATATTAGTGGTTGAAGGGCTTTAACTCAAGGAAAACAGGAGATATTAAAATGTAGTACGTTGATGTTTAATTTATTTATTTCATTTATAACCTTAACCAAAAATAGGCTTTTCTTCTACCTCTTATGGTGTAGGTGGTTCAGTGGTATCGAGTCGGTTTGTTGATTTGAGAACCCGGGTTCGATTCCCACAGATTACTTGAAACTTTGTGGGTTATATCTATACAGGGTGTTTCAGGACTAGTGTAACAAACTTTAACAGCTTATTCTTGAGGTCATTTTGAGCCAAAAATGTCATATGAACATAGGTCCTATTCCTTCTAGTTACCAAAATACAAGAGGGTGTAGTTCTGTAAATAACACGAAATTTTCAAATTTTTGTAATCAAAATACTTTCGGAAAACAAAAATGCGCGCAAATAGGGGATGGAAAAGTTGGCTTGTATTTAGATATCTGTCTTGGTATTCTCTGGACGCATAACGGGCATTACCATTACATACCCTGTACTGTAATTGGGATTAAATTCCTGTTGTAGAGCGTAACATAAAATAAATAAATAAATAAATAATCCATAAATATAAACCATATCTGCATATTCAGCAGTACTATAACCATCCATTATGAAACAATAATACAATCAGAAGTACAATAATTTTTAATTAAGACAAATAAGGTATGACTTTTCAATAAAATTATTGTTTTCCGAAAGTATCTTGATTAAAAAAATTTGAAAATGTTTTGTTATTTATAGAACTTCAACCTCTTGTATTTTGGTAACTAGAAGGAATAGGACCTATGTTTATATGACATTTTTTGCTCAAAATAACCTCAGGAATAAGCTGTTAAAGTTTGTTACACTAGTCCTGAAACACCCTGTATTTGCAGTATTATTATTAGTGGTATCGAGTCGGATTCAATTTGTACAACCGACAAACTATTTTTGCCAAATTTTTGCAGGCCATGATTTGATGGCTGGTAACCACACTTCACGCGAAGAAATATATCACTTCCTGAGATCTGCTACGGTGGAGTGCTTCACCCAGTAATGGGTATATGGCGTGATGTTAAATATATTTATTTTTTATTTGTATGCAGATTGAAAGTAAGCAATTTTGTCCCAACGGGCGAAATATCTATTTTTGTATTAAATGCGCGAAATGAGTGGTTTTTTGTTGCGCGTGAGAATGTTACTTTTAGTCGAGACAAGAAAGTCATTTGAACGCGCCAAAAAACAAGAATTTCGCTCATTTTTTCCTACAACTGTTAAACAAGAATAATACAATAATTATTTAATTATTGAATTCAAAAATAAAACGAATTTGATATTATTAATTTGTTGTAAGCAAAAAATGTGAAAAAAATAATAATAATGTGCTGCTTTTTGAAAATTACTATACTCTGTTTACAATAAGAATACAGTTGCCAGCAGACTTTTTTACAATTGTTTATAGCCCGTTGTAACATTTTTGCCTGTTTTAAAAAATGAAAAATAAAATCTGTTTAAACAAAATGTCAGATAACAAATTAACATTGAATTATTCTCCAACTCTATTAACAAATCTTTCCACAACGTCAGCCAAATTTCATATACTCTTTACTTTTTTAAAATTATATCCCACGTATTTTATATTTTGACACTGACAGCACAGACAAAATACAAACTTACAAATTTCTTTATAATTGTAGCGTTTAAACTTAACAATTTAATAATTCTACTTTAGTAAAATAATTTGCAAACAATAGACAGTAATAAATATATGTCAAATGTTCTGAATATTTTGATATTCTTATAGTTATAGTAGATAAATAACCTAAAAAAAAATGCATAAATATGACACTTTGTGCGGCCTACTTAATATTGTGATCACTGCATGTGACATGGACTGTACCTCTGCTAGAGACTAGAGGTCCTCTAGACATTATATTACAATAATTTTTGTGTATAAACGTGAAAGATTGTATCTTCACGTTGAAGGGTTATAATAATTTATTAATGATACATCTCCGGATTTCAGATAAATGTTGTATTTCTTAGGATGAACGGTGTTTGCATTTTACATGATTTTTTTGTGTTCTATGTAAATTGGGATCCTATTGAAGTGTCTGTTACTCGTATAATGTGATTATGAATACCTACATGACTACATGACGACTTGACGACTTGACATTCACACTGACAGCGTTTACTAGACGACCAGGGTGGCATGCACCTTTTTGTCAACCAATAATATGCAACGTACGTCATATTATACTTGTTATTTGCATGAATTGTGCAAATTTACTTACTTGTAGCGTGACTTGCACTTTTATCTAACACGATTTCTTAATTATATCAGAAGATCGACAATTTGTTTCTGTACTTTTGATTTTCTTTGTGGATTTTTTAAATATAAAAGGATATTTTGTTGCAATCACAATAAAAAAAAGATATGGGTATCATTTACTAAAGTTTTAGATTCGGAACTTTCAGAGGTATAGTCAGGGGCGCCGAGAGAAAAAGCGGGCCCCGGGAAAAAACAAATTCGGGCCTCCTTTAACTTTGAATATTTATTAATTAAATATAAGATACCTAAAAAAATATATTTATAAATATATGTATGACAACAATAAGAATTATTAATATCTAAATAAAGTTATAACAATATAAATAAAATTAAAAAAAATTCTGAGTTAATTGGTGCAGCGATGTGTATTGTATACTCACTGTATGACTATCTAATATCTAGTTGCATATTCGATAAATGCAGGGGATACCAAAACAGCACTACGCACAAATGTATAGAGCCTTTGCCTATGTGTGTTGTATACAATGTAGTAATATAAGAAACAAAAATGCAACAATGTAATAATGTACTTTTGAATAGTGTATAAATTTATTTAAAATTTGCAACTGGGGCCGGCCCTTCATCAAGCATTTCGTCATTTAGTACTTTATACAATGAAATAAATTGTAGAAAACGTGTATCAGACATTTCGTTATACATGTTTTAGTAAAGAATATAAAAAATTGGTGAAATAGTAGAAAATTAAAAGCAATTTATAAAATAGCATCACATCCGGGCCCTTTGAATTCCACGGGCCCTGGGTATTTTACCCCACCTACCCTCCCCTCTCGTCGGGCCTGGGTATAGTGCAGCTAATAAGAAGAAATGCTCAGAAAATATTTGAAGTCAAGTGAAATTTATGAAATACAAATTTTAACTAATGATAATTAATTACCTAGATAGCGTTTGAAACAGAAAAATGTTGAATTGCAAAAAGTTTTAAATAAAAATAAATAAATATAGCATCACGCCATTACTGGGTGTGACACTCTGCCGTGACAGATCTCGGTAAGTGATATATTTCTTCGCGTGAAGTGCGGTCATCAGCCGTCAAATCACGGCTTCCAAAGATGTTAGTGGAGGGGGAGTCACAGGTGTAGATTTCATGTGGTGAAAATTGTTAGTCGGCTGTAGGGATCGTACCAGGGTTCTCAAGATTCCACTGAGCCACCTACCCTATAAAAAAGTTTTATTGCTCATAAATAAGTTATAACTGAAAAAGTAGTTAGTAATTAATATATTGTACTGCTTCTTACTATTATTCGCATTTATCTACGAATAATGGTAACCGCACTTCACGCGAAGACGTATATCACTTACCGAGATCTGCTACGAGAATATTACCGCACTCAGTAATGGGTAAAAGGTATCGAGTCGGCTTGTGGATCTTGATAACCCTGGTTCGATTCCCACAGCCGACAAACATTTTCACCAATTTAAAAAATCTACCCCTGTGGCTCCTCCACCACTAATATCTTTGGAGGCCGTGATTTGACGGATGGTAACCGCACTTCACGCGTAATAATATATCACTTACCGAGATCAGCTACGGGAGAGTACTACACCTAGTAATGGGTAAAAGGCGTGATGATATATTTATTTATTTATTTATATAATGTAAGAACAAAATGCGACCTCGATTTGATGACAGTGCATGAGAAGACATATTAATTTTGGTTCTACTAAATGTATATTTATCAATTATCAAATTGTTAATAATAGACTTAAAAATATTTAATAGTTGTTAATCGAAGGACCACCCATGAAGACGCCAAAAATTATTAATAAATGAATCAAATATAAATCTTTCTATATAAAGAAAAGAAATTTAATACTTTCCAATAAATTAATACTCCTTTGTACAGAACTTTGTAAGAGATTAAATAGGCAATAAATATCTGACAAATTAGTAAATAAATTTACGTAATTTACTGGTAAATATTGCATGAAATCCACGATTTTTTCTATTGAACTCGATTGACAGTTCACTTAACGGTTCGAGCTATCATCCCAATAAACTATCAATTAAATTATCTCAATACTAAACGTTGCATGTAAATGCAAATTTACAATCAAGCCACAAAGTACATCTCACTAATTCATGGGTATTGGTGTCAAATTCTCATGTAACATTTGTTAATACCGTTCAGGAATTCCAAAACTGTTCGTTCCGTGGGCGTCTTTGTTCGTCCGAGAGGGCCTGGCACAATTAGACACAGGTGGAACCAGCATTAATTTCAGTAATCAAAATGAATTATTGCCATGGCAACGCGCGATGTTATTGTTTATATGGCCATCGAAATGGCCGTTAGTGCTTGAGATGATTCAGTTCAACAACGGACGGAATTTAAGTAGTTTTGTGTATTAAAATTAGGACATATGTTTTATGGTTTTGGTTGTAAATCATCGAAGACGAATGATGTCATATTGTCTTGTAGTTTCACTGGTTTTAGATTTATTAAATGGTGAGAACAATAAAGAACTCGGTACTTTATGTTACAAAATAGGTTCAGAATAATATACTGCCTATAGTAACTAACTGAATTTCTACTGGAAACTTTCTTAAATAATTTAAAAAAAATATTCGTATTATTAATAGATCTTGACTTTGTTTTCTCCTGTTTCACATCAAGGAAACGAATCACAAAATGTTCGATCAGTTTTAATTTTACAAACGTTTGATATCGTTAATTATACTTTGTGATTCTGGGAAAACGAACCCTCCCGTAACTTTTTTATTATAAGAAATAGAAAAATTTTCTTCATATGGAAGTTTTAGTATATTAAATATACTATTTTATGACACATATAGAAATTTTTCAGGTTTACATGATACGACTATCAACTTTTATTTTTCAAATGGTAACCTAGAATTATTTTATTAAAATAAAAACTACCATTTTTTTCTCTTTTCAACGATGTATTACTTGTGATAAATGTATATGAAAATATCTGATGTGGACACCACATGACTTCCTTGTACACGTATTAAACTATAGATATTTTTTTAATTGCACATATTTGACATTAAATCATTTATTTTTTGTTCTAATCCATAGCAAACTTAATTTTTTTAAAAATCAAAAAATATATAATATTTAAATTTAGATATCTCGTTTATGCAAAAAGCTAATTTAAAAATTCTTAATGTGCTAGACGCAGAATTTAATTCTCTAAAACTTTTATTTGCAGCATTCCTTTCTAAAATTAAAATAATACCATTTTTTTCAAGGAAAACTGTTAGCAGCTTTATGTAATGTGCCACTTCCGGTTAGTCTATTTTAACCAAAATCTATTATGTTATTTCCATTGATATAGTAGTCTTATATACCAAATTTGGAAAGTTTTAAATTATATTTGAATATAGTTTTTCATGAAAATCTATTATAGGCTTCAAGTAAAGTACCACTTCCGGTAGTTGTATAATAACCAAAAAGGGAGGTGCACAACTAGATGTTATAACAGTCCTAAATATAAAGTTTCAATTTTCTACGGCTTACCGTTTTTGAGTTATGAGAGATACGTACGTACGTACGTACAGACGGCATGACGAAATTAGTCAAAATGGATTCAGGGAGGGCCAAAACACCTATTTCCGTTGAAATCTGAGAACCGAAAATTTTCGCGATTACAATACTTCCTTTACTTCGTACAAGGAAGTAAAAAATCGAGATAAATAAGATAATTGAGAAATGTCAGAAATTATTTTTATTCAACTATTCTAGGTGGTTTAGGGGAATTAAACAAAATGTAACAATGTAAAATGAATGACAAAACACGTGAAACAAGTAACAAATAAATATCTGCATTGTTGTTATTAATTTTACCTTGTGTCATATGTGTCATAAAATAGTATATTTAATATACTAAAACTTCCATATGAAGAAAATTTGTCTAAGTTAAGGGGGTGAGGGGTTCGGCTTCCCAGAATCACCCTGTATAATGTTTCAATTCGTCTCCATATAGTAGTTTTTTTTTCTCAATTTGACATCGGATAAACAAGAAAGAGAAGTGTTTGATAAACTTGTATTTACCTTGATTACCTAGCAAATAGAAAACACAGGGTGACCCATCGGTCTCTATTTTCTTTTACCTGAAACTGACTGGAAAATAAACATTTGCCTGACCTTTCAAACTCATGAAAGCTTAGCTTTGCATGCCTAGTCAGGAAAATAACATATTGCCTGCCTAGGCAGGTAATGAAAGAAACGTGAGTGTCTAGTTACTTAGCAACATAAAATACTGACTGCATATGTTAGTCAAATATTTCTTTTAATTTAAATTAATTTAAAATATGTTTTATTTGTTTACAAGTTTTAGGTAAAATGTTATACGTAACACGTCAGTAAAGTGTCGTACAGGATTCGTAAGCTATCGCTCGGCATGAAACTATCTACTCATCCTGTAATTGAACGCTTTCCTGACTTTTTACGTAAATAACTATACTCAATTATTTTATATATTACCGAATTTTTTTAAGACAAAGTTTTTTTTAAATTAAAATGTCCATATATCTGCAACATAAGTTTTTCTACCGGATGTTTTATTTTTGCGCAATGATACTCGTATGCAACTTTATATTTTTAAATGGAGTTAAAGTTTAGGGCTGGCTTACTAGTAGTTGAGTTGCTTTCCCAACTGCTGTTGATCCGTATAGATTACATACATACATAACATCACGCTATATCCCATTAAATGGGGTAGCACGAACCCGTCAACATTCTCATCCTGAATCTAAAATCAAGAATCATACGCTTGTCTTCATTCATCATATTTATCCCGCAATTAATTTTCTCCAAACATTCCTATCCTGACACACCACTTTTGCTTCAACCACATTCATAATTCTTTTCATACAAGCTCGTTTATTCTTCACGCTCAGAATCTTTCGCTCACGCAACAACCCTTCAATCATATTCATCCACTTGTTCCTAGGCCGTCCATGCAAACTTTCACCCTCAATTTCACCAACATACACCTGTTTATATAGATTATTTATATTTGTATAGATTAGTTGTTATAATAAATTAACATTAAAAATGAAACCCAGTTCACGTATGAAGCTGAAACATGACAAAAATAGAACCCATCCTATCTAATAATATCCATCGCTAATATACCATACGAAGAAACTAACAGTACCCAGTAATATATTCCCCATGGCGCACTTTTTCTGCCATTAATGGTAACGAATACCATTGTTAACATACCATAGCATGTGTTCCAAGTGGTCCGTGCATTCGTTAGCCGTGGTCCGTGTACGCCGCGCCGCGCCGCGCCGGCCGGGTTTCCCGCGTACGTGACACATGCCAGTGCGCAGACGCGCGTGGGTGCGTGCGAATGGACGTATGATGTCATGCGAGGTGCCGTACAGAAATCTTTATTAATTGACGCATTTGCCAAGCGAAATTTGCAGGTGTGGATGGAATTTTGTATTGCGGTGGATGTAGAATATTAAGTTGATTTTGGATGATATCTTGATGAAAGCTACAAACGTTAAGAATAACTTTATGGCGGAAATTTTCATATAGTTTCACTGAAAATATAGTCATAATATATATTCCCATTGCTTAAATCAGTGGTTTCCAAACTGTGGGGCGCGAGATTGTTTCAAGGGGGGCGCGCTATATAAAAATATAATTGAGGCTTATGAACACAATCTCAGTTCATATCATCACACACGTGTTTCTAACTCGCGCTCGCAGTAAAATATCCCTAGTTTAACAAACAAAGCCTTAGAAATTTTATTATCGTACTTTTCGTAACATCTTATTTA
The DNA here is from genome assembly GCA_947425015.1 of Pterostichus niger. Lineage (NCBI taxonomy): Eukaryota > Metazoa > Arthropoda > Insecta > Coleoptera > Carabidae > Pterostichus > Pterostichus niger. The sequence continues at coordinate 6,510,378 of OX380336.1, read as the reverse complement.
TGTGAAACAGGCTTTTCCGCTGTAGCTGTTTTAAAGACATAATATCGAACTCGATTATTCGTTGAAAAAGAAAGGCGAGTGGCGATATCTTCAATGATTCGAGAAACTGAAAAACAAGCGTCCATTCAACACACTCAAAAATTATGATTATATTGTATTAATTATGCCTAATTTAAATTAAATATTATATTCAATCTTATTACAATTTTATGTTTATAAATGTTGTTACATTATTTTGTTTTATTATTATGTTGTCATAAACATAATTTTAGGTTAAGAAAATGAGAGGGGCGCGACAATTTTTTATGGAAAAAAAGGGGCCGCTGAGTGAAAAAGTTTGGAAACCACTGGCTTAAATCATCATTTTCAATTTTCTATGATTTTTAAAATAGATAGTCGGCCTGTGGATCTTGAGAACCCTGGTTTGATCCCCACAGTCGACAAACAATTTTCACCAATTTAAATCTACCATTGTGGCTTCCCCTCCACTAACATATTCGGGGGGCCGTGATTTGACAGCTAGAAACCGCACTTCATAAAAAGAAATATATCACTTACCGAGGAATGCCACTCCCAGTAATGGGGGATGATATATTTTTATTTATTTTATTATCTACCTTATGAACTGTATTCCAATTCTCATTTGGTTCAGTTAAATCAGTTCAGATAAATTAAACTGAACTAAGCAAACAGTTGCACTTATTACGTTAAATTTAGAGATGGGCATGTCAGATCATTTAACTGATCTGGATCAACGGATTTCGATCCCGAAAAATATCTGACTCTTCGAGAGCCGGCACACTTTATACATTTTTCTGATTTTCGACAGTGCAGCGGTTCTCAGATTCTCAGCTCGGATGGAGGAACCGAAAAGCGGATGAATGACTCAAAGAATACAAGTAGCTCGTCCTCAGGTTGCGCATTACATTCGTTAATTAATATTTTATTTGTTATTGCAATTAAAGTTTTTTTTTATTTTCGGTTGCTATGAAAAGTTGACAAATAAATAAAATTTGTTAAAGTTGGCGTTTTCTGTGGAGCAATCGAAAAATATATTTTTAAGATGTTAAGTGCGCGTCTGTCCAATGTCAACGCACAAAAAAGATATTAAATGCGCGCTTATTTCAATAGTTGCTAGGGATATAAACAAAACAGAAACTTGTCATATTGACAATTGACAGAACGATTTTATTTTCAGTACGTATACGTCTTTTAATAATTTTTTTCTACTTCCGTTAGGAAATAGACGTTTTATTTCACTTATTTGAGTTAGATAATGAACTGCATTATTTAACTAGTGAAATAATGAGGTAACATAGCAACACAAAAAATTAAGATATCTTGGTAGACGAATTCTGATGTGTTATTCTTTTATTTTTTGAATTTATAACTGTCATTAATATGTCAAAATTTCAAAAACGCTCTTTCGTATTTATTAGAAAGGAAGTAGAAAAAATATTGTATGCAACACGTAAGAAAACTCGGTTATTACCTTACTTATGTGTTTACATAACTCGGTTACGCCTCGTTCTGCAAATTTCACATACGTAAGGTTCTTTTCCTTCATTTCCTTACTAGTTTCATTAATAGCTATTAAGATACAATTGTAGAAAAAATTATGTGCGTATCACAAGCGTAATATGTCTTTGTTCCTCTTACATTAATGTAGCGTTAAATCAAAATTGTAATAATTGTAAATGCAAAATAAGAGTTGCCATTAAATTATCGATTATTAACAGATAATAATCAAAGGGATTATTGTCATAATTCTCTATAAAAACTTGTTAATACTAATGACTAAAGCCCGGATTTTTAGGCAATTGCCTAGATTCAAATTTTAATATACTTCAGGCAATTTAGTTTTTCTATACATAGGTAATATATCACTTACCGAGATCTGCTTAGGCAGAGTGCCACACCCAGCAATGGGTAAAAGGCGTGATGATATATTTATATATTTATTTTAGGTAATATGTTTACGTGTAATGGAAGGTTTTTTTTTCGTGCCTTAGAGCCTATTTTTCCTATATTTTGGTTTTTGTGCCTATTTTACCTTATACAGCCTATTTTGCCTATTTTTGTCGCTTATTTCAACTTTTATTGAGCAGACAAGGCTTATCAACTCCATCTATTATCTATTTCGTTGATTAATTCAACACTCGGCAAAGTGTTCCATCCTAACCTATAATATTTAAAGTACTTACTTTGTCTTTAATCAAGTTTTAGTCAAAATTTTATGTGGCAATTCAATTGTTCCTTTGCCATTAATCAATGAAGCTGAGGTAACTTTGGACGATATAGCTAAATATAAGAACGCTGCTGTCACATTTTGTGATGTCGAACAAAGTTTTCAGCTTACAAGCAAGTTCTGACTGACCGAAGACAGACAGTCTCATTCCGAAAATTCCATTCAGTAATTGCTCGTAATATTTTGTGAATTAAAGTATACTACATAATTTGAATTTATATAATAGTTAATAAAATGAGAACCCTAAATATTTTTTTTAGATTGCGTTAATTATTGTTTAAAATGAATATTTTTTTCTAATGAAAAGTACGAGTACAAATATTAGAAAAACAATTAGTTTATAATTTTTATTAAAGAAACTATTTATATTTAGGCTGCCTAAAATCCCGCCTATTTTAGAGTAATTACCGGCCTATATGCCTGCTTATTTAGGTGTTTTTAAGTGTCTAAATATCCGGGCTTTACTAATGACCGTTGAAATTTGTAAATTTTGTATTGGCCACTGCTAATTTCCTTTATAGGTAACCCCATTCCTAGGTCCAGATAGTCGCGTTCACCACACACCACACACACACACACATACACACACATGGTCACGTCAAGGCTATATAAATATATCAAACGAATTAACATTCAGCCTAATGAGCGTAGACACATCTTGAAGTGTTCAATGAGTTAATGACGTCAAACAGTCGCCCAGACAAATTTCTCCTGCTTTCCTGCTCCCCAAGACTTGGGACCATATGCACAATTAGTTGGCTGGGATCCTAAAATAATACAATCAGATATTTTGCAATCTTTATTCTTTAGAGAAAATGTTATTTTTCATTTATCTTTGAGCCGAAAATTAATTTAGTTGGTTTGTAAATATTTTTACGGGCATACTTAAATGAACACATTAAATAAATGATAAAAAAATGTACTCCTGTGTTTCCCACCACTAATATCTTTGGAGGCCGTGATTTGATGGCTGGTAACCGCACTTCACGCGAAAAAATATATCACTTATCGAGATCTGCTTAGGTAGAGTGACACACCAAGTAATGGGTAAAAGGCGTGATGATATATTTATTTATTTATATTAAATAAATGATTTTTTCTACGATTGCTATGAAAAGTTGACAATTACGCTCTCATTTGTCATCGTAAAGTTGACGTTTCCTGTGGAACAATCGAAAAATATCTTTTTTGCGCATCTCCAATGGCAACGCGCGAAAAAGACGTTAAATACGCGCGTTTCCAATGGCAACGCGCGAAAAAGATTATAAATGCGCGTTACTAGGGATACAAACAAAACAGAAACTTGTCATATTGACAGTTGACAGAACGAATTTATTTTCAGTACGTATACGTTTTTAAATAATTTTAAGATGCAATCGTAGAAAAAATTATGTGTGTATCACGAGCGTAAAGTGTCTTTGTTCCTCTTACACTATTGCAGCTCTCGCCTTCGGCTCGCGCTGCAATTACCGTGTTCGAGTAACAAAGAATCACTTTACGCTCTTAATACACAAATAACTAATGTGTGAAGTGAACCGCACTGCACGTGAAGAAATATATCATTTACCGAGATCTGTTTCGGGAGCGTGTCAAACCCAGTAACGGGTAAAAGGCGTGATGATATATTTATTTATTTTTTATTAATTTATATATAAGAAGTGAAAAATTAAATAATAAGGAAGGAAGGAAATGTTGCTCCGCGCTTGTTTTTGAAAGTAAATTACACACACTTGCAATTATTTCAAAGCCAACAAGCAAATAATTTAACCCTAGCGATTTCCTTTTTACTAACATTTTTGGGGGCCGTAATTTGACGGCTGGTTACTATAATTCTCAGGCATAAAGGTAGCACTCATCGAGATCTGCTACGACAGAGTGCCACACTCAGTAAAAGGTTGATATATTTATGTATTTATTATTTTAATTATAGATTTCAGTTGGCAAAACATTATATTAAGATATAATTCTTTTATTATAAACGGAAGGTGTCTTATACTCTTAATATAATAGTTTTAAATTGAACTGAAGTCATTATACGTCAAATTAGTGTCGCCCATGGGCGACAACTGGGCTTGAAGGTGAAAACCACATTTCATTAAAATTTTAATAAACTATATTATTAAAATCTATAAGTGCACCATAATTGATGAATGCATGCATATAAATGAATTGTCGTCTTGAATATTAACGTAATATTTCATTTTTCATGAGTTCGAGCTTAATTAAAATTGTTATTAACTAATATAAGTAGGTAGTTTTCTGTATAAGGAATAAAAATTAATTATGTTGCAGTAGGTAGGGATAAAAATCAATTATGATATTATAGGCGGGAAGTATTATGAAAATTTTAATCACTATTTTAAAATTTAATTAATGTCGAAATGACCCATTTTTAGTAGGAATGGAACAAGTCTAAATTAAAATAATGAAAATTAATTACCTATATTTTTGTTTACCTAATACCTATCAGGGACGGACTGACACCATAACATTTTTGAAAGAAAATATAATTATACAAACGTCCCAATTTAAAACTATACTCTGTGTCAGCTAGATTGAGGTTGTGCAGAGGTATAGAAACACCCTGTATATGACAGAGACCAACTGTAAATTATTTGAGTTTTATTTGCAATTATTTAGTAAGTAAAAAACTATATATCATTTGTTTGTATTTGTTTATTGGCTAGCCTAGCCTGGATGTTTTTATCTAAATGTTATTAATTTCCCTATTTTGCAGTTTCGAATATTCTACAAAGGAGAACCTATAGTTAATAATTTGAAATGGTTTGTAATCTATTATTTAATTAATTTTAAAACATTATTTTATAATTATGCACTGATATTTTTGTATGTATCATTTAATAGTTGATTATATCTTTTATTATAGCATATTGGTACCAGATTCTTTATTTTTTTGCATTTTTAAAAAGATAATATGGTTACTTTCTTTAATATTTATAAATAAAAATGCTGAAAAATTGAAACTTGTTATTTTAATGAAACTTATCTACTCTTGTTATGAAAGTATCTTTTAACGTACTGGTTTTGTATGGCGCTAAATAACATCTTAATCACATGTTGACAAGCCGTGGCTTTGAACATTTTAGTCACGGCTTGAAATATTAAACACGGGGTGAAGTTAGCTTCAGGTATCTGTCATTGTAACTTAACCTTACTTTTTAAATAATTCATAAAACTTTACATCTTTTGTTGTCTTAATTTGCAATCATAGAAAAAGTATAGTATGTGACCCGTTTTATAAACTCTTTAGATACTCGTAACTAAAGAGACGTTTATAAGACTTGTTACATAATATACTATTATATATTCTAATTGTGCATTAAAAGGCACATTTAATAAAAAAATTACGAATACATTTCTATACAAATTTAATTCAATGATCTGGCTGGGTTAATTTGCGGAATTAAAATAAAGTAATCTGTATAACATCTGTGTCATTCGGGCCAGTCCATTCCTGTAACTTATTACCTATTACTGTAGGTCGATTTTTTTATCTGAGTGTGTACCTACATTCAAAAATATTAATAACTCCCGTTAACATAATTTCATTTTATCTGTATAAAAATGTTAATACGTCGTAAGCCTACACAAAAATCTAAATTTATAAATACGTTCCGTTTTCTTGTACATATGTCTTCATGTCATCGAAATTATGAAAGAAAAAAAACAGAATCAAGTTGAAAAATGACAATCTCTTAGCTTTAACATGGTTTGAAGTACACGACAAAGTGTGAAAGTAACACCACGTGACAACAAACAAAACTAATCCTTGTATCCGGAGTACATAAGGCCACAATCGTTTTGTCAACCTATACATGAGTTATGATAAGAATATTTTCGTATTCCGAACACGTATATTTTAATAACACGTAGACAAATTTCTACAAGTGTGTTTATCAGTGTATTCGACTTTACTTAATTCTTATTAATGAGTAGATAATTTGAACGGAAATGTATATAAATATTTATTTTGTAAGATGTTGAAGCCTTGCATAAATTATAAAACTTTATGTCTCTGCGTTTTGGTTTTGACAAAGGTTAAGAATTTGGAAAAAAACAAGTTTGATTTGAATAAGACGTTTTCGTATAAATTAATTCGAACATGACTCTTGTCTCTGTAAATTTTTGTTTGTATTTTTATTGGTTTTAATGTGTCAAAACAAATTTTAATGATAATATAATACTTCCATGCTTTTAGAATATTTGACAGTTAGCTGTTAGTTTTGTTAATTTGCTTGATTTCCGAAAGGTGCAAGTGTAACTTGATCTTGTAACGGTATCAGCAGAGTTATTTATTATATTATGATTATTTTGAACGTAATTTTAATTTAATTTGGAATCTTTCTTGAATTAAATTTGCATAACCCATAAAAAACTTGTAGCATTTATTACAATTATTTTTTTCATTTTTAAAACATGTTTTTTATAGGTTTTTAAGATGAATGACAAGTTTCAAAACAAAAACATTTTTAAATTACTAACATAAATTATATCATTTTATGCAGACAATGAAATTAAGAAATAAATAAAAATAAAGAAACATTTTTACATGACTTGTGAAAATTACATTTTCCTCACTCAATTTAGTTGTAATAGTAATCGTTTCCCTCGCTAGTGATGAAAGTATATAACTTTCCTTACTATTGAGGAAAATGGTTACTATCACAACTAAATTGAGTGATGGAAATACCATTTGACATGGTGACCAAGGAAACGTGATATGCATTTGGAAATACAACTTCTTTGATTTATATAATATAATTACTAAATTTTTTGTATAACAAACGTAAAAATGTAATTTTCACAATTAATGTTGAAAACAATAGTATCTAACACACATGGGAAAGGGCCATTGCAAAACTCGTACTATTTAATTTTTTTTTTACAATAATTTTGTAACACCCTCTGAACTTCTGTGCAGGATGGAGTATCAATAACAATTTTATTTTTCTAGCATTGCATCTTAAAATTATTATAAAAAAATCATATACGTACTGAAAATAAATTCGTTCTGTCAACTGTCAATATGACAAGTTTCTGTTTTGTTTATATCCCTGATAACTATTTAAATAAATGCGCATTTAATATCTTTTTCGCGCGTTGCCATTGGAGACACGCGACAAAGATATTTTTCGATTGTTCCACAGAAAACGTCAACTTTACGATGACAAATGAGAACGTAATTGTCAACTTTTCATAGCTATCTTAGAAAAAATAATGTGTGTATCACGAGCGTAAAGTGTACTTATTCCTCTTACACTATTGCAGCTCTCGTCTTCGATTCGCGCTGCAATTACTGTGATCGAGTAACAAAGACTCACTTTACGCTCTTAATACACAAATAACTATATTATTCTTAGAAAACATTTTCGTCTTTTATTTTATTATAAATAGTATATATATATATATATATATATATATATATATATATATATATATATATATATATATATATATATGGTGGCTTAACACCCCGTGTAGGGGTTGCGCCGCTTCTTAGAAGCTCTCTAGATCCAAATTATAGGGGGATCAGCCCTTTTCCTTAAACTCTTATATTTTCTTGCAAATTTCACTCCATTTTTTCCTGTTCTTCGTTTCTTCCTTCCATTTATAAATTCCTAATTTGTGCAGATCTTCTTCTACTTCCTTAATCCAGGTTGACCGTGGCCTCCCTCTTCTTCTATATCCTGGGTCCCATTTTAGTGTTGTAGAGATTGCTGTTTCTGCATCAGCTCTCATTACATGCCCTAACCATCTCCCTCTTTGTTGTTTAATTTTCCTGGTGATATCTTCACCTAGTTCTTCCAGTATTTCTGTATTCATTCTTGATCTGTACTCATCATCTCCTATTTTAATTCCTCCTAGGATTGATCTTATAATTTTCCTTTCTGCTATTCTGAGTTGTTCTTCCTCTTATTATTATACCGGGTGTAACACGAAAAGTGAAACATAGGCGTTTAACATGGCAAATCAGTTTTTCCGTGCGCATTGCTTCCCTAATTATTTTAGGAAAAAATGTTTCAAATAAATGTTGTAAAGCATAAAATTCTACATCCGAATCAATAAACAAAATTCATTTTGACTACTTCATAACTGCAGAAATTAAATTTGAAAATTCACGTAATTTCAATTTAATAGTAATAGCCATGGAATTCAAAACAAGAGATGAACAAATGCGTAACGTTTCATACGTCAATGTCAGAAAAAATTGTCAAAATCATTTTTACGTACTAAATATTTATTTTCTAAATAAAAATTTAATAAAAATTAGGCAAAATATTTGTTAGATTTATTATTTAAGAATAATAAAATAACAAACTCGATAAAATATTTAAGGTAGGTTGTTATTAAATATTTAACAAATTAATTAATGTAACATAAATTAAATTAAACTATGGCCAGAATAATGTCATTTAATTATTTGCAACTTTTCTTCATCTGAATAATTATTCATTTTTGATAATAATAAACCCTAATATTGATTTAATATCACAGTTTGTCAAAGTAAATACTAATAATTTGACGTATAAATCGTTACGCATTTGTTCATCTCTTGTTTTGAATTCCATGGCTATTACTATTAAATTGAAATTACGTGAATTTTCAAATTTAATTTCTGCAGTTATGAAGTAGTCAAAATGAATTTTGTTTATTGATTCGGATGTAGAATTTTATGCTTTACAACATTTATTTGAAACATTTTTTCCTAAAATAATTAGGGAAGCAATGCGAACGGAAAACTGATTTGCCATGTTAAACGCCTATGTTTCACTTTTCGTGTTACACCCGGTATATTTAATTTAATGTGTTTCACTTTACTTAGGTATTTGCACCATACTTTACATGTTTATTTTTGAGATTATTACAATTTTATATTATTTATGGTTATATTTATGCATTATTTCAATGTCTTTGAGGAATGGTATTACCTTGTGGCTGTTGGTGTAGTTGAAGATTTCTTTGAGCTGTTCCGGTAGTTGATGTTTGTGTCTTTTTTATTGGAATTTTGGACAGTGAATCAGAAGGTGTTCTACGCTCAATATTGTGTTGCATTCTTCGCAGTTGGTTGGGTTCATTCTTTCGAATATGTGTTCAAAAATTAATTTATAATTATTACGTAAAAATGATTAAACAACTATCTTTTTAAATGTGACAAATTGGGTTAGAAAAATAATGTATAAAATGTACCTAACAAATTTTATGTCATTATTTAATTGCTTCATAAACAGTTTGAAATTAATTTTTCAAGGTATTTAACATAATAACAAATAAATAATATCTCTATTTATATTACTTAAAAAGTAATTCCTTTTTATGACTATAATACATAAATTATTAGATATAAATAGAACAAATAACCATTCAATTAAAATTAAAATCACGCTGTATTCTAGGAAGTATCATCGAATTAATAAAAAGAATAATTTACCGAACCCCTCTGTAAGACAATTAATTAAATTACGAGAGTAATTTTCACGAATAAATAATATTAATGTCATGTCAAGAGCATAGCACACTGTCTGACTGTATAATAACAATAATATACACTGCGTCACTTAACAAAATATAATGTATAATTGGTTTTGATAAGGGTACACAGTGGATCAGGTTTGTCTTGGACCCTGAGCTTTGGATTGGATGCAGAGGACATGTCTGGGCGACTGGCTTATCATTTTAAGTGACAAATAATCATGCAGTGATTGTAGTTTAGTTAAGTGTCTAATTAATTGGCAAAGGTTGCTTTGATCTACTTGGCCTGATGTTTGGTGGATCGCTGCTAGACATGTGATATTGAAATGCTTCTTTTAATTATTTTTAATCAGAGGATATTTAAAATTGATTGTATTAAACTGATTTTTAGTTTAGTCAACATATTTTTGTACTAAATTATAGTCTTATGATTAAAAAAAAAGTTATGTTAATATGTCAATGACGTCCTCCACTATTCTAAAAATTATTTTTTAATAAAATTCATCTGAACTGAAAACAGTGTACAGTTCTAGAAAGTCTTAATTGAAATTCATTAAGGCGTGATGAATGTTTAAATATTTTGTGATGCTAGACTTAAGAAAATGCGAATCTCAAACAGTGGAGCTCTCATATAATTGTAGTCACATATATGATCATTTAGAAAAACATATAAATTAACTTGAAATAAGTTTCGTGGCAAATAATTACAAATATGCATTGCTATCAGTTATTTTAGAAAGAAACATAAATAAACTGTCAGATTATCGTAGTCAAAGGTTTCTGATAAAATTAACTTATTTTTTTTTCGCAGAATACGAATCTGCAATAAAAATGGGGATTCCCATTTAAGGTTTGAAAGTTGCCCCCCGCCCCACCCTCTGGGGTGGGAATTGGGGTTTGTATTTGGTGTGTTTATATAGGTTTTTGCAAAATATGAAACACGTGTTTTTTTGTTTCTTTATTCAATGTATATTTCTCGAGATATTTCACCGTTCCGGAACTTTTTTAACACCCTGTATATATATCATTTGATAAACGGATTATAGAACAAAAAATTTGAATATCGCCAGAATTTTAATTTAGGATTTTTATAATTGTATTTGATTTACATTAATTAAGTATTTACTAATTAAATAATGAAAGAATTATTACACAACTTCCATTAAATTGAATAAATTTTAATTTTAATACACTGTTTGGCAGTACGGTGGTACAATTAGTGTTACGGCATTCAAATCTGAAGATCTCGAGTTCGAATCCTACTCAAGCTAAAAGTATATGAACTACCACACTGCGGCTCGGTGAATTGTAAACTTTGATTAAGTCCTTGTTGTATAGAAAGCATCATAAATAAATAAATAAAGATAAATAACAAAGATAACGTCCTATGAAAGAAATTATGAATGCGGGTGAAACGAAAGTGGTATGTTAGAGTAGGAATATTTGGCAAATGTTAATTGTGATGTATGTATAGAAATATTTTTCATGAGTAACTGGGCGCCTGTTTAATTACTTATATAAAATTAGAGTGATTAAAAGGTGTTAATTAATTCTCAGTCAAAATATTTTTGTCTCGTTAGAGATCGTTAAAAAATACTTGCTAATTATCCCACTTAACAAATCTAGAAACGTCACAAATCAAATCAGAAAACAAATGCTACACAAACACATGCAGCAGAAACAAGTGAAATAACACAAATAGAGCCAACAAGTCCACATGAAAATCATCACTAGTCAGCGTTAACGAAGTCAAGTGATAATTGTAGTAATCAGGCCGTAATTAGCGTTAATTACTCACAAGTACTTAGTGCAATTAACATATGTAGATTGCGTCATGAAAGGCACGTCTTCGGGTGCTCATCATCACAGTAAGCTTGGAATAGTTACTTCCTATTTTGACCATTCTTATTTCTGCCCTGCACTTTACTACAAATTAATATTATTTGACCATGATGATTATGTTTCAATAGCTGTATCTCTACAAGTAAAAAAGACAGTGAAATTTAGTTTAATCATTTAGATTTCTCGATGCTTTTCGCTCACTCGACTTCATTGAGTAGACATCATCTTATTTGGAATAAACTATACTTATTTTTTAAAATGGGGTAGATGGCTCAGTGGTATAAAGTGGATTTGAGAACCCAGGTTTAGTTCCCACAAGTTTTTCTGACAAATACTTTCACATTTAATTTTTTAATGCAAAATTTAAATGTGTCAATATTTTTGACAGAATTAAGTTGTACATTTGTTTGTTATTAATTTGTAAAAAACTGAAACGACCATAATAATCATAGCGCAATTTAATGAAGTTGGCCATGTTATGACCCGCTTTTCGAGACACCCCGTATGTTACTGGTTCGAATTCAACTATAAGCTGTATGCTCTCTAAACTGTAATAGAATGAATAGTTTTTTATATTATTCTCAATTTATCTCTTCGTGTCATTCTTCATTGTTTATTTTTCATATACTATTAGTTATTTTGTATACATTCATATTAAATATTATTGTTTTTTTCCTGAATATTTTCTTTTGATATCGTTTTTATGTTCAATTGTATTCCTGTCCTGTAATTGGGCTTTACCTGTTGGGCAGTGTATTTAATAAATAAATAAATAAATAAATAGAGATTAAGGGGTAAGGCCATAAAAAACGAATGAAGCACTTTAAAAAAAAGCCCCCGTAGTTTTTTAGTATTTTATATCTAGAATAAGAAATAAAAAGATTCAGCACGATCCATCAATTAGTATTTCAGATTTCTTTTCGCCCGATTTTGAAAATATGATTTCGAGAAAAACGCGTTTAAAGTTTCGAGTCATATATCTATATAAATACTAGTACTAATAGATATATGCTTTTTTTCCTCTGAAATACTTCCGCGCGGCATTTAAATTAACTGTCCCTTATTCCTAAGGGTTTAAACTATAATTTAAGCAAATAAAAAAAATATGCATTTTAAAAAAATTCTAGAGTGGCCTTACCCCTTAAGTTTTTGGTGTACAGAGAAACAGATAAAATAAATCATAATGACTGGTAGCACACCCTCTCTTTTTGTCTGTTTTAAGAGCAGTGTATTTAGCTATTTCATGTTAAACCAGTGCTCTTAAAAACAAAACTTGTGGTCCCGGCCATTTTGTTTACAACTGCATGACAAGTAAATATCTCAATCCATGCACAAATACGAAACTATTAATTCTTTTAGAAGAATTTAAGATGTTAGAGATATGAGCATCCAGGTCGAATTGAGAATGGATGAATTAAGAAGCATCTCGTTGTGATTTCTCGGTGAAGAACATTTGCTGGCTCGGTTTGTTGACATTCATGTACACTTGAAACATTTCTTTAAACACGCTTGTTACTTGACAATTAAGGCTAGGCAAATGTTTAAGTGTCTGTTATGAGCTAGTGTTTGAACAGACATCTTTGTTCTACATTTTTACCTTCTCTGAGCTTCTGTTTGAGATGGAAGGTGGACTCGACTAATATTTTTACAGACCTACCCTCATGATTTGTTTGTTGAGCATGGTTACGAGTTAGGTTACGTCTTGATGAAGAAATAGAATCATTATTAAATATTGGTTTTGAATAGTTTACACAAAAAAATGTTGTAGGTGTTTGAAAAATTTAACTAGAACTTATTATTAGGTTGTATAATTTATTTATTTATTTATGTTACGCTGTACAACAGGAACTTAATCCCAATTACAGTACAGGTTCCGCACTCACCGAGCCGCAGTGTGGTAGTTCATATAATTTTATTATTAACAACAAAGACAAAATTAATTGTCATCCAACACTTGGTGAAACAAGGTTTAATAAAAATATAAAGTAAACACTTGGCTATGTTTCACAAAATTCAGCCTCCAAGTCACCTTATGAGGGCATCGTCAGAGGCTGGCCAGCACAGTTCAGTTAGTAACCATAGACGCGTTTCGCTCTTATTAGAGCTCATCAGTATGGTATAACTCACTTCTTCACCTAGAACGAAGTTCATGTGAAGAAGCTGGTGACGAAGAGCTGTGCCAGCAGAGAATAAGATCTCTAACAAACTAGTAAGTTGACATGAGAAGTTTTGTGGAACTGGTCATGCCATCTACCGAAAAAAGGGAAAGCTACGCAATAGCAATTTAAATAACAACAAAGACAAAATTAATTGTCATCCAACACTTGGTGAAACAAGGTTTAATAAAAATATAAAGTAAACACTTGGCTATGTTTTTAATTTTATTATTATCTTGAACTGTAGCCAACTTCATTGAATTGGGCTTCGTTTATTAAGGCCGTTTTCTTCCATTATTTTGTCATATAAAATTTGTCGTCAGTTTTTTACAAATTGTTCTAATGCTTATTATGATCTTTACATATGTCAAAATATTCCTAGATTCAAATTTACAGAACGGGTACATCAACTAGCGCCTCTGTGAAGATACGTCGTTACTAACATAACTTAACCTAACCTATATTGAATAATAATAATAAATAAAATATGCAGTTCCATTCAATGTATTTCATGTTATCTCATAAACTTCAATTTTCAAATATTGTAAGATTGTTTTATTTTAGTTTATAAATGTTTTAAGGTTGTTTTTGTAACTTGACATCGTAGTCACTTTCATTTAATTGAAATAAAAATCACTAGATGGCATTACTTGACGTACCAAATCTGTGAAAAACGATAAATTTTTATATGACAATGGAATGAAACGGCCATAATAAGCGTCAGAGCAAAATAATCAAGTTGGCCATATTTGTTACGTTAAGTAATGCCATCTAGTGATTTTTATTTCAATTAAATGAAAAGGATCACGCTGTCAAGTTACAAAAACAACCTTAAAACATTTGAAAATTTAAGTTTATCAAATAAAATACTTTTAATGTAATTGGGTATTTTATTCATATATTCAGTAATGTTAGGTTAGTTTATGTTAGTTACTACCCATCTCGTCAGGGGCGCTAGTTGATATGCCCGTTCTGTAAATTTGAAGGAATTTTAATGATGTATGAAAGAGCAATAATAATTGTAGCGCAAGTGAATGATGTTGGCCAATCTTGAACATTTAGTATCGTAAATTCATAAAATAGATAGAGAAAATGTATGTGTTTTTATTTAAATAAGTATATTGGTGTGGTTTGCGTTACGGAATTCGAGTCCGGAGATCCCGAGTTTGAATCCCACAGAAACTAAGAATTATATGAATTACCACACTGCGGCTCGGTGAGTGCGGACCCTGTACTGTAATTGGGATTAAGTTCCTGTTGTACAGGGTAGCATAAATGAAAATAAAATAAATAATTTTATGTTCGACTGCATCATATTACCTTGTTTTACGACACTGTTTACTGTCCATAATCAGGTACTTTATTGGACTAGTACGATAAAAATGCAAAATTGGACTGCTGTCAATGTCACATTAAAACAAAATTCAAAAGAAATATTTAAACACCATTTTCTGTATGTATTATATGTGTCTTCATACAATTGTTAGACATTCTCTTGTATTATATGCAAGATCTTTTATTTCTTTTGGAACGTCTTCAATGTCTTCATCCATCTCAACACTTTTTTCACTTTGACAATTTGATAAATAAAGCAACAAATGCATAACAACGAAGCACATTTTGAGATGCAATTAAATGTTTTAAATATAGGTATTGACATAATCATATTTTAAGAGAAAATATTCTCCATGCAGTCGAACATAAAACGTTGTATGCAACTCGTACATAATCGGACTTTATAGACTCGCCTTATTTATTAGCCTCGCTCGCTGCGCTCGCTCTGCCATCAAATTCGGCTCGTCCAATAAAGACCTAAATTATGTACTTGTTACATAAACTACTATTATCTCGTGGTATGGTATTGAAATAACAATTTTTTTTGGATCTAAAATAATAGTGGAATTAGTTAACTCCTCTTTATGAATATGGCTGTGAGTAATTCAGAATATATCCTCGCCAGTTTGGTTAAAACATCCTGCTCACTTTTCTGAAAAATAATTTAGAAAACTTCCAACTCTATTGTTAATTTGAAGAACGGCAATTGTCAATTACATAAAAATAAAATCCCACATAACTCTCATCAAAAATCCCTGTTAGTGACAAATAAGGCTCAGCGTCTGTCAATTGTCATTCGTCTCACAGACGTTCCACAGAAACTATAAAACAATAAAAAATCCTGAAGAGTTTCTGTATTTTTAAGTAGAAATACCATGATATTTGTGTATATTACGAACGAGAACGCTGGAACGATTCTCTTTATTCATTACTATGCCAAATGGTCAACTATAGAAGTATTATTATACACTAAATATTCCGACCGCATTTCCAGTCGGCCAGTTCGGCTCTGCGCAGCGCCTCTTGCGGCGAGAGTCACAACTGCGATGGATACTTGTAGACATATACAACAATGTGTACATACTAATAACATATGTACCTTGATTGTATATTTTGAATTTTAATTGTTTCATTTAAATATTAAGGAAATGACATTTTTACCTCGTTGTATGATATTTATCTAATTGTTATTGTTCACGGCTCTAGG
The DNA here is from genome assembly GCA_947425015.1 of Pterostichus niger. Taxonomy (NCBI): domain Eukaryota; kingdom Metazoa; phylum Arthropoda; class Insecta; order Coleoptera; family Carabidae; genus Pterostichus; species Pterostichus niger. The sequence continues at coordinate 6,494,099 of OX380336.1, read as the reverse complement.
AATACTAATTTTTTATATAAATAATAAAGGTTGGGTCGTGACATTAATGGTAATATTTTCTATTATGCATTCGAAATTGCTCATTATTGAACAAATATAGACTTATAGATACATTGGTGATTATGCTTCTTAGTAATAAAATGTAAATACCCATTTCCCTTGTCGTTATTCAATTATTTCCTTTTTATTTTAATGTGATATAATAGGACAATCAATATTTATTATTCTCATTGAGATTTATGAGACATTTCTTGCTTACGTCAAAGTAAAAAATAAATGACTTGATTAACTCAAATAACATTTGAAACATTATATGTTATAATATTACAGTTCAGTTCAAGTTCGCTTAAAACGAATTGGTTCAATTTCTGATAAACATGCGTGACAAAACGATGATTTAATGTTAAGCAAGGTTTCTACTAAAAAATTGATACCTACACCAGCATTCATTCTCGTCTGGTCTCATTTTCACGGAAAATTTTAAATGAAATGAGAAGAAACTGTATAGTAAAGATTTTTACCTGAAACTGACAGGAAAATAAACATTTGCCTGATCTTTAAGACTCAGGAAAGCTTTGCTTCACATGCCTAGTTAGGAAAATAACATATTGCCTAACTAGGCAGATAATGAAAGAAACGTGAGTGTCTAGTTACTTAGCAACATAAAATTGAGAAATCAGAAAATATTTTTTAAGATATGGAAAAAGTTATCGTTTCACAAAATTTATTCGATTTTCCTTCTTTTCACCCCGAAGAAGGTGGGGGGATGAGGTTGAAATTTGTAAATTGCACATTTTCGAAGATGCGATAATTTTTTATCGTTTTTTCATCATAAAACATATTTATCGTTTCTCAAAAAAATTTCGATGTTCCCTCTTTCCTTCGCCAAGGAGTTGGGGATGAGGTTGAAATTTGCAAATCAATTTGAGTTTGTTATGGAGAATGCAATAGTGCAATAAAAAAACGTAGGTTGCCATTTAAGTTTTTGAAACTCATCATTTTTTTAATTACAATTAAACCAGTGACACTAAAAGTGAAATACCCTAATTTTTGAGAATTTCAAAAAAAATCTTTTTGTTCTATAATTAGTATATAAAATAATATATATCATTAAAGTTTCGTGCAGAGATATAGAAACACCCTGTATAGCAAAGTAGTAAATTTATCGATATATGACTAGCTATTAATAAAATAAATTTAAATCATTTCCATAAAAAGCTAGTTAAACCTCTCAGAAGCAATAAATTCTAATCAGTCCTCCAACACCTGTACCTCTCAAAAAATAATTACCAAAACCCATCTGACCACCTAGTTCCAGAACCAAATTAAAATTAATAAATTATAAAATATCACCTATAACATTACCATAAGGAGCTACCCAGTTGTCGCGATCAAGTTACCCATGATACACAGCCACAGCCACAGCACACTGCCTCTACGCAAGAAACAAAACAAATATAAATTAACCAGTCAGTGCTGTATTATCTCATGTCCGATTTCAATATCATATTTCACGGATGAACGGGCACGGTGTTGATCGCGAAGGCGAAGGCAGTGACCGACAGAAGACGATCACGGTGGAACGTAGTTGGCCGTGGATGTGGATGTGGATGTGGACGCGGACTTGATGCCATGTGCGTTGCTTGTGCTGGAGGATGGAAAAATTAAGCGAACCGTTTCCAATTTACGAAGATACAAATTACTGCATTATTGTGGTTTGGTATTATAGCTGCTGTGGTGTTTGGTTGTCATATGGTTGGTCATTAGCGTGCCACGAAAATTTACTTTTCAAAGGTACGTTTCACTTTAGCAAATCGCAAAAATTGTTTATTATCATCAGCTTTAACTTTTCTTCCATTACTTTAATTACCTTTTTCAAATTTAATTAATTGAAAATATAAGTTACGTTAAATTAATAATATTTTTTTTTAAAAACAACAAAGACAAAATTAATTGTCTTTAAATGCTCACTTGGTGAAACTAGGTTTAATAATAAAAATCAAAATAAACACTTGTCTAAGTCTCACAAAATTCAGCCTCCAAGTCACCTTATGAGGGCATCGTCAGAGGCTGGCCAGCACAGTTGGTAACCATACACGCGTTTCGCTCTTATTAGAGCTCATCAGTATGGTATAAATAATATATGATATAAAAGGCGTGATGATATATTTATTTATTTAAACGATATCTGCTACGGGAAAGTTCCACATCAAGTAATGAGTAAAAGACGTGATAATATGTTTATTACTTTTTACTTTAAATATTTCTGTTTATTTCTTATACTTCGAATCTTTCACTTGCGAAATATAGATCAAATATATTCATCCATATATTCGCAGAACGTCTATGCAATAAGGAATTCATTTGAATTACTATACTATGTAGATTATCAAAAGATAATTTAAATTATTGCAGAAATGCATTTGATGTGTGCACTTTCGCTTCCATTTAAAAATCCGCTAAAAAATGCAACACTATTCTAGAATTTTGATACTTCAGTCTTATTTTTAACTCTTTTTAACTAGGATTTTTGAATAAATAATCATGCATATAAATGATTGAAGTAATAGTAACATCATCCGTCAGTACGGTGGTGTGGATAGCTATACGGAATTCGAATCCGGAGATCCCGAGTTCTAATCTCACTCAAGCTTAAAATTATATGAACTACCACACTGCGGCTCGGTGAGTGCGGACCCTGTACTGTAATTGGAATTAAATTCCTGTTTTACAGAGTAACAAATAAATAAATAATTGCTATATTTCAAAAAGTATAGATAAAGAAAATAAATATTGATTTATTGGCAAATATTCAGCGTAAGCTGTTCTTCCATATTTTCAAACAAAAGGTAATATTAACAGGTATGGCGCAACAAACTACAAGAGCGTTTAACATAAAATACAAATAGAAAATGTTATGTAGAATATATGTCAAATTAGAAGATAATTGTGGCATTTATTAATTTTGTAAAATAGTTCTTTATCCATAGAACATAATTAAGTACTTCAAGATATAAGTTAAACCTTATAAAATGTTGTAGCTTTCTCTCACATTGGGTTGTTCTTCAGTACATGAATGGCAAATCACATCTGAAACGTCGAAATTTGACGAACGCCACTGGTAATCATAACACTACAGCAGCACTTCCATCGTCCACCGCAAGAAGTGAGAACCTCCGTGGAGACGTGGGTGGAACAGAGACCGATATATCTTATTAAATAACTTGATGAGCCCGTCCTTGTCAGTCACGTTGGTATTTCTCACGGCTCTCACTCGCACTCATTCAAATATTAATTCAATTTGCGTATTTAACATGTAACGCCATGACCACAGACCGGCATTTGTTATTATTTTACTTCTCCGATCGTCCATTGTTGTTATCGACCGGTCACTCTAACTGTTCCTTTTTAATGAACTGTTTTTACGAACCATCCAGAATAATTAATGTGGTTTTTATGGTTTTAGGGGGGTGAGGGGTATGGTGGTGGTTGGAACGAATGATGAATAATAATAATCAAGTAAGCGTTGGATTGTGATTGTCTAGATGTGATCATTTTTGGACATGACTCATTAGAATTACTGATTGGATGGACGGTTATTCCAATTGAGATTTTTTGTTTGTTGGATTAAATTGTTCAGAAAATTGTTTTAGGGATTAGCATTTTACAGAAGCGTTTAAAAATAATTGCCAACGAAATACTGTTTTGTTATAAAAAAAAAATACATTGCATTTTAAACGACAAGGAAATTGAAATTTTATTTGTATATTTTAAAGTAAATACTTATTAACTAATTAAATCAATTATTATTTTAAAATTTGGTTTATAAGCCGGAATAGGTGTAAAAAATATAATAGCAGCAATGGATTACTGGACTTGAATCTTTTGTTTATTTCAACAACGTTTTGACCCTTTTTTGGGTCATCTTCAGGCCCGTCCTAGAATTTTAACAGTAAGAAACATTGTCTGAATACAGACAATTGATCCATCCATTACTGCTATTAAATTATTATTTTAGACAGAAAAATTAGGATACACTTATTCTATTAAAAAATTTTATTAAACACAGGTGGCGTCAAGGATGTCAAAAGCAAAGATTTCCAGGAATTTCTTTCGAGTAATTCATTTCCTTAATAAAGCTTTTCGTTACAATTTATTAAAAGTCATCGATATTTGTATATCAAGAGTAAAAATTGAAACAGATTTTTTCGAAGGTGCTGTTTTATTTTCATAGCTGAAGGCGAGGAAAATAAAGCATCTGAGGGAGGAAAGGCACTTTCTTCACTAGGTATATATATAATTTGCCCTATTCTATCAAAAAGTAAAATATTTATATATTAATTAGAAATTTAGACAACATTTATTATTCTTTTAACGAATGTCACCTGGATGTTACTAATGTCAAATCATACTGTTGATTTTTAGTTATTACATCTTCACGAATTTTACTCATTACTGAGTGTAATACTCTCCCGTAGAAGATCTTGGTAAGTGATATATTTATACCTGTGAAGTGCGATTATCAGCCGTCAAATCGCGGCCTCCAAAGATGCTAGTGGAAGAGGGTCACGGGGTAATTTTAATGTGATGAAAATTGTTTGTCGACTATTTATTTATTTATTTATGTTACGCTGTACAACAAGAATTTAATCCCAATTACAGTACAGGGTCCGCACTCACCGAGCCGCAGTGTAGTAGTTCATATATTTTTTAGCTTGAGTGAAATTCGAACTCGGGATCACCGGATTCGAATTCCGTATCGCTATCCACACCACCGTACTGACTATGGAAATTAAACCCGGGTTCTCAAATCCATAGTCTGACTCCATACCACTGAGCCACCTAAATATCAAAATAAATATATTTGAACCAATTACATTTATTTAATTAAGAAAAAGTCCTTCAAAACTGAACAATCAGTGACATTTTGACCTTTGAATCCCTCTATAAACACTAATTGATACTATTGTAAAATTATTTACTTTGCTATTAATTTCACTCAAATATATAGGATGACAAAAGAAAACTGTATAATGGTAATTATCACTACAATTATGTAGTTTTGTTTAACAATTTAATTTTTAATTTAAATATGTTTTAAAATCAATTTTAAATTTATTTATAATATTGTTTGACTTTGGACTATGAACAATTTTGTATTTAATTCAACTTGAAATCAAAAACCCGAGACGTTGCTTCAATTAATGTTTGAAATAATAATTATAATTAAAGTCGTATCCAATCAATAAGAATTCTTTTTCCTATATTACTTTTCGGTTTAATAATTTCAATACATTTTTCTAAATTAATTTGTCATTTATATAAACGGACCATAATAGTACATAAATCTAGTAGCCTCAAATAATTATTTTTAAGTCAACAACCCATTTGAACAAAGCACACATTACTAATAACTATCTACTCGTATGTAGTTTTTCATAAAGACAAAACGTTTGAACATGTTTCGCACTAGAACAGTGTTTAGTTTACAATACCGTAGTATTAGCAAGAGGTATTTATAATAATATCAGCACTGTCACTGTCATGTCTGAGTATTTCCGAATCATATCATGCCGCTAATCGGTCTTCGCCGACATGCACGTGGAACATAGCGTAGACATAGCGTAGAGTTAGCGCAGGGCTAAGTAACCGTGACACAGAATTACCACATTTGACATTCGGAAACAAAAAAACTCAATGGAAAATTAGTAGCTGTCACTATGCGATCGTCTATTGTTCTAATAAGTATACCGGGTGCACAACCATGGCCAGCTAGGTAAATGGTTTGATGGTTGGGCGGTGCCCTTTTCCTTTGAGTGCATAAAGAATAAGATATATTATTACATGAAACTAATGTACATGTTGCAAACTTTTATACAGGCAAATTATAACTAATTTCATTCGGATATTTCCTTAAAACAGATAACTAAATTTTCATATATAATACCATTAGTGACTATGATTTTGCCAGATATTTTTGTCGTCATGATCACGACTGCTTGTTGCGACGAAAATCTGCAAGAGTACGATAGCACGAGTTGTAGATTTTCTTAAAGCAACAAAAGCAGGAATGATTTAGGGAAAAATTACCAAAGGAAAATCATAGTCACGTATGATATTCGGCTTGACAATTCCTCGAAATATTTTATTTACTCCAAAAAATTACTACTATTACCTTGGTGATTCAATTGTTTAATTGTTTGACATAACTAAGCAAAGTAAACAAAGTCAAATAAAATTCAACAATATTCATCTACTCAAAATAGTTAACAAACGTTACATCTAAGCAACGATTTGCGACAATTTTCTCTAGTGAAATTGTCGCTGTAATATTACTGTGATTGGTTCAATACAGCAAAATACTGTAATTTGATTGGACGAAAAGATATGAGTGGAATTGTCATTTAAACATTTTATACAAATCTAATATATTATCATATATAATATAACAAGTAGTATGAAAATTGCTGAAAATATTTTGACATAAATTATGAGTTGTTATGGAAATGGAAACATAACGTTTATGTCAAAATATTATCTGTCAATTTTCATACTATGAGTTGTATTCGGCTTGAGAATTTACCAAACAAGAGTTAATTAACAAGAATAGTTAGGTATTTATTTGCACATTATTAATTAGGTATTACAGTGATGAAAATTCTACATTTTTTCAGTGAACATTTAATATTCAAAATTGACATTTATGAAAATATTGAAAATATCATTTATTTTATTCGTAACTAAGGATATTATTAACAGTGGTATTTCCGATATCGATTTCACTAGTGATGAATTTCCGACGAAATGTACATTTCATTGGTTCATTTTCAAACAAATTCGTGATCCTATTGGTTGATAGTGACGTGTGGTGAATTCTCAAAGAAATTAGAATTTTCATCTATAATTTCCACGAATCTACTATAATTACTACTAATAATTAATAGTCAATTAATGTCTGGCAGTACGGTAGTGTGGTTAACATTAAGGCATTCGAATACCAAGATCCTGAGTTCGAATCTCACCCAAGGGCAGAAAATGTCCAAGGGATGGCCAATTACCTTTTTTTAGAACAGATTTTTGAAAATTATTTTATTGATATATTTACTTATTCACTGTATCACATCTGTATCAAGTAATCACAAAATTATTGTTAAGCTACAAATTATATTTAACTAATTAAATCACTAGAGTACAACGATGAACACCGCCCACCTTCCCCCAACCCCTCGTGGATCCATCTTTGATCTCACTTAAGCTAAGACATAAGATTGACAAATTTAAAGCGTTCAGATAATGCCTTAAAATATTGGCTCCAACCCACACTCCACTAATTTACTAAGTTCTTCTAGGTCTGGTAATTTAATGGTAAATATCTGTACTTTATAGCAAACATTACTTTTTAACCAACAAACAACAACCAATTAACAACAATTAAAATAATTGAACATATATTAGCTAAGTATATTATACTCGTGAAACTAAAGTCGATTTTAAAACAAAGAAATGCCGCGAAGAATTATCCAAACAATTTTGTCATAAGTATTTTAAGTCAATTCCAATCACAGTTTCTAAAAAAACCATAGAAAATAAATCAAGTATAATGTCCATCATTAACCAATTAGTATCTCACTTACAATTAGTATAACGTCACTAGAACCATTACCTACTCCACCTATGAACATTTACGGATAATTGCATGAAATTAATTACCATCATCGCTTAATTCTCGTTCCTAAATTACATCACAACGATCAACAAGCACCAATCACATTTTCCCACAGTTGTGTATCACACCGCGCATACTAAAAACCAACCGTCGCCATGATTTACGTAATTAAATAATTTCAAATCATTTTAGTTCAATTACTCGTCGCTATAGCGCTGTAGTGTTCAGTGTTAGCGATACGTTATCTAGTTGATCTTGATGGCGCATCGTTTAGCTCCTGATTACAGATGTGGGCGAGTGCATTTACAAAAAATCATTTCCTGTTGTATTACAATACATGTTCGTACATACATAATTACCCGGAGAAAGATAATTGTTCTAATGACATGAATTAAATGTATCACAGCACAGCAAGCGATGGATGGACTTGCTACAACTATGCCTGTCTTCTAGATGAATGTCTCGATGTCTGCTGGTCTGAGGGTTTTGACAGTGGCGGACACAAAGAACACAATTAGAATTAATTTTCATAATTATGAGGAAAACTAAGAGACGACATTGATTCAATACGAATATATAATTATAGTTTTAGCAGTCGTAGCAATGGCGTAGAAAGTGAGGCATTTATCACGGGCGCTAAATCTGAGGGGCGTTACCGTTCAAGTCGTATTTCTATAATTATCCACGAAACTTTAAAGGATTATATTGTTTGATTTACTGATTGACAGGACGCAAGTCAATCTATTCCACAGCGAGACAATTTTGTATAAATCGGGATGTCTGGAAACCCTTATTTTGTGTGATATTAGTTTCGTACAATTTTGTACGCTTCTATCCATATTAAAAAAAAAAAAACAAGAACTGTCCGTCAGTACGGTGGTGTGGATAGCGATACGGAATTCAAATCTGGAGATCCCGAGTTCGAATCGCACTCAAGCTAAAAATTATATAAACTAGCACACTGCGACTCGGTGAGTGTGGACTCTGTACTGTAATTGGGATTAAATTCCTGTTGTACAGCGTAACATAAATAAATAAATAAAACAATTTTAGTGTACATTTTTAGTACCACTGGTTTGATAACAAATTTAAATATTTATTAACTATGTTAATAATGTAATAAAAACACTTATTACGTAGGTGGCATTGCATAATTTAATACAATTTATTTAATTATTAACATAATTAATAAATAATTTAATTTGTTATCAAAGCAATGGTATACTTCAAATAAAAGGCACATATTGAATTTCAATCAAATTATATTTGTTCTATAATCAGTATATCAAATTCTACCGGGTATAGAATTGAAATATGTAACATAGGAAATACAATGGTATTTTTTAAATATAATGATTGTTGTTTTGCTAATGAAATTAGACCAAAAGTGTAAATATAAAAATGTAAAGTATTAATACCTGCATCTATCGAGTATCTACTTGTTGCTCAATTGTTTTTTATGCAAAAGTAACAAGCAAACGAAAAAATGGGTTTTATAAAGTAGTACTGTGGAAAACAACGAAAGAAAATAAATTTAATTTTAAACTTTGACTGTTATTGAAATATTTACGTCAAATAGATAAAAAATAATGCTGAAAGCTGTATTTAACGTATTAGTTGTAACTATACACATTCAAGTATAATTTATTATTAATTTCTGTTAAGTAATTCTATTTATTTATTTATTTACTTGTCAAATTAAAGCTATAATTTTCTTTATAAAATTTTCGTTTGTTTGTTACTCTTGCATAAAATAACAATTGAGCAACAAGTAGATACTAATTAGATGTAGTTTAGAATACTTAACAATTTTTTGTATTAACGCTTTTGGTCTAATTTAATTCGAGAAGCAACAATAATTATATTTTAAAAAACCATTGTATTTCCTATGTAACATGTTTCACCAACACCCGGTATGTATAATATACTATTAACCTGTCTTGTCGTTGCTAAAAATCAAAACAAAACTGTTTATTTATTAATTTAAAACTTTTACATTATTTACAAGAAAATTTTAGTCACAGAAAAGTATAGAGAAATGCTGTTTCTTTGTTGTATTTTAGACCTCGATATCACCTCGTGCTTCAATTTTTCACCTTGAAAAAAAAATGTAATTCTTTCTTTGGTGCATAATATGTTATTTTAATTTATGAAATAATCTCCTTTCTTTTTCTTTTTGTTTCTTTTTCAAGGGGCCAGAAATTTGTGTGGCAGCATCTATAAATTTAATTTTTATTACATGATTTGTTTAACATTTAACCGGTATTTAATGTCATATATGCAAATAAGGTATAATTATATTTACAAATTTCCATTAAATAAATCTTCCAAGAGGAAATTTATTGTTTTTAAAATTTTATTATAACTTAATTTACGTTCAATAAAGTTTATCAAAACCTTGAAATTATAAGAGACGTTAATAAGTGTGCCAATGTCAGACTAAAATTAACAACAAAAATACTTTAATTATATTTATAAAAAAAATATATCTTTCAGCTATTAGTGGGTGTGGCATTCTGTCGTAGGAGATCTTGGTAAGTGATATATTTATGTGCGTAATGTGCAGTCACCAGTCGTCAAATCCTTCACCCCAATAAAGATATTAGTGGTGGGGTCCTACAGGGGTAATTTTAATATAGTCAAAATAATTTGTCGGGTATGGAAATCGAACCCGGGTTCTTAAATTATCCACAATCAAAATATCAATGGCAATATAATATTAAATAACGACCTATTCTTTTATAACTCAATACTCAAAAGATTTTTAGCTAATCCTGCATTTTTTAATTGGACAAATTAAATTAAACTATATTCTCAAAAAAGTTTAAAATAAATTTTAATATGTTATCATTAGGTTTTCGGAAAGTGATTCGAATTAACTTTAATCTCGGGCTAGGATAAGATTAGCTAATCCAAGATTCAGAATTAGCCGTAACAGATCTCCCTAAGTGATATATTTCATCGCGTGAAGTGCAATTACCGGCCGTCAAATCACGGCTCTCAAAGATGTTAGTGGAGAAGGTGCCACAAGGGTAGATTTAATTTGGTGAAAATTGTCGGTTGTGGGGATCGTACCAAGGTTCTCAAGATTCATAGGCCGACTCGATACCACTGAGCCACATGTAAAATATCGTATATAATACGTGTTCGAATCTCACTCAAGCTAAAAATTATATAAACTACCACACTGCGACTCGGTGAGTGCGGACCCTTTTGTAATTGGGATTAAATTCCTGTTGTACAGTGTAACATAAATAAATAAATAAATAAATAAAGTTTCATTATTTGCCTCAAATGCATCCTTCGGATTACATCTACATCCTCAGGATTCAATATTCACTCACAACAAATAATGACGAACTTTACTATTAATTTTCTATTTTTTTGCATAATCAGATACAATTCAAAGGCAACCCTCTACTTATTATATGTCATTGTAAAGAGAAATTAATTTAGAAGCTTATTCAAAAAAAAATATATATAAAATTAAATATTTTTGCGGAAAAGAAGTCGGTAGATCGGTACTATTTAGTTGATCAAATTCTGTTAGACAAATTTTACATTTAACTGTCTCTTGCATTCTTAATGTGTCAACAGATATAAGCTGAACAATGAGAAATCAAGCACCCTGTATATTTTCTTTTGTAACCCGTCTCTACGCCACTGTTTGAAGCTCGCAGTCTGGCTCAGCACTTGACAGAAGCTAACAGACCGACTAAACGCAGACTTTTGCTAAATACGTTATTCACTAAGAATATGCGTACCGGTTCTTTGGTTAAAGGGATATAATCTAACCTCGGTCTCCTGCTTATTAAGTTGATGTTTAAATTGTCAGTTGACGGGTACATTATGGGTTACTTTCAGGAAATGTTTAGTATTACTACTGCTTTTTTTAGTAATTGATACGATTTTTTGACATTTAAAAGGAAAAATTAAGGATTATAAATATGTGGATATGTTATTTGATGGGCTTCGCTTGTTTCTTCATTTGTTCTTGGAACTGGGGGAAATGAAATTGTAAAACAAAAGAAGTTTAGCGTGCACTTCATAATTGCATAAAACTATAAGATCTAGTGATTCTTGTGAGTCTATGTTTTGAATAAATTATTATGGGGTAGGTGGCTCAGTAGTATCGAGTCGGCTTGTGAATCTTGAGAACCCTGGTTCAATCCCCACAGCCGACAAACAATTTTCACCAACTTATATCTACCCCTGTGGCTTCCCCTCCACTAATATCTTTGGGTGCCGTGATTTGACGCCTGGTAACCGCACTTCACCCGAAAAAATATATTAGATACCGAGATCTGTTTAGGCAGAGTGCCACATCCAGTAATGAGTAAAAGGCGTGATGATATATTTATTTATTTATTTAAATTGCCAATCTCAATAATTTTCACAAATTTATTAAATTATAAAAGAACTACGGATAATATGTTAACTAAAGAGAAGTTTTGTCCTAATCTCTTCAAAATATGTCAAATTTGACCAATAATAATATGTAATCTAAGTAACATGGAAAACAAAACAATATTGTCGGATTTTTAAATTTTTTTAATCAGACTTTCTTTTATGAACTTTCATTCATTTGAAAATAAATCAATGGTTACAATAGCAATTACAAAAAAAACAAACTAGTAATAAAATGTGCAATGTTTTTTTTACACCCTCAAGGGGTTGAGAGGGTGGAGGGTGTTGAAGTACTATTACGAAATCAGAAAATATTTTTTATGGTGAAAAAAAAAATCTGATGTTTACACCACATGACTTCCTTGTACGCGTATTAAACTATAGATATTTTTTTAATTGCACATATTTGACATTAAATCTTTTATTTTTTGTTCTAATCCATAGCAAACTTAATTTTTTTTTCAATCAAAAAATATATAATATTTAAATTTAGATATCTCGTTTATGCAAAAAGCTAATTTAAAAATTCTTAATGTGCTTTATTTGCAGTATTTATTTCTAAAATTAAAATAATACCATTTTTTTCAAGGAAAACTGTTAGCAGCTTCATGTAATGTGCCACTTCCGGTTAGTCTATTTTAACCAAAATCTATTATGTTATTTCCATTGATATAGTAGTCTTATATACCAAATTTGGAAAGTTTTAAATTATATTTGAATATAGTTTTTCATGAAAATCTATTATAGGCTTCAAGTAAAGTACCACTTCCGGAAGTTGTATAATGACCAAAAAGGGAGGTGCACAACTAGATGTTATAACAGTCCTAAATATAAAGTTTCAATTTTCTACGGCTTATCGTTTTTGAGTTATGCGAGATACATACGTACGTACATACGTACGTACAGACGGCATGACGAAATTAGTCAAAATGGATTCAGGGAGGGCCAAAATACCTATTTCCGTTGAAACCTGAGAACCGAAAATTTTCGCGATTACAATACTTCCTTTACTTCGTACAAGGAAGTAAAAAACGATAAAATTATCAATTTTATGATTTATCTTAAAATATTGTCTTGTTAAATTTTGATCGTAAATAAGTTGGCGAATAATTCTTTTTTAAGATTTAGACTTACTAGTCGTCAAATTTATTTTTATGTCCAAATATATCTAGCACTAAACCTAACTGGTCTAGAATGAGGGCAGCAAAATAATTAATAGTTCAATATTCCCGTAAGAAACATATTTAAAATTATTAATGATCCATGGTATTATATTAATCACAGTGATTTATAAAGGGAAACAGTTTTTAAAAAATTAATTCCGAGCTGTCAAACTTTGCAAATATATCTATAAAGATCGGCAGAAAAATAATTATAGATGGCTATGCAAATGCAAATAAGCAATTGTTCCGTCAGAAAAAAGCTGACAATCGCGCATGCATCTCGTTCACGTTGCTCACTTCACACGAAAGCTCATCAAGTTGCTTATGAACACCGAGTGAAAAAGCATTAATTATAAACTTAAACAAAACTCAATTTAAACTTGCAAATAATCCAGGAGTAGGACGGCGTGCTATGTATCGTGCGTGTGTGAGAGAGCACGAGTTATACCACACCCAACATGAGAAAGAGAGACGCCGTACCGGTATTTATGTAAATCGCGCAACATTGAAAACGTACACTCCATTTAACAATTACAACTCAATTATGCAAAATAGTCGTATCGCTTCGCACGGAAATTAACAGTGGCGAGTTAAAACATCGGAGGAAATTAATCCGAGGCGAGCGCTGTTAGTGAGGTTATGTGCGATTGTGTTATGAACACCATTCCTTCACCCCTCTACCCGGAGTGTTAACCACGGAGCGAAACGCTAAATGCTAAACTGCTGACTGTGTCCGGTTAGCACAGATTTGCGAATATGGAACGCTTGGATAATTAATTTTAAAAGGGAATTGTGAAATCGTGCACATACGTACTTCATGCTGCTTGATATTTTTATAAGGGAGGCGATACTAATTTCATTGAGAGGTTATTACGAATTAAAATCCTTCAATACTTATTCAATCTTATTATTATATTAACTTCGGTTCTACGATTATTCCACATAACACAGTTTTCAATTCAACATACATGTATATAAATAACATATTATGGAACCTTAAAAAACGAAACAGATCTTCATATTTAAACAGATAATTGTTCTACTTTCATTTGTTTAATGTACTACCCATGTGGTTTGAGAATAACCATGAAGATAAATAAATACAAATAGTAAAATTAAACCAATGAATAAAATAAATATATCATGTCATTTACCCCTTACTGGGTGTGGCACTCTGCCGTAGCAAATCACAAGGGTAGTTTTAATATGGTGAAAATTATTTTTCTACTGTAGGAATAGAATTTGTGTTCTTAAATTCATAGGGTTCCCCTTCCACTAAAATCTTTGAGGGTCGTGATTTGACGGTTGGTAACCGCACTTCACTCGAAGAAATATATCACTTATTGAGATCTGCTACGAGAGAGTGCCACACCCAATAACTGGTAAAAGGTAAATCCATAGGACGACTTGATACCACTGATGTATCCCAATAAGAATGTAGTTTTAATTGTTTTTTCTCTATTTTTTTACTTTTTTATGCAAGTTTTAAATGGTTGAAAAATGTATCACATTCTAAATAGGTTTTCGTTAAAAAAACAACTTATCTGTATTAATATGCAAATAAGTTTTAGATAATTATTGCTTTCTTAATTACTTTAGGAAAAGGAACAAAGAAAAGTTGTTTAGAATTAAATTCTATATCTAACTTAATCTAGATATTTTATTTTATTTATCTAATTACTATTAAAATAACGTTTAAGATATGAATGTAATAGTTTAGCGTTGTTCATATGAATAATAGTATTTTTTGCTAAATTCATTTTAACAATCATGAAATAAGTAAAATTAAATGTGTTAATTGACTTTAATGCAGAATTTAATTTTTTGAAACTATTTCTTGTAATATTATTCTCAGTTTTATCATTACGTTGCATGAACACCACTTTTGCTTCATTTACATTCATAATTTCCCCTATTTGGGTTTTTTACTTCCTTGTACGAAGTAAAGGAAGTATTGTAATCGCGAAAATTTTCGGTTCTCAGATTTCAACGGAAATAGGTGTTTTGGCCCTCCCTGAATCCATTTTGACTAATTTCGTCATGCCGTCTGTACGTACGTACGTATCTCGCATAACTCAAAAACGGTAAGCCGTAGAAAATTGAAACTTTATATTTAGGACTGTTATAACATCTAGTTGTGCACCTCCCTTTTTGGTCATTATACAACTACCGGAAGTGGTACTTTACTTGAAGCCTATAATAGATTTTCATGAAAAACTATATTCAAATATAATTTAAAACTTTCCAAATTTGGTATATAAGACTACTATATCAATGGAAATAACATAATAGATTTTGGTTAAAATAGACTAACCGGAAGTGGTACATTACATGAAGCTGCTAACAGTTTTCCTTGAAAAAAATGGTATTTATTTAATTTTAGAAATGAATGCTGCAAATAAAAATTTTAGAGAATTAAATTCTGCGTCTAGCACTTTAAGAATGTTTAAATTAGCTTTTTGCATAAACGAGATATCTAAATTTAAATATTATATTTTTTAGATTTTTGACAAAAATTAAGTTTGCTATAGATTAGAACAAAAAATAAAAGATTTAATGTCAAATATGTGCAATTAAAAAAATATCTATAGTTTAATACGCGTACAAGGAAGTCATGTGCTGTGCACATCAGATATTTTTTGTGCACTTAACAAATCTTCAATTGTATCATCTATTTATTGCTATTCCTTCATCTGTTTCATCAACTTTCATTCGGAATATGTTCCATATTCATTTAAATTCATTAGTTTTCCAACTTTTAGGATTTGATGTATTATTAAATCGAATTAAAAATAAAATTGTTTTATCGTAATACAAAATATTTACAAGTAAAGGTATTTATCAAATCTAAATTTTCTTTCTGGAAATATTTCATTTCGTCTCATTTCTAAAATGAATCAATTTAAAAACACTTTCAAATTTTGTGTAAGTACTCAATGAAGAAGAGTTATATCTACATGATTTATTCAATTGAACTGTAAGTACCCATATCTTTTGTAATCTCCCTTTAACATTCTCTAATTTAGATTCAAAATCCGGGTCTAAAATTAGCATTTTCCATTCAACAACTTTGTAGTCCCGAAACATCCCCCATCAAACTTTGTTAATTCAGATTCATGACATTTAACGTTAATTATTACATAATTCAAGTTACGGAAATTGAAGTTCAGTTATTAATATCCCTAAACGGGGGCAGAGGCCCCCAATGGTCGTCTCATACCATCACAGATTTTATATTTCGCTCTTTTCCAAAACAACATTATTTATCAATAATTAGTACAAATTCTGAATACTTTATTTACTATTTATTTTCAACATTTGTTGAAGGTAATGCTGTTAACTTCAACTTATATAAAAACACGACTGTAGTTTTTATAAATAAATAAATAAATATATCATTACCCATTATTGGGTGTGGCACTCTGCCTAAGCAGATCTTAGTAAGTGATATATTTTTCGCGTAAAGTGCGGTTACCAGCCATAAATTCACGGCTCCCAAAGATATTAGTGGAGGGTAAGCCACAGGGGTAGATTTTAATTGGTTAAAATTGTTTGTCGGCTGTGGGGATCGAACCAGGGTTCTCAGAATCCACAGGCCGACTCGATATTTAATGTCATTGAAGTTGTGTCTAGTTTTTTTCAATGTTTACTAATTTTTATTCATTACTGTAACCTATCAGTTTGCTTTGTAATCAGTATGTCAAATATACCCTTATTTTTTCAATAGTTTTGACACACGCTGTATACATAAATACATTTCCCGGAACCAAAGTTGAATTCGTCATCTAGGGAAGCTGTCCAGAATAAACAGGCCCCATAAACTCTATCTGTATTTGAATAGTTTTCAAGCAATTTTCATCTTTCCTAGCTATATTTTGTAATTTACGTAGAGCATACATTTGCCTGAAAATAAGAATTTTGAACTGTAGCATCGATTAGTGTGAATGAAGGAATTTAAAAATCAATTTTCAAATGATTGATGGACATACCGATCACGGGAGAAGACAAGCTAAATTTGTGTTCAAATTGAAATTTGAAAGTTGCTTTTAATTATACATACATACATAACATCACGCTATATCTCATTAAATGGAGTAGCACGAACCCCTGATACATTCTCATCCTGACACACGATACTCGTTTCAACCACATTAACACTTTCTCCATACGAGCTCTTTCCTTCCTCACAACCAAAATCCATTATCACGCAACAAACCTTCATTCACATCCATCCATTCGCTCATGTACACCTGTTTCGTAAATCTTTACTTACGCCCACTTCTCTAACAACGAATCTATAAAGAAATGAAGGCACTTGTTTAAAAATACATTTAACAGTTAGACACTGTATAGTAAAAACTAAAAATTATTGAAAAAGTAAAAGTGGTATTGTAAATTTATATCCGCCATTTTTACTATAGGTGTTGTTAAATAAATAAATGAACGAGATATTTGCTGGTACATCTGTGGCCAGGTATTTAGTGTATTTACTTGTTGGTGGTTGAAATTGGAAGGGTGAAGTTGAGTAGACACGCGTCTCGTTGTCTGTCGGTCGTCGGTCATGCACAAATTTATCGTTCCATGCCTGCGAGCAATAGTTGTTGATGGAACCCTTGCGAAATGATTTTTCTTTATGACATTATTTTAAATGATCTTATCTCGACAATTGTCTTTCAACGGTAATGAGATTCGTAGCTGGTTGTAATAAAACTGCTAGTTATTACGAAGAATGCACGGCTGTATAAATTATATTTAGATGATTTGGGAATGGCATTTGTTTGGTAATAGCTCGTTTAAATTAAATGTTACGGTAAATGGGCTGCAGTCAGTATTTTGGAAATAAATGGGACGACGGTAATTCTCATTTCAATATTTTTGGTTGATTATTCTCTAGTTTATTTCACTGCTTCTTCTCTACCAACACAAATGTTTCCATGCAAAAAATAACCAATTTAATTGCAACATATTTTTTTTTTTTAATTTACACCTCTATTACTCGAACATTATTATGTTATATTATCAATCGATAAATTAATAACAAACCTTACTTTTCTTTGATTATACTATAAATGGTGTACCAAAAAACTACGACAATAGCGTGTCAAACTACATAACAGTGAAAATATTCGATTTCCGGTGTAATAAAAGTCACTCCAATATTTTTAATGGATCATTCTGTATATTTTTCAAAATTAGGATACTACAGAATATTTTAATTCAGTGCGTCTTTCATTATAAATCAGAGTAAAAAATAAACAAAATTTATTAAACTCTTTATTCAAATATGAATATAATTTAATGAATTTAGAGAATCTAAAAGTTTGATCATTAAGTATAGAAATATCCTATATAATGTGATCATGAAATAAAAAAAACACAAATGTTATTAACATATCGATTGGTTTTCACTTTATTGTACAACTGGATTAATATCGATTAATATGTTAACAACAATTTTTTCAATTTCATGTTATTACAATTTTGGTATTTTTTGATCAAAATAATTTACACTGACATTTTTATATTAGTTTAATGAATTTTGTTTACTTATATACATTTATTTATTATATAAAAAAAGAATATAAGAACAGTCCACTGATACCATCGTAAAAGTGTGGTTAAGAAGTAGTATTTTATACTGGCAGCTTAGTATGAGAACAAAACGAATAAAACTAAAACCAAATCAATAGAAGAAATAATTTTGATCTCAGGATGACGAAATGGTGATAATCTGCAGATTAATCGTAACTAATATAACAAGTGATTTAATATATGCCAATAATATTTTGACATGAATTATGAGTTGTTAAAAAATGGAAATATAGCGAGTGCGCAGCATGAGCTGTATTTCCTATTTCCATTATAACGAATTTAAATTCATGTCAAAATATTATCTGACAATTATCATATTACAAGTTATATTTTGCGTCAAAATTTAACAAACAAAAATATCAGAAGCAGTTCTCTTTTGAGAATTTGTCATTTCGGTATATATTTTTCAATTGATTTTTATGATTTTTTTTATTGGTAACCAAGGATATTTAATTATACATACAATGAAAATTATTACTTATTAATTTTACTTGTAGAAAATTATCAAAACAGCTTTCATGTCATTAGATCATTTTCAAACCAATTCGTGATTCTATTGGTTTCCACATATATGTGGTCAATTCCCAGAAAAATATGGTTTATCATGAACTTATCGGTTGGTAATAGATAGTTATTACGGACATAAGAATCAAT
Organism: Pterostichus niger; assembly: GCA_947425015.1. NCBI lineage: Eukaryota > Metazoa > Arthropoda > Insecta > Coleoptera > Carabidae > Pterostichus > Pterostichus niger. Next base: position 6,474,617 of record OX380336.1, on the reverse strand, counting down.
ATTTTTTAAACACAATACTTAAAAAGTACACTTAAAGCAGGGTTCGTAAATATCATGATATTTATAATAAATATCAAAATATCTGATATATAGGATATATATCAGATAAATATAACTTTTTGGATATTTATTTTTTAATTTTAGTTTTTGTACACTTTTAGAAAAACTGAAAAATTCGAAAAATTTCACTTCTCCGGAGGCTATATCTCAAAAACTAAACAAGATATGGAAATGCGCTCAACGGCGTTGAATTCCCCGTGTCTGAATTGACTTATAAGCACATTTTCATACAATTTTATGCAATTTAATATTTTTAATTATTTCCTAAGGGGTACCCCTTTGGTTTTTTCAGATTTTAATTCAATTTTCCCAAAAATCCTTAATCGTAGGATTATTAAAACGAAAATTTACATACATATGTATTTTGACCCACTGAATCCAGTGGTGCAATCTTCAAATGCATATGACTTCTGGTTTTCGAGAAAATGTTAAAAAACCGCTTTTTGCGATTTTTTTGGCGGAAAATTGAAAAAAAATAAAAATCGCTGAAACTATGTTTATAAGTTAACTGAAGCACGAGAAAATTAATGCCGTTGAGCGCGTTTTCATATCACATTTAGTTTTTGAGATATAGCCTCGGAAAAGTAGAAAAACTGAAAAATTCGAAAAATTTCACTTTTTCGGAGGCTATATCTCAAAAACTAAACAAGATATGGAAATGCGCTCAACGGCGTTGAATTCCCCGTGTCCGAATTGACTTATAAGCACATTTTCATACAATTTTATGCAATTTAATATTTTTAATTATTTCCTAAGGGGTACCCCTTTGGTTTTTTCAGATTTTAATTCAATTTTCCCAAAAATCCTTAATCGTAGGATTATTAAAACGAAAATTTACATACATATGTATTTTGACCCACTGAATCCAGTGGTGCAATCTTCAAATGCATATGACTTCTGGTTTTCAAGAAAATGTTAAAAAACCGCTTTTTGCGATTTTTTAGCGGAAAATTGAAAAAAAATAAAAATCGCTGAAACTATGTTTATAAGTTAACTGAAGCACGAGAAAATTAATGCCGTTGAGCGCGTTTTCATATCACATTTAGTTTTTGAGATATAGCCTCGGAAAAGTAGAAAAACTGAAAAATTCGAAAAATTTCACTTCTCCGGAGGCTATATCACAAAAACTATTTGATATTTTTATATAATGGATATATATCATTGCAAAAATATGACGATATATATCAAAATAAATATCATGATATATATCGATCGATATATATTTTCGAACCCTGACTTAAAGTAAAGGAAAAAAGTTCAGCATTGAAAATAAAATACTAAGCATATAAAAATATTATAAAAGCTATTATTTAATTTGTTCCTTATTTTGTCGTACTTGTATCTTCTAGAAAATAGAGAAGCACCTATTCATATCCGCTGACTAATCCTCTAAAAAATCTCCGCAGTGACATCCTAACAACAACTAGCCTAATTTCCTGAATAACCAACAATGAAACAAACACTCTGATTTGCACGACCGTTATTTACTATCGTTAGCGTTTGTGTCTGTGCAGTATTGTTGTCATGTCCCGGATCACTTTGGACCCAGGTCCTGCTCGGGTCATTGCTCGTTAGCACAACAGCGCCGCGTGCCACAGTGGTGATCCGCGGAATCACCGTTAGTGGAGTACTAAGTTAGCGCGGCTTGTCACGAATCAACGTGGAATATTGCTCTGTGTTTGTGTATACAACGGACATGATACAAGATCGAAGGAGATAGACTGATCGAGCTAGGTTTTTTTTGGTGTGAGTCACTTGTTTACGGAAATAATTTGGAGCTTGTGTATGTTAATATTTATAGGGTATCATTATTGTAAATTAGAATTATTATCTTGAAAATGTTATTATTTACAGCTATATCCAGGTATCTTACACAATTTACACAGCATTTAAAAGAAATTCAAGTAAGTATACTTGAAGAAATATAAAGATTTAAATTAGAAATTACTTGAAGTACAGTAATAGATTAAATCTTTATGAAGAAAATAATTTTGGGATAGGTGGCTATTCGGGCTGGGGATTTGAGAACACAGGTTTGATTCCCATAACCGACAAACAATTTTCACCACATTAAAATTACCCATGCGGCTCTCCCTTCTACTAACATTTTTGAGGGACGTGAGTCCACGGATGGTAACCACATTTCACGCGTATGAATATATCACTTAACGAAAACACTTATGGAAAAGTTTTCAAAACTCATAATTAATCATTAAAACAGAACTTAAACCAAAAACTGTTTTAATAATGAATACATGTTTGGTGAATTTTTTAAGGTTTCGTGGTACCCCATTTTATGGGATATAACGTAGTGTTGTTTACAATGTATGTAAATTTCTAATATTGATTATAATAGTTATTTGTGTATTAAGAGCGTAAAGTGATTCTTTGTTACTCGAGCACGGTAAATATGACAAGTTTCTGTTTTGTTTGTATCCCTGGTAACTATTGAAATAATCTTTTTCGCGCGTTGCCATTGGAAACGCGCGAATTTAACGTATTTTTCGCGCGTTGCCATTGGAGACGCGCAAAATAGATATTTTTCGATTGTTCCACAGAAAACGTCAACTTTACGATGACAAATGAGAGCGTAATTGTCATCTTTTCATAGCAATCGTAGAAAAAAGTTGTTATTTTAGTTGGCGAAAATTGCGTACTATGTTGTTTTGTAATAATTTTTCTATATGTAAATAAAAACAATCACTGTTGCTATCACCTTTGTGATTAATTTCGAAAAATCTGTATTAAATGGATTGCAATTGAAATATATAATTTGGTATCATACTTATTTGCTAGTCATTTTTAATTTCCAAAAAAAAAAAATGGTTGTCTATACTGTTCTCGTATACCAACATTTTCTTGCAATATACTTCAAAATGTGACGCTGTACAAACTTTAAATGGATTTTATAAGTTTAAATTAAATTTATATAATTTTATTATGCTATATAAATACAATTTTAAATGGCACCAATAATTAATGAATCATTAATCAATAATATCAGTGGATAGAAGTACAATTAGAGAAGAAAAATGTCCAAAGAAATCCTGTGTGCTAGTTCTATTTATATCCCTATTACAGTGAGTATGTTAGAGCAGCAAGTAATTCTTTCATGAAACTGATATCAAAGTGTTAATATTAAATAATTCAATCTGAGCTGACATCTCGCGCACAGTAATGTTATTCAAATCAGTGACAACAAAATTATTTCGTAGAATTTTCGATAGGATCAGAAATAGCTGCGGCATACACATCGATCAAGCTGGCCACTTTTAATTGCATATATGACCGGTCGACTACTTGCCACCTAGCTCGCCCGAGCGATATTCAAATAGCTTCATTAGCGCTGCTGCTGCGGCTGCGGCTGCGGCGGGAATGCGCATTCGCCGTGCTCGATGCTGGTGCTCGGTGCCATATTGAATATAAATTACCAATTATAACATGCCGCACTCGCACTCGCCTTTGTCTGCTCATTGTGTCGGCGGAGTATTGAAATATTACATATTCAGAGTAAAATTAAATTTCCGTTTGAATGTTTAAAAGCTCGGGCTGTAGAGGCGCCGCAGTCGCGTGCGACCGGAAGTCAAAAGCAATTGCATGAATTTTGACAGTTGCGCCGTGTGCTTCGCGCTCAGGCTCAACTTCCGCAACCAAACTAGTGATTTATTGTTGTTTTATAAAATTAGTTATTAAAAATAACACTTGCAGTTACAGTTTGCACGATTTAATTTTCACACCACTGCCAACGACGATTGAAAATGCAAATTCACTTCGTACCAGCTAAATTTCATAGATTTTTTTAAATGTCCAGTTATATGACCAGTAGTTATTTGTGTATCCAAGCCCCGAAATAATCGTTTGTGTGCGTCCAAAAATAGCCGAGGCAGACTATATTCTGAGCGCACCAAATTATTTCGCAGTTGAGGTGTACACAAAATTTTTCACGCAACAGCAGAATGTTCAATAAAACACTTCAAAGTTTATTACAAATTTTGAAATGATGGTTATTATAAATAAGAAAAAATAACAATTTATTTGTTTATTGGTAGCATTTTGTAATTATGTTGTTGATTGGTTTAGAACAATCCGCCATGCAATCAATTGCGTGAAATATTAATTTACATTTAACGTAAAATAGCAGCTCTCAATAAGTGATATGTTTCTTCGCATGAAGTGCAGTTACCAGCCGTCAAATCACGGCCCAAAAAGATGTCACTGGGCGGTGAGCCACAGGGGTAGTTTTAATTTGATGAAAATTGTTTGTCGGCTGTAGAGATCAAACCAAGGTTCTTAACCCAATACCCGCCGCAATTCAATGATCAATAAAAGAATACCTTTTCAGTAAAAATATCTTTATTTGAGTTCTAAAAAACAAGTTTTTGATAATAAAAGTTATACATACTTAAGTGTTAAAATATATCTGACCTTGAAATATAATTGTTAAAAACACCGAAATTAAGTAACTTGAATATTTTTAAAATTATTGGTTTTGCAAATATTTGAAAATTGGCTGTGACTGGCTGTCACTCATAACATAACTAATTAATATATTCATTAAAAAAAATATACATTTTAAATGTAAAAAAAATGATTACAGCCAAATATTTAAGCGTCCAAAAAATGGGACGTTGGCGGTTAATGGGTTAAGACCCACAGGCCAACTCGATGTTAAAAGTAAACGAATAAGACTATATTTTTCAAATTTTCTGATTTTTATGTTATAATTATTAAATATCAGCATTAATTTATAACATTTTAAAATATTGAACTCAAACAATTTGACATTCCTTAAATGAGTTTAAATTTTTTTTTAATAAATTATATAAATACGGATAGAGTATCTAGATGACGAATCCTATTTACGTTTGGGTGGATAAATACTGGGTGATTAAAAAACAGGCCCACACTCCTAAAAAAATATTTTTAAAGCAATTACATTCATATTACAGATTTAGAAATTACATCAAAAAGCGCATCAAATTACATCTAGAGTGAAAATATTTTATTGACCTCAACTTTCTTATTTAAAAAATTTCGGTTCTATATGACATTCTGAATTTACCCATGTGTAATAAGTGCATTTTTAATTATAAATCACCGTAAAAATAAACAGTGTAAAGTCATTAGACTTTTCATTCAAATATCCGTCAGTACGGTGGTGTGGATAGCAATATGGAATTCGAATCCGGAGATCCCGAGTTCGAATCTCACTCAAGCTAAAAATTATATGGACTACCACACTGCGGCGCGGTGAGTGCGGACCCTGTACTGTAATTGGGATTAAATGCCTGTTGTACAGCGTAACATAAATAACCAATAACATCTTAATATCTAGTTCCCTTTGGAAACAGTGCGTAAAAGGAACAGATCGTTGGTTAATAATTTAAAAGCTCGATAGTTTAAGTAATGTTATTTTCAATATGACAAATTTTTCTAATCACAAGAATATACCTCAAACGGTTTTCAAAAACTTCCATTCATCTGAGGAGTCAAAGTTAATAATTTCCTAGTTCCCAATGATGACAATAGAATAAAAACATTTGAGAGATAATGATACATTGGTACGTTTATTAAATAATTTATATGTTTGGAACTGTTGTCGTATCTAGTCTTCTTAATATTAATAATCATTAACATATTCCAAAATTAGCATAAGACCATCAGACCGAAAGTTTATCTGAGCAATCCCACACCTCAAACACAGAAACCCACAGATCTATAATCAAATCTATGGATCAGACACCATCAGAGCATCAGACAGCCAGCAGACCAAACAAAACAACAGAGATCCCATCCTCAGCCTCCTTAGCATCTCTTCTTCGTTCGTTCGTTCGTTCAGCAAGACACAGTCAGGTACAGCTCGCTGGTGATCATTAGTCAATATGTCCATTTGGTTGGCTACAATTATGATTTAGTTATGCAAACAAGCGGGGGTCAGTCGGCGGGATGTCCTCGGTGATTGATGGACGATGGCGCTGCCATCGCACTTCGGACACGCCGCGTGGTGCGCTGATGTCTGTGTGAGATGAGTGTGTTTGTATATGGGAGATAGGACGCTGGACCTGACACCATGGATGAGATGATATTGTTAACGGGAGGATGATGTGATTATATGTTACTTATTTGTTTCATTAAGATTAAAAATACAAGTTTTCAGGTCGAGTAATACCTGTTGTCCTGCAATATTGCGAGCCTAGAAATAGTAGCCAAATGAAACATATTAGTGTTTTTACCCACTAATTTACAAAACCCAAATTTATATAAATTAAAATCAAACTAACTAACAAATATTATTTACATTACCATAGATACGTCATCTGTTTTGGGTCCTAGGACTAAAAATAGCATTTTTCTACAACTGTCAAAAAATGTTCCCTTTTTCACTAATATCAGAACCTGCGCGAAATATTTATTTTTATCATCATTTACATTACCATGACAATACTTATTTCGCTCATTGTTTTGCACTCTAGTACGCAAAATGAGTATTTAGTGCACGATTCCAATTTTTCCTTACCTTACATTGGTTACAGCACATCAATAGTATCAAATTGTTTTCCTTCAATTTACTTGAATAAATCAATAATTATTGTATTACTCTTCTTTGACAGTTGTCAAATTTTGTTTGTATTTCGTGGGTGATATTATTCTTCTACGATTGCTATGAAAAATTTACAATTACGCTCTTATTTGTCATCATAATTTGAAGTTTTCTGTGGAACAATCGAAAAATATCTTTACCATTGGAGACGCGCGATAAAGATATTTTATATTAAATGTGCGCTTTCCTTCAATAGTTACCAGGGATACAAACGAAACAGAAATTTGTCATATTGACAGTTGACAGAACAAATTTATTTTAAGTACGTATTGTAGAAAAAATTATGTGTGTATCACGAGCGTAAAGTGTCTTTGTTCCTCTTACTACACAAAAGGATCGCGCTGCAATTACCGTGTTCGAGTAACAAAGAATCACTTTACGCTCTTAACACTCAAATAACTATTTAGCGCATTCGAATGACTTTTTTGTCTCGACCTAGCGGTTTTGACTAAAATTTACATACTCACCCGGATTTTTCGTTTGCTTGTTATTCTTGAAAAAAAATTAATTGAGCAACAAGTAAATACTCATTAGATGCATGTTTTAATACCTAACATTTTTTGTGTTTGCACTTTTAATCTAATTTAATTAGGGAAGCAATAATCATCATTTTAGAAAAATACCATTGTGTTTCCTATGTTACATATTTCAATTCACACCCGATATATACTTCAAATACATACGAAAGTATGTTGCCCAACAAATAATAAAATTCAGATTTTTTTTTAACTTTTAAATATCTTTTAATCTTAATGTATTATGGATTTAAAAATAATGATTTAGTAAACCCACAACATCTAGATTTACACAAAAAGTTATAACTATTAACTACGAGAAAATACTTGAAGAAAGATTTGCATAGAGCAGCAATAAAATTGATAAAAGCAAATATTTATGTTTCTGATTAAGAGTAAATAACATAATGGCGTCATAAAACAAGCGTGCGATAATGCAGCAACTGTTCAATAAATACAATCGGTGCATCCTCCTGGACGTGAAGAAACAATTAAAGCACAATTGAAGCAAAAAGAGAAATGTTTGCAATGATTCCCAATAAATAACGAAGGGTAAGAAATAAATATAATTTAATCACGTGTTAATTCCCAAGTGGGCGTTGAAACGAGCGAACATATTTCTCGCATTCAGCTGTTATAAAGAACATAAAAGTTAATTTGTTAGTTGCAGTGCTTGTCATTATTTATACCATTGGCAGAGTGCAAGTCGTCGTGTTAGCGCGCCCAATGTATTCTCGCTACGTTTACATTGGCCTTATTAATCTGCACTACACTCTGCACATCAAATACATATATTCTCATTTATCTTGCGCACAGAAACAAGATTACTATTTCTCATAAGTCATAAGCCTATCTGCTATATTCCAGTAGAGAATGAACTTTAACTTTGCTGCTGTATATATTTTGTCTAAATTTATAAATGTTGATTTCTCATTAATAATACTGAAGAGTTATAGTTTGAAACTGTCAAAGGACTCTGAACAAGTTAACTACAATTTTAGAAACTTTTGTAAATTTAGATTTTTAGTTTTATAAATAAATATGTGAAATGTAGGTACAGCTATGTCAGATAAGATTGAACTTGACATACGTTACACATTTTATTTTTATCATTTACATTTATTTTAAAAGTGTTATTTTACTGACAATTGACTACCTATACAACATAAGCTGTAAGGTGCACATTTATAGCGTAGGCTGTAAAAATGTTGTTATTAAAAAACAACAATTTATGATTTATGATATAATTTAATAAATATAATGCAGTAAGTAGTTCAGTGGTATCGAGTCAGCCAGTATGTTTGAGAACCCGGGTTCGATTTCCAGAGCGACAAACAATTTTCATCAAATAAACAACTAGGTATATAAAGAACTACTAATATAAATAAATAAATAAATACTCCAAAAAAACTATTTAAAGAAACAATGGCTGGTAGCACAAGCTCTGTTTTTGGGTCGTTCTAAGAGCACGGTTTTAACATGTTAGAGGTAGCTAAAACACCCAAATACACTGCTCTTAAAACAGGCAAAAACAGTCTATATTTTTACTTCTGCCCCATAAAAATTATAAGTCTATTAATTTTTTTTTACTTCATAATAATAATAAAAACTCCGGTCACTTGCTACTAAAGTATTTTATTTTGATTCTGACTAGTTGAAAAAAATATCAAAATAAAGACATGCTTAACATACATATCACAAAAACTTGTGACAGTGACGGTGCTGTACCAATTTTATTATTTCACATTTTTATAAAAGCTTAGAGTTAATATTTAAAAGTTTTATAAAATGAATCTATTTGGAGGATAATTAGCGCTGTTAATGTCACAATTTTTATGCTATAACTTCGAAATTTTGACTTAAAATTCAATAATTGAATCAATCTTAATGTGTAAAAGTCATTGTTAAGGAAAAGAAAAAAACGAGTAAAGGTTGAATGATCATATTCCGATATTGTTTAAAGCCATCTTCAAATTAGGTTAAATCGTTTACTTCTCATCGCGTCTTCACCTTTGACTTTTAAAATTTATTTAATAATTTTTATACTAAATAAATATATTTTCATTTTGATGTCACAGTGACGTCATATGTTGCGTTTACAAATTTTTAATAATTTTTTTCTCGTAACCTCTAAATAATTAATCCGTTTTAAAATATATTTTTTAAATTTATTGCCGAGAATCATACACATACAAAAAATAATAATTTAGACATATAATCTTTTACTTCTGTAGCTCCCTCTCTACTAATAATAACTTTAGGATACTAGTTTTGACGGTTGGTAATCGCACAACATACATACAAATATAATATTCCAGCATATGCTACAGTATGTCACACTCTTGATCGGTTATAATAATATTGCGTGATGCACAAATTTTTGTTTTCCAAATCAAATATACTGAAACCAGTTGTCTAACAATAATAATAACGATTTTATCTTCAGCAATAAAAAATGATGATTATTATTAGTGATCAAGATCACGAACGATCTCACAATGTGAACATACTACATTGTAAAACCATCAAAACCTTTTTCCAACCACTGCTTTGTTTTATAGTTAAATCCAACACTTGCTCTGAATACATTGGCTAATTTCACATTCTTTGCAGTTGGCCAGTTCGAATGATCGTCTTCACACACATCTACTTCATCTACACGCTTTATCTGGGTAAGTGGATTTGTTACTTTAACAAGATAAGTATGCAAAGAGTTGTTTATAATATAACCATATCGTTGTTTTTATGCGTCTTTGTTTTTGCAAAAATTCTGTACGCGATCGCAAATTAACTGTTTGTGAATATCCAAACAGACTTTTATAACTGTACGATACGACTTTGGAATTAAAATCGGTCGTTCAAAAAGTTTATAGCGGCATTATAGTACCTGTGATTGATAATGTATCTGTAATAGATGACACACGACTCTAGAATTCCAGATATTCACAGTTTGTCTCAACTCTATTCGTCTGCTTTGTATAAAGATATCATTTTTCATGCAATTAAATCTAATTCCACTGCAGTATTAATTAAGATATTTTGTATATACTAAAATATTTTACGAGGTAGGTGGTTCAGTGGTATCGAGTCGGCCTGTGGATCTTTAGAACCCTGGTTCGATACCCACAGGCGACAAACATTTTCACCAATTTAAATCTACCCCTGTGGTTTTCCCACCACTAACATCTTAGTCAATAAAGATTTATTTATTTATTTGTCTTTGGGAGCCGTGATTTGACGGCTGGTAACCGCACTTCACGTGAAAAAATATATCACTTACCGAGATCTGCTTAAGGCAGAGTGCCACACTCAGTAATGGGTAAATGGCGTGATGATATATTTATTTATTTTATTTAGAATATTTTATATACCATCTTCATAATTTAAGCAGAGGTCTCAAACCCAAAATATATGAAAGTCATATACGAATTTTGCAAACGGAAATCGAGCCGCAAAGTTTCGAAAGTTTGAATTTCGGAAAATTTTAGGAGAAGACGAATAGACATAACAATTAAATATATGTTTGTAAAACTTACAGAAAAAAATTATTGACTAGGAAAATTATAATACATATAGTATTTTTTTAGTCAACGCTTTTGATTATTTAAATAACATATGTTTGTAGTAATATTGTTAGTTTGCTTTCATAGTTCTTTGTAAACGATCATCATTTAATCTGGATCTAATTTTGCTCTTATGATTTTTCATTTGTGGAAAATATTGCTCACATATGTATATTATTCCAAACATAGCAATAAGCCGGAAAATGTATCTTCTGACAAGAAAATAATCAAATGATCCATATTGTATTTGTTCCTTAAATATAATAACATCGCGGACCACATAAAATATGGGCAGCATGCTTGAGATTCCTATTTTTTCCACAACACTGCCATAATAGTACATTACGTTCCTAGGCAGAAACAATTTAAAATAGTCGTGCCGGCCTAGGAACGTAAGTACATGAATTTTTGTCACAAGTGCTGATACCTCCAATGCCACATTAGTTGTTAAAAAAATTTTCGTGCAACAAAAAGAATCACGTCGCGTGCTTAACCAAACTATACTCACTGACATGACGCTATTCACTAATTAGATCATTTGTCTTATTTTGTGATAAAATTGTCATTACCGCCCAGTTTTAGAGCTATAATGTTTTTCCGGCCAAAAACGGAGGGACAGTAAAACCATTTCAAAAAAGCTATATTCGTTCCAGAAACACACATTAAAAAATTTCAGTACACTTGTGACAAAAATAAATTTTTCTTTACTAGGGACGGAAACTAAAGCTATATTCATGATTTTACATATATGTATATATATATATATATATATATATATATATATATATATATATATATATATATATATATATATATATATATATATATATATATGTATATATACAGCTGTTCTCGAAATGAGTTTAGAAGAAATGCTAAAGGAAGAAAGATTTTTGCTTAATATCAAATACATATTTTAGATATTAAACCATTTAATTAACACGATGTTGTTTTAATATACCGTTTATTTTTATATTTTCTCCTCATAAAAATCTAGTTATAATAATATTTTAAACCCTGTTTTAGTTAGCTTTGAAATATTGGCAATAATAAGTAAGTTAATAATTACGTAACCTGTAATACTTAAAAGTAAAGTAAAAAATATGTTACTAAATAAATCAAATTTTTTGTTATAATTATTTTAAATTTCGCACTTTAATCATTTCTCTAAAAATAGTAAAAATAATCCTAATGTCAATGAACTTACTTATTTTTAGAAGTACATTTCATTGTAGCTAAAAAAAGTTATATTAAAAATTCTGATGCGTATTGATTTGTAATATTTTTGTTTCTTTAATTAAACAAAAAATAAAATATAATGATAAACTTTTTATATAACGACAATTACATTCACTAACATATTCCCATCATACTAAAAAAATACGTAAAAAATCGTTCAGCATCTCGTAATTTAATTTTCAATTTCACGCTTACCACATTCTTCAATCTTGTGATGGACCTGACCAATTTATTAGAAAACAATTTAATAATTTAAAACAGTGTTTCTCAAAGAGTGGAATGATGCAAAAACATTTCAAAATAATAAGTACATTATGTTGTCAGATGGGAAAACAATCCCATCAATTATTTTATACGTTATTTATTTTATTTTGTCATTTATACGTATTTATGTACAATATATCTGACGAAAACAACAATATGTTTAATTTGATTATGCTCTGTCAAATTTCAAATAATGACGCAATTGTTTCCACTTCCAGGAAGATCTATAAGGAAAGTATTTTAGTATGATGTGTCACCACAGTACTTTCCTGACAATTAGTTTTTAAACTCGGTATAATTTGTATAACTTTTGTAAAAGCAATTGACGATCAGGTAAATGACATTACTTAAATTTTTACTAGAATTTTGTGTTTTCATATTAACACAGTCTAATTTAGACAAATTTTGGAACAACTGACAATTGTTTGAATACTATGTTCTTTTCTTTTACTAGAATTTTTGCCCTGAGAGCATATATGTTGCGTTTGAAATGATCACCATTTGGTGTTTTTATAATATATGGTCTTGGTCATCGTATTTTTCTAAATTGTTTTAGAGAATAATTGTTTTTGTAAAATGAATTATATATACTATTTTTTTCTGTTTTGCGTCTTTTATAAATGCGATATTTGAAACCGAGTCAATTTAGGGAAATTTGTGCATGAAATGTTGTGGTTGGTAACTGTTATTGCCATTTATTCAATAGTTCAGATTTTGAGGTTATATTGAAATTTGGATGTTCTCAGCTTGATAGGTTCAGTATGTTATCCGCTACTACCAACCGTTTAAAACACAATGTTGCGTATCGTAATGGACGCTCTTTTGATCCGTAACTGGGTTTCGTAATGACTTCCTTATAAACGCAAAATAGAAAAATACATTTTTTAAATTGAGTTTAATTTTCCAAGATTTAAAAAAGCTACAAATATAATGACAGAACAGCTTTCTTATAATATTTGTTTCGTACTTACTACATTTTAACCGTTTATTAATGAGTAAACCTTGAGAAATACTAATTTCGAAGGGAAAAAAATCACTAATTCAATTGAAACCATTCGGTAAAGACCTCAGCAGTTCAAACAAATACTCGAAATGATTGCGTGATCGATTATCAATTCCTCAGTGACGGGCGGCATTGTAGTGCGTCAGCGGCGTGCCAGCGGGGGGGACTGTACCACGCTTGCCCCGGACACCTGGGGCAGAGATGTACACCGATACCATCTATCCAATATAATTAATTGTGTTTTTATATTTTGTTTAATCATTCTATTAGAACTGATCTTCGGCTCGGAGATCCAGTGATGGCTTCAAAACAAAACAAAACAAAAGGTTCAACGTTATGCGAGTATGCATTTTTAACATACCGATGCAAAGTGTTTCTTGGATAAAAAAATAAGCGCGAGGTGTCTGAACAGTCAAGGGTATTTATATTACGTTGTTTTTTTCTTCTCGGCTGATATAATCTGATTGCGTCTTGACTGGGTTCACTAAATGTATTCTTATTAGAGCGTCTTGCAAATTGGTTTACAATTGCGATAAGATTTTTTGCTGTTTTGTTCGATTTTTTTGTGCTGATTTATAACTCAAGTTATGTGGGTTTTTTTTGTAAAGTTTTTTGCCTGAAAGATACGCGATTCTTGTCGTGACATTCTTAATGTAATTATGTCAAATTTGCTCAATTCTAAGCAGATTATTCGTGCGCAAAAACTCATATGTCATTTTTCATATTTATATCCTTTAATTTTACATTTATTGGAATTTGGTTATTTTATTTATACATTAAATATTATTAGATGAATGGAAGGTTAAGTTAGTTACGATGTATCTCGTTGGAGGCGCTAGTTGATGTACTCAGTCTGAAAATTTGAAATTAGAAATTTTAATGACATATGGAATGGCCATAATAAGCGTAACGCAATGCATTGAAGTTGGCCATGATATATCTACATTTTTGCACTTGATTATTTTCAAATTATTCTGACATACATATATTGTCTGAATTATTTAAAGAAAATGCAAGAATAAAAGTGTTAGAAAATTTATTAAACAAATCTAATTTGAAGCATTTTTTTCGAAATAGTTATTTGTGTATTAAGAGCGTAAAGTAATTCTTTGTTATTCGAACACGATAATTATAAGAGGAACAAAGACACTTTACGCTCGTGATACACACATAATTTTTTTACGATTGCATCTTAAAATTATTAAAAAACGTACACGTAAATAAATTCGTACTGTTAACTGTCAATATGACAAGTTTCTGTTTTGTTTGTATCCCTGGTAACTATTTAAATAACCGCGCATTTAATATCTTTTTCGCGCGTTGCCATTGAAGACGCGCAAAAAAGATATTTTTCGATTGTTCCTCAGAAAACGTTAACTTTACGATGACAAATGAGAGCGTAATTGGCAACTTTTCATAGCAATCATAGAAAAATAAATTAGAAACCATTGACAATTGAAAATTTACGATATAAAATATTCAAAATTATTTATGTGCCAAGGACGTTATCATTTAGTAACGTCTGTGGTGCATACAGGATTTTATTTTTTACTGGAATATGTAAATTTAGTTTTAATTTATAATATTTATGATTATAATAATGCGTATAATGATATTAATTAACTGTGGCTTTATGAGCGGGCAAAATGAACGGAATGGGCGTTATGAATCATAATTCCTGCATATAATACTCCAGTCATTATGAAATTGTTTATATACTTCGTATTATAACAACAAACAACAAATAAGATTAAAGTAAAAAATAAAATACTTATAATATGCCTTCAATAATTATACATTTTTGTAGTCCGTTACTGCCAGGTATATATTTTTAACTTCGAATTTAATTATCGTATCAGTGGTTCAAAGTTTCGGTTTGCATTTTTGTAAACAAATTAGTTTGATTATATGCTAAATTAATTGTCAGGCAGATAGCAAATTAACTATCAGAAATTTAAATTAGTAACCTAATTCGTGGGTGGTCTAGAATTAGTGTATCCATTTGCCAAAAACATTCACTTGCAAAAATGTCTAATCGTTAAAATTAGCAATGGAAAGTATGAACTAAAATTAAATTATCAGATTTGCTCAAACCATTAGCACATACTAATTTCTAACTGCCTGGGTACATTCGAGTAGATTTAGATATCTGCTCGTAATAAATATTCATTTCCATTTTTTTCGAGTTGAAATGAAATAAACATTTATTATTAATATTTATAAAATAAATAAATAAATATATCATCACGCCTTTTATCTATTGTTGATTATGGAACTCTGCTGCAGCAGATCTCGACAAGCAATATATTTATATACGTGAAGTGTGGTTACCATCCGTCAAATCACAGCATTTAACCAAAGTTAGACTTTTCGTGATTTGACGATTGGTAACCGCACTTTACGCGAAAAAATAAAGTAAAAGGCGTGATGATATATTTTTTTTTATTTATTTAAAAATGGTCGTAGAACAAAATCATATGTTGACTTCTGAAATAAAGTGTCATTTCCTCCCTTGTGTGATGAAACGTCATTCGCAGGAGGAAATATACAAATTAAATTAAGAGAGAAAAATTGAAATCCCGCCAGAATTTGAAACTGGGACCTTATGATGACATACTTTAACCAACTAAGTCACAGTCTCCTGTGATTTAAATCTGATTTTATTTCTATTTTGTTGTGTGACATAGACAGCTTCGATCATGGGATCCATGACTCTTTCATAAACTGAAAGACTTGACACAAGATTCGTCTGCAGTGATACTGTTATTTACGGAGAACAGTAACCAATTAAAACATTTAATTAGTATTTAAATCACATGCGATCGCGGCTTATTTGCTTAAAGCATAAGGTCCCATGTTCAAATCATGGCGATATCCCAATTTTTCTCTCTACAATTTAATTTAATTCACATTAATTAAGTATTTACTTAAAAATACTAATTAAATAGGAAATATACACTTTCCTAACCTCGTCATTTATTTATTTATATTCCACGGTTCAACAGGAACTTAATCCCAATTACAGTACAGGGTCCGCACTCATCGAGCTGCAGTGTGGTAGATCATATAGTTTGTAGCTTGAGTGAGATTTTTCCATTCCCAATCGTGTAAGAATTTTCCATTATTATTTGCACATATATTTAATGTTTTCATATTTCTTACAATACAACTTGAAAAACATTTATAATAACTGTGCCATTTATGACAACAATAATATTTTGATCAGAATGATCGGTTTTCAGGTGTCAATTTCAGACCCCATAAAGTTTATGATTTATATTTATTAAATTACTTTTGCAAATTTTCAATTCGACTAGTATAAAATGTTTAGACGTCAACAATAGATGAATTATTTTTGATAAAAAATAAACTGTAAATCTTAAATGGTGTCTGAATTAATTTCATCTAAAATAAAATATAAGATGACTGGCGATATAAGCTGTTTTAAATATGATTAATTTCATCCTACGGCCAGGTACCAACCTCATAAAAACACAAACATTTAGGGTATAATTCCCCGAAACAGGGATACCATCCCCTAAAAAATGTCATCATCACCACAGAGTGCTAGATCGCTCGACAATATACCTCCCACATAAACCAACACTGTTCACCGACCATTGTGGCTGGTTCACAATCTTACACTATTAACAATGACCCAACGGGGTACCCTATACAAAATACATAAATACATTGAATTCATTATATATATACATACATCTCTTCGATGCACTCAGTGAAATTTTCACTTTGTGGTTGATGCATGACAATGATTTCATAGTTAAGATTTAGCTGGTCAGATGGAATGCTGCTTAACGAGCTAATCAATAGATCACGGTTGGCCCTCGATCATTTATCATCGTGCTTAAAGAGATTTGTAATAACGATCTAAAGGAATTGGTCGATTTTTTTCTCTCTCTTTATTTTGTCTTGCTCGCACTGGACTGTGAAAAGTGTCACAGTACTATTAATTTTGTGCAGTACAAGAATTAATTTGTTTTATTTAGGGTTTTTTATTTTTTAGGGTTTTGGGATTTCTTGTGATTGGTATTAATGCGTTCGTCTTTCTGACATCGATCAAATGTTTGGTTTGTTTTTTATGTTGTTGCGGTTGTTATTAATGAATTTATTAACGCATTTATCATAAAAATTATCGATGGATCGGATTATTAATCATTGGGGATTGGAATCGGTTTGAGAAAGAGAAAGTATGAGATGTATGATAAATTTCAATTATCTTTAACTATTCAACCAACGCCACAACTTTTATCTGTGATCTGTTTATCTTCCCACGAACTACTAAATTGATTTGTAATACTTAATACTAATCTTATTTTATTTCCTACAACATATCTTGATACTTTTCTTTTTTATTCTTTGTTTACCTCGTTTCATACTTCAAATTAAATGAATATAATTATCGTATTCATTCGGAATTGATCTAGATCTCTGCTTATTATTTTTGTTCAGTCGTTTCGATCGATTTGATATTTCTCACAGTTTTCAATAATTTATGATTATTTTTTCACTCTAATTCATTAATAAATAAATTAGGAGATTGTTCTGAAAATTATTTCAAAAGATTTTAAAAACGTTGACACATTTGACATTATGGCTGGTAGCACAAGCTCTGTTTTTGCCTGTTTTAAGAGCAGTGTTTTTAGGTGTTTAAGCTATCTCTATCATGTTAAAACCGTGTTCTTAGAACACCCAAAAACAAAGCTTGTGCTACCAGTCTATATATCTTTAGAAGTAAAACGTTTCCAAAATGTTATTGTCTAAAATTATTTAGTTTCTATGTTATAAAACTAAAAATACTTAGTTTCTTAATAGAAAAACATATATTAAAATAAGCGAATTCAATTAAACCCAAGCTTTAAACCAAATTTTCAAAATGTCCGCCATTTTCTTGAATACGAAAATTAACTCGTCTAATTGCTCTTCACATAACATTCTATAATATTTGCGGTGTAATGAATTGATTTTTAATTATTCCATAAAAATGCACATATTATGACTTCAGAACATTATGTGGCCCTAAATTTTGAAAAATATTAGAGATGTACGATTTAAAATAAGAAAATTGAATTATTTTCCGGTTACACCGAATATAAATTATTTTACACTCATTTCGCGCTCTTAATACAAAAATAACTATTATTTGTTTAGAGAAAAATAATTTAAAGAAAATCGGAAGAAAATTTAATTCTCTGTATCTTTTACTTATTTAATATTTTTTCCTGTAAAATAATTTTAGATCTCTTGATAACTAAAAGTATATTATTTCTAAAGTAAAGATTAAAAAAAAAGTAGCATAGAATGGTCATTATGGTCCTGTGAACAGAATGTTTTTTAACAACAAAGACAAAATTAATTGTAATCCATACACTTGGTGAAACTAGGTTTAATAAAATATAAACTAAACACTTGGCTAAGTTTAGAATGTTTTTTTGTTATTTGAAAGGAGTCCTCTCCTCCTTACATGTGTATAATAGGAATCAGAGCCATGATACTCAAGACGAATTACCATGCTCATGGTGTCAAGCATAGTAATTACGTCCATAATATGCTTAATTTGAATTATCAAATCTAATAGTCCAGTCCGAACTACAAACTACATCTAATGACCGCATCCTGTATAACAGTGGCTTGCTTTATCAGATTAAATCCGTTTTCCCATCACCGCTTTCACGCTCACATACACTGCCCCTGGTCGGGGGTGGTGCACGTGTGAGTGGATGATACCCAGGTCGCGTCGTGACGTTCGATTATCTCATTTCCGAGGTGCGAGTCTGGCGCCGCCCGTGTCCAGCACGGCAATTAGCGGACTAATGGTCCAACACACACCCTCGCACTGATGCAGTGTCACAGAGGGTTGAAGGTGGGTTAGGGGGGAAGTTTGTGTTTGGGGACAAGTGGCTTTTAATACTATGGATGGGAATGGACAGCACATTGATGTTGTTCTGTGTTTTATTAAAATGCCGTTACACGATCAATGTTGATAATTTTATTGGGTGTGGAAATCTGCCGAAGCAGATCTCGGCAAGTGATATATTTCTTCGCATGAAGTGCGGTTACAAGCCGTCAAATCAGGGCCTGAAAAAAATTTCAGAGATGTTACAATTACTGAAATTTGTTTGATTATTTTTATCAAAATTTGGTTTATGGTTGTAGAAAAAATAGTGTACGCAACTCGTGCAGAAAGAGGTTTTTTTTAACTCGCGGTCTTGCAGCATTCGCTTCGCTCATGCAGCAACAGACCACTCGTTCAAAAAACTAGAGATGGGCGAATATCATCCGCGAATAGTCGAATGCCGCGAATATTGACATTATTCGATATTCGCGATTTTCGAATATTAACGTCATTATAGCGAACATTCGAATACCTCGAATATCGTGCCATATGTTGACCTCAATTTTTGACTATGTTTTTCTTTATCATTTGTACATAAACTTAAAGCTATTACAATACTTTGAAATTATTAATAACAAAGATATTTTGTTTAAAAACCATGAAGACGTACCATATTTCAAATTTGTTTTTCGCCAACATCAGCCCGTACGTTTCACCTTAAATTTGAAGTTTTCGTCTTTTTCTTTTCTTTTTTGTTTGTACTTTTTGTTTTATTTTTATTTTATCTTAACAATTTCATTCAAATAATGAAAAGGACAATTAAATAAGTATTAATAATTTTAGGAGTATTTCAATATTCGAGTGTCTCGAATATTCGAGATCTGATTACTATTCGTATTCGATATTCGAATTCGAGAAATTTGATATTCGCCCATCTCTACAAAAAAACCCATCTTTCTGCACTTGATACGTAAATAACTATTTCGATGAATGTTATTTATTAATTATTATTATTGTAAGTATTTTATATTTTCTATTAATAATTTATTATTGTTAATTTATTTAATTATAATAGAGTCCTGAAGAAGGTTAAAGTGTTAGCTGAATAATAAAAAATACAAATTGACTGAATTCCAAAAAAGTCTATCATTTCACATCTTATAAACAGTCGAAATAAAAAATTTATATCCTTTTAACAATTATAAAGTCAAAATTATTAACTATCTATCGAATTAATAGGTCTACGCCATCAAAACAACTACAAGTAACTAAAACAATTGCATATGAATGCATTCTGTTCACATAAGATTATTGAATCGATTTATAAGTTATAATTTTGGAATTAATATTTACAGAATAAATAAAGCTCAATCAAAATATATGTTAATAAATCTTGTTACGAAAAAAAAAACAACTGGAAGAAGAAATGGACATAAAGAAATGATATCTCGACAACAATAAAAAAATTATAATTATATACATTTTTCTTTCCTATAATAATAATAATAATAATAAATTTATTTGCCTTCGAATAAAAATTCATACAAACAGATTGGTACAATAACTGTATAATTTTTTTCTTGTACATTGTTTTTCCATTAACATTTAGAGACATTAATATATATATATATATAATTTATACCATATTTCTTCATTCGTTTAATATAAAAGCACGTATTCTCAGTGCTGAGTTGAAGTACTTGAAAATATCCCAAATTTTGTCTTTGGCAGGTTCTACAAGTAGATCTTGAATGGGGTTGGTTGCATTGCTAAAAGAGTTGTAATTATATAGAAACTGATTTCGGATTGGGTTGTACAAGGGGCAACGAAATAGGAAATGAAAAAGGGTGTTTTCCTCGAGAAGGTTGCACATGCTGCATATTTCATCATGTTTAAATTTATGTAAGAGACCGTCTTGGTAGATGTAAAAGAATTTCACATTGGTTGTCCTTAGCTGGGAAAAAAAGTTTTAAGATTTTAAAGGGAATGTTTAGGGATAGATAGTTTTGGTTTGTTAAGTAAGTTTGGTAGTTCGGGTTGTAGGTAGAGCATGTGATTCTTCTAGTATCATTTTGATAGATATCTTCGTCGTAGGCTTTGATTATGTTATCAGTCTCCATTTTTAGGGTGATGCAGCTTTGACTTTTCCATACAGTTTCGAAATTAAGTCTTAAGAGTATTGTTTGAATGTTTTTGGCCCAATTATGTTTGTAATGTTTATGAGTTGCTATGTTTGACGATGATATGTCATTGAGCCTCAATAGTTTATTATAACATATTTTTACGTAACGTTCTTCAGGCATGAACAAGATATTATACCAGAATTTAAGAGTTTTTTCGACAATAATTACTTGTGGGCTCTTTATACCAGTCTCTCTCCGTATGATGTAACCTGGTGTAGTATTTTGTAAGCGAAAGATAGTTTTAATAAAGTGTGCCATTCCTTTCTCTATACTCTTAATTTGGGAAAGGCCCCATATTTCAGCCCCAAAAAGCAGAGTGGGAATAAAGGTTGTCTTGTATAATTTCATATTTGTTTCCCAACAGAACATTTGGGCTTTTAACATAGTTCTTTTAATAGTTCCCGCTGTTTTTCTTGCTGCGCTCAATTTATTTAGGGTGTTTTCATTAAATAAGCCTGATTTCGTAAATGTGATTCCTAAATAGGTATATTTATTTGTGAACAGGATTTCTTTTTCTTGACAGAAGTGCTTCAATCGGCGTCTCGGGGTTCTTCCCAGATGAAAATGGATAATCTTTGTCTTCTCAGCATTTAACGTTAGCTGGTTGGAGTTGCAATACCTGGGCCTCGATTCTTGAAATGTGACATTTGGTGTGAGATGAGAAAAAAGGTCACGTGATTCGTTTCTCGCCTCGTGAGTTGCAAGTTGTATTCTTGAACACAATTCTCACCTAATTTCTTCTCACACAGTTCTCATCACGTATAATATTTCTCGCCAGCGCTTACATAGTGAGATAGTAGCAGATGTCACATATTGTGTTAGTTAAATATTTGTAAATTTGACAAATCAAGATCACGGTAAGTACATTAAACAACAATATATCTATAATATAATAATTTTATAGCTATGAATTAAAAGATAAAATTCCAGGAAAAATGTATTTTATTTACTTATTTTTTTGGTGACTTATAAATAATTTGGTACCTGTTTGATACTATTAATTATTAATTTATGTTTAGTTTATAGTGGCAGATGATCTTGAGATTGCCGCAATTGTTCGGCTTCTATTATATGCAGAACTTGCTGCTAATCGACAAGAAAGAAGACAAAATCATGGTCAAAATCCATTTGATTTAATTGATCAATCTTTTATGCGATTGTTTCGGCTTAATAAATATTTAGCAGCAAATTTAATAAACAGCCTAAGCGAACACTTGAATCCGCAACAACGCATATCAGCTATAAGTATTAGGACAAAAGTGAGGATATTGCAAGAAGGAGATGATATGGTTGATTTTGGAATAGATAACGTAAATGTGGGTGTTCAAGCAAATAATATGAATCCAGTGTGAGTTGCTGGAAGGAGAGTTAGGCAAAATGTTGTTAATACATATTACTGATAAAAATGTAAATAATTTTGTATTTTTATTGTGGAATAAATATATTTTATAACATGTAACACTAAATATAATTTTTACTATGAGTAGTACAATTAATATTTTGAACTTTTATATGCCCGGTTTCATAAAGGGCAGATTAAATTTACTTGCAAAATAAATTTATTTTAATTAAAAAATTCTAATCGTTTTATTTATTTTATGACAAATAAAACATTACTATCAAAAATTCGACTGTCATTTAAAGGAATAAATTGTAATTATTTTGACATACTTTGACATTAATAAGCTGCGCGCGCATAAAATATCTCACTGCATAACCAAGACCAAAATGATTGGCGAGAATATTTCACATATTTTCAAGAATCGAAATCATCGATTGTATGCGTGATGAGAACAAAGTGAAAAATATTTCTCATCTCACGTAACAAATTTCTCACAGTTTCAAGAATCGGTGGCCTGGTTAATGCGTCAAGTTTTCTCTGTAGGTTCTTTCCTAATTAAACCATAAACTCAACAAGCGTCTCCAACGCAACATTTTATTCTTATTACTAAGTTGTAATAATTATGAGCGGGGCACCGTCCCGCCCACACCTGCACCACTGGTCAGCCGTCACTTGCCAGCACCAGGCTTCACCAACACTCGCACACTCACACACCGCGAGAAACGTCACACATTCTTGTTCATAATCAGTTATGCATATTAAGTTAGTTAAGTTCATTATTATACAAGCCAGGGCCTACTTATTTATATGCCAGCTCTTCGCACTGCACTCAAAAAAATACTTTTGTGACTGCAACTCACCAATACTCACAAACTCACACATGGACATGAAGATTTGCTTTGTAATGTCCGTGTATGTGTATGTGTGTATGTGTGATTGTAAGAGAAGATTAAAAAGAGTTTCCGAGAAACTTTAATTGGCCGTCTAATGTGATATTGTTTATTAATCATGTAGAACGGAGTACTAGATTTTCAGGTAACGGTGAAGTACTGACTGATGTGGACGCTAACTGAATGAATAATTCTGTGAGAAACTAAGAATATAGTTTGTAATTACTGCTGAGACGAGAATTTTAGTCATGAGACAAGAAAATGAGAAATATAGAGGGTAACACTACCAGAGGGTTTTATTGGACAAAATCTTTAGAGCCCAGGTTCGATCCCCACAGTCGACAAACAATTTTCACCAAATTAAATCTACCTCTGTGGCTTCCCCTCCACTAACATATCTAGGGGCCGTGATTTGACGGATGGTTATCGCACTTCATGCGAAGAAATATATCACTTACCGAGATCTGATTGGACAGAGTGCCACACCTAGTAATGGGTAAAAGGCGTGATGATATATTTATTTATTTAAAATGAAATTTATGAAAATGGGGTAGATGGCTCAGTGGTATCGAGTCGGCCTGTGGATCTTGAGAACCCTGGTTCGATCCCCACAGCCGACAAACAATTTTCACCAATTTAAAAATCTACCCCTGTGGCTCCCTCTCCACTAATATCTTTGAGGGCCGTGATTTGACAGCTGGTAACTGCACTTCACGCGACAAAATATATCACTTACCGAGATCTGCTTAGGCAGAGTGCCACACTCAGTAATGGGTAAAAGGCGTGATGATATATTTATTTATTTATTTGAAAATGTGGTTACTTGATTAAAAAAGTGGAATTGACTAGTCATCAAAAAATTGTAATTAAATGAATGGCATAGACTGCTGCTATGAGTACATAGTACTCGGTATATCTACTGATATACTGATTATAGAACAAAAAGAATTTTTTTTTTAATTCGCAAAACTTAGGGTATTTCATTCCTAGCGAACATTTTTAATGTCACTGGATTAATAGTACATTTAATTATTTATAATTATCTTACTAATGAAATAAATGTATAAACACCGGCTATAAATAATCATTTATTAATTAGTTATTATGTAGGTACCTGGCGTAAAGCCTTATTTTAATTATTTTAATTAAATGTTCTGTTAAACCAGTGACATTAAAATAGTTCGCTAGGAATGAAATACCCTAATTTTAGCGAATTTCAAAAAAAATATTTTTATTCTATAATCATTATATCGAATTATATGTCATTAAAGTTTCCTGCAGAGGTATAGAAACACCCTGTATATCTAGTTTAAAATTGTATTGCATTATTGTAGTTTACAATTTAAATTCTTTTGTTTTCAAGAACAAAAAGTTTTTCTTTGTGAAAAGATTAAAGTGTAAAAATGTATTATTTATCTAGTTCTGCTACGGCAGTAATGGGTAAAAGGCGTGATGATATATTTATTTATTTATTTTATGTTCAAAAATGTGATATATAAATGTTTACCAGAATTGCAAACGGTAATAACAAAAACGGGTTAGTTAATTCAGTGGTATCAAGTCGGCCTATAGATTTGAGAACCCGGGTTCGACGCCCACAGCTGACAAACAATTTTTACATTTAAACTACCCCTGTAGCTCTCCCATCACTAACATGTTTGGGGAGCGTAATTTGACGGCTGGTAATCACACTTCACGTGAAGAAATATATCACTTACTGAGATCTGCTACTCACCATGTACAGTGTTTATCCACTTCTAAACAATTCGATATCAAATGACAAAAGTAACAATGCAATAGCTATAGATCCACTCTCCATTGTACTGTAATTGGGATTAAATTCCGGCTGTTTACTTGACTTTTCTGCCGTAATTGCACCAACCTAATTTGACTGTGTATAAAATTCCCCAGTCCCATCCAATTCTAAACTGTCCGTCACTACAAATCGCTCAAATACAAAATGTAAAGCATATCTGGTGTTCTCGCTCGCTGTCTTTTATTAATGGTTTTTGTCGCGCGAGGCGCTGCACTCTGCACTGCGCTGTAGCGTAGAGCGAGTGCGCGTGAGCTCGCGTGTCCGCGTGTCCGCGTGGCGTACTCGCTAAGGTGCAGTCGTCGAGCCGTCTGCTGGACTCCAAAGCCGACTTGGTTGTTTGCCTGCTTTGGTTCTTGTTCTGGTGGATCTTCAGATGCTGTTTTTTCTCTTTCTGATGCTCGTAGTGAACTGGTGAACTGGTTTCTCTTTCATTCGAAGGAATTTGGATGTTATTGTTGGCTTTGTTTTAAATTAAATATTAATATTTTTTCCTATGCCATCAAAATCGTGACAAAGATAATACTTTTATCCACTTAGCTGTTGATAAGATCGATAGAAGTAAAATAAGCTTTTTTGATGATCGTACGAAAACTGAGTCATTACAATAGTTATTTGTGTATTAAGAGCGTAAAGTGATTCTTTGTTACTCGAGCACGGTAATTGCAGCGCGAGCTGAAGGCGAGAGCTGCAATAGTGCAAGAGGAACAAAGACACTTTACGCTCGTGATACACACATAATTTTTTCTACGATTGCATCGTAAAGTTATTAAAAAACGTAGGTATACGTCTAAAACTAAATTCGTTTTGTTAACTGTCAATATGACAAGTTTCTGTTTTGTTTGTATCCCTGGTAACTATTGAAATAATCTTTTTCGCGCGTTGCCATTGGAAACGCGCGAATTTAACGTCTTTTTCGCGCGTTGCCATTGGAGACGCGCAAAAAGGATATTTTTCGATTGTTCCACAGAAAACGTCAACTTTACGATGACAAATGAGAGCGTAATTGTCATCTTTTCATAGCAATCGTAGAAAAATTAGTTTTCAGTAAAAATGTGATTTCTTTTTTCTACGATTGCTATGAAAAGTTGACAATTACGCTCTCATTTGTCATCGTAAAGTTGACGTTTTCTGTGGAACAACCGAAAAAATATCTTTTTTGCGCGCGAAAAAGATGTTAAACGCGCGCTTATTTCAATAGTTACCAGAGATACAAATAAAACAGAAACTTGTCATATTGACAGTTGACAGAACGAATTTATTTTCAGTACGTGTACGTTTTTTTTAATGATTTAAGATGTAATCGTAGAAAAAGTGTGTATCACGAGCGTAAAGTGTCTTTGTTTGCAGCTCTTGCCTTCGCCTCGCGCTGTAATTACCGTGCTCGAGTAACAAAGAATCACTTTACGGTCTTAATACACAAATAACTATTAAATACATCTCGTGAGAGAAACTATTTTTTTACTACTATTCTCATCTGCATCTAACATTTACTAGCATAAATCAAAGTAGGCACTAACACTCCATTATAATACTGAATCGAGCATTTTTGTATAGATTCATATTTCAAGCTAAAACAAAAAATGTTACGCTTGGATACGAACAAAAATTTACATATCCTTTTATTCAAATATTTTTAAAGAAACCTATTAAATTCAACCATTTAGAAGGATCAACTCTTAAATAAACTGTCCAGGGTAAAAAAAACTTGAAAACTATTCAAATTCCAACCACGATCACTTCAATAAATCGAGCGATGAAGAAGAATTAGAGTTAAATATCTGTAGGGGTGAAATTTACGATAAGAATCCAATATTTTCCAATCTCGAGAACGTCTCCAGCCTTCCATAACGGTTTCCATTATCAGCTGGCCTGGCCAAGAGCCCGCTTCATTCGGACCTGCGACGATATCGCATCACGCATAGTGGTGGCAGAGTAGCCACCCTCTGGGAAGGGGTGAACCTGATATCTGACACGAGGTTGGATGAGACTTGACAACGGTGGAAAGCTCATGATCTAGGATTCGAATGGAAATTTGTAATTTGAATTGAAGGAGCCATTGCTTTTGGGAATTATTATTTGAAATTATTTCATGGATGTTAGCTATGTTTATTTATACATCGGTATTTCTTGAACATGTGATTTTATGTGTGTTCAATTAATCCCATTATATACCGGGTGTCTACTTTTTTTCCAAACATAGGAAATTCAATGTTAAAATTTTGATTCAGCGATATCTCTTTACCTATTAATTTTAGAACATAATCTTTCTCGTGGTACTCTGATAATTGCTTTAAATATTTATAAAAGTTTGATAGAGAATGTTCAACGGCGTTTCCTGAAATTCTTATGGTTTAAAGGATACCATAGTTACCCTGCAAGAGGTACAGAGCCAAATATTTTACTTTTATATTTCAATATAAAGTCAATTGAAAATAGACACGATTGTATAGCTCTAAATACTTTAAGTAATTTGATAAAAAACAAGATTGACGCTCCACAACTGGCTTTTCATGTACCCAGAACATCGTCCCGCTCACGTAATACATTTTATTTGCCACACTATAAATCCTTAGCATTAAGTAAGTCACCTATTTTTGTTATGAGTACCTTATATAATAACAACTGTACTATGTTTGATATTTTTTCTTAATGTTATGTATATTTGTTTATTTTGTTTTATGTTTCATGCTCTATAACTTTGTTACATTTACTTGTTTAGGGTTCGAACCTGTTAAGTAATAAAGAGATTATTTTCTTTTGCTTCTAAGTCTGACATAAAAACCAATTGAACAACAAACTTATACTCTATGGATGCAGTTTTTTCATTCTGAACATTTTTCTTCAGTACAATTTTGTTCTAAAACTAATAGGTAAAAAGATATCGCTAAATCAAAATTTTAATATTTAATTTCTTATAATAAAATTAAATTAAAAAACACTAGGTTAGTTTCAAATAATGTAAAGTTTATTTTACAATACGTATTTCGGTCGACTAGACCATCATCATATCTTGTTCACCTGGTGATGGTCTAGTCGACCGAAATACGTATTGTAAAATAAACTTTACATTATTTGAAACTAACCTAGTGTTTTTTAATTTAATTTTATTATAAAATGTTTCAACGAGAACCGACAGTTAAATCTATCGAATTTATTAATTTCTTATGTTCGGAAAAAAAGTAGACACCCGGTATAATTATAGATAAGAAATTAGTAGACCCGTCTTTTCTCAAATCGATGAATTATTTATAGTTCACTGTAAAAAATTCTTAAATATTTGCAGAAGGAATATGTGACGTCACAATGACGTATAAATGGTTAGCGGTCAAAGAAAGATGGACACATTGAGAAAGAAAGATATCACGTGATATCTGTCATACGTCATTTTCAACAATGGACCCCCCACTATTTGTTATTAATTTTTTTAAGAAACATGGTTTAAATTGAAAACAATGTACAATTTTAGTCTTAAGTCTTAATTGTAATTAATTAGGTATTAAACCAAAATGATTTTGAAAAAAATTTGTTGCGCTAGGATTAAAGAAATCTTCTGAGTTAAGTTCTGCAAGGACACTAATAATTCGTTACAACTGATCATTTTTCAAACTTATTGATATATAAGAAAATTAGAAACGTCTTGCAACTACAATTATTATTAATTTGAAAATGTTGTAAATATTTATAATTATTTTAGTAAATGAAGTAATTTCAAGTCGTGTTTTCAGAGTAAAGTCAAAAGTAATAAATTCTAAAATTAATTCATGATCCAAGGTACATACACAGAATTAGTAATGAGTAAATTTGAGGTTGTCATATGTGCGTCTAAACAAAAATAAGTTGTTTACTAAGAGCGTTAATTACGAAATTACTTGTGCACCCGCTCACTAGATCTAATTTTAAAATTGGCACGCTGATTCGACATTGTTCCTTATGATTTCTGTATGTTATTACAAGATGACAGAAAAAAATTCATGTGTTTGAGAATCGGGAGTGTGCAGGAAATTATTTGTAAACACGATTTTAATTTTGAATACTTGTGTTGCCAAGTAACAAATTACAGATTTGGCTTTCCACAATAATGCATTTAAAAATAATTTTATACAAATATTTAACATTTCACTAGAGCGTTTCAAGCACACTAACCCAATTGTCTTATAATACGACATGTATTTAAATATAACTTTTATAGAATTTATGACACAATCTGTGAAAATGTTTTTCAATATTTGTAACATTTTTAAATTTTAATCCATGATTGCGATCTTAATTCACATAAAGTTTATCACTGTTAATATAGTCAATAGTCAATCTCATTTTTTTTTATTAAATACAAAATAAATTTCAACAAAATCCGGTCAGTAAGTTATTACAATATAGTCGCTAAGGATGTATTCTGATTGCCTAATTAAAATGTCAAAATAAAGTCATATTTACATACATACATACTTAACATCACGCTATATCCCATTAAATGGGATAGCACGAATCCCTGAAACATTCTCATATTTAATGACAATAAAAATTGTGCTAATGACAGCGTTAAATATGGTTCAAATAAACATGGTGTACAATTTGGTTAGATGTTCTAAAATGTTTTATAGCTTCGTTTTATAAAACTTTTAAAGCTCGCTTCTTAAAAAGGTTTAAGCTACACCTGCATTTTGAATTAGCTAATCTCATTCTAACCTTTTTCAAAATCAAATGGTACCAAGATTATGTTAGAGTTTTTTATACTTTTTTGAGAATATGGTTTAAATTAATTTGTAAATAAAATAAATAAATATATCATCACGCCTTTTACCCATTACTGGATGTAGCACTCTGCCTAAGTAGATCTCGGTAAGTGATATATTTTTTCACGTGAAATGCGGTTACCAGCCGTCAAATCACGCCCCCCAAAGATATTAGAGGAGGGTTAGCCACAGGGATAGATTTTAAATTGGTGAAAATTGATTAATCAAAAATTCAGGATTGGTTTAAACTTTTTAAAGAATTGGACTGTTAAATATTATGTATGAACATTTGTAAAAATGTGACACAATAACAATAGTACAGTGCTGTACTGTTACAATTTTTTCAAGTAAAAGTGTCTTCATTTTAATTTTTTGGTTAGCCAATTAGATTCAATCAAATAGGTTCTATACTTGTACAACTACATTACAATCTCTCACCGAACGGACTGTAGTTAAATAATTAATAATTAGATTGACTTTTATAATAACAAATGTCTTTGATTTTTTTTTAATGTGACTGCTAGATGGATACGTGTTGAGTGACTTTGCACTATTCTTTTATTAAAATGTTATTTAACGTACTGGTTTCCATGGCGCGAAATAACATCTTATTTACATGTTGACAAACTGTGCGTTCAAGTATTTTAATCACGAAGTAAAATGAACAACTAACATTAAATACGAGGAGAATTCATTATAACTTAACCTTAATTTTTACATAATACATTTTTTTGTTGTCTTAATTTGTGATCGTAGAAAAAGTGTAGTATGTTTCATAAACTATTTAGATAGGTACCTGTTTTTTATACACTCGTAACTAAAGAGACGTTTATAAAACTTGTTACATAATATACTGTTTTCTATTCCTTTTATTAATATATCATTTAACGTACTGGTTTACAGGGCGCTAAACAACATCTTACAGGTTGATAAAGTTAACAACTGATGTAGTAAGTATAGTTTGAAATTAATTTGCCGCATCTGTCATTGTAACTCAACCTAAGTAATAAAATAATTAATAAAAGTTTACATTTTTTGTTGTTTTAATTTGCGGCCGTAGAAAAAGTATAGTATGTGACTCACTTTATAAACTCTTTAGATACTCATTTTTTATACTCTTGTAACTAAAGAGATGTTTATAAAACTTGTTACATAATATGCTATTTACGGAGTTTATGTAAAAAATGACAGTTAAAAAAAAGTTGATGTTGCTGTACGATTAAATCTTGGCCCTAAAATTTAAACAAACGCATAAGATTTAATTCTGGATAACCTTCAGTGTGAAGTTCATTGAAAGGACTAGTATAAAATATATCCTTATTTAGCATCATTGTAAATTACACCTGCATTTAAAACCTCAGTATACAAATACCTAACCTCACTTCTTACATATACTAATCAGCGCATGCGCGATAGCGGCAGCTCAGAGCACGAACATTAACGGCTATCTTCGCGCGTGTCCCGCATTGTTAAAAATCGCAAACAGCTTACAAATGTTTTAGCGGCTCCGGCAGAGTCAACGTCTGCTTCTCCAGTTCTGTAGTTAGTGCTCGACCGAGATGTGAGATTCTACGGTCACTTATCTGTTATGCGAGCACGAAGAAATGTAGGAATTAGTCATTGGACGCTGGAATGCGATGTAGAAGAGATGGATGAGAAAATGATTGTGGGGTTATGGTACTGGTGGCTTATGCCACTCGAAAGTCTAAATTGCTGCGAGGAAATTATAACTGGTTGTGATAAAAATCTACTAACATGTCTACGGTGAAGTGCTGCGAAAATTATTACGAAGAGGGACAAAATTATCTGCAAGATTTCAAAGATCTTTGATACATTATGCTTCCTATTTACAATTGACGAATTGACACTTGGGCGGGGCCATCATTTTGATATCAAAACATGGCTAAATATTCCGTACATTTTCGATTATTAAATAAAATTTCACTGTAAAGAAGAATAATAACAAAGGATAAAGTAATACATTTTCTTCCAATTAATTTTATACATTTCGCAGCAATATATACCAATGAATGGTACAAAATTTTATCACTAGATGGAACTTTAATATTATACGATTCAAATAAAAAGTAGTAGGAATACCATCGTACTTTGTAAATGACAAAGGAGATATATTTATTTGTCATTTCTTGATTGGAATATAACATATTGTTGTAGCCAATGTATTGTTGCAACCAATATATTGTTGTAACCAACATATTGTTGTGTTGTAATCAGTATATTGTTGTAGTCAATACGTTGTTGTAACCTATATATTGTTGCAATCACTATATTGTTTTAATCAGTATATTATTGTAACGAATATGTAATATTAATAAGGATAACGTTTTTTTAACAATCCATATTTAAATTATTGATGAATGCACACTAAATGTAAACTGTACTTAGGGTATGAAATGAGTGTTTGGGGTTATCAAAGAATGAGGTAGACGACATTCTAAAACACCGAAGCTAAAATAATAAGCACTAGAAAACATGTTTTCGATTTACTGAGTAATTATTAAAAATTGTTAATATTTATTTGTTTATTTAATTCAATGTGTCAGTTTGTCGCACGGGTCAAGGTCTGCGACTTCAAGGGCGGCAAAAGCACTTCTGTGCATGATACAAATAGTATGTTTAATATAACCGTAAATTCATTTTTTAACTATTATAAAAATAGTGAAAAAAGTCAATAAACAAGTACAATTTCATTGGTTTAATTTTATTTTGTTTCACTATTTTATTTATTTATCCCCTTGGCCAGATCATTTAAAATTCAAAATTCTTATACATAATATTCACAATTTGATCAATTTTTATCTTCGTAAAATCAATATAATATCAATATACAAAATATTATGTATATAACACGTAATGAAAGTATCTTTTTTCACAGTCATTCATCCGACTTGTACTAGTTGTACAATAGTATATTAAACGAGTTTTATAAGACGCGTCTCGTTTTATAAAGGACAAGAACGATAAATGTCTTATAAAATGAGTTAATTATATGTATTTTTTTATTTTGTCTTTCAATTAAAAAAATAAAATCTGCGATATTTTAAACCGAATCAATTTAGAGCAATATGTATATGAAATGTTGTGGTTGGTAACTGTTATTAACATTTATGCAATTGTTCAGATTTTGAGGTTGTATTGAAATTTTGATGTTCTCAGCTTAATAGGTTCAATATGTCATCCACTACTACCAACCATCTAAATCAAAATGTTGCGTATCGTAATGAACGCTCTTTCGATACACAACTGTGTTTCATAATGACTGCCTTATAAACTTATATTACAGAATATGTTCATATGACAATTTTATAATTGTTAATTTATACAACTAGTAATGAAAACAATTTTTCAAGTATATCAAGTAAATGAGTTAATAAATGATATTACGAAGATAAAAATCAAATTAATAACTATTTTGACAGACGTCAAATAGTCAATTGTATGTTCTTACATTTTTAATAATCCCCAAAGAGACAGTGAAAAAAAAAATTGAAATGTTTTATTTTTTATACGATTTTTAGCAAAACAAAATATTTTCATGATTAATATATAAATGAAAAATATTCCAAAATAATACAAATGTATATGTCTTATATCGTTGATGAAATATAATTGTGCATATCTCCTTATAACTATCATTTATTGTACATAAATATTAGATTCTTTAAACGAGTTTGTCTAATCAAACAAGTTCGTACCTCAATACGCTACCAACTGCACGTGTCCGGCAAGCAACAATTCGGCGTGCTACACAGATTTAACTGCAAAAATCAGTTCTTTCCTTCAATTGATAAACGATGAACGTGTTTTCATTGTATGTGCAATAAACAATGTTAAATGTATGATTTAAACACTATTTTTATATTCAAAGAGTGTAACATACATTCATTACAAGTCTTACATTATGTTTGCATAATTGCAATACATTTTATAATAATCTACCGTGAATATAACAAGTGCCATAACTTACTGTGTGTTGTTCACTAATAATGAGTGTAGTGTAAATGAATCGAAAGCGCTGTTTACAAAGAAGAAAAATTAGTGTCCAGGTTTCAACTGAGAGGTTCCAGATACAGGTATGTACCGTGTGTAATTTAATATTAACAATTTAATTGTAGTTTATATAACAAGGGAGTTTGTTATTATTTGTCGAGAGCGAAGATTGAATACTAAGGGAGATATTTTAGTCACGTGTTTTATAAAATACAAATGGAAAATTCGTAATTTAATAAAATAAAATAATAACAGCATGTACAACTAGTAAAAATGAAATATATTCCTATATATATTTTAATAATATTAACTACTATGAAATTAGCTAAACATGTCTTAGCTAAACATGTCATATTTTCTTTAAATCATTTCACACAAAAGTTCGAATCTCTCTTTCTCTGACATGTACACAAGAGCAATGGAGAAGGTCTATTGAATACTAAGAAAATATGTTTTTTTTCTGTGTGACGCTGCTAATGATTTTTACTCACTTTATTTCTCTAGGGAATGCTTATCGTTTTTATTTCCCTCAGTAAATAATGAAGCACATTTTGATAAGAACATAGTTTACTGATTATATATAATAACTATTTGTCTACAATTGCTATGAAAAATTAAAAATTACCCTCTCATTTGTTATCGTAAAGTTGACGTTTTCTGTGGAACAATCGAAAAATATCTTTGTTGTGCGTCTCCAATGGCAACGCGCGAAAAAGATATTAAATGCGCGCTTATTTCAATAGTTACCAGGGATACAAACAAAACAGAAACTTGTCATATTGACATATACACAAATAACTATTGTATATTAAGAGCGCAAAAAGGTACATTGTCGATTGAGAAATCTACAAGATTTTTTCTACAGTCGTCACAATATTTTTTTTCCATTTTAAGAATTTAATTTTACAAGTTTTCAGCGTTGCAGAACATCAGAAATTAAAATTGTTTATTTACTGTCATTGATTGTTATCGCAAAGTTCAATGAACATTTGATTTAGAGTTAAAAATTCGGAAAATGAAAGTTTTTTCTGTTTTGTCATGCATAAGCGACAAAATGACATTTTGCATTGATAAATGCAAGCACAAATGCCTACTTTATATGTCGACAGTAATAAAGAAAAATATTGATATTACTTCGTAGAGATTAATTGATTATCAGTCTAGAGGGTATAGAATCACGTGAATAACCATTGTTTTCAGTCAGAGGTTTATGCTTCAATAATAATGGTTCCAGAACAATATTAAATTAAATACAAGCCAATAAAGTTAAATTCAATAAATAATTCTTTGATTTTATTAGTTGAGATTCAAATAGAAACAGCTGATTGTAACCACCTGATCACCTGCAAACTATTATTTAATTATTTATGGGTTAGGTAGCTCTGTGAATTTTTAGAAACCGGGTTTGATTCCCAGAATCGATATAGTATATTAAAAATTAAGTGTTATAATGACCCATATTGTAATTAAGAACCCAGATTTGATTCGCATAGACGACAAACAATTTTAAAATAAAAAATAAATAAATATATCATCACGCCTTTTACCCATCACTGGGTGTGGCACTCTGCCTAAGCAGATCTCAGTAAGTGATATATTTTTCGCGTGAAGTGCGGTTACCAGCCGTCAAATCACGGCCTCCAAAGATATTAGTGGTGGAGGAGCCACAGGGGTAGATTTTTTAAATTGGTGAAAATTGTTTGTCGGCTGTGGGGATCGAACCAGGGTTCTCAAGATCCACAAGCCGACTCGATACCACTGAGCCACCTACCCCACCACGTTAAAACTACCCCTGTGGCTCCCCGTCCACTAACATCTTAGAGAGCCGAGATTTGACGGCTAGTAACCGCACTTTACGTGAAGAAATATATCACTTACCGAGATTTGCTCCGGCAGAGTGCCATACCTAGTATTGAGTAAAAGGCGTGATGATATATTTATTTTAAATCTTTAAAGAAAACAGCTATTGTCTATTGTACATCTATTGTACATCTAATAAAAATACCAAAGATATGCTTAACCTTTTTTAAAAATGTATAGATATGTATTTTATGGTGAAAGAAAGAAATTCCAATCTGGTGAATATTCCCGTGAGTGAGTAAAATCAGTGGAAAATTCAAAACATCTTAAACTCGAATAAAATGAAGAGTGACCCATAAAAAACGGTGATGGTCTTTCCGGTGCAGGCTGCAGCCCATAAAAGAATCAAACGACTCGAAACTGAGCTGTAGCTGGATCCCAGAGTGCTAGGACACGAGCCGAACAACACATAAAATATTATGAATGCTAGCCGCAGCCACACTTGTACGAAAAGTAATTTTCAGAAATACTTCCAGTTCGCCCGGTAATTTGTGGTGTGGTCTCGCCCATTAAAAAAACTGATTAAAACCATGATTATAAAACATTGTAATAAAATTTCACACATTAAAATAAAATTCGAATAAATTACAAATAAACTGGTAGTCATTAAAACTATGTTTACGGCACTAACTGTCCGGCTTGCTCATATTTTTGTTAATAAATTACTAAAACGAAAATAATAATCATAAAGTATGAAATGTGACTACTGACTTCGTTGCTCGATGGCCGATGGCCGACGTTAAATTATAAACGGTTGGGTGCTCGTGCTCTCTGTCCCACTGCCTCCGCCCATGTGTGTGTGATGACTTCTCCACGTTTCATTCATGGTTCAAGTTGCGACCGCGTCATTGACATTGCTACCGAAAATTATTTTCACTAGACAACCTGTCAGCCAAAAGACTTTATTGTTATTTTATTCTGGTTTTTGTTGTCACGTTGCTTTGAAAATTTAGCCTATTTTCTGGTGTTCAACGTTTGTTGTT
This sequence comes from Pterostichus niger, assembly GCA_947425015.1. NCBI lineage: Eukaryota > Metazoa > Arthropoda > Insecta > Coleoptera > Carabidae > Pterostichus > Pterostichus niger. The sequence goes on along the minus strand of OX380336.1, from coordinate 6,437,700 downwards.
AATTCTTTTCTAATGGATGTTTCCTGTTTCATCCGAATTTATTCTTCATGAACAAATATGGAGTAGGTGGCTCAGTGGTAGCGAGTCGGCCTGTGGATCTTAAGAACCCTGGTTCGATCCCCACAGCCGACAAACAATTTTCACCAATTTAAATCTACTACTGTGGCTCCCCCTACACTAATATCTTTGGGGGCCGTGATTCGACGGCTGGTAACCGCACTACATGCGAAGAAATATATCAGTTACCGAGATCTGCTTACGCCAGAGTGACACGTCCAGTAATGGGTAAAAGGCGTGATGATATATTTATTTATTTATGAGGTAGACAGCTCAGTGGTATTTGTGAATCAGGATTCGATCCCCACTATTTTCACCGCATTAAAATCATTTTTAGGAGAGGGTGTGATTTTACAGACGTAATCGCGCTTCACGCGTATAAATATATTACTTACTAAAATCAGCTACGGCAGAGTGCCACACCTATTTATGATTAAAAAGAAGTGACCGTATTTTCTTCTACTCCTCAAACTTATTAATTTATCAAGTTATTGTTCATTTTATTTTGCGTATTAATTAATAATTATATGTTAACTTAACGAATATGGAATAGGTTCTTATATTTTTACTTCCTTGTACGAAGTAAAGGAAGTATTGTTATCGCGAAAATTTTCGGTTCTCAGATTTCAGTGGAAATACGCATTTTGGCCCTCCCTGAGTCCATTTTGACTAATTTCGTCGTGACGTCTGTACGTACGTACGTACGTATGTATCTCGCATAACTCAATAACGGTAAGCCGTAGAAAATTGAAATTTTATATTTAGGACTGTTATAACATCTAGTTGTGCACCTCCCTTTTTGGTCATTATATAACTTCCGGAAGTGGTACTTTACTTGAAGCCTATAATAGATTTTCATGAAAAACTATATTCAAATATAATTTAAAACTTTCCAAATTTGGTATATAAGACTACTATATCAATGGAAATAATATAATAGATTTTGGTTAAAATACACTAACCGGAAGTGACACATTACATGAAGCTGCTAACAGTTTTCCTTGAAAAAAATGGTATTATTTTAATTTTAAAAATAAATGCTTGAAATAAAAGTTTTAGAGAATTAAATTCTGCGTCTAGCACATTAAGAATTTTTAAATTAGCCTTTTGCATAAGCGAGATATCTAAATTTAAATAGTATATATTTTGTGTGTTTTTTTTAATTAAGTTTGCTATGGATTAGAACAAAAAATAAAAAATAAAAGATTTTATGTCAAATATGTGCAATTAAAAAAATATCTATAGTTTAATACGCGTACAAGGAAGTCATGTGGTGTCCACATCAGATTTTTTATTTTAAATTCTTTAAGACAACAGCTGCAGTAGAAAAATTTATCTGTTATACTGTAGTCTGATAAAAATACCACAGAACATAAGTTAAAAGATATGCTGAACCCTTTTAATTATTTGTAACACAATCAGAAGAAATTCTTGTAGAAAATCGTTCCGAAATCAGCCCATACAAATGTTTATCGTTCTCAGTGATTTATCCCAAACGATAAACCTAAATCTCCATGTCCGATCTTCCACATAAAAGCCCTGCTAGTAATTTACCCTAAATACGTTTAATTAATTTGGAAACTGTAGTTTTATGTTTTCCACGTGAATTCTAATAGCCAGTCGGCAAGATCTTCACTTTCCCCATCGTATGATCGAGAGTCTTCAGCACGGGATCAGAATCTAGCCGTGCGATAACGCTGATTAAAATAGCTCTCTGCATTCCGGAGCAATTAACATATAGCTGCGGTTGCGTTATGCGTGCGTGGAGACGCGAAGGAGTGGAAGACAAGCGGACACGGGTTTTAATACCGATCTGTCCGGTGATTTATTTAATGAGTCTTCATTACTGACCGAAATATCGCGGCATTACTATTCACGCTTGAATGTTGGAATTAAATGACTTGTAAGTGTGTAGAGATGGGCTCAGTAGATGCATATGTTACTATGCACTTATTTTTATTGGTTACCAGAAATCTAATTTTATTTATCTTGAAAATTGTCGGCAATCGTTTTTAAGATATGTATAATAATAAAAAAATGTGAGCCGTCATGGGACGCCTGGCAGATGTGAAACATCGTGTGTGTACAAGTAATATGCATAAAAGATAATATTATTACAGGAATTAAATATAGCCTAATGAAAAAATGAAGTATTACGAATTTCTTACAGAAAATTCTACTTACTGATGACTTGGTAGTATGCCATAGTGTAGTTTCACTTTCTTTGCACAAGGTTGATCACTTTGATCTTCTGAGTTATCACTATCACACATATTTTATTGTCAAAAATTAAAATAAAAAATTAAATAAAACGCAGGTTATGTGTACCGTAGTAAACAACAACGTCGAACTGAGTGAGAAGTCACACCGTACACTCTACTACATATAAAATATATATATATATATACCGTACACTCTACTACACATAAAATATATATATGTATACCTTAGTATAGTGTGGCGACCCGTCGCCACGGCAAGCGTCGCCACGCCAACAATTCGGTTTACAAGTGAGCCTATAGATGTTTCACATCAATACGTTTATTGCAAAAAGACTAGCTTATACAATTTAAAATATGTATAATATAAATAAACCAAGCTGCATACTCCCTCGTGAGCAATCATCGATTAAAGATTACTTCATATAAAAAATAAATAAATATATCATCACGCCTTTTACCCATTACTGACTGTGGCACTCTGCTGTGGCAAATCTCGGTAAGTGATATATTTCTTCACGTGAAGTTCGATTACCAGTCGTCAAATCACGGCCTCCAAAAATGTTAGTGGTGGAGGAGTCACAGGGGTAGATTTAATTTGGAGAAAATTGTTTGTCGGCTGTGGGGATCTTAAAATCCACAGGCGACTCGATACCACTGAGCCACCTATCCCATAAGATTTCTTCTTTGTCTTACATTATATGCAAATTAGGAATGGAGAGACTAAATAAATCAAATTACTTGTTATTTTGTTAATGTTTTGATTCATATTTAACCATCTTTGGAACTAGAAAATATTACATGCATTGTTACAAAATCAACACATGACACAATCCAATTAACAGTTATTTTTGTACTAAGTGCGCAAAATCAGTGTTTTTTTTGTTGCGCGTGAGAATCTTATTTTTAGGCAAGACCCAGGTCGAGATAAAAAATCATTCGAACGCGCCAGAAAATAAGAAATGCAAACATAATTTTTTACCTGAAACTGACAGATAAATAAACATTTGCCTGACCTTTAAGACTCTGGAAAGCTTTGCTTTGCATGCCTAGTCAGGAAAATAACATATTGCCTACCTAGGCAAGTAATGAAACAAACGTGAGTGTCTAGTTACTTAACAACATAAAATACTGATTGAATATGTAAGTCAAATATTTCTTATAATTTAAATTAGTTTAAAATATGTATTATTTGTTTATAAGTTTCATGTAAAATGTTATACGTAACACGTCAGTAAAGCGTCGTACAGGATTCGTAAGCTGTTTTAAGCCTCACTATCGCTCGGCATGAAACTATCTACTCATCCTGTAATTGAACACTTTCCTGCTTGTTACGTAAATACGCCAATTTCAGGTCAAATATACTAACAGTCCGTTTCACTTTTTGCAAATATTCGATAATTCTGTTTTCTCATACATATTTCTAATGCCTATGGCACACTGGTCGATGAGCGTCGATGAGCATCGATGAGCTCTTCGATGAAACAACAGAACGCACTCTTCATTTCCAACAATAAAAGCTTCTAAAGTTGAGAAAGAAAAACTAAATTTCAAAAATATGCTAACGTGAAGTGAGACACAAAAGATACGAGTGAAATGAGATACGTTCGTTTCATCGATGAGCTCTTCGATGGAAATAGAGGAGCCTGTAATTTTCGTCGATGACGGGTGCGTTCTGTTGTTTCATTGAAGAGCTTATCGATGCTCATCGACGCTCATCGACCAGTGTGCCATAGGCATAATATACTTGCACGAATCACGAATTCTTGTTTCAACATCATTAGATATTTTATTTATAGAAAAGAATTATTTGTTTCTCGTTTAATATTTTTTCAAGTGAATTTAAAAGTCAATACAATAGAAATGAATATTCAAATGATTGTTCTTAATTTTCTTTACTTTGACACTTGTTTCCTGTTACATTCTCGTGTGTTATTTGCTACACATTTTTGAGAAGAACTATATTTTCCACTTCTTTTATTTTTAAACAGTTTTCTCTAAAATAATTTATGAATGTTTGGTGACAAAATAAATAAGCATATTTCTAAAAATGTCATTGTCAAGTTAGTATGAAAAGTCCATAGTTCTCGCATTTGTTTCTCTTTCATATTTGTTTGTTCCCTTTGTAACAAGTTAATCAGCATTAACGTTTCTACATTAGTGCAAAGCACAACATTCGTTTGTGGTTGCATCTAGTTCTTGGTATTTGCATGTGTAAGTATTTAAGCCCTCATGTAAGTCAAGTAGGCGTTCGGCGGTTCGGCGTTGTCAGTCCAGCATCCATTGTCTTTGGTTGTCCGTCTGCAAGTTCTTCTGTCCGCCTCGCTTACCTCGCTTGTCTCTAGATTGTCCGTGCAAATGAACGAGCTGTGATTAACAGATCCGGCACCCAGTACCAGCACTGTGTTTACTACTCTTTGTACTTTGTAGTGTGTACTGAACCCACTTGCAAAATTGCAACAAACTTGAAGACTAGTATGTTACTTGACATTCATAACGGACAATTGATCTAAGAATTTCAGAAAGTTGATGTTTCGGCACAATATAGTTCATTTTTAATATCATTCGTTGTTAGAGAAGTGGACGTAAGTGAAGATTTACGAAACAGGTGTACAGGAGCGAATGGATGAATGTTTGTTGCGTGATGATGGATTTTGGTTGTGAGGAAAGAAAGAGTTCGTATGGAGGAAGTGTTAATGTAGTCGAAACGAGTATCGTGTGTCAGGATGAGAATGTTGACGGGTTCGTGATACCCCATTTAATGGGATATAGCGTGATGTTATGTATGTATGTATGTATGTATGTATTCTTTAAAAATATTCTAGTTGTGAATTTTATCTTTGGCTTCCTTTCCACTAACGTCTTCAGGGGCTGTGATTTGGCGGCTAGTAACTACACGCGAAGAAATATATATATCTTTTCCCGAGATTTGCCAGTAATAGGTAAAAGGCGTGATGATATATTTATTTATTTTATTTAAAATGTACTAAAAATAATAAATAAACCAGTAAACACAAAACTATATCTCAGAAATGTAAATGGCAAGTCAGTAACAAAAGTGACAAGCAAAGTAAGAACATGTTCTTGAATATCTCGAAAAGAATGCATCTTAACAACAAGTGTGCCGAATCAAAACCTTCATAGTTTTGGGGGGAGACATCGGATTCTGACAAAATGCCCCCCACTCACCTAGGGGGGGACTGGAAAGGGGGTCGACTTAAAAATCTTAAATGGGAACCCCTATTTGTTATTGCAGATTCGGAAAGAGCTTAAAAAAAGTATGTTGGTGTTTTTTTGTACACCCAACAGGTGGCGCTGTAATCGTAAAAATATGACTGCTAGAAAAAATTAACTAATTAATATTGTGTCATTAACATGATAAAAAATGACGTACGTTGTTTCAATAATAAATAGGGGTTTCCATTTAAGATTTTTATGTGGATCCCCTTTCCAGCCCCCCCCTTAGAGGTGTCTGGGGGGCATCTTGTCAGAATCCGATGTCCCCCCCAAAACTATGAAGGTTTTGATTCGGCACACTTGTTGTTAAGATGCATTCTTTTCGAGATATTCAAGAACGTAATGTTATTTGGGACACCCTGTATATATATACAGGGTGTATTTGTACTTCGGGAAAAAATGAAAAGATATATACTATAAAAAATAGTAATTAAGTTCACCGTGACACATTTCTGTCGGCGCGCTGATCGTGCACGTTAGACAGTAGACTACTGCTTGTTGTGACGCAAAACATCCATTCAGTCATTTCTACCATTTATTTGTCCTCATAAACTCTTACCCTTATAATAATTTAAGAAAATATGATTGATTCTATAACAACTGAAAAACAAAAACTATGACTAACCAATACTTATTTATATATTTTATTTATGATTGATTCATTGTCTGCATCATTCTGAATCCTATTCAATAGAAATCATATAAATCCACAAGCAGAAAACTGTAAACAAAATATTTTCAACTGTGCTACAAAAATGTTATGACAATTGAGACATTATGAATTGTTTACAACACAATCGGTTAGATTCCCACATTCGCACATCATCGCTACACAATACAGCGATCAGTTTCAACACAAGTTACCATCACAAACACAGACACAACAGTGAATGGACACGGACAGAATCAGTTCACTCACACACATGTACGATGCAAGTTGATGCCGTCACACAGCGCAATCCATCATGTGCGGCGCTAGCACGATACATGACACACCTACGCTCTGGCCTAGCCATTGACACCGAATACTGGTGCTACGTGCAGTCAAATTTCATATTAGTTGAAGATTATTTATGTATTGTAATGCGTTTGTTTTGAATTAAAATTAGAGATGGGCGAATATCAAATTTCTCGAATTCGAATATCGAATACGAATATTAATCAGATCTCGAATATTCGAATACCCCTAAAAGTTAATTTATTTATTATTAATAATTATTTAATTATGTCCTTTTCATTATTTGAATGAAATTGTTAAGATAAAATAAAATTAAAACAAAAAGTACAAACAAAAAAGAAAAAGACGAAAACTTCAAATTTAAGGTAAAACGTACGGGCTGATGTTGGCAAAATAAAATTTTGAAATATGGTACAGCTTCATGGTTTTGAAACAAAATACGAGTATCTTTGTTATTAATAACTTCAAAGTATTGTAATTGCTTTAAGTTTATGTACAAATGATAAAGGAAAACATAGTCAAAAATTGAGGTCAACATATAGCGCGATATTCGTGGTATTCGAATGTTCACTATACTGACGTTAATATTCGAAAATCTCGAATATCGAATAATGTCAATATTCGCGGCATTCGACTATTCGCGGATGATATTCGCCCATCTCTAATTAAAATAATTAACATTGTAGCTTGAACCACCTACCTAAACGTGTAGTTCATTGGGTTATTATATTGTGATAGATTTTTCTCGATCTCGAGATTTTTATGTGGTATCGAGTCGGCCTGTGAATTTGAAAACCCGAGTTTGATTCCCACAGCCAATAGTTTTCACCAAATAAAAATTAACCCTGTGGCTCTCCCTCCACTAATATCTTTGGAGGCCGTGATTTGACGGCTGGTAATCACACTTCACGTGAAAAAATATATCATTTACCTAGATCTGCCACGACAGAGGGCCACACCCAGTAATGGGTAAAGACGTAATGATATATTTATTTTATGTGTAAACCCAAACAATGTAGACCCAAAAAAAGTCACTCGGTCGGCCTGCTGGTAGCAGGACAACTTAGAATCGCATTGAAGCTTTATACAGGATGTTTCATAACTGATGGCATTTATTTTAAACTCAAATAGTACTCAACATACTGGTTATAAAACAGAAAGATTTTTTTCAAAATTCACAAAGTTGAAACTAGTTTACTAAACGTATATTTTCGGTACCACTGGGTTTGAGTATTTGTTTATAATGACTAATCCAAGTGAATTACATAAAAAAATATTCAATCAAATCAATAATAGTTATTTGTGTATTAAGAGCGTAAAGACACTTTACGCTCGTGATACACACATATTTTTTTCTACGATTGCATCGTAAAATTATTAAAAAAACGTATACGTACTGAAAATAAATTCGTTCTATCAACTGTCAATATAACAAGTTTCTGTTTTGTTTGTATCCCTGGTAACTATTGAAATAAGCGTGCATTTAATATCTTTTTTCGCGCGTTGCCATTGGAGACTCGCAAAAAAGATATTTTTCGATTGTTCCACAGAAAACGTCAACTTTACGATGACAAATGAGAGCGTAACTGTCAACTTTTCATAGCAATCGTAGAAAAAATATATTATTTGCAAGCGAAAGTAACCACCGAGAACTGTTAATTAAATTAAACTTATGGTTTAGGCAAAGTTAGATATGGTATAAATTATTACATGTGAGATAAACAATTAAACAAAATATTACAAGCACCTATTCAACCATTGGTTCAAAACTATTTAGTTAAAAAAAACCGCGAAATATTTTTTTATACTTGACGTTTACAATCGGTCCATTATTATATTAAAAACAGTTTGACAATGAAAGCTATTTTAAAACTGATTTTAGTAACTTTTTTATTTTGTAAGATTGGTACTACTGTTTAGCTTTAGGTTAAATTTCATTTCAAAATGGTAACCTCAAATAATTTAAAATATTCTTTTATAACAATTTGTAAGTATTTCCAACGACAGATAATTATTTTATATTATTATTAAGAATAAAAAGGACAATGTAAAACGATATTACAATTTGGTAAGCTATAACATAACCTAAGAATTTAATCTTCATTTTCAGGTTTTATTGTTTGCACGAATATTACTAAATTTTTAACTATACAACATGTGAGATAAAAAGAATTGTATGTAAATTTGTTGTGCTTTAAATATTTCAAGTATATTCTTGTGAATTTACAATCGAGAAACGTTCAAATTTATTCGGCAGTGTTACCACATGTCATATAAATCCATAGATTATAGTTCGATCTTTTTTGCATTTGAAATTGTAAAAAACATTCCACAATAAATAAGCTACATAGTTACATGTTGTAGTATTTCTCGATAACATCTGCACAATTCTCAAATCTGCATGTATCCCTATGATCATCTGGGCCCAATTTAAAATGAAATCCTTACACTTCCTAATCATAAACCCATTCTTACCTTCGAGCCATCAACAATCAAGAATCGCGCATTCTTAAAACGCGGAAGACATAAAAATGGGTAATAATCGTGCTGCAAGCCGGCAAGAGGTCCCATATTTCGCTAAACAGAGCCCATAATCAGACGGTTTCACCGCGAGACTCGGAGATCTTGCTCGAGAATTAACGAGCCGAGATTTCACTCAACTACGTTCACGGACGATGTGAACGTTGTTGGCACGATCTATGTAAAATACGCTATTAACATGATGATTGACAGTTCTAGATTTGTTGCCGCGTGTCTTCAAAATGAGAAAAAGTTTACATTATTAGAAAGAATTGTTCTGCATGTAATGATATTTTTTATGTAAGAGAAATTTCGCAGCGTATTAAATCTGTAACAAGTATTCAAGAAATAAGTAGTTGTAGCACAGTGGTATAACTGCTGTTGAAGAGCACAATCAGGCCCGACGAGAGGGAGGGTTAGGGGGGGGGGGGTAAAATACCCAGGGCCCGTGGAATTCAAAAGGCCCGGATGTGATGCTATTTTATAAATTGCTTTTAATTTTCTACTATTTCACCAATTTTTTATATTCTTTACTAAACATGTACAGTAGAGCCCCGATTATCCGAACTAATTGGGACCGGACCTAGTTCGGATAATCGAAAGTTCGGATAACCGAAATGCAATATTTTTCGTGGTTTCAAAGAAAAAAAATTATTGCACAAAAAAATATGTCGTAAAAATCGAAATATATTCTCAAAACCAAATATAATAAGTATGAAACATTTATCAAAAGTATTCCGCATAATTTATTTTATGGCTTCGGTTGCATAAAACTGTCTATCTTCAATTGGCGAACGGTGGCTACACGTTTTTGAGCGGCCAAATCTCGCAAACGTTCGGATAACCGAGTGTTCGGATAAATGGATTCATCGTTCGGATAATTGAGGGTTCGGATAACTGAGGTTCGGATAATCGGGGCTCTACTGTATAACGAAATGTCTGATACACGTTTCCAACAATTTATTACATTGTATAAAAATGACGAAATGCTTGATCAAGGGCCCCAGTTGCAAATTTTAAATAAATTTATACACTATTCAAAAGTACATGATTACATTGTTGCATTTTTGTTTCTTATATTACTACATTGTATACAACACACATAGGCAAAGGCTCTATACATTTGTGCGTAGTGCTGTTTTGGTATCCCCTGCATTTATCGAATATGCAACTAGATATTAGATAGTCATACAGTGAGTATACAATACACATCGCTGCACCAATTAACTCAGAATTTTGTATTTAATTTTATTTATATTGTTATAACTTTATTTAGATATTAATAATTCTTATTGTTGTCATACATATATTTATAAATATATATTTTTTTTGTATCTTATATTTAATTAATAAATATTCAAAGTTAAAGGGGACCCGAATTTTTTTTTCCCGGGGTCCGCTTTTCCTCTCGGCGCCCCTGAGCACAATGACAAATACTTGAAGGAGTATTTGTTTTGAAAATAGCGAAAGTAATGAATAATATTTGATCAAATGATATGTTTCATGAAATATTTCCGTCAGTACGGTGGTGTGGATAGCGATACGGAATTCAAATCCGGAGATCCCGAGTTCGAATTTCACTCAAGTTAAAAATTATAGCGGCTTGGTGAGTGCGGACCCTGTACTGTAATTGGGATTAAGTTCCTATTGTACAGCGTAACATAAAGAAAAATAAATAAATATAAATAAAAAAAATTGATTTCCTGAAAATTATTATATCTTGTGTGAAATATACTAATTTATATATTAACGCAGTTAAATATTATTCGTCCAAACACCGAAAAACACTGTTTAGCTTTTAATAAAAATTCAACTCTAAAAAATATATTGCGCATAGTAACCAGTTTAAGAACAAATTTGAGAAACTGCAACGACTCCATTTTTACGAGTAGACATTGATTAAGTCTTCTTACATACAAATGTCAGTTGTTTCAGTTTTTTGTTTTTTTTTTATAGTGACAGTAATAGCTATTAACATAGGTACCTAGGAATGTTATGACACATAACATCCGTGGTTTGTTCAATAGTTTACCGGTTTCAGAATATAAATACGTTAACGTTATTAATAAATATTATTTTTTGAAATTCTTTTATGAATAACGTAATTGTCATCATTTTAGAAGGTGATCAAGTAAGTCTGTGGTCTGTATGTTTTTATTTAACGCCATGGTTACAATTGTTTTGTATCATATTTGTAAATAATGTTTTTATTTATTTTATTTTTCATAACGTGGTCATCTTTAATTTGAACTGTACAATTAATATATATTAATGATAAGCAGGAGAAGTAATCTTTGTATTATTGTTGTTTTGAGTTCCGTTTGTATTAATATTGTTATATTATTATTATGATTTATTTTTATTTTATTGATTGTTTTGACAAGTCAGTATGGTAATATTACCGTACAGAATACAATTATTACTTACCAGCCCAATTTTGTACATGTAAACATAGATTTAATATTCTGAAACCGGTAAAACAAAACAAAAATTCACACAATAATTAAAAATAAAAATGGACCTAAGAATTTCCTTCAACATAAATAATGCTTAAATTATTTCGGAAAAAGCGCCTCTTGCGTCCAAGTTTAACACTGCATGTTCCTCTGTTTTTTATTGTGATGTTCCAGGTAACGTAGGCGACGATCTGGCAATTGTTTCTTAGCAACATACAAATAAGAAATCCTTATTTTGAAGTAGTCAATAATCCAAGTTGAATTTTAAGAAATAAATTGTACGTGGTATAACATTTAAGTATCCATTAAAGAAATTTTTAAAAATGGTTAGTATTTAAGTGTCTGGTGCAACCGGGTATTATTAATATTTGTTTATGAATGACTTACACGTAGGTACTTAACATCTGCTTATAAAATATTTCTTGTACCAAGATGGTGATAAAATTGATATTTACAACGTTATCACTACTAAAATATAACAAGATTACTGATATTTAACCAGACAACCATAAAACAAAATATACATACAAATAGTAACTAAACCTAAGTCGTTAACTTCACTGCGCAACTATTTAAAACTGTTTAAACATTTCGATTAGTCTCATGAATACCAACACTTACACATTCCGCGTCAAAAATAAAAACCCTAAACGCATTCATCACATATTCATAGCGCAATTCTGTCGTACTTGTAATCCTATAAACTTTTAATTTATTCCAGTGTTTTTTCAGCATCCTTGATAATTATTTTTACTTCGCGCATCAGACGCAACATGTGAGATTTTAGCGATCCCCCTTTGTGCCCCGTGACCCCCTTGTGTGGCTACAAGCAACTATGCAGCAGCCACACAGAATCCAAAATGATGAGGGTATAAAATATAATCCCACTCTAAGATACTAAAATTAAAATTCATAAAAACTATCGGTGAATTAGAGTTTTACGATTCTAAATAGAACGTAAATAGATCTTACTGACGCTGTGGTTCTTGATAGGTGGGGCGTGCGTGATAGCAACGACAGTGATTTCCAAAATGTTTTCAGCAAATAAATTCATTGTTTATTTATATTGGTTGTTGAATGAAAAGTGATATCTTATAACTAGAGATGGGCGAATATCATCGCGAATAGTCGAATGCCGCGAATATTGACATTATTCGATATTCGCGATTTTAGAATATTAACGTCAGTATAGCGAACATTCGAATACCTCGAATATCGTGCCATATGTTGACCTCAATTTTTGACTATGTTTTTCTTTATCATTTGTACATAAACATAAAAAAGCTATTACAATACTTTGAAATTATTAATGACAAAGATATTTTGTTTCAAAACCATGAAGACGTACCATATTTCAAATTTGTTTTTCGCCAACATCAGCCCGTACGTTTCACCTTAAATTTGAAGTTTTCGTCTTTTTCTTTTTTGTTTGTACTTTTTGTTTTATTTTTATTTTATCTTAACAATTTCATTCAAATAATATAAAATAAATATAAATATATCATCACGCCTTTTACCCATCACTGGGTGTGGCACTCTGCCTAAGCAGATCTCGGTAAGTGATATATTTTTTCGCGTGAAGTGCGGTTACCAGCCGTCAAATCACGGCCTCCAAAGATATTAGTGGAGGAGGAGCCACAGGGGTAGATTTTTTAAATTGGTGAAAATTGTTTGTCGGCTGTGGGGATCGAACCAAGGTTCTCAAGATCCACAGGCCGACTCGATACCACTGAGCCACCTACCCCATAATTCAAATAATGAAAAGGACAATTCAATAAGTATTAATAATTTTAGGAGTATTCCAATATTCGAGTGTCTCGAATATTCGAGATCTGATTACTATTGGTATTCGATATTCGAATTCGAGAAATTTGATATTCGCCCATCTCTACTTATAACCTAACCTAAAACGTAGTTTTTTAAAAATAAAATGTATATATTTCTACATAGTCATCCTTAGCTCCAAGGCATAATGTGTATATTTTGGCTGTTGATGAGTGGAACAAGTGCATATGAAATAGTATATTGTAATACTAGTGAAGAAAGGGTTTAATTGCATAACGAGTTGGAGCACGAGCAATAGCGAGTACGAGTTTTACAATGGCTCTTGCCTATTTATGCTACATACTATTGTTTTAGCATTAAACGTAACAATTACATTTGTACGTTTGCGATACATGTAATTTAAAAATTATTTTATATAAATGAAAGGAGTTGTATTTTAAATTTTCTCACTCAATTTAGATGTAATAATAAGCGTTTCCCTCACTAATGAAGCAAGTTATATACTTTCATCACTAGTGTGGAAAACGGTTACTATCACAACTAAATTCAGTTAGGGAAATGTCATATTCACAAATAATGTAGAAAAAAAGTATAATCTACAACGAGAGTATAATTATAGATATTACTCATGAGGATGAAATTTGCAACACGAGCCATAGGCGAGTTGCATTATTTATCGGAATAAATAATAGTCGTTATATGCGAGTTCAATTTTACACCTTTTCTACGACTACTTATATATAAATTACTCTATTAGATCTAGATAAGTTTAACGAAAATAACAATTTTTTTTTTAATTTATATATCGGACCAACTACTAAGGTCATATGCCGATATGTCCTTTGTATGGTCGCCACGGGCGGGACCCGAACCCACGACCTTATGGTTGCGAGTCAGGCCCTCAACCCGCTCGACCATCACGCGGGACAAAATAACAATTATTAGAGTTTATATGAAATGAATGTCAAATTATAGTTAAGCTGCTATAATAACTTCGATGTGTTTGTAAATAATAAATTATTACTCACGGCTGTAGCTGCGTTGACATAACAACGGCGATACTTTGGACTACAACCCGTGAGTAATGAATTTTTACTAACGACTGTGAGCAATGAATTGTATTATCTCTCAAGAAATATTGATATAATAAATATATTATTTAATAGTTCTAGAAAAAACATATTTTAGGCCCGGACCGAAACTGCGACAAATAATAGAGACACGAAAAATATTTGTTATCCAAGTAATATCCGATACCTGATCCGAAGTTTAGATAAAACATCCGATCAGAAATTCGAATAAAATTTCTGATCCAAAATTAGGTTGAAATACACTATCCGAAATTTTCAAACGTAGTTTTAAAGTATGTACTATAATTTAAAAATGTATAAAACTCCAATTTCACTACAGAAATGATAACAAATAAATAAATAAATATATCATCACGCCATTTTACCCATTACTGGGTGTGTCATTCTGCCTAAGCAGATTTCGGTAAGTGATATATTTATCCGCGTGAAGTGCGGTTACCAGCCGTCAAATCACGGCCCCGAAGGATATTAGTGGTGGGGGTGCCACAGGGGTAGATTTAATTTGGTGAAAATTGTTTGTCGGCTGTGGGAATCGAACCAGGGTTTTCAAGCTCCACAGGCCGACTCGATACCACTGAGCCACCTACCCCATAACGCTACGTAAAATGTAGAACATATGTACCTTATGATACCTAATAATTAAATAATGTTACGACAAAATTTGTCACTCTAGATTTTCACAATAAAATTATAAATTTAGTTTTATCTATAATGCTAAGTTCTCTTTCGAATATACAATTGACGTGTTGAATTAGATTTCAGATTGAATCACAGATCCAAGCTCAGTTTGGACATCAAATTTGATTTCGCATTAGATGTCGGATCTTGAATCGAATCGGATATAATCAGATATTAAAATGTTAGAAACTTTTAATATAATAGAGAGTAAAAATTGGAAACAGTTGGATTCAATTCCCGGTGGTATCCCAATTTTTATATTTGTAATAAAATCAAATAGGTATTTAAAAAGAATGTTTATTTTCTAATATATTATACTTGTTATATTATTTATAACCCACAGAATAATAATCTTATGTTAGAAACAGATAGTTTAAACGTTGGACGTTTTCTTCAACATGATAAATTAAATTGAAAGTATCTAAAAGTTTGAGTATCACTGTAACAATGGTACAAGATTATAAAGCCAACAGTAATGGCAATAATTTCGAATGAAAGTGGGCGGAGGGGAAGCATAAAAGGTGTCACAAGTCTCAGAATTAATTAGTAAATAAAAACGCCAACGCTGAAATCGGTGGACCACCAGGATGTGCTGTGCGCACTCGAAATTCTGTCTCCGATCTCCGGTCAGCGAGCGTTCTTGATCCATGACTCAATCACAAACCGGTAGTAAACGTAACGTAAACACTAGGCTCGGTCGCACACTGCCGTCAGACATTTACAAATTCGGATAGGACCATTGCAACCGAACGTACAATTTACATTTTGCTCTAAATTTACTTTTTATAAACTAGGAACAGATACAAGTTGTTGTAGCTCATCTACCAAGCTACAATTCGAGCGTTTAAAGTTCAAATCTCGCTGTCCTCAATTTATGATTTGCTAAATCGTTAAAAAGTCAGTTAGGACACTAGAAATTCAATGCCATTGTTTTAAGATATAGCCTCCCGAAAAGTTAATTTTACGTTATCTGATTTTCTACATTCCTGAGACTACATCTCAAAAACTAAACAAGATAGGAAGATGCTCTTAACAGCATTGCATCTTTCATGTTTCCATTAACCTATTAAAAAAACTTTCAGCAGATTTTATATTTAAAAAAAAATCAATTATAATGTCTCTAGAGCATTGAATTTTCCGAAATTCTTTTGAATGCATTTGAACAACGTATTAATCTGTACGAGTGGAACACGAGTGCAAATTACGTTATTGGACACCAACACAATAGTAAAAATAATTTAGGTTTTATATTTTGTTTAAATAATATATCCAAGGCAATTTGTATCAAGTAACTAAAATATACAATATATTATCATCCTTATTTCAATGTTTCTATTGGTTATTAATTAGTGCTATATGATTTTCGTCAAAATTTTCTCAAATAGCAGTTTTTTTAACAATTTCTCAAAAACTAGAAAACATATGGATTCAGAGACTTTACCATTGAATTCAGTGATTCAAAATAAATATAAATTTCCATTACAATATTCGTACGAAGAAGAATTTGAGAGAAAATTGGCCTAAAATCTAAAAAAACTACAAGGGTACACCTTAGAAAATTTTGAAAAAATAAAAGTCGCTAAAAATTTGTTTATAAGTCAATTTGGAGCGCATCTACCTATCTTGTTCAGTTTTATAGCCTAAGGAAAAATTGAATTTTGACATCTTTATTTTTGTAAAATCAATCGAATGTCAATAAGCAAAAAATGACGTGTATAACGTGTAATGCAAGCATCTTGTTTTCACTCATTTAATAATGATATACTATAGTTACTTTAAATTCGTGAGAAAAGTATTACTTTTATTACTAGTTGTACAAATAACTATTCTTTGCTAGGAACGACTTTCTGTCAATACAGGAAATAATTTTATTTCTGGCAATATTGTAAAAAAGTTGTTACCTTAAGATAATAAAAAATGTATTTGTTTATAAATATTGTTATATATTTTGGCAAATTTTTATTCGATTCAATAATGAAAAAAAATTAAAACAAAACAGCTTTTTTGAGGAGCTTTCTGTGGGGTTGCGAACTCGGGTGAGATTTCCACAGCAGGCAAATATTTTTTACCACATTTAAGTTATCTCTATTCCCTCCACTAACATCTTATGATTTGATGGCTTGTAACCGCTCTTTACGCGCATAAATATATCACTTACCGAGACCTGCTACGTCAGAGTGCCACACCTGGTAATGGGTAATAGGTGTGATGATATATTTATTTTTATTGTTAAATTATTACAAGTTTAGCTGAGCACATAGAGCTGGAATTTAATACTTGCATTACATTAAATTCTCGTTTCTTTCAAAACGTGTCAATATCATGAAAATACAATTGTAAAGAATCAATATTAAAATTCATCGTCTAAAACAGACGTCAGTGGTGGCCATAACTCAAACAGATTATAATCCAGAATGCGATCATAACTCGTCCGCTATTTTTAGCGAGCGGCCAACGTGAATATCTGTTATCTTCGCTGCGATTCCAACACTTTAATGGTTCAGGAATGCCCTTACGGTGTTAACTGATATTAGGTATTGTTCACAACTGGTGATAAATAAATTAGCCTATTCGAAACTCGTTGTTTTTCGCTGAAATCTAGAACATAAATTTCATTAAGTGCGTTACTGGTATGGTAGCTTAAGTCCCAGTCGACCAAATAAGTACTGTGAGATGCTGGAATGGATTGTGATTCGCTAATTTGTTGGGAGAATGTAAGAGCAAATTTATTTTATTTGGAGACGCTGATCTGATAAAGAAACATGGTATTGATGGAAATTCGTACTTTTATTTTGTTTTGAAAGTTTTATTTCAATTTGCGATTGTGTAAGTTAATAATTTAAAAGTTTTGCAAGTTATGGGACTATTAATTAGCAATAACACACTTTACAATTGAGACTAATCAATTTGGAGTAGGTGGCTCAGTGGATCTTGAGAACCCTGGTTCGATCCCCACAGCCGACAAACAATTTTAACAAAAGTAAATTTTCACCAATTTAAATCTACCCCTGTGGCATCTCTTCCACTAATATCTGTGCGGGCCGTGATTTTACGGCTGGTAACCGCACTTCACGCGAAAAAATATATCACTTACCGAGATCTGCTTAGGCAGAGTGCCACACCCAGTAATGGGTAAAAGGCGTGATGATATATTTATTTTATTTTTATTTATTAAATCGAAGTTACGTGTCATGTGGAATTATTGATATTGCTATCAAATATTTGATCTGCTTTTATTTATTTACACTAAGTTTAATTTTCAAGTTTTGTTGGGCAATTGACCATAAATATAACAATTTTATATTTGCAGATCTTACCGACCGTCAATTAAAATACCCAATAATATTTTTGTTCAAATATTTCTGTCCACAAACAATTACTTAACGGGTAGGGCAATGACATTAATTTTAGGAATTTTTTTTAAAATTTATATATCGGACCAACTACTCAGGACATATGCCGATATGTCCTTTGTATGGCCGCCACGGACGGGACCCGAACCCACTACCTTTTGGTCGTGAGTCAAGCCCTCACGCGAGACAATTTTAAGAAATTATATCGAACAAAATATTCAAAGTAAATATAAAAAAAATTCAAATTGTACGAGATAGTAAAATAAAACGATATACTTACAAATTTCATATTTTTAGTTAGGTTAGGTACTGCAATCAACATCTGTAACAAGTACAACAATTAGCCATTTGTAAAATCAAATTAAAAACGAAATCATTTTATCAATTAAATTATCTCTAATCTGTCAACCAAACCTTCAACATAGTGTCCTCTCGAAAAACAATTTCCGTTAGTATCAATAAAAGAGTAGAACAAAACAGAATCTGTTGTATTTCATCAGCACCCCTATAAAACGCGTGTTCGACATTCAACTATTCTTTCAACCCTTTCCACGGCACACCATGACCTCACTTGGTCCGTGAGTATGAATACTAAAGTCGTAATTACACCCAACAATTTAATACAATGACATCGAAGGACAAGTCTATATTATACGATTGATAGACAGATGTGCGTAACTCGTAAGTGTCATTAGGGTTTTTTATTTTTATTTTTTTGGTTGGTAATCCTTTCCTTTGTTACTTTAGCGGATGAATTTTTTCCACAATTTTTTTTTCAGGGTAAATAGGAGTAATTAATTTTTGTGTGTGCTGGTAAGCGATTATTTTTTATTTTGGATCAGTGGTTGTCGTGATAAAAAACTCTTTTGTTTCGTCCTATTGTTGATACAATGTTTTTTACAAGGAAGATTAGTAGGTTTTTTAAATTGTCGGGTTGATCTAGCACCCTGGTTTGGTAGCCCTAATTTTTTTTATATGTGGTGTTGCATTTTTTTGCAAGGGTACCTATGATCTGTGGGGTGAAATCAAATGAGGATTGATTTTTTTTTTGTGAAGCCGAATATAATATGATATTTTACGCTATTTTAATAACTAATAACTAATTTGTAGTTCTAGAATCATTAATATATATTTCTGGAACAATTGTTTATCACATACATATAGTATGGCCCAAGAAAATAAATTAGCACAATCATTATGGCAGCAAATTGCATATGGAAATACTAGATTTAATAATACGTTACATACAAGTTACAGTAATGGATGAGTACACATTAAACATTGACAGAACTGTTACACTATTTTAATTAATTAAATTAATTTTAACGTTTACTAATTTTTATTCATTACTGTAACCTATCAGTCCAGTGGCACGAAAAATGTTTGCTTTAAGTAATGTGCAATTATTTGTGCGAATATCGGTAAAATTATTTTTGCGTTGTATTCAGTAAATCAAATATTTTTTTACAATGATTTGACGGCTGGTAACCACACTTCACGCGAAGAAATATATCACTTATCGAGATCTGCTACTGCAGAGTGCCACACCCAGTAACGGGAAAAAGGTGTGATGATATATTTATATTTATTTATTTTACAATAATTTTGAAATACTTCCTGTATTGCATAAATTATATTTATTGTTATTTGTAAATACAATATTTTTCACTTATCTAACATACCAGGTGTCCCGAAAACAAGCGCACTTCCCAAAAAGGACTTATTTTTAAAGCATTTACATTCATATTACAGATTTATAAATTATATATCAAAAAGCGCGTCAAACTATAGTAAAAGAAAAAATATTATATTTCCGGTGTAAATGAAAGTTCTCCAATTTTCTTGTTTTAATTGGAACCCCCTCTATATTTATCAAAATTTAGGTTCTACATTAGATTTGGAATTCAACCATGTTTAATAAATGCATTTTTCATTATAAGTCAGTGTTAAAAAAACAAAACTAATTCTTGATTAAAATATCTAAATTAACAAGTTACCTATGATCAGAAACATAACATGAAAATTAATTAAACATCAGCTTTAAACTAAGTTTTCAAAATATCCACCATTTTCGTGAATTAATTGTTCTAATTGTTCCTCCCATAATTTCTGTAACATTAGCGGTGTAATGCTACGAATAGCTTGATTTACCCGCTTCAATACATTTTTAATTGTGAAAACCACACTTACATATTATACATGGTTCAATTCAAAATGTAGTCTAGAACTAAATTTTTTAAAAATATTCAGGGTGCTCTAATTGAAATAAGAAAGTCAGTGTCATTTCCGATTAAGCCTGAAATATATTATTATTACTTTTTATGTAGTTTGGCGCTCTTTTTGATATAGTTTATAAAGTTCTAATATGAATGAAATTGTTTAAAAAAATATTATTTCTGGATTAGTTTGTTTTTTGGGATACTCAGTATAAGTTATTAGTCATTTTATCAGAACAATGATAATGGGGCCCTTAGAAATTTTTATCAATAGTATCAACAAGAATTTGAGATGCAATAGTATTTTTAAAATTTTTGAGTGTAGGTATTTATTTTTAAACATTGTAATAATTTCTGTTAAAAACCAAGCTAGAATCAGGTAGCACAGCAGAAAACAAAAACATCCCATTAGAACCTGAACCTATCATACACCATGGTTGAACGGAACCAGTGCTGGTTCGTCCCTGGGATGGAACAAGCAGATGTGCGTATTGTATGCGTACCGTTTTTATGTAGCTTTTGTCTCGGATTAAAAAGCGATGCGCGCCCTACATTTCCACCTACTTGATCGCTAATTACTGCACCCCTCTTGCTCCACTGCCACCGAACTGCTACTACACCCAGCACGCACCATTATATTGTTGCACGCACTCTGTTAAAATCGCATAAATTATCACGGGGTAAAAAACACCCCCTACTTGCGAGCGACGTTGCCAAGTAGTGCAATGGTACTTCGTTTCAACGTAGATTCACAAATAAAAATAAAAATAAAACAGATACAGTTTTACCCATTACTGGATGTGGTATTCTGCCCTACCAGATTTTGGTAAGTGATATATTAGGCAAGTGAACTGCTGTTCCTGGTTGTCAAATTACTGTTCCCAAAAATATTAGTGGAAGGGAAACCATAAGGGGTAATTTTAATGTGGAGTTCTGTTTGTCTAATACGGAAATCGAGCATTTTTATTATAAAATGTAGATATTCATCATCAGTGGCGCTACAGCCCAAATCGGGCCTGGGCCTACCGGACACGCCGAGCCGCAGTTTTTACACTGCCGTACTGCCGGTTTTCGTAGTCAAATGCTACGTTATTTAAGGCGTATAAGTGACTAGTTTATAGCGCCCGAGTGTGATAAATACATGTAGCTGTATTTTATATTTTACGACAAATCACACATTGCCGACAGGCGGATTCGAACTGACGAACTTTGGCTCGGGTGACGTCACAGTATGTTAAGAGATGTGCCTTAACACGCTCGGCCACCGCGCCCGTAAAATGTAGATATTAGCAGAGTTTTATTAAAATATTTCAATTAATTTTTCTTTATTAATTAACCCGAGTTCGATTCTCATAGTCGACAAACAATTTTCACCCTGTGGGTTTCTCTCCACTAACATCTTTAGGGGCGTAATTTAACGACTGGTAACCGCACTACACGCGCATAAATATATCGCTAACTGAGATCGGCTACGGTGGAGTGCCACATTCAGTAATGGGTAAAAGGCGTAATAATACATTTTATTTATTTTATATCTTTTTTAAACTAACTATTTTTTATAAGCAATTCTTGCCTGTGTGTGTTTATGTGTAAAGTTGTAAACGATTTTGAAATTGGAGCTAACAATTTAGATGAATTTTACAAGTAACATTACTTAACTGTCACTCGCCGTGAAAGTATTAAACTCCTATTTTTTTCTCCCGGAAGTTGCCTTTTAGGGGTACAAACCACTCCTGAAAAGTGGTAAAAGCAAGAATCGCCATAAATAATACCAAAATATTACGCGTTCAACATTGGTTACCCAGGGGTTTTTGAGATCGCCAGAATTTATTTTCCGGGTCATTTTCATCATATGCACTTTTTTAAGGTGTTAAAAAGGGATGGGGGTATAAAATTACGATATTCAACTAAAATAGAGTTTTAGGTTCAAAACTAGTTACTCGGAGGTTTTTGGGGTCGATGAATCTATTTTCAAGGTTATTTTATATTAGTTTGTTAACCTACATATTCCTCATACGCATTTCATCCCCCAAGCAATCACCATCCCCCACCAGCAGTCATAATCACTTCCCCATGCTTGAACGCACGGAGAGGCAGTTGTTTCAGGCTCTGCACTAATTGTTCATTGATATGCAAATGAGTTGCAACATGCAGTGCGCCGAGTGCGAGCCGTTCAGGCGTCGCGCGGTTTTAATCCCTACTCATTATGCCCGGCGCACTTAAACCCTTTTCCTACAGGGCTGCGGGACACGCGGCTCACAGGCAGATGCTGTATGTTGCACAATAAAACTTGAAAATGCGTTATCTGATAATGAATGAATTTGTGTAGTGGAGAGAGAGCGAGCTAGAGTTGTTGCAACTGGTATTAAGTTATTACTATTTTTTTATTACTAAAAACTATTTTTAGTCTAAAAAAAAGTAATGGGGTAGGTGGTTCAGTGGATTTGCGAATCCGGTTTCAAGTTTCACAGCCGACAAACAATTTTCACCATATTAAAACTACCCTTGTAGCTTCTCCTCCACTCCCACTTCGGTATAGGTTGCAACCCTGATATTTATAATAATAAGTATTTTTTATTGGTACTAACGTAGCAACTTTTTTTCTAATTTATTGAAGTCGTGTTGAACATATAAATTCGAACACAGTATATATAATGTACAAATCAGGGTTGGCCTGATTTAAATCATAATTTAACTCTAGATTTAAATCGGTGTGATTAAAAAAATCATTTTCTTTTGTGTTAATTTAATTATATTTTAGATACAGAACAAAACAAGTGTTAATAAATAATTAATTGTTTAAAAAACATTTTAAAGGTTTTTTTGTAAAACAGACAACATAATTTTCAATACTTATTTATTAAATGAATTAATATTAAACAAAACACAATATCCATTCACTGGAATCATAAATAAATTAAATCATACATTCTTTTAAAAAAATGTCACTTTCATTTATCTTTCTATTATTCGCTAATTGTTTTATATTCATATTATTTGAATAAAAATATTTATATTTATATTCTAACTTTTCAACACCTAACTTATTTCTTAATTTGTCCACCCAAGTTGTAAACACGTTTAGTCGATCACATAGTTTAAGAAATTTGTGTTAACACGTCTAATGTGCAATAATAATCAAAACTACATATTTTTAAAGAAATTTTCATATAAATAGTTAAATACAAATAACTATTACTCCATTTAGTGTAATAACTTTTTTTAAATTAAAAAGAAATATATTTTTTTTGTTAATTCATGATTTTTGTCAATCCTGGTGTCAAATACCTTTCATAATAAATCCGTTAAATATAATTATGGAATAAAAATTAAACCTTTCAATTTAAATTTTACAAATATAATTTATCGAAGATAATATATTATTAATTATTTTATAGACAGACTTTACCATCAAATTAGTGATATCTTAAGATCAAAGTATCTTATAGTTTAGCTTAAAGCTCTATTCTAGTTACAGTTCCTATCGTATTAAATTATTTTTCACGCTTCTCCTAGCTTTCATCAAATTGTAGACCTCATCGTACCCTTCAGGCATTCTACATTCATGTTTTTATTTTAATTCCTGTTATTTAATATAAAATCTCCAAAAATAACAGATTGCAACATATCATTTGACATACTTATACAGTTTTTAAACAAATAAGTATATTAAAAACAAAAAATAAATCGATTAAGTTGATAAGCAGCGTGAGAAAGCCAAGAAAGCTGAAAACCAAATCTTCATTTGACATTGGATAAACACTGTGTCATGAATTCAGTAACTGACTAAAGTTAAGGCTGATTCACAATACGACAGGATTAATGGCTATTACAATTTTCATTTGTTTAAATAAATGTAGTTGAGTAAATAATCCAGAAGATGATTTTTACCAATTCAAATCTACCCCTGTGGCTCCCCCTCCACTAATATCTTTGGGGGCTGTGATTTGACGGCTGGTAACCGCACATCAGGCGAAAAATATATCACTTACCGAGATCTGCTTAGGCAGAGTGCCACACCCAGTAATGGGTAAAAAGCGTGATGATATATTTATTTATTTATTTATTTATGATTTCAATAATCTACCAATTATTTTCTTGGTACTAAAGATAATGGTTTGTGTCTCTTTAAATACCAGGTTCGGTTCCAGTTTTTCAATTTTGCAACTCTGTGCTTTAATTTTGTTGCTAAACACAAGAGCAAATAATAATTCTAAATGTCGGACTATTAAATAAAATAACATGTTTTTTACTTCCTTGTACGAAGTAAAGGAAGTATTGTAATCGCGAAAATTTTCGGTTCTCAGATTTCAACGGAAATAGGTGTTTTGGCCCTCCCTGAATCCATTTTGACTAATTTCGTCATGCCGTCTGTACGTACGTACGTACGTACGTATCTCGCATAACTCAAAAACGGTAAGCCGTAGAAAATTGAAACTTTATATTTAGGACTGTTATAACATCTAGTTGTGCACCTCCCTTTTTGGTCATTATACAACTACCGGAAGTGGTACTTTACTTGAAGCCTATAATAGATTTTCATGAAAAACTATATTCAAATATAATTTAAAACTTTCCAAATTTGGTATATAAGACTACTATATCAATGGAAATAACATAATAGATTTTGGTTAAAATAGACTAACCGGAAGTGGCACATTACATGAAGCTGCTAACAGTTTTCCTTGAAAAAAATGGTATTATTTTAATTTTAGAAAGGAATGCTGCAAATAAAAGTTTTAGAGAATTAAATTCTGCGTCTAGCACATTAAGAATTTTTAAATTAGCTTTTTGCATAAACGAGATATCTAAATTTAAATATTATATATTTTTTGATTTTTTTTTAAATTAAGTTTGCTATGGATTAGAACAAAAAATAAAAGATTTAATGTCAAATATGTGCAATTAAAAAAATATCTATAGTTTAATACGTGTACAAGGAAGTCATGTGGTGTCCACATCAGATATTTTTTTTAAAAAACGCAGCAACATTTATACAGGGTGTATCTGTACTTCAGAAAAAAATTAAAGGGTATATATTATAAGACGTACTGATCATGGAACAAAAATATATTTTTTTAAAATTCGCTAAATTAAGGACGGTTTGCTTGAAATAAACATTTTTTGGGCCACTGGATTTTGAAAAACTTGCTTATACCATTATTAAGCAAAGGTATAAAGAAAATTGTAAAATCACATAATTAACAAAGAATTTAACCTCTAACGCCTTAAATTAAATTACATGTTGCATATAAATAGACTTATAACGTCGAAATAAAAGAAATTAATTAATTAAAATACATGCTTGAGGTGGTGTACACATCTATTTATATTTAACATGTAATTTAAACATATTGGCTGGTAGCACAAGCTCTGTTTTTGCTTGTGTTAAGAGCAGTGTTTTTGGGTGTTTTAGCTATCTTTAACATGTTAAAACCGTGCTCTTAGAACACCCAAAAACAGAGTTTGTGCTACTAGCGATTCTTTGTACCTTTGCTTGATAATGGCCGAAACGTTGCAATTTAAGTGAAAAAATCAAGTTTTTGAAAGTTTCGTTTTATTTAAAGCCTGAAATCCAACTAATAATACTACTTAAATTTAATAATTGTTATTTTAATCAAACTTATCTAGACCTAAAATTGTCATTTTCAGATAAGTAGTCACAGAAATAATAGAGTATTGAATTCGCCTGTAATAGCTATTACTCATTCGAATGAATTACGCTATTTGTGTAATCTATAATTTTTGTTTTCCCTCTACTAATATCTTTGGGGGCCGTGATTTGAAGGCTGGTAACCGCACTTACCGAGATCTACTTAGACAGAGTGCCACACTCAGTAATGGGTAAAAGGCGTGATGATATATATATATTTATTTATTTATTTATGAATTTAATGTATTCTTGTAATAATAAGAAAGTTTATCTTATGTTGTTGGTTTGTTGCTGGTGCGATTGTGAAACAGCCTTGCGATCCTCACTTTCATCGTTGGTGCAATTTAATAATTTATTTATTTATAGAGGCTCGAGGGCCTGCTTCACACCTTGACAGCTGTGCAGACGTGCGACGTGCCATACCGAGGCAAATGAGAATATTCCCTCGTTAAACTGATTTTCAATTTGCGAAACAGACCGGCAGAACACACGTTGCATGCTGCCTGCTGCCTGCTGCCTGCTATCTGCTGCTAAACACTACCATATTAGCTTTAACGCAGATTCAACGCCCCTGGCACGCACTTTTTATTCGCCGTCTTTTGTTTGCCGTGAGTAGCTATCGCGATGTTTTTATTTTTTTATGATTTGTCAAGATTGGAGATGGCCATGGGAAACAATGCAAACAAAGGAAAATCGGATACATGCTCTTGAGAAATGTTTTACAAATATTAGTAAGTTTAAATTGGAAATGAAATGAACCAGAACTCAAAATACAGACTGTATTATATTATTTTACCATAGCTTCACAATCACAAATTGATCCCAATTACTATACCAATATTCACAATATTATGGGATAAGTAGCTCAGTAAAAACATGTCGGCTTGTGGATTTGAGAACCCGAGTTCTATTTCCCCAACCGACAAAATTTACTCTACATTAAAATTACCTGTACACTAACATGGTTAGAAGTAAAAATTTAATTGTTACAAGACTGAGGACTTGACAGGTTATAATGAAATTAATCTATAGTTTTAACTGTAACTTAATCTACTAGATTTTTTCTCCAAGAATTATTAATTTAAATAAAAAACAACAAAGACAAAATTAATTGTCTTTGAATGCTCACTTGGTGAAACTAGGTTTAATAATAAAATATCAAACTAAACACTTATCTAAGTCACAAAATTCAGCCTCCAAGTAAACTTATGTTGTAAGTTGACTTGGAGGCTGAATTTTGTGAGACTTAGACAAGTGTTTAGTTTGATATTTTATTATTAATTTAAACTTTTTCTTTGTAATTCTTCATGGTTATATAATAAAGATAATATAGTCGTTTTCAGAGCTAGAAATTTAAAATATTGAATCATATTTGCATTATCAGACTAAAAAACGAAATTTTCTTATTTTCTACTTAAAAATAGAGATACTTCAAAACGTAAATACTTTTAAACGTCTTAAATTTATATATTTGAGTCGAGAAAACAATTTGGAAAATTTGGGAGTCCATGATGACTGTTGCAGATTTTAGACACTTGTAAAATTGGATAAAAACCAAAAACGTTTAAGTACAGTTACTTCAATTACGTTATTGGTTATATGATTGTAAATAAGGGAATGATTGAAAAGAGTGATAAAAAAATTGGGCCATGGACATTAAATTTTTATTCGACTTCCTTCCAACACATTTAATGCATCACCTGCTATTTTATGCTACTTAAGAAATTTTAAGACTCATATGACATGTCTAATCTGCTAATAAAACCACCTACAGTCAAGAATAAAACTTGAATTTATGCAGAATCATTTAAAAGTATTTTGTTTAAATTCTTTTACAGAAATGCAAAATTAAATAGAGTCTTCCATCGAAGTCAGAAGTATAGTTAGTCGGATTTGATGTTGAATATCTATTTTATAAAATCTCAAAAAAAATTGCAAAACTAAAATGTTTGAGATATTATTCACAAAATTGTGTGAAATTTTGGTGAGAATTCCAGTCATAACTTTTCATCCAATCAAATGACAGTATTTTGCTTAATTGAAGCAATCACAGTAGTCAATTTCACCAGTGAAAATTGTCGCAAATCGTTGCTTAGATATAACGTTTGTTAACTATTTTGAGTAGATGAATATTATTGAATTTTATTTGACATTGTTTACTTTGCCTAGTTATGTCAAAAAGTGAAACAATGTAAATTAATAACCAAGGTAATAGTAGTTTAAAAATACTGCAGGTAACATTTTTTTGGAGTAAATAAAATATTTCGAGGAATTGCCAAGTCGAATACTATACGTGACTATGATTTTCCTTTGGTAATTTTTGCCTAGATCACTCCTGCTTGTTGCTTTAAGAAAATCTACACTCGTGCTATTGCACTCGTGCAGATTTTCGTCGCAACAAGCAGTCGTGATCATGACGACTAAAATTTCCGCCAAAATCAGTCATTAATGGTATTTATTAGAGATGGGCGAATATCAAATTTCTCGAATTCGAATATCGAATACGAATAGTAATCAGATCTCGAATATTCGAGACACTCGAATATTGGAATACTCCTAAAATTATTAATACTTATTTAATTGTCCTTTTCATTATATGAATGAAATTGTTAAGATAAAATAAAAATAAAACAAAAAGTACAAACAAAAAAGAATAAGACGAAAACTTCAAATTTAAGGTGAAACGTACGGGCTGATGTTGGCGAAAAACAAATTTGAAATATGGTACGTCTTCATGGTTTTGAAACAAAATATCTCTGTTATTAATAATTTCAAAGTATTGTAATAGCTTTATGTTTATGTACAAATGATAAAGGAAAACATAGTCAAAAATTGAGGTCAACATATGGCACGATATTCGAGGTATTCGAATGTTCGCTATACTGACGTTAATATTTGAAAATCGCGAATATCGAATAATGTCAATATTCGCGGCATTCGACTATTCGCGGATGATATTCGCCCATGTCTAGTATTTATATATCAACATTTTTTTAAATATAAAAATTGCCGAAATCATTTTTATAAGTTAATTGAAGCACGAGAAATTCAATGCCATAGACTACATCATCATATCTCGATTAAAGGCATAACAGAATTGAATTCCTCGTGTTCGAATTGACTTTTTAAATAAATTTTTAGCTATTTCTCATTTTGAAAATTTCTTAAGGGATTTTAAAAAAATATAACAATTGCTAAACACGTTTTAATTGAACCACGGGATATTCTATGCCGTTGAACGCATCTTGAAATGAAATTTGGAAAAAATCGTACTTTTCCGGAGTATATGATTTAATACAAACAAGTATTCAATTATAAATATATATAAAATAAGTAAATATATCATCACGCCTTTTACCCATTACTGGGTGCGGCATTCTGCCTAAGCAGATCTTGGTAAGTGAAATATTTTTTCGCGTGAAGTGCGGTTAAATCACGGCTCCTAAAGTTGTTAGTGGAGCGAGAGCCACAGGGGTAGATTTAAATTGGTGAAAATTGTTTGTCGGCTGTGGGGATCGAACCAGGGTTCTCAAGATCCACAGGCCGACTCGATACCACTGAGCAGAGATGTGCATCTACGTGTAATCTTTAATTGTCTACATCTACACGTAGACAATACGTCGACTATTCTAGCGACGTAGACAATGTAAAGAATGTAGATAATGCATCTGACAGTTGTAAAATTCAACATAACCTAAATTTATTCCTTTGGAACTATTACATGTATTCGTATTCGTGAGCTCGGGTCATTATCGGTCTTTATATAATAAAACTAATAAAGCAAGTGCTCGTACATTACTAGACGAATGTCTGTCTTGGGTCTTGGGCGAACTGTCATATTTTTAAAATCGATCAACGCGCCATCTCACCAGACAGAGTTTTCTTTGATGCTATTTTTAACAGTAACAAATTTTGAACGTTTCGCTCAGCACAACTATTTTTTTTTCATGTAATCCCTAGAATAATAATAAAAATCTCTACCAACTTTTAAAATTCCCTAGTTCTAGGGATAAAATTTTAATATGACTTAAGTGGACACAGGTGTTTTCATTGTCTACATAGTCTACATTGTTTACATGAAAAATGAAGATGTAGACTACATGATTGTTTACACCTAGAGAATAGCGTAGATTACTTGCAGTAGACTACACGCACATCCCTGCCACTGAGCCACCTACGTCATAATATATAAATTAAATTATAAATTATAATTAATAATTAATTATAAATAGTATAGGTATATAAATATGCGAGACTCATACAAGATTTTGTGCTTTCTCAGTCTTTATATCAATTTCGTCTCGTATTTTCTATTATATTATCGTTCTCGCTTTCATCCTTTATTTTTGTTGCATGTCGAGACGAGATTCGAGACTATTCTCGCCTTGTCATTCATATTAATATGGTAGATATATTATATATTTTATAATTAATTTAGATTGTTAAAGAATAATGAAAAGATTAATTTAAATGATTTTATTTTTTCTGACAGTAAATCTTTTTTTTATTATCAACAACCGTAACTATTTACGTAACTTGGATAGTAAATAATTATTATAAAACAAATTATAAAACACAACAGATATATGAATGTTCGACGATTGACTATTTGATTGATATATTAAATGAGTGGATATTTCAAGGGTTCGTGCTACCCCATTTGATGGAATATAGCGTGATGTTTTGTTTGTATATGTATGACGAATGATTTACCATGTGTTCAATAAATAATGGGAGTCAGTATTGCATGCACTGTTTTAATTTCTTAATTAGTACAATTAAAACTCATCATGATAAAAGTTAAAAATCATGCGACGTTTACCTACACCGATAATTATGAATAATTTGCGAATACCAAGGCTAGCAGTGAGCATAAAAATACGTTTGATGAACAAACACAAACATACACATATATGAAAAAATATCATAATCACTACATGCTACAGTTACATGGCATTTGCGATAATAGCTGGTAATTAGTCATTTGTTACGCAAGGATAGAATTAATTATGGTATAAATGTGGCTGGAAAATGCGGGAAATTCTACTGAATAAGCTTCAATTAAAAATGGAGTGGATGTAGAGGCAATTATATAGAATTCAATGGAAATAGAACTAGGAATAAATGAAATGTTATTGATGGATGAACATTATAACAAATTATTTTCAATTAGCTAATGGTTCAAATTAATTTTACAATTTTTCGATTGTACCATAGAAAACGTCAACTTTATAATGACAAAAGAGAGTGTAATTTTCAATTTTTCATAGCAACCGTAGAAAATAGTTATTTGTGTATTAAGAGCGTAAAGTGATTCGTTGTTACTCGAACACGGTAATTGCAGCGCGAGCCGAAGGCGAGAGCTGCTATAGTGTAAGAGGAACAAAGATACTTTACGCTCGTGATACACACATACATTTTTCTACGATTGCATCTTAAAATTATTAAAAAACGTGTACGTACTGAAAATAAATTCGTTCTGTCAACTGTCAATATGACAAGTTTCTGTTTTGTTTGTATCCCTGGTAACTATTGAAATAAGCGAGCATTTAATATCTTTTTCGCGCGTTGTCATTGGAAACACGCAAAAAAGATATTTTTCGATTGTTCTACAGAAAACGTCAACTTTACGTTGACAAATGAGATCGTAATTGTCAATTTTTCATAGTACTCATAGAAAAAATATATTTTCTACCAAAATCTGCAAATGTAGTAGTGCTCATTACTGCACTCAAAATGGAGTAAAAAGAGAAAGAACTTTCTATATAAAATAATACAAGACTATAATCTTAAATAAAATAAATAAAT
Source organism: Pterostichus niger (assembly GCA_947425015.1). NCBI lineage: Eukaryota > Metazoa > Arthropoda > Insecta > Coleoptera > Carabidae > Pterostichus > Pterostichus niger. The sequence goes on along the minus strand of OX380336.1, from coordinate 6,405,669 downwards.
ATATCAACAATTTTCACCAATTTATTTGAGGGCTGGTAACCGCACTTCACGCGAAGAAATATATCACTTACCGAGATCTGCTCCGGCAGAGTGCCACACCTAGTAATGGGTAAAAGGCTTGATGATATAATCTTATCTACTTCAAAATAATTACTAATTACATCTTTAATAGTTAATATTTCAAATAAAACCACCATATCCTAATGAAGGGAATTAAATGAGCTTTAACCTGCTTTTAGTTTCATAAACTTTGTAAATATGCTTGAACAAAAATCAAAGATAAAGTTGTTATTAAATACTGTTGAACAGTTGCAACTCACCTCGGGTCACAATCCTAACCAAACAAATCATTTCAATACCTTTTACATAACCTATAACCCTTGTTTCACACCAAACAAGACTTCCAAATAAGCACCAATGCATCCACATAGAAATCCATCATAATATCCCAGAGTCCTTTACATAATCCTTTCCAATCTCCAATGTACATCGAGTGTAGAATTGTCAGGTGTAGAGCGGAATTTGTAGCAAGTCTCGTAACGAATTGCCGTGTATCGGTCAAGTTATTCCTTCGTTCTCGCACGTATTCATAACACCCTTGCATATTTCTTCGTATGTTAACGGGCCGCGTAGGCCGCAACATCGCCGGATTCCTACTTTATGCCGCGCGGACTCGGAGAAGTGGATGCTCATACATTGCCGTGTCACTGCGTTGCTTTACTGTCAGCTCTACCGTTTAAATTATATAAATCTAATTCCAATGATATTTCTGCAGGGTTTTTATTCTAGGAGTATATAAGCTTGCAACGTTCAAATATGGAGTTTTGATTCATAACTGCAATCCGCGAGTAATGGAGAATGTTGCTAGTTTCTATAGAGCTGGGTAATGTTGTTATAACTACAGATTTAAATAGAATTGTAAGAAGTTCATAATGGAAGTTTCAAAATTATTGTAAGAATTGTTAAAAAAACGACATGAAATAACAATACAGAAATTACTTTTACCTGAAACTGACAGGAAAATAAACATTTGCCTGACTAACAACTCAGGAAAGCTTTGCTTTGCATGCCTAGTCAGGAAAATAACATATTGCCTGCCAAGGCAGGTAATGAAACAAACGTGAGTGTCTAGTTACTTAGTAACATAAATACTAACTGAATATGTAAGTCAAATATTTCTTTTAATTTAAAATATGTATTATTTGTTTATAAGTTTCAGGTAATAGTATATTACATAATAAGTCAGTAAAGCACTTTCGTGACGTATTATGTATACTATTTTTTCTGAAATCGTTCATATTTATATTTTATCAATATAATTAATAATAAATATTTCAAAATGTTTAATTTTTTGGTAAGAATCATATTGGCAACAAACTACATATCCAAGGTGATAACAAAAATTGTTGAAAACAATATCTTATGTGAAAAATCTATTGAACATATTTGTGTCAAAAGTAATATTGTTGACAGAGAAGATTTCTTTATAATGTTGGAAAATATAGATGAAAATGAGTATGAGGCGGTATTTTCAAGTACTCCTCCTGAAATCTTAAATCAAGCAACTGCGGCTGTTGAAAATTTATTACCGAGCAAGTCCAAAGACCGATATGATAAAGAGTATGAAATTTTCATGGATTGGAAAAAGCAAAATAATTTGTCAGCAAATGTGCTACTTGCTTATTTTATTTACTGAATCTCCAAGTAATTTATCGATTGCAACAATAAATTTAGCTTCAAATTCGCCAGTGTCATACATAAATTTTAGTAATTTAAGCAATTGTATATTTAGTATTAATATTATTGATAAAAATAAATAAAAATCTTATTAAATTTTTTAGTTATTTAGTTTATTTATTTGAGTCAGGTAAACACTTACTTTCCATACTAAAATGCGCCAGGAAAGTAGGCATTTTCTTGACGATTTCAGAAAAAATGTTATACGTAACACGTCAGTAAAACGTCGTACAGTCGCTCAGCATGAAACTATCTACTCATTCTGTAATTGACCGCTTTCCTGACTTTTTACGTAAATAACTATTATTTTCATTTTCTATTTAAATGACACTTAATGGTCATTTATGGTAACTAATAAATGAATAATTACAGCACTTAACCCTGTAAAATTTTATAAGCATTATAAAAGAAATACTAATATAAACTAATTAAAAGTTATTACTTGTAGCATCTGCAATATTTTGCATATTTTCTTAAACTGCAAGAAAATCGTCTTCAATGTCTTCGTCTTTTCTGTCAAATATTTTGACATTTATTTTTTAATGTAAAACTTCAACGTGTCATAATATTTGACACTATTAAGTTACACTATTGTAGGTTAAAAATATAAATAATAATGAGATATTATTATATATTATGAGGTAGGTAACTAACAAGTAACACTACCCAACTGTCACTAACCGATTTAAATTAAATTTGGCACACTAATAGAACTCTAAAAAATATTGAACCCCTATTTTAATTTTCTTCCGGAAGTTGCTTTTAGGGGTACAAACCATCCATGAAAGATGATAAAAGCAAGAACCGCCATAAGTGAAATTAAGTAATATCAAAATATTACGCGTTCAACATTGGTTACCCAGGGGTAACTTCGAAAGTAGATTCAGCTACTCCAAATACCCCCGAATAATTAATTTTGAACCTAAAACTCGATTTCAGGTGAATATCATAATTTCATCCCCCATCCCCTTTTTAACCCCTTAAAAAAGTGCATATGATCAAAATGACCCCGAAAATAGATTTTGGCGATCTCAAAAACCCCTAGGTAACCAATGTTGAACGCGTAATATTTTGATATTATTTAATTTAATTTATGCCGATTCTTGCTTTTACCACCTTTCAGGGGTAGTTTGTACCCCTAAAAAGCAACTTCCGGAAGAAAAATAAAATAAGAATTCAATATTTTTTCGAGTTCTATTAGTGTGCCAAGTTTCATTTAAATCGGTGTGACAGTTAGGTAGTGTTACTTGTCAGTGGTATCGAGTCGGCCTTTAAATCTTTCAGATAATTACATGTAACTTAAGTAAAACAATATAGAATCGAAAAATAATATCAAATGAATTACTAAATATTGCTATCAACAATTATATAAGTGACATTTGACCGTTTGTGAATAATTATTTAATTAATCAATAATTTTATTATTTATTGATTTCCATACAATATTTTATCGAACAATTAATTAGCAATTTAATTTTTGTTAATGTATACATTTCGATATTTCTCGTCTCGTGGCAATGAACTCTCGGCTAATTATGTTCGGTATGCTCTTACACATTGAAAATATTTGTCAATAAATTGTATTGACCCGTAACTTAGATCACCTTTTGTTTTCTACATTTAATTATTTTCATAATTACCTACATATTATTGAAAAATCTTAAATGCTTTGCTTATCGCTCGACATAAAATCCTGTTTCACTGTTGAATAAATCAACCGAATCAATTGTAAATGCATTCATCCCACCTCTGGCACCAGACCATTCGTTCCTTGAGAGATTAATACGATATAAAAGGGCGGTTAGCGTAGCACTAACGACTCGCGTTAAGAAAGCTCTAGCCACAAGCGGCGCTCTATTTCAAATGTTTGTCAAGCGCAGCTCGGGAACAAGCGCGCATCGCAGACGGGGCGACGCTCCCCTTGCTCCGCTGTCCTCGCGGAGACACCACAAATCTTCGCAAGTACCCCTTGCCAACGTCAGGCTGCTATTGTTCTTTGGTTTTTGTTTTGATATACATTTTGCGGAGATGACTGCAAACAATAATTATTGTGACATTAACACTTGATATCCTAGAGGGTTTTTGAGGAAGCTTTTGTTGTTGAGCGAACTTAACCTCTGTGAACTGTGGCGCTATTCATGTCTTTTTTCAGAACTAGGAAGTGTTTGGTTGGTGAGGGTATTTATTGTAGGCCTTCAGGAAAAACCTGAGGGCTAAATATAAATTGTAAGATCAAAAATTTAACTTATTAGTTACTTACGACTTGTCAAATGACTTGACAATTATCAGAACAGAATCAACCGAATAAAATTACAGGACAAGCAGTAAACTAATTTCAAACTTCATGTTAGCAATTGCTATATTTGTCAATTTTTGTTACACAATAATTGTTGTGGGTAGGTGTCTCAGTGGTATTGAGTCAGCTTGTGGATTTGAGAAGTCTGGTTCGATTTTTAGAACTGAAAATAATTTTCATGCATGTGGATTCCCTTCCATTACATCTTTGGGGGTCGTGACTTGACGGCTAATAACCGCAGTTTATACGTAGAAATATATCAATTACCGAGATCTGCTACGGCAGAATACCACACTCAGGAATGGGTAATAGGCGTGATGACATATTTATTTATTGTATTTTTGAAATGCGTTCTCTAGAATTAATCATTTTGGCTTTTAATGAAAGTAAATTAAACGCTTCCTCTATTTTCTGTTTTAAATAAAGTCACAACCTACAATTTTTGTTTGAATTTGATTTTTTTTGTAATATTTTTATTGAAAATTGTGATTTGTCAATTGAAAAATGTAAAAATGTACAGAGAGTTTTATTTAAAATATGAAAGTTATGCCTCTCGATTAAATTCCGCGACACCGGAACATAGGACCTAAACATGTAAAATCATATTTTTATAATTTCCTTCTTCCCTTATTATTTTACAGAAAAGAGCTTCAAATAAATGTTGTACAAAAAGAGAATTTCTTATACTGCAAATTTATCATAAAAATTAATAATTCAAAATAATTTCTTCTTCTGAAAATCGTACGACACTAATTAACGACCAATAGAAACACTTATACGAGCATGGGTTACCTAGCAACGTCAAAATTTTCTTGGAAATTTTTCATTCCTAGACCAACCTAAGTGAAATTAATAAGTGGAAATTTTTATGTCAAATTTGACAGTTGGACAATATAGTGAAACGTCATATTGAATGTTTAGAAATTATAGTTTTATTTTAACGGTCAGTATAATCAAGAAAGCAGTAACTAACGCATATTAATTAAAATTAAAAACACAATTGTTATAAGTAATGCTTCCTTTGTAAGAAGAATCTGATAAAGTGTTAGCAGTAGAAGAACAAATGATACTACCAGATTCAGGTTTTTTTTCATTCCTCATGCTTTCTATTATATTTTTATGATGTTCTGCATCCATTTGCAAATAAGGCCGAATAGAATGCGCATTACTATGCCCTGTAACTTTGATGAGCTGTTCTTCTCCGACACCTTGCTTCGCCAAATTCGAGACCGCACTTGCTCTAACAGAATGATTGGTGATTTTAACTTTTTTTGTATCTATTCCAATCTTCTGAGCGGACTCAGATATCCAGGATGAAACCTTATTTCGTCCTATAGTCATATTTTGTAATGACAGGGAACCAAAACGTGACATTTTGCTCGAATTTTTCAGTAATTGTTTTTTGTTGTCAATATTTTTTATTACGTTGCTATAGTTATACTTGTATTCCAACTTGATTATTTCGAATAAAATTTAAATATTAATTTATGTATTTTTGCTTTTTGTAGCGGTGTCGTTACGATTTTCTTACCGAATCTACATTCGAGCAATAATGCATATTCGGGCAATTTTTTGTTCGTGTTCCACTCGGGCCGATTAATACGTTGTTGAAATGCACTCCTAAAAATTTCCGGAAAGAATTAACGCTCTTATGATATTATAAGTGATAATTTTGTTTCATTTTCAAGACTATCCCTATTTTTAAGTTAATTTTCAACATTTTTCTATTTAATTTCTGCCGTTATAAAGCATGCAAAATTAATTCTGTTCATTGAATTTAATGTAGAATTGTATACAACATTTATTTGAAGCTTTTTGCTATAAAATGTTAAAGTCTTATGTTCCGGTGTCGCGGTCACCACCATGTAGATAAAAATACATATTTAATTTACGCATATAAATTTTTACTTAGGTGTCTTTATAAGTAAAAAAGTTAATAGCAATGTCCCGCTTTCTGTGGCCACCCGGATACTATTTTTGTCACTGCCTAAGTAAGATTAAAAATGTAATTTGAAAATATAATTTAATAATACTGTTTTGACATTTATTAATTTTTAAATTATTAGCAACCTTTTATATAAAAAAAAACTTGAAAACAGCAAAAACTTATGTAAACAGGATATAAATTGAGTGTTATTGTGCGTATCAGTGTAAATAAATAAATAAATAAATATAGCATCACGCTTTTTGCCTATTACTGGATGTGGCACTCTGCCATAGCAAATCTCGGTAAGTGATATATTTCTTCGCGTGAAGTCAAATCACGGCTCCCAAAGAAGTTAGTAGAGAAGGTGCCACAAGGATAGATTTAATTTGTTGAAAATTGTTTGTCGGCTGTGGGGATCGAACCAGAGTTCTAAAGATCCATAGGCCGACTCGATCAGTGTGTCATGTGAAAAAATCTGATGTGGTCACCACATGACTTCCTTGTACGCGTATTAAACTATAGATATTTTTTAAATTGTACATATTTGACATTAAATCTTTTATTTTTTGTTCTAAACCATAGTAAACTTAATTTTTTTTTTAAATAAAAAAATATATAATATTTAAATTTATATATCTCGTTTATGCAAAAAGCTAATTTAAAAATTCTTAATGTGCTAGACGCAGAATTTAATTCTCTAAAACTTTTATTTGCAGCATTCATTTCTAAAATTAAAATAATACCATTTTTTCAAGGAAAACTGTTAGCAGCTTCATGTAATGTGCCACTTCCGGTTAGTCTATTTGAACCAAAATCTATTATGTTATTTCCATTGATATAATAGTCTTATATACCAAATTTGGAAAGTTTTAAATTATATTTGAATATAGTTTTTCATGAAAATCTATTATAGGCTTCAAGTAAAGTACCACTTCCGGTAGTTGTATAATGACCAAAAAGGGAGGTGCACTAAATATAAAGTTTCAATTTTCTACGGCTTACCGTTTTTGAGTTATGCGAGATACATACGTACGTACAGACGGCATGACGAAATTAGTCAAAACGGATTCAGGGAGGGTCAAAATACCTATTTCCGTTGAAATCTGAGAACCGAAAATTTTCGCGATTACAATACTTCCTTTACTTCGTACAAGGAAGTAAAAACATCCGTTAATATATGAGTGGTAAAGTTGTAGAATAAACTGAATGAACTTGTTAATATCCTAGTGTGTGCTGATTTGAAAGTGAATTACACACAGGGTGTAGAATTGAAATGTGGCGTATAGGGATTTCAATGTTATTTTTTAAATATTGCTGTATCTCTTTACCTATTCACTTTAGAGCAAAAGCGTAAATACAAAAATTGTTTAGAAATTAAAAACGCTTCCTATAAAGTACATTTCATTACATAAATGTGAATAGTTCACGAGATATTAATTAAATGAAATTCAAAATTTATTCAAATTTTTTGTAGATTGCGTTGGAAATTTAAACAAATGAACTGAATATTTGACATATTGTAAAAGAGTTTGACATTTGTTTGTTACAGTGAACGCTTTTGCTCTAAAGTGAATAGGTAAATAAATACAGCAATATTTAAAAAATAACATTGAAATCCCTATACGCCACATTTTAATTCAACACCCTGTATAATGTGTCTGGTACCTAATTCCTGATCAAATAATACAACAATACTATAGTTAACATCAAGAAATATACCTTAAGGGAAAATGTCAATAATTGGTGCTTCCAATACTGCCTTAGTCTAATCATTATCGTTGATCAAACTTGACATATTTTGTAGGGATTTAAACGAAATTAGACTTTTTCGGGCTGCACTCGCTGTCGGTTGTGCTATAAACACTTTTAATAACGTTTCTCTTCGAAAGCATCTTCAGGTTGTTTGGAAGGGAAAGGAAAAGACAACACAATAGTACCCCATGGCGATGGTTGAACCACTCGCTCTAATGAACTAAACAAACACCATGTCTCCCATCAAATGACATTAATATCAATCTGAATTTAACAATGCTATAATTGATTTTAATTCTGAGCGAGTCGTTACAATCAAGCCCGACATTATGCGGAGTGATTGTCAGCTGTATCTTCTCGTCTCAAGTCCTGATTAGGCCCCTACGTCATTCCGTCTCTCTCACACTTCCTTCTTAGACGCTAGTGACATCCTCGTTGCTCTGTTGCTAAGTTACATTGCGTTGGAACCAGACTGATGATGGTTAATTGTTAATTATTTTATGACAATTTGAGTTAATTATTGCGTCTGTTTCGTAAACAAGTGTGTTTTGTTGGATAAAATCAAACTTAATTTTGTTAATTTGGTCTTGATTGACGTAAGTCGTTTGGCTGGCGCTAGAATGAAGGTTTTTGATTGTTTTGTTTGAATGCAAGTAAATTTGATGGAAGATACTGGACGTCATCATGATGAAGGAAAATGGGAGATGCTATTTAAAATACAATAAAATTCATTTATTTTATGGCACAGATAATAAATATTAATTTGTAATAATCACATACTTTGATGAGGTCGATATACGAATATTATTTATATGCACGTTATAATGTATCTGACATTTATTTATTTTTTCGTTGTTTTTATTATTCAGGAGCGTATCTAGCGATTTTCGTATTGCAATGTTATTAGAAGTTTGTAGCTATCTTATATTTCCCTATTATAATATTTTGGTTTCATTTTTAGTTTGATTTACTATAATGTTAAATATGGAATATAATTTTAGAACTAGACATTATTTAACAACCATTTTTACCTAAGTAACGTATCAATTATTTGATATATAGTTTATTAGATATGTACTGAAAATAAACTTCCTAATTATTTGCCTAAAGACGTATGTAAATAATAACCTCAAAATTAGCAGTCAGGTAGACGAAGACAGAAGAATGTAGAAAGAATATCGGAATAGACTCCATATGCAAGAGAGAGAGAGAGAGAGTTAGATCATAACGATTTAAAGTCTCGGCAAATGACATTAAAAACTAAAATATTTAAAAAACCAATAATATTTTGCAAACTTTTTGTCAACTCTGTCGGAAGTTTTAAATCTAGTCATATTAAAAAAAAAACTAATTTACTATTTTGTGACTATAATAAAAATTAAATACTTCATTACGCCTTTTATCCGTTACTGGGTGTGGCACTCTGCTATAGCAGATCTTGGTAAATGATATATTTCTAAGCGTCAAGTGTGATTACCAGCTGTCAACTAATGGCCCTCAAAACTGTTAATGGAGGGGAGTCACAGGGGTAGTTTTAATGCGGTGAAAATTGTTTGTCGGCTGTGGAAAACGAACCCGCGTTCTCAAATCCACAGGCCGACTTGATACAACTGAGGATTCAAACTTTTTTTTGTTTGTTTTGTTTAAAAGTTATCATGGGGTAGGTGGCTCAGTGGTATCGAGTCGACCTGTGGATCTAGAGATCCCTGGTTCGATCCCCACAAACAATTTTCACCAATTTAAATCTACCACTGTGGCTCCCCCACCACTGACATCTTTAGGGGCTATGGTTTGACGACTGGTAACTGCATTCACTCGAAGAAATATATCACTTACCGAGATCTGCAGTAATGGGTAGAAGGCGTGATGATATATTTATATTTATTTTATTTATAAAGTATCCTCTACAAATTTGTATTTTTCAATTTTCATCTCTGTTCAATTTTTGTACATAAATAATTTTATCATATATCCAATTCCTTTGAATTGCGGTAACACTTATTCTTGCTGTTTCATATGTCATTAAAATTCCTATTTTCAAATATACAGAGTAAGTACATCAACCAGCGCCTCTGACGAGATATATGGTAACTAACATAACCTAACTTAATAATATTGAATATGTCCCGCGTGAGGGCCTGACTGACGACTATAAAGTCGTGGGTTCGGGTCCCGCCCGTGGCGGCCATACAAAGGACATATCGGCATATGACCTTAGTTGGTCCGATATATAAATAAAAAAAAATAAAATATTGAATATATAAATCAAATACGTAATTCCATTAAATGTATTTCATTTTATCACATAACCTTCAATGTTCAAATATTTTAAAGTTGTTTTATTTTGATTTTCAAATATTTTAAGGTTCTTGTTGTAATTGATAGCGTGGCCCCTTTTCTCTAATTGAAATAAAAATCACTAGATGTCATTACTTGTACCAAATCTGTAAAAAAAACTCGCGACAAATGTATATACGGCATAATAAACGTCAGCGAAATTGGTTATGTGGGTACCTCTTACTGTCTCCATCTTACCCATCTCCTCCTCTGTTTAGTTTAGCAAGGCACTAGTGTCCGCTGACTAGTGCTGGTGCATCGCATCGGTAAGGTATAGAATTCATTAATGGCGCACACCCTTGTTTATCAGTGACTGGCTGTCTGAGACTAGTTTTTATAATTAATTGAGTGCTGAGTCACGTTGCTTTACGTTGCGTTTCTCCTGCATCTTACAACGCAACATAACGCTAACGCAACGTTAGCGACGCATGCGGCGCGCAAGCAGCGTGGTGCTAAATGGTACACTATCAATAAAGAATTCTCGAATTATATTGAAAATATAGAAATAAACTGAATTAAATTGGATTTGGAAGCAGTGCATATGATTACAAGTTATGCGAATTGTAATTGAATATTTGTATTCTGTAATATCGTGAAGGATTTGATGAATATTTGGTTCAGATTTAGTTTTTGTTGAGTGTACTTAACAAGGAAATATCTTTGCTATAATTATTACAATATATTACGTGTAAGTTCAGCTGATGAAATTGAAGACTCATAATTGTTTCATAATGAAACGACTGATTGCAATTTATTATAAGGATTTCAATTTAAATTCTTTTACTAATAAATTATAACTATAATTAACACAGCCAGTTAAAGTATCGGTAAAAAATAAGATCAGTTAATTAACTAAAAGAGAGGATGATTAAATTGAACAACACTTTCTAATTGTCAAATCGTTAAAATTGAAAAATAATATCACATCTTTTACCCATTACTGGATGTGGCACTCTGCCGTAGTAGATATATTTACACGAATAAAGTGAGGTTATCAATCGTCATATTATTACCCCCAGCGATGGTAGTGGTGGGAGAGCCACAGGGGTAACTTTAATGTGGTGGAAATTGTTTGTCGGCTGCGGGAATCAAACCTGGATCTGAGCACAGAGCCACTTTAGACAGACTTAAAATAAAATAATATTTAAAGAAAGACAAAGAAAGATTTCGATTGGGTATAAACGAGCTTGTATGAAAAGAATTATGAATGTATATGAAGTAACAATTATGTACCAGTATAGGAATATTTCGCTAAGATTAATTGCTAAATGAATCTAATGAATTTTGCTACTAATGTTGATGCAATTTTTTTCTTACATTATTATAGACTTATTCCAGAAGCGTAGGTACTGCTATATCATTTTTATCAATGATACGGCTAAGGAAGGTCTCATCGGACAACCGGAATAAATATATATATATATATATATATATATATATATATATATATATATAATATTATTATTATAGTTTTGAATAATTGTATTCTTAAATTTTTATCTAAATTTTAATAAATAATAAATTTAAAAAATTTATATTAATTAAAATAGCATTTATTTTATGGATAGCCAAGGTGATTTAATTACAGTTAAAAATTATCACTTATTAATTTCACTAGTGAAAAAGTATCAAAATTTTATTGGTTCATTTTCTAACAAATTCATGATTCTTTCGTACAAGAAATAGTTTTAGAGCAATTTGTTTAAAAATCATAAAAATCCCAAGGGAAAATAATTTAAAAAATTCAAAAAAGTTAATTTGTTTTAAATGAGCTAAATACAAGTCAATTCGGACACGGGGAATTCACTCTTTCAAACCGCATATCAATATCTTGCTTAGTTTTTAAGTTATAGCCCCTAGAAGATTTGCTGTTTTCAAACAATTTTCAAAATCAGATTTTCAACTTTCCCGAGGTTATAACTCAAAAACTAAGCTATATATTGAAATGCGGTCTGAAAGGTTGAATTCCCCGTGTTTCAATTGACCTTTAGGCAAATTTTTAGTGAGTTTTATTTTTTTGAAAAATTATCGCCAATTTTTTTCCCTCGTACAGTTTTTGACCATTATCTCAAAAACTATAAGACTTATGTACATAAACATTAGACCATTGGATTCAGCACGTCGAAATACATATGTATGGAAAATTTCGTTACATTATTCGTACGAGAAATAGTTTTAGAGCAATTTGTTTAAAAATCATAAAAATCCCAAGGGGTACCCCTTAGAAAATAATTAAAAATTTTCAAAAATGTTAATTTGCTTTAAATGAGCTAAAAATTTCTATACAAGTAGATTCGGACACGGGGAATTCACTCGTTCAAACCGCATATCAATAGCTTGTTTAGTTTTTGAGCTACAGCCCCTAGAAGATTTGCTGTTTTCAAACAATTTTCAAAATCAGATTTTCAACATTCCCGAGGCTATAACTCAAAAACTAAGTAAGATATTGAGATGCGGTCTAAAAGGTTGAATTCCCCGTGTTTCAATTGACCTCTAGGCAAATTTTTAGCGAGTTTTATTTTTTTGAAAAATTTTCGCCAATTTTTTTCCTCGTACAGTTTTTGCCTATTATCTCAAAAACTATAAGACTTATGCACATAAACATTACACCATTGGATTCAGCACGGCGAAATACATATGTATGGAAAATTTCGTTACATTATTCGTACGAGAAATAGTTTTAGAGCAATTTGTTTAAAAATCATAAAAATCCCAAGGGGTACCCCTTGGAAAATAATTAAAAATTTTCAAAAATGTAAATTTGCTTTAAATGAGCTAAAAATTTCTATACAAGTAGATTCGGTCACGGGGAATTCACTCGTTCAAACCGCATATCAATAGCTTGTTTAGGTTTTGAGCTATAGCCCCTAGATGATTTGCTGTTTTCAAACAATTTTCAAAATCAGATTTTCAACATTCCCGAGGCTATAACTCAAAAACTAAGCTAGATATTGAAATACGGTCTGAAAGGTTGAATTCCCCGTGTTTCAAATGACATTTAAGCAAGTTGTTAGCGATTTTTATTTTTTTGAAAAAATTTCGCCAATTTTTTTCCCCCGTACAGTTTTTGACCATTATCTCAAAAACTATAAGACTTATGTACATAAACATTAGACCATTGGATTCAGCACGTCGAAATACATATGTATGTAAAATTTCGTTACATTATTCGTACGAGAAATAGTTTTAGAGCAATTTGTTTAAAAATCATAAAAATCCCAAGGGGTACCCCTTGAAAAATAATGAAAAATTTTCAAAAAAATTAATTTGCTTTAAATGAGCTAAAAATTTGTATACAAGTCAATTCGGACACGGGGAATTCACTCTTTCAGATCGCATCTCAATATCTTGCTTAGTTTTTGAGTTATAACCCCTAGAAGATTTGCTGTTTTCAAACAATTTTCAAAATCAGATTTTCAACTTCCCCGAGGCTATAACTCAAAAACTAAGCAAGATATTGAGATGCGGTCTGAAAGGTTGAATTTCCCTTATTTCAAGTTTTTAGCGAATTTTTTTACCATTATCTCAAAAACTATAAGACTTATGGACGTAAACATTACCATTGGATTCAGCACGTCGAAATACATATGTATATAAAATTTCCTTACATTATTCATACGAGAAATAGTTTTAGAGCAATTTGTTTAAAAATTATAAAAATGCCAAGGTGTAATATTGGTTGCCACATATACGTGGTAAATTCTCAAAATAATTATTAGATTTTTTTTACATAAAATGTTTTGTTTAACTTATAATGAATATGAGTGTAGTGTATATTTTTGATGAATTTAGTTTTTTTATGAGAAAAGGTGAAGGAAATTTTTTTAAAGTGATTGACTTGTTAAAATATATCAAATAAATAAAACACATCTTTGCACTGTTTGTGATTATAAGTACTTATAAAAATATAATTATTTTATTATATATATTAAACCGTACTAAACTTTTCATACCGCCGTTTAAAAAATTGTTTACATATAATAGCACGTACAGTTCAATCGGGGCAACGTTTAACTAAGTTAATAACAAGTTAAGTGTTGCTTGGCCATTTTATTTTCAAACCCCTCAGGTATGACTTACCTTTTACAGTCTGCTACACACTTCCTGCACCTTCAATCACAAAAAACATCACCTTAATAATATTTAAAACATTTTAATAATCTTCAAATTTTATAGGTTACTAAATAACAGTCAATAAATTATCTAATTAGTGGTATTCTAGAAAGTAGAAGTATTTCTTGATTTATGTGAGTCGAGTATGAATCAGGCTTTATATCCGCAAGGCTATCTGATAATTTCATTGTAATTCGAGCTAGACTTAATAACGCCTATTAAATTGTGATACCCAAATGGTTGTTTATAACCGAACTTGCCGCTAAACCATCGACATCGACGAATCAAAGCATACGGGACAAATAAAAAATTATCCGACAGACTGTACCCGCAAGATTGTTCTTTACTTGCTCTGGAATTATCTGCAGAAACTAGAATATTTTGTTTGAATTATTGTTCGCATAATTTTACTACGAGTATATCCTATCTTATTTCAACATTTATTACTTAAATATAATTTTGTATTCTTTAGAAATTCTTGAGTTGTATTTGTAACCAGTGGTGGAACAAGGTTTATTTGCAATAGGGGCTTTAACAGACAGATAACAAAAACATAATGAGCATAAGTCATTCAACAATCATTATTTTACAAAGTTAGATATTGTATAATTTCAGATTTAATACTGCCAGAAATTTTCTTGGAAATTTAAATAAATAAATATAAAAAATAAATATATCATCACGCCTTTTACCCATTAGTGGGTGTGGCACTCGACCGTAGCCGATCTCGGTAAGTGATATATTTCTTCGCGTGAAGTGCGGTTACCAGTCGTCAAATCACGGCCTCCAAAGATGTGGAAATTTATAATTTAAAACGTGAAATTTTATGCACTATAAATTTAAAAATATGCGTATATATGCACCATATTGGACATATTATGCAAAAAATAATATTCAAATACCTACTTAGAAGAGAAAACAAAATATCATTTTTACCTCCTTGTACGAAGTAAATGAAGTATTGTAATCGCGAAAATTTTCGGTTTTAAGATTTCAACGGAAATATCCATTTTGAGTATCTCTGAATTCATTTTGACTAATTTTGTCGTGACGTCTGTACGTACCTATGTATCTCGCATAACAAAAACGGTAAGCCGTAGAAAGTTGAAACTTTATATTTAGGACTGTTATAACATCTAGTTGTGCACCTCCCTTTTTGGTCATTATACAACTACCGGAAGTGGTACTTTACTTGAAGCCTATAATAGATTTTAATGAAAAACTATATTAAAATATAATCCAAAACTTTTCAAATTTGGTATATAAGATTACTATATCAATGAAAATAACATAATAGATTTTGGTTAAAATGGACTAACCAGAAGTGATACATTACATGAAGCTGCTAACAGTTTTTCTTGAAAAAAATGGTATTATTTTGATTTTAGAAATAAATGCTGCAAACATACATAAAAATACGAATATATGCAAAACCAATATCAAATCACTCAGTTTTTCCTGATTCGTAAATAAATTTATAAATTCTTTAAATATACTGTTTAGTTAAAAATATATGGGGTAGGTGGCTCAGTGGTATCGAGTCGGCCTATGGATCTTGAGAACCCTGGTTCGATCCCCACAGCCGACAGACAATTTTCACCAAATTAAATCTATCCCTGTGGCTTCCCCTGCACTAACATCTTTGGAGGCCGTAATTTGACGACTGGTAACCGCACTTCACGCGAAGAAATATATCACTTACCGAGATCTGCTTCGGCGGAGTGCCACACCCAGTAATGGGTAAAAGGCGTGATGATTAAAGATATGCATTTACATATAATCCGCGCTTTAGTTATAATTATTTTATTAGATCTTAATTTTTGTCAACGATTTTATAAAATGTTGACTTATAAATGGATTATAATCTAAATCTGGTTGAAATCTAGCAGAAAGACATGAAATCAAGAATGTTTATGTTCATAATTTCTGACTTTCCAATCCATCTAAATACATCAGTCCATAATATAATAAACCACACGCATTTTTAACCTAACACCATATCTCATGTGTGTTAGAATGCGCATACACATGCACCGTACCACTAGCACCAGCGCCCGCGCACGGTTAGGCTAGGTTCAGCGTTCAGTCTCAGTTCTGTCCAGCAACCACACCTTCCCTACTTAACCTATCACCTTTACCAGCTAAGTCAATTTATAAATATTAATATTTAAACACTCCACATAGTGTAACATATACCTACCTTCCTATCGTGTTCCAATGAGTGGAATGAAGTTCTGACCAATAGGAATTCATCCAAAGTACAACCAGATTCTTCCAGAGAGCATGATTTAATTAGTTAATTGGTACCTACAGCATATAGTAGAAGTCATATAGTTGTACTTTTGGTTATAAATTAGAGCGTAAAGTGATTCTTTGTTACTCGAGCACGGTAATTGCAGCGCAAGCCGAAGGCGAGAGCTGCAATAGTACAAGAGGAACAAAGACACTTTACGCTCGTGATACACACATCATTTTTTTATTCGATTGCATCTTAAAATGATTAAAAAACGTATGCGTACTGAAAATAAATTCGTTCTGTCAACTGTTAATATGACAAGTTTATGTTTTGTTTGTATCCCTGGTAACTATTTAAATAAGTGCGCATTTAACGTATTTTTCGCGCGTTGCCATTGGAGACGCGCAAGATATTTTTCGATTGTTCCACAGAAAACGTGAACTTTACGATGATAAATGAGAGCGTAATTGTCAACTTTTCATAGCAATCGTAGAAAAAGTATATTTTCTACCAAAATCTGCAAATGTAGTAGTACTCATTACTGCACTCAAAATGGAGTAAAAAGAGAAAGAACTTTCTATATAAAATAATACAAGAATATAATTCTACGATTGCATCTTGCATCTACGTCAAACCGTACATACAAAAATTACATGACGTAACTTTTCTAGATATTCACATGTTTCCAGTTAATTCAAATCCAATTTAATAAACACTAAAATTTTCCGTACTAAGATCTGCAATTGCAGAACTGCCATAACACATGAATAAATTGTCACGATATACAATTTTAGGCCTTTCGTATTTTCCGTTTTTTACTATTTATTTATGTTTTCGAGTGTATATTTAAATATTTTTTATTTTGTGCTGTTTTTGGATGAATTCCCACCGGACGAAACATCACTTCACCATTCCAGTGTGTGAGTGTAGGAATGTGTGAATGTGTGCGTTCGTTTATGAATCGCTGTGAAAAATTGTCGAGTATTTTTTGTTATGTAGAAGAATGTATATGTGATTTTTGTATTTGTTTTTTGACGATTGGTATTTGTCTGATTTGATTTCGGGGATTTATGGGATCTATAAAATTAATAAATTGATTTTATTATTTGGGTATCACCTTTTTTGTACATACTAAATATTATTTATATTTATAAGCTATTAATTATAAGGTTAAAAATCATGTTTTAATTTAATAAATATGCTAATACTTAAATACCATGAAATTTTAATTTTACAAACTGATCGTAAATATTACAAAATTAAAAAATAATAAAATACTCATAATTTATAACATGACTTCCTAATCCGAACTTTCTAATTGTTGTCTTGTCAAAAATATTGCGGTCTTCATTTATTTTAGTAGGTTCTCATTAAATTGTTTTAGTATTATTAGCAGATTATAATTACCTAAAATAAATATATATATAATTTTTTCATTACACTCGTTGCTAAGGATATGCCTGATACTATAAGATCTAACATAGTACGTGACATATTTATTCCAGCCGTCAAATCATGTTCCCTAATGATATTAGAGGGGAAGGATCATGCAGGAAATTATTACATGATTCCTAAATTATGTTTTATGTAACTATAAAAAAAAGTTAATATTTACATAGGTATGCAAGTTTATTTTCTTTGTACAATGTCCTGTATTTTACGTTACTATTAGTGACGACCGCTAAACGATTTTATCAGCCGCTGTTTTTGATAAAGTCGTTCGTTAAAGCTGCTGAATACAAAATATTTCTTGTCTTGAAGTATAAAATAGTTTTTTTGAAAACAATTTCCTGCAAAATCATACTCACTAATGGTATTATATATGAAAAGATAATAAATTATTTTTTTCGAAAACTGTCATATAAAGTTAAAATTTACATGACAACTATCAACAAGCGAAATGAGTGTTTTTTGTCTACAGAACGCAAAAGACTTTTGCATGCAAAATGCAAAAGTTTTTTGCATCCTGAAATTTTTTGATAGAAGAAAGGCTCACAATTTAAAAAATTTGTCACTTTATTTTTTTGCTTAGAAACAATACTTCTATTCTTTAACAAAATTTATATTTAATGTTCCAATTGAGCAATTATTCATATTTATCCCGCTTGAGGAAGCTAACTGGTGTACTGGAATAGTTTCTTGAGAAATGCAATGCGAATCAAAATAAATCGCAGAAAAAAATTAGCATGTTTGTTTGGTTTCTATTGCCAACCAGCTGTCAATTGCTAATCAGAGAATACCAGATTTGATAGCAATTATATTACATACATTGTTGTCATGGAGACATTAGATGTCACATTAATTAATCCGAAACGTCAAAATTTTCTCATTACATTATTACTAATTTTGGGACAAAGTTTTCGAAAAAACGTTGTTTGATACTCGATTGCGAAATGCTTTTGTATTCTCAAATGATAAAGTAACATTTCGCAATCTAGAATCAAAAATAACTATTTTACCTTCCCTATCAGAAGGTAAAATTTTCTTCTCAATGGAGAGAAGAAAGTGATACTTTTTTTCCCTAGAGGAAAATAATAAACTACACCTTAAGGGGTAAGGCCACTCTAGAATTTTTTTAAAATGCATATTTTTTGTATTTGCTTAAATTATAGTTTAAACCCTTAGGAATAAGGGACAATTAATTTAAATGTCTCGCGGAAGTATTTCAGAGGAAAAAAAGCATATATCTATTAGAACTAGTATATATATATATATGCTCTGTGAGCGCGGAACCTGTACTGTAATTGGGATTAAGTTCCTGTTGTACAGCGTAACATAAATAAATAAATAAATAAATATATGACTCGAAACTTTAAACGCGTTTTTCTCGAAATCATATTTTCAAAATTGGGCGAAAAGAAATCTGAAATACCAATTGATGGATCGTGCTGAATCTTTTTATTTCTTATTCTAGATATAAAATACTAAAAAACTACGGGGGCTTTTTTTTTAAAGTGCTTCATTCGTTTTTTATGGTCGTTTTTATACAGAAATTTAGTCCCGAATAATGAACTTTTTTTTCAAACGTGCGCCATTTTGTTAAAAATCAAAATGTTCAAAATACGGCCCGTAGTTTTTTAGAGTATACATCAGAGATTAAGAAAACATATCCCTTTTTGATCCATGTTTATTGCTGTTCCCGGAATGTTTTCGCCCGATTTGCGCCGAGAGGAGTCGCCATTTTTTTTAATTTTTGACGACAATTTTGAATATTTTCTTTAAAAAAAAATTTGAAATAAAGTTTAAAGAGCACTAAATAAAGATCCAAAAACAGTTCTTAAGCAGCACGTTTAGATTTCGTTAAAAAAAATCTTGATAATGACCCTTTTTTTCCTTGTCTAGAGTGGCCTTACCCCTTGAGGGAAAGAAGTATTTGATTTGTATAGGTACATAATGTAGATAACGAAATATAGTAACATATTTAGAATATCGTCTGCCTGCGTTATCACCTTGGTCGTCAAATTATAATTCCATGACCCCTATATCCAGATTTAAACAAGTCTTTTAATTATTAATTTGTAAATTAATAGATATCTTAGTCGATGATTTCGAGCCCCAGATTTGGGTGCAATTTCTATTTAATTATAAATTTTAACAATAATAATTAACAGATGCCATAATCATATATACCATGATCGTCCTTAGCACCATCTCAGCCTCATGCCCATCCAGGTACGTATTGGGCAATGACTCCACAACTTCTGGCGATGTTATCAGGGCCGGACTCGGCCGCGGACCCCCCACCTGGCGGCCCCGTCACTCGCGCCTCGCACGTCAAATTATACAGCCAACAATTACTCTTTATCAGTGGCCAGTGCGACCACGCGGACAATGCGCAACAACGGACCAACTGATCTCTGAGTGATCCGAGTGATCCGTGAGCCTCGGATCAGATCAAATCAATCAGATGGAGATAGAGATGGAGAATCGTTAGCGGCTGTTGTCTGATGAGCGGTGATGTGATGCTGCAGGAAATTGTGGGGATTCGTAGGTGTTGCTGCATGCATTTTATAGTTGGCTTGGGATAGGAAATTGCTCAAATATTCTAAGCTTGTTTGAGAACTAAAGAAGATTAATTAAATTATTATTAATTATAAATTATATTTACGCTATTTTACTGGGTGGCATTCTCTATAGCAGATCTCAATAAATGATATATTATACAGTATTGGAGGTATTAGTAACTTTTACTGTGCTCAAAATCTAGTAAATTGGCGACAATTAAAAAAAATATTTTAATGTGAAAGAATTAGTTGTATTTCAAAATATGCTTCAGTTTAGCAATTTTAATTTTAATTATTTAAATGTCAAATTTCTTTTAAAAATGGATAAATGTGTTCAAAATAAATTAAAACTCTCTTACGAATCTCAAATAAAGTAAAAGAAATTGTAATAACTACAATGGAAATTAATTAAATAATTAGGTATAATAATTATTTTCACTTTAATTTTTTGACATTAACAGAAGTCAAATTTTGCTATTTTATTGTACTAGTCCAACAAAATAGTATTTTATGGACACTAATCAGTACTATAAATCAAGTAGCTATGACACTGTTTAATGTTAATAAAATAGAACTTTATTGAACTAGTATGATAAAGTAACAATATTGGACTCCTGTCAATGTCAGTAAATATAAGTCAGATAGTTATTATTTATTATACCTATCTGACTATTTAATTAATTGTT
This sequence comes from Pterostichus niger, assembly GCA_947425015.1. Classification (NCBI taxonomy): domain Eukaryota; kingdom Metazoa; phylum Arthropoda; class Insecta; order Coleoptera; family Carabidae; genus Pterostichus; species Pterostichus niger. The sequence goes on along the minus strand of OX380336.1, from coordinate 6,384,581 downwards.
TTGCATTTACAATTTCTTTTACTTCTTTTAGGATTCTTCTAAGTCTTGATACATCATGACCACAGAGTCACTTTTTTGACAAATATAACAGTTTGAAATACAATTAGGTTTTAAAACAATTTTAAGAATCATACAAAACCGGGACATCTTATCCCTAGGGAAATAATGTGTACATTATTTCGATAGGGAGTTTATATTATTGTTACAATACAGCTCTCAAATATATTTACAATACAATGAAATAAATAAAAACCTAAGAACAGCAACTGAAGCGGCATTATAAATTTCTTGGGATTCTTTCAATATTTCTTTGTTGTATTTCAATTTAGAAATATAATTTAAATACATTTTGCCTTTTATCAAAGATTACTAATAATTTTAAAATTAATAAATAACTAAAAAATATGAATACTTTATATTATAAAATTATTTTTTCTTTTTAAGTCTTACTTAGGTCGTGAAAAAATAATATATACATCTCGGGAAAAAATGCATTTTTATTCCTAGATGTGGAGGATGTTGTCAAGCGGTAGGCGTTTATTTTATGTTCTTTTAATATATTTTTATTAAACAAATTGGACATACATTTATATATATATATATATATCTAAATTAATTATATTTTCTTCTCCTCTTTTTGACAGTGCACAAAAAATAATCACATTCTGTTTTCTTATGTTGCTCGGCAGCCGTAGCGTAGCAACACACGGGAAACACCTGTGAAGTCCCTCACAGTTCGGCCAATCCTGACGCGACATTGTCCTCGATGTCAACTGGCTCTTTCTTCCGTGATCGCAGACAGCTCCACCTGGAATCTTCTTCATTGTCTTCAACAAATGTTGGAGTTTCCTCTTCCTTTTCTTCGTATTCGTCTTCTAGCGTAGAAGATGATTCTTCATTTTCGTCTTGTTCTTTGGACTGTATCTCATCATCATCTTCATCTTCATCTTCGGAGTCATCTAGTGGACCTATCCACTTTTTCATTCGCTCGGGTGGTAATATACCGTCGTACGGCCTCTGCGAAACTGGATGACCTGGAATATCTCTAACAACATATCGATCTTTATCAAGAACGGAATGGATGATGTAAGGACCAACAAATTTTTGAGACATTTTAGGACTTCGGTCTGTCGGGGTTGTAGTTCTCTCAATCATGATGTATTCACCTACTTTATATTTATGGTGCATTTTCCTTTTTTTATCATAGCGTTCTTTGGTCTTCTTTTGTTGTATTTTTGTATTTTGAATTGCTTCTTTTCGTATTGACTCTCTCTTTTTCTCGTACTCACCTACAGTTATATTTTCTTCAATTATTTGTTGCATTTCTATTCCAAATCCATGTGACAATTTAAAACCAAAAAACAACTCGCTAGGACATTTATTTGTCGTTTTCTGTTTAGTCATGTTCAATGACAATTGCACTTTATCGAGACATTTGTGCCATTCGTTTATATTCGTTGACATTTTTAAAAGAGCTGGCATGATTGTTTTATTGTACCATTCTACTTGTCCATTACTCCTTGGTGTTCGTACTGCAACTAATACATGTTGTATGTTATTTTCTTCGCAAAAACTTCTAAATGTTTCACTTGTAAAAGCAGAACCTCTATCTGAAACAATTCTTCTCGGTACACCAAAAATTTTGAACAACTGCTTCAATGCTCTTATAACTTCTTCAGAATTTGTTGTTTTAGTAGGTTCTAAAAATATAAATTTTGTGAAACCATCTATTATTGCTAGTATATGTTTGTATCCTCTAGTAGTTCTTTCTAATGGGCCTAAATGATCAATGTGTAATGTTTTCCAGGGCTCTGTACCTTTTTCAATACAATGAAGAAACCCTTCATTCTTGTTTGTCTTGTAGTTATATTCCATGCATTTTATACATCTGGATAAACATTTTTTAACGTACTTACGCATTCTTGGGAAATAATATAAAGTTCTAAGTTCTTCTAAGGTTTTTTCGGATCCTAGATGACAAATTTTCTCATGAGTTTTCGTAACTAACTGATGACGAAGTTGTCTGGGAACAACAAGTAAAAGTTTATCGTTAACACGTTTCATTAGATTTTCATTAACAATTTCAAAATCGTGAGGTTTTTGGTTATTTAATATTTTATTCTTTATTTCCATTATTTCTGAGTCTTTATTCTGTAAAATAGCAATGTTTTCTACCTCTTTATATTCTTCATCAACTAAATTCACCGGTACTATACGACTGAGACAGTCAACATGTCCCATTTTGTCGGCGCTTCTATGTTGGGCATCAAAATCAAAATTTTGAAGAATTAAACTCCAACGTAAGATTTTTGAATTTTGGTCTTTTTTCTTCAATGTCTGTGTTAAGGCATTACAGTCTGTAATTAAGGTAAATCGTTTGCCCAGCAAATAAATTCTGAATTTTTGTAGCGCATATACCACAGCTAGCAATTCTAATTCGAAACTGTGCAATTTCGATTCAGTTTCATTTGCCTTTATACTTGAATAATAAATAGGGTGAAATTTTCCGTTATGTTTTTGCATTAGTATTGCACCAAATCCACTAGTACTTGCGTCTGTGTGTAATTCAATCTCTTTATCAGGATCGTACAATTTTAGTATAGGTTCGTTGATCAAGTGATATTTCAGTTTATTGACAGCTTCAATTTGTTCAGATTTAATTTCAAAGTCTACATTTTGTCTTAATAAGTTTGTCAAAGGTTTTGCAATAATTGCATAATCTTTAATAAATCGTCTAAAGTAACCTGTCAACCCTAAAAACATTCGTATCTGTCTCTGGTCTTTTGGTATTGGAAAATTCTGAATGACTTTAGATTTTGCCGAACCGGGTCTAATTTGGTTGTGACTAATATGGTACCCTAAATAGTCTAACTCTGTATATAAAATTTGACACTTGTCAAAACGTAATTCTAATCCAAATTTAAGCATTAAATTTAGGACCTCTTTGAATATCTCTATGTTCTCTTGAATTGTATTTGTTGCAATCAACAAATCGTCCATATATACTTGCACTTTATTCGTTCTAATTAAATCGCGAAAAATTCTTGTAACGTATCGCATAAAAACCGAAGGCGAATTAACTAACCCAAATGGCATTTTCACAAATTCATATTGCCCGTTGTGTATTACAAACGACGTATATTTAATTGAATCAGAATGAACCTTTACGTGATAAAAACCGTTTTTTAGATCAAGTGCTGTGAAATAGTTAGCGTTACTCAAATTATTTAAAAGATCATCAATATGTGGCAGTGGAAATTTATCTTTTACCGTTTCCTTATTAAGCGCGCGATAATCTACACATAAACGACCTTCTCCATTTTTCTTTGCAACAAGCACAACTGGACTAGCGTATTCGGAATTACTAGGACGGATTACACCCTTTGCTAACAATTCATCAATAATTTTATTTATAACTTCACGTTCATGGTACGATACTCTCCGCGGTGAAGTGCAAATGGGCTTGTTTGTTTTTAAATCTATTTTCATCTGTAAATCCTCATCGTCAACTTCACATGGACAACTAGTTCGTAACATATTATAATTGGAAATTAGATTAGACACTTCCTGTTTTATTTTAAAATTTAAAACGGGATTAATATTGAATTCCGGGTCGCAAACATCTGTTTGAATCTGCATCATGGCACTTTCATATGAAACATCAGCTTCCATTGGTTTTGAAAACGCAATGCCGTCTTTATGAACATGCCACTCTACCGAATCAAGGAATTTTTGTCCGAGTATAACGTCGTTACTAATCGAATCTTTTGGAACCACGACCGCGCTTATTTCGTAGTCATAGTCATCAATTTTAACAGTGAATCTAGCTATTTTGTCACAGTTTACTCTACTGTTATTCAATCCTACTAAAACAGTGTTACATTTTTCAGTTATTAACTCAGTTGCAAAACAGTCTTTGATCAAATTCATTTTACTACCTGTATCGATTAAAGCAATTAAAATGTCATTACAAATCTTAATTGGTTTAATAAACTTTGAAATCGAACCTACAAAGTTTGTGTTCTGAAATATGTTAGATACAGGTCTACCAACCTGTACTGATTTCCGTTCTGTTGTGGCTGTAGTACAATTTCGGGATATGTGACCCAGCTGATTGCATTTAAAACATTTGATGGGTGTCATTGTTAAACTTGTTTGATTTCTAGCAACATTGGTTCCTGTCTCTGAAGACTTCTCACGCGGTTCTTGTATTTTGCTGGATTTTTCTGTTTCTTTATTGTGTGGCTCTTTGAATCTGTCGATGTTTAGTTCAGCTGCAACCATTTTCATACTCTGAAACAGACTTTTTAACGTTTTATGCTGTGCACAAACCATCTGTGTACGAAGCGTAAAATTATCTATGCCCTTAATAACATGAGATATTATTTCAGCCTCTGAAAGTTTAGCCCTTCGCGCAATCCTAACTTTGTCATAATAGTAATCCTCAAATCTCTCTCCGCGTTTCCAGTGACGAGCCCTTATTTTGTCCATGATAGTTGCGATGTCTTCGTATCTCACAAACATATCTTTCAACTCGACTTTAATTTCAAACCACTCCATTCTACAGGTTTCTGGATTAGATTGGTACCACTGTTTAGCATTAGATACTAATTTGTTTGTAGCTAACAACTTGATTACATCATCAGTTAACGAATAAATACTTTGGACATCATCAACACGTTTTAACCATGTTTCTATATCATCAGACTCACTTCTACCACCAAAGATAGGTATTTGTAACGATATTTCTGAATACGGTACACTTACGTTAGTTTGATTCCGTATATTGTCTCTTTGCCTCAAAATTTGTAGCTCATTGTCTCTTGTCTGTAGCATTCCTAACATCGTTGTAAGATGCGCCATCATCTATTGTATTGTTGGCTGTTCAGCGGCATCCACAACTTGCGCCGTCCCATCTTCAGCCTCAGAAATAGAATCGTGATGCATCTCCTTAATTCCTTTCCCGATTCTTCAGTACGTCGAATAACGGATGAGAATAATTAAGGAAGGATATGGACACAGGGATGAGATCGTATTGACTCTGTACGTCGGCCAAACACAAATCAAATCCGCCAATTCCTAAAATATCAATCACGTATCTATTACGAATTAATCAATATTATCCCACTTCTGAGATCTGTGGAGGATGTTGTCAAGCGGTAGGCGTTTATTTTATGTTCTTTTAATATATTTTTATTAAACAAATTGGACATACATTTATATATATATATATATATCTAAATTAATTATATTTTCTTCTCCTCTTTTTGACAGTGCACAAAAAATAATCACATTCTGTTTTCTTATGTTGCTCGGCAGCCGTAGCGTAGCAACACACGGGAAACACCTGTGAAGTCCCTCACATAGATGTATAATATGCTATTATGTACTTGTTACATAAATAGCTATTATAAGTATCTGTAATAAATAAATGATAAAATATTGAATATTAACCGAAATTGTTTCATTTATCCTGTTGATACTTGTCAGAAACTTATTCGAAGATGGACTGAAAATACTGCGGAAATCCATCTTATTTTATTAATTATTTCATCAATATCTTATTGTAAAAAACTAACATTCCTTTATTGTTGTTTCAGTTGAACTTTGAAATGGAACAATGAACCAAATGGCAGTTGCAGTTTGCAGATGTAAGTTTTTTTAAATGTTTATAAATTTATTTTAAAGTTTGCAGAACGCTTTAATCACTGCTGATTTATGTTTGTATCTTGGAAATTGTAGTTAGGTATACACTTTCATTGTTTAAAAATAAAACAGAGTCAAATTCCGACTTTTGTTTTCGCTGTCAAACTATCATTAATACACTGCTCAAAATTGTACAGGCATATGTAAAATTAAAACTTAATATTTAAATAAATAAAAGGCTTCTTAAATACATATTTATAAAATTTAAACTATATAGTTATTTGTGTATTAAGAGCGTAAAGTGATTCTTTGTTACTCGAGCACAGTAATTGTGGCGCGAGCCGAAGGCGAGAGCTGCAATAGTGCAAGAGGAACAAAGACACTTTACGCTTGTGATACATACATAATTTTTTCTACGATCTTAAAATTATTAAAAAACATATACGTACTGAAAATAAATTCGTTCTGTCAACTGTCAATATGACAAGTTTCTGTTTTGTTTGTATCCCTGGTAACTATTGAAATAAGCGCGCATTTAATATCCTTTTCGCGCGTTGCCATTGGAAACGTGCACATTTAACGTCTTTTTCCCGTGTTGCCATTGGAGTCGAGCAAAAAAAGATATTTTTCGATTGTTCCACAGCAAACGTCAACTTTACGATGACAAATGAGAGCGTAATTGTCAACTTTTCATAGCAATCGTAGAAAAAAGTATATTCAAATATTTTTAAGAAAAATAATACCTTATGTATTATTACAAAAATTTAAATATAATTTATAGTTTTAATTTTACATTCAATTTTTAAAATATCCCTGTACAATTTTGAGCAGTGTATTATTAGAATCAAATTGAATTATAGAAAAAAAAAATGGAATACTACCAGGATTTGAACCTTAGCCCTTGTAATTCAATCAAACGCTGTTACCAACTAAGGATCAATTTTTGCATGCAAACTTAATAAAAAAAAATCAGTTCAAAAATGTATCATATACTCAAAGTTGCAAATGTAGAGTTAATACATTTAAAAATGAGTAAACGGATGTAAAATTGTTATATTTTATCTTTCGTATCTGGATATTTTTAGAAGTATATACTACAATAGTATATTATACAACGACGCTATAATGGATGCTCTTATTCCCGAGGATGAAGTTTGCAACCCGAGCGAGCGGAGCGAGCAAGGGTTGTAATCATCCGAGGTAATAATAGCCATTATAGCGAGTTGTATACTATACTTTATATACGACTAACATATACGACTAATTTCATAAAAATTAGTCAACTTTTATATTATTTATTATCTATTAATTTTACATCTATTTACCTAATAAATTTACATCTAATTGAAATGAGTAAATGGAGTAAAAAGACCATAATGAAGATGATTTGTATTTTTCACCTAATTCATTCTTCATTTTAATACGCCAGTCAACTTTGATATGCTTTGTCATAGAAATTTTTAGACTTTTGCGGTAATAAACCATATGTAGTAACATCAGCGATTTTCGTTATTTCTGGTGGTGTAGAAGATATACTGTCTTCTGTAATACTGTCCATTTTATCAATTACAGTTAAACACAATAATTTAACACAATTTGCTAGACCGTTTTTTGACAACTTCTCAACGATAATTTCGTTTTGTGTGTTTCCGATTCGTTAAAATCAGGGAAGTTAGCAACGAGCATGTTTAATTTAAATATGAGTCGCTATGGCAACACTGTTCCGATGGCACAATAAAACAATGATCCATGTTTTAAGCATTTTGATTGGTTCACGAGCGGGAATAATGACCATTATTCCCGGCGGGATTAATATATAGCATTATATAGCAAAAACGCATATATAATGATAATATTATTAGTTAGTCGTATATAAAATCAATTATTTTATGTGAAGTACTGACGGTCAGCATACATGAATATCGCTTTGATCACATTTGTAAGCTCACTATCTATTCCTATCCTAATCATCAGTAACACAGGAACAGGAATCGCATTCAACTCATCGTTCAGTCTTTGAGTATTTTTGTTGACAACAAGCAACAAAAGACAAACTAATTACCAAGGACTTGTCTGTGTCTCCAGACACACAGATCCTCTCAGTACTTCGCTCGTTCTCGTGCGAATCAAAGGAAGCGTTTCTTGAAAGTCGTGTATTTTTTAATTGGGGCCCAATTACCAATCAAAGAGGCCATTGAGACGCGCGCTTTGTGCTGCAGGGCGAGACGTGGATCGCGGATCTGATACAAGCAAGGGATGCTGCCCTGTTTGAGAGGATTGTCAGAGATCGGACGGTCACTTTGATATGGTTGCTTTATTTTCATTTTAAGTGTCAGTTAATAGATGGCAATGGCGATTCTTTTTATTATTGTTAGATAAGTACCTTATTGCATGGATGCATTCTGCAATATTACGCTTTTTTTCTATATATTCATTTGATATTTTATTCATTTTTGGACTATATTTATGGGGTAGGTAGCTCAGTGGATCTTGAGAACCCTGGTTCGATCCCCACAGCCGACAAACAATTTTCACCACATTAAAATCACTCCCGTGGCTCTCCCGCCACTAACATCTTTGGAGGCCGTGATTTGATGGCTGGTAAATATATCACTTACCGAGATCTGTTACGGCAGAGTTCAAAGATAAAAGGCATGATGATATATTTATGTTATTTAAATCTACCCCTGTGGCTCCCCTTCCACTAATATCATTGGGGGCCGTGACTTGACGGCTGGTAACCGCACTTTACGTGAAGAAATATATCACTTACCGAGATTTGCTTAGGCAGAGTGCCACACCCAGTAATGGATAAAAGGCGTGATGATATATTTAATCAAACCTTTGCATACATAAATTACGCATTCATTAAACATTAATTTCAATTTACCTCTGTGGTCCCCCACCACTAACATCTTCGGGGGCCGTGATTTGACGACTGATAACCGCACTTCACGCGAAGAAATATATCATTTACCGAAATCTGATTAGGCAGAGTGCCACACTTAGAAATGGGTAAAAGGCATGATGATATATTTATTTATTTACATTTAATGATACAATTAAATAATTAATATATTTATTATAATATTTTTTGCTACCTAAAAAAAGAAAAAATGGATGAAGGTAAATTAATAAGTTAAGTGGAACAAAATGAGATTCTGTTTAATGAATCATTGAAATATTTTTAAATAATTTAGAAAAAGAAAATTGTTGAACAAAAATTTCTATCATGACACAGCAAACAGCAGTGACACAAACAATAATTTCTACTTTTTCCAACATTTTAAAATAAAATTAACTGTAAATATCAAAATAAATATATATTACGTTTGAAGTTTCAGCAACTGTAATAGTTATTTGTATCACTAGTCCAGAAACTGCTATTTTGCGAGTGCGAGTATATTTTGAAAGGCCTCGCCTGCGGCTCGTCCTTTCAAAATATGCCAACGTTTTTGTAAATTTAATAAAAACGTTTAATTTATTATTCACATTCTAAATGTCAGGGAATTTTTTTATGTTGGTAACATCACCATATTTGAACTGCACTTTTAATTTTAATTAACTATTTATTATTCATCAATTAACATCTTCAATAAGTTTAATTACAATGTACACTTTATTTAATAAACATAAAACATAATTCATTTCTTTGTCTATTTCACGACTTGTCATTCCAGTATTATAACCTAAAAATCAACATATTTTATTTGGATTTTACATTGCTAATTCAATTATAATTAATAACAATTTATTGTTTAATTAAGTTACGATTAAGTTAACTTAAGTTACAATCCGTGAACTCTGAATTTGACTTAACTCTTACATTACTTCATTATAAATCCTGCTTCATATCAGATAAAATTGAACTGCAAGAGTAATTTTATGTATTTTATAAACCTATTTCGTGTGCTAAGACCAGGGGCGCCGAGAGGAAAAGCGGGCCCGGGAAAAAAAATTCGGGGCCCCTTTAACTTTGAATATTTATTAATTAAATATAAGATACAAAAAAATATATGTATGACAACAATAAGAATAATTAATATCTAAATAAAGTTATAACAATATAATTAAATACAAAATTCTGAGTTAATTGGTGCAGCGATGTGTATTGTATACTCACTGTATGACTATCTAATATCTAGTTGCATATTCGATAAATGCAGGGGATACCAAAACAGCACTACGCACAAATGTATAGAGCCTTTGCCTATGTGTGTTGTATACAATGTAGTAATATAAGAAATAAAAATGCAACAATGGAATAATGTACTTTTGAATAGTGTATAAATTTATTTAAAATTTGCAACTGGGGCCCTTGATCAAGCATTTCGTCATTTAGTACTTTATAAAATGTAATAAATTGTTGGAAACGTGTATCAGACATTTCGTTATACATGTTTTAGTAAAGAATATAAAAAATTGGTGAAATAGTAGAAAATTAAAAGCAATTTATAAAATAGCATCACATCCGGGCCTTTTGAATTTCACGGGCCCTGGGTATTTTACCCCCCTACCCCCCCGTCTCGTCGGGCCTGGCTAAGACTCGAACCCGCATCACTTGCACCACATTCCATTATATAATAGGCTTGGATAATAACATGGTTTTCGCATTGATTTAATTTTGAAAATAACCCAACTATCCTTACTGTAGGAATTTGATACATTAATAAAAAAAAATATTGTAATTCTATTTATTTTGTCACCTTACAGACACTTTCCTTTTGTTACATCTTTAAGGATAATATCAAATATTAAGTGTAGTAAATAATTATCGAAAGAATGTAAAATAAGAAATTGCATGAAGAACTGAATGTTTATAGTTTAAATGTACTCGTATCTTGCATTCATCATCGTCGTAGTTGGGGCCAATTACAGAGTATTTTTTCTAGCGCTCATCAATCCAATTCTGCTGAGCAGATCGGACGTCATTTCAATCTCGGCCCATCTACGATAATTTGCCGACGTTGATTTACAAATTGCGTTATTAACGATCCAGTTCACTTGGCAATTATGTCGAATCGCAGTGGCCAGTGTCGACTGTTGACTGTCGCTACTAGCTAGTCGCTTCCCAATTCGCCCATTCCCATTTTGGAGACAGGACTTTCATCTAATGAGAACAGTCATGCATCTATTTCGTCCTAGAGAGTAAATAGTTCAATACCAATAATATTACATTTATCAGTCTTATCATAACTTGAGCCATTTATTTTGATTTAGTCCAATTTGGATTGTTTTAAATAAAAAATATGACAGTTTTTCTCATAACATCATCCTTCCACTTACAAGTAACACTACCCAACTGTCACTCACCGATTTAAATGAAACTTGGCACACTAATAGAACTCTACAAAATATTTAACCCCTATTTTTTTTTCTTCCGGAAGTTGCTTTTTAGGGGTACAAACCAATCCTGAAAGGTGGTAAAAGCAAGAATCGCCAAAAATAAAATTAAATAATACCAAAATATTACGCGTTCAACATTGATTACCCAGGGGTTTTTGAGATCTCCAAAATCTATTTTCGGGGTCATTTTGATCATATGAACTTTTTTAAGGGGTTAAAAAGGGGATGGGGAGATGAAATTACGATATTCAACTGAAATAGAGTTTTAGGTTCAAACCTAGTGACTCGGGGGTTTTTGGAGTCGCTGAATCTATTTTTGAGGTTATCCCTGGGTAACCAATGTTTAACGCGTAATATTTAATTTCATTATTGCGATTCTTGCTTTTACCATCTTTCAGGGATGGTTTATACCCCTAAAAACCAACTTCCGGAAGAAACAAATATAGGGGTTCAATATTTTTTAGAGTTCTATTAGTGTGCCAAGTTTCATTTAAATCGGTGAGTGACAGTTGAGTAGTGTTACTTGTTAGTGGCTCAGATCTTTTGAATTTGTTATGATATCTGAATAAATGAGAATCCCACCCCAGATCTAACAGATTTCAACTGATAATATTGATCACTGATTACTAGAATATTAGATAATCATACTGTTTTTGATTGGCCAGAGATAGAGCATTGTAGGTCGCTCAAAGCAGAAAGATTAATGTTGGTTATCTTTTGTTTTACGTCTTTTACTTTAAAATAAATCATTACTAGATTACTATTTTCATGACTGATACCATTCGCATTATCTCTCACGTTGCTTCATTACAAGTCTAGCTTTATATCAGGTAATATACTTTAATCAACTAATCTACGGTTCTCATTTAATTCAAAGTTAATTTTATTCCAATATTTCTCTCTATTTTGTAATGTCCTATAAGCAGCCTAAATCCCACGACTCTTTCATATACGGAAACAGATGATAGACTTGAGATTAAAGTCATTATTATTTACCAAGAACATTTTCACCAAATTAAATGTACCCCTGTGGCTCCTTCACTAACATCTTTGGGGTCCGTGATTTGACAGCTGGTAACCACACTTCACGCGAAGAAATATATAACTTACCGAGATCTGTTTTGACAGAGTGCCACACCCAGTAATGGATAAAAGGCGTGATGATATATTTATTTAATAAAATATCAAAATAAACACTTGTCTAAGTCTCACAAAATTCAGCCTCCAAGTCACCTTATGAGGGCATCGTCAGAGGCTGGCCAGCACAGTTCTGTTAGTAACCATAGACGCGTTTCGCTCTTATTAGAGCTCATCAGTATGGTATAACCTACTTCTTCACCTAGAACAAAGTTCACGTGAAGAAGCTGGTGACGAAGGACTGTGCCAGCAGAGAATAAGATCTCTAAAGAACGGTAAGATGACATGAGAAGTTCTATCGAACCAGTAATGCCATCTACCGAAAAAAGCAAAAGCTACGAAATAGCAATTTAAATAAAAAACAACAATTCTCTGCTGGCACAGTCCTTCGTCACCAGCTTCTTCACGTGAACTTTGTTCTAGGTGAAGAAGTAGGTTATACCATACTGATGAGCTCTAATAAGAGCGAAACGCGTCTATGGTTACCAACTGTGCTGGCCAGCCTGTGACGAAGCCCTCATAAGGTGACTTGGAGGCTGAATTTTGTGAGACTTAGACAAGTGTTTATTTTGATATTTTATTATTAAACCTAGTTTCACCAAGTGAGCATTTAAAGACAATTAATTTTGTCTTTGTTGTTTTTTATATATTTATTTATTTTTGATGTTCGAATGTATCGAGTCGTTTTGAAACCAGTAGTAGTGTATGTATGGCCGAAATGGTAATAGTCCAGCAGCTAGTGCTAGTGATTGTACCATTGCGTGTGTTTGTGCGTATGTGACGTCACACACTGTAATAACTCCGTTCGTTCGTTGTTAATCAAATGTGTTGCGCTGATAACGACCTGGCGAGTGTGACCGACCTCATGTCCACTTGGCACTGATTGCTAGTTAAGACGATTGGATAATGACAATGTTTAAGACTTGTGGTTCACATGACAGTTCCGTTTTGCTTCTCGGCTTCTCGTCACTCGTCTCCTTCACTTCTGCCGAAAGCCTTTGGGAGTTTGAGCTTCGTACCGTACGTGATACGTATGCCGTACGCGTGTACTCCAGGCAGTCACTAAAGGGAAATTAAATCAGATTAAAAATCTTCTGGCATTTGTATTGGTCGTCGTGTATGGATGCTACACGTGTATCATATACTCTTCACTAGTCAAATGAAAAAATGCTATCGTTTAAATAGACCGAAATAAATCAAAATAAAACAAAGTACCAAGGATGAATTCGATACAAATGTCGCCTGATTATTATCCTACTAATACTTGATTGTTATTGTAATAATACATTAATATTCGCAAATAAACAGGCGCGGTGGCCGAGCGTGTTAAGGCACATCTCTTAACATACTGTGACGTCACCCGAGCCAAGGTTCGTCAGTTCGAATCCGCCTGTCGACAATGTGTGATTTGTCGTAAACTATAAAATACAGTTACATGTATTTATCACACTCGGGCGCTATAAGCTAGTCACTTATTCGCCTTAAATAATATAGCATTTGACTACGAAAACCGGCAGTACGGCAGTGTAAAAACTGCGGTTCGGTGTGTCCGGTAGGCCCAGGCCCGATCTCGGGCTGTAGCGCCACAGATGATGATGATGATTCGCAAATAAACACTATTTTAAAATATTTGTTATTTAAAGTTATTTATCATCATTGGTTGAAAAGAATACAGGTGTGTGTACCACTTTTGTTAAGTAAATTAAAAGTTTTAGATTTTTCTGGAATTCTCGACTGCGCCTCTCATCCCAAACAAAACCTCTGACTTTAAAACAATACTTACTGCTTTTTGTACATAATAGTTATTTAAGTATTAAGGGTAGTAAGTGCTTAGACCTGCAAAATCATCCTTAACCGATAGGTGACTCAATGATTGAAATTCGTATTACGTTTTTTGCACGATCAGCCCAATAATGAAATTAAAATTTAGAAATATTTTAAAAATTGTAAGTTATCAGAATTGCTATTTTTAATAGTAGTTATATAAAATGGGAATAAAGTTCATCATTATTTATCGAGAGCGATGATTGAATCCTGAGCGCGTAGTCTGAGGGATGCAATCGCTTGAAGCAAATAATACCACTTTACTCACGTGTTATATACGACCTTTTATATACAAACGGCAAAATTCGTTATTTAACAAAAGAGTCTTTACACTGCCAATGGCCTTGAATCACTTTATTACCGTATCAGATCTTGGTAAGTGATATATTTCTTCGCGTGAAATACGGTTAGCAGTCATTAAATCACGGTCCTCAAAGATGTTAGTTGAGAGGGAGCCACAGTGGTAGATTTAATTTGGTGAAAATTGTTTGTCGACTCGATACCACTGAGCCACCTACCCCATTTACCGATTTGTAATTTCTAAATATAATTTACCTAACAAAACCTACAAGGTGAGCAAGCATATTCCAGAGCAAGCCGTAGCTTTGGACACTAGAGAGTGCAGTAAAGACACTTTTAAGGTGTGTTACGTACAATATTATTTTTACGATCACAATGACAAATTATTAATGATTTGCCACATGAGTGACAAATATTTGAGCAATATAAATAAACTTATCACCATGTTAAGATTCATATTATGAGGATATCTTTTTGAAATGTAAGATTTCAAAATTGTACTTTTTAAACTAGATCGCTAAACGTGGATTAGAAATGACTGATTTTGTAGACTGTCCTGAAAAATAAACTATTACTACTTTGGAAATCTTGTCGGTAAATATTAACCACAAAACCGATAACTTTTACGGAAAGTAATAGTTCCATGTATAGTAATAGTCCGTTAGTACGGTGGTGTGGATAGCATTACGGAATTCGAATCCGTAGATCCCGAGTCACCTCGACACCGAAAGGTAGAAGAGGAAGATTATGTATGTAGATCCCGAGTTCGAATCGCGCTCAAGTTAAAAAATTATATGAACTATCACACTGCGGCTCGGTGAGTGCGGACCCTGTACTGTAATTGTTATTAAATTCCTGTTGTACAGAGTAACATAAATAAATAATTTAAACCTTTTTAACGACATCGAGCTAATTTCATCAAACAACAATTGGTAGACTGGAATCAAAGTAATCTGTGATAGGGTTGTATCAGTACAGGGTGTTTCAGGACTAGTGTAACAAACTTTAACAGCTTATTCCTGAGGTCATTTTGAACCAAAAATGTCGTATGAACATAGGTCCTATTCCTTCTAGCTACCGAAATACAAAAGATTGAAGTTCTATAAATAACACGAAATTTTCAAACTTTCGAAAAACAGGAGTTTTATTGTCAAGTCATACCTTATTTGTCTTAATTAATTTTATTTATTAATATTAACATGCATACGAGTTCAATGCGCTCATTTTGAACACTTGCTGTATTTTTTTTTAATTTGTTATCTTATTTCATATTGTGTTAACATATTCTATGTTTGGTTATGTTGTTCTGTGTCTATTTAATTGTGTCATTTTATGTTTTGTTCTCTAAATCGTATTCGTTAATATTAATAAATAAAATTTATTAAGACAAATAAGGTATGACTTTTCAATAAAACTCTTGTTTTCCAAACGTATCTTGATTACAAAAATTTGAAAAATTCGTGTTATTTATAGAACTTCAACCTCTTGTATTTTGGTAACTAGAAGGAATAGGACCTATGGTCATACGACATTTTTGGCTCAAAATGACCTCAGGAATAAGCTGTTAAAGTTTGTTACACTAGTCCTGAAACACCCTGTATATAAACATAGACGCTGTCATTGTTGTCCTTGAAACTTGCCGAACATTTAGGTCAGATGTCAATGCCTTAATTCGTTCTAGTTTTCAATTCCTTGGGAATGATCACAGATACTCAGATAATTATAAATATGAATTGACACTTATGTCCCATAATTAATGAATGTGATTTAATGTTGAATATGTGATGATTTTATTTATTTTTTATCATCCTCAGTCCCGAGAAATAAATATTTATAAGAGTTTAAATTATTTTTCCAATGGTAACGCACGAAAAAGATATTAAATGCGCGCTTATTTAAATAGTTACCAGGGATACAAACAAACCAGAAACTTGTTATATTGACAGTTGACAGAATGAATTTATTTTCAGGACGTATACATGTTTTAATAATTTTAAGATGCAATCGTAGAAAAAATTATGTATGTATCACGAGCGTAAAGTGTCTTTGTTCCTCTTACGCTTTCGGCACGCGCTGCAATTACCGTGCTCGAGTAACAAAGAATCACTTTACGCTCTTGATACACAAATAACTATTAAATTTATATAAAAAGAATAGTTATTTGTGTATTAAGAGCGTAAAGTGATTCTTTGTTACTCGAGCACGGTAATTGCAGCGCGAGCCGAAGGCGAGAGCTGCAATAGTGCAAGATGAACAAAGACACTTTACGCTCGTGATACACACATAATTTTTTCTACGATTGCATCTTAAAGTTATTAAAAAACGTAGGTATACGTCTAAAACTAAATTCGTTTTGTTAACTGTCAATATGACCAGTTTCTGTTTTGTTTGTATCCTTGGTAACTATTGAAATAATCTTTTTCGCGCGTGGCCATTGGAAACGCGCAAATTTAACGTCTTTTTCGCGCGTTGCCATTGGAGACGCGCAAAAAAGATATTTTTCGATTGTTCCACAGAAAACGTCAACTTTACGATGACAAATGAGAGCGTAATTGTCATCTTTTCATAGCAATCGTAGAAAAAAGTATTTTATTCTTTGATGTTCTTTATTTTATCATAAGAAAAGTATATTCTAATGAGACTTATATGAACAATGACAGCTAAAATGATTGACAAGTAAAAAATTTCACAAAAACAGTTGTATAAAATAGAATTTTGTGGCATCGTTTTTGTGTCACAAAATTGGCTTTGTATATGCGTTATAGGAAAATTAATTTGCAATGGTTATTAGTTACTGAATCCCACCCCTGGCGACTCCATACTGATAGGATTAGTTCATATTGTGTAAAAGCTTTGATGACATATTTATTTCGTTTTATTTTATTTCAAAAACAAGTAAAGTAATTCCATAAAAGTACTTAAATTTATAATAAATATGTTGTCTTGGTTACTCCGTCTTTTATGAAGAATATCAACAACATAAAATGAATTAAATGCATAGCATATCTTGATCTACGTAAACTAACGCAGTATTTAAACCATGAAATGAGTACTTAACATAAAATCTACATACAAGCTAATTACCATACTTATTAGCCATGAAAACCCACGTATATGAAAAGTGCTCTATTTAACAACACTTTATGCCCACATTAATTGCAAAGCATCCAACAAACAATAATTATTCCAATACAAAAAACAACAACAGAGTAAAATCGAAGACGGCCAGAATAAAACAATAGTCACACCCACAGCGGGGAGGAAGACCGAAGACCAAAGACCAAAGAAGAAAGAAGAAGAAGAAGCAGAGAGAGGACAGTTTACAGGTGCGCTACACGCGCGATACTCAAAACGTAGGTGTACTAAATAGTCTTCCTTGAATTCAAATCGGACAAGTTCTTTTTATTTTTGTCTCGGGCCTCATTGTGTGAGGACATTAGCTCTAGATGCTATCGCAATGAATTGTGGGTTTGATATTAATTTAATACACGACCTGCGGGCGAGCGCATGCGCACTCGCGAGCGCGCGCGCCTTCAATGGATGCTGCGAGAGAGATAAAGTCTTCATGCGATGCGAGATGTCAATCACATTTGGAATTGTCGGAAACAGTATTGTTTTGCACCTAAATTAGATTTGGTTCGATGAAGGTTAAAGTTCATGAGAGTAGAGTATTCAGAGTGGAGTGGTGTTTCTTGTATGGAACTTTCAAATGTTTTATAAGCTTTTCTTTTTGTATCTGACGTCAGACGAGACCGCTAGAGCGACTAGTGAACGATTGAGCATAGACTCATGCTGTTAATTGATTTATTTTTTATGTGTTATTTATGATATGTAAAGTAGGCTCTGTTTCGATTATTGATTAAGAATTAAGAAAGACTAAGAGTCATCTATTACTACTCCAACAAAATTATGACATTGGCATAAAACTGTAAATTATTCTCACTTATAATGCCGAAGATGCAATTATATTTTTTATTAGAAATATTCATATGCACTTGGTTTATTTAAATAAAATATAAATATATCATCACGCCTTTTACCCAGTAATCTGGGTGTAGCCCTCGACCGTAACGGATCTCAGTAAGTGATATATTTCTTCACGTAAAGTGCGGTTACCAGCTATCAAAACATTTAATAACAATTTATTTAAATTGAAATCATTTTATAAATATTCAAAATGATTTTCATCCTCATCAATACATTTTTATGCTTTCGTTCAAGTATACTCAACACCCAAATTTTTGGTAAACTAGGCCGGAAATAAATTGTTTCTGGACTATATTGGGATACACAAAACGTATTAGTTATAGTAATAGTTATTTACGTGGCCAGTGTAGTAAATTAATTTTTACGGACGATCTGGAATGTTTGTAGGGTGAACGACGAAGGTACGAGTCTCCATAGTGTAGTGAATCTAGTAAAAATTAATTGCAAGCGGGCCGCATACAAAGTTTTATTTTCACTTTCACAACGTTTATTTTTAATAATTTTCTTTATTAGTTTTATAAAAAGATACATTACATGTTGTAATCAAAGGTTGTTGGCGGTAGGAACAATAATTTGAAATAATTGATTTCATACCTGACGAAGACTTCGACAGCGATATTCTTGCAAAATATACAAAATATTGCAGATGCTGCAAATAATAACTTTTAATTAGTTCTTTTTATGAGCCTTGTAAAATTTTACAGGTCTCTTCTACCAGCCTGTAAAATTTTACAAGGCTTCGCGCTGTAATAACTCATTTATTTAGTTATCATAAATGCGTATAAACTATCATGTACATGGCAGGTGAAAATAAAATATATTGATGAGGCTGGGACTTATTTTGTATATGTATAAAGTCATACTAATTTAAATAAATTGTCATTAAATTTTGTTTATATTTTCTGTATTAATATATCATAAAAAATATATTATTTTGTAAAATAATCAGAGTTACCGTGGTTTTACTTCATTGTTTTATTTCGAGGCAGGTTTTCTTTTTCCAATTAGGACATAATTAAAATACCCGCCATTTACTTATTATTTAGTCATGTAAAATATAGATTATTTTGTATGACAAACTTTTCAAATTATATATGTTCCATTTAAAATTTCAAAGTTGATATTAATTACTATTAAAATGATCCATCAACAATTAGTTTACATGTATAAAGCATGATATATGAAATAAATAGCTAAATTAATAAATAAGCAGAATATTTGATGGGTCTCTTAAAATATAACAGCCTGTATAAGAAGGGTTATGAGCTGAGAATGAGATATTGACCCCTTAGTTCCCATGAAGTGATAATTATTTTTTCATTACTTTGCTGATAATAAACAGACTTATAAATAGATAAACACGGCACATTTGCAGTCACAAATTACATGCAAGGAAATGATGCAATTTAGCGTAAATTATAATTCAACCATAATTGAAAAGAAGAAAGAAGGAAAGAACCAGTTGCACCGAGCACCACAATACCACATGAATGCCATCGTGGCAACCACACATTCCTTTAATCTTTTATGCGTTAAGCAAAAATAAAATTGAACCAAATCGAATTAAGCGAACCATCCACATCACATACAATTTTTTTCTTCCTTTGCTTTCAATATGTAATATCACGCCTCCCTCGTCTCCGCAGGAGGTGGCCTGGTGGACGGTCAGCCGCCGCCGTTTGAAAATTGCAATTTCGTTTCGGATCAAAGTTGCTTCCGGTCCGCTGGACGCTTTGTCCGCCGGCGGCGGTGGCGGTGAGAGGCGGTAGCGGCGGCAGGCGACGCAGGGTCACCGCTGGCCATCTCGAATTCTTTCGCACCCAATACTGTTTGTGTCTGTTGAATTATTCCGCGGATAAGTCAGTTTTCCACCGGTGTGAAGCCAAGACCGGCTGAAGGGGGAGGAGAATTTTCAAACGGAGTACGGGTTCTCGGTGATTTATTACGGAAAAATAATCTGGCAGACGAGAGAAAAATGAGCGAAATTTTTAATTTTAAAACTGCAAGAATTTTCACAATTTTGAAGGTTGTAAATGTCTTATAAGAAACATCGGCCCTCTATTCTTTTCTTTTGTAAACTAGTTTCTATATTATTTATTAGAGATCTCGAGAGTTCAATATCTACACATTAAAATAATTCCTGTGGTTTCTCCTTCATTATCATATTTGGAGATCGCGATTTGACGGCTAGGTATCATGATAATACAGCATTAATGTATTTCGAACGATAAATAAATAAATATATCATCACGAATTTTACCCATTACTGGGTGTGGCACTCTGCCTAAGCAGATCTCAGTAAGCGATATATTTTTTCGCGTAAAGTGCGGTTACCAGCCGTCAAATCACGGCCCCCAAAGATATTAGTAAAGGGGGAGCCACAGGTGTAGATTTTAAATTGGTGAAAATTGTTTGTCGGCTATGGGGACAATTACGTACATTTTACTAAAAATCATCTTGCCTAAATTTTTGTTAGTCATTCAATATAGTTTAACACTTCCGGCATTTAATAAGTAATAGCTATTATATTATCTATCTATCTATTACTTATTAAATGCTACAGGGTGAGTTTTTTATAGCAAACAATTAGGGGTTATAATTTAATAGTTGTAAAGTAAAATTATTAGGGGCGTGTAGCGGGGGGAATTAAAATAGTAGCAAACTATACAAACCAGCTTACTACTGTTCATTGATATTTTATACCGGGTGGAACATCATACTTGTGTATAGGCGATTAACATGAAAAAATAGTTTTTCCGTGCGCATTGCTCCCCAAATTATTTTAAGCAAAAATGCTTCAAATAAATGTTGTAGAGCATAAAATTCTGCATCTAAATCAATAAACATAATTACATTTACATGCGTGGTAACGACAGAAATTAAATAAAAAAATATTAAAAATTTCGTTCAAAATATCAAATAGTCATGGAAGTGAAACAAAAATAGATTCTGTTTATTTGATATTTTACCCCCGACAAATTAATCATTCAATAAAATTCATACAAAAAACTCCATACCTATGATTACAATTTAATAATAAATAAACAATTGTACATTTCAATGAAACGTTTATTTCTTATAGGGTTGGTCATTTAAAAATTATAACTTATCTATTATAATTCAAATATCAAACAATAATTCTCTCATTAAAATAATCACTACAATTTATTATTACAATAAATATTCAAATAAACCTCCATTTTCAGCCAAGCAATAACAAAGTCTATTGTAGAAGGAATGTCGTACATTAGCGAGCTGCCTATTCGTGATTAAAGCGCACTTATCCACGATAGCTTCTCTTAAAGAATTAATATTTGGTTGGTGTTGCTTATAAATTTTACATTTAAGATGACCCCATAAAAAAAATCGCTAGGTGTTAAATCAGGAGATCTGTTAAACGTCAAACTATTTGATTTTTTCAACGTAATTTTTAATATTTTTTTATTTAATTTCTGTCGTTATAACGCATGTAAATGTAATTCTGTTTATTGATTTATGCTCTACAACATTTATTTGAAGCATTTTTGCCTAAAATAATCTGGGGAGCAATGCGCACAGAAAAACTGTTTTTTCATGTTAATCGCCTATGTACACAGGTATGATGTTCCACCCGGTATTTAAAAATACATATTTCACTTGACAACGACTAAAACAGTGACTTTGCTAAGAGTTGTAGTAGAATGTAAAGTGTAGTTTATCGTAATAATTATTTTTTATTTCATTTGAATTCTATTGTTTTGAGGAAATCAAAATTGTATTTCCAAAATATCTGCCAAAATATTAGTACCATAAAAATTCATATAGTATAGCTTTCACGGGATTATAAATTATCAATAAAAAATTATTCGGAACGCTTAGGAGCTCGTCAATTGCAGATCCCAAAAGTGTGGTATATTTATTTTTGTCATAAAGTGTAAACTAATATACACATATTTATTTTTTCATATCGTATGTGGTAGGTGGTAGGAGTATGGATTTAAGAACCCAGGTTCGATTCCCACAGCCGACAAACAATTTTCACGACATTAAAATCACTCCCGTGGCTCTCCCACCACTAACATCTTTGGAGGCCGTGATTTGATGGCTGGTAAATATATCACTTACCGAGATCTGCTACGACAGAGTACAAAGATAAAAGGCATGATGATATATTTATGTTATTTATGCTCGAGATTAAAATAAATTTGATTTAGTTATAATGTTATACCATCTTTAATCTATGAAACTACGCGCAACGAAGTCTGTAGTCTCTTCTCAGATCTCCGCAAACTTAAAATTCAAAGCCGCCTATCTGTCGGGCTTCTTCCTCTCGTTCTGTCATTGACAAAACACAAAACTTATTCAAGAAACGTAATTAATTCCGGACAACGAATAAGTTCATCGGGTAAACACTCTCTTCCCCGCGGTTCCTCTTCCTACGCTAAGAAGTACGTTCTGGTCTCGGAGAAAAGACAAATATGAGTTAGAAAGAAATGAGGAAAACTTAACTTATTAAGAACGCTGTAATATTAGTGTAGGAGTGAACGAGATCGAGCTATTGAGGGTATGAGAAGGAGAAAGAGAAGAGACGTGTATTAAGAAAATAGGGTAGTTAAGAAAATTGGCAAAGTAGTTATACTTGTATCTTGGAGTTATTAGATTTGACCTCCGCTCACCGTGACAATAAAGCGGCTTTGTTTTTTGGAAACTGCTGCTTCTATGGCGGGGTACTTGTGATAATGGACACGACTCTATAAATTAAATTATATTTTTTAATCTTCATTGTTGTTATCTCTCTACTGTTTTCTAATTTTAACGATTGAATTTATTGTTTTCGTTCAAATACGAGCTAATATTTATTAATTCTGTGTTTTTTTAGATGTAATTAATTGCAACAAAATTATACAGGATATTCAATTTAAGTTTGCCACCATTGGAACAATTTCTGTTTTACTAATTTTCAAAATACGGGAGACAACTTTCTTATTTTAAATGGGAATATATATATATATATATATATACATACATAACATCACGCTATATCCCATTAAATGGGGTAGCACGAACCCGTCAACATTCTCATCCTGACACACGATACTCCATTCGACCACATTAACACTTCTTCCATACAAACTCTTTCTTTTCTCACAACCAAAATCCATCAACACACAACAAATATTCATCCATTCGCTAGTGTACACTGCGCTTGTTTCTGAAGATGGTCTCCACACAATTGCAGGTAAACACTCGAAACATCTAACCAATTAATCTAAAATCAAGAATCATACGCTTGTCTTCATTCTACATATTTATCCCGCAATTAATTTTCTCCAAACATTCCTATCCTGACACACCACTTTTGCTTCAACCACATTCATAATTCTTTTCATACAAGCTCGTTTATTCTTCACGCTCAGAATCTTTCGCTCACGCAACAACCCTTCAATCATATTCATCCACTTGTTCCTAGGCCGTCCACGCAAACTTTCACCCTCAATTTCACCAACATACACCTGTTTCACCAATCTGTCATTCGACATACGTTCTACATGACCAAACCATCTCAACTGACTTATTCCCACTCTTCTTACAACATTCTTCCCAATCTCACATTCATCATACACCAATGTATATATATATATATATATATATATATATATATATATATATATATATAATTTTTTATGCAAGAGTAAAACATTCATCATACACCAATGTATATATATATATATATATATATATATATATATATATATATATATATATATATATATATATATATATATATATATATATATATATATATATATATACATATATATATATATATATATATATATATATATATATATATATATATATATATAATTTTTTATGCAAGAGTAAAAGCAAACGAAAAATATATTTTATAAAGAAAAATATAGCTTTAATTTGACAAGATCATTAAATAAATTAATTTAATTGCTTGACAAAAATTAATAATAAATTATAGTTGAACGTACATCTATACATACATAGCATCACGCTATATCCCATTAAATAGGGTAGCACGAACCCGTCAATATTCTCATCCTGACACACGATACTCGATTCGACCACATTAACACTTCCTCCATACGTGTATTGTCATATTTGATTCAAAATAATAATAACAATAATAATAATGAAAATAAAATGATAATAATAACACAAAATATTATTTATAATAAATGTTCAAAAATGATTTCGTTCATAGCTAAACAATGGCATAATCTGTTGAAAAAACCCGGCGATCTGCAACTAATTGTCGCGCCGTTATTTCTTACTGCATTTTTCATGAATCTGTGTGGCCATGATTTTGCTTATAAATATAACATTTAATACGTTTTCTAAAGCTTTCAGTTTTCAGTTTCATTGTTTTTCACAGGGCCCTATCAATCCCAAATTTTCTTTATAAAAGCCATTTTTCGTTTACTTGTTACTCTTGCATAAAAAACAATTAACCAACAAGTAGATTCTCATAAGATGCAGTTTTTAATACTTATTATTTTTTTATTTACACTTTAGGTCTAATTGAATTAGGGAAGCAACAAATGCCATTGTATTTGTAATGTTACATATTTCAATTCTATACCCGGTATATAATCTTTGAGTTGTGGGAAGATTTGTTATAAATAAAATAAATATAAATATATCATCACGCCTTTTACCCATTACTAGATGTGGCACTCTGCCTAAGCAGATCTCGGTAAGTGAAGTGAAGTGCGGTTACCAGCCGTCAAATCACGGTCCCCAAAGATATTAGTGGAGGGGGAGCCACAGGGGTAGATTTAAATTAGTGAAAATTGTTTGTCAGCTGTGGGGATTGAACCATGGTTCTCAAGATCCACAGGCCGACTCGATACCACTGAGCCATCTACCCCATAAGATTGCTTATAATGAAATGAAAATTGGAAAACGACATGTCGTTTTACAAACTTAATAGATATAGAGCTAATATTATTAAGTTGTGTGATTATTAAAGGTAATCATACCTGTAATTTTTGACTAAAGTTAATTTATATTATGACAGAAAAATTCTGATGACGCCTGGATTCGAACCAGGGACCCTCCGCATACCGGGCAGAGATGCTAACCGCTACACCACGTCACCTGTCTTCGAAATATGGCATCAACTGAATTTTTCTGTCACAGTGTCTAAGCGTAGTTTCGTTCCGAGAGACTCCTATATAGGCATTGACAACCGGGTGCGTCTACAGTGACACAGTTTTTGATTTTAAGGGAATCATACCCAAGCTTAGAGCTAATATTATTAAGTTGTGTGATTATTAAAGGTAATCATACCTGTAGTTTTTGACTAAAGTTAGTTTATATTATGACAGAAAAATTCTGATGACGCCTGGATTCGAACCAGGGACCCTCCGCATACCGGGCAGAGATGCTAACCGCTACATCACGTCACCTGTCTTCGAAATATGGCATCAACTGAATTTTTCTGTCACAGTGTTTAAGCGTAGTTTCGTTCCGAGAGACTCCTATATAGGCATTGACAACCGGGTTCGTCTACAGTGACACAGTTTTTGATTTTAAGGGAATCATACCCAAGCTTAGAGCTAATATTATTAAGTTGTGTGATTATTAAAGGTAATCATACCTGTAGTTTTTGACTAAAGTTAGTTTATATTATGACAGAAAAATTCTGATGACGCCTGGATTCGAACCAGGGACCCTCCGCATACCGGGCAGAGATGCTAACCGCTACACCACATCACCTGTGTTCGAAATATGGCATCAACTGAATTTTTCTGTCACAGTGTCTAAGCGTAGCTTCGTTCCGAGAGACTCCTATATAGGCATTGACAACCGGGTTCGTCTACAGTGACATAGTTTTTGATTTTAAGGGAATCATACCCAAGCTTAGAGCTAATATTATTAAGTTGTGTGATTATTAAAGGTAATCATACCTGTAATTTTTGACTAAAGTTAATTTATATTATGACAGAAAAATTCTGATGACGCCTGGATTCGAACCAGGGATCCTCCGCATACCGGGCAGAGATGCTAACCGCTACACCACGTCACCTGTGTTCGAAATATGGCATCAACTGAATTTTTCTGTCACAGTGTCTAAGCGTAGCTTCGTTCCGAGAGACTCCTATATAGGCATTGACAACCGCGTTCGTCTACAGTGACACAGTTTTTGATTTTAAGGGAATCATACCCAAGCTTAGAGCTAATATTATTAAATTGTGTGATTATTAAAGGTAATCATACCTGTAGTTTTTGACTAAAGTTAATTTAAATAGATATACTTGTATTGCCGAGCAAAATATGTCCACATTTAGATAGCGAAATCTTGGGCATCTCAATTTTTGTCTTAGACCCAGGCCTGGTACCTATGATTAGGTTCTTAGATCAGATTAACTGTACTGTTGTTAAAGCTAGTTTCTTATTAACAGCATGTAACACAGGTAATTAACCTTCTTTAAAAAAT
This sequence comes from Pterostichus niger, assembly GCA_947425015.1. NCBI lineage: Eukaryota > Metazoa > Arthropoda > Insecta > Coleoptera > Carabidae > Pterostichus > Pterostichus niger. The sequence goes on along the minus strand of OX380336.1, from coordinate 6,357,889 downwards.
ATTTGTCATCACAAACACATTCTCTAGTCGTCGTTATCTGTGAAACAACCCGACGACTTCAACAAGCTGTTCGCATAACTTTAAATCTACCTCTCCTAATAGTTTATTTGTCTATTGAACAATGTAGAACCGAGGCACGCTTGTCGCGAAACAAAACAACCACGACTCTCTCTCCACAGTCGACTTGACGCGTTCTTCCCGCGTATCAGACTGAAAGGATCAAATTATTCAGAGGGCTCTGGCTCTGCATTCGTGCACTGTCGTCTGCATATGAATAATTTAAATAAAGCTTAATCACTCCCACACCTCAGTGGAGCTAGATGTGTTGTGCTGGGAGGTTTGTGGTTCAGGTTCGAATCGTGACGCTTGTAGCTTCTAACACTCGTATTTCGTAAACCAGTTTACTTACAATGGAGCAGGTTAGCGAGGATACGAACCGTGATAGTGTGGACAAGAACCATTACAGGGACAATAGCGAGAGTCATTCTTTCGATTTATTGCAAAACAATGAAATTATATATTTTAGGTTATTTGATTATTTGTTTCATGGAGTAACTAGATGAAATTAGAACCAGTTTACAACAATTATACTATTTTTTTTTCATAATTCATTTTTTTTCTATTTATGGAGTTGGTGGCTTAGTGATATTGAGTCTGCCTGTAGATTTGAGAACCCGTTTATTAATTTTCACCATATTAAAAACTACCCCTGTGACTCCCTTTCCACTAATATCTTTAGGGGCCGTGAATTAACGGCTGGTAACCGCACTTTATTTGAAGAAATATATTACTTACTGAGATCTGCTACATAAGAGTGCCACACCCATTAATGGGTAAAAAGCGTGAAGATATATTTATTTTTTATAATTCAATTTGTATTTTATATTAAAAACTACCCCTGTCACTCTCTTTCCACTAATAACTTTAGGGACCGTGATTTAACGGCTGGTAACCGCACTTTATGAGAAGAAATATATCACGTACTGAGATCTGCTACGGCAGAGTGCCACATCCATTAATGGGTAAAAGGCATAAAGATATATTTATTTTTTATAATTCAATTTGTATTTTATATTAAAAACTACCCCTGTCACTCTCTTTCCACTAATAACTTTAGGGGCCGTGAATTAACGGCTAGAAAACCGCACTTTATGTGAATAAATATATCACGTACTGAGATCTGCTACGGCAGAGTACCACATCCATTAATAGGTAAAAAGCGTAAAGATATATTTATTTTTTATAATTCAATTTGTATTTTATATTAAAAATTACACCTGTAACTCCCTTTCCACTAATATCTTTGGGGGCCGTGAATAAACGGCTGGTAACCGCACTTTATGTGAATAAATATATCACGTACTGAGATCTGCTACGGTAGAGTGCCACATCCATTAATGGGTAAAAGGCGTGAAGATATATTTATTTTTTATAATTCAATTTGTATTTTATATTAAAAACTACCCCTTTGACTCCCTTTCCACTAATATCTTTAGGGGCCGTGATTTAATGACTGGTAACCACACTTTATGTGAAGAAATATATCACTACTGAGATCTGCTACGGCAGAGTACCACATCCATTAAAGGGTAAAAAGCGTGAAGATATATTTATTTTTTATAATTCACTTTGTATTTTCGTGCATCGAGGCTGCCTATGACACATAAAAAATAAAAATAAAAATGGAGTCCTCCATAAAATAGTAAATTTGTCATTTATATTAAGACTAGACCTAAAAACTTCGTACCAAAGACAAGCAAAGTTTCAAAAATGTGATTGGTTTTAAAGATATTTCAGTTTTTAATGGTATTAAGTCTGAGGTCAGAGCACTGTGATCTTTCTTTAACCCGTCTTCTCGCATATCTAGCCATTCAGAATTCTTACTACTTTTTATGTCTTCTGTCTTCGTCTAGCTGACAGCTAATTTGGAGGTTATTGTTTTGTTTGCATTTTAGATATAGAATTGATAAATATATTTTAAATAAATATATAATATATTATTATTTTTAAATAATGACTTTGGTTATGTTTACACAAATCAGTGAGGAATAAGTTAAGCTGTACACTTTTCACTTCATTTTTACTTTTTAAGGGAGTGGAATGATCCAATCCAAATCTCGATCTCTATTGTTTCTGTATAGTTTTCAAAAGATACTAAATTGGATTCAATGAGGATTCAATTCGTCATGTGAATATTATAATTATAACTTTTAAATTATATAATAGAATTTTATATTTTCAAATATTTAAAATAACAGTCTTATATCATTTATTGTTTCAGATTGGCTATGAAGAGTCAAATTCACATCAGATTTATTTGTTGACCAGCTCTCCAGATTTTAACCGTAAGTTTTATTTTATCTTAAATTTTATGATTTTTTTAAGTGCGAACATAGAAACTAATTTGGTTTTTCTATAACTGTCAAAAAATGTTAACTTTTTTCACTAATATTAAAACGCGAAGTACCTGATTTTTTCATCTTTATATTACCAACACAAAGCTTACTTCGCGCACTGTTTTGCACTCTAGTGCGCAAAATGAGTACCTTGCGCATACTTCCAAATGATTAACCTTCCATTACTTGAAACACATCAATAGTACTAAATTCGTATTATTTTTATCGAGTTCCTTCAATTTACTTGAATAAATCAATAATTATTGTATTATTCTTTTTTGACAGTTGTAGACAAAATGTTATTTGTATTTTATGGGCGAAATTCATATTTTTTGGAGCGTTCGAATGACTTTGCGATCTCCACTAAAAGTGACATTCTCACTCGCAGCAGAAAACACTCATTTCACGCACTTAATACAAAAATAACTATTTTATTATCTTGCGTGTAATGCATTCTCTTCCGTATATGCAATAGAAATTGAAACGTACATTAACTATTAATCTTAAAAATCGCGTATACATACAATTTTTTTTACTACATTTGTTTAAAATTTTTAACAACTATTACATGGTAAAATACATAACCTAACTAATACTTATGGGTCCAATAGCCAAACGAATATGCAACTAAAATCTTATATTAAATCATGGCTTACGTTATTATTATTATTATTATGCCAATTAATGCTGGTTACCAATTACAAATAGGAGGACAAACATACAACAATTTTTTTGAAACCGGCGCTTTTTTCGACGGTTTTGGTGATCGGAACAACATTGATCAACTCTTCTCATGTAAACAAATTTCAATTGTTCCAATTAATTTTTTTAACAATGACTGTAAAAGAAAACAAAAACTTCTCCCAATTTTCATAATTCTAATTTTACACACATTAATTATGTAAATAATATGTGTTTTTTTTGTGTAAAAATTAATTTAGAAATTTTCTATAAAATAATTATTGTGCGGAAAATGCGCCTCTTGCGGCTAAGTTTAGTAGTCAGTGTTCCCCTGATTTTTTACTGACATTTCAGATAGGAGGCGATTTAATGTAATAATTTTGAATATACTACAGGAAAATTTAATAATAAGTTATCAATTTAATAATTTGATTGTTACTTGGCATTATTCCTAACACACAGTGTGTGTATGCGCCACTGAACTATCCCCGCACTTATCCTAACATCAAGTACACCATGCAGCAACTTCCCCGTCAGTTGTTTCATTATATATCTCGTTCGGCGGTACGCGGTGCGATATTGTTATCACCTCTAGTCTCACGTTGTTATTAATGGCCTTGCGTCGACATTACAACAATAATCGTAACTCAATGCGCAATTGAATATGGCGGGCGCGCATGTACAGTACAACAGGACGCAGTTCGCAGAACAACAGAACAGCACAGATCACGATGTGTGTTGTTTGTTTGTGTTTTGTTCCATGGCATGGGTGTCTTTGATCCTGTAGATGATGATGCATGTTAGAGGGTTAATATGCGATTTTCTTGCATTTGAAAGGGTTTAGTATCAAAGCTTTCATGGTAAAAGGGCAGATTATAGTTATACAGGGTGTTATATTTTTATAGACCTAGCAAATATCTCGCTTATTTATCAACTTAGCAATTTCTTTCATATAACATGATTTATACAGCAACATATAAGCTATTTGATGACGGATGTACATTCATGATATCACTTCCGGTTTATTAGTAATTAATATCAACTTTGAAATTTCAAATGGAACATACTATATTTTTTTACAAATTTGAAAAGTGCATCAAATTTGCTTTACAATCATGAAAAATAATCCATATGTTACATTATTAAAAAGTAAAATGGCGGGCACTTTATTATACACCAAATCGGAAAGAGAATAGTGAGCCATGACTGTGACTTGAAATAAAACAATTAACTAAAACAATTATAATTATTATTATTAAATGAAATAATATTTTTTTATCATAATATTACAGAAAATAAAAATAAGTTTTTAAGTTTTTAAGATTTTATAACAATGAGACTGGGAGCCATTTTGAATATTTGTTATAAAATCATTTTGTTGTTATTAAGTGTTACTTATCTTTATTTTCTGTAATATTATGATAAAAAAATATTATTTCGTTTAATAATAATAATTATAATTGTTTTAGTTAATTGTTTTATTTCAAGCCACAGTCATGGCTCACTATTCTCTTTCCGATTTGGTGTATAATAAAGTGCCCGCCATTTTACTTTTTAATAATATAACATATGGATTCTTTTACATGATTGTGAAGCAAATTTGGTGCACTTTTCAAATTTGTAAAAAAATATAGTATGTTCCATTAGAAATTTCAAAGTTGATATTAATTACTAATAAACCGGAAGTGATATCATGAATGTACATCCGTCATCAACTAGCTTTCATGTTGCTGTATAAATCATGTTATATGAAAGAAATTGCTAAGTTGATAAATAAGCGAGATATTTGCTGGGTCTATTAAAATATAACACCCTGTACACTATCAGTCACCTATCTTAAGTTATTTTATGTAAATACCCAAAAAGATATACCTTTCTATTATAGGAACGTTCCAATACCGGAGGAACGGAAATAAATGACAGATATTAGAAGTGAATAATTATTTTTAAAATTGTTTGAAACATACATACATAACATCACGCTATATCCCATTAAATAGGGGTAGCACGAACCCCTGAAACATTCACAGAACATCCACGAACAGATTAATCAAAAAATCAGTTCCATACAAACTCATTCATTCCTCACACCTAAAATCATCCATCACGCAACAAACCCTCAATCACATCCAGCCATTCATACACACTTATTTCATAAATCTTTCACTTACGCTCACTCCTTTAACAACGAATCTATTAAGATAAGAAATGAAAGCTACCACTTATTTGGGAAGTAAATTCTACATAATTGTAGGTAAACAATTTACGTGAGAACAGTAAACGAATCAAAAGATAAGCAAGGAAGAGAGTGCCGTGCAGCGAAAATGATTTTCGAACTTTAAGCATTTTTTGCTCTTGTTTTTAGTTGCACTATAATTTTGAATTGGCATTCTGATTTGTAAAAAAATCTGATGTGGACACCACATGACTTCCTTCTACACGTATTAAACTATAGATATTTTTTTAATTCCACATATTTGACATTAAATCTATTATTTTTTGTTCTAATCCATAGCAAACTTATTTTTTTTAAATAAAAAAAAATATAATATTTAAATTTAGATATCTCGTTTATGCAAAAAGCTAATTTAAAAATTCTTAATGTGCTAGACGCAGAATTTAATTCTCTAAAACTTTTATTTACAGCATTTATTTCTCAAATTAAAATAATACCATTTTTTTTTTCAAGGAAAACTGTTAGCAGCTTCATGTAAAGTGCCACTTCCGGTTAGTCTATTTTAACCAAAATCTATTATTTTCTTTCCATTGATGTAGTAGTTTTATATACCAAATTTGGAAAGTTTTAAATTATATTTGAATATAGTTTTTCATGAAAATCTATTATAGGCTTCAAGTAAAGTACCACTTCCGGTAGTTGTATAATGACCAAAAAGGGAGGTGCACAACTAGATGTTATAACAGTCCTAAATACCAAATTTTAACTTTCTATGGCTTACCGTTTTTGAGTTATGCGAGATACGTACGTACGTACGTATGTACGTACAGACGGCACGACGAAATTAGTCAAAATGGATTCAGGATACCTATTTCCGTTGTAATCTGAGAACCGAAAATTTTCGCGATTACAATACTTCCTTTACTTCGTACAAGGAAGTAAAAATACATAGGTATAAGGTAGATACTACATGACATATTAATCTCGTAGCAGATCTCGGTAAGTGATATATTTTGTGCATGAAGTGCGGTTACCAACCAGCAGATTGCAGCCTTCAAAGATGTTAGTGGAGAGGTAGTTTTGATGTGGTGAAAATTGTTTGTCGGTTGTGGGAATCCAATTTGGGTTCTCAAATCTAAAGGCAACTTCGATACCACTGAGCCACCTACCCCCTCTGTTCTGTTCTGTTAGAGATACATGGCGGGCAATAGAGCCAATCCTGGTTTATTTATATTCTGCTAATTATTAAATAATAATAATTCAATATCCAAACAGAATCGCCAGGCCGGACCATGCACCCTAGACATAAAGACAATACACTACACTCCGCCCAGTTTCTGGCAAGAGCTGGACTGACCTGCTTATACCTTAAATGAAAGACATAGTGCAATGCAAATCAGCCGACGCCACGGTACACAAAAAAAGTTTAGCGTCCAGAGGACTCCCCAATTTCAAAGTAAAATCAGTGTTGAGTGACTTTTTAACGTGGGATTCTACCACACTTTGTTGCTTCTTTCCAAAATGCAGTTCAAGTTTAGGGCTGGCTTACTAGTGGTTGAGTTGCTTTCCCAATTGCTGTTGCTTTTTTAAATGTTCTACCACTGAGCCACCTACCCCCTCGTATAATTGAAATGCAATTTAATTCTCCTGTTGTCCGTATCAGTATTTATAAACCTGTAAATGATTAGATTAGATGAAAGATAATATCGTATTCAATTAAGGGGTAAGGCCACTCTAGAATTTTTAAAAATGCATATTTTTTATTTGCGTAAATTATAGTTTAAATCCTTATGAATAAGGGACAATTAATTTAAATGCCGCGCGAAAGTATTTCAGAGGAAAAAAAGCATATATCTATTAGTACTAGTATTTATATATATATATGACTCGAAACTTTAAAAGCGTTTTTCTCGAAATCATATTTTCAAAATCGGGCGAAAAGAAATCTGAAATACTAATTGATGGATCGTGCTGAATCTTTTTATTTCTTATTCTAGATATGAAATACTAAAAAACTACGGGGGCTTTTTTTAAAAGTGCTTCATTCGTTTTTTATGGTCGTTTTTATACAGAAATTTAGTCCCGAATAATGAACTTTTTTTTCAAACGTGCGCCATTTTGTTAAAAATCAAAATTTTCAAAATCCAGCCTTTAGTTTTTTAGAGGATACATCAGAGATTAAGAAAACATATCCCTTTTTGATCCAGGTCTATTGCTGTTCCCGGAATGTTTTCGCCCGATTTGCCCTACGCACCGAGAGGAGTCGCCATTTTTTTTAATTTCTGACTACAATTTTGAATATTTTCTTTCAAAAAATTTTTTAAATAAAGTTTAAAGAGCACTAAATAAAGATCCAAAAACAGTACTTAAGCAGCACGTTTAGATTTCGTTAAAAAAAATCTTGAGAATGACCCTTTTTTTCCTTGTCTAGAGTGGCCTTACCCCTTAAATCTCTTCTCTTTGACTGATATGAAATTACATATATAACTAAAAATACACATTTAACTAAAAATATTTATGATATTTAACTCCTGAAGATGGTGTAGATGACACTGAAACCGGTAGAATTAAAATAATAAAATGTATTGAGTAATACTGAGGAAAGTAGTTGTTTTATTTATAATATCGTATGAATAAGAATTAAAAATATCCGTTCTCTAGCTCAAACAGATCATCAACATTTACAATAACAGTTGAGTGTGAGAACATGCACAAGGAGGACACTAAAATCGTCATTTGTCTGTGTTGTAAATTTACCTTTACGTTACTTATATTAAATATAATCCCGTCCAATTCAACAATATTTATCAGTAGTTGAGCGGCGTGAAACTGCCATGTTAAGATCGGCAGTTTCGTAAATTCTGCGATAAAAAGCAAGTGGCGAGACGAAGGCGACGCGAAAGGCGCCTCTTGATTCCACCGACCAGTTTTATTGGGGACAGTTAATATTCAAATACGCACTAACATTCATGCACACGCATTCGTAGAGAGTATAATTGTGTTGTGCTTATATGTGATGTGTTGTCAGAATTGGCCATTGGGGTTTCAAATGTTCGTTTTATTTTGTTGTGACGCCTTGAGGTTTTATTGAAACACACAAACATATTTATAATAATAAGGGCAATATTAACAATTACTGTTTTACTGTTTCTGCGGCCAGGGAAGAATTTCTGAAGAGATATTCAACCAAAATCAATCAATCGGAAATCATAAAAGCTCTCCTCTCTGAACTTACAACTGATATAATGTTTAACCTGTTTAATTTTGTAAATACTGTTCTAAAAGTTCGATCTTTTATTTTGAACGAATAAATGAATAAACAAAACACTTTATTATGTATATTCAAGTATAATGTTGGTATATAAATATTGTCATATTTCTAACTTGTAACATGTTTTTGTAAATGATAATTATACTGTATTGTAAAATTTTTAGTAATAATTGTAAACATATTTAGAACATTTACTTTATGAATGGTTCCTATCCCTCTTTACAATATTATTATTATTAACTATTACTGTTTTATTCTGTAGTAGGCTGGTATGTAGATCAAATTATTATGTTTTTATTTGACATTATTAAGGCAAAAGCAAGATTTATTTATTATAAGATGAAAATACGTTTTTTAATAGTTTCAGATGCAATCGTAGAAAAAATTATATGTGTATCACCACAGTAAAGTGTTTTTTTGTTACTCGAGAACGGTAATTGCAGCGCTAGCCGAAGGCGATAGCTGCAATAGTGTAAGAGGAACAAAGGTATTGCTTTCGGAAAATAATATAAGAAATAAGCTTGCTTTCCTGATAATTTATTATTTTTTAAGGGCTATGTGACTTAATAAATATATCATCATGCCTTTTACACATTACTGGGTGTGACACTCTGCCATAGTAGATCTCAGTAAGTGACGTATTCCTTCGCGTGAAGCGAAATGTGTACAAATTATGTTACAAAAAACTAGAGATGGGCGAATATCATCCGCGAATAGTCGAATGCCGCGAATATTGACATTATTCGATATTCGAGATTTTCGAATATTAACGTCAGTATAGCGAACATTCGAATACCTCGAATATCGCGCCATATGTTGACCTCAATTTTTGACTATCATTTGTACATAAACTTAAAACTATTACAATACTTTGAAGTTATTAATAACAAAGATATTTTGTTTCAAAACCATGAAGACGTACCATATTTCAAATTTGTTTTTCGTCAACATCAGCCCTTACGTTTCACCTTAAATTTGAAGTTTTCGTCTTTTTCTTTTCTTTTTTGTTTGTACTTTTTGTTTTAATTTTATTTTATCTTAACAATTTCAATCAAATAATGAGAAGGACATAATTAAATAATTATTAATAATAAATAAATTAACTTTTAGGAGTATTTGAATATTCGAGTACGTCGAATATTTGAGATCTAATTAATATTCGTATTCGAAATTCGAATTCGAGAATTTTGATATTCGCCCATCTCTACAAAAAACTGTTTAAATAAAATTGATAGAAAATTTGAACCATTTTTCTTAAATAATTTAGAAACCATAAATTGTAATAACTTCAATGACAAGAAGATTCAATATAATAAATTAAATATTAAGTAAAAATATAAGTTATACCTGCTAATTATGAATAAACTTGTGCTTATTATGAAGAAAATATAATAAAATAATACGCTCGACAGATAACTATAGCTTGTCTATATTTGATGACTATAATTTTTGCTATAAATATGAATGTAAAGTTCAAAGAAGCGCAGTTATAAAATTGTAACAGAGTCAAAGTATATGGATACATTAGGCGTACCGTAATTATTAGATTATAGAACGAGAAATGTATGATTTAAAAGTCTGTAATTTTTACGTCAAAAAAATGTGAGTCAGTTGATCGAGAATGTAATTTCTCTGGGTGGAAAAGTTTCGTTCGCTGCGGGATAATAATAGAGCAAAGTTTAAAACTGCATATTATATTTCAATAGAAGTTTTTTTTTATTAAATTCAAGAAAATTATACGCAGATATGGAAAACTGTAACTTTATATTCCAGAATATGAATTTATAATTGGATTCTGTTGCAAAAGTATGTTTTCTATTTTAAATCAGTTCAACCAGCTCTGGATAATATATTTACATTTGCATTTAATATACTTTTTATAATCATAATATCGAACAATTCCTAACAAAATAAGAAGAATATGTTCAACAATTTTTGTATTAACTTAACAAGAATTATTTTTATCAGCATGCAAAATGAAAAATGTTATTATAGACATACAGGATGTCTAAAAAGTCTAGAAACGCTTAAATATCTCGAGAAGGAAGCATTCGATGACAAAGTTACGAAACACGTGTTTTTTACTTCCTTGTACGAAGTAAAGGAAGTATTGTAATCGCGAAAATTTTCGGTTCTCAGATTTCAATGGAAATAGGTGTTTTGGCTCTCCCTGAATCCATTTTGACTAATTTCGTCATGCCGTCTGTACGTACGTACGTATGTATCTCGCATAACTCAAAAACGGTAAGCCGTAGAAAATTGAAACTTTATATTTAGGACTGTTATAACATCTAGTTGTGCACCTCCCTTTTTGGTCATTATACAACTACCGGAAGTGGTACTTTACTTGAAGCCTATAATAGATTTTCATGAAAAACTATATTCAAATATAATTTAAAACTTTCCAAATTTGGTATATAAGACTACTATATCAATGGAAATAACATAATAGATTTTGGTTAAAATAGACTAACCGGAAGTGGCACATTACATGAAGCTGCTAACAGTTTTCCTTGAAAAAAATGGTATTATTTTAATTTTAGAAATGAATGCTGCAAATAAAAGTTTTAGAGATTTAAATTCTGCGTCTAGCACATTAAGAATTTTTAAATTAGCTTTTTGCATAAACGAGATATCTAAATTTAAATAATAATTTTTTTTTGATTTAAAAAAAAATTAAATTTGCTATGGAAAAAATAAAAGATTTAATGTCAAATATGTGCAATTAAAAAAATATCTTTAGTTTAATACGCGTACAAGGAAGTCATGTGGTGTCCACATTTATTTTTGTAAAACTATTCAGACATGATATGCAAACATACCCCCCATCCCCCTGGTAGGCAGGGTAGGGGTGAGTTTCAAAAACTTAAATGGACATCTCCAAATTTATTGCATTAGTGCATTCTCCATAAAAAAACTATAATTGAATTGCAATTTCAACCTCATCCCTCCCCCATTCCCTAGTTGGTGGAAATCGTTTTCGTCGCCTTAAAAAATATTTTCTGATTTCTCAAAAAATGGTTTCATTATTTTTATTTATTAATCTCCTTGCAGATCATTTGAAATTTAACATTTTGCTATTAAAATTTTGACATTTGTTAAAATAATTTCTAATTGTTATCAGGGCCGTCTTTTCGCCTAGGCAAACTAGGCAAGTGCTGGGGGCCCGTGACTCTGAGGGGCCCGAATCGTTTTACTAAAATGAAAAAATAGAAAAAAAATATACACATTTTAAGTTTTAAGTCATTTTCTGACCAAAGTATTTTTAATAATGACTACATTTGATATGAATTCTATTGAGGGATGGCAGCTAGTAACACAAATGCAAAATAATACAATAATTATAATGTGACACTGACACTCCGATACAATGTATATATATATATATATATATATATATATATATTTATATGTTTTGGGGCCCTAAATATTATATTGCCTAGGGCCCAGGAGATGCTTAAGACGGCCCTGATTGTTATTAAAAATTAGTTTTGAATATAATATTAAGCCTTCAGTTTGTAGTGATGTTCTACATCTACGGAGACACAAATTGTCGTGTCATTGTAAACGTAACTTCAAAAATAACATCACACAATACACTTCATATGCAGAGACGTGAACGTAACAAACATTAGACATTACGGAACTTAAACATAAACCGTAAAACGTAGAACATTCATTGCTCTTCGCTCACTACGTGTATAATTGTTCATTATTTTAACGATGTCGCATCGCCGGCCGCAATATCGTACAGAAATACCCACACAAAGGTACAATTGTGTCCGCCATTTGCATTTAAATTCTGTACAAGTGTGCGCGGTTTGATAAACATCGCTAAAAGACGGTACTCGCTTTAGGAATTAACAAACCGTCTCGCTTGTATAGTTCAGCACGTTGTTTTAGCTGAGCGATGCGCCAGATGAATAATGAATTCTGTGGTGCAGTATAGAAAGGTGACTTGACGTTGTGGTTTGAACTGTTAAACCAGATTTGAATAGATGTTACTTGTTTTATGGATGAACACGTGTCTTCAGGTACAGTTTTGAAAATTTTTTGATGAGGGTTTGTTAGATTTGCTTTTGTTATGCAAATAACTAATCAAAGTTTATTTAAAAAAAATTATCTACTATGTTGTACAACTGCATTGCAAGGGACCTACAGTTTATAGTGGAATTTGACAATCGGACCAGTTTTATCTTTAGTTATATTTCCAACCTTTTCGCCGGACCTCTGCAGGGTATAACTAAACCTGTATAACAAAATTTAAGTATATATATATATATATATAATTGGACGCAGGGGCGGATCCAGGGGAGGGGTCATGGGGGTCATGACCCCCCCCCCCTAAGCATGGACTTTTTTTTAAATGTTGGTCCTACTACATAATAATGATGTCATTATTTACGATTGGTAAACAAAAAAATAGAAAATATTATCGAAGAACTTAAAATTCTAAGATAATTAAGAACTATTGTTTGATTTATTATTCTAATAAATAACCAAAAAACCATTATTTTGTAGGGATATTATTTCGACCCGCAGATGGAAGAGGTATTCTATTTAAGAGCTAGTCAAGTATGTGACTACCGTCATTTGCACTTAGATAATCAACTTCTAATTCAATAATTTTTGTATTCTATCGAAGAACCGTTTATGATTTAATGCGATTCCAAAGACGATTTAATGTGATTTTAAGTGATTTTAAAAATTATTTAAAGCAGGAATATAATATGAGCAAATACAAATGTTTTTTATATTTAGAAGATGGGCAATACCTCCCCCCCCCCAAACAAAATTCACTTCATGACCCCCCCTAATTCAAAGTCTGGATCCGCCCCTGATTGGACGCGATCATTAATTAAATCATGAATTTTGTTGAAATTTGAAAATTGAAAAATGGGTCTAAACAAATGAACAATTTTTGGACACTGACAATGAATTATTTAGTTCAAAATTATATACATTATTCTGTTTTAGAATTATGAGAATTATTATATACCTAGTAAATTGACTTGAAGGCTGAAATTAGTGGAACTTAAAAAAGTAATTAATTTAATTTTTATTATTTTTTAAATAAATGTATTGTTGCATACGGCAAAATAAAGTTCAGAAAAATGTAGAAAAGAATTTAGAACTAGTTCTAAATTCTAGTAAAATTTGCTTCAGAATAAGCGCAGTATAGATACGCATTGACTTTCTTGATTCCTTCTGTCATATATTATCTTTGAGCTTTATTTTCATTCATATACCCGTAAATTATTAGAAAATGTGCTGGTCCTGTGATGAAATTACACTTCTAATTAAAAAATATCAACAATATCTATGTTTACCGATATTTATCTTTTTATGAAACAGTAACCGAAAACCGAAACCGACATTTTTTGTTTTTAAATATGGAAACCAAAAACCGAAAAGAAAATTTAATTGATCCTGTAATCCAAAATGTAACTAAACCGATATTATTTCGGTTTTAAAACCGTAAATTTAGACCGGTATAAATAACGTTCTGAAGTTAAAATCAAATGAAGTAAACATGACCGCTAAAAGTAATGAGTTATTATGGTAAGGTATTCAAACCTCTTTGTCTAATAACCGTGTTTATTTGGATAGTCTATTTGAAAACATTTGATACAAACAAATGATCGTTTTAAATTTAATGGAAAAAAATACAGCCATACTTCTCGATATCCTAATAGTTAGCCAAAATATATTACTTATTTCAATTTTATTAACAAAAGAAATAAATTTTCGTAATTTTGTAAAATTTGTGAAAGGATTTCTATTCTTTTAGTACATCCATAATTTAATTATTTAACGACTATTAACTAAAATATTTAAGTAATCCGCCATAATAACATCATCACAATTCCGATCAAACTCCTAAAAATTCCATCACTCTTACTAATAAATTAAAATCTTTACGAGAGAAGAAGAAAAATTCAGAACATGTAAAAGCAATAAAATGTTCAAAGGAAAACAAAATAACGATCACAAATCATGGCCAACTGTACAACAAGGCACAGAGCAACAAAGATGAGGAAAGACACACGTAAAACGAAATGTAACATTCTTCTGACATAAAACGTAACAACTCTCCAACGTACGTGTTTTACATAACCTCACTTGTGTAATTAAGCCGCCTTGGATTCCTGAAGCGGACTGCTGCATATAATGGTTACAGTAGGCTGTTTTCTGACGGGTTTATGTTCTTTACTACGCCACTAATGTGTTCCTTCCTTGAACAGGGTTAACTTTTGGAAGATCTCACATTTTTTCTGTAAAAAATATGAATGAAAGTTCCGTTGTCATTCAAACTTGATGTTTTTCTCGGGTTACATTACTCAGAGAGATTTTTTGATACATACTAAATATCTTCACACTCTTGTTGCTGATAAGGGAAGATAAGTTGACTATTCATTTATTCATTCAGCTGTTAAGTTGTTTTGTTTCTGAGGACAATATATTTTATTTTTTTTACATATCAACGAATTGTAATTTTAAGGGTTTCAAATAATATGAGTTTTTAAAAAACTGTCAAAATATATCATCAAGCCTTTTACCCATTACTAGGTGTGGCACTCTGCCGAAGTAGATCTCGGTAAGTGATATATTTTGCGCGTGAAGTGCTGTTAACGGCCCCCAAAAATGTTAGTGGAGGGGGAGCCACAGGAGTAGATTTAATTTGGTAGGAACTAGGGTTCTCAAGATCCACAGGCCGACTCGATACCACTGAGAAATGTTTTGACATGGCCATCTTTACTATACCTACCTATTGCACTCCTTAACTTTAACATTTTCTGTCACCATTACTGTCTTACTACCCCATAAAAAAAACTGTCCAACAGTTGTTAATATCATTTTAGTCTGAATTTTAATTCCTTTTCTCAAACATGCAAAAGTACGAAATATCACTAAATATTTATGATATTTGAAGAAGTAATAATAACTCCAAATGTATCATAAAATTTACAGCTATTTTACGCACAGAATTTTTTATCGGACAATTTTTTATCATACGATTAAAAAATCGTCGTTTCACACGAGCTATACTTTATCGTACGATAATTTCATCGCATAATCGACATGTGATACTTGTCATTACATTCAACGCACTAAGTTTGAGCTTATCTTTTATTAACTCGATTTTAAAGTATTTCAATTTGCATACTAATTGAATTATTTACCTCTAAATTTAATACATTTTATGAATCTACTTTATATGATAAGATATTTAATTACAGTTATTAGAAGAATAATAAGATGAAATATACTCTTTAGGGCCATTTCACCCGAGCGATACTCTATATCGCTTTTTTTATTGTTCGATTTAAAAAACATAAATAAATATATCATCACACCTTTTATCTATTACTGGGTGTGGCACTCTGTCGGAACAGATCTTGGTAAGTGATATATTTCTTCGCGCGAAGTGCGATTACCAGCCGTCAAATTACGGCTCTCAAAGATGTTAGTGGAGGGGGGAGTCACAGGGGTAGATTTAATTTGGTGAAAGTTGTTTGTCGGCTGTGGGGATCGAACCAGGGTTCTCAAGATCCACAGATCGACTCGATACCACTGAGCAACTACCCCATAATTTTTTTAAAAATAATCGTATAAGGTCGTGGGTTCGGGTCCCGCCCGTGGCGGTCATACAAAGGACATATCGGCATATGACCTAAGTAGTTGGTCCGATATATAAATTAAAAAAAAATAATAATAATCGTATGATAAATTTAAATGCATTGAATGCAATGAGAGATTTCAAACGGTGACTGTACAGTAAAATTATTGTACGATAAAATATCGCTTATGTGTATCGGAAATTAAACTTAACGTACGATTTTTTATAGATAAAATACCTCTAATTGGGTATAAAATTGGCACCTGAATACTTATTTTTTTTTTAATAAAATATTATTGTTGTAAATAAAATACACATTCCATTGTTATATTATCTTGAAGTTAAATTCTACCCCACAAGTTGAAGGTTGAAAGTATTGTCATAAATTTGAACTAAAAGCTGCTACAAGCGTAACATTTCTAAATATTTATAGCATTCTAAACCTTCAGTTAATTTTATCAATTAAATATATATTTATATTCAATATATATTTATATTCAATATACAAACTATTTTATTTTTGTAGTATATTTATTTTGATTACAGAAAATATTTATTTAATTAATTAATTTCGAAAAAAAATACGATTTCAATACCTATCTTAAAAAGTTTGAGAATTACTGATTTAAGATAAATTTAAAATATACTTTATTAATGGCTCTGGCTGCTATGGATTTATTTTATACTTTTATACATTACCGACTATCTCAGACGTAACTTGTTAAAACCAAATTAGACAATCCCAGTCAACTTGCATCAAAGCGATTTATTATTAGTTTGTTACTAGCATTCGTAGTGTGAACATTATACATATTGTGAGTGATTTTGGTGTGTTTTGTGTAAACTTAATAGAACTTTTATTTAAAATAGAGTTTTTGTGAAAAATGTGGCAGTCCCTGAACGAGTCCAGATGACGAACTATCGGCTGTTTGTTGAAAAATGTAAGTCTTATTGCTAATTCAAACATTCAATCAAAATAAAATTATAGAAATAATTTGTATATGTATTATTTGTAAACTAGGACAGCAATATAATTGTTATATTTTGTTTGGATTAGGTTTTGGCTGAAAATATCTCGTATTAAAGTAAATGTTTGCGTAACATTAATTTAATTCTAGTTGGGTCGCCAACTATTTTTTTTTATTTGAAAACATTGTATAGTTTTAGCAAATCTTAATTGGTATACATGAAGTCATAATTTAATTAAAATTTTATATTTAGTAACGACAGATTTAAAGAAATGTGAATCTGAAACAGTGGAGCTCGCGTATATTGTAATCTCATTAATTAATTATTTCATCATTTAGAAAAATATGTCAATGGAGTTGAAATAACTTTCATAGCAAATAATTAAATACGTTTAAAGATATCACTTATTTCAGAAAGAAAAATAAATAAACTGTAAGATTATTTTAGTCAAAAGTTTGATTACCACTGGCACGATTTAATGATATATACCTACCCTAAATTAACAATTAATAAATTAGATATGTATTTAAAATCTACAACGTAAGCTAACCAATAACGTCAAAATTAACTGTTAGTTAAACAAAGATAGAAAATATAAATAGTACTCGTAGTACGGTGGTGTGGATAGCGATACGGAATTCGAATCCGGAGATCCCGGGTTCGAATCTCACTCAAGCTAAAAATTATATAAACTACTAAACTGCGGCTCGGTGAGTGCGGACCCTGTACTGTAATTGGGATTAAGTTCCTGTTGTACAGCGTAACATAAATAAATAAATAAGACGAAATGTGCTACAAGGTTAACGATAGATAGCAATGCTCTAACGTTAAAATTGAAATAAATAACATTTTTGAGACTTTAATATATAGTTTTTGGTTGTAGTCTTAATATAAAAGACTAATTTATTATTTTGTGACTATAGTAGAGGACCTTATTACAGTACAACGGGCCTACAGTTTATAGTGGAATTCGAACCACTCAGATATAATTGAATTTTTTATATACGTTGAAGTTAGCGAAATTAAATCGCACAATTTTACTTGTTAATTAATAAATGTTTTATCTTGATTTTACTACTACTAAACTACGATTTCCTTTAAGTTTAATAGCATAATAGTTGTATTGCAATGAGATTGGTTTATTAAATATATAAAAAGTAAAAACCCATGGAAATGACAAAGCTTTTATGACAAAAATAACAAATCAGGGTAAATGACTTACAAGTAACACTACCCAACTGTCACTCACCGATTTCAATGAAACTTGGCACACTAATAGAACTCTAAAAAATATTGAGCCCCTATTATTTTCTTCCGGAAGTTGCTTTTTAGGGGTACAAACCACCTCCGAAGGTGGTAAAAGCAAGAATCGCCACAAATGAAATTAAATAATACCAAAATATTACGCGTTCAACATTGGTTACCCAGGGGTTTTTGAGATCGCCAAAATCTATTTTCGGTGTCATTTTGATCATATGCACTCTTTTTAATGGGTTAAAAAGGAGATGGGGGGATGAAATTGCAATATTCAAATAGTGTTTTAGGTTCAAAATTAGTTACTCGGGGGTTTTTGGGGCCGCTGAATCTATTTCCGAGGTTACAATTTTTGCTTGTTAATTAATAAATGCAAGTTTTATCATTTTAAATAAAACAACAAAGACAAAATTAATTGTCTTTGAATGCTCACTTGGTGAAACTAGCTTTAATAATAAAATATGAAACTAAACACTTGTCTAAGTCTCACGAATTATATATATATATATATATATATATATATATATATATATATATATATATATATATATATATATATATATATATATATTATACCATACTGATGAGCTCTAATAAGAGCGAAACGCGTCTATGGTTACTAACTGTGCTGGCCAGCCTCTGACGATGCCCTCATAAGGTGACTTGAAGGCTGAATTTTGTGAGACTTAGACAAGTGTTTATTTTGATATTTTATTATTAAACCTAGTTTCACCAAGTGAGCATTTAAAGACAATTAATTTTGTCTTTGTTGTTTTTTATTTAAATTGCTATTTCGTAGCTTTTGCTTTTTTCGGTAGATGGCATTACTGGTTCGATAGAACTTCTCATGTCATCTTACCGTTCTTTAGAGATCTTATTCTCTGCTGGCGAAACGCGTCTATGGTTACTAACTGTGCTGGCCAGCCTCTGACGATGCCCTCATAAGGTGACTTGAAGGCTGAATTTCGTGAGACTTAGACAAGTGTTTAGTTTTATATTTTATTATTAAGCAAGTTTTATCTCTATTTTACTACTACTCGACTACGATTGCCTTTAAGTTTAATAGCATAATAGTTGTATTTGAATGAGATTGGCTTATTAAATATATAAAAAGTAAAAACCCATGGAAATGACAAAGCTTTTATGACAAAAATAACAAATCAGTCCGTCGATGCAATTTGAATTTTCTTCTTGAATGCAAATACATAACGCATCACATGTAGCATACAATACGCGTATGTCTCAAACTCAAAGACTTCAAAGATTTTTTCCATCAGCTTGACGTGGTTCAGGTGCATCTACTAACAAGCGACAGTCAGTCGTCTTCGTTTGTTTCGTGGAAGGTACCGTTTTTATCTGAGAATCTCAGCATTGCCTGCGCATTACTCGAAAATGCCAGTTTTGCTCTCTGAATGTAAAATGGGACTTAATTAAAAATAAATATTCTAGTTACATATGGTGATGTTCTTTCTTTTTTGTGAGCATTATAATGTTTTATTCTCTTTTTGGTTTTATGACTTAATTTTTAACGTTGCTGTCCTGAATAAATTAGACATTAAATTTATCAACAGAAATATTATTCTTTTAGACTGACAGAATTAAAAATGGTCGAGCTGGAAAATTTTTGAATTCGTTTGAATTTAATTATTTTTGTGAATAATGAAGCTCAAATGTTACACCATTTACGCAATTCGAAGAAATGAGATCATTTTTGACAGATAGATTTATAAAAAATCTAAATTTAAATGCATGAATGAATATATTATTAGCTCTTTCCATATTCCTGTCATACATATGTTAATGATATTTGGACGATATACTAATAATAAATTATATATTTAAATACGATACCTATTGCCAATGATCTACCTTAATAAATAGATCAAGTATTATCAAAAGATCTTGACACATTCAGCAACAAAAATTTACGTTAAATTTTACCATATTTTAATTTATTTTGGTTTTATCTGTATTGTTTCGTATTCACACCCTCTATAACTGGGACTTTTTGTACTATTAAATGACTTATTTAATAAATAAATAAATTTTCGTAATGAAGGACTCCATGTCAGTTTGTAATAATTATATTATAGGAAGGTTAATTGTAAGAAGGACAAACTGAATTTATAATGTTTAATATTATATTCTATGTGCGATCGATTTCGAGACTATGCTCATCTTCGGGCAAACAGCTGAAAAATACATTGATAGATAATTCGAATATAATGTACAAAATAATTAATTAGTTACACATATAAATAAATAAACTTTATAAATAAATACTTATATATACAAACTACATGTGAAAACATCAGTTTTGTCATGTGACATCGGAAGTGAACTATTTGCAATTTTTTTTTACTTTCTTTACCTTGAAAACTTCGAACCCAGAATGTTTCAAATCTGCTGTTTCAGGCATGGGGATCTCGTATATTATAAAATTAGGCAAATCTGGTATATTAGTAGGCCATATACATTTTTTTTTAGAGTGCATAAGGTCACTAGATATGAGTCAAAATATGAAAATAGCGAATTTATTCAAATAATTTTAATTAAAAAATAGTAATAGTAGTTACTATTTACACTACTAATTACACTACATAATTATTTTTTTAGTTGCTCATTTTTTAGGCATGTCATCAGGTTACATTTTTGAAATGACTCGGATAGTTGGTAATTACATGTTAATAAGCATTTTTTTTTCTCCTTTCCAACAATGCTAAACTTACATTTTTATTTATTTTTTTAATCATTTCATATATGTTTAATAGTACGTCAACAAATTTTTATAAAAGAATACTAAATAAATTCTTGTTTCTATGATATTTGATTGCATCATACTTTATTTACTTTAACTAAAGGAAATCAATTTCATAGGTTCAATCATTTATATTTATTGATAATATTAATTGTACTAAGCAAACTTGCAATATTGATAATATAAAAAGAGGAAAAATAAGCCGTTTAAATATATAATTTTCAACTATTCATTCCATTTAAAAAGTGTACATTTATGTCATATCTCAAATATGGGCGACTAAATAATTCTCTAGTGAAAATAAAGCCTTAGAATATTCAATTTGTATATGATTTTTCGTAACACGTGTACGAGAAACACGTTCTTATTCCCTAATTTAAAGAGAGAAACACTGCTTTTCTTCCATTTTGTTTCTCTCCCTAGGTAGGATGTTTCTGTCCCTCGTGACAATATTTCTCTCCCTAGAGAATCCGATTATTCCCTGTTTGCGGCGCCGAACGCACCTACCTGAAAATTTGACTCCTGGACACTTGTCCTTTTTAACAAATTGGAAATTTGACACTTGTCTCAAGTTAAGATATTTGACATTTGTCCAGATAAGACGGTAATTTATGTGCACTTGTTACGAAAAATATGATATGCTCCAGAAGAGGGCGCGATTATCCCTTATGCGGGAATAATCGCTTGTTTCCCTCCCGTGATGCATAACATACTATTGCAATGAAGCAATCTTGCACAGAGAAATTATTTTAAAAATCTATAATTTCAGTAAGATTTAATCTAATTAAGTGTGTGAAAAATGCCTTCATCTTCAAAATTGAATTAAATCATTCTCATTCCTAAACTATCCCCAAACAACCAACAAAATTCTTCTGTCCCATAGTTCAACAAGCAAACATTACAGTTTTTAATAAATTTTAAATGGTTTTCCCTATAAAATGTAAGATTTTCCAGTGCAGCGGTCCGCGTGGAATTTTCTAATTTCGCTGGCGAGTGAAGGAGCTAGCGAACGTTGCCCGCGCGGATTGTGGCGACCGACCGGTCACTGCCATCTATGAACGGGTGGACGCACTATGCCGGCCACGCACTGACCCTGTGGAGGGGAAAAGAGTAGGAGTATTTCAGTATATCACTTGCATTTTTATAGTGTTGTGATGCTGGACATGAATAACGAATTATTGGAAAGAATTTAAGTGGAGTAGTTACAGATGATATTTATAAATAGCAAGTACTTTTAGAGACATATTATTATGTTGAAATAGATAGTAGAAAGTTATAGTATGTTCAAATTATCTTGGACATTTGGTATTTAAATTATTCGCTACCAAAAATGGTTCTGAATTATTTTGAAGTAAAATGCTCCAAAACATACTTAATTTGAAGAATTTTGTTGTTAAATACTTCAAAAGTGTTTGATAGCGGAAAATATACGTTATCAAATTTATTTATTTTTCCTATAATAGTGTGAAGAGTACTCATTTGTGTCCGGAAAGTGATTTTTTCTGAACTCAATTGTCAACAAAATGACATTATTTTCGGTTGTCACTCACCGATTTAAATGAGACTTGGCACACTAATAGAACTCTAAAAAATATTGAACCCCTATTTTTTTTTTCTTCCGTAAGTTACATTTTAGGGAAACAAACCACCCCTGAAAGGTGGCAAAAGCAAAAATCGCCATAAATGAAATTAAATAATAGCAAAATATTACGCGTTCAACATTGGTTACCCAGGTATTTTTGAGATCGCCAAAATCTATTTTCGGGGTCATTTTGATCATATGCACTTTTTTAAGGGGTTAAAAAGAGGTTGGGGGGATGAAATTACGATATTCAACTGAAATAGAGATTTAGGTTCAAAACTAGTTACTCGAAGGTTTTTGGGGTCGCTGAATCTATTTTCGAGGTTACCCCTTTTATTTCGTCGGTTCTGGCAGATATTATATGGCATACTGATATTAGATCAAAAATAATTTTAAATCTAAAACAGAAATAGTAAATAAAACTACGTCCTTGATTTAAAAAAACATTATTGTAATTATTTAAAATAAAAATTATTTATTGTATAGAAAGTTGTAACAAAACAAATGTAATAATAATATAACAGGACAATGAAAATGTATTTCCCTAATTAAATAATAATTACGTGAACTCACAAAATATAGTAAAAAAATCTACAACGTACAATAACTTTATTATCTGAATTAAAATGAACGAAATAATAAAAACTCTCCACAAAAAATAAATGACTACACAATAACGCACCAACAATTTCCGCATTACCTTACACAGCTGCGCATATTTTGATAAAAATCACATAATAAAAACAATAACGAACCAGAACGATAAACCTGCTGGCATAAAAATCCCTAGCTCAGAAGAATTCGTCTTATTATCACTGAAGTTTAAAAGCGTAGTTCTTATATCAAGTCGGCGCATCTCACTAAAACAAGCGAGCATCTCTCAGAGTGCGTTGCTTCTTTGTTTTGTAGATTGTTTAAGTCATAATAGACCAGGACGAAAGTTGACGCGGCAGCTTAAAAGATGACCTTTGCCCTCTGACGTACAACGCGTGCCCGTGCAATTATATTCATAAATTAGGCTCGGCTAACTTGATTTCTTAAATAAAGAACTGGTTTTTTATGGACCTCGTGGCGGTGTTTAGGCGACTTCAAATGAGATTTGGTATAATTTTAATCTGATAATGGGTTTAATGATGCCCGAGCATTTTAGTTGCTTGTAACTAAATTTCTGTGGTGATGAAATTTTACTGTTGAATTTTTTATTGCCCACTATTCTGACAGTGAGAGCCAGAGTGCAAAGTTGGGTATGCGCTTGTTTCATTTGTGTAACATTTTACGTTTTCATATGTTTCTCTTCACTATTTAAAAACCCAACCATTTATGTCTAATGTTGCAACTTAAACTCAAGCTACAAACTCATACAGTCTAATTCCTAAAAGTGCTTTATCCTAAATTTTGAATTAGTTACATTAAACTAAACCAGTTTCTTAAAGAACTTGAAATGATTTTAAATGTGGTTACCATTTGGTTTTCGAATTGTGATTTGAAATGCCTTTTTAAAATCGGACTAGAATAAAATTAACTAGTCCAGGATTTAGTAGTAGTCAAATTAAATTAATTCATATTTTTTAAAAAGATTTAAATAAACTCTAATGTAATCTTGTTGCCATTTAATTTTTGGAAAGTAATTTTGATAACTTTTTAAAATCAGACTAAAGTTAGATTAGCTAATCCAAAATTCAGAATTATCTAAAACTTTTTTTTAAGATTTGGCATATTATGTCCTTAGAAATTTAAAGATACACGAATTTGGAAATGATATTTTTTCAATATGATGATTGTTGCTTCCCTAATAAAATTAGACCAAAAGTAGAAATACAAAAAATGTTAAGTATTAGAAACTGCATCTGATGAGTATCTTCTTATTGCTCAATTGTTTTTTATGCAAGAATAACAAGCAAATGAAAAATGGCTTTTATAAAGTAAATTTGAGTGCTTTGGAAAACAACGAAACAATTAGCTGTAGTTCACCAGACATTTTTTGACGAATCTGTCACGCTTAAAATTAATTTCAATAGTCGAGAATAACTCCTGTTATTAAAATGTAATTTAACGTATTGGATTTTCATGGCACTAAATAACATCTTAATTACATGTTCACTGTGGTTTCGAATGTTTTAGTCGCGACTTGAAATTAACAATTGACGCATTAAGCACGAAATTAAATTAACTTCCAGTATTTGTCATTGCAACTTAACCTTACTTTTCAAATAATACATAAAACTTTCCTTTTTTGTTGTCTTAACTTGTAGAATATGTTTCGTTTTATAAACTCTTTAGCTAACTAAAGAGACGTTTATAAAACTTGCTGCATAATATATTACTTTCTACTTCCACGATTAAAATGTCTTTTAACGTACTGGTTACCATGGCGCTAAATAACATTTTTATCATTTGTTGATAAGCCGTGGCTTCGAATGTTTTAGTCACGGTTTGAGATAATAAGCACAGAATGAAGTTAGCCATCTATCATTGTAATTTAACCTTACTTTCTAAATAATTCATAAAACTTTAAATTTTTTGTTGTTGTCTTAATTTGCAGTTGTATTTAAAGTGTAGTACGTGACTCGTTTTATAAACATTTTAGATACTCGTTTTTATATACTCTCTTCGCTTTACTATGCTCGTGTCAAAAAAAAAACTCGTAACTAAAGAGACTTTTATAAAACTTGTTACATAATATACTATGTATGTTCTACATTCGTTGCATAAATAATTGATTTTTATATTCCCGTTATTAAACAAATGACATGTTAAATACGGAATGAAGTTGAATTGTAACTTAACCTTACTGTTCAAATAATTTATAAAATGTTCTTTTTCTACGATTGCTATGAAAAGTTGACAATTACGCTCTCATTTGTCATCGTAAAGTTGACGTTTTCTGTGGAACAATCGAAAATATCTTTTTTGCTCGTCTCCAATGGCAACGCGCGAAAAAGACGTTAAATACGCGCGTTGCCATTGGAAAGATATTAAATCTGCGCTTATTTCAATAGTTACCAGGGATACAAACAAAACAGAAACTTGTCATATTGACAGTTAACAGAACGAATTTATTTTCAGTACGTATACGTTTTTTAATAATTTAAGATGCAATCATAGAAAAAATGATGTGTGTATCACGAGCGTAAAGTGTCTGTGTTCCTCTTGCACGTGCTCGAGTAACAAAGAATCACTTTACGCTCTTAATACACAAATAACTATTTTTTCCCTAAATTGCAGTTATAGAAAAGTATAGTACGTGACTTATTTTATAAATTCGGAACTAAAGAGACGTTTATAAAACTTGTGGCATAATATAGTATTACCTATGTATATTCTATACTCGTTGCTTTATGGAATATGGATAACAGTTGATAATATATTAGAGGAAAATTACCATTGACACGAATAATGATCATTTAAATAGCAAGTTGGCAAGCTGCATACACCAACGAAAATTTAGTTCAGTATTCAAATTACTCGAAAATTGCAACGCGTGTATTCATCACACAGCATCGAATTTGCATTTTCACTTTTAGCAAATTATAACTCCGCACCGCTCATTTGTAAATGACTAAAATGATACAATACATCAAATTTCACATGCAAAATTCAACATCAAACGCCCGCGTGGTAATTATCAAAATTCAATGCGTTATTCAACGCTCAATACTTTATTCTTTGGCAGATAATTAACAAAGAGCCAGCGGTCACATGATGAATTCAATGAAATTTCGTACGTAATTGTTCAAAGTTCGGTTTAAGCGTAGTATTTACATATATAATTAGGCTTTATGTTTCAAAGGACTATTGCACCGGCAAAAAATGCATATTGTGGGTGCTCAGCTCCTTTGTGCAAGCCCTTAAGGGCTAGTTTCTCTTCACGCAACCACAGGAAGATGGGCCTTAGCGACAGGTAGAATGAATGTATGAAATGCATATATTACGTTTTCGTCTTTGCTATGGTGTTTAGTTTGGTTATCATTGTCTTTTGTACTGAAACTCGGTTACTGAAAGGGCTCTACAGACTTTGTGCTTTTATTTTGTGGACTTAAGAGATGCTTGATGACGTCTAGAAGTGGAGCAATATGTCTATAATTATTTCTTTTTGTTTTAAATCGAATGTGAAATTATTATTTTTTTATTATAAAATAATAAATAAATATATCATCACGCCTTTTACCCATTACTGAGCGTGGTATTCTATCGTAGTAGATCTCAGTATGTGATATTTTTATGCGCATTACATACAGTTACCAGCCGTCAAATCACTGCTCCCAAAGGTGTTAGTGGAGGGAGAGCCACAGGTGTAGTTTTATTTATTTATTTATTTATTTATTTATGTTACTCTGTACAACAGGAATTGAATCCCAATTACAGTACAGGGTACAGTTTTAACGTGGTGAAAATTGTTTTTAGACTGTATGATTCAAACCCGGGTTCTCAAATCCATAAGCTGACTCGATAGCACTGAGCCACCTACCCCAATCAAGCTAAGTATTGTATTAACTACCACATTGCGGCTCGATGTATTCGGACCCTGTCCTGTAATTAGGATTCAATTCCTGTGTACAGAATAGGATAAATAAATAAATAAAACTATATTTTATATTCTCAACAAGGGAGCGGGGGAATACCCCCTTGTATATGCGCTTAAAAGATTGTCCTAGTAGATGTAATAATATTTTTTCAACATTGCATTTCTCACATTCAATTCAGTTTGGATAGTAACCGTTTCTTTCACTAGTGATGAAAGTAATTAACTTTGCTCATTTGTGGGGAAAACAGTTACTTTCACAACTAAAAGAAGAGAGGGAAATAATGACCTAGAAAATGTGATGCGCATTTGAAAATACAATTCCTTTGATTTATATAATAATCATAATTAAATTTCTTGTATCGCAAACGTTATAATGTAATTTTCACGTTTAATGTTGAAAAAAATAGTATGTAATACACGTGGGAGAGGGTTATTGCAAAACCTGGTGTAATGCCTTATTTTATTTTATTTGTTTAATTAAATGTACTATTAAATCAGTGACACTAAAAATGTTCGCTAGGAATTAAATATCCTAATTTTTGCGAATTTCAAAAAAATCTTTTTTTAGTATATCAAATTATATACGTAATAAAAGTTTCATGTAAAGGTATAAAACACCCTGTATATAGAAAACTGGGTAGAACTGTAAAAATTAATGAAAAACTAGAGAAATCCAGCATTAAGACAGTTGAATCGGAGTTCCATTTGGCCTAATTTAAATCACGACCTCATTGTGTGTCAGACTGACCAGTTGTCAAACCAAATTACCTCACAGATTCACACCAACCCCAATTACATCTACAAATTACAAGCCCATTAAAACCTCGCTGCAATACTACCAACACGCATCCAAGCGACAAAATCCCCAACTCTCGGCGTCGAAATTTCAAGACAATAATTAGTTCCATCTGGCGGCAGAACGTGCCCCAATTTGAATATGAAGCTCAGCCCGGGTCGCCTCGTCGGCTCGGTTCAATTATTAGCCCTCTTGGCGCGCTGGAAAATGTACATCACGAGGGAAATTAACCCGCTAACTAACCTACGCGGTGGCAGTGGCGGTGGCGGTGGCGGCGATGGTGGTAGTGTCATTTCGGCGCTCGTGCGTTGATGTATGAATATGTATAATGCGCATTGGAGGCGGTGAACGGGGGCGGTGATTTGATGACATCACACGGTTGAGATCGAGGCGGCTGGCTGTGATGATGATGTTATTAACGCGTTGATGAATTACAGCTGCTGGTTTGCTGAAGGTGAAGGGTTGCAAATGTGATGTAATCTAGCTTGTAGGATTTTGACTATGGTTATGACGGTATAATACACGAAATAAAAGGAATTTCGTTTCATAGAAATTTTATACAGGGTATTTCACAACTTACGGAACTTATTTTATTACCCCATATAATACTCAACGTACTGATTATAAAATAAAAATTCTTTTCAAAATTCGCAACATTATTTGCACTTCACTTGAAGTAAACAATCTTAGTGCCATTAGTTTGAGAGTTATTTCTGAATTTCTGAACACTATTAATAAGTTCGTTAGATTTAACTGTCGGTTCTCGTTGAAACATTTTATAATAAAATTAAATTAAAAAACAAATACATACATTTTTCGTTAGGTATAATACTCATAATTTGTTTAGAAATTAAATAAATATAAATATATCATTACGCCTTTTACCCATTACTGGGTGTGACACTCTGCCTAAGCAGATCTCGGTAAGTGGTATATTTTTTCACATGAAGTGCGGTTACCAGCCGTCAAATCACGGCCCTCAAAGATGTTAATGGTGGGGGAGCCACAGGGATAGATTTAAAACTTAAGATAATTTCAAATATCAAAATAATACTTAATTTGAACAATTTTTATATTAATTTTTATTTTATGAAATTGACATTGAAAGTAATATATATATAAATAAATAAATATATCATCACGCCTTTTACCTATCACTGGGTGTGGCACTCTTGTTCACCTGATGATGGTCTAGTCGACCGAAATACGTATTGTAAAATAAACTTTACATTATTTGAAACTAACCTAGTGTTTTTTAATTTAATTTTACTATTAATAAGCATTTATCAGATGTAAAATGAATAAATATATACCGCATAATTAAAATACATGAAGTTGTGAATAACCCTGTTTAGTTTGGGAAAGTAAAAACAGAGTAACATTATATAAATAAATAAATATATCATCACGCCTTTTACCCATTACTGGGTATGACACTCTACCTAAGCAGATCTCGGTGAAGTGCGGTTACCAGCCATCAGATCACGGCCTTCAAAGATATTAGTGGAGAGGGAACCATATTATATATATATATATATATATATATATATATATATATTATATATATTCCAACAAATTTAGCTGAGGGATTTTTAAAGAAATTTTTGAAACACAGACATATGTGAGTCGAAGTAGGTATCTAATTTAAAGAAATAAATATGTTACAGCAAGATTTATATTTCGGATTTTCGTATTATAAAGATCTGAATTTATATAATAAAAGAGGATTTCGAAAGAAATCTGGATCAGTCGGTCAAAACAAAGAAAGAAAATCCCCAAATCCTTGACAATTACAGTAGAATCAAACCTTAAAATCTCAACTCCCCTCGTTGAAATCAACCACAACATCCTTTACAATCAACTCTAATTACAGTAATTAAAACAATTAAGTATCTGAGTCCGTGTGGCAACCTTGCAGTAGCGACATTTCCTAACAACGATCGTTAGCTGACAATCTTAGTGCCGCCGAAAAAATCCACGGTCTCCCTTGCGAATTAAAGTAATTTCAAATTCGATTCCGTCGCCAGAGGGACAGATAGATGAGTGGTCCATGCGTCCAGCTCGTTCCTCCTCTTCTCCTACGCGCTGGGAGTCGATAACTTCGCTGGCCGATCGCACAACAACCTTAGCTCGGCTTAGCTATTCAAATCTCGCTTCGATTGCAGTCGTCCAATGGAATATTCCTTCTAAAAGCTACCACCGGGGAGTGAGAGCTCTTGGAAAAGTAAGATGGGTGATTTTGTCATATATATAGAGACGTATAGCTATTCCAATTGTAAAATCTAAATTCTACTTTGCATTCCCTTCTTCCAGAGGCTTTGATTGTAGCTGGAACCACACGGAACTGGAAGAACTGGAAGGAACGGTGGTAGATGAAGAGGAGGAGGTGGTGTGAACTGAACGATGCGAGAAGGTGAATGCAAGTTGAGCGACTACGACTGTGCCAACTGGACAAAATTGCATCTTGAATACAAATTATTTTTTCTTTTTATCAAACGTGACTTGTAAATTATTAGGAAATCGATAATGTGGTGTTAATGCTTCAACAGTTTGGATTGGAGATGTGATGATAATGAAGAACAAATTACATAAGTTCTTTCAAGAAGAATTTCATATAACTTCAGTTGTTAAAATTTCAAATACATACATTTTACATTAGGTATAATACTCATAATTTGTTTAGAAATTAAATAAATATAAATATATCATTACGCCTTTTTCCCATTACTGGGTGTGACACTCTGCCTAAGCAGATCTCGGTAAGTGGTATATTTTTTCACGTGAAGTGCGGTTACCAGCCGTCAAATCACGGCCCTCAAAGATGTTAATGGTGGGGGAGCCACAGGGATAGATTTAAAACTTAAGATAATTTCAAATATCAAAATAATACTTAGATTTGAACAATTTTTATATTAATTTTTATTTTATGAAATTGACATTGAAAGTAATATATATATATATAAATAAATAAATATATCATCACGCCTTTTACCTATCACTGGGTGTGGCACTCTGCCTAAGCAGATCTCGGTAAGTGATATATTTTTTCGCGTGAAGTGCGGTTACCAGCCGTCAAATCACGGCCTCCAAAGATATTAGTGGAGGAGGAGCCACAGGGGTAGATTTTTTTAAATTGGTGAAAATTGTTTGTCGGCTGTGGAGATCGAACCAAGGTTCTCAAGATCCACAGGCCGACTCGATACCACTGAGCCACCTACCCCATAAATAATAAGTAATATATAACTTATAAAATTAGTGTAGATGGCTCAGTGGTATTGAATCGGCTTGTGGAGCTTGAGAACCCTGGTTCAATCTCCATAGCCGACAAACAATTTTCACCAAATTAAATCTACCCCTGTGGCTCCCCCTCCACTAATATCTTCGGGGACCGTGATTTGAAGACTGGTAACCCCCATTTCACGCAAAAAAATATATCACTTACCGAGATTTGCTTCGACAGAGTGCCACACCCATTAATGAGTAAAAGGCGTGATGATATATTTATTATTTATTTTACATTCAGCTACTGAAATATAAATATTACGAGAGAGCTGATAATTTTTTTTCGAGTGTTCAGTATGATATCTAAGTCAGAAATCGTTCAAAAGACACTCTACTTACAACATCAACAATAGTAAATAACTTTGAAATGCGAAATAGGTTTAGAAAAATTGTAGCATTCAAGTGGTTACAGTACATGTTCAAGCAGCCAATAGGATGACATTTGTTCGAAATCATAAATAGTACAAATTTTAGTCGCTTGAACGCGCTATCGTATAAAATGAAATGTCATCCCTGTTTTAAATCTATACATTTTTTGTTTCAATTAATAATTTCTTAATTATATTTTTTCAATAAATCTTGTTTATATAATATTGTATATATAATAACACAGAAACAAAACTCGTACATGTCTTGACCATTCCACCCCCACTTCATCTTTTATCTGCTTAAAATTGTTCCCATTTGTAACAGCTTTCTGTGCACCCTCCTGTATGCTACCCTAGCACTCGCTATGCAGATGTAGTAGAATTTCTCACCGCTAGGGCGCTAGTGTCTCCTCCACCGCCTCCGGAACCGGTAACGAACCCAGTACAATCCCCCGTACTCCCTCCTGCGGGGATAATAAGCGCCGTTCCTCTCGCATCGTTAGCGCTATCATAGACGCTCTCATTACTGTAATTATGCCGATTCAGATGGATTTAATTGACCAAGGCAGCTAGACCGTGTGACCGAATTTAGAACAATGTCGGTGTTGTCACGACAAGAGAAAGGGGAAGGCATTTGAATTGGAATGAGCCAGCTGTGTTTTTGATAGTGCATTGAATTTTTAGTTGATTGCAAATGACATAGATGGTTTTATAAAGGACAGAATAAATTTACTTTCAAAGTCAATATATTCAAATTAATTATAATAATAATAATAGTTTATTTGATCTAAAACTTTTACAGTTTTAATATTGGTAACAGTGTAAGTACAAATATAATGTTTATAATAGAACTCTGGTTCAATCCCCACAGCCGACAAACAATTTTCACCAATTTAAATCTACCCCTGTGGCTTCCCCATTACTAATATCTTTGAGGGCCGTGATTTGACGGCTGGTAACTGCAATTCACGTGAAAAAATATATCACTTACCGAGATCTGCTTAGGCAGAGTGCCACACCCAGTAATGGGTAAAAGGCGTGATGATATATTTATTGATTTATTTATTTATATATAATAGATTTATTTATTTATATAATAGATTTGCGCATATGAAGACAAATTTTGTGCTTATGTTTGTAACAATTTTAATTATAAATTTAGTTAGCGAATTCCAAGTAACAACAAGAGGTGAACAATATCTCAGTTCAAGGAAAGTTTATTCATTGAGGCAAAAGCTTTTGATAGTGCGTTGAATTTTTAGTTGATTGCAAATATAATAGATGGTTTTATAAAGGACAGAATACATTTACTTTCAAAGTCAATAAATTCGAATTAATAAATTCAATTCATTTAAAAAATATATATGATATACACGCTAGGCTTCGCAAACATTGAAGTAAGATTCACATTTATAAGGTAATGCCAAACACGATAGGTTGCAATTTGCTTCATCTGCATCCCTAACAATATTTTCGCGTCAATAATACCATTTCGCCCAATGTCCGTAAAATGTTATTTTTGCGATTACATCGCCATCTGTCACGAATCAAAATGGTTATTTGTGTATTAAGAGCGTAAAGTGATTCTTTCTTACTCGAACAAGGTAATTGCAGCGCGAGCCGAAGGCGAGAGATGCAATAGTGTAAGAGGAACAAAGACACTTTACGCTCGTGATACACACATATTTTTTTCTCCGATTGCATCTTAAAATTTTTAAAAAACGTATGCGTACTGAATATGAATTCGTTCTGTCAACTGGCAATATGACAAGTTTCTATTTTGTTTGTATCCCTGGTAACTATTGAAATAAGCGCAGATTTAATATCTTTCCAATGGCAACGCGCGTATTTAACGTCTTTTTCGCGCGTTGCCATTGGAGACGAGCAAAAAAGATATTTTCGATTGTTCCACAGAAAACGTCAACTTTACGATGACAAATGAGAGCGTAATTGTTAATTTTTCATAGCAATCGTAGAAAAAATATTTATTTGTATATTAAGAGCGTAAAGTGATTCTATGTTACTCGAACAAGGTAATTGCAGCGCGAGCCGAAGGCGAGAGATGCAATAGTGTAAGAGGAACAAAGACACTTTACGCTCGTGATACACACATAATTTTTTCTAAGATTGCATCTTCAAATGATTAAAAAACGCATGCGTACTGAAAATAAATTCGTTCTGTCAACTGTCAATATGACAAGTTGCTGTTTTGTTTGTATCCCTGGTAACTATTGAAATAAACGCGCATTTAATATCTTTTTTGCGCGTTGTCATTGAAAACGCGCATTTAACATCTTTTTCGCGCGTTGCCATTGGAGACGCACAAAAAAGATATTTTTCGATTGTTCCACAGAAAACGTCAACTTTACGTTGACAAATGAGAGCGTAATTGTCAACTTTTCATAACAATCGTAGAAAAAAATATTATGTTCATCTTGCCCATGAATTTTGTTTAGCGTTCTCAGAATGTTGTCTGCTTCGGCTATATTTCAGACAAAACCTACGTGTTTCGGGGTGTAGAATCCGAATCTACATAAAAATGGTATCCTCATTTAAGCTTTCAAAGATACCCTCTTCCGCTCGAAAGGAATAGAAAAGACCTATTTTTTAATATAGAAATAATCCGGCACGAAGGCAACTACTAAATTAATTAATTTCTACTTAGAAAAACCTACACTATTAAAAGAATCTATGAACTGTATACTTAAATTTGTAGCTGAAAGTTAAAAAATAAATGAAACTAATACTATAACTGTAACTAAGGACAACACAAAACTATATAAATTAACAACAAACCACTTTTTGCAAACACAATAGTTATTTGTGTATTAAGAGCGTAAAGTGATTCTTTGTTACTCGAGCACGGTAATTGCAGCGCGAGCCGAAAATAGTGTAAGAGGAACAAAGTTTTTTCTACGATTGCATCTTCAAATTATTAAAAAACGCATGAGTACTGAAAATAAATTCGTTCTGTCAACTGTCAATATGACATGTTTCTGTTTTGTTTGTATCCCTGGTAACTATTGAAATAAACGCGCATTTAATATCTTCTCCGCGCGTTGCCATTGAAGACCCGCAAAAAAGATATTTTTCGATTGTTCCACAGAAAACCTCAACTTTACGATGACAAATGAGAGCGTAATTGTCAATTTTTCATAGCAATCGTAGAGAAAATAAATGATAAAACAAAAAAATACAAGGAACAGCAATGGCAAGCGTATAGAGACCAACTGAAAATGTAGCTTTGTCTCAAGTTTAACATCTCTTAGTAGTTGATTATCCCAATCTTATCGGGCTTAATTTTCTGTTGTACAAAGTAGCAAATACCTAAATTTATCATTTTCAGAATCGCAAACATTTATATTTATAGCAATTTTTTCGTCGTTTAGTATTGATCAGCCCCATAAAATCCGTGTTAGTTCTGTGAGTGATTATCTCCCCAGTAGTAGGGTTATAGTTGATAGTTAAAGGTTGATGATATGCACGGGCGGTTTGGTCGTTTGAGGACACGCGACTGCGCTGGAGGGGCCGCGGGGGAGGGTGGGCAGACGAACGAACAGAGACGGAACTAATGGTGTGCGAGCGCAAGAAAGAGATACGGAAGATTCTTTTATTTCAAAGAGCCGCTTATCGCGTTAGAATCTTAGCCAATATATTGCTTTAAAATCGAACGAGTCTGACTAGGGTAGTTCTGTTCAAGGAAAACTGAAACGGTGTCTCGACTAAACTTTACATTGCCATAAATATTTACTTATTTACTTCTGCACAGTTGTCATTCATTAAAAATTCATTGTCTTTCTAATCATAATTTAATTATCATAATTCCTTCGATGCTTAGCATAATTATGCAATAGATTAGTTAGACATTTTATTTTTAGATATAATTTGAAATAATATCAAAAAAAATGTTTTAAATGTTTTTATCCGACAGCTCAATTTTTGAACGTTCTTTCAACATTCATAATTCTGTTAGTCCATTAGTTATGCCTGAAATTGAACTATGTTCAAAATTTTAATTACCTTTATATGTATAATGTTCATTGTTTTTTATCAATAAATTGAAATTTCGTTAAATTCAGTTTAATACCAGTTTCATGAAAATATATTTACGGCTAAAATGACATCTAGGTTATTTTATAAATTACCCAGTAGTCCTGGCTATTTTGCAACAAATTCTGGAAATTTCTTCTTTCATTTTCAGTACAAACAAGCTTTTTAGTGGATAAAATAAGTACACAAGTGGCATATCACAACCGACAATCA
Source organism: Pterostichus niger (assembly GCA_947425015.1). NCBI lineage: Eukaryota > Metazoa > Arthropoda > Insecta > Coleoptera > Carabidae > Pterostichus > Pterostichus niger. The sequence continues at coordinate 6,321,947 of OX380336.1, read as the reverse complement.
ATTTTCGCCACATTAAAACTACTCCTGCGGCTTCCCCTTCACTAACATCATTGAAGGTAGTAATTTGACGGCTAGTAACTGCGTTTCACGCGAAGAAATATTTCACTTACTGAGATCTGCTTCTGTAGAGTGCTACATCCAGTAATAGATAAAAGTTGCGACGACCTATTTATTTAATTTATTTATGTGATATACGGTTACCAGCTGTCAAATCACTGCACCAAATATGTTCATGGAAGAGGAGCTACAGGGATGGTTTTAACACAGCACATGAGGGAAGAATCATATATTCTTCATGTAGTATACATATAATTTTTCATGATCTTAGCAGAAAATAAAATTTACAAAAATTATTTCTAAATTTAGATAAAATTTATTGTTCTCTTGGATAGAGAAGAAAAGTATCACTTTCTTCCCGCAATCGAGGAAAGAAAATTTTAGTTTCAGTCAATGCCATGAAAAAAATAATTTTTAGGATTAACCTAAAATATCTAAAGATTTTGAACGTTAATTCAACATTTTAAAATATATTAACTTGTATTTTCTACTCCCATACTTAATTTTCTTATCACATATGTGTTATCAGTACTTTAATGATACTTATTAAAACACAGATTTTCATTTCAACTCAGATTATTGAGCAATAACAGTACAAGCATTGACTGTTTTCATCGTATCTATAATTTTCTCAATGAGAATTGAAGTTTTCTTTTTTGAATATCAAGGCTAATATTTATTTTAATTCTTCTAGATATTGGAATTGGCCGTACAAAAAATAGTGTATGCAACTTGTGTATAATGACTATTAATACACTTGTATAAATTCTTTTCTGAAATCGTCAAGAAAAGTATGGAAAGTAAGTGTTTACCTGACTCAAATAAATAAACTAAATAACTAAAAAAATTAATAAGATTTTTATTTATTTTTATCAATAATATTAATACTAAATATACAATTGCTTAAATTACTAAAATTTATGTATGACACTGGCGAATTTGAAGCTAAATTTATTGGAGATTCAGTAACTAAAATAAGCAAGTAGCACATTTGCTGACAAATTATTTTGCTTTTTCCAATCTATGAAAATTTCATACTCTTTATCATATCGGTCTTTGGACTTGCTCGGTAATAAATTTTCAACAGCCGCAATTGCTTGATTTAAGATTTCAGGAGGAGTACTTGAAAATACCGCCTCATACTCATTTTCATCTATATTTTCTAACATTATAAAGAAATCTTCTCTGTCAACAATATTACTTTTGACACAAATATATTCAATAGATTTTTCACATAAGATATTGTTTTCAACAACTTTTGTTATCACCTTGGATATGTAGTTTGCTGCCAATATGATTCTTACAAAAAAATTAAACATTTTGAAATATTTATTGTTAATTATATTGATAATATATAAATATGAACGATTTCAGAAAAAATAGTATACATAATACGTCACGAAAGTGTTTTACTTGACTCAGCGAATTAAAATACTCGGCCTGACGGCCTCGTACTTCAAACAACCGCTTCGTCAAGTAAAGCATCACTTTCCTGACTTATTATGTAATATACTATTGTTTTAATAGCTACCATTATAATCTTGTTGCATAATATACTATTCAACAGTTTTAATATAATTTCAGCCGCAAAATAATGAAACACAAGACACACGATTAAGTTTAATAAATATAGATATGTGAAGAACTAAGGTAAAAGAAGTAAACAATATTTTTATTCAAGTTCTTAAAAGTATAAACTTTTCGAATTGTGCCTAACCGTTATAATAGAGAGAGGTAGTCTTCAACTAGAACATGTTTGCATTAGACTTAGAATAAAATGTGCAAGTCTTCCTGGAGTGGTGTGGTATATAATTCAGGCGGCACCGTTTCCCGACTACCATGTCCTCAGCCCGACTATATGCAGATAGGTGTGGGCAATCCATAGACGATTTCAAAGCGATGAGCCCGTTATCACACGAGCCGCGCGACTCCATAATGTGAGTGTATCGGCGCGCGCCAGATGAGCGATGGTCACAGTCTCACCTCAAACACATGCAGATTCGAATTGCCGTAGAATGCAAGGTTTTTTTCAATCACTCTCTAGAATAAATAGAATTCTTCGCGTTATTGGTGCGAGACTGTGCCAGGGTGTAAGTTTCTCATTTGTTTCCAGACTCGGTTGTTTTTCTTATTTAACTACTGCTATTCGATATGTTATGTGCTCAGAACTCAATCGATTTGAATTAATTTATATCTTGATACGGAGTAGAATCCTACTACTTCTTCACACGTGAATTCACACTTATTTACTTACATTATATACATACGTTTCAGGATATAGCTGCATTATTATTGCAATTATAATTTTTAGGGCAGAATTGAACTGCCAACAATAACAATTTCATAAAATACTTTTTTCTACTTCCGTTAGGAAATAGACGTTTTATTTCACTTATTTGAGTTAGGTAATGAACTGCATTATTTAACTGGTGAAATAATGAGGTAACATAGCAACAGATATCGTGGTAGACGAATTCTTTTATTTTTTGAATTTATAACTGTCATTAATATGTCAAAATTTCATAATTTAAAAAACGCTCTTTCGTATTTATTAAAACGGAAGTAGAAAAAATATTGTATGAAACCAGTAAGGAAATAGGTTGTTACCTTACTTATGTGTTTACATAACTCGGCTACGCCTCGTTCTTGCAAATTTCACATTCGTAAGGTAATAACCTTCATTTACTTACTAGTTTCATATATAGCTATTTTCTACAACTGTCAAAAAATGTTTCACTAATATCAATACGCGAAGTACGTGATTTTTTCATTTACATTACCATGACAACGCATATTTTGCACCCTAGTGCACAAAATAAGTATTTTTGCGCACTGTTTCGTATTTTAGTGCGTAAAATGAGTATCTCGCGCACGCTCCCAAATTATTTGTTGTCAAGTTTCATTGGTTACAACACATCAAAGGTATCAAATTCAAATTATTGTTGATTGTTTTCTTTCAATTTACTGAAATAAATCAATAATTATTGTATTATTCTTTATTTACAGTTGTAGAAAAAATGTTGTTAGGATTTCGTGGGTAAAATTCTTGTTTTTTGGCGCGTTCGAATGACTTGTATTGTCTCGACTTGCGGTCTCGACTAAAAGTAACATTCCCACGCGCAACAAAAAGCACTCATTTTGCGCACTTAATACAAAAATAACTACTTTTTCTACGCACACGCTTCAATTTAGTTATTAAATATGTATTATCTGTACTTTAGCGACACTCCTTCAGACATAGATTTTCATTATGATACAAATTTTCAATATATAAATTTTTGGCCAATAACTGTACACAATGCAAGTTATAAACAATAATTATTTAATTGTAGGATATGAATAAAAATAAAACTTGATTTGCTCTACATTTCATTGTCAAAAATTCAAATATTGTACATATTTTTACTTCCTTGTACGAAGTAAAGGAAGTATTGTAATCGCGAAAATTTTCGGTTCTCAAATTTCAACGGAAATAGGTATTTTGGCCCTCCCTGAATCCATTTTGACTAATTTCGTCGTGCCGTCTGTACGTACGTACGTACGTATCTCGCATAACTCAAAAACGGTAAGCCGTAGAAAATTGAAACTTTATATTTAGGACTGTTATAACATCTAGTTGTGCACCTCCCTTTTTGGTCATTATACAACTACCGGAAGTGGTACTTTACTTGAAGCCTATAATAGATTTTCATGAAAAACTATTTTCAAATATAATTTAAAACTTTCCAAATTTGGTATATAAGACTACTATATCAATGTAAATAACATAATAGATTTTGGTTAAAATAGACTAACCGGAAATGGCACATTACATGAAGCTGCTAACAGTTTTCCTTGAAAAAAATGGTATTATTTTAATTTTAGAAATAAATGCTGCAAATAAAAGTTTTAGAGAATTAAATTCTGCGTCTAGCACATTAAAAAATTTTAAATTAGCTTTTTGCATAAACGAGATATCGAAATTTAAATATTATATATTTTTTATGGAGGAAGTGTTAATATGGTCGAATCGAGTATCGTGTGTCAGGATGAGAATGTTAACGGGTTCGTGCTACTCCATTTAATGGGATATAGCGTGATGTTATGTATGTATGTATATATTTTTTTATTTAAAAAAAATAATTAAGTTTGCTATGGATTAGAATAAAAAATAAAAGATTTAATGTCAAATATATGCAATTAAAAAAATATCTATAGATTAATACGCGTACAAGGAAGTCACGTGGTGTCCACATCAGATTTTTCTAATAAAATACACCAAATTTTAAGTTAATAAAAAAAACGATTATTCCTTAAGAGCCTATATTATCGTAGTTCAGTAAATTTAAAAAATCAAATATTCATATATTCATTACCAACAAACACACCTCTTCAGTCTCATCCCCATTAACACATGTTCTCATGTTCAGTAGCCCTCACCTAACCTTCACCATACTTTACCTCAATCAACATCATTTAATTCATCGTTGTTCGCACCGGACATACTTCCACGCCCAGTGTCTGCTATTTCCGGTTGTCTCATTACGGATGCTAAATGCCATGGACTAAACGGCGATTAACACTCGTCACCGCGTTATCAGAGAGTTGTGATCGCGCATCGCAGTGGTGAATACAGTGCGGTGGAGTTGTAGTCAGTGGCCAGTTTCATGCTCGCTAGACCGCAAGACATGCGGAGCGGTTGCTGATGAGTTGGGAATTTATGGAGAATGGAGGGAAGAATAGGGTTGCTGGGTATAAAATTTCAATTGCAGTATGTTGTTCTTAAATTACTCGTATTGACTAGTTTATAACAGTATGTTATGTAACAAGTTTTATAAACTATCTTTAGTTATGTGTTTTTAATTGTTTTTACTTCCTTGTACGAAGTAAAGGAAGTATTGTAATCGCGAAAATTTTCGGTTCTCAGATTTCAACGGTATTTTGGCCCTCCCTGAATCCATTTTGACTAATTTGCCGTCTGTACGTACGTATCTCGCATAACTCAATAACGGTAAGCCGTAGAAAATTGAAACTTTATATTTAGGACTGTTATAACATCTAGTTGTGCACCTCCCTTTTTGGTCATTATACAACTACCGGAAGTGGTACTTTACTTGAAGCCTATAATAGATTTTCATGGAAAACTATATTCAAATATAATTTAAAACTTTCCAAATTTGGTATATAAGACTACTATATCAATGGAAATAACATAATAGATTTTGGTTAAAATAGACTAACCAGAAGTGATACATTACATGAAGCTGCTAACAGTTTTTCATGAAAAAAATGGTATTATTTTAATTTTAGAAATAAATGCTGCAAATAAAAGTTTTAGAGAATTAAATTCTGCGTCTAGTATATTAAGAATTTTTAAATTAGCCTTTTGCATAAGCGAGATATCTAAATTTAAATATTATATATTTTTTGTTTTTTTTTTAAATTAAGTTTGCTATGGATTAGAATAAAAAATGAAAAATAAAAGATTTTATGTCAAATATGTGCAATTAAAAAAATATCTATAGTTTAATATGCGTACAAGGAAGTCATGTGGTGTCCACATCAGATTTTTTTTTTTACAATAGCTGATCGAAGCGAAGTGAGTATATAAAGAGTTTATAATACTTTTTCTAATGTCGCAAATTAAGACAACAAAAGATGTAAAGTTTTATGAATTACTTAAAAAGTTACAATGCCAGATGACTGAAGCTAAGTTCACCCCGTGCTTAATATCTCAAGCCGTGATTAAAACGTTCGAAGCTACGGCTTGTCAATATGTGAATATGATGATATTTAGTGCCATGGAAACCAATATAATTAAATAACATTTTAATATCAGGAATATAAAATAGTATATTATGAAACAAGTTTTATAAACGTTTCTTTAGTTACATATAAAAACCAAGTATCTAAAGAGTTTATAAAACGAGTCATGTACTATGCTTTTCTACAATCGCAAATTAAGACAACAAAAAATGTTAAGTTTTTTGAATGATTTACGTAAAAAGTAAATTTAAGTTGCAATGGTAGATACCTGAAGCAAACTTCACCCCGTGCTTAATATTTCCAGCCGTGACTAAAACGTTCGAAGCCACGGCTTGACAACATGTGATTAAGATGTTATTTAGTGCCATGGAAACGAGTACGTTAAATGACATTTTAATAATGGAAGTAGAAAATAATATATTATGCAACAAGTTTTATAAACGGCTCTTTAGTTAGGAGAAAAAGACATTTAAATGGGTTATTGTGAGATTATTGTTCATATGAATAGTTTCTGTATTGATTCTTTTACGACTATAATGAATATAAATTGTTGTAACGAGAAACAAAAGAGCTTTAAAATTTTGCAAAAATATACATTTCGGTAATATTTAAAATAATCGAGTAAAAATGTACAAACCGATTAACTATCCTGTAGGTTTTGATGCCAAATGAATATTTTTGCTAATATTGTTGTTGTCTCGAAATTGTATCAAAAATGCAACCGCGTTCTAAATTAGTGATTTAGATTTCACTATAAGCTATAGATTAGTATATTTCCTAAATTTCATTTCATATGTATTAAAAATCTTTATACAAGTTGCCTCTGTTTCCATTATGTATTTCTTTTAAAATTATGTAATTTACAAAGTGAAACTCTTTACAAAATTAAATTAGTAAAAAAGAAACAATGTATATAAATATATGCAGTCTAATATAATCTTAAAATGTCTTGCTCTTGTGTGACGCTAAAATTTCAATTTCTTCCAACAAACTTAATCCTCCGCTCACCCTTTTTAATTTTCTTGAACATTCCATCCTTAATTAAACCATAAAACCTGAGCATAAATTTCATTAATTCAAAATAAAACCATTCCTGTTCTTGTCTTTCTCCATTAAGTTCCTCAGTGTTCTGGAAGCCTTGCGAAGCGAGTTTCACGTCTCCTCTGCGACAATAACTTCACACGCACAAGTAATTTCCCATACTTACGCACATATTCACACCCGTGCGTCGTGGGTGGGAGTAGCGGCGGCGGTGTCGCAGCTCGGGGGCGGTTAAAAAAGAGAAGAAGACATCTCATCACATCACCATGGTAACGAGCTGGCCCGTGGTTGCTTTGCATCGATCTTTAAAACTATGTGTGTGTGCGTGCGCCCCCCACTCCACGCCGGATGCGGAAGAATTCGCCGCCGCCGACCGTGCATGCATATGAGCGCTGGGGGCGGCCGGGTGGCAGGTACCGCGGGGAAGGACGGGTAATTACAGGCCGGGGATGGGGTGGACACAAGGAAATCGACTTGGAAACGCTTTGGCTTGAGGGTAGTCAATGTACCGCACCGCGGCGGGGCACGGGGGGCCTGTGGTCGCTGGAAGAAATTGTGCTCGAGTGGACTTCACTTTAAAAGGATTTTTTTGCTTACTTTTATGATGATAATAAGACAGACTTTTTATACACAAGTTATTAATTATTAAATATGGGTGACCAGTTTCAGACCGAACCCAAACAACCTCATTAGAATATTACTTACAAGTTGATTAAAATAACATGAAAACAATAACTAGTAATTAGCAATAGTAATTATACTTAAAAAACAATATGAAATTACTGAAACAGTAGCTCAATGTTATTGAGTCGACCTGTGAATTTGAGAATGTGGGTTCGATTCCCACATCTGACAATCAATCAACGTTAAAACTATCCCTATGGCTCTCCCTCCATTAACATCTTTGGGGAGCGTGATCTGACGGTTGTTAACCGCACTTCATCACGCCTTTTATCTCGGTAAATGATATATTTTTTCGCTTGAAGTACGGTTACCAGCTGTCAAATTACGACCTCCAAAGATGTTAGTAAAGCGAGAACCACAAAAGTAATTTATTGGGGAGAAAAGTTTGCCGCTGTGGGAATCGAACTCGGGTCTTAAATCCACTTCCTCTGAAGTATCTATTCTTTAATAAATTAAAATCTTTTAAAATAATTTCATGCACAAGGATAGTTCATAAATAAATTCGTCTCAAACAATGTTCTTTGTACAAACTTCGTGCTTATATCAGCTCCAACAAATTTTAAAATATCAGGAGGTTGATTCTGTATCTTGCGTGAGCAGTTGCGTGATTAAATTTGCGTTAGTACAATGAATGACGTCACCGATTCTTTTCTGGTGTCGAGCATAGGGAATTCCGTGCTTTACGTTTTCGCGCCAAGTTTAGTGTTGGTAATGGTTTTGAAACTAGAACTGTCAGTTGCAATCACATGTCATTGTTTGTCATTACGCAAAATGACAAGAAAGTAAAAGACAAACATAATGTTAGAATGAGACAGGTAGTGTCGCAAGTAAGAAACAGGAGCTACGGAGGTCACGCATCTATATTTGCGTGTCTCGCAAGAAGTGACGTCATACCCATTAGTTGTTTAAATGCCCGATAGATGGTTTACTATATGCATGTGACATATCTGTGTTAGTGTGGTTGCCGCAAGTAGTCACGCAAGATACAGAATCAGGCTCCTGTACCAGTATTTAGTTAATATCAAAAGATATACGATAAGAGCATAATAATTAACATAATAATAACAGTAATTATAGGTATCTGCACACAAAACGTATTTAATTATGTATATTTTGTCCGTAAATCTTATTTACATAAATTAAAATTATAGGTAGTTATTAAATTTATTAAATCTCTTTAATCTGATTAAATATTTAGAAGAAAATTTATAATTTAATCATAGTATATCTTCACGTTTCTACAACAGAAAAAAATGCAATAATTTATCTGTGACAAAGAGTTATTTTATTTAAGATGAATTAATTGCTTCCCAAGTAATGTATAAAATTATGACGATTATTTACATGCTAATATTTACCCAGCTGTCAAACGAAAATAAAATATTGTGGATTATCATTATACACCAACATATTTTCATTTAATCTCATGAAATAATTATTATTTCTACAGTTGATAATTAAAATTTATATCACGTGAGTGTGAACTCGTGTTTTTATCTGTTGATTCTGAATAGAATATTAACACTATAAATTAGAATTTTTAGACAATAATTAATTAGCTTCTCGGTTTGGTAGCACGTGATAATACTTGGAATTAATAGTCAGTAAATTTGGTGAATTAATAAATATGTCACCACATTCGTTCTTTGTTCTATGTTTACTACTGTTATAATTTAGTAGCTGTGGAAAAAAACCTGAAATTAATTCAGTGGATTTCAAACTGTTATTCGCTTATTGGCAACTTTTGTAATAAATATTATTGGGTGTGGCACTCTGCCGTAGCAGATCTATATAAGTTTCTTCTCCTGATATGCGGTTATCAGCCGTTAAATTTGTGAAATAAATAAATGTATCATAACGCCTTTTACCTATTACTGGGTGTGTCACTCGCCTGTAGCAGATCTTGGTAAGTGATATATTTCTTGGCGTGAATTGCTATTACCAGCCGTTAAATCACAGCCCTTAAAGTTGTTAGTAAAGAGGGAGCCACAGGGGTAATTTTAATGTGGTAAAAATTGTCGACTGTGGGAATCGACTCCGGGTCCTCAAATCTACAGGCTGACTCGATACCACTGAATTCCAGTATCAAGTCTATTCAACCTCGAAGTAAGAAATATAAATTAAAAAATGAATAATATTTGGAGAACTATAAAATATTAATTTCAATCAAATATTAATTAATTAACCTACATATTTATTTGTAATTAAGTTCATTAAATAATTTAAGTTGCATTCTTTGGATAAAACAATTGGATATATATATAGGTTTGTAATCAGAAACACATTCCCGGTTTTGGTAAATAATTCAAGTATGTTTAAACCCTGTCCACGCGTGCTAATTACCCTGGCACTGTGATTGTAAGGGCTGCCCGTGGCACAATGTTGACTTACGCGCGAATTGATCCTTAACCTCTCGCGGTTTATCTCCCCTCGCGGGGATCGGGGAACGGAAGAAAATTGCCTTCCGCCGAAGCTAAACCATTTATCCTTAAAAAATTCTAATATCTAAAAAATAAACACGGGAAAATATAATGGCTTTGGATGTGGACACTCGTTGTTATCAGAGGGCCCCATCCGGGCTTCTGAATACACGTAGCGCGTAGCTCCATCTCTGCGACGCCGTCGCAATTACGCGCGGATACCCACTGCGGGGTAATCTCCAACAAGAAAGCCGCTTCGTTGAAATATCGACCAGCGTTATGTAGATATAACTGCTAAAGCCCCAGGGTATATGGCCGTCTTAACGTTTTATTCTTTTTTTCTGAAAAAAAAATCTAATTTCAAGGTGTCAAAGAAAAGCCATTTTCCATTTTCCGTACCGTCCAGTCTATATGCATATAGATACGGGGCTATAGTTGACCATCGGAGTTGAGTTTCCTTGAATTTTCCAACAGAATAATTTTTCACAAGCGATATCATGCATGACCGTTTTTCTCCCGGCATAACTCATGCCGTTCCGACGCCCGCCGAGTGTTGGACGCTCACGAGAACTGTTTTCAGCGCCGACTTCACACCACTTCTTCCATATACTTCTTCAATTAATACCATTATATATCTACCCTTTCAATACATATTTATTAAATAAGATAAATGATGTTAATGACAACTTGACTTTATATATTATCACAATTTCCGTATTATGTATTTTTTTATTATATTTTTTATATACCTGTTATTATTATAATGTTAGCTCATTGTAAGCTTCGCAAAAAGTGTGGTTTAAAAGTATTATTTTTCATATTAGTAGTACGAGAACAAAATGCATAAAAATAAAATAGAAAAACAGAATAAAGATAACTATGAACAATAAATTAAATGTAGGAGTAAAAATATAAATTGGAAAAATAAAAATGTGTTTGGATAGCTTGGCTTTTTTAACAAGTGAAGAGAACATAAAGAACGACGTTTCGGAACTAAGAAACGGTCCCATTCTCAAGTGAATTGTTTAAGGAACAATTAAAAACATCTATAAAATTGATGTGCATACATTATTTAATAAAATAAATTAACAAATCAAAAGATAAAACCAGTTGTGACACCAACAGATAAACAATAAAAATTGTCATTAATTTTTCAATCGATAATAATTCATGAGTTTCAGAATAGGAGGAATAGTTAGATATAATGGAAATAGCCTGGCTATTCAAAAAGTTGACATACAATTAGTTCAATAAATTTATATCATGCAATGGCAATACATATTTCATTTCACAAACATTGTATTCCGGACTTGTTTTACAAAATGATCTACTTAATATTTATAAATCTATAAACAGGACTTATTAATTGATACAGATTGTTAATACATATTTTTTGTTATCATTCAACTGTCAAACAAAGTTGACATTTACGCGCCCAATTCATACTGCAAATCAAACTTTTTTGTAAACAGCCCACAAAATTTCATTATTGGTTTGTCAACTATTTTGGCGGGCTATTCTAATCTAATCAAAAACACGATTACAAAATGCCGCAGATAAAAGAAAAAATTGTTATTTTTTATAAAAACAATAGCCCTTCTTGTTATACTGTGAGCACAAAGTAAAAAATAGTACATGTTTTATAAATTGAGTTAGTTATACTATTTTCAATTTTGCGTCTTTTATAAATTAGAATTAAAAAAAAATCTACCATATTTAAACAGAGTCAATTTAGGGCAATTTGTATATGAAATATTGTTGTTGGTAACTGTTATTGACATTCATGCAGTTGTTCAGATTTTGAGGTTAAATTAAAATGTTGATGTTCTCTGCTTGATTGATGCACTATGTCATCCGGTACTACCAGCCGTCTAAAACAAAATGTTGCGTATCGTAATGAACGCTCTTTCGATACGCAACTGGGTTTCGTAATGACTTCCTTATGAACGCAAAATAGAAAAAAAACATGTTAAATTTAACCAATAATAATGGCAGTTGAAAATAACAAACTCTATACTGAATTTATTTCTATGACTGACACTTTTATTGATTTTAAATCAGCCGTAAACAGAAGAGTAAATACCAAATTATATGTTCTATAGTTTCTTATAAATAGCATTTAGAGGTATTCTTAGATCACATAATATATTTCTATCTGTAGATAAAACTGTCTGAAATAGAATATAGTTTATCATCTAATTTACAAAATTAATATCCTATTAAAGACAACAATTTTTCACCAATTTAAATCTACCCCTGTGGCTCCTCCTCCACTAATATCTTTGGGGACCGTGATTTGAGGGCTGGTAAACGCACTTCATGCAAAGATATATATCACTTACCGAGAGCTGCTTCGGTAGAGTGCCACACCCAGTAATGATATATTTATTTTTAACATAATTATTAATTGCAGTTCATAATATCTCATTTAATAAATAATGTAAAGGACGTATTGATTACACGAAGGATGTTAAAATTTATCGTGTAACATTAGCATAATTTAATGTATATAATAATTTATATTATAATTATTCTGCTAATCATAAACAAGTTATAGTATTAAGTATTCTAAACAAGACGCGTCCAAGTAATGAAATGTACTTATTACAAGTATGTGTGCAGAAATTTGTAATTCTCTTTCGGTCGTAAATGACATTTACATACAATAGAAGACATTTCTGCAGAGAAGCTTTGAGAAATTGCTGTTATTAAACATCTTAACTCACAATTGCATATCAATACTTTCATTCAAATTATTTGCAAACGTCAGACTGTTCATTCAAATATAAAATGCTCGTTTAGTCGCTAAAATACAATAATGGAGGAAAATTACTCATTTTATTGGTAATAACTGGAGAAATAAAAGAGTTTTCATTTCGAATTTCTTTAACTAGCTTCATTTCATATTTCCTTTAGTTCTTTTACTCCGTAAATCTTTCATATTTATTATTTATATAACATTATAATGAAGACCGAATAGAAGCTTATTGCTTAAAAAGTTGTAATCGGATTGATATAAATTAATTCTACGGTTCATTTAAGTTTTATGACGTAGATTGTGTAAACTTTATACAGTCTTTTATCCATTTCTGGGTGTATTATCATGACGAATATGAAATCGGTGTAGTATTATATATATATTTATATTAATAAATAAAATTAATTAAGACAAATAAGGTATAACTTTTCAATAAAACTCTTGTTTTCCGAAAGTATCTTGATTACAAAAATTTGAAAAATTCGTGTTATTTATAGAACTTCAACCTCTTGTATTTTCGTAACTAGAAGGAATAGGATCTATGTTCATATGACATTTTTGGCCCAGAATGACCTCAGGAATAAGCTGTTAAAGTTTGTTACACTAGTCCTGAAACACCCTGTATATATTGTACATATTTATAAAGTTAAAAGTTGAAAATATTGTAATACAGAGAACATTCAGTTTATATGAAAAATGAATTTGAAAATCTGTCTAGATATACAGGTTGTTTGTATACCTCTGCACGAAACTTTAATGACATATATAATTTGATATATTGATTATAGAACAATTTTTTTTTGAAATTCGCAAAAATTAGGTTATTTCATTTTAGCGAACATTTTTAGTGTCACTGGTTAAATAGTACATTTAATTAAAAAAGAAAATAAGTCAGTACACAAGGTAGGTACCCACATAATAACTAATTAATAAATATTTAATGGGGTAGGTGGCTCAGTGGTATTGAGTCGGCCTGTGGATCTTGAGAACGCTGTCGACAAACAATTTTCACCAAATTAAATCTACTCCTGTGGCTCCCTCTCCACTAACATCTTTGAGGGCCGTCGTTAATATATATAAATAAATATATCATCACGCCTTTTGCCCATTACTGGCTGTGGCACTCTGCTGTAGCAGATCTCGGTACCAGTCTTCAAATCACGGTCCTCAAAGATATTTAGCTTATAAACCAATATATAACTTCATTCGAGTAATTTAGATTCGCTTATAATTGTAATTAATTTTTTAATTTGCTTATACAGCAAAGTAAATATATAAGTAATACGTTAGTACACAATTTTTGTTCTTCAAAATTGTCATGTTATATTTGATAAAATTGTAGTTATCCATTATTTATCCCCAAGTACCATTTGGATAAAATACAATAAATTTCAACAATAAGAAATCCTATTAAAAACACTTCAACTTCAATTCAACCCTCACATCTCACACTTTTGTTATTTCCATCGCCGCCTCCGCCGTCTCCGTCGCCGCCGCCGGCAGAAGCAATGGCAATACTTTGCTGACCAGTTGTGCGCGGTATGATACTGTTATATGTATGGAAATAAGGAATTGATGAAAGGCGAGAAAGATGGCTAAGGATTTATACCGATCTGGCGCTGGACGTCTCGACGTCCGTGTCCGAGCGACGTTGCCATCGGCAGCGGAAGGGGTTCGCGTGTCAGTTGAAGGAGGATGAGACTGTAGGGATGAAATGTGCATTTTATTTTAGGGTTGGTTGTATCTGAAGACATTTTAATTTGTTTTGTCATTTACATGCATATAACAACTGTTTTAAATGGAATGTTTATATTTCATTTTCTAATTTATATGCGGACCCTGTACTGTAATTGGGATTAAGATCCTGTTGTACAGCATAACATAGATAAATAAATTAATTAAATACTAAGTGAAAAGTTTGTAAACTTCAACTTTTTAATTTCATTTAATGCAATAAATACATTATGTTGTCTCTGTCTACTATCGTTACCTAGAATTTTCTATTCTTTTTTATTTTTAACTGTGACAATTTAAATGTCAACTAGTATCTTATAAAATTATTGTTTTTAGTGGTCATAAACCTTTGGTTCTGGATTATTATATTTTTAGAGGATTTTGAGTATTTATGTTCCTTTTATCTGAAAATATAATCAGGGGCGTATCTGGGGTACTTGGCGCCTGGGTTCTGAAGCAGAATGTGGCGCCCCGAGGCGTGCGATATGGTACTCAAAATACGTGGAATTTTATGCTCTACGATACAGAAAGAGTAAGGCAGTAAGCCGACACGCCGTATTATGCGAAACTTGCGTGTAGATTTAGAGCAATAAGCAAACTCATGACAAACAATATGTTATTCACCTTAGCGTAGAATAATGGAACATTGTTTGTCTAGAAAAATAACTATTTTTTAAATAAATATTTTGTTATATGGTTTCTCATTAAATAAAAATACAAAAACAAAAACAAAAAGAAATTAGTTCACTATATAGGTACATTCTAATATACCTAAACCTAATTAAAACTATATAGTTTACATTTTACAAGTGCACATAATAGCACAAACAATTATACAAATAACAAAATAACATATCAATACATGTAAATTAAATTTACAATAAAAATACTTAAATACTCATAACTATACCGCGCGTTCCACGTAAAGGTTGGCATAAGGAAATAACATGGGAAAAAAGGTTTTTGTAAATAAAAAGTGTCCGGTAAAAAATTATGGTATAATATTGCACATGACCATACTAGACCTATCCACACACATTATTTCATACAGATTACTTCATTTTAATGCCACAACTTAGAGAAATTAATGAAAATAGTTCGAGAAAATCGCCTACTAATTATGATTTTTTGTGACAGCTTTGTCATAGAAACAGAAGCTGTCACTATAACCGTCAAGATTTGTTGTTAATATTAAGAAATCTTGACAGTTAACTTTATATTTCAAACATTAATCACATTACTTCGCGATCTTTTGTAATTAAAGGCCTTAGTACGACAGTAGGTACCTACACTTGGTATTCATTTAATTACTTTATTTATTTTACAAATCATATTATTATTAAGACGCAGTATTTGTGTTCTTTTAATATACTAATATTTATTTTAACTTTTAGCCGTCTGCCGCCCTTTTATGCTGGCGCCCGGGTTCTGGGAACCCCAAGAACCCTGGGTTGAAACGCCCCTGAATATAATTTCTCATTAAGTCACTTATGTTGCTATTATTTATAATTTGGATCATAAGTTTTAAGACGCTTCCACTAATTGATAATAATAATTTTGAACACAGCTTAATACTTTTTTTCTACGATTGCTATGAAAAGTGGTTAATTACGCTCTCATTTGTCATCGTAAAATTGACGTTTTGTGTGGAACAATCGCAGTGTTTTTAGGTGTTTGAGCTATCTCTAACAAGTTAAAACCGTGCTCTTAAAATACCTGAAAACTGTGCTTGTGCTACCAGCCTATTTGACTAATTGCAAAATATGTTAATTCTCGCTTACATTTCTTGACTCGCCACAATGAATTTTCAAATTATATTCTAGTTCTCATCTCGTAACGACAGGATAAACTCATAATTCCATTAACATAATTAATTTAATTAATAATAAAATTATCACGATGGCATACATTGCAGTGGAAACGTAAAGACCTCTGGAAATGGGCATTCGAGTTCGATTGTCACAACCGAAAACTTGTTTTTTCACTAGATAGAGAATGCTTCACAACTTATGGCACTTATCTTAACCCGATATAGTACTCAACGTACTGTTTATGAAACAACAATTTTCGTACCAATGAACTGATAGGTTACAGTAATAAATAAAAATTAGTAAACATTACAATTTATTTTATTTAATTTAGGTTGAGTAAAAGTTCTTTAAATGCTTAATGTTTACTTTTCTTTTTTTTTCATTACTATGACCATCAGTCCAGTGGTATGAAGTAATGTACGAATTTTGAAAAAAAAATTCTGTTTCATGAGCAATACGTTGAGTACTATATGGAGTTAAAATAAGTGGCATACGCTGTGAAACACCCTGTATAAATTTACCCCTGCAGCTTCCCCTCCATTAATATCTATAAGGGCTGAGATTTAACTGGACAAGTAACGCGCAAAACTTAGATCTAGTAGGGCAGACTTCCATACGGTATTGTAACTGATGAATAGACAGATAAATAAATAAATAATGAATGAATGGTATTGAGGGAGTCGGAATAAAAATAGGCATGATATGGTCCTTCTGATATGTCTTGTCCTGATCAACGAATCAACGATGAACGATCCAACAACGATGTGCTTATGCTAATAAATTTAAAATTATACAATATGAGAAACCACTTAAGGGACAGCAATGAATATTAAAACACGTGTTTCGAGACGCATCCATGCAGAGTTAACAATATTAATAGCGCATTTCAAATCGAAGACATCAGCACGTTATAACTAACCACAAGCAGGCCGCGCCAGGCTAACTCGAATTACAATAACGAATAACGCCGTCGTAAAAACCAACGAAGACACACGTTGCTTGAGACCGATGAAAATTTAAATAATTTCTTTCCACCTACGTCAGTTTTATTTAAGGCCTATAAATCGTGTCCGTTTTAAAAACGCAGCGGCAGATGTCACCAGCATGCGGCCGACGCGGACGACTGTCAACTGTTTCAAACAGGTGTAAGAATTGTCTTGGCTGGGAACTGAGAGAAATTACGTAAAATGGAAATTGGAGGCCATCTACGTAATCGGGGAGCTTTTATCTTTCTTGCGCATTTTATGTAATTCTTTTGTTTTATATTCTATAAAAAATATGACGCAACCTAGATGTGTGAAGTGAAAATGGTTAAATACAGGTGCATATTCTTATCATATGTAGTATTTATTTATTTATGTTACGCTGTACAACAGGAATTTAATCCCAATTACAGTACAGGGTCTGGACTCTCCGAGCCGAAGTGTGATATATAACATAACTCTATGAACTATGGAAAAAGTATAGAATGAGACTCTTTAGATACTCGTTACTAAAGTTGCAAGTTAAGACAACAAAAACAATTAATAAATTATTTAAAAAGTAAGGTTAAGTTACAGTGACAAATGCAGGAAGCTAACTTCACCCCGTGTTTAATAACTCAAGCCGTGACTAAAACGTTCGAAGCCACGACTTGTCAACATTTTAGTAAGATGTTATTTAGCGCCATGGAAACCAGTACGTTAAATAACATTTTAATAACGAGAGAGGAAAAAATAAATGATTGTATTTTGCAAACATTAGTTATTATTTAGTTCGAGTCTCACAGCCGACAACTACCCCTGTGGCTACCCCTACCACTAACATCTTTGGGAGTCGTGATTTGATAGCTGGTAACCGCACTTCACGCGAAGAAATACATCACTTATCGCGATCTGCTACGGCAGAGTGTCATACCTAGTAATGGGTAAAAGGCGTGATATATTTATTTTATAAATGTTTAAATGTCATAGCAAAGACAAAATATATTTTTAGATGATTAATATGAAATCAAAATGATGCGAGAACTTGGTTTGTTTGAACAAATAAGTTAGGAATTTATTCTTATGATATTAAAAAATTAATTTGTAGTTAATGAAAAGTATTGAAATACAAAGAAATAGTAATTCAATAGCATCTAAAGTTGGTAAATGAGAAATCCCCGTTTTAATTCAATTCTGATGATATTCAATCAAAGCCTTATCAAATTTCAAACGCGTTGTATTCCGCCGTCTCAGTGATTCTGCAAACGCAAAAAATAAATTAATTTAATAAAGAGAACAAAGCATCGAAGAGGCATTCAAAGAACTCATAATAAACAAGACAAAGACGAATAAAAAAAAGAATCGCGAGCCATAAACAAAACGAAAACGATCATGAGGGCCGTGCGCTAAGAAACAATTTGTAGAACAAAAGCAAAATAAAACGGAGGAGGAGGTGAAGGAGAAGAAAAAAGATCGAAAACGATTTAAATTAATTACGTCTCACGCTGTTTTTGTTATTTTAGCTCGCGGTCCGCGGTTCGAATCCCGGCGGGGGGCGCTCGCTCAGACGTCGATATAGAATTAATCACCGCCATCAAACGCACACTCTTCTAGCTGTGAGTGCCAAGAGCCCCTTGCGTCAGGCCTTGCCCTTGTAGCACGCCTCTGCACGGCACTTTCTCGCCTCTTTAATTTATTCCTATAATCTTATCCTCAAATTTACTTAACACTTCTTCATTCGCTTAAATACAACTGAAGTTATCACCTGAACACTCCACTATAACATCTTTGGGGGGCCATAATTTGACGGCTGATAACCGCACTTCACGCGAAGAAATATATCACTTACCGAAATCTGCTACGGCAGAGTGCTACACCCAGTAATGGGTAAAAAGCGTGGTGATATATTTATTTATTTTAAATTTTTACAACTTGTGGCATATTTGATTCAAAACTAAATTTTGTAGCGTTAGAAAATTTTTGGTAAGATTTGATGTCACATAAATTTTTATAGCGTCACCATTGACCCATTTCTATAAATTTAAAATAAAACACGCATCAAAGTAAGTCTGATATTTCTTAACTTTTACACATATTTAAGTCAATGTACTAAATTCAGTTTTATACTCAAACCCAAGAAAAACATGTATAAATTTTATTCGTCTATATAAAACATTTTATCGTCCACAAATAAGTTAGAAATAAATAAAAAATACATCGATGCTTGGCAAACAGAGAAATCACAAACTTGTATGATTTAACACCTCATGTTCCAAAGTACTCCGTTTAATTTGCAAACTTTGTCCATTAAACAAACAAAAAACAAACCAGAAACACCCCATATAAAACAATAAAATCATCAGCAACGAAAAACAACTCCGTATAAATCATGAATTATTTTCTCTAATTTTTTGCTCGCATAAAACAACCACACACACACTGTTCAGCGGCGTTCGTCTCAGAGAGGCACCCCTAAAAAATAACCTCCCCCTTGAGAAAACAGAGGCGGGGGTGAAACATAAAACTCGTTCTAGATTGAAACACGTGATATATAGTCACTGACATACGCCATTAGTGTGTCCGAAAATATTAATCTCCCGGAAAAATGATAAAAACGGGCCGGACTGGAGAATGTACGTGTTGTTTACAGCACAGTTCCGGGTGGGAGGGTTGCTTGCTAAAGGTTCCAGAGCCGCCCGGAGTCCCGGACTCGATGCAGGCGACACCTCTCTGTCAAGTGGCGAGATGGACGGCCAGCCTTCGAGAGAATATTAACGATATTGCACGGGCTGTCTTTTGACTTAGTTGTTGACTTCTTGCTGGAGTCATTCGATTGAAAGGAATCAAATTGGAATATGGTTGGGAAGGGGGGGGGGGGGGGGGAGTGTTGGGTTATTTACTAGAAACGAATTCATAAAAACAATCTAAATGTGATTGCTTCATGATATTAATTTTTATTAATATCTTATCTTATAACAAGAAAGACAAAATTAATTGTCATCCAACACTTGGCGAAAAAATATAAAATAATCACTTAGCTATGTTTCACAAAATTCAGCCTCCAAGTCCAGCCTCTGATGATGCCCTCATAAGGTGACTTGGAGGCTAAATTTTATGAAACATAGCCAAGTGTTTATTTTATATTTTTTATTAAACCTTGTTTCACCAAGTGTTGGATGACAATTAATTTTGTCTTTCTTGTTATAAGATAAGATATTAATTAATTTTGTCGGTAGATGGCATGGCCTGTTCCACAGAATTTCTCATGTCATCTTACCTGTTTGTTAGAGATCTAATTCTCTGCTGGCACAGTTCTTCGTCACCAGCTTCTTCACTTTGTTCTAGGTGAAGAAGTGAGTTATACCATACTGATAAGCTCCAATAAGAGCGAAACGCGTCTATGGTTACTAACTGTGCTGGCCAGCCTCTGACGATGCCCTCATAAGGTGACTTGGAGGCTGAATTTTGTGAAACATAGCCAAGTGTTTATTTTATATTTTTTATCTTATCTTGTCTTTGAGTTTTGATTTCCATTCATTTATTCGTAAATTATTAGACGATGTCCTAGTTCCGTAATGAAATTACACTTCTAACTAAAAAATATCAACAATATTCATGTAAAAAACATGCTAGGTTATGGGCGTTAAGTAAATTTAAGACACCTTTTCCTTCTCGCTTTTTCAACCAATTCCTACACTATATTTTCTTTCCAGCAATTACTATTTTCTTATCTACAGCTGTAATTTTTATAATCGAATATAACAATCAGGGTCGTTTTGACCTGGTAAGGTAAAACTATTTGATAAATATACCAGTTAATTATTCTAGCACGCGCACGGCTCATACCCTAGGATCGGCTCACATAACAAAGCTAATAATTTCAAAATAATTTGTTCAAATCTATAACATTCCATTTTAATTTTAAACATTTACAATCAAAAATGTTTTTCTGAAATCCTCAAGAAAATGGCTACTTTCCTGACGCATTTTAGTATGGAAAGTAAGTGTTTATCAAAACATTTGCAAAACAGTCAGGTAAAGTACTTTCTTGACTAGGCAGGAAAGTACTTTACCATTTTAATTTTAAACATTTACAATCAAAAATGTTTTTCTGAAATCCTCAAGAAAATGTCTACTGTCCTGACGCATTTTAGTATGGAAAGTAAGTGTTTACCAAAACATTTGCAACACAGTCAGGTAAAGTACTTTCTTAACTAATCAGGAAAGTACTCTACCTGACTCAAGTAAATAAACTAAATAACTAAAAATTTAATAAGATTTTTATTTATTTATATCAATAACGTTAATACAAAAAATACAATTGATAAGTTACTAAAATTTATGCATGATACTGGCGAATTTGAAGCTAAATTATTTGTTGCAATCGATAAATTACTTGAAGATTCAGTTAATAAAATAAGCAAGTAGCACATTTTCTAACAAATTATTTACTTTATTTTGCTTTTTCCAATCCATGAAAATTTCATACTCTTTATCATATCGGTCTCTGGACTTGCTCGGTAATAAAATTTCAACATCCGCAGTTGCTTGATTTAAGATTTCAGGAGGAGTAATTGAAAATACCGCCTCATACTCATATTCATCTATATTTTCCAACATTATAAAGAAATCTTCTCTGTCAACAATATTACTTTTGGCACAAGTATGTTCAATAGATTTTTCACATAGGATGTTGTTTTTAACAACTTTTGTTATCACCTTGTATATGTAGTTTGCTGCCAATATGATTCTTACCAAAAAATTAAACATTTTGAAATATTTATTATTAATTATATTGATAAAATATAAATATGAACGATTTCAGAAAAAAATAGTATAGATAATACGTCACGAAAGTGTTTTACTTGACTCAGCGAATTAAAATACTCGACCTAACGGCCTCGTACTTCAAACAACCGCTTCGTCAAGTAAAGCATCACTTTCCTGACTTATTATGTAATATACTATTAATTAAGAGTTTGAGAGTTGATGCGATAGACAGAATGTTTTACTTATGTATCTTATTATAAATATAAAAATACAGTGTGTCAAACGGACTTGAGAAATTTCTTTAAATAATTAAATATGCTGATAAAATAATATAATGTAACATATTTTGTTTCATTTACTGGAAATCACTGAGAAAGAATAAATAATGTATATTTCCATATTTTGAAGAAGAAATCGCAATTTGAATGACAATGTGTACACTGAATGTCGTTCTAATCCGATCATTAAAATTGTAAGAATCGCTTAGGGATCTCATTAAAATGCTGCTCAAGTATCCGCTAATATGAAACATATCTGGAATATTGTCAAAGAATTTATATTCGGCCAAAACTTGTAATCTTTTGAGCCAAACTCTAAGAGATGGTGAATATAAATTATAGCGAATAAATATAACGGAAAACAGTATAGATACACATCCGCTTCACGTTGTCACTTCGCGGCCAATGGGCGGGAAAGTCGAAACTGCCTTCCCAGTTCGTGCGGCGGAATATCTCAAACATTTTGTCCGAAATTTCATAAACCGCTTATCTTGTATCAATATTTGTAGTTTATAAGATGTATCGGCTCGTGTGACGGAACGCGAAACAAAGTATCGTGCGTTTCCGGTAAAATTCACCACTTGTCGCCAAGATGGCGCTGCCGTCAACTGTCAACTGTTTCGATATTCGTATATTGATGCGAAAAACATCGATTGACAACCGCAGAGCGTTTAACCAAAACTACAATCCACGGAAAATTAAACGTAATGAATATAAATTGGCGACGCGAATGGAGGGAACGTTCTTTATATAAATAAAAGAATGGGATATTCCTTTGATAAAAACGGAGGCGTCTTTTGTTTGGCGCGCGCTGAAAGTAATACAATTATTAAGGAAACATTCGTCCAGATGATTTCTCGTTTCTCTTGTCTACAACATTCACTATGAGTATTTCTTTGGCTGGTTGAATCTAGGGCGTGTAAATTTAAATTTAACAAAAGGGTGATTTCGATAAAGAAAAGGGGTGGTTAACAAAGAAAAAATTGAACTGCTAATTTATGTTCACCCGACACAAGAAAACAGCTGGAAATTAAAGGTTCTTATTGTTTTGTTTTTTTATTATTATTTTTATGGTGGATAATGATGGCCAGCCATTGTTGTTCTCCCCTCTTCTTTGACCCGATGGGGAATTATCAGGTGCGTTCGGTGACATTAGCTTTCAACACTTCCCCTCTTATTATCTTTATGATCTTTGAGTCCTTAATGCGTTCATTAATATTGATAACTGATAATTAGTTTTTGTGTTCTTTTTGTAACAATTGTCGAGTTAATGGATGTAGACTTTGTGTTTTATAATATTTAATGAATCGTGAGCTAATGGCTCAACTTGCTACAGATAACGGATATTAAAACTAATGGTGTAACACAATGAATGAAATTTATTTTTAAATTATATTCAAGGAAACAAAAAGATTACTATCCTGTTTTTCCAGAAAATTATCAGATTTACATTAAGTCCACTGGTAATTAACTATGATATGAATATTCTCGGATGATGGTGGCAATCGTTAGCCAAGTTTTGCGGCCACATAAATCTTTAACCTTTACCTATCACATTTTACTTTATTGCCAACTAAGTTAGTAAAATGTTTCCGTACTGGGCAAATTTTACGGAAACTCATTACAAATAACTTTAATGGCGATAACAAATTAACGAATGTAATGCGCAACCTGAGACAGAACTACTTGCATTTTATTGTTTGAGTCATTCATTTGCAGAACAGAACGATGTATAAAGTATACCTGGTCTCGAAAAGTCGAGTCAGTGAGTCGGATCCTTTTCGCGATCGAGATCTGCGGATCTGGTTCAGTCAAATGATTTGACAAATATAAATAAATAAATATATCATCACGCCTTTTACACATTACTGCGTGTGGCACTCTGCCTAAGCAGATCTCGGTAAGTGATATATTTCTTAGCGTGAAGTGTGATTAGCAGCCGTCAAATCGCGGCCCTCAAAGATGTTAGATATTAGTGGAGGCAGCCACAGGGGTAGATTTTTAATTTGGTGAAAATTGTTTGTCGGCTGTGGGGAACGAACCAGGGTTCTCAAGATCCACAGGCCGACTCGATACCACTGAGAAATGATTTGACATGCTCATCTTTACTATACCTATTGCACTCCTTAACTTTAACATTTTCTTTCACCATTACTGTCTTACTACGTTATAAGACTTTTAATTTTTTTTATTTGCCTTCACTTTTTAAAATAGAAAAAATCGAGTTGAATATTTTTTTGCGTATTTCGTTGAAATTCTTATTATTCAAAGATGTCATAGTGAAATTATAAATTCAAAATTGGATAAAAGTCGTGTTTACATATTTTTAAACTTCCCTTTTACTACATCAGCCAATATTTAAAATTAATTATTTGTTTTAATTGGATACAATAAGTTGATTTTACATTTTAACAATTCTATTTTGTTCCAGAGTTTGCGATGAAAAAACGGACCATAAAAATGCAGTTTGTCTCCAGCTTCAACAACGGATCAAAACAGTAAGTAAAACTTAAAATTTAACCAGTTCGTTTATTGTTGTACAACAACATTTCATACAACGATTAAATCATAAAAACTGACATAAAACGTATCACCTTTCAAAAAGTTTTCACCGGTCAATTGTTGTAAATATGAAAAAGTTTGACAAGCCGATTTTACCGTAAAAGGCAAGCATCAAAAATGTCTAAAAGCGAACGCTAACAACCAGTAAAACATTATTAATAAACCCGGGGAGTACAACATTTCAAAATCATTTTCAACTTCACAATGACATAAATAGTGATGGCAATAACTCAATCTTGATTCCAGTTTTGCTTCGACTGCAACTGTTTCGAAAAAATAAAAACAAAAAAAGGTAAAAAATGAAAATTCCGAGAATGAAGCAGAAAAAATGCCAGTCCAAGATCGCGAAATAAAAAAGTTCCAATCGCTGGGAACAATATAAATATTTTGTTTATGCATTCAGGACAAAAATTATGTTGACATTTAAACAAAGAAGAGATAAGTTGAGATATACTATGGAGGTTACAACAAGCGAGTTATAGCTAACCCCTTCCATCCGCCCAGTTAACTACTGCGAAGATTACAACCGTAAAAGTGTGTGCAATGACTAGATGTACGACTGAGTATAGACACACTACAGACAGTGTGCCTTTTTCGCCTTTTTGAAGTGAGCGCATAGATTCTTAATCAAATTTTTGCGGTATTCTGTAAGCTGTCGTTAGAAGAATGTGAACTTTGCGGATTGGAAGACCTAGGGATATTTGGTTTTTATCTTTTTACGCTTATAGATTTGCAGTAATTCACGTTGGATACGGGAGTCTGCGAGTCTGTTTACTTTGGTCGTGATGCAGTATATTCATATCTTAGCGGGCGTTGGACAGCGCGTGCGCACGATGCGAGAAAGAGACGGGGATAGATAGAGAGCGTATGTTGTGTGTCGTACTGGTGTATGCGCTATAAAGTACACTGTTCAATATGTTATGCTTGCATTGTGATCTGAAATTATTTATGTATCACTTTTAATGAAACGAAATAAAAATGCAAGATGTACGAGAGTTGCAGCGTGACTTGGTGGTCTCTGGACGGTGTATGGTGCTGTGTAGATGGTTTATCCGTTTTCGTGGACAGAACCGGACTTGACGTAATTTAAATGCGATAGAGAAATGCGCTGATTTATTTTGTGTCTTTGTTGTATAAATGTAGTTAGCTAACGTCATGCAACTAGTTCTTACAATGAAAGATAGGCTTTACTTTTATTTAGAAGCTTATAAGTTCATATTCAGCATTATTTAACTCTTTCAGTCACAGAAAATTTATCATATTTTTGACCTGTGCGTCACGGAAAAAAATGGTAGTACAATTTATGTATCATCATAGCGCACTTACTTTAAAACAGTGGCACATACACTGTACCGCTAATCCTAAAAGAGTTAATAAATAAGTAAATGATATTTTGTTATTCTCGGTCCAAAATTGTACTTTATTTGTTACTTATGATGAATCATTCGCTTAATTGGGCCTGAAATTGGCACCTGAAAGCTGATATTTTTGAAATAAGATATTATTTTAAATGAACATATTCTTAAAGTAAAATATTGAAAGTATTATAATAAAAACTTTAAATTTATATGCAAATAATAATACAAAAGTATTTGAAATTTTTTTAGTAGCTTTTGACCTTTTAGAGCCTATTTTTACGCAGCATACTTTTTGAAATAATTTTTATGACGGAGTATCCTATACCATAATTACTTGTACCACTATAATTTGATTGGTTAAATAAAACATTTGATTGTTTTAAATTATATGATACTAACGAAGATGGAAATTAAAATAGGAAGTTAAAAACAATGTATAATTTTATTTGATTTATTATTAAATGCAATTTTAATTGCGATTTAAAATTCTATGGTTGGCAGCACAAGCTCTGGTTTTGCTTGTTTTAAGAGTAGTGTATTTGGGTGTTTTAGCTATCTCTAACATGTTAAAACCGTGCTATTAGAACACCCAAAAACAGAGTTTGTGCTACCACCCATTGTATTTTCTAAATTTATTTCTTAGAAATTATCTACAAATTGGCACTTTCATTTTTGTTGTTTTATTATTAGCCGCCCTTTCATTTTTGCAACACTTAAAAATATGTTACATTATAAGAAGACGTATTTATCTTCTTGAATTTTCATGAATCTGTCAGAAAATAAAATGTTCGTGCCTCAATTGAGAGATGAAATTAATACTTTTTATCCCGAAAAATTTCTACAAGAAAATTGTATACCTCGTAAAGAAAATGTAATTTTTTTCTCAGTTACTTTATATCCCTCTCCTTCAGCTCAGGCATTTATCTGATGTTGAATAATGAATTAATGGTCTATTGTAGTGTTTACAATTATAATTTAATTATTAATATGTTAGAAATAACTCTTAAACCAGTGGCACTAAAATTCTTTACTTCATGTGCAATTAATTTTGCGAATTTAAAAAAAGAAATTTTCTGTTCTATAATCAGTATTTTAAGTACTATATAAATAAATAAATATATCATCACGCCTTTTACCCATCACTGGGTGTGGCACTCTGCCTAAGCAAATCTCGGTAAGTCATATATTTTTTCGCGTGAAGTGCGGTTACCAGCCGTCAAATCACGGCCCTCAAAGATATTAGTGGAGAGGGAGCCACAGGGGTAGATTTTTAAATTGGTGAAAATTGTTTTCGGCTGTGGGGATCGAACCAGGGTTCTCAAGATCCACAGGCCGACTCGATACCACTGAGCCATGTACCTACTTCATGTGCAATTAATTTTGCGAATTAAAAAAAAAACTTTCTGTTCTATAATCAGTATTTTAAGTACTATATGTGGTTAAAACAAATGCTATAAGTTGTGAAACATACTATATAAATAACTATTATTAATTTAATTTACTAAATTATGCACAAAATTTACTATACCCGCACTACGTGTGTACTTATGAAGGATCTTGAATACAACTAAAATTTATAACTATTTAAATTTTATAGCATAAATGAGCAATTAAATTACCAAAGCGTAAAATTTACTTCCGCCTGTTTAGAGCCGAGCCCTCATCAAAATCATAAATAATGCAAACATCCCCAACAACAATAGCAGGTATATCATTTCAACGAAATTATAATAATGGCCACCCTGTTAACATTTCCATAATTAATTTATCTTAAATTACCCGAAAATAAACAAACATAATTTAACGGCACGTGCTATAAAAACCACAACATTTATGCTTAACTAAAAACACAGAAACCCCCAAAAGCGGAAAACATAAAAGTTAATTAATTCAGTCTCGAAAACGTCGAAAACCACATGCTATTTGGCTAAGTATAACTTCCTTTCCTCAGGCAACTCAGTTTTGTTGGACTAAAACATCTGAATATTACATTAATAAAATTAGTATAATTTTATAGCACCTCCGACAATTTTGTGTAAATATACAGTTGGACTTATATATTCTCTACCTGTTTTAAAAGGTTATGTTTTAGTATTTAGTTGGGAGAATATATTTTCGAGAGTTCGAATCCCATATGGTGGTATGTAATTTGACTTGTAAACGTTTGTAAATGTTTTTTAACAAGTATTTTATAAGAACTTGAAGTATTTAATGCGTTTTATTAAGACTTACTTTAAATACATGATATTTATTTATTTATGTTTCGCTGTACAACAGGAACTTAATCCCAATTACAGTACAGGGTTCGAACTCACCGAGCCGCAGTGTGGTAGTTCATATAATTTTTAGCTTGAGTGAGATTCGAACTCAGAATCTCCGGATTCGAATTCTGTGTCTCTATCCACACCACCGTATTGACGGACTAAATATATTAAACATACTGTGGCTCCCCCTCCACTAATATCTTTGGGTTCCGTGATTTGACGGTGGGTAACCGCACTTCACGCTGAGAAATATATCACTTACCGAGATCTGCTTCGGCAGAGTGCCACACCCTATAATAGGTATAATGCGTGATGATATATTTATTTATTTATTTATATGTAATAAATAATAAAATATACATAATTTTTTTATTGAATTTACTGCACTATTATTTAATAATAATTATTGTTTAATCAACACATATTGTATCACTTATTTTAATTTGATATCACTTTACTAAATCTTCATAGAAGTACACGAGTACAGATAACAAATTATTACTTATTAATGTTTGGTCTAATGTTACTGTAGATGTTTTTAAACAAAAGATCATTTTGTATTTACCTAATTTGTGTTCCAATTTTCAAAATTTGTTTTGTAGTTTGTGATCCAAGACAACGCGGATAAACATTCAAATATAAATAAATATATCATCACGCCTTTTACCCATTACTGGGTGTGGCACTCTGCTGAAGCAGATCTCGGTAAGTGATATATTTCCTCGCGTGAAGTGCGATTACCACGTACATCTTTGGAGGCAGTAATTTGACGGCTGTTACCCATACGCACTTAAATATGACATTTACCAAACTCTGTAATGAATAAAATAAAATTTTATAGTTTCATGACAGTTTATATGGTAATAGTTATTTACGTAAAAAGTCAGGAAAGCATTCAATTACAGGATGAGTAGATAGTTTCATGCCGAGCGATAACGAGGCTTGAAACAGCTTACGAATCCTGTACGACGCTTTACTGACGTGTTACGTATAACATTTTACCTAAAACTTATAAACAAATAATAAATATTTTAAATTAATGTAAATTAAAAGAAATATTTGACTTACATATTCAGTCAGTATTTTGTGTAGCTAAGTAACTAGACACTCACGTTTCTTTCATTACATGCCTAGGCAGGCAATATGTTATTTTCCTGACTAGGAATGCAAAGCAAAGCTTTCCTAAGTCTTAAAGGTCAAACAAATGTTTATTTTCCAGTCAGTTTCAAGTAAATTTATTAATTACTAAACAAAAGCTTAGCAAAATTAAAGTGTGAAATTAAATCTTCGGTTTACAAAATACTTTGGTGTATGAAGAATGTAAGATCGCAAAGAATGTTGGTAGACGAGTGGGTATATGTCATTTGAGATTATTTAAACATATGGAACATAAAAATTAAACGAGTTCCGGGTTTGGACCGTGTCAAAATTCGAGTGAGGGCTCGACGTTTCGCTCGCCATCGTAGGGAGCTTCTTCAGGAGGAAAGGAAGAAAGATCAAGGTTACCCGACGTGTAAACCACGCTAGAGGCCAAGAGCGATCTTCGAAAAGTAGAAGGAAAAAAGAGTTTATATAGAGAAAGACGTGTCGGATGATTGGTTAGGAAGGTTCATTGGTTAGAGTCAGGTAAAGATGGTTCACTGCGCAATAAAGGTTTCCAGACAGGTGGCAGGTAGTAACCTGTGTCACGGTTGAAATTGTTTGGATGTTTATGTATCTCAATAGCTTCACGAATTTTCCTATCATAGAACTTGGGAGCGGATACGATGATGGAAGATTCATCAAACATAATACTGTGACCAGTATTATGTTGATGTTCAGCCACGGCGGAATTGAGAACTTGCCCAGATTTTAAACATCGCTTATGTTCGGTGATACGTGTTTGAACGGTACGACCAGTTTCACCAATGTATACTCGAATTTTGACACGGTCCAAACCCGGAACTCGTTTAATTTTAATGACTCAGACCGTGGAAGTCTACGCTTTTATATGGAACATATGTCGAATGAAAGATTGATGACATTGACATGACATGTAGTGATGAAAGTTGGATAAATACCTAATAGATAGGTAAATAAAAATAGTCTATATGCAACTGAGCCTTAGTGTAACAATATATAGTTTCGAAATCATATATTAAGAGAATTAAACATAGGCTACTTGCTATTGGTTCTTAGTAGGTTCTTTGTAGTTGGAAATAGTGAATAAGTAACGTTCTTATACTTTCTGAATCCTATGTATTATTTAGAATAGATAAATGTAATACTTAAATTCATTTGCATATACTTTACCTGTACCTGATATTAGATTTACTTATCCAGATTAAACTTAAAAGAATTAATTTCAATATGTAATTTAGTTTAATTCATTCATTTAAGTCAAAGTCTAATTTAACTGATCTTATTTAAGGACACAATTCAAGGGGAAAATAGAGTAAAAATATTGGCTGGTAGCACAAGCTCTGTTTTTGCCTGTTTTAAGGGCAGTATATTTGGGTGTTTTAGCTATCTCTAACATGTTAAAACCGTGCTCTTAGAACTCACAAAAACAGAGCTATTTTTACTAATACTTTATTGGTAGTTTAATATTTTAAACTTACTTTAATTTTATATTGAACTGTTACAGTTTTCTTTCACTCATTGGGTGGTAGCACAAGCTCTGTATTTGCCTGTTTTAAGAGCAGTGTATTTGGGTGTTTTAGCTAACTCTAACATGTTAAAACTGTGCTCTTAAACACTCAAAAACAGAGCTTGTGCTACCAGCCATTGTGTCCTGATTTCACTTCCTGTTGTGGAAAGTAGCAAATAAATAAATAATTTTCAGTACTATGTTTAATTAAATAATTAACATAATCCTAATTTAGCATAAGCATGCGCTGGGTAAGACATAACAACACATAAGCCCCTCATGTATCGACTTTCATGTAACGCATGCGCGACAGTAGCGCGGCGGTCGTTCCGCGAACTACACTCGCCACTAGCATCTCGGCGGCGGCGGCCACGAGCACGAGCGTCTCCAGTCTCCGCCACCGCCACCCCCACACTAACGAGAGAGAAAGAAGCACGGACATCGAAACTCTAATAACGTGCTGTTTGCACTGCGAAACTCTCTAATGGAAATCTTTTTGCATCTCGGCCATGTGGATGTGTGTGAGAGAGGGATGGAGTGATCTCTTGCGTGGAGCGCCTGTCCTTGTTCAAAGTGTTGGGGTGTCTCTGTCATGTGTCGTTTCTCGTTTGTGTGAAGCAAATGGCGGAAGTTGTAGATTGGGAGATGTTTTTCGTGTTTTGTTTTTATGGGTCTTTTACTGAATTTTCTGTTAATATTCTGATGTTAGAAGAATCATACTTAAAGCTCGAGGCTGGAGCTTCGTCTTCTGTACCTCAAATAGTTTACGAGCAGTTGTGCTGCAATGGGTAGTGCGCTTACTTTATAAATGAGCGTTTGTCAATCCTTGGATTCCACTGTTAACTATAGATAACAAAGTATTGAACTTTTAATTAATTTCTTTTTTGCGTAGTTTGACGATATTCAAAAGGTAAAACTGATGTAGTGTCGTTTAATTTGCTATTACAGCAATAGATGGTAAATAAATAAATAAATATATCATCACGCTTTTTACAAATTATTGGGTGTGGCACTCTGCCTAAGCAGATTTTGGTAAGTGATATATTTCTTCGCGTGAAGTGCGGTTACCAGCCGTCAAATCAGGGCCCCCAAAGATATTAGTGAAGGGAGAACCACAGGAGTAGATTTAAATTGGTGAAAATTAGCTTTTTTAGCAATAGATGGTGTTGCATTAAAATTTTCTGTTATGTTCAATCATAGCCAACTTCATTGAATTGCACTAACGCTTATTATGGTCATTTCATTCCGTTTGTTTTTTTGTCATGAGTTTTTTTACAAATTTGATACGTCAAGTAATGCCATCTAGTGATTTTTATTTCAATTAAATGAAAGTGACCCCGCTGTTAAATTACAAAAACAACTTTAAAATGAGTAAAGAGTAATTAAGATTAACAAATTTTACTCCATTTTGAATTATAAATAGGTATTTTAATCATTCAGTTGTAGATGGCTCAGTGGTATCGAGTCGGTCTGTGGATCTTGAGAACTCTGGTTCGATCCCACAGCCGCCAAACAATTTTCACCAAATTAAATCTACCCCTGTGGCTCCCCCTCCACTAACATCTTTGGGGGCCGTGATTTGACGGCTGGTAACCGCACTCCACGCGAAGAAATATATCAGTTACCGAGATCTGCTACGGCAGAGTGCCACACCCAGTAATATGAGTAAAAGGCGTGATGATATATTTATTTATTTTATTTGACTGTAAATTGCTTTAATTTTTATTCGTAATTTTGTGCTAGAATTTAAAATGCTTGTTCGCTCTAAATTAAAAAAAAAACGAGTTCAACGGCTTTATGATATGTGAAACCATGACAACGTGACAACAAATACTTGTATATTGTTGCTTTATTGGGAAATCTTGAAAATGTATAAATAAGAAGAACAAAATGAGTTATATGTGTACTATAAATACATACAATGACGTATTGTGAAGTCATTTTAGATGCTGCAGTTAGTTTATGGGTAGTTGTGACTAAATGGTTACTACGTTCGTTTCACAGTTTATAAGCAGGTCTTAACGAAATTGGTGCACAAGTAATATATCTCCTTCTGAGTAAAAGAGAATTATTTATTTATTTATGTTGTTGTTGGAATACAAACAATTGAAATCGGATAAAAAAGCATTCAAACAAATGCTATTAATTCATTTAGATATTCAGATTACAGGAATACGTATTCTCATGCTAAAAATAGAATTAATTCCATCTGAAACAAGAACCAAAACAGCAATTCATTCCTTTAATTCGCATTAACCCACGAACAGAAAAACCAATTTTTCATCAAGAAAAATCACTCAAGTAGGTCTGGTTCCACCCTCTGCTAAAATCCAACGCCTTTTTTCCTTTCCCCTCGCCGCTAGGTAGCCCACAACGTCGCAGCCCACTTCGCCAGCAACGACGTCCAATCTTAATTTCAGATTACGCGGCGACTGGGTCGTGATCCGGTATATATTCTTCTTCTTCCTTCTCTGCTAATAACGAATTCCGCCAATGCCCAGGAAAACGCGCTGGACCAGTCGCGATAATGAACGTTCTGGATTGGCGCGCTCGGCTCGAACCAAGACAACGTGCTGTTCTAATTACCCAATCAAGCTCTGTGATTGGCGGAACTGGCTTGCTGGGCGTGGTCTCGGTGCTTTAATTACTGGCCGCTTGGCATTCTCTTAACTCGCAAGTATCGCCGAGGCAAAGCCGAAGCATGGGCGACATGATTTTCTTTATTTATGTTACATGTTGAGAGATTTAAGATTTCTTGTACTGGTTGCGGATTGTGGAATGTCCACTTTTGCTCTCTTTGGAGCTGGTTGCAATGCTGTTGCTGGCTTGTTGTGTTATTGGCTGGAACAACTGAACAACTGACTCGATGCCCGAGGAATTGTAATTGCAAATTAATATTTCAAAGATTCATAATTGATACAAAGGACAGCATGTTGTTTTCATGTTTTTGTAAGAATTTTAGATTTATATTTTATTGACTTGTTTCTTCATTAGTAACTTTAAATGGTTCTGAAAAAAGAAATACAGAGTTTATTTCTTCGTTCTCGTTTCATTTATAATATTTTATTTCTTACACAGCCTGTACTGAAAAACTATTTACCTTTATCATATATCTTTCAGACTACATTTCAATAATTGATTTATACTTTATTCATTTATGTAAATTATGTTTATTAAAATTAATTAAACATGATGACATTAAATGATTCACTATTGTTAATGTTGACTAATATTTAAAAATTGAATGTCATGTTAAGAAAAGACGCACGTAAACGCAAAAATAAAGAAGTATAGATAAAAGTTGCATTAATTTATTTTTATTAAAAAAAGTAATAATAAAATTTCAAGGTGGTAACATTGACAGATTTAATAAACATTTGAAATATAATTTATTTTGACATTTATTACTTAGGTTAGAGGCCAAATTCATAATTATCTAAGTTATAATATAAAACTAAATATTTTAAATATTTTACCGGCTTCACGATATTAAACTTATGTTTACATGCACAAAAGAAGGCCTGTTAGTAAATAATAACTGTATTCTGTGCGGTAATATTACTATACAGACTTGTCAAAACAGTCAAGAAATGAAAATAAAACACAATGATAATATAACACTATTAATACAAACGGAAATCTCAACAACAATAATACAAAGATTACTTCTCCTGCTTATCATAATATATATATATTAATTATACAGTCTTTCAAATTAGAGACGACCACGTTATGACGTTTAAATAAACAAATTATTTATAAATATGATACAAAACAATTGAAACCATGGTGTTAAATAAAACATACATATCACATACTTCCTTGAGCACCTTCTAAAATGATGACAATGACGTTATTCATAAAAGAATTTCAAAAATTAATATTTATGAATGACGTTAACGTGTTTATATTCTGAAACCGGTAAACTATTGAACAAACCACGAATGTTATGAATCCTAACAGGCCTTAGATGCCTTAAAATCCTTGCTCTACGAGCGCGGATCTCAAACTGACATCTGCGGCTGTAATGATACTCTTAACATTCCTAGGTTTGGTAATATCTATAATGTTTTACAGTTTAATGTAGGTACCATAAAAAAATAATAATTGTAATAAATTTACATGAACTAAGCAATGATAGCTAAACTAGTAGATTTATATTTGACATTTTTACATGAAGTAGACAACGTGACAATCAAAAACATATTCCTGAAAACAATTGCACAACAATCGCTTTGTAAACACGATGAAAGAAATATAAATTTGTATTTCATTAAGAATATAGAGGATGAGAGTAACTCTTTATCACCAAAATATATTCTGCATATAAAAATATTTTCACATATTTTCCATTCTCAAACATTTCAAAATTATCATAAAGAAAAAAGTGAAAGAAAATCAAGTATATTGATTTCAAGCATTATACTTTAAATTAATTTGGAGATGTTTAATATTCACGCGAAAAAATATATCACTTACCGAGATCTGCTTAGGCGGAGTGCCACACCCAGTAACTGGTAAAAGGCGTGATGATATACAGGGTGTTTCACAACTTAGAGCAAAAAATTAAAGGGTATATTCTGTACGACGTGCTGATCATGAAACAAAATTTATTTTTTTTAATTCGAAAAATTAAGGGTTGTTAACCTAAAACATTTTTTGTAGTACTGCACTGGATTCGCTTTCCTATTAAACACAAACAATGAAGTAGGTATCAACTACGAAAGAATAATTACACAATTCAATTATTAGCAGTTATTTGTAATAGAATTTTATTTAATTAATAACTTTAACATAATCATCCACCCAGTGGCAGTGGCAACGAAAAATTTTGGACTGGGAAACATGGAAAATAGTTTTGCGATTTAAAAAAAAATTCTTTTTGTTTCATGATCAGCACGTCGTACAGAATATACCTTTAATTTTTTGCTCTAAGTTGTGGAACACCCTGTATTTATATTTATTTTATTTATGTTTAATATTGAGAAATATGGATTACTATTTTGTACGAAAATATATTGATGATGCAAGTAATCGAACCGGCGGCTTGTAAAACAAACAACAAACAAAAGTTTGTTCGCTGCAGAAAACATAAGTTTAGTAAATGTGCTCAATAGTCTCATCAACTCATCCATAACTCCCAAAAAGTCTCGTCTTAATTCCACAAATTTACCTAACCGCGTTTCAGCAAACTCTAGTAAGTATTTCACATTTACGACTACTACGCATCGCAACAAAACAGCTCTGAGTTCTCCAGCTCTCCTGCTCTCCAGCTCTCCAGATAAGCAGTGGAGCCAAAGCAAAGCCAAGCAGCCTAATCCACGAAATGAGAACAGAGAGCCGGGATACAAAGATTCCGGGTATTTTTTTACGTTACGGTCCATTAATCCCAAATGGGTTGAATCATACATGAGCCACCACGGCCGAGTCTGGAAATTATAAAAATGGAGAAACGCCGCCGCCGCCACCGCGCTGCGGCTGCCTCCGGGCACTCCGGAGGTGGGGTGCCGGAGACGTAATGCGACGTTCGTGGCTTATCGCTCCGGCGGACGAACCGCGCGAAACAAACACCGACAAAGAAACTGTTTTTTTGTTGGGTGGAATTATTTTGGGAAGTGTGGAAGTTTGTTTGGGTGCGAATTTTTTTCGATGTTTATTACGTGAGAATGTTTATTGAGGACAACTTACCTACTTTATTTATCTCATGTGTTAGGGTAAATTATAAACTTTTCTTTCTAGAAAACTACCTACAGAATAGTTAATAGCACATCTTTTCTAATAGCCAGTATTAAGGGGCAGTTTTACAATGCTCTGTTACAGGCGCGGTGGCCATACTGTGACGTCACTCGAACCAAGGTTCGTCAGTTCGAATCCGCCTGTCGACAATGTGTGATTTGTCGTAAAATATAAAATACAGTTACATGTATTTATCACACTCGGGCGCAATAAGCTAGTCACTTATACGTCTTAAATAATGTAGCATTTAACTACGAAGACCGGCAGTACGGCAGTGTAAAAACTGCGGCTCAGTGTGTCCGGTAGTCCCAGGCCCGATCTCGGGCTACAGCGCCACAGATGATGATGTTACATTCTGTCACGCTAACAACCTCTTAAAAATAAAAGTGAATTGTGTGCTTACTTATCATCGTACAATAGATAGTTACTAACAGTACTGTAACCATAGTATGTACAATTAGCTCTTGATTAGTAAAATCTGAATCATCAAAACGTTACATACAATACGTGTTAGACGGAAAGCTTGCATTAATAGTATTACTTCATTTTATCTTATAATAGTATATTGAAAAACTAGTATTACAATGAACCTAATTGTAAATCGAATACAGTTTGCATATACAAGCCGCAGACGAGTTACGCAAATTATGTGTATTACAACTGGGTGTTGTAATTTGTGTCATTCATACTATATTTCTTTTAACGCATTGATTTATGTTTTATGAAAAAATTATTACTAAAAAAGAAATAAAAATTTTTAAAGTTGGAAACACTGACAGATTCAAATTCATTTCAATTTTAAATTATTTTGATATTTATAAGTTAGGTTAGAGTTTCATAATATTATTAATATCATTCTAAAAATAAATACCTTTAAATTAAGTAAAAAGAAAAGTGTTTTATTCTTTGATGTTTTTATTTTATCATAAAAAGTACATTCTAATCATACTTATATGAACAATGACAGCTAAAAATTATTATTATTGGCAGTACGACAACTTTACGAATAAAAGTCATATACTATACATTTTTTACTTCCGTTAGGAAATATACGTTTTATTTCATTTATTTGAGTTAGGTAATGAACTGCATTATTTAACTAGTGAAATAATGAGGTAACATAGCAACACAAAAAAATTAAGATATCTTGGTATACGAATTCTGATGTGCTACCTATTCTTTTATTTTTTGAATTTATAACTGTCATTAATATGTCAAAATTTCATAATTTCAAAAACGCTCTTTTGTATTTATGAGAAGGGAAGTAGAAAAAATATTGTATGCAACACGTAAGAAAACTCTGTTATTACCTTACTTATGTGTTTACATATCTCAGCTACGCCTCGTTCTGCAAATTTCACATGTGTAAGGTAATAACCTTCATTTCCTTACTAGTTTCATAAATAGCTATTTTCTACGATTTGGTTCGATTCCCCACAGCCGACAAACAATTTTCACCAATTTAAATCTACCACTAACATTTTTGGAGGCCATGATTTGCCTGCTGGTAACCGCACTTCACGCCAAGAAATATATCACTTACCGAGATCTGCTTCAGCAAAGTGCCACACCTAGTAATGGGTAAAAGGCGTGATGATATATTTATTTCTACGATCACAAATTAAGACAACAAAAAAATATAGTCTTACGTATTAATTGAAAAGTAAGGTTAAGTTACAATGATAGATGCAGGAAGCTAACTTTACGCCGTGCTTAATATCTCAAGCCGGTGACGAAAGCGTTCGAAGCCACAGCTTGTCAACATGTCTTCTTCTTCTTCTGATGGCACTGCAGCCCAAATCGGGCCTGGGCCTACCGGACACAAAGAGCCGCAGTTTTTACACTGCCGTACTGCCGGTTTTCGTAGTCAAATGCTACATTATTTAAGTCGTATAAGTGCCTAGCTTATAGCGCCCGAGTGTGATAAATACATGTAACTGTATTTTATATTTTATGACAAATCACACATTGTCGACAGGCGGATTCGAACTGACGAACCTTGGTTCAGGTGACGTCACAGTATGTTAAGAGATGTGCCTTAACACGCTCGGCCACCGCGCCTGTAACTTGTCAACATTTGATTAAGATAGTATTTTGCGCCAAGGAAACCAGTAGAAAAACCGATATTAATCTCCAAAACAATAAATAAAAT
Source organism: Pterostichus niger (assembly GCA_947425015.1). Taxonomy (NCBI): domain Eukaryota; kingdom Metazoa; phylum Arthropoda; class Insecta; order Coleoptera; family Carabidae; genus Pterostichus; species Pterostichus niger. Next base: position 6,282,986 of record OX380336.1, on the reverse strand, counting down.
TCAATAATTATAAAAGTCAGTTGGTATTGCCTTTGCACAAAACAACAATTCTCGGATCATTCCATCCCATCCCATTCCTCTTCCGGGTAAGGCGATTGAGGTGTGTGTTCCGCTCTGTTAGGATAGCGCTCCGGTGGCCGTGCGATCCTCCACCGCTTCAACCAGCAAATCCCCTGATATATCACGAGGTTTAAGCAAACGTCCAGCAGCGAGGTCACTCTACATATGTTATACATACAAATATATACAACACTGCCGCCCCGCACGCGTCATTGCCACCCTTAAACATGGCGGAGACATCCCCCCCACCCCTCACCCCGCAACACTCTCGTGAAGAGGGTGATGTCTTTGTTTCATGGGGAGATATGTCTGAGGAATTGCAACTTGAAGTTAAACTGTCAAGGACTATGAATTTCATTTTACATTTTTAATCTATTTAAGATCAGCGCGTCTTTTACCCATAACTGGGTATAGTACTCTGAGTATACGAGGTTTTATGAAGTAGTTGGTTCAGTATTATCGAGTCAGTCTGTATATTTGACACATTTTTCTCCACATTAAATTGATCCTATTTGGGGGATACGATTTGACGCCTAGTAACCGAACTTCACGCGTATAAATATATCATTTACCGAGATCTGCTGTGGTACACCCATTTTTGGATGGAAAGCGTGGTCATATATTTATTTTAATCTCAAATAGAATTAAAAATTAATTCATTACATGATTTATGTAATAGCATTTATTCATTGTAGGGTAGGTGACTCAGTGGTATCGAGTCGGCCTGTGGTTCTTGAGAACCCTGGTTCAATCTCCATAGGCGACAAACAATTTTCACCTATTTAAATCTACCCCTGTGGCGCCCTTTCCACTGACATCTTTGGGGACCGTGATTTTACGGCTGGTAACCGTACTTTACGGAAAGAAATATATCACTTACCGAGATCTGCTTAGGCAGAGTGCCACACCCAGTAATGGGTAAAAGGCGTGATGATATATTTATTTATTTTATTTATTTACATTTATAAATTTAAAATATAAATTTATTTGTTTTGTTTTATTATTTAGTTCTGTTTGAATATTCTGTATTCAACACTAAACAATATATATTTTCTGTTTCGGAATTCTGTAGCAAAATATTATTTTCAACAGAAATTTTTAATCACTTCAAATGAAATTATTACTCGTGCTTGAGCGGACGAGGGAATTAATCATTTGAGTTACGGAGGTTATTTTGGTCGGGGTGACAGGAATACTCAATGTCACTTTATGTCGAGTTAGAGTAACTCTGAAGTTATCGTAACTGCTAATTAGAAAGCCGGCTAAATACTCGTATCTAATGTTATAAATAAGCTTTGCTTGGCACCGAATGGAGAGATTTTTGAAAATCTTTATATTTACATTTCTTATAATTAAAGCCCGGATTTTTAGGCAATTGCCTAGATTCAAATTTTAATATACATCAGGCAATTTCGTTTTTCTATACATAGGTAATATGTTTACGTGTAATGGAAGGTTTTTTTATCGTGCCTTAGAGCCTATTTTTCCTATATTTTGTTTATTGTACCTATTTTACCTTATACAGCCTATTTTGCCTATTTTTGTTGCCTATTCTAACTTTTATTGACTAATTCAGCACTCGACATAGTGTTTCAACCTAACCTATAATATTTAAATTACTTAGTTTAATTAAGTTTTTGTGTGTGAATTTAAAATGCCGAAAGAAAAAACGTTTTTTAGTCAAAATTTTACTTGGCAATTCAATTGTGTCTTTGCCATTAATCAATGGAGCTGAGGTAACTTTAGACGATATATAATAGTTAATAAAATGAGAACCCTACATTATTATTTTTCAGATTGCGTTAATTTTTGTTTAAAATGATTATTTTTTTCTAACGAAGAGTAGATACGAATACCAATATTAGAAAAAGGAGTCGTTTATTTTTTAAAAAACAAATTATTTACATTTAGGCTGCCTAAAATCCCGCCTATTTTAGAGTAATTACCGGCCTATATGCCTGCTTATTTGGGTGTTTTTAAGAGCCTAAATATCCGGGATTTACTTATAATCGTTCAATATAATAGTTCAGTCAAAATATTTCATGAAGAAACTTAGATAATTGGAATATCAGTCTAATTTATTTTAAAAATGTTACAATTCCGACGTTTCGGCGGTAACCATCGTCGAAATTGTAACATTTTAAAAATAAATTAGACTTATATTCCAATTATCTAAGTTTCTTCATTATTTAAACAGTCGATCATCGTATTTACTCAAAATATTCCATGTTTCATTTTAAAATGAACACTGGCAAATTCGTAACTATGTATTTGTCAAATCCCCTGTTCCACTTTAAATTAACGGTATTATATTTATAAATACAAATGAAACAGTGAATTTTCTATAAAAACTTAGTTTCAAATAAAATGTGTACACAAATTCAAAGTTCAATCTAAATTCAATCAGTCAAAAAAGTAAAGAATCGTGAGTTTCTGTCGCATTGAACAAACATTCCGCAATGATCTAGCATCATAATATCTTATATTTAATAAGGAATCGTTTTACGGGCATCAATAAAACGAGCGACATCTTAAACCAGTGAAGTACGTTTAAAACCGGACTTTACAGCGGGTCATCACTGACAACCCGGTCATACATCACTCACCGTTAACCAGAACGGAAATGACCAAATCCAACACTATTACCGCGGTTATTCTTGAATAACTACCACTGCTTTCAATAAACAAAAATGTTGTTGACGAAAACACTTGATGCAAACTATATCGCTTATTTATTGAGCTATAAATTTATCAATATCCGAGGTATTTGCTTCTAAGTTAATAATGCGAGATATGAATGACTGAGCTTGATTTTAAATCAATCTGCGGTCAGTTATGATTTGTGTTGGTGGCTCGTTTCTATGACTCTTGTTCTTATTGTTTGAATAAAATTTAATTTATGAATGAATATAAATTTTATGATTAGACGTGTCGTATAGTTTTTTCAATAACTATATTATGAATAAATTTCGAGTATGTGAAATGACCGCCACAAAAATTCTTGCATAATTCATTTATTCAACCGTCGATATTACCCATTAAATATGAATGAAATTGCATTTTAATGTGGATAATGCAGAATTTCTTCACCTTGAGACATGCATCTATAAAATATAGAATTCAATCGCTAAATCTCTTGCTACGCAAATATTGTATTAATCAACTATAATAAATTTACATGATTACTAGATTGAAAGTAGCCGTAGAGAACAAATATATTTTGAGTAACTTTCAGAGACATAAAATACAATCGTTTAAGGTGTCATCTGGATTGAATAGTGCTGAAGTTAGTTGCAGAACACTTCTATAACTTGTTAAATAAAATATCTTTTTTGATGTGAAACATCTATAGGCTCACTTGTAAACCGAATTGTTGGCGTGGCGACGCTTGCCGTGGCGACGGGTCGCCACGCTATACTAAGGTATACATATATATATTTTATGTGTAGTAGAGTGTACGGTGTGGCGACGGGTCGCCACGCTATACTGAGGTATACATATATATATATATATATATATATATATATATATATTTTATATGTAGTAGAGTGTACGGTGTGGCTTCTCACTCAGTTCGACGTTGTTGTTTACTACGGTACACATAACCTGCGTTTTATTTAATTTTTTATTTTAATTTTTGACAATAAAATATGTGTGATAGTGATAACTCAGAAGATCAAAGTGATCAACCTTGTGCAAAGAAAGTGAAACTACACTATGGCATACTACCAAGTCATCAGTAAGTAGAATTTTCTGTAAGAAATTCGTAATACTTCATTTTTTCATTAGGCTATATTTAATTCCTGTAATAATATTATCTTTTATGCATATTACTTGTACACACACGATGTTTCACATCTGCCAGGCGTCCCATGACGGCTCACATTTTTTTTAAATTAAAGTTATCATTTATTATTCGTATATATTCTCGTAGCTAAAAGTTCAATGTCCTATAATAATTATAAGAATTTTAAATATTATTAAACGAATTATTATTATTTTGTTGAAAAATAAATTAATATATCATCACGCATTTTACCATTACTGGGTGTGGCCCTCTGTCGTAGCAGATATTGGTAAGTGATATATTTCTTTGTGTGAAGTGTCAAATCACGGCCCCCAAAGATGGTAGTGGAAAGGAGGCCACAAGAGTAGTTTTAATGTGGTGAAAATTGTTTGTCGGCTGTGGGAATCGAATCCGGGTTCTTAAATCCACAGGCCGACTCGATACTATTGAGCCTTCTACCCATATTATTATTATTTTTTTACAAAATCCAAATTTAATGGGGTAAGTGGCTCAGTGGTATCGAGTCGGCCTGTGGATCTTGAGAACCCTGGTTCGATCCCCACAGCCGACAAACAATTTTCACCAATTTAAATCTACCTCTGTGGCTCCCTTTCCACTATTATCTTTGGGCCGTGATTTGATGACAGGTAACCGCACTTCACGCGAAAAAATATATCACTTACCGAGATCTGCTTAGGCAGAGTGTCACACCCAGTAATGGGTAAAGGGCGTGATGATATATTTATATTATTTATTTATAAAATTCAAATTTTTTCGAATTTAAACAAATATATTTTTGTTCTATAATCAGTATATCAAATTATGTCATTAAAGTTTCGTGCAGAGGTATAAAAACACCCTGTATAACTACCACATTGTGACCCGCTGTCTTCGAATCCTGTACTGTAATTGGATTTAAGTTCCTGTTATAAAGAGTTGCATAAATAAATAAATATATTGTAGAAAAATACATATTTAGTTTATTCGTCAAGATGTTTAATCCTTGGCTTTTACAATGATTGAAAATGTTTCAATTTTTTGTTTTTAAAACTCTAATTTTGAAATCCACTATGATATCTTATTGCGTTCATTATATTAATCATAATAACTGTAGGTAATTAATTATCGAGTAGATATCTGAAACTCAGGTAGTGATAAATGTAGGAATATATTTGATTGTTGTCGAAAATGTCTGCCACTTACATGAAAATCAAATCCAGCCTCCATTTCATCATGCACACATAACAACAAAACGGTTGAACGGTTCGCACCATCAGGGGGACAGATGGCGCTCGTGCGGCGTCGTCGGCGGCTTAGCCCCAAACGAGCGTCGTCCACCACCGCCGCCTCCCACCCCCCCAGAGCACGGCCAGTCTGATTTCCGCGGATTTATGTATTGTGAACGATTGCTTTATGTGATATGAGACACCATTTACATGAAAAATGTATCTGCCGCCCGAGTGTCTCACGAATATCAAGAAATATTTTCAGCCGGGCTGAAAGGAAAAATATATTCGATGTTTGGTGTGCGATGGCCGATGCGATGTGTTGCTATCGACGGTATCGTTTTTCTAAATATTTGCGTCTAGTGTCCTGTGTTCTGATTTGCGGACGGGGACTCGGGACCACGTGCGACCACACCACAACACACCAGGAGGGGGAGGAAGAGGAGGAGATGGATACTTTGGAGGGTTGCTTAATGTCCGGATATCAAATAGTTTTTAGCGAATTGATATTTTCAATATTATGTAAATAATAATTCCAGTATTTATTTAAATAAATAAATATATCATCTTTTACTCATTACTGGGTGTGGCACTCTGCCGAAGCAGATCTCGGTAAATAATATATTCATCATAATCAGTGGCGCTACAGACCAAATCGGGCCTGGGCCTACCGGACACACCGAGTCGCAGTTTTTACACTGCCGTACTGCCGGTTTTCGTAGTCAAATGCTACATTATTTAAGACGTATAAGTGACTAGCTTATAGCGCCCGAGTGTGATAAATACATGTACCTGTATTTTATATTTTACGACAAATCACACATTGTCGACAGGCGGATTCGAACTGACGAACCTTGGCTCGGGTGACGTCACAGTATGTTAAGAGATGTGCCTTAACACGCTCGGCCACCGCGCCTGTAAAAAAATAATAATAAAATAATATATTACTTCGCGTGAAGTGCGGTTACCAGCCATCAAATCACGGCCCCCAAAGATGTTAGTGGAGGGGGAGCCACAGGGGTAAATTTAATTGGTGAAAATTATTTGTCGACTGTGGGGATTGATCCAGGGTTCTCAAGATCCACAGGCAGACTCGATACCAATGAGCCACCTACCCATAAATAAACTGTAATTAATCTAAAATGAAAAAATGTGGAAGAATTAAAATTTAGAAGGTACCATAAGTTTCTACATATCCAGTGTCCTAAACAAGCTTATCAAAAAAAAAAAAAAATAGTATATTAAAGAATGAGTTTTATAAGATATAAGCGAATTTTCTAATGAACAAGTGCGATAAAAGTCTTATAACATGAGCTATTTTTACAATATTTTCAATTTTTTTATGAAGCAAAAATTAATTAGAATCGTAATATTAGGCAAAAATTAATTCTACGAATGATTTAAGGGTTCGTGCTACCCCATTTTGATGAGGTACATAAATTGATGTGGGTCAACAGTTGTATACATTAAAATTTTATATTTCCGACATTCAATAATTTCATTTTATTCATTAATAAACGAAAATTTGCTTTAAATGTTATCAAAAATTTTGAATGAAATTTTAACAAAATATAGTTAAATGTTTAACTTTTGATAGGCATTTAAATGATTATTACAATGTTACTTATAACATATATAACAAAATAAACAAAAGTACAACTCTTTTATTTAAATTTTACACATTCATGTTCAAGAAATATTAAATATTCATGACAGCAAAAACGTTTAACATTTGTTCGCATTTGTTTACAAGTTTCATAGCAAATTAAAAACTATAATTAATTTTAGGACCGATATTTGAATCTCGTATCAAACAAACAATAATACAAATTTTTGATACAATATTTTTTGTTTGTTTGACAGATTTATTAGAAACTTTGTTAAGAGATTAAAATATCAGCTCTTAAATTTCGTTAAAAACTATTAAAAGTAAAATTAGTTTATTGTATAAAAATTATATGAAGATTATAAATCTCTATTACTTTTATTTGAAGCACATTTTACACAACAATATCAAGAATATCACTGGATTTAAGTAAACTTTAGGACTTTATTAATATTAATTTGAATTGTCACAAATCACTATATCTATTCAAAGTACCTATGTCAACATATTTCATATAAATCGAATCCAATTTATCAATACCCAACTCAAACACAATAATCCAAATCGTAAACATCACGTCACAGCTGCATCTGGTGTCTTAACCTCAATTAATTATCCAGAGCTTATATCCTGAGTCCTGCGCGTACGTCCATCAACATCGCTTAGTTCCCATGCGTCACCCTGACCGGTGGCCGGTGGCTAGTGCTGGTGGTCAGTGTTTACACTAAACCATCGATTAGTTACACGGATTAGCTGGCGACGACAACGGCGCTGGATTGTGGGATGTGTTGCCCCACTGGGGCGCAGGCCGCGTGACGAGAATGCAGTGGTGGATGCGGTGTGTCCGGCGTTGAGAACACGGGCGATGTTTGTCGGTAATTATTTGATTAAGGGATGAATGGGGTTGGAATGTGATGATGTGGAATAATTGCTCTAGTTTTGACTTAAATGATACCTTCATTGTTTATTATTATCACCAATTTAAATCTATCCCTGTGGCTCCCCCTCCACTAATATCTTTGGGGGCCGTGATTTGACGGCTGGTAATCGCACTTCACGCGAAGAAATATATCACTTACCGAGATCTGCTTAGGCAGAGTGTCACATCCAGTAATGGGAAAAAGGCGTGATGAAATATTATATTATATTGTTTATTGTTTTAAGAAGAAAATATCACATATTTTTGTCATATTCGTTTTATAAAACTATTAGACAATAATCAGTTGTTAATAAGTTACAAATATGTATAGACAAATACGATATATTCGGAGCCACATGGATACAACTAAAATTAAACTTGCGTTACAAGCAAAATATTGTATAATCAAATCTTTCAGAGTTTTACTTATACCCAAAGAATACGTTGTAGGCCCCTTGTACTACGAGTATAATTAGGATTATGTTTTTGTTCTTCAGAAAAATAAATATAGTTATTTGTATCACTAGTCCAGAAACTGCTATTTTGCGAGTGCGAGTATATTTTGAAAGGACGAGCCGCAGGCGAGGCCTTTAAATACTCGCACTCGCAAAATAGTTTCTGGACGTGTAATACACAAGATTTTTTGCGCCAACGTTTTTGTAATTTTCATCCTAATTCACATTCTAAATGTCAGGGAATTTTTTTATGTTGGTAACATCACCATATTTGAACTGCACTTTTCATTTTAATTAATTATTTATTGTTCATCAATTTACATCTTCAATAAGTTTAATTACACTGTACACTTTATTTAATAAACATAAAACATAATTCATTTCTTTGTCTATTTCACGACTTGTCATTCCAGTATTATAACCTAAAAAATCAACATATTTTATTTAGATTTTACATTGCTAATTCAATTATAATTACTTACAATTTTGTTTAAAATATATATGTATAAATATTCTGTTTTCTTGTATTGAAAATACTCAACTCAACTATGAATAATATGTGTACCCCAATGCAATATTTTGACATTTCGTACGTTCAGGAGTTCGCTATACTAGTGATGCCAACATATAACCATAAAAAGTCACTAATTTTTGCCGGCCTCGGCCGGTAACACATGGTTTCCGGACGATTTTTTGTTATGTAATACTGCTAATGACGGACGGTGGCGCGAAAAATAAATATTTCATCAATTTACTACATAAAAATCATAAGTATGGATTTCGGGACGATTTTCTGACGTCTTGCAAAAAGTCGACCCGAATATTTTACAACTAGTTCCGGGAAGTACTTTATGTTATATATTTCTCCGCGTGAAGTGCAGTTACCAGCCGTCAAAACACGATCACGATATTAGTGGTGGAGGAGCCACAGGGGTAATTTTAACGGGGTGCAAATTGTGTGTCGCCTGTGGGAATCGAACCCGGGTTGTCAATTTTACAGATCGACTTGATGCTACTGAGCCACCTACCCCAAAGGTGAAACATAAAGTAACTAATTAAAAAAAAATGACAAAGTATTGAAATTGAGAAATAAGGTAAGATTGAAAGTATACCAAAATAATTTAAAGATTTAGAACGTTATTTTTTACTAATCATTAGCACCCTTTAGATGATTGTTTGTTTATTTATGTTTCATTTCAAAGGTCTCTATAAATTTTATTTCCCACAAATTCCCTTGTGTTATTAATTGTAATTTGGATTGCAAATATTACGACTCTTCCAGTAATTGATAATTGAAATTAGTAATTTATATTAGTTGGAATCATGGTTTGACATTTTGAGAATAAACGTTTGTTCTTAAACAGTAAGTTAATTTTAAATGTTACAGTAATATATTTAAACTAGATGGGGTAGGTGGCTCAGTGGTATCGAGTCGACATGTGGATCTTGCGAACCCTGGTTCAATCCCCCCAGGCGACAAACAATTTTCACCCTCCACTAACATCTTTGGGGGCCGTGATTTGACGGCTGGTAACTGTACTTCACGCAAAAAAAATATCACTTACCGAGATCTGCTTAGGTAAAGCGCCACATCCAGTAATGAGTAAAATACGTGATGATATATTTATTTATTTAAATATATAAAATTAAATAGAAATTACTAGAAACATTTAAAATTCACTGACTTGAAGATGGCTCTAACCAATTGTCAAAACGTCATCTATCAATAAATTATTGAGAAACTAAACCCCAGTAACCTATTACTTACTCTGAAAGTAATTACTAATTAGATAGCTGTGAATACAACCTTAAATTACAATAAAAATTAGTTAAAATTGTAACTAATTAAATTTAGCATTTTTTGGAACAAAATATCGTCAACCCTGTTAAAACAACCCTTGTCTCAACTCTCCACCACATAAGCCTTGCTGTGTCACCCCCTCTATCGAGTCCACTGCCAAGCGAAGCGAACATTCCGAAGGACCAGTACAGCTCCTGTTCGAAATGTTAATATATTCCTCCGAGTTTAATTTAGCACATAGCTCGTGTCCGGCAGCGGCCACCCCCTTACGCTGCCACTGGCGAGCGAAGCATGCGCCCGCGCGCATCATCCGATATTCCGCGCTTGTTGCCGTCGCTGCTGCTGCCACCGCCGCCACCGCCGCCGCCTGCGTCGTAGCGTTGTACCGTGGACGCGGCATATATTAAAAGTGGATTCTCTGTTTGTTGACGTTCGCAACACGAGCAGAGATACGGAGAGAGGAGACAGGGTGTTGTTACAGTAGACTATGGAGACAAGAGATAGAGAGACTGTGAGAGAGGTTGTTATTTAAATATGTCCTCTTGGGTCTAGAAGTGCATTTCAATTTGTTGGAATAATTGCGCTAGTTGAGTTTACAAGAAATGTACGAAGATGTTGGAAATAATGAGCGAAAATATTTCAATTCTTTAACGGATTTTCTATGTTTCTTTTTATTGCAAACATTCACCTTTTTCTACAACTGTGAAAAATTGTTAACTTTTTTTACTAATATCAATATGCGAAGTACGTTATTTTTTCATCATTTACATTAAAATGACAACGCGTACTTGTATTTCGCGCACCGTTTTACAACCAAGTGTGCAAAATGAGTATTTCGCGTTTGGTTCCAAATTTTTCTACTTGTTGGAACACATGAATAGTACCAAATTCATATTAATTTGATTATTTTTCTTCAATCTACTTGAATAAATCAATAATTATTATATTATTCATTTTTGATAGTGTAGACAAAATGTTGTTTGTATTTCGTGGGCGAAATTCTTGTTTTTTTGGCTCGTTCGAATGACTTTTATCTCGAATTACGGTCTCTACTAAAAGTGACATTCACTTAATATCTTTTTTTTCTTTGCTTAAAATCTACTGTTAATATATTTTAACGTGAAACATGGAATATGACATATCCCTGCATACACGACTTGGACAGCAATGTATAAGAGTGTTCATTTTTAAATGAAACATATTTTAATAATAAAATATCAAAATAAACACTTGTCTAAGTCTCACAAAATTCAGCCTCCAAGTCACCTTATGAGGGCATCGTCAGAGGCTGGCCAGCACAGTTGGTAACCATAGACGCGTTTCGCTCTTATTAGAGCTCATCAGTATGGTATAACCTACTTCTTCACCTGATGAGTTCTAATAAGAACGAAACGCGTCTATGGTTACCAACTGTGCTGGCCAGCCTCTGACGATGCCCTCATAAGGTGACTTGGAGGCTGAATTTTGTGAGACTTAAGTGTTTATTTTGATATTTTATTATTAAACCTAGTTTCACCAAGTGAGCATTTAAAGACAATTAATTTTGTCTTTGTTGTTTTTTATAGAAACATATTTTGATTGAACTATTATATTGAATGATTATAAGAAATATAAATATAAATAAATAAATAAATATATCATCACGCCATTTACTTATCACTGGGTGTGGTATTCTGCCTAAGCAGATCTCGGTAAGTGATATATAAACAATAATTATAATTTATTTTTAAAAATCCTTGGATTCATTGCCAAACAATAACCTAGTCGGTTATAAAACCCATTCATAACACTATATATTTAAGCAGCTATAATATTTTTAAGAACATTTTAAATTTAAAATATTGCTAGTGTATATCTGGATTTTAAAAAACGCCAGAAAAGAAAAACAGTGGTACTAAATCGGGAGACCTGGCAGGTCTCAAACATTGTACTCTGATCTCCACTGATCGGCTCAAAAATAAATACAAAATTGAACATTTTGTTCAATTGCAGATATCATTTGTAGATTGCAAATCGTTAATAACAATGAAACATTAATTAATTTAAATGTTAACTAGATAAACTATGTTTAATTTTTAAAATAAACCTCGTTATGACGTACCTATCTATAGGTTTTTCAATGAATCTTTATATTTTTAGCCTAAAAATTATTCTTATAACTATTAGGTATCTAATATTAAATAATCCTACATTATGTTGGAAAAAATTTATCCTGATAAAAAAAGTATTTAAAAAAATATATATACCTATGCATATATTTGAAAACACCATTGTCAAGTTCTTCTAAACATTTTGTAGAATTTTTGTAGTTTCATTTTACACATTTCGTTCTGAATTTAATTAAATTAAATTAACAAATTCTAAAGAGTATAATTACTTTCCAGTTCAGATAAAATAGGTTAAATGCTAAAATTTCTCAATTACTTTGAACAAAGCTCTCCACATTTAATTAAAATCACAATCTCAAAATCAATCTCCAATTTCTGTTTAACATCCATTGGGCCTCTTCAAAGTTCATCAGATACCAAACAACAAAAAACTTCAATTAATCGTACATTAAAACATTCCAGACACGCGTTAATTCAATCCTCAAACAACGAACAATCTCGCATCATGCGCCATTTTGTCCACGGTTCGCAATGGCGGCAAAAGCTTTAATTAAAATCTCATTCGGGCGGATGAAAGTGAATTCTCAAGCAGAAGGCGTTCAGACTGGCGTTTGTTATGTTGCGTGAAACAAAAACCGATCGGAATTTAATTAAGCGCTAATTGTGCGTTAATAACGCGAGAGTAAAGTGAAAGCTGCGATGAACGTTACGTTGTAACGACGTAACGGTCTAGCGTTAAGTTACGATGCGTTGAATGCGCGAGAGAGATGGACGATGAACGCACCCGGAGACGAGGACTCATTCAGACAATCGATGAGAATTGGATCGTAGATGAAAGATACAAGATAGCTGCTTGTCTGGAGTGAACCTTTTCGTTCTTGTATTATTTTATTACTTTTTTTATTTATTATTTAAATTAAATATTCTATATATTTGTCTGCGCATTACTCATATAAAAATCGTTATATAATTGGCATATGGTATCCATTGAATCAGACGATTTACGTCATAAATACAAATCACTAAAAACTCTGACGTCATGTGTAAAAAAGTTTGCAACACGATATAAAAATAGGTTAGAATAAGCTAATTAATTAACTACAAGTCGTGGCATAGCTTCCGGTATTTTGTCCATGAAAAACAAAACAAAAATGTCAACAACAATGACAGTACAGGTTAGAAGTATAATATGAACGTATAATGCTCAGTAATATTTATATTTAGTGTAAATTAAATAAAAATAAAAATTCATGTAATAGCTATTAATATACCTAGGAATGTTATGAATATCATTACAGCCGCAGATGTCAATTTGAAGATATCTAAGGCCTGTTATGACTTAAAACATCCGTGGTTTGTTCAATAGTTTACCGGTTTCAGAATATAAACACGTTAACGTCATTAATAAATATTATTTTTTGAAATTCTTTTATGAATAACATCATTGTCATCATTTTGGAAGGTGATCAAATAAGTCTGTGGTCTGTATATTTTTATTTAACGCCATGGTTACAATTGTTTTGTCTCATATTTATAAATAAATTTTTATTTAAACGTCATAACATGGTCATCTCTAATTTGAAAGACTGTACATTTAATATATATATTATGATAAGCAGGAGAAGTAATCTTTGTATTATTGTTGTTTTGAGTTCCGTTTGTATTAATAGTGTTATATTATCACTGTGTTTTATTTTCATTTTCTTGACTGTTTTGACAAGTCAGTATGGTAATATTACCGTACAGAATACAGTTATTACTTACTTACCAGCCTACTTTTGCACATGTAAACATAGGTTTAATATCCTGAAACCGGTAAAATGACATAACCATATTATTTTCAAATATAATTAATTATATTTATGGTTTCAAATGCATATTATAAATAAAAAGGCAATAAAACATCCTTAAAATCATATATAGGTACATTTTAAAATATAAATTAAAATGTTCCTAATTGCTGACATAATTTGATTGATTCCATGGATAGCCTATAATTATATTTATTATATTTTATTAACAACATAATAAATAATATTTTTAGTTCTTACAAGATACAAATAAATATAATTAAATATATCATCACGCCTTTTACCCATTACTGGATGTGCCGCGTAAGTGATATATTTTTTTGCATGAAGTGCGATTACCAGACGTCAAATCACGGCCCCCAAAGATGTTAGTGGAGGAAGAGCCACAGGGGTATCCATCGAATTACTTGCCGCACCCAGAATTTAATAAGAAAGTTGTAATATTTACACATTCCTATCGATACAGATTTATAAGTATTCTATAATTTCATACTCAAGTTTCATAATTAATATATTTTTGGTAACTAATTATAATAGTCCTAATTGTGTCGCTACAGTTAATTTTCGTATTTGCTTTACAAGAAAATAAATGGTATAAATTAATTATGAAGTAAATAAACACACAGTACATAATTTAAAACTTAATTAACACCCTCTGAATTAATAATCACCAATCTTATCTCTCCCAGAATTTTCTCGTTTCCCTCTCTTTCTTCTCATCTCTCTAGATTTTCTTCCCTCTCGCTCAAAACTGATTCTTCTCAGCGATCCATTAAAATTATTTGCGCACGCTATACTATATATAATATACATAGCAAGAAAGAGACCGCGCTATGCCCCTCGGCGCAGGTTGGAGTGAGACTACTGCACGGGCGTGGCCAGCCGGCGGGGGCGGATACAATATGGCGGATAGCATCCCCCCACTCTCGCCCCACCACTGTGTAGTATCATGCAGGAAGAATTATAATTGCATATGATATGTAAGGTTGTATTGGTGTCTGCAGGGTCTGCGGGCATGGCACGCTAGATGGTGTTAGGGCACTATGAGACTGTAGTTGTGAAGATGGACTTGTGCTATATTTTAAATTATTTTTTATTGCACTACTTGAGGTAGTTGCCACTTTAGTTAATGGGTTTTAAATTTTATGATGCTTCAGCTCTGATTAGGATAATAAGAGGAGACTCATGCTGATTTTATTTGCTTGAAAATGTTCAACTAAAATGTCCTTTCAACGCTAAAATGAAAATTAGTTTTAAACTAATGGAACTGTCAATTTAATATTATTTTTCAAAATGCATTTCACCCATTACTGGGTACGGCACTTTACCGTAGAAAATCTAGATAAGTGATGTATTATTGTGTGTGAAGTATAGTTACCAGCCGTCAAATCACGGCCCTCAAAGATACTAGTGGTGGTAATTTTAATGTTATGAAAATCCATAATTCAACACGTTATATTTACCTTTTTTTTTCCTAATTAAAAAAAACAACAACATCAATTAACTAACATTACACTATTTTACCCATTCTTGGGTGTTACAACCCTTTATTATACAGGATATTTAAATACTTCAGGAGCAAAATTAAAAGGCAGATATTATATGATACACTGATGTCGAACCAAAGAGTTTGTTTTTATTTTGCAAAATTATTTGCACCCATGAAATAGGTACACATTTCTAGTGCCACTGGTATGGAATTTATTTCTAATGTTAATAATAATTAAATTATAATTATAGACATTTATCTGATATTAAACAAAGAATAAATAAACTACTATAGTGTTTATAATTAGAATTTAATTATTAATACCAGCATATGTATTAGAAATATATCTCAAACCAGTGGCACTAAAAATGTTTACTTCAATTAAACTACACAAATATTTGCGAATTTTCAAAAACATATTTTTGATCCGAGATCAGTATATCATTTAATTCTGTTCTTGCAATATTAAAACACCCTATACAGTAGATCATGGTAAAATGTGATTGCCAGCCGTCAAATCACGTCCCCAGAGAATATTCTTAGTGTGCTCTGTACTGTAATTTGTTTTTATGCAATGCAAAAATTAAATAAATATGTGATTACGCTTTTTACCCATTACTGGGTGTAGCACTTTGCCATAGCAGATCTCGGTAAATAATATATTTCTTTACGTGAAGTGTGGTTACCAGCCGTCAAATTATGGCCCAATGATGGAAGGGAAACCATAGAGGTAGTTTTAATGTGGTGAAAATTGTTTGTCGGTTGTGAAAATCGAACCCGAGTTCTTAAATCCACATTCCGACACAATACCACTGAGCTACCTACCTTATACAATTAATTAATAATTAACAGTTGAATAACTATATTCAACAGCTGTCAAATGTTTCTAAATTATTATTAAGGCAATTGTTTCATATAAAAATATATATTTTTAATTCTTTGTATACCTTTAACGTGAAGTATTTTCTCAAAAATAATTTGAAAACTTTTTGATACCGAAAAGTTAAGTTAGTTAACTCCTAGTTAATTATCCTTAATCGGTTGTTCGTACTAGCTATCATTATTTTTAACAAAAGTGTAATAAAGATGTAGATAATTCATTTTATATTTCTAATTATTTTGAAATAGAATCAGAATAACAGAAATAAGAATTGGTAAAACAATAACAATAACAACACTAATATATTGATATATTTTGAACTGTCAAAATTATGTACATAATGAAACTGTTATTTATTTAACGTGAAGAAAATATTTGAAATAAGATGTGGTTAATTATAGAAAGAAATGTTGAAAGTAAAATAAGTAATGTGAAAAGTTGCGAAACGTGAAACAAAAATAGTTGGCATGAATGAATGGAAGTATTTCTCGGTTCTCCCGACCCTTATTTAAAGTTGCCGGAAAGAAAAGAGAAAAAATGTGCCGTCACTCAGTGCTATGCGCTATCTAACAGCCGTGACTCAAAACCAATCAATATTCGATTCTGGAATATCAGGAATGACCAGGCAGTGTGACAAGGACAAACTCATTTACGTGAAATATTGGCGCGAGCGAGACCAACATATTTCATACACGATACGCAGATATTCATTTCGCCCGCAGCAGAGAGGAAATTCGAGCCACGGAGAAGGAAAAGCGAAAAGGTTTGCCACCTTATAGAAATACTAGCGACACTAGCAATTCGAGACACATTATTACTACTGATATCACACAACAACTAAAAACTAACATAAATATATCATCACGCCTTTTATCAATTACTGGGTGTGGCACTCTGCCGTAGCAGATCTCGGTAAGTGATTTATTTATGTGCGTGAAGTACATTTACCAGCCGTCAAATTACAGCTTCCAAAGATGTTAGTGGAGGGGAAGCTACACGGGTAGTTTTAAATAAATAAATATATCGTAACGATTTTACCTATTACTGAGTGTGGAACTTTGCCGTAGTAGATTTCAGTAAATGATATATTTATGTTTGTGAAGGGGGAGCCACAGGGGTATAAATAAATAAATAAATATATCATCACGCCTTTTACCAATTACTGGGTGTGGCACTCTGCCGTAGCAGATCTCGGTAAGTGATTTATTTATGTGCGTGAAGTACATTTACCAGCCGTCAAATTACAGCTTCCAAAGATGTTAGTGGAGGGGAAGCTACACGGGTAGTTTTAAATAAATAAATAAATATATCGTATCGAATTTACCCATTACTGAGTATGGAACTTTGCCGTTATAGATCTCGGTAAGTGATATATTTATGCGCGTGTAAGGCGGTTACCAGCCGTAAAATAACGACCCCCAAATATTTTAGTGAAGGGGAGCCACAGGGGTATAAATAAATAAATAAATATATCATCACGCCTTTTACATATTACTGGTTGTGGTACTCTGTCTACCGTGGCAGATCTCTGTAAGGTATATATTTATGCGCGTGAAGTACGGTTACCAGCCGGCAAATAACAACTCCCAAGTATATTAGTAGGGGTAGTTTTAAATAAATAAATATATCATCGCAAAATGTTTATATTTTAACCTTGAAAATGACACCCTAAAATAATGATAATTAAATGTCAACAACTGTTTGTTACCTAGCAATAGTACCGTAATACTAATCACAGTACTAATACTATAAAGTCTCACTTTCTGAATTGAAATCACTACTGTAAACATGAAAACATGGCAATACGATTCAGTATGAAACTAAATATTACATCGTTAATATACTTTATGGGATAGATGGCTTGGTGTTATTTAGTCAGCCTGTGAATTTGAGAACCCTGGTTCGATTCCTACAGCCGACAAACAATTTATACAATGTTAAAACTACTCCTGTGGCTCTCACGATTTGACGGCTGGTAACACACATGTCACACATAGAAATGATAGTTCCAGTAGATCTGTAAATGCAGATATTTGTAAAAGACTTTTTTCATATTTTTTCTAGTTATAAAACTTTTGGGGTAAGCCAGAATCGAACTCTAATCTTTCAAGTTATAAGGCTGCAGTTATTGGGTTACTTATTTAATAATGCAGTTGTAACTATGTAGCTCTGTCGCATCAGAAGCTATAGTTCCCGGGTACAAACCTCAATAGCTTCAACTTAAAATCGAAGATATAATTGCGTCCACGTGGTTCATTATATTAATACTGGGCTTAATTTCTTATTGTGCTGCATAAAAAATCAAACATATTTTAAAATTATTATTGATATTGACTTGGGATTTGTTATTTTTGTGCTTTATTAAAGAATCTTTTATTGATGGTGATAAAAATAAATGTCTTGAAATGTATGAATAGTGTGTCTGCTTATTTATGAAACGTGGTTAAAAAATCAATTGAACGAATGGCCAAAAATTTCGATCAAAGAAAAATTCCAAATAATCCTACAAAAGAGAAGAAATTATACGAGTGAAAAAGAGACATACCTATATCATCTCCTGTTATAAAACAAAGACAGAAGTCTCCGTATAAAATGAGAACGAAGACCAGGCGAGCGACAGAAAAAAACTAATTTTTACGAGAAAGAAAAAGAAAAAATATGTATAATTCTAAAGTGGAAGAAAGAGCGAACATCTAGAAGGGAGACGCGGAGCACAATACCTACGGGACGAAGTGAGATAGCGCAACGCGGGAGCTGGTTACGCGAGAGAGACAAGTTCCAGAGCAAGTCTTGCATATATGATGATATAGACAAAGGAATTGTAATATCTGTGCAGATAGCCGGGCTCCGGGCTGGCCCCTGTGCGAGAACAAACATAGAGAAAGTAATTTAGAGCGTTTACCGGACACGGTAGTGACGTCACAGTGCTGGTCACACGCCTCGCGAGCCTCATCCCCCACTCTCAACATCGCCGCACACGTGACATCACGGCGAAATTGTAAAAGTTTCCTATTCGCATATTTTCTACGGCTGCACTCGAATTTCGCATATGATGGAAAAAAATTGTTTTACGGTATAAATGCGCTGGGCGAGGGCGATCTCAAACCCAAGTTTTCTTACTGTTTGTTACAATGGTTACATTTTTATTTATATTCTCCATTTTACTCCACTATTATACTATGTATTTCATTCATCTGGTTAATTCGACTAACTTATATTATCGTGCTGTCGTCACTTCCCTTTACACACAGCTCTTAATGTACGACTATAAAATAAAATCTGCATTTGCAGATTTGAGTAGAAAATATTATAACATATTTGTATCAATAAATAAACAATAGTTTTTTGTACAATTAGTCATGAAAGCAATACTTTTTTCATGAAGTTGAAGTTTGATACGCGATGACAAATTGTATCACTCAAATTATTGAAAAAAAAGATGCATTAATTACTTGTACAAGCTATTTGCATATTAGATTAATTTACGTAGATAAAAATACAAATTATTTTAACATATTAAAATTTTGATAGTATATTGTTAAATTTTAAATTATCTCCAAGGCGACAAATAAATAAAAATAAAGAAAATTTTTTAGATTTAACTAATGAGAATGCAATATTCACTTTCTAAACGATCTTTCACGATCAATATGCAATAAAACTATAACTAATATTACACTAAATGAACTAATTTCTACTAAGAAAAGCCTACCTTAATAAAAGAACCTGTGACCTATATACTTAAATTTGTGCATAAAAATTAAACGATAAATGAAACTAATACTGAAACTACAATCTAAGGACAACACAGAATTATATTCTGCATAAATTAATAACAAACCTTTACTTGCAAACACAAAATAATAGAAAAAACAACGAAATAACATGTGACAGCAATGCTAAACCTATGGAAAACAACTGAAAGTGTACCTTTGTTTGACATATCATGATCAACGCATCTTATATTCCATCAAATGAAATAACTCAAAACCTTATAATCAGGGTTCGTAAATATCATGATATTTATAATAAATATCAAAATATCTGATATATAGGATATATATCAGATAAATATCACTTTTTGGTATTTATTTTTTAATTTTAGTTTTTGTACACATTTATTATCAAAATAGGAAATACAAAATAAATTATTACTCCTAAATAAAAAATTAACATAGGTAATGAAAAAAAGTAAATATACATTGAATGGATACACAAATATTATATAGTACTAAGAATAGTAAGAATATTTAAAAAATCCTATATTCTAGATAGGGGCAAATCATCATCTTCTGATGAACTTCCTGAACATAGCGTTGCAGATCCAATCTAAATTAGTTTTTTTTGTAGTTTCTTTTTGGTTTAAATATTTAACATAAAAACTAATTTAGCGGCTTTGTCGTTACCGAGACGATTACGTAATTGAGATTGGACAATGCCAAAAGTGGAGAAATATTGTTCCAGCCCTGCTGTGGTTGCTACAGCAGTGAGTAACTGTTCACATAGTTCAATAAATGTACTTTTATTTGGCCACTCTGACTCATTGATAGTTACACTTTTCCACCATATTAAAGGATTTGTATTTCTAAAATGAATACCAAATAAAAATTAGTCAAAAGCTAGTAAAATAACAATTATCTTTAGAATATAATTTTAACAGAATTAATGAAAGTAATAATGAGAGGTATACTGTATTTATTACACACTATTTGAAATTTTTATATAATGGATATATATCATTGCAAAAATATGACGATATATATCAAAATAAATATCATGATATATATCGATCGATATATATCTTCGAACCCTGCTTATAATATTTACTAAGGGTCAGTTTTTCAAACCAGTTTTTTTTTAATACTGCTTTCATAAGGAAGTCATTATGAAACATTATGATACGTAACATTTTGTTTTAGATGGTTGGTAGTAGAGGGTGATATTTTGAACTTATCAAGTTTTCAATACAATCTCAAAGTCTGCACAATTGCATAAATATTAATAACAGGTCATAATACAATTTTGTCTAAATTGACTCTGTTGAAAATATCGCAGAGTTTTATAAAATTTTAATTTATAATAGAATCAAAATAGAAAAAAGTAGTATAAATAACTCATAACTTTTGTAGCAAACGTCAAGTTTAGAAAACGAGCCGCAGGCTGCGATATACTCGTACGACTACATATTACTCCTGGGTCGTCCACGCATTCTCTTTTACTAATTATCATGATTGAAATGTACAAAAGAATATGTAACAAAAATGAGTGTGTAAAACTTATCATAATTTCAAAATCGTTAAAAACTCTGATAAGATGTCTATTTATTTAAAGTATTTTGGTAAATAATAATATAAATATTTATAAGTATGTTACATTTTTGTTGAAGTTGTCATACAAAATGTTTTTCTAATATATCCTTTATTCGGAGTGAATTAAAAAACACTTTCATCTAACCAAGTTCTCCTGCAAGGAACTCATTTGAGAATAAATAATGATTTCCATATTTTTGTCACGAACCTTGAAAAATTTTCGCCTTGCCTTTCACGTATATAATATCCTCATCGCCCAAAGAATGAATTTAGAAAACTCTTCTTAGTTGTAAATTTCCGAAACTGTAAATTGAAAATGTCTGAAATTGATTTTTAAATTTCTTCATCGTACACACTACCTATATCGTCTTCCATTCTATCTTTCGCATGTTTATTTTAGTCACAATTCTACTTTGACTAGAGCGGCAAACATTTCTTGTATTGTGCCGCGAGGGCGGTGTATGTAGTCGCGATGTACCGCTTGGCAGATACGCGGGTATGGAGTATTAAGCTTTGTGCCTCTTTGATGATTTTCTCTGCATCTCATTTTCGAGTGTGTGATGTGTTGTGAGTGTGTGTGTGTTTGTGTGTATGGAATCGAATTTAGAGAGGCTGAGTACTCTGAATACCAATTGGGTCTGTTGTTAAGGTGTACATTGGAGATGTTTTTTTTTAGTTTTGCAGATTTTCTGACTTTTGACTTAAATTGTATAGATGATAGATTATAGATTAAAATTTCTGGATAGATATTTTACTGAGTTACTTCGGTCGCGTCAGACCCCATCAACTTTATTTGTATTTGAAAAGTTTTTAAGCAATTTTCATCTTTCCTAGATATATTTTGTAATCTATGTAGAGCATAAATTTGCTTGAAAACAAGAATTTTTAACAGTAGCATCGATTAGTGTGAATGGAGAGATTTAATAGTTATTTTTGATTCTAGATTGCGAAATGTTACTTTTTCATTCGAGAATGCAAAAGCATTTCGCAATTGAGTATCAAACAACGGTTTTTCGAAAACTATGTCCCAAAATTAGTAATAATGTAATTTTGACGTTTAGGATTAATTAATGTGATATCTAATGTCTCCATGACAACAATGTATGTAATATAATTGCTATCAAATCTGGTATTCTCTGACCAGCAATTGACAGCTGGTTGGCAATAGAAACCAAACAAACGTTCTAATTTTGTTCTGCAATTTATTGGGATTCGCATTGCATTTCGCATTGCATTTCTCAAGAAACTATTCCAGTACACCAGTTAGCTTCCTCAAGCGGGATAAATATAAATAATTGCTCAATTGGAACATTAAATATAAATTTTGTTAAAGAATAGAAGTATTGTTTCTAAGCAAAAAATAAAGTGACAAATTTTATTAAATTGTGAGCCTTTCTTCTATCAAAAAATTGCAGGGTGCAAAAAACTTTTGCATCCTGCATGCAAAAATCTTATTCGCGCCACCGTCCGGCATTAGCAGTATTACATAACTAAAAATCGTCCGGAAACCAAGTTTTTGCCGGCCAAGGCCGGCAAAAATTAGTGACTTTATGGTTATATGTTGGCATCACTAGTATAGCGAACTCCTGAACGTACGAATTGTCAAAATATTGCATTGGCGTAAACATATTATGATAAAATATTCATAGTTGAATATTTTCAATACAAGAAAACAGAATATTTATACATAAATTGTAAGTAATTATAATTGAATTAGCAATGTAAAATCCAAATAAAATATGTTGATTTTTTAGGTTATAATACTGGAATGACAAGTCGTGAAATAGACAAAGAAATGAATTATGTTTTATATTTATTAAATAAAGTGTACAGTGTAATTAAACTTATTGAAGATGTAAATTGATGAACAATAAATAATTAATTAAAATTAAAAGTGCAGTTCAAATATGGTGATGTTACCAACATAAAAAAATTCCCTGACATTTAGAATGTGAATAATAAATTAAACGTTTTTATTAAATTTACATAAACGTTGGCGCGAAAAATCTTGTGTATTACACGTCCAGAAACTATTTGGCGAGTGCTCGTATTTAAAGGCCTCGCCTGCGGCTCGTCCTTTCAAAATATACACGCACTCGCAAAATAGCAGTATCTGGACTAGTGATACAAATATCTATTGCGTTCTGTAGACAAAAAACATTCATTTCGCGTGTTGATAGTTGTCATGTAAATTTTAACTTTATATGACAGTTTTCTAAACAAGTCATTTTTCAAATGATCGCTGGACGTACTATAAGTGTGATATGTTGTAAAAATCTGCATCCTTCTTGTATAAAGCAGGTCACATATCTGTGTTCGTCATACAAAAGTTTTTACGATCATATCTCATTGATTGCTGAATTTGGCTTCGAACCCTCATATAATTAATTCCTGTTTTAATTTAAATGTATAGACGTAACTCTGCTAAAAATAGCAATTTGCAAAAGACTGTAGTTTTTAATTTTAATGAGTGATGTATGAAAGGTCCTTGCTACTTATGATTCTTGGAAACCCCGTGTAGGAATGTATACATGTCATTTTACACTGAATCCAAGATAAAGTCACTTAGTATATTGTTGAGTAACTCATATATCACAATACGACAACGAGAAATCCATGCACTGAATTTATAATTCGCATATAGAAATTCCGAATATATTAAAAGTACTTCAAAGTGTATAAATATGAAGCTCATCTTAGTTTTAATAACTCGAATCTCTCTCTTTGACTGCGTATTTTATATAAAGGTTTAATCAAGTGAACGACTTTTTTGACATTTTCTTGTAAGCAGAAAATATATTTTACTGTATCAAACGCATGAATGTCGAATTACTAATACGCGTAGAAATACAGACGACCAAAGGAAAATTGGAACGATTTTATATTTACATTTTTTAATAATTTCCTTTTATCGTTTCTCTATTACTATCATTTTTATACTTGATTTACTACCAATATACTACAAGCTTTATTGATTTTCTCTCAATATTGCCCAGAAATGGAATAAATTATCTACAATTTATACTCATGCTTTCATAACATTCATTGCATAGAAGCAGATATATATATATATATATATATATATATAATTTTGAACAGTTATTAAATTAAAATTCCTATTTAAACTAATATAATTTAAAGTGATTAGAATTCATTTAATTTGTTTAAACTTAAAATGTTTCTTTTGTTATAATAGACTATTACACTTCAATGCATTGCTGAAAATATTATTTTCCCTATGTTTACTTTTAAAATAAACGCTCTAATGCATTGCTGTCAAACTTTTGAACTGTAACTATGGTAATGATATATCCATATGTTTACTGATAAAACCCCCGGTATATATATATATATATATATATATATATATATACCGGGTGGAACATCATACCTGTGTACATAGGCGATTCACATGAAAAAACAGTTTTTCCGTGCGCATTGCTCCCCAAATTATTTTAGCCAAAAATGCTTCAAATAAATGTTGTAGAGCATACAATTCTGCATCTAAATCAATAAACAGAATTACATTTACATGCGTTGTAACGACAGAAATTAAATAAAAAAATATTAAAAATTACTTTAAGAATTATATATTCGACATCTCTGTCTGTCCAGTAAATATGTTAGAATTTTTGAAAAATCATGAGCATTCGCCGGGATTTGAACCCAGAACCTTTCACTCGCTAGGTGACTGCTCTACCACTTGAGCTACAAATACTCGGCGAATATTCATGATTTTTCGTGCATTATAATTTAGTTGTTAAGTAATTTGTAAAGTGACATCACTATGTCAATTCGTTACAAATCAACAACTGTAGTATGCAGCGGCCAACAGCCAAGGAAGAAATAGTTTAAGAATTATATATTCGACATCTCTGTCTGTCCAGTAAATATGTTAGAATTTTTGAAAAATCATGAGCATTCGCCGGGATTTGAACCCAGAACCTTTCACTAGGTGACTGCTCTACCACTTGAGCTCAAGTGAAAGGTTCTGGGTTCAAATCCCGGCGAATGCTCATGATTTTTCAAAAATTCTAACATATTTACTGGACAGACAGAGATGTCGAATATATAATTCTTAAACTATTTCTTCCTTGGCTGTTGGCCGCTGCATACTACAGTTGTTGATTTGTAACGAATTGACATAGTGATGTCACTTTACAAATTACTTAACAACTAAATTATAATGCACGAAAAATCATGAATATTCGCCGAGTATTTGTAGCTCAAGTGGTAGAGCAGTCACCTAGCGAGTGAAAGGTTCTGGGTTCAAATCCCGGCGAATGCTCATGATTTTTCAAAAATTCTAACATATTTACTGGACAGACAGAGATGTCGAATATATAATTCTTAAACTATTTCTTCCTTGGCTGTTGGCCGCTGCATACTACAGTTGTTGATTTGTAACGAATTGACATAGTGATGTCACTTTACAAATTACTTAACAACTAAATTATAATGCACGAAAAATCATGAATATTCGCCGAGTATTTGTAGCTCAAGTGGTAGAGCAGTCACCTAGCGAGTGAAAGGTTCTGGGTTCAAATCCCGGCGAATGCTCATGATTTTTCAAAAAAATTCTAACATATTAAAAATTACGTTCAAAATATCAAATAGCCATGGAAGTGAAACAAAAATAGATAAATGCTTGACGTATTTTTGTCTATTTGATATTTTACCCCCGACAAATTAATCATTCAATAAAATTCATACAAAAAACTCCATACCTAAGATTACAATTTAATAATAAATAAACAATTGTACATTTCAATGAAACGTTTATTTCTTATAGGGTTGGTCATGTAAAAATTATTACCTATCTATTATAATTCAAATATCAAACAATAATTCTCTCAATAAAATAATCACTACAATTTATTATTACAATAAATATTCAAATAAACCTCCATTTTCAGCCAAGCAATAGCTAAGTCAATTGTAGAAGGAATGTCGTACATTAGCGAGCTGCCTATTTGTGATTAAGGCGCACTTATCCACGATAGCTTCTCTCAAAGAATTAATATTTGGGTGGGGTTGCTTATAAATTTTACATTTAAGATGACCCCATAAAAAAAATCGCTAGGTGTTAAATCAGGAGATCTGTCAAACGTCAAGCATCTATCTATTTTTTTTTCACTTCCATGGCTATTTGATATTTTCAACGTAATTTTTAATATTTTTTTATTTAATTTTTGTAGTTATAACGCATGTAAATGTAATTCTGTTTATTGATTTAGATGCAGAATTTTATGCTCTACAACATTTATTTGAAGCATTTTTGGCTAAAATAATTTGGGGAGCAATGCGCACAGAAAAACTGTTTTTTCATGTTAATCGCCTATGTACACAGGTATGATGTTCCACCCGGTATATATATATATATATATATATATATATATATATATATATTATTATTAAAAAAAAAAGTTAGGCATTACACCAGGTACCTACATAATAACTAATTAATAAATTATTATTTGTAGTAATAATTTTTTTTTTAATTTAAACACTGTCATTCTAATTTTATACAAATCGCATTCATTTGTTTGTAGCTGAGAAATATATACACGTCATATTTTTAAATGATTGTTAACGCTAACAAGCAAGTTACAACATAACTAATTAATTACTTTGCATCGTCGAAACATTCAGGTTCGCATTGAGCTGGACTGGTCAGTACAGCGGAGTCATTTATAGTGAAAGCAGTATTGCCGATGTTTATAAGCATTTTAGTGAATAGTTTAGTGTATAAAGTTATTTAAATTGTGTGATATTGAATGTATTTGTGTTTCGAGTGTCTTGTATAAAAGAAACATTAATATAAAAGTGATAATGAAGTGAACTTCGA
Source organism: Pterostichus niger (assembly GCA_947425015.1). Lineage (NCBI taxonomy): Eukaryota > Metazoa > Arthropoda > Insecta > Coleoptera > Carabidae > Pterostichus > Pterostichus niger. Next base: position 6,255,687 of record OX380336.1, on the reverse strand, counting down.
TCTCCAGATTAGCTACTGTTAACAGTGGGCAATATAAGACACGGCTGGTAGTTGAATTCTGCGCAAAGTAAGTAATAATATTATTGTTGTTAGCCATATTTAGCTTTATAAATAAATTGTTTAAAGAAAAAAATAAACAAACATTCCTGCTGTAAATGTAAACTAATTAAGTTGTTTATTATTTCTTTTTTATGGGGTTAGTGGTATCGAGTCGGCCTGTGGATTCGAGAACCCGGGTTCGATTCTTTCTTGTGGCTTCCCCTGCATTTCACTTGTATCAATACAGGGTGTTTCTATACCTCTGCACTTTAATTACATATATATAATTTAATATACTGATTATACAACAAACATATTTTTTTAGAGTATTTCATTCCTGGAGAACAATTTAATGTCATTGGTTTAATAATATATTTAATAAAAATAAGGCATTCCACCAGGTACCTACATAATAACTAATTAATAAATGATTATTTGTAGGAAGTGTTTATACTTTTATTTCATTAGTAACATAATTATAAATAATTAAATGTACTATTAAACCAGTGACACTAAAAATGTTCGCTAGGAATGAAATATCCTAATTTTTACGAGTTTCAAAACATTCTTTTTGTTCTATAATCAGTATATTAATTTATATATGTCATTAAAATTTCGTGCAGATGCATAAAACACCCTGTATATATTAATTTAAAATAAATATGTCATCCCGCCTTTTTTCATAAATCTTTTACTTACTCCCAACAAATTTATTAAAAAAAAGAAGCTGAAGCATCTCCTGCGCTTGTTTAGGGGGGTGGGGCGATCGCTCGTTATTGAAAGTGAATTTCACACAATTGGAGAAAATTGTTTGTCGGCTGTGGGAATCGAACGTGAGTTCTCAAAACCACAAGCCGACTCGATACCACTGAGCCAGTTACCTCATGCACACCACTTATTTTGAAGCGATTACCAATTGTCATATCAGAATCCCCAAACATGTTAGTTAGGAAATTGAAATTGGAAAATTTATAATTTCTAGTCATCTAATACATTAAGAGCTGCATCTGTAGAATTGCCACACTCAAAACAAATAAGTTACTAAATTTATTCTATTTATTCATCAATCCCCATCCATATTTTAAACAACATTTCTTCCCCCTCTTGTTACCTTAAAACAAAGCAACCCCGAATCCTTCTGCGAGTCAGAGGGCAAAAGGATAACCTGCGACACACACACATACAAACCAGCATCGCATCTAATTTCGCGGGTTTTGCGTTCGCAGATCCTTCCTCACCCCTTGCGTCTCTACGCCGTTGATCTTCCATCTCTAGTCCATGCACTCGTGTTGCTCGTGCACTGACACGCGACGTCACATGTGTGTGTGTGGTACGCATGTGTGTACCTTGAGGTGGATCACAGGGTGCTGTGTTGTGAGACGGGGTGCAGTGGCGGAGATGTGGGGAATTTTGAGGGAGGGATTATTTAGCAGATATTTTGTGAATAGGTTTTTTTTGTGAATAATTCATTTATTTGCTGCTCTGTACAACAGAATCTTCATTCCAATTGTAGTATAATCAGCCTACAGCTTATAATGACACTTGAACCACGCAAGCACAATAGTATTTTCTGTTGATATAAGTTGAGATCAGCTAAATTTGAACTCGCGAACTCTTGTTTATAAATGCAGGTTGTATAAAAAGTGTCCAAACGGTGTCATAACTGAATGAGTTGTTTCGCATCTATACTGACAGTTTGTTTACCTCATTTGAGGTAAATATTAAAACGCGGTACGCTATGAAAATAAATTTTAGTAGTCATGAAATAAGTAAAATCAATTAATGTTAATTAATTTAGATTTAAAATTCAATTCTCTACAACTTTTATTTGAAACGTTTTTCTGTAAGCAAGCACAATAATCATATAAAACATTCGTTTAAAATTTTTCCTTAGATTCATCCTGCACTTAATCTTTTCCAAACGTTCTTACTACAATCAACTACTTTAGTGTCATCCACATTCATAATTCCTTTAATACAAGCTCATTTTTTTCCCTAGAACTATTTTGATTATGCTATAAACATTCATCATATTTATCCAATACTTAAACAAATGTCGTATACTTAATGTTTTCACTATTTGTTAAAATTTTTGTGACAAACACAAAAATGTGACATCAATTCATATATTTTTAACAAATGTTTTAAATTGAAATGTTTCTTATTTTGTCGTACATTTTGATTTGATCTTTGTAGTTTTAGCAGATTGAACGAACTCTAGTCTCTATGATGCAAATTTTCAAAATTATGATAAGCATTCAAATTTGAATATAAATATAATTTCAAGAGAAAATTAACTGTAGCATAGAATATTTCGCGCTATCCATTCCAATAAAAAAATACCCTTTTTCATTTAAGAGAAAATATAACTTTAATTCTCCCCTGCCACATCCCCTAATAATTTTATTTTACTAACCATACAATTATGTCTCTCTTCTTGCTGTATAAGCCTGTGTATTTATTGTTTCTTAAAAATTCTTAGTTGGCTAGCAAAACTGAGTGCTTGCTTTAAAAAACTCATCCTGTATAAAACAATTTTGAAATGAAGCAAGGAAAGGGGTTGATGTATAAGCCTGTGAATTTTGTTTTTCTAACGTTATTAATTATCCAGAAAAACTGATTGATTGATTAAAAAACTCACCGTGTTTAGGCATAAACAATACTTTTCGTACAGATTCAACAAATAAAAACAAATCTGTTACTAACTGTGCTGGCCGGTCTCCGACGAAGCCCTCATAAGGTGACTCGGAGGCTGAATTTTGTGAGACTTTGCCTAGAGTTTTATTTAATATTTTTTATTATACCTAGTCTCACTTAGTGCATGAATGACAATTAATTTTGTCTTTGTTGTTAATACGATTTTAGTAACTCTCCCCTAGTATGAGCATGTACTAGTTCTTAATAAAAGTTTGATTGCCCCCATTTGAAATGCATTCTCCCCCGGCACTGTGTTATCCCTGGCCGTATCTCTCGCTGACGGTAGCGTCGATGCGCGCACTTAAGAACGCCAATTTCGCGCACCTCTGCCTGTGTTTTAACCCAGACTCCGGTTAATATCCAGAGTGATCCGCGGTGCAGCCAGGTAACCACCCCCGCCACCTTAATGCGGCCACATAAAACCTGCCCCCGGCGCCGGTGACATCTCCCGCACCTGTGCCACCGCCGGCCGCTATTTACATACAAATATATATGTAACTCGCCGCCGCCTTGCTTGATGTCCTCTCTACCATACACCGTTCTCACTCTCACTCACTGGAACCACGATGTGTCTCGCTCATTCCCTCTGTCGCAATTTCGCAAATTGAAAAACGTATTACGCGCCTAGATGTGTTGGTGATGCTGAGTGTATATAACATGTCAAATAAATTTTTTGCGAATGTTTTTTCTTTAAAGTAATGCGAGAAATGCTTCCTTTTACGTTTAATTTTATGTTCATGAATGTTATTAAGGTTGATGAAGCATCAAGAAGAGGAACTGATGAATTTTTTACTGAAAAATTTCTCTAAAGAATAAGAAATTTCGTCTTTGCTTCGCTATAAAATAAAACATGGAAATATTTAGCATAGTTATCATTCAAGATGTATTTACATAATAACTTTGACTTCATTTTATTAGATTCACCATTTTATCGGCAGATTTTTACTGGGTATAGTTTTGAAATATTTAAGTTTATATAATGATTAATTTTAATAATTAAGTTCAATGAACATTTAAATGAAAAACAAATCTAAATTCTCAAATCATTTAAATTTTATGACAATAATAGATTATTAATAATTAACGTATGATAAGACTATATATACAGGATGTTATTATATTAAAAAATAAGAGTATCTGACTTACTTAAAAACAACAGTTATTTGTTTAACTAACAAAAAAGTAGCGGATTTACTGCTGCGGTTAGAATTTAGCTAAATAAATAAATAAATAAATATATCATCACGCCTTTCACCCATCACTGGATGTGGCTAAGCAGATTTCGGTAAGTGATATATTTTTTCGCATGAAGTGTGGTTACCAACCGTCAAATCACGGACCCAAAGATATTAGTGGAGGGGGAGCCACAGGGGTAGTTTTAAATTGGTGAAAATTGTTTGTCGGCTGTGGAGATCGAACCAGGGTTCTCAAGATCCACAGAATTTAGCCAGAGTAGTAAATTTGTTTTTGCCGTATTGGATACATAATTTTCTTGTCAATTGTTTATTTAATATTAATTTTATGATTATTTTCAATATTTTTAATGTTATCGGCATCATCATAGTCACCAGGTGGTTATGCATTTGTTAAGAGGTTGGTATGTAAATAGTTATTTGAGAGGAACAAAGACACTTTACGCTCGTGATACACACATAATTTTTTCTACGATTGCATCTTAAAAGTATTCAAAAACGTATAGGTACTGAAAATAAATTCATTCTGTTAACTGTCAATATGATAAGTTTCTGTTTTGTTTGAATCTCTGGTAACTATAGAAATAAGCGCGCAATTTAACGTCCTTTTCGCAACTTTACGATGACAAATGAGAGTGCAATTTCAACTTTTCATAGTAATCGTAGAAAACACATATTTGACGTTTATAATTTCATAACTTTTATTTCATATTCTAATTAAATTTACTATATATAATGGATTTTTTTCGTTTTTAATAGTTTCTACACTAGATACCATATAACATACTATAATATATATATATATATTCAATAATTAAGAAATGATTAAATGATTCAATGACATTTCAGTATGTATCTTATTTACAAGAATTACATCTGCAATCTACAAAAAAAGTGAAATAAGCAGAATTACTTCGGTGAAAACTGCTTATAAAATGTTTGTATTAATTTGATGGAAATATCTTAATTAATAATGTTCGCTTGGTTGATGGAATAATCTGAAGTGCTGCAGTGCGCAGTTTTTCCTAAAGTTGCGTAATTAATCCGCCAATATCATTTAGTAAGAGCTCGTTTATTTGTCGGCGTTAGCGTTATGGTAACAAGAAGCAAGAAGCAAGAAGCGTAATCTGCGCTACGAAGTATGAGGTACGGCAACGTCGCAGAATACGTCGCTTGGCTAATGAGGCAGCTAATTGAAACCGCGCACGGGTTTACATTACCTAGGACGAGGTTTTTCTCATCATATTTGATCAATAAAGCGCTTTTAAATGTCAGCGTCGCGAGCAGAGAGAAGAAAAAGTCAGGAAATTGATTAATTTGCCGTACTTTCTGTAGCCTATATCCTTTTTTACGGTGCGATACCGCCATATACAGTTTTACATCATACATCAAAAGCTCGGGAGCCGAGAGAAAAACAAAGATGGCCGCCGCGCCACTTAATAACACGGCTGACACACCGAAAATATAATTTAATTTTTGTATTTTTTGTTCGGGCTTTCGTAGCTGCCTCCCTTGTTTCAGCCAAGCGGCACAATCTTCGCTTTCGTCTTGCGGGAGCTTCCTTTTGACGCACGGCTTCGATCAAGTAACCGATTACATTTTCGTCAGACGTGGATTGAATCCGCTATAGCTCGGTCTTTTTTCTAGTTCGTTCCCTGTTCGGGCTGTTCGGTCCACTTCAATTTATCAGTAGACTATGTCGCCTCTTTCGGCACCTGTCACAACTAGCGCGCGTGCTCTGTCGCCCATATTTCATGGCTGATGGCGAAATATTAATATCTACACATATTCTACCGTAATGGTCTCCTTTTATCTTCCTCGTGCGCGGACACTGGACACTGTTCGTGGAGGGGTGACGGGACGCTGGCGACGCTGGCGACGCCTGAGGACGCTGTGCGCTGCTGTAAAGTACTCCTGATATGAGATCAGTCTTTCTGCGCTGTCAATTGCATGAAGCTTAGATGATGACACTTGGATGCTGTGTACTGGAGTTATCAGCTCTGCTCTGCACTGATCGCAAAATGGTGGATGCGCTATATAAACAACATATTTATTTCCTACACATTTAATTAAAAATACTCCAACTGATCAGCTGTATAATTAATATAAATAATTAAATAGTAAATATACTTGTCGTCTAGATTAATAAATAATATATAACACGTTTTATAAACGTCTCTTTAGTTACGAGTATATAAAAAACGAGTCACATACTTTACTTTTTCTACGATCGCAAATTAAGACAACAAAAATTTGTATAGTTTTATGATTTATATAAAAGGTAAGGTTAAATTACAATGATAGATGCAATAAACTAACTTCACCCTTTATTTAATATTATCTCCAGTTTTTCAGCAGAGTAAATCATTTCTTTTTTTGAATAATAATGAATTTATAAATAAAATAAATATATAAATAAAAATAAATATATCATCACGCCTTTTACCCATTACTGGGTGTCGCACTCTGCCTAAGCAGATCTCGGTAAGTGATATATTTTGTCGCGTGAAGTGCGGTTACCAGCCGTCAAATCACGGCCCTCAAAGATATTAGTGGAGAGGGACAGGGGTAGATTTTTAAATTGGTGAAACTTGTTTGTCGGCTGTGGGGATCGAACCAGGGTTCTCAAGATCCACAGGCCGACTCGAAACCACTGAGCCATCTACCCCATAAAAAAAAATATATCATCACGTCTTTTTACCCATTACTGTTTGTGGCACTCTACCTAAGCAGATCTCGGTAAGTGATATATTTTTTCGCGTGAAGTACGGTTACCAGCCGTCAAATCACGGCCCCCAAAGATATTAGTGGATAGAGAGCTACAGGGGTAGATTTAAATTGGTGAAAATTGTTTGTCGGCTGTGGGGATCGAACCAGGGTTCTCAAGATCCACAGGCCGACTCGATGCCACTGAGCCACCTACCCCATATAATTAATTTATAGGCTATTCAAACCTCAGTATGTCTGTATTAAGTCATTAATTATCTGGCTCTTGCAGTATACACTGCAATTGTATTTTTTGTTAACCAAAGTAGGTTTTTAATATTATTTATATCATAAAATAAATAAAATAAATATATCATCACGCCTTTTACCCATCACTGGGTGTGGCACTCTGCCTAAGCAGATCTCGGTAAGTGATATATTTTTTCGCGTGAGTGCGGTTACCAGCTGTCAAATCACGGCCTCCAAAGATATTAGTGGTGGAGGAGCCACAGGGGTAGATTTTTTAAATTGGTGAAAATTGTTTTTCGGCTGTAATTTTAAAATGATAATGGCGTAAATTTAAGACCGAAATATCGCCATTTAAAAAAAATTAATTCAATTAAACCATACCACACATATTAAGGTTTCAATATCGTAAAAAATAATTCATTTCTCTTAACTAAAACAAAAACTTCAATAAATATTTTTTACACCCGTTATTAAAATGTTATTTAACGTACTGGTTACATGACGCTAAATAACATTTTAACCACATGTTGCCAAGCCGTAGCTGGCTTCGAAAGTTTTAGTCACGACTTGAACTATTAATCACGGGGTCAAGTAGGCTTCAGGCTGTCATTGTATTTTAACCTAACTTTTCAAAAATTCATAAAACTTAAAATTGTTATATTGTCTTAATTTGCGATTGTAGAAAGAGACGTTTATAAAACTTGTTACACACTCCAAATTAAGTATCATTATCTTCTAAATAAACAAATAATTAAATATATCATCACGCCTTTTACTCATCACCGGGTGTGGCACTCTGCCTAAGCAGATCTCGGTAAGTGATATATTTTTTCGCGTGAAGTGCGGTTACCAGCCGTCAAATCACGGCCTCCAAAGATATTAGTGGAGGAGGAGCCACAGGGGTAGATTTTTTAAATTGGTGAAAATTGTTTGTCGTCTGTGGGGATCGAACCAGGGTTCTCTAGATCCACAGGCCGACTCGATACCACTGAGCCACCTACCCCATATCATTATCTTCTAATCAAGGATATTATTTCTCCCTTTCTCTCTTACGCATGTTGCGACGAATATTGTCCTCCACCAATTTCGCTCGTCTCACGTGTAAGTATGCACCATGCAGTGGCGCGCTCGTGGACAGCAGTGCGGAGGCAGTGCGCCAGTGCTAGAGTTAGAACCGGAATTAAATTAAGTCTCGAATAGAGAACAATTTGCTGCTCAGCTCCGGCGCTGCAGCCGCCGCCCGGAACAAGAGAATCAATAGGAATTTAACTTCGCGTCAATGACTTAACTGCTCCCCGAGTTTCAATCGTTCTTTCTCTCCTCTGCGTCCCACGCCTACTTCAAGAGGATGTGATGTGTATGTGCTTCTTCTATTGTGCAGGAAATTTAGATGAGAATGAGGATTTCTTATTCTTGAAAATGTAAAATTCTTATCAATATTTCTTATCATTAGTAGAGTGAAAAAAAAAATTGGAAATAAGTGCTTTATCATATAAATGGTAAATTGGTGTGAAGTAATAAAATTTTAAATTACTTATTTATAATATTTCAAATTAAAAAATAAATATAAGTACTCATTATTTAATCTTGGTAAAATAACAGATATGAGTAGTACTCTTGAGATAGTCATATGACGCACTGTGGATCTGAGAACCCAAGTTCGATTCTCACACCCAACAAACTTTACTTCTTCATCTTTGGGAATCATAATTTGACGCATTTCACTCGATAACTATCTCACAGTTGCCACATGCAATATTGGGTAAAAGGCATGATGATATATTTATTTAGTTTATTTCAGAACGTGTGTTTAAATCTCGTTGACATCAATTTATATTTATTTATTTTCTTTAAGCTATTCTGTACAATATTCCAATTGCCACACCCAATAATGGGTAAAAGGCAAGATGATATATTTATTTATTTTATGTAAGATTTTGCGTTCAAATCTCGTTGACATCAATTTACATTTATTTATTTTCTTTAAGCTATTCTGTACAATACTCCAATTGCCATACCCAATAATGGGTAAAAGACTTGATGATATATTTATTTATTTTATTTCAGATCGTGTGTTCAAATCTCGTTGACTTCAACTTAAATTTATTTATTTTCTTTGAATTATTCGGTACAATAATAACTCCAATTGTAGTACAGGGTCCTGATTCACCATGCCGTAGTATAGTAGTTTATATACATATTTTTAGCTTAAGTGGGATTCGAACTCGGGATCTTCAGATGCCATACTGCTGGACAATATACAGGGTGTTATATTTTAATAGACCCAATAAATATCTCGCTGTTTATCAACTTATCAATACATGATTTATACAGCAACATTTTAGCTTTTAGCTAATTGATAATCTATGTACATTCATGATATCATTTCCGGTTTACTAATTTGATATTTCAAATATAATATAACATATTATTGTACAAATTTTCATAATCGTATAAAATAATTCATATTATATACTATTAAAAATAAAATGACGGGTATTTTAATTATGCCCTAAATAGAAAAATAATAGTGTGCCTTGCCTGTGCCTTGAAATTAAACAATTAACTTAGACAATGGTAACGGTTATTACTTTACGAAATAATAATTATTTAGCTATTAACAAACCTAGGAATGTTATGAGTCATAACTCATAACATCCGTGGTTTGTTCAATAGTTTACCGGTTTTAGAATATAAACACGTTAACGTCATTAATAAATGTTATTTTTTGACATTCTTTTATGAATAACGTCATTGTCATCATTTTAGAAGGTGATCAAGTAAGTCTGTGGTCTGTATGATTTTATTTAACGCCATGGTTACAATTGTTTTGTATCATATTTATAAATATTTTTTTTATTTAAACGTCATAACATGGTCATCTCTAATTTGAAAGACTGTACAATTAATATATATTATGATAAGCAGGAGAAATAATCTTTGTATTACTGTTGTTTTGAGTTCTGTTTGTATTAATAGTGTTATATTTATATTTTCTTGACTAGGTTGACAAGTCAGTAAGGTATTAATACCGTACAGAATACAGTTATTACTTATTTACCAGCCTACTTTTGTGCATGTAAACATAGATTTCATATCCTGAAACCGGTAAATAATATTATAATACAAAACTTTAATAACAATTTATTAAAATTAAAATGATTTTACAAATAAAATAAATAAATATATAATCACGCCTTTTACCCATCACTGGGTGTGGCACTCTGCCTACGCAGATCTCGGTAAGTGATATATTTTTTCGCGTGAAGTGCGGTTACCAGCCGTCAAATCACGGCCTCCAAAGATATTAGTGGTGGAGGAGCCACAGGGGTAGATTTTTTAAATTGGTGAAAATTGTTTGTCGGCTGTGGGGATCGAACCAGGGTTCTCAAGATCCACAGGCCGACTCGATTCCACTGAGCCACCTACCCCATAAAATGATTTTACAAATAATTAAAATACTTCCAGCCTCATCAATACATTTTTATTTACATCCAAATATACTAATTTTTATACCTCAAAATCATCCAGAAACGTTTGTTAGAATTAAATATTATTTAATTAAGTTGGCAACTGCTGTACTTGCTTGATAGATATTTTGAATTAATTAACGAGCAATGTTCTGACTTGCGCATACAGACAGCAAAAACATCTGTTAGTTCTCATTAATATTGAGTCATGCAACGTGTTTGTAAGTATATGAAATTTTGTGATTTATGTGAATTATTGTGCTTGTAGTAACAACAAATTCAATAATATTTGTAATTTTCTACAAACGTGATACATAGTAAAGGTATTGAAGTACATTTTGTTTTATTTCGTAATCTCATAGATTACATAGAATAGTGAGGTTAATTTTAAAACATAATTACGAATAACTATCATTTGTTATTCAAAGCTATATAAACCTAAAGGATTGCTTTATTATAAATAAAAGAATAAGTCAAAAATAATTCATATACAGGGTGTTTCAGGACTAGTGTAACAAACTTTAACAGCTTATTCCTGAGGTCATTTTGAGCCAAAAATGTCATATGAACATAGTTCCTATTCCTTCTAGTTACCAAAATACAAGAGATTGAAGTCCTATAAATAACACGAAATCAAGATACTTTCGGAAAACAAGAGTTTTATTGAAAAGTTATACCTTATATGTCTTAATTAATTTTATTTATTAATATTAACGAATACGATTTAGAGAACAAAACATAAAATGACACAATTAAATAGACACAGAACAACATAACCAAACATGGAATAGGTTAACACAATATGAAATAAAATAATAAATTTAAAAAAAATTACAGCAAGTGTTCAAAATGAGCGCCTTGAACTCGTATGCATGTTATTATTAATAAATAAAACTAATGTAGACAAATAAGGTATAACTTTTCAATAAAACTCTTGTTTTCCGAAATCATCTTGATTACAAAAATGTGAAAATTTCGTGTTATTTATAGAACTTCAACCTCTTGTATTTTGGTAACTAGAAGGAATAGGACCTATGTTCATATGACATTTTTGGCTCAAAATGACCTCAGGAATAAGCTGTTAAAGTATGTTACACTAGTCCTGAAACACCCTGTATATTTATTATAAATATTATCTGAATATAAATAATATTCGATTTCAATTCTTGAACTAATTTAAAATCTTGTTTCAGCTAGAAAATAATCACCCACGCTTCCTCCAATATCTGCGAGTACCGAGTTCTTCAGATTTTGCAATGGTGTTTCTACTCATCTAAGAAATTACTATCTACTTGTATCTACAACCGTAATGCAGTCTCACTTTACTAGAACGAACTATGAAAGGTAGGACGACATATTTTATTTTCTATTTTTTTGTTTGCACTTTGATTACTTTGACATATGTACATACGAACGAGCAGTAATTTACAACTTTAATCTATGCTGACTTCATTTATAACCAAACATTCAACTAAATATGTTACATTAATTAATATTAAATGATATTGAAAAATGTTCGCAACTTATATTTAATCATTAAAATGATGTTTAAGGTTCATTAATCAGGGAAACTACAGAAATATATATGAATAAAAAAATTATAATAATAAACTTTATAAAGATTAATTATATTTCAATAGAAATAAAAGAAAAATATGAAGTAATGCTAAACACCCTAAACTCAATTTAATTTGTACAAATTCTTTATAATCAATTTAAAAGATTTAATGGACAGAGATTTTAAATCGTTGGGTATGTTATTGTAAAGCGCAGGAGCCAAATAAGAAAATGAGCTTTTGAATTTGTTTTTATGAAATGGGGTTACAAAATATAAATCCTTGTCACGTAGTTTGTAAGTATTAATTTATCGTGTAAATATAAGCAATTGCAACAGCAGTGAAATAAGTAAAATCTGGCTGCCATTGAAATTCCACATTCCATTTGACATCAGATCTAACTTATACATACTGAAATACGTCACATATTTGACTTTATATTTTGACTGACACACTTTACATACTTTACTTCTATTACTAAATTTACTGACTCTAATATAACTAATCTATCCTCCCTAAGTTAGTCAGAAGGTTCATTTTAATTTAGTCACGTGTTTTTATCTGAACTAATAATCGTATAAGTTTATTTATTTATTAATTTATGCTACAAGAAAATACAAAATACAGTACATAGTGCAGCTTATCTGAGCCGCAGTGTGGTAATTTATATAGTTTTAGCTTGAGTGGGATTCGAATTCGGGATTTGCGGATTAAAATGCCGTAACGCTAACATCGATGCTAACCATACAACCATATTGCCGAGCTAGCTAAGTAGCAAAAGGAATGTAGCTATTATTGCTGGTTTACTTTGTTACTTGTTACTTATTTACTTGTTCAATTATTTCATTATAATTACCTTTCATTTATTTTAATTTAAATAAAATTGCAAACTAAAATTCTAATTATTAAATATTAAATTATTATTATTATTATTTATGGAATAGATAGCTCAGTGATAAATACAGTCGGACTGCGGATTTGAGAACCAGGGTTCGATTCTTACAACTAACAAATAATTTTCATCGAATTAAAATTACCCCTCCACTAACATCTTTGAGGCTGTTATATTACGCGCAAAATATATAGTACTTACCGCGATCTGCTATGGCAAAATTACAGATCCAATGATGGGTGAAAGAGGTGATGATATATTTATTTATTTATCGTTTAGTGATATATCAAGTCGGTCTGTGGGTTTCAGAACCTGGGTTCAATTCCTATAGCCAACAAACAATTTTCACCATATTAAATTTACCCCTCTCACTCCTCTTTCAGTCATTAAGGGATCGTGATTTGACGACTGTTACTCGCATTTCTCGGTCTGAAATATATCACATATCGAGATCTGTTAGTGTCAAATGTAAAAACGAATGAAAGGCGTAATGATATATTTATTTACGAATATATTAAATTTACTTTAAATACAGCCATTTGTCTTCGAATATTTACAATTTTTTGAATCATTAAAGTTACCCTAGATCAGTGGTCGGCAAACTTATTAGCCAAAGAGCCAAATATGAACATTACAACAATTAAAAAAAATTGGGAGCCAAATCTGCTTGTTTAGTAAACTTTTATTACACTAAATAAGTAGTACACTTAAATGAAACTAAATTTCATACTTAATAAATATTTATTAATGCGAACAATGTGCTTGCATCTCCTTGGATAGTTTGAGTAAGTCAGGTTTGTATGTTGTTGTTTTTAATTATTTTCTTACCGAGTTTTTTTTTTAATGAAAATATTATTGCGCCTTCCGTGGATATTTGTGCCAGAGCCACATGCGGCTCTGGAGCCGCACTTTGCCGACCACTGCCCTAGATAATAACACTATTGACACCTTCATGATTTAAATGAAATTCGAACCCACAGTCTAGGGTTTGTAATTAGGTAGTTATTTTAATTAGAAAATTAATTATTTTTGGTATAGGTATGACTTTATTATCTTGCAATGACAATAATTATAAAATTAAAATAGACATCACAATTTCATCCCATTCAAAATCATTTCAATAAAACCTAATCCAATTAGTAATTAACCCTATTATGAAATCCCATCAGACATTCATCCTTGTAAAGGGTTGTAACCCTTCTTGTATCCTCCAACCCCTTCCCTCTTCTAAAATCTACAAAGTGGCGATCACTTTTGTCGGAGGTTGTACCGGACACGCGGCCACTCGAGTGGACACGCTAAAACAGATTGCCTAATCAATTCCTTGTGTCCGGGCTGACTCTGATCAATCTAAATTAATCCCCCGCCCGCTTGCGTTGTACGTGCTGCCGCCCCCACCACCCCCGCTACCCCGAAGTATCGCTCCGATCGCATCAATGAAATGGCCATCGAAGATCCCTGGGAGATTTTTGTATAAGCGTGTTTTTAAAATGACTCCTTGGGAGTTTTTTTGGCGAAACTTTTTCCTTCTTTTTCGTTGTATCTACTGTCTGTAATTTATGATTTTAAAAACAGTTATAATAGTTCTATTTAATTAATGTTTTGGCTTAGCAAATATAATATAGATACGCATTGAGAAACTTATTTTCCAATTTAGAAAACAATTTTATTTGTGAAAATATCTCAAACTTTGGTTTCCTCGGGTTGCTGTATCGTCAAGTAGCCGCCGAATTATAGCTTCAATGACGTCACAGAAAACGTCATTATAGATATTAAATGGATGCGGTTTTCTTGTGTAAGCAGACCGTCATGTAATTAAGCTTCAACTTCATTTTTATAGCAGTGTCCAGTACGTTTAGAAAATTTGTTGCAACATTTTAACACTATGTAGTGACAAGTAATGTCTCAAAATACTTGTTGAAAAATTTCTTTTTTTATGTAGTTTAGTACATAATCAAACAGCACTAGAGGCGAAAATATTCCTTAAATTTGTTTTCATTATCGTGCAGGTAACGACATACTAAAATTTCATATGCACTTTTCGTCTTTTGAATATGTCAGATTCCCTTAAACGTTCTATCTTTTCTGATGATTCTTCATTTTCCAAAATTGTTAAAAATGCGACATCAAGATTATCCATTTTCATTAAAATCTCTACACATTTCAAGAAGAAAGTTCTTCTAAATACGCACATTGTCACATTTTTTCTAGATTTACATTCAGTGTTCAACACCACATTTGCCATCGTTTAACTAACCTAACTTTTTTGTTTCGTAGACCTTTTGCAATGTTTTTCGGTTTTGGGTAGACCTCCTGTTTACCTAAAATTTTTGCAAATTCATCAAATTCAAACGTGTTTTTGACAGTTGGTATAGTGCTACTTACTTTTAAAGATTTAAATTTCTAACTGTAGTGAAATGTAGTGTGAAATTTTTTTTAAGAAACATATGTTAAGTTTTATACATTTATAAATTAAATTGTAATTAAAACAAACCAAAATGAAATGTAGTATCTGTTACATAAAATGGCTACACAAAAATCCCTACTTCGCTACTAATATTACCATTGCTAAAATAAGTTCGTATACAAGAACGTAGTGAATTGTCGGTCTGTTTGTTACGTTTTCACATAAAAACTAAGCGACAAATCTACACTGCTCGACAAAAAAAAACCGTACACTTACATTTTTCAGAAATTGACTTTCCTCTCGTTTTTGTCGAGTAAAGTTAAATGTATTTTTGAATTTTTATATGTATTCAAATATTTATGTAGCAAAAAAAATCGAAGTATCTTATAACTGTAAATAATTTATCAGCAATGTAGTAAGTTAGGGAACAATGTTTTATTTTTACATGGCCAATGCCAAGAAATACTCGATATTGGTGTTGATATTTTTTGTCTAGCAGTGTATGTGTGTATGTGGATTATTGCATTAATTGCTTAAATGAGATCTACTATCGATAGACCCCCAAAATTGTTTTCGCTGTCATGGACTCCTTGCAGGTCGTCTTAGACCCCTGGGGGTCGGTATAGACTACTTTGGTTATCACTGGTTTAACTCAATGCTACCATCAAACAAATGCTATATGCTTTAGGAAAGAAAGGTATCACTTTCTTCCTTCAGTTGAGGAAGGAAATTTGACTTTTTGACATGATCAAGAAAAATAAAATTATGGAATATGTCATCCGTAAAATGTATTTCGCAAAATAAATAAATATATCATCACGCCTTTTTCCCATTACTGGGTGTGGCACACTGCCGAAGCAGATCTCGGTAATATATTTCTTCGCAAGAAGTGCGGTTACCAGCCGTCTAATCACGGCCCTCAAAGATATTAGTGTGGGGATCAAACCAGGGTTCTCAAGATCCATAGGCAGATTCGATACCACTGAGCCACCTACCCCATAATGTATTTCGTATATTTAGAATGTCGTTTGTTTTGATTGTCGTTTCGACCTATACGTTCATTCTTCAATACGTCAAATGTCGGAATGTAAGCGAATTCATTAGCACCCCAAATATTCATGAAATAAGCTGTTACTAATTTAATTGGATAATTACAACTGGATTACTTGTATTGCATATTTTAATTGTTAAATAACAACGACATTGCGGTCATAGTTTTTACTTATTATCAAGTCAAAAAGGTTAAATTTGTAATAATAAAAAAATATTAAATAAAACTCTAGGCAAAATCTCACAAAATTCAGCCTCCGAGTCACCTTATGAGGGCATCGTCGGAGGCCGGCCAGCACAGTTAGTAACCATGGACGCGCTTCGCTCTTGTTAGAGCTCATCAGAGAATTCTCTGCTGGCACAGTTCTTCGTCACCAGCTTCTTCACATGAACTTTGTTCTAGGTGAAGAAGTGAGTTATACCATGCTGATGAGCTCTAACAAGAGCGAAACGCTTCCATGGTTACTAACTGTGCTGGCCGGCCTCCGACGATGCCCTCATAAGGTGACTCGGAGGCTGAATTTTGTGAGACTTTGCCTAGAGTTTTATTTAATATTTTTTATTATACCTAGTCTCACCAAGTGCATGAATGACAATTAATTTTGTCTTCGTTGTTAGTTAAATTTGTAAACAAAGAATTTACAGTCATTGTAAAGTACTCTAACGATTCTAAATTTACATATTGAATAAACTTTTTACACAATGGTTTTTTTCATTTTATATATTTTTTTATCAATCTATCCGGTTTAATTTAAATTCAGAAAAAAATCTTGTTAAAAAGAAATAAAATTGACAGTACTTGCTATCTTCTATTTTTATAAATTAAAATTTAAAATGTTGTTAATTTAAATACACGTATGCAAAATACTTAATCTTTTCGTCTACAAAGTACAAAGTAAAACAATTGACTATTTAGTAAAGGATGTAATATTTTGAAATGTAATGACAGGTACTTATTTGAAAGAGTCATGCTGCGCAATTTGAATTAAATACTCTGTGAATTTAAACAGTAAATAAATCAGTAAGTATGTGTAGTAAAATAGTAATTTTACTGCTTGTTTCAATGCAAATGTGACAATGATAATCCTTTGTAACATGAATCGTAGCATTCTAAGGTGTCGTGATATTTGTAATTGTTTGTACACATGCGTAGGTAATTTGCGTATGCCATGCTATATTCAATTGTCTATTGTAACATTGATAAATACTTTTTATAATGGAAAATATGATTAAACTTTGAACTTAACACTGATAATAGTTGTTGATGAACTATAATTTACAAGACAATGCAAGAATGTATTACTAATAAATTTACTATCGCAATTATCATAATGTATATTTTCTGGCGGCCGGTATTATTTCTAGAATTAAATCTAAATGTTTACTAATAATTTTTTTCTACTTCCGTAATTCAAATATTATTTAAAATACTGGTTTTCATGGCATCAGTGGCTTTGAATGTTTTAGTCACGGCTTGAATATAACAACTGACATTAAATACTGGATAAAGTTAGCTTTCTGCATTTGTCATTGTAATTTAACCTTACTTTTTAAATGATTCATAAAACTTTACTTTTTCGTTTGTATAATTTGCGATTGTAGAAAAAGTACAGTATATGACTCATTTTTTATAAACTTGTAACTAAAGACACGTTTATAAAATCTGTTACATAATATACTATTAACTCGTAGAACTAGAAATATATTTAGACGTTTAATGCTTAATTACACAATAGTTCCTTGAAATAAATATTTATCTACGCCACTGGTTAGACAGTAAAAATATTTATCTTTTTTATTTGAAACATTTTTCTCATTATGCTACAGTTTAAAAATTATTTAAAATTTAATAAATCTGAAAGTTAGTTTTGTATCCATATTTAATTCCTATGCATTTTTTTGGAAAAACTAAAAATTCATTAAATTGCACTAGTAGTATGGCAATTTTTCTAAAGAAATTATTGTCAGATTTAATATATTACTAATCCAATATATTTTCAGTAGATTCATGACCATTTGCACAGTCTTAAATTAATTTTGAAGGATGTTTCACAGCATTCTTAATGTTTAGTTACTAATATTTGATCTTGATCATTGAAATTTAAAATACCGCTGTTTAATTCACCATAAAGATGAGTAATGTGTATTGTTCTGTGCCTGATTTTAATTATATGCAAAAAATGAATAGACGTAACTTTCTATACGTTTCCAACAAAAGATGAGATTGTAGTAAAATTTGAAAATATGTCTGACGAAATTGAAAATACAAATAAATTGAAAGCCTGGATAATGAAACTTAAAATTAGGCAACCAGTATCTACATTTATGAAGGTTTGTTCCTTGCATTTAAGGATAACATAATTTCAATTTTTGATTTTTAATATTTACATATAAGCAGATAAATTTAAATTAATTTATTTTTGTTTGTAATTACAGATATTTTATAAATTTATAATAAAAAAATATATATTTTAATCTACATATGTGGATTCTAATAAACAAAAAGTCTAAAGAAATTCGTTATTGGGCATATTTCAATTTTATTTTTATTTCCATTCTAACATAAAAATATTAAACATCAGATTATGTGGTAAAATAATGTTTATCAATTTAACTAACATATTTTAACACATTGGCGCTGTAATCTTAAAATTGATCGCTAATAGTATTTGACTTGCATATAATGATTATTAAAGCCCGGATTTTTAGGCAATTGCCTAGATTCAAATTTTAATATACTTCAGGCAATTTCGTTTTTCTATACATAGGTAATATATTTACGTGTAATGGAAGGTTTTTTTTATCGTGCCTTAGAGCCTATTTTTTCTTTATTTTGGTTATGGTGCCTATTTTACCTTATACAGCCTATTTTGCTTATTTTTGTTGCCTATTCTAACTTTTATTGAGCAGACAAGGTTTATCATCTACTTCGTTGACTAATTCAGCACCCGACAAAGTGTTTCAACCTAATTTGTAATATTTAAAGTACTTACTTTAATCAAGTTTTTGTGTGTGAATTTAAAATGCCGAAAGAAAAAACGTTTTTTAGTCAAAATTGTACGTGGCAATTCAATTGTGTCTTTGCCATTAATCAATGGAGCTGAGGTAACTTTAGACGATATGGCTAAATATAAGAACGCTCCTGTCACATTTTGTGATGTCGAACGAAGTGTTCAACTTACAAGGAAGTTCTGACTGACCAAAGACAGTTCCTTTCCGAAAATTTCATAGAGCAATTGCTCGTAATATTTTGTGAATTAAAGTATACTACATAATTTGAATTTGCATAATAGTTAATAAAATGAGAACCCTACATTATTATTTTATTATTATATTTCAGATTGCGTTAATTTTTGTTTAAAATGATTATTTTTTTCTAACGAAGAGTAGATCCGAGTACCAATATTAGAAAAAGGATTCGTTTATATTTTTTAAAACAAATTATTTTCATTTAGGCTGCCTAAAATCCCACCTATTTTAGAGTAATTACCGGCCTATATGCCTGCTTATTTGGGTGTTTTTAAGAGCCTAAATATCCGGGCTTTAATGATTATATTACATGCTGATAATTATAACGGGTCGTATTGTCAACTTAATTCTCTCGTAAACTATTTTTTTTAAATTTCGTTTCTAAATCTCAAAAATAACTGACAATTATGGCATCAAGTACGAAGGCGGAAAAAATATAATCGACTATGATGTTTGGATCATTAAGTAAAGCTTATTTTGTTTGGTAAATGCTGCTTCAAATTTGGAACAAAATTGAGGTTGGTTAATTTAAAATTAAATCGTATTTATGAATCTGCCTTTAAGTGTCTTTGATTTAACCGGATATATATAAAAAAACGAACTAAATCGAGAAATAAATTGTCTTTCCTGTTACGAAAAATTGCAGAATGCTACAGTTTTCTTGATTATATAGCATCCCACACAAAACTACTCGATAACAATAGAGCAGACTCCACTATCATTTAAAGAAGCAACCCCAAAAAAAGCGATTTACCAAAAAACTAATATCAACCATCAGCGCAACGATACATATCTCCGTGGTCCCTCGAACATAAAATATAATTTATGTACGCAGTTAGCCTTACCACCCTCCTTCTCTTCTTTCGATGCGAGCGCGTTAGTTCTCGCATTAAAATCCTCCCTTATTATACGTGGACACCACCGCGGCAGGAGGGCAGGGGACCACGCGGAAAAAACTAAGCAAAAATGGTCCAAGCAATTCGTAGTCGATCCCTACATCGCCACGGAGGCTTCATTCTTCCCTGGGGCCCGCCACGGTCGTAAACCGGTGTCGGGCTTGGGTCCGGGTGCAGGACTCTTGCTACCCTGTTTGCACCCCCTCCACCGAAGAGGTGAATGTGGTGTAAGGACAGTGATGTACGGTGAGGAAGGGATTCTAAATTAGTTGCTTATATGCATTGATTTTTAATTGTATTTTTAACAATACGATCTTACAATGTTTGTTTTAAATTATGTTTCTTAAGAGAGTATATCCAACCCAACAGTAGTACAAATTTGCGAATTTGAGAAAAAATTTCCTATTGATATTAAGAGAGATTGAAAATTTGTTACAATTTAAGCAACCATAACTTTGATGTAGATTAATCTTTTGACAGTTTAAATAAAACTTAATAATTATTTTTATATCAAGGGAAAAAAGTGAGACATTTCATCCTGAAGGTGCCGTTTCATTTTCCGAGCCGAAGGCGAAAGTTATGAAACATCTGAGAGAAGAATGACAATTTCTTCACAAGGGTTATATTGTTTTATCCAACACCTACTACTTATAAAGTCATTATTGTTGTCAATTTAGATTAGTAAAGTGGCTTATAAGTCACACGTGAATTATAAGTCATAAGTCACGCATAAATTATGACTTGTAACTCACTGTTGAGTTTAAATATAACAAAGTTGAAAAAAGGTTGCAGCTGTAGTATTCCAAATGGAAGACGAGAATTTTATTCCCGAAATAATCATTAAGGAAGCGGAAAAAGCGGTTGTTGATATTTGACCAAAAAAGTCTAGAACCTATGAAAAACACTTTCATTTATACCTTTGACGTTTCTAGTTGTCATCCAGTCTTCAAACATATGCAATTCTTTTTCATAGGAACTTCTAGACTTTTTTGGTAAAATATCAACAACCATTTTTTCCGCTTCCTTAATGATTATTTCGGGAATAAAATTCTCGTCTTCCACTTCAAATACTACAGCTGCAACCTTTTTTCAACTTTGTTTATTTAATAAATTTGAGTAACCTAGACAACAAAACAAGAAAGTATGGCTAACTAGAATATTATTTGAAATGTAGACAATTGTGTCAAAATTTATATTTTAATGTCTTAATTGTAGTTGTTGGATAAAATTTCGTATGCCACTCGTGTGTTATTACAAATAAGTCACTTCAGAAAATTATTCCCTAATATTTTCTCGCGTGACTTATTTGTAATATAACACACTTGTACCATAAATAACTATTATTACCGTATCAGAAATAAATTAGAAATTTAAACAAGATTATTTATTCTGTTAACAGATATCAAATTAATGTCAAAACATACCGTTCTTTCCAATTCTCCAGGGAAAGAACAATTTACTTTTTCTATGATTGCAATAAAAAATTGATAATTACGCTTTCATTAGTCATAGTAAAGTTGATGTTTTTTTATGGAACAATCGAAAAATATCTTTGTCGCGGGTCTCCAATGGTAATGCGAGAAAATATTAGATTTATTTATTGAAAATATCAAATTCGAAAGGAAAATGAAAGAAAGAATATAAATTTTGCGATTGAGGTTAGTGTGAAATGAATAACAATATTTATGAAGAAAAAATTAAGATCTATTCCATTCGTAATTATT
Source organism: Pterostichus niger (assembly GCA_947425015.1). Classification (NCBI taxonomy): domain Eukaryota; kingdom Metazoa; phylum Arthropoda; class Insecta; order Coleoptera; family Carabidae; genus Pterostichus; species Pterostichus niger. The sequence continues at coordinate 6,233,559 of OX380336.1, read as the reverse complement.
TTTAAAATTTAAAATACCTTACTTATGAATGATGTTGGAAGAGTAGGTATGCGAATTTGAAGGTGAGCGATTGTTTAGACAATTTAGTATTGTATGGATGAATATGATTGAAGGTTGCTGTGTAAACAAATATTCTGAGTGGAAGGAATAAACTAGCTTGTATGGAAACAATTATGAATGTGGATGAAGCAAAAGTGGTGAGCCAGTTTGGGGAATATTAATCGCAGGATTTTTATATATTCGATCCATGTTTCAAATGTTCTTGATGAAATACAGCGTGTTAATTTGATTTATAGAAAAACAAATATGTGAGAATATTTTTATGTCGCACGCCACTGCGTTCATTCCTCTCGCACGCGCACTGATGAACACCGTACTGCAGAGGGGGGTGTGAGATCACGCGCCACGTTTCCTGACACCTCTGTGTTCCCAGAGTTTTTTTCTTTTCTACCCCGGTTATTGTTGACAATGTTTCGTTATAAAAATGGCGAGTTTTGTCACGGACTCTGTTTATTACTTATTTTCGTTCGATTCTTTACCTTTGTTCCCGAACTAGCGAGCGACGGGATAGTCAAGGGGACGGGATTGTTGGAGGGTGAAGGGGGAATGGATACACGATGTGATGTTGCGTCAAGGAGGCTTTGAATGTGAGCGGGATGTATGATTATTGAGCGCCTAGATGACTCTTGGATGCTACCTGCTCTACAAGGGAGTTATGGTGGTTGTCATTACTGACAGATTTACTTTCTTTAAATTTTATTCTTACAAAAATGTTATGAAGGATAAAAGTACTTCAAAACAGATAATGAAGACAAATAACAGATTTCAAATATAGATAATGATAAATACATTTTTATGGGGTAGGTGGCTCAGTAGAATCAAGTTAGACTATGGATTTGAGAACCCAGGTTCAATTCCCTCAGCTGACAAACAATTTTCACCACATTAAAATTATCCATCTCGCTCCATTAACATATTTGGGTTCCGCGATTTGACGAATGGTAACAGCACTTTACGCGTATAAATATATCACTTACCGAGATCTGCTACGGTAGAGTAACATATCCAGTAATGGCTTAAAAGCATGATGATATATTTTTTTATGCATGCCAGATACATTATAATCTTAAGTTACGAAATAAAATTTTGGGAATCTTGATATTTATTTATTTAATTATTTATTTATTTATTTATTTATTTATTTCTGTTACGCTGTACAACAGGATCTTAATCCCAATTACAGTACAGGGTCCGCACTCACCGAGCCACAGTGTAGTAGTTTATATAATTTTTAGCTTGAGTGAGATTCGAATTCCGTATCGCTATTCACACCACCGTACTGTCGGACAAATATGAATATTGCTATGAAAATAATTCAGAACTATTAAACTTTTCATTCATAATTTTCTTAAATTATATTCCCGGTTATTCGATTGTGACGTCACTTATTCGATTCCCATACAACGACTATACTTATACATATATCTACAATTTTTAATGTTATACACTAAACATCAGGTCCAAGTTGTAACAATTGAACCTAACATTATTTAGATGTCACTTGTCAGAGTGAAGGGAAGGAAGATGCATAATATATGTATTTAATATATAATTCACTTTTTCTACTCCCGTTATTAAAATGTCATTTACCATACTGGTTTCCATGTCGCTAAATAACATCTTAATCACATGTTGACAAGTCGTCGCTTAGAACGTTTTAGTCACGGCTTGAGATATTAAGCACGGGGTGAAGTTAGCTTCTGACATCTGTCATTGTAATTTAACCTTATTTTTTAAATAATTCATAAAACTTTACATTTTGTTGTTGTCTTAATTTGCGATCGTAGAAAAAGTATAGAATGTGACTAGTTTTATAAACTCTTTGTATACTCATTTTTTATATACTCGTTTCGTTCAGCCCGTGTCAAAAAGAAAACTCTTAACTAAAGGGACTTTATAAAACTTGTTACATAATATATAAAACAAATGTATATATCATAAAATACAAACGAAAATGTAAAATGTGCGATTTTATTTATATAATTTTAATTTAAACGATGATAGGCAGAGAAAGAAATTTCAAATTACAACGCTGTCTTTACAGTTCGTTTTTAAGATTCAAGGACCATATTAAAAACTAATTTGTTAAAAATTCCTGCACTATCGTATTCCTGTTCTCCTGCACACTTTACATAATCCTACCCCTTGTACACTTCTGTAGTTCGTTAGTGCGTGGCAGCACCCCCGCCGCCTCCATCTCAGGCACATGTGTGCAGCCCTGACGACGTTTATTTCTTTTAGCGTTCTGTCGCACACAGAACGAGCGACGAGGCCTGCTGCAGGGTAACGGGGGCGGCACGGGGTCCTTGATGTATGTGAGGTGAGGTGAGGGGATGGACGTAGGTACACTCCGAAGGGTGGTGGTTTTGTCTCAAGGAAAATTGCGCGAGAGGATTTTATGCGTTGCGAGGATGTTTTAGTTATTATTAGTGGGAGTTGTTTGTGAGCGGGAAAGATATGGTGGCACTTTGAATTTGAAGTATGGTTGTTATCTATTTTAGAACTCGGTTATAACGATGTTCTTTTAGGTATTAATACCTTGAATTTTACTTTAGGCAAATAACTATATATCGTATTTGTTTATAAAATAATATATTTGGTTCTGTAATTTTTTTTCATAAATTGAATCTAAATTAGAATAAATATATGGTAAAAACAAATTTAACTTCTCTGACATTTGTCACATAGAGATCCACAACCATTTTTCTAGTAATAGTAATTTTTTTGCTACCATCAATGACAAATTATTTCTGGTTTGACAGACGTATAATAGTTATTTACATGGCCAGCGTAGTAAATTAAGTTTTACGGGCGAATTTAAACATAATTTTTGAAAAATTAATGATCATTCACTGGAATTTGAACCCAAAATATTTCAGATGCTAGATAACTGTTTTACCACTTCAGAATTTTAACAATACTTTAAATTACCTCAGTATTATCGGGTCAGCATTTGAGAATTTCAGTTTGATTCCCGACAAATTTTATTCCAAATTAGACTTACACCTGTTACTGCCTCATCACTAATAATGACAAATTTTAAAATAATTTTATTAGATTTGCATATAAATTTATTGTTTCCAAATTTGTTACAATACTTTCAATCTTTAACTTTTACTTTTACATAAAATGTTTCATTTTAATAACAACAGTATTTTGTTTAAAACAAAATTATTGTTCAAGGGCCAGCTTCAGACTCCATTATGCGTATAAGAAAATATATATTTTTATAATTAAAGTAAAACAATGTTTCAATAATTTAGAATCGAAATTCATTATTTTTATGAATCTACATTTCCATAATAATTAATTAAGCTAGAAGAGAATAATAAAAGAAAATGTCTTTTCTTAAAAATTATCTTCATCCTTTTTTATTTCCCATCGTCTGCTTTCTTACACACACATACACATACACACTGCCATCTAGAGACACACATGCCTAAAGCATGTAGCAGCAAGAGGAGAGCGCGCGAAAATCGTTAATCCCGTGCGTGCATGCGAACTTGCGTGTGCGCGTGTGCGCGTGTGCGGATCTTAAAAAACAGGCCGGAAGCGTCCCCAACACGTCCGCAGCGCCACCGCCGCCGCCACCGCCGCTGAACTAACTACCCCATCCCATCCTAGCGGCCCCCGAGATTATTATAAGAAACGCCAGGACTAAATGGGTGTCTGCCCGGCGTATACCGCGGGAACGACCTCTAGCGCTGTCCTGCTCGCACAGCCAGGATGATACGGATACTCTTGTCTCGCTTCCACCCGTGTGTTTTATATATTACCGTGGTGGGGGGTCAATTGCTAAAAAAACCTTTTTTCGTCTTTCATACAAAATTCAAGCCATTTCTCTCGATTATTGCTACGGCGTGCGAATTAATACAAGACGTACGTTGCGGACTGCCACTGTAAATACACGTTGCCTGGAATTCCGGAACGATAGCAAATATTTCTAAACACACTACATTTATTTTTTCTACTTACTTTATTTATTTGTTTATTAATTATTATTATTATTATTATTATTTTCACCAATTTAAAAAAATCTACCCCTGTGGCTTCTCCACCACTAATATCTTTGGAGGCCGTGATTTGACGGCTGGTAACCGCACTTCACGCGAAAAAAATATATCACTTACCGAGATCTGCGTAGGCAGAGTGCCACACCCAGTGATGGGTAAAAGGCGTGATGATATATTTATTTATTTATTTTTATATAAGTATTATCAAAGAAACCTATATAAAAATAAGATCACAAATTTGTTCCACATTTATTCGATTCTACACTTATACCCACCGATATTCAAAGTTATTATCATTATTACTAAAATCAGAAAATATATTCCTCTTTCTTTAATACGAACAATTCTTGTTTGTCTGTCTTGATATCGCATGTAACGATTTTCTTGAAACTTACTATCCCATTATTTTATAATCTTAAAAAACGATCAAGCTAGGTTTCATCCACCGGAAAATTTATTTAGTACGTCGGTTTGAAAGAAAATTGAGGAAAATATTAATGAAAATTTAGTTCTTTAAAATATAGGTATGTGAGTACTTTAGGGAAATGTAATTTGGCCCAAGAAGTCAACTATTTCGAAAGAAAATTGAGGAGAAAAGTTATTCCTTTTATCTATTTTTTTATTTTAAACTTCCTTCCCACTAACATCTTTAGTGACCGTGATTTTTCGGTAGGTAAACGCACTTTACGCTCATAAATATATCACATAGCGAGCTCTGCTACAGCAGAGTGCCACGCTTAGAAATGGGCAAAAGGCGTGATGATATAATATATAATTTATTTATTTTATCTGCCGTTATTTCCAGTGAAGCTCTGTCTTCCAGAGATTATTACTATATTTGCAATCTCAAATCAAAGTGATATTTTTACTGTACCTATATTATTACGAACCGTCAAATTGAGGCACCCATTTCATATTTTATGAAAACTGGACACATACAATCATAATATGTTTTAAAATATAGAATGTTGTAGCTATTGTTCAGTTTCATATCTATTAACTCCCATATTGTTATTGTAAATATAGTTACCACCCGTCAAATTACGCCACCCACACCCACATGAAATATTTCCTTTATTTTGTACAGCCCGATTTACAAAAAAGTTTTATCTAATCCTAAATTTTGGTTTATTCAAATTAAGCTAAAATATATTCCTTAAAAATTGAACGAAACTAATAAAATTATGTTACCATTTTGGTTACAGAATTACAATAATTTCATTGTATTTTACAACTAGGGAACCTATGTATGCCCGTATTCATAAAACTATATATGAATCGTTTATATAACAATTATTTTAATTCAGATTCTTTGCTATGTGATAACAAATTGTAATCAATTCGGGTATTAGAATTGAAAAAAGTAAATTCGTAAATATCGTTGTTTGTGTCTGCTACTAAATTATAAAATATATATATATATATATATATATATAAATATATTATCACGCCTTTTACCCTATTGGGTGTAGTATTCTGTCGCAGCAGATCTCGGTAAGTGATTTAATTATGCACACGCAATACGGTTACCAACCGTAAAATCATGACCCCCACAGATATTAGTAGGGTGGCAGCCACATGGGTAGTTTTTCTGTGTTTAAAATAGTTTGTCGGTTGTTAGAATCGAACCCGGGTTCTCAAATCCACATCCATCTATCCTATAAAATTGTAAACTTGTTTCTATTTGAAAATCTGAATACTAAATGAAGTGTTTTTACAACAATAACTTCTGCATTAATAGTGATATTATTTATGGTTCCCAAGCACCAAAAAACTGTAACATTTCTGTCTGATTCCAACGTCCAAGTACAATAACATTTCATTATAAACCCAATCTCACAAAAACTCCAAAAAGCATCATCAGAAGAACAAATAACAATTTCACTGCAACACCAGTAGACATCACAAAACAAAAAACTACATCAAACAGAAAAAAAATAAATGAACTTCACATCAGAGCAGAAACAGAGAGCAGAGAAAGAAAACTCCGCGGAGGGCATGTCGTAGCTTGAAGCGCACGGCTTTCGCAGGGCAGCGCTGTTGTATTAGACAAGCTTAATTCTTCTACAAAACAAAGCCGTGGCAGATACATTTCTACCCCCAGATTATGCTGTTATATATATTTTCCCCGCAAAGGAAAAAACGTTGTTTCTCCCACATACGAGAGAGGCTCTCATATATGATTTAGTGTTATGCCTACTGTGGATGGACCTAAACCAACCATTGTTAAATAGTATTGCTGCTCGGTCGTTATTTTTTAAGGGATTTATAAGTATTAGACGTAGAAGTGTGATCCCTGGGGAGCGGATCGATTTGAAGTATGGTGATCGCTTTACTGGAATGGGATCGGTTTTTGATCGGTTTTAATCTGCTTCAGTTTGGGTATGAATTTGGAATTTATGTTTTATTTTTTGGGAGAATTATGATGTTGATCGAAAATATACACATATACAAAGCAGTAAAATGTTATTTTGTTTGTGAATTGCTGCTCTGCAATTGCGGATTTACAGATAGTTACTTACTTTCTTTATAAGCTTTCTATTCTACATGATTTTTTCTATGACTATCAAACATCCCATGAAAAGAATTTTAATAGTATATTATATAACAAACGTGGAATGGTATTCATTTCACACAAGTGTGAAAGTAAGATGAGCCGCAGGTGTATGCTACAATTTATAGTATGTGACTCTCCCACCTCTAATATATTTGGGGGCCATGATTAACGGCTGGTAACCGTATTTCACTTTACATACCCAAATCTGCTACCGCAGAGTGTTACACCCAATAACGGATAAAAGGCGTGATGCTATATTTATTTATTTTATATTAACTCACTTTCTAGTCTAGAGATATGCAGAAAATTTCTACTTTTCATGCATTAAATATTTGCAGAAAAGGCTTTTTTTCCTGTCGTCGACTATTAAAAATATTTCTTATATGTAATGCAATTGTCAAATCGGTCTAGTTTTATTTTGTAAAAAAAAGTATTATTTCTATTTTTGATTGTGGAATATTTATATATCTTTGTTTTTAAAATAGAAAGTGACATTTAATTATTTCCTTGAAAGTACGAGTACAAATAGAAACAGAATATGTTTAAACTTTACAAATGTTATTAATATTGTGTCATATAATTACTTATTCACAATAGGGTAATTAATAAATAACATTTTTTTATTATAAAGTGCATTAAAACTAGCATGAATAAATTATTTGGTGGCAGTTGAACATTTAATTCGTGTCTTTAAATCGATCACATCTATTTATATCGGATACCAGTAAATATATAGAATATGATCCTAGGTTTTTCAAATCCATTTGAAAATGTTAATTGTACGGGTGTTGGTTATGTATTGTGAAGAGTACTGATGTGTGATTACAGTAACAAATGTGATGGACGGTGTTGTGTCCTGGGTTATTTCCATCTAAGCTTAAGTGTTTGCCTATTCAAATTTGAAGCCTAAACCAAACATTTAACTAAATCGGAAACATCAAACCACAACTACCTAACAAATCAATATATTTAAAACCCTCCCGTCCTTTAAAATCACCCTCACAAATCAACTTGATCCCACAGCCACAACAACGTCCATTTACCCGTTTGTCCGCCGGCGGCAAGGCTACCAACCTCCACCGCCCGAATTTCCCTAAAAACATCCACTTCCTCCACTGCGTAATCTCTCCGTCGTATTTAAACATCTCGCAGGCCTTCACCTCCTGCGCCTTCGGGGACAGTCGGGCCCCGTCGCCGAGCTTCGGGGGTCTCATTACCGGCGACATGCAGATGATACCCATGGCCTTTGAACGCTCACGCATTCTCCGTCCATTTTGTACGCATGTTCCCGAGGGAAGCGTTGTCTTCCCTGCGCTTTGTCTCTCTCGTGCGCCCGCGACTTTCCATTTCTCGCAAGTGGGAATGAGGTGGTGGGAGAGTGTGTGACGTCACGGTGCGCAGGGTGAGGCGCATGCGCAACGCGGGGGCTCCGCCTCCTCGAGGAAGCTGCCGAGCGCTGTGGCGCTAATCGGCAAGGACACGACCTGAAGAAGCTAAATTATCGATTTCTAACGCGTCTGCCTGCGCGATATGCAGATCTCTGCAGGTGCCGGCGTTGCCGCTGCCACGCTAATTGCGCGCGCGGTAATGAATACTTAATTAGGGGAGTTATTAAATTTTTATAGGCGGTTCTGGTCGTGTTTTGGTTAATTGGAGGGTTAATTTGCTCGTGTTTTAGGGCGGTTTCGAGGGAATTTTTAATTACAGAAGCTGTGAGGATAAAGCCGTGCCATCTGTTGAGGGAGAAGGGAGACTTGTAACGATTCTTGCCTTGAAACTGATGCGGGGAAACTGCTTGTTCCTGCGGCTTTTAACGAGAAATTACATTTTAATTAATTGACCTTTTAATTATAACACTTCCTGTTTCATTATAATAATTAATTACTTACTTTCCCTTGTATAAATTATCCAATAACATCAAACTAACATTTATCATTACTTTATTGAAATTGAAATAATAGATTTTTCAACTAGAAGTAACATTATTTATTTTAAATAAAGTCATTAAGTTATTGTAGAAGTTAGTTGTATTTAGTATATTTTTAGATTTGAGAATCCCGTTCGATTCTCACAACCGACAAACTTTACTGCACATTTAGAAGCCATGCTTTGACAGCTGGTAATCACACTTCACGCGCAACATATATTACCTACCGAAATCTGCTACGGCAGTGCGCTACACCCAGTAGTGGGCAAAAGCCGTGATTATACTTTTATTATTATTGATTGAAGTACGATTACCAGTTGTCAAATCTCGCCTCTTCAAGTAGTTATTGGAGAGAAAATTACAAAGAAAATCGTACGACACTAATTAACAACCAATAGAAACGTTGTATTAAGCATGGTTACCATGGAAATGTAAACATTTCTTGAAAGTTTTCATTACTTGACTTAACTAAGCAAAATTGACATTTGAAAATTGTTTTTTATTGTCAATTTTATTTACTTGATACAAGTTGTCATGGATATATTATTTCTATCATAACTTGATTATTTTAAGCAAAATATAAAACCTGAATTATTTTCACTTTTTGTATTGGTGTCATTCCGATTTTCTTACCAAATCTGTCTTTGAGTATTGATTCATATCAGGAAAGTTTTTATCGTGCATTCCAATAACGTGATATGCACCCGTGTTTCACTAGTGCAGCTTAATACGTTGTTGAAATGCTTTCAAATTTTTTTTCGCAAGAATTAAAGCTCTAGTAATAATTTTAATGTGTTGAAACTTAGTTGTCAGCTGTAAGAATCGAAGTCAACTTCTAAATCTAAGCTATTTTTCTCGTCTCGAAAGTTACCTATCGTCTCGTGACGTTACTATAATGTAATCTATTCGAGATTAGCACAAAGGTAAAGCCAAAATGTTTCCAGCAAAACAGAACGAAATTCCCTCTATTATTAATAAATATTTAACTGATAAATTATAATAATAGCTTAAAAAATTTGAATAAAATGTAAAATTTATGTAGTCAAAACACAATAAATTGTGTACTATATTTGACAGCAGAAATATACCAATATTTAGTACTAAATTTTATCACCAGATGTCATACTGAAATGTTTTAAATACGAATAGAATTATAATACAAATAATATCTATTATTAGATATTCCAAAGTATAAGTAATCTACATCCTGAAGATAACAAATCTCTGTACTTTATTAAACAAGTAATTCATTCAATTTTCCAAAACAAGCTTTGAAAAATGTATCGAACTATAAGATAAATACCCATCATTTCAACATGATTACCAATATACTCGCGTGATAACTTTTCATATGTTCGTCTGTCATATGTTTTAGATAAAATGACGTATCTAAATGCAATCAAATTTATATCAGATGCAATGTTCTCGTTTGATAACCGTTACCGTTCGTCGTACATACGCCATTCGATTGGTACGTAGTTTGGTTTTCGTGCCGGTGCGGATTTTTTGCGGTTCGATTGCGATTCGGGAAATGAAATGGGTTTATTTAAAAAAATTTAAATTACTTTTATTAACGTGATTGCATATTTGATTCGATCGATGGAGAGTTTATTATGTATGAGTATTTTGGGATATGAATTGTACATTGACATGTGTTTCAGTTTGACATTTGATTTACTGAATTTATAGTTTGATTCAATGTGTAACAATTTAAGATTGTTCATTGTTCATGTAAATAATTTATGATTAAATATTAAATAAATTTAATTTATTACATGTCTGGAATAATAATAAATCGTACAAATTTAGATAACAAATATACAAATAAAATTATAACAAATTAAAGAAAGTCAAGATGGAATTGAAACATTCAGTCAATTCGAATTATTTCATTTCATGAATAAAATACAAATGAAATAACATATACAGTACAGTGGTGTGGTAAGATCCCGTGTTCGAGTCCCACTCAAGCTAAAAATATACAGAGTGTTTCATAATTTTTGCTAATAATTTAAGGGTATATATTATTTGATCTACTAAATACAACGTAAAAAGAATTTTTCTGAAATTCGCAAAAATAATTACACATTATTTGAAACAAAATTAGTAAACATTAAAATTTATTTCATTGAATTAATATTGTATAACGGTTTTTTACTTCCTTGTACGAAGTAAAGGAAGTATTGTAATCGCGAAAATTTTCGGTTCTCAGATTTCAACGGAAATAGATGTTTTGGCCTTCCCTGAATCCATTTTGACTAATTTCGTCATGCCGTCTGTACGTACGTACGTACGTATCTCGCATAACTCAAAAACGGTAAGCCGTAGAAAATTTAAACTTTATATTTAGGACTGTTATAACATCTAGTTGTGCACCTCCCTTTTTGGTCATTATACAACTACCGGAAGTGGTACTTTACTTGAAGCCTATAATAGATTTTCATGAAAAACTATATTCAAATATAATTTAAAACTTTCCAAATTTGGTATATAAGACTACTATATCAATGGAAATAACATAATAGATTTTGGTTAAAATAGACTAACCGGAAGTGGCACATTACATGAAGCTGCTAACAGTTTTCCTTTAAAAAAATGGTATTATTTTAATTTTAGAAATAAATGCTGTAAATAAAAGTTTTAGAGAATTAAATTCTGCGTCTAGCACATTAAGAATTTTTAAATTAGCTTTTTGCATAAACGAGATATCTAAATTTAAATATTATATATTTTTTGATTTTTTTTTAAATTAAGTTTGCTATGGATTAGAACTAAAAATAAAAGATTTAATGTCAAATATGTGCAATTAAAAAAATATCTATAGTTTAATACGTGTACAAGGAAGTCATGTGGTGTCCACATCAGATATTTTAATTTCATGTTTATTCATTTTTATCCATTAATGTAACCTATCATTCCAGTGGCACGGAAAATTCATTTTGCGTTGTAATTAGTATATGAACTAACATACTCTGGCTTGGTGAGTACTGTAATTGGGTTAAGTTCCTGTTGTATAAATAAATAAATAAATAAATAAAGTTATACTCATTAGGCAGTACTACAATTGGATTCAAAAGAAGAGTTGATTGGGTTTAAAGTAGAATAACTCATTTTAAACAAAGCACAAACATTTGAAATACAAGTATTAATAACTGTAATATTTTTATTTAATAATAAAAAGTTTATTTAAAAAAAAAAAATAAATAAATATATCATCACGCCTTTTACCCATCACTGGGTGTGGCACTCTGCCTAAGCAGATCTCGGTGATATATTTTTTTTTTAATGTAAATACAAGAAAAATCACAATTTGTAAATGAATCGGAATTTCAGCATATTTTTAAATGGTTATTGTTTTTCTATATGTAAAATGAAAACAAATAATTCTAAATGATTTAAATTATAGTATGTTATTTTTACAATCCTTATATTTACAATATTTAGATTCTTTCTTTAAAAGTAAAAGTATAAGAACTGCGAAACGAAATGAATTACAGCGAAACTTTGTATTTATGTCGGAACATTGTAAAATATGTCGTTACTGTACGCATATCTTTTCTTAGTTCATGCATATATTAAAATCGTCATCTTACGGAAATCTGTCTATACTTACGAATACATATTTTTGCTATGAATTTTTATCAAATAATAAAAAAGTAGAATATTCCTACCTTGAGACACCAAATAAATCTCGAACAATAGACATGCAAATAATATCGTCTTACCACCAATCAAACAACAAACAAAACAAAAACTGTCAACAACAACTTCAAAACAAAAAATAACGACAATTAACCTTAAAAATACCAACAAAAATACGTTTATTGCACAAACAGCCGGCACTACCTTGAATGGTGTCCGCAAAACTACCTTTTCGGACGCTAACCTAACCTAGTACAACATGCAGCATCACACGAAAGTCGAGTAATCGAATTTATCGATTGATTCCCCTACTGAAACGATCGAAACGTCACAACGGTATTGGACATTCATAAAAAATATCCCCCTTCATTTTTTGCACCCTTAAAACACCCCCAGGTTTTTTTTCACCCTCGCGGAATGTGATTTTGACCTGGAATAGAACAGGGAATTTAGTTTTGTACGAGGGGTTTGTATTTTCGCTCAACATAAAGTGAAATTAGATTTTAATGTTGTAGTTTTTAACTATTCTTACTTTAATTTTTTCGAGATATTACATTTAAAATTGTTCTTTAGATTACAATAATATGCCTAGTGAATAGAACCTGCGTTTACTAATTAACAAACAAGAGGTGTTGCATTCAAATTTCGCTGATTTAAACTTACAAATATAAAGAATACGATTGTGTCGAAGTGGTTTGGATTCCACTATACTCTTCTACTGTAATTGGGAGAGTAACAAAATAAATATAAATTATTTTCTGCATTATTATTCATATAAAAAAATCTGAAGTGACACCACATGACTTCCTTGTACGCGTATTAAACTATAGATATTTTTTTAATTGCACATATTTGACATTAAACCTTTTATTTTTTGTTCTAATCCATAGCAAACTTATTTTTTTTTTTTAATAAAAAAATATATAATATTTCAATTTCGATATCTCGTTTATGCAAAAAGCTAATTTAAAAATTCTTAATGTGCTAGACGCAGAATTTAATTCTCTAAAACTTTTATTTACAGCATTTATTTCAGAAATTAAAATATTACAATTTTTTTCAAGGAGAACTGTTAGCAGCTTCATGTAATGTGTCATTTCCGGTTAGTCTATTTTAACCAAAATCTATTATGTTATATTTCCATTGATATAGTAGTCTTATATACCAAATTTGGAAAGTTTTAAATTATATTTGAATATAGTTTTTCATGAAAATCTATTATAGGCTTCAAGTAAAGTACCACTTCCGGAAGTTATATAATGACCAAAAAGGGAGGTGCACAACTAGATGTTATAACAGTCCTAAATATAAAGTTTCAATTTTCTGCGAGATACATACGTACATACATACGTACGTACAGACATACGTACGTACAGACGGCACGACGAAATTAGTCAAAATGATTTCAGGAAGAGCCAAAATACCTTTACAAGGAAGTAAAAAGGAATAACGCCGTAGTAAAATTCTAAATTACTGGGTAATGTGATTAAAGTAGTTTTTAATATAATTAAAAGAATTGTTACTTGAAATTTGCATATGTTATTTTAAAACAATCTTTCGAGAGTTCTATATGCGGAATTCTTAGTTACCTATAAATCTTTTTAATTATTATGTAAATAAGTGTAAAGAACACAATGCTACTAAAATATCATTATATAGAATTCTAAAAAGATACTGGCATTAGACGTAAAAAATATTCGCGTGTTTTATACAATCAAAACTTTCTAATTTAATTTGGAAAAAAGTATTCTTTAGTTCTTTGTACTTTTTAATATACTTTAGAAATGTTGGATGTCGAAGATCATTTGAAAACACCTTGACTAACATAAAGAAATTAAACTTAAATTGTTGTTGATATTATTCTTGGTTTTATAGTCATTTAGAATTGGATGAAATGTTTAATTGCATTTTCTCAAATAATTGGTTATATATAAAAATTCTGTATACCGGGTGGTGCTCGGTGAGTGCGAACATAGGAATTTAACATGGGATATTAGTTTTATGCAATTTCCTGCTCTCCTGTACATTTTACGGAAAAAACTGTAGAGGGAAGATTTGTTCAGAATTAAAAGTTACCCATGAAACTGTTTTTACATGTTTTATTAAGTTTTTGGTTTAGCCGTAACATTAAAAATAAATTTCGAAATTTCTGTTACTTTGTAGTAATAGCCATGACTTTTCTTTTATTTTTATGACAAATGCGTTAAATGTCAATTTTTGATGTTTATTAAAGTTAATCTTATAATTTAAATTAAATCAAAAAAATCACATTTTTTATTCTTTGAACAAAGTTTTATTTTCATATTTAATAATAAATCAGTTTCAAGTTTATCAACAATTTCAATTTTTTTAAAAAATTTTAAATTACAATAATTTAATGTGAAATAATAAGTAATAATTGTAACAATATTATTTAATATACCTACATAAAAAAATAAAGAAATTACAATAAATGTTCAAACAAGCCACCATTTTCAGCAAGACAATAACCAAGTCTATTGTAAAACGAAGTTCTAACATTGGCTAATTGCCTGTCAGTAATATTATCACATTCTTCGAATATAGCTTGTCTTAGTAAATCTAAATTTTCGTAGTGTTTAGAGTAAATTTTACTTTTAAGATGCCCCGACAAAAAAAAATCGCAAGGAGCTAGGTCCGGAGATCTTGCAGGCCAATTTATTCCACCACCACGACCAATCCACCGATTAGGAAAAACCAAATCTAAATATTCCCGCACATTTATTCCATAATGAGCCGGGCACCCATCCTGCTGGAACCAAATATCCTCATCTACTGCAGCTGCCTCATCCAATGCAGGACCTATATGATTTTGCAGAAGTTCTAAATACATATCAGAATTTAAATTTCCCATAATTTCAAATGGTATAATCCTGTTCTTAAAAATTCCAACCCAAATATTAATTTTCTCAGGATATTGGGTACCTGTACACACAGTTAAATGATGATTTTCTGTGGTCCACATACGAGTATTCTGAACATTTGGTTCATTATTTAAAGTAAATGTACATTCATCTGTAAAACAAATCGACGAAATAAAGTGCTGGTCCCGATTTGCCTTTTCTTGCATAATTTCACAAAATGTACTTCTAGTTTCAAAATCAGCCAAAAGAAGTTCTTGATGTGTTTGAAATTTGTAAGATTTATATCCATGTGTTTTTAAAATTCTCAGAACTGTTGAATGATGCAAACCACATTCAGAAGCAATATGTCTTATGCTGTACCTTGAATTTTGAGATATCATAGCCAATACCAATTCTTCATTCACTTCGTTATGACGTATTCTGTTATTATTATTATTGCCTTCATTACCATCGGTCACAGCTACACTAGCTGTACTCTAAAATTTTGTAACCAGTTTTGAAATTGTTGATACACTTGGAATTGGTTTATCTTCATATTTAATTGAAAATAAATCCCGCACCCTCCTATAACTATTTCCTCCATAATAATTTTTAATAATGAAGACACGTTCTTCGTTTGAATAAACATTCATTTTATAGCTTACACAAAGATTTAATTTAAATTATAAGATTAACTTTAATAAACATCAAAAATTGACATTTAACGCATTTGTCATAAAAATAAAAGAAAAGTCATGGCTATTGCTACAAAGTAACAGAAATTTCGAAATTTATTTTTAATGTTACGGCTAAACCAAAAACTTAATAAAACATGTAAAAACAGTTTCATGGGTAACTTTTAATTCTGAACAAATCTTCCCTCTACAGTTTTTTCCGTAAAATGTACAGGAGAGCAGGAAATTGCATAAAACTAATATCCCATGTTAAATTCCTATGTTCGCACTCACCGAGCACCACCCGGTATATTTAAAAATATGAATTTAAAATTAGTCAAAAATATAAATTTGTGCTTTTTTGCGATTATGTGAAAAGTGAATTATATGTGCTTATTTTTAGTGCGAAAAGTGATTGCTTATCGCACGGTATGCAATAAAACGTGCACTTGTTACAAAACGAAGTGAACTTTATTGTTTCAGATGAAAATAAATATTTTATAATTTTGAAATGTAATTAGGAAAATTAGCAAAAGCTTGATCGTAAAAAAGTAGTGTTTGCAACTCGTATTAAAAGTATCTTGCTTTGCAGGGTTTGCAATATTTGCTTAATAAAGTGACATTTTTCATACTACGAGTAGTTGCTTGAATAGTTATTACTAATTTGACACATATCATTGTTTCAATTTTATTATACTTTGACAAGACAAATATTTTTTAAAAACTAGCTTTTCGGAATTTATTACAAATAAATAAATAAATATATCATCTCATCTTTTACCCATTACTGGGTGTGGTACTCTGCCGTAGCAGATCTCGGTAAGTGATATATATATTTTTACGCGTGAACTGCGGTTACCAGCCGTCAAATCACGGCCCTCAAAGTTGTTAATGGAGGGGTGAGCCACAGGAGTTGATATTAAATTAGTAAAAGCCAGTTTGTCGGTTGCGGGAATCGAACTCGGGTCCTCAAGAACCGCTAGCCGACTGCATACCCACTAGACCACCAACTCCATAGTTAGAATTTATTACATGTGTGAAAAGTACATAGTTGTCGCTTCTTCGTGTAGAAAGTAAGTTTTTCTAATCAAGTAGATCATCATACCCATGGATATATAAAAACTGACAACATTTTCAAATGAATTTCAAAACAGAAAGATTTTTAAATTCTTTGACACAGTAAGAAAAGTCAATAAAAAGCACTATTACAAAATGTCTTTTTGTTTTTTATCCTTGGTTACAAATTCACATTAATAATAATCATTATTTCGAAATTAAATTTGTAATAAATAAAATTTTTAATGAACATAATGTAGCTTAGAAAAGTGATTTGGTGTCTGTGTTAGCCGCTGGAGTTTTTCGTCGATACACACACTATTATTTCGCGGCCTAGATACACAAATAACTATTGTTTTATTGAAATATTATTCATGGCCACTTGCACCAATAAAACATGAAAGCATGTCGAATGTTTGACAGTAATGTCACTCATTCCATATGACTTGTAATTTCGATTTGCTTCAATTAATTTAAATCGTTCTTTCAAACCTAATGCCTTTGACACACTGGTCAATGAGCGTCGATGAGCATCGATGAGCTATTCGATGAAACAACAGAACGCACTCTTCATTGACAAACAATAAAAGCTTCTAAAATTGAGAAAGAAAAACTAAATTTCAAAAATATGCTAACGTGAAGTGAGACACAAAAGATACGAGTGAAATGAGATACGTTCGTTTCATCGATGAGCTCTTCGATGGAAATAGAGGAGCCTTTAATTTTCGTCGATGACGGGTGCGTTCTGTTGTTTCATCGAAGAGCTCATCGATGCTCATCGACGTTCATCGACCAGTGTGCCATAGGCATAATAAAGAATATATTTTATAAATTGTTCTGCTTTATTTAATTTATAAGATAGAATAATTTTTTGTAGAAAATATAAAATTTATTTTATTTTTGCATATTTATAATTCTATTTAATTTTTGTTTTGTTAAAATAAATGTAATAATTATAATCCTTACAGTTCAATAACTTGTTTATGAACAACAATATAAAAAAATAAAAACCCCAGAAGCATGAATAGCAGCAAAAACTGGCAACATTCAAAATATATTAACTCTCAAAAGCAAAACACAATAATTCTTCCACCAATATTCCGCAGAAAATACAAACCGAATTTCGTCTTTTTCACAACCAACTTTTCTTATATACATCCATGACTGCGTTGCAAAAAGAGAAAAAATATTAAATTATATATTTCATTTAAATCACAACGTAACTTCGTTCGTAATTTCGCGAAATAAAATTGCCTTTGTATTCGAGCCCATTAAAACTAGTGCAGATCTGAACTCGTAACTGCAGCACACAATAAATAAGTTCCTGCGATGAAATTCGCAGAGTTCCAGAATGCAAATCTAGTATTTTTTTACCCCTAACGAAGGCACCCTCGCTTTTTTTCACCCTCAAGTCAATGCACATTCTCCCAAACAAACATTCATCGGTCTTCTCTACAGAAAGGAACTGAAATATTTCATTGGAAGACTTAAATCTTCCCTAACTTGAAAAAAATCTATAATGGTGTATATGTGTATATAAGATATGCTAGTTAGACGGAAGAGAAACAGGTTTTGAGCACATAAATGAATGGAAAGTGGATTTAATAGTTTTTGGAACGCGTAAAAAATTGCGTGCTTGTTGTGTGATACGTCACAATTATAAAACACCTGCTTTTGGGCGTTAAGAGATTGTTTATTAATTAGAGTAGTTTAAAAATGCTTTGTTTTATCTCTATGTTCGAGTTGATTAATTTGTGACATAATGACGATGCGATTAGAAGCATTAATCATGGCGTTAAATGCAAATTTATTATCGAGATAAATTTATTCTTTTAAAACCTTTCACTTAAACAGTTTAGAAATTTGTCGGTTACATCGCTAAATGTTAAACTTTAAACTTGGTTTAAATGAATAATGAGAAACCAAATATTTGACAACAATATAAACTCGCATATAATTAGAGATGGGCGAATATCATCCGCGAATAGTCGAATGCCGCGAATATTGACATTATTCGATATTCGAGATTTTCGAATATTAACGTCAGTATAGCGAACATTCGAATACCTCGAATATCGCGTCATATGTTTACCTCAATTTTTGACTATGTTTTTCTTTATCATTTATACATAAATTTAAAGCTATTACAATACTTTGAAGTGATTAATAACAAAGATATTTTGTTTCAAAACCATGAAGACGTACCATATTTCAAATTTGTTTTTCGTCAACATTTGAAGTTTTCGTATTTTTCTTCTTAGTTTGTACTTTTTGTTTTAATTTTATTTTATCTTAACAATTTCATTCAAATAATGAAAAGGACATAATTAAATAATTATTAATAATAAATTAATTAACTTTTAGGAGTATTTGAATATTCGAGTACCTCGAATATTCGAGATCTGATTAATATTCGTATTCGATATTTGAATTCGAGAAATTTGATATTCGCCCATCTCTACATATAATAATAACTTAATTTTGGTTTTATTTATTTAAATCAAAATTATGGGGTAAATGAGTCGGCCTATGGATTTGAGAACCCGGGCTCGATTCCCATAGCTGACAAACAATTTTCACCACATTAAAACTACCCTTGTGGCACCTCCTCCTGGACTATGGATTAGCTAATCTTGTTCTTGTCCGATTTTTAAAAGTTAATCTAAATCATTTTCCGAAAATCAAAGGGTAACGAGATTATATTAGAGTTTCTTTAAGAAAAAATTTAAAATATGGTTTAGCTTAATCTGACTAATTAAATATTTTGAAAATTAAGCTGTTCATTTATCTATAATGTCTTTTCTCACTCCTATATATTTTGACTTAAAACATATGAACATCAGTAATGACGTAAATATGACAACATACAATAAAATATTCCAACACAATACAAAATATGATATTGGGTAGATAGCTCAATGGAATCGCATCCTGGTTCGATTCATATAACCGACAAATTCCACTAATATCTTTGAAGAGCGCGGTGTGACGGCTGGTAATCGTATTTCACTCGCAAAATATATCACTTACTTAAATATACTACAGCAGAGTGTTCAGCCCAATAATGGGTAAAAGGCCTGATGATATATTTATATCTTATTTATAAAATATGGTTAAGAGAGCATATCAGCAAAATTTCTTAACATTTCAAATCACCCACAATCTAAAACAAAAAAACAATATAGTATCAAATAGAATGCGCTTTTTCCACCACAGACAAAGCAAATAAAATTGAAAGAAGAGATCAATCAATGGATTAATGACAAAACAGTCGAGTCTAAAATGAAAACCGGAAGTGTGGCGCACGTCCGGAAAGCATGAGCGGCGCGACGAGCAGGACAAAGAGAGCATGGTTAGCTTACCCATCCCGCCGCCTGAGGCGCTGTACGGATACAGAACGCGACGGATGTAAGAATAATGTTGTGTTACTCTGACGGGACAGGCTGCCTGTTCATGCGTGAAGTTTAAAAGCTCACAGTGCGAGCTTTTTATAGTTGAAAGCTCATGACAGTTACAGCTATATACGCGTCCTAGACGTACGGAAGGATTTTCCTAAGCACTGGTTATAATAACGTCGATGGAAACGTAAAACACACATATTTTCACAAGGATTTTTACGCATGTCTGACAGAATTATTCAACTTTGTAATTGGAAATTACTAATCCATAAATACATTAACACGTTATCTAACACAGAACAAAGGAAGAAATTCAATCAAATTCATTGAATAGATTTCGATGTGACAACGAAGAAAACGAGAATAAATATTGGTTTTCAGGAGAAGAGAGAAGTTGGAAAAATGAACAAGACACTATACATCACTTCAGGAAGAAATGACCAAATTTGGATTATTTTATATAATTTTTGACGAGAAAGTAAAAGACCCGTATTTTAAATAAATACATAAATAAAATAAATATATCATCACGCCTTTTACCCATTACTGGTTGTGGCACTCTGTCTAAGCAGATCTCGGTAAGTGATTTTTTTTTTGCGTGAAGTGCGGTGACCAGCCGTCAAATCACGACCCCCAAAGATATTAGTGGAAGGAGAGCCACAGAGGTAGATTTAAATTGGTGAAAATTGTTTGTCGGATGTGGGGATCTAACCAGGGATCTCAAGATCCACAGGCCGACTCGATACCACTGAGCCATCTACGAGAAAATAATGTGGAAAGGATATGTGACATCACTATAAAATACTAGCGGCAAGAGAAAGACTCGATAGCACTGAGTCAACTACCCCATTATAATATAATATAATTAGTATTAATTGAATCTTTCTAAATTAGTATCAAAACCTCTAATAAATAACAAGTAATGTTTATAATATGAAGACAAACTGTATATTTTCTTAAAAATCTGTAAATGAAATATAACTAAGGAAAAATATAGATAAAAAGATGAAATTCTTTTATATGACAAACTACAAACTATGCTTGTAAAACTAAATAGATCACAACACATTATAGTAAAATCCTAGCAAATATAAAAATGAAATAAAACTATCGGATACCTGGTACGCCATCATTAATTCATTGGCGATTTACCCAGCAGTAAAATAAACCAGCGAAACATATAAATTATTCTGCTTTTTACTTTTGCATCGTAAAAGTTTGCCAAGTGATTCCACTGTATCAATTTAAGAAGTTGTTACTTTTCGAAACATCTTTTGATTTTACGATCATATAAAACGCCCTGCCGCCTTGCTGCCCTTCTTCGAACAACCGCTGCAAGTGAAACAACTAGCAGCCTCTCGGAACAAACGGCCAAACTAGGAAATACTCCGCCAAACTGAGAAGCTTTTCGAGCGTTGCTTTCACAAAACTACACGGTAGAATTCTGTAATTTATCTTGAAAAATAGAGCTCTACGTTTGAAATAGCAGTCCAATTTTGTTTAGTTTATCAATACACTACAGTCGGATTCCCGTAAGAAGATACCAATGTTTTCATTGCATGAACTAAGTAAAGCTATATGTATATTGCAGGTATCTTTCTTAATGGTTTGTATTTAACCAAACACCAAAATCATATTGCTATTGGGAATGCCCTCACAGTGGCGAAAATTGAAACTACTATTGTACAGTTTGTTACTATCCCAATAAGTAAGTACATCAAAAATAAAAAAAAATGAATGATAATAGAACTAATATTTAAAATAATTAAAACTACAACTTATGACAGGAATAGGTCAGCAGCCGCTACTATTACAATAAAATCTGCACCAGTCGATTCTGCATGTTCCGAAAATTTTATATTTATAAACTATCAACAAAAATGTGAAAAGTTAGTTTAAATATAATAAATTTTTTAATTAGTGTTATTAAATATATGTCATTTCAATAAATAAGAATTTTTATACATAAAATACACTCCAAGACATTTTGATGTGCATTGGTTTGCTCGGAAGAAACACGTAGTGCGCATACGCTGCGTGTCGAGTTTAAAAGAGTTGCGAGTATGACAGCTAATTTAGCTACTAGAAAATTAGTGTTTGTGAGTAAAAATATTAATGAATAATAATAAAATATAGTGCCTTCAGTAAGTATAGATGTTATTCTGACGATTTTGATACAAATTTCACCTGGAAATATAGTGTTTGATACTTAAAAATGTATCAACATTTTGTTTCATAAGTTGCTTTGTACGTAACACATATAGAGAATGCAATAACATTTTAACATAATGGTGAATAGTAATTAGATATTTTTTAATGATAACGCTAGTATATTGTTAGCTTGTGTCTGTTATTATGAAGAGTGATTAACTATATTTTAAATTAAACATCTCTTGCTAATGTAAGAAAATTGTTATTTTTTCAATATTTCACTTGAAAATAATCATGGTAAATGATAACATTAGTAGCTTGTTTGGTAGTGAAAAGTTTTTATACATTGTCAGTTAGTATTGAGGGTGAGCAACTAAATTTTATTACTTTTATTACAAGTATTTTTCTTCTAAAATTATTTTCCCTTAATAGTTTCTTTTTACTAGCGGTCACTGTATTTTGTAAATAAAGATAATCAAATACTTTTACCCTTTTGGGTATATATATAAGACAATATTTAAATTGGATTGTATTTAGAATTAATAATTTAATCATCATTTAAAACAATGACCTATTTGTAAGTAATGGGCGAAATTTATTGAATGTAAGTTTGGAAATTGACAAACACCAGTAAAATCTTTGGGGGCCGTGATTTGACTCAATAATGGGTAAAAGGTGTGACACTTTCAATTAATTAATTACAACATCCTAACACAAGAGACATAACTTTTTAAAATTTATTTCTACTCGATTGGTTTGTGAAAACCTTGATATGTTTGACACTCGCTCTGTGTTAATTTAGATGACTTTGGACAGCTGTAAGAAATCTACGGAGAATCTGGAGCACTAGGAAGCCAAGCTGGAGGAACCAGCGGTGAAGATGATGGCCACGGGGACTTGACGTTTAATGGCGTGTCCGGACGTTTCACTTCCATTACTATTTCAAGTGAGTGTATCTTTTAAAATATAAAGAGTTGGACTGAAAATATGGGCTTTTTATAATTTTGTTTGTAAATATGGCTAATTTTATTATTTTTCTGACAGAAATAATAAAATGGCGGCTGATATTCAGAATGACAGTTTTTCCATAACTTTACATTTACAAATTTGATATTTTTAAAATGCTGTAACTTTTAAACTAGTAAAGATAATTTAAATTGTTTTTAAATATTTGATTCTCCATCTTTTGAACTATATTTAATCATATTTTTATGAAAATGTTTGTCGAAGATTGATTCTTTGATGAATCTGATGAATGAAATGGTTTCAATATAAACCTACGTTCCGTACACCTGTGTAAAAACAATTTAATTGAATTATCTAATAATCCTTGGCCTAAATAATTTTGTTTGACGATTGAATATTCTTCTATGAGTATTTTTGATGTGGTTAATTGCGTAAAATTGGATAGTTTTTAAGATATAGCCTTTGGAAAAGCGAAATTTCTTATTTTCTTCAGATTTCCAACTTTCTTGAGACTAAATCTCAAGAACTAAACGACATATAGATTTATATATATATATATATATATATATATATATATATATATATATATATATATATATATATATATATATGTGAATTAAAATATAAATTATTTAACCTTGAATTAAACTTATATACTAATATGCTGGCTTAAAATAGCCCAAAATCTGCAATATCAGATTAGGGATGTGCATACTGAACCTTTTAAAGTTTGTTTCATTCATGAACTTTTCAATCCACTAAAATCCACGTTTAATTAAATTAATTGAAGCAGCAAACTACTTCATTTTAATTATTTTTTGTTTAAATTATATACATATTTGCTGGTAACAGCACTTCACGCGAAAAAATATATCACTTACCGAGATCTGCTTAGGCAGAGTGCCACACCCAGTAATGGGTAAAAAGCATGATGATATGTTTATATTTATTTTATTTAGATTTGTTTCAAAATAAGTTCAAATAGGTTTTCAATCAAGCATTTTGAATTGAAATATAAATGTTAAAACTAGAGAATTAATTTTGTCACCAAATTACTTTTGACAATTAGTGTGAAGTATTATTAATTAATAAGAAATTATAGTAAAATAAGTAAGTTGTGTTATTATTCTAATCTTTTAAACAAATATTTAATCTGCCAATGTTGATTTTAGGTATGGTGATGAAGCACAAACTATAGACAGATGTTCGGGAATGAAAACAACATTTGTCGACTTTAAAACCAATTATTATGAAAAACAATATTTACCATCACCACAAATCACCGACAAAACCAAGGAGAAAAAAGTGCACTTGAGGATCTTCCGAGGTTTAGGAAGCTCTTTGGCGAATAATGGTTGTAGTTTGCTCAGTGAAAGGTGAGATGGTATTTGATTTATATTTTGTTTCTTTGTACTTTTAAAATATCTCTATTAGTACAAGACTTCCGCGCTGATAACGCTAGTGGATTGTTAGCTACAGAAACGTTTTGATACATTGTCAGCAACTATATTTCTATCACTTAAATTACAAGTATTTTTCTTCTAAAATTAATTTTCCTTAATAGTTTCTTTTCACTAGCAGTCATTGTATTTTGTAAATAAAGTTAATCAAATACGAGTAGTTTTACCCATAATCATTGTTTTTAATATTTAAAATAAAAGTTTTCTTTACAATATTTAAATTGGATTGTATTTATAATTAATATTTAATTATTATTTAAAACAATAACCTACAATTTTTACCACTAACATCTTTGGGGGCCGTGATTTGACCCAATAATTGGTAAAAGGTGTAATACTTTCAATTAATTAATTAATTACAACATCCTAACACAAGAGATATTACTTTAAAAAAATTATTTCTACTCGACTGGTTTTTTTTTAAAACTTGATATGTTTGACACTCGCTCTGTGTTAATTTAGGTGCCTTTGGACAACTGCAAGAAGTTTACGGAGAATCTGGAGCACGAAGATGCCGAGCTGGAGGAACCACCGGTGGAGATGATGGCCACGGGGACTTGACGTTTGATGGCGTGTCCGGACGTTTCATTTCCATTACTATTCCAAGTGAGTGTATCTTTTTAAATTTAAAGAGGTGGACTGAAAATTTGGGCTTTTTATAGGTTTTGTTTGTAAATATGTCTAATTTTATTATATTTCTGACAGAAATAATAAAATGGTGGTGACATTTACAAATTTGACATTTTTTAAAAGGCTGTAACTTTCAAACTAGTTTAGATAATTTAAATTGGTTTTAAATTTTAAATTCTTCATCTTTTAAACTATATTTAAACATATTTTATGAAAATGTTTGTTGAAGATTGATTCTTTGATGAATCTGATGAGTGAATTGGTTTCCGTACACCTGTGTAAAAGCCATTTAATTGAATTATCTAATAACCCTTGGCCTAAATAATTTTGTTGGACGATTCAAAATACTTCTATAAGTATTTTTGATGTGGTAAATTGCGTAAAATTGGATGGTTTTTAAGATATAGACTTTGGAAAAGCGAAATTTCATATTTTCTTCAGATTTCCAACTTTCTTGAGACTAAATCTCAAGAACTAAACGACATATACATTTATATATTTGTTAATTAAAAATAAATTATTTAACCTTGAATTAAACTTATATACTAATATGATGGCTTGTAATCGCCCAAAATCTGATTTGTTTCATTCATGAACTTTGAATAATCTAATATTCTTTACAAAATCTCATGAATTTTATATGAAAAACTTTTCATTCCGCTAAAATAGACGTTTAAGGGGTAAGGCCACTCTAAAAATTTTTTAAAATGCATTTTTTTTATTTGCTTAAATTATAATTTAAACCCTTAAGAATAAGGGACAATTAATTTAAATGCCGCGCGGAAGTATTTCAGAGGGAAAAAAGTATATATCTATTAATACTAGTATTTATATAAGATATGACTCGAAACTTTAAACGCGTTTTTCTCGAAATCATATTTTCAAAATCGGGCGAAAAGAAATATGAAATACTAATTGATGGATCGTGCTGAATCTTTTTATTTCTTATTCTAGATATAAAATACTCAAAAACTACGGGGGCTTTTTTTTTAAAGTGCTTCATTCGTTTTTTATGGTCGTTTTTATACAGAAATTTAGTCCCGAATAATGAACTTTTTTTTCAAATGTGCGCCATTTTGTTAAAAATTTAAATTTTCAAAATCCAGCCCGTAGTTTTTTAGAGTATACATCAGAGATTAAGAAAACATATCCCTTTTTGATCCAGGTCTATTGCTGTTCCCGGAATGTTTTCGCCCGATTTGCCCTACGCGCTGAGAGGAGTCGCCATTTTTTAAATTTCTGACTACAATTTTGAAAATTTTCTTTTAAAAAATTTTTTAAATAAAGTTTAAAGAGCACTAAATAAAAGTGAAATTTTAGTTAAATGAGGTGTTATGGATACATTTATACATAGCAATATATTTCGTTAAAACCACCCCTATTTAATTCTCAGCTATGAAACTTCTTACACATATAAACAATTACGTTTACTTCAATAAACTATCAACAAACATGTGAAAAGTTAGTTGAAATGAGGCGTTATGGACATACTTATACCTAGCAATAGACCCCATAAAACCATCCCTATTAAATTTATTATTTTGATTTTTTTTATTAAAGTACGATAGAAATTCAAGAATTGTTTCCCTATTTCTATGTTGTAAATTTAATCATATTTTCAGTACTAGTTTTTTTTAAAATTCAATGTTTATATACTTATTTCTGTATTTAAATATTTTAATTACTGATGAAATTCATAAACACTAATTAAAAAAGCAATTTTTGAATTAATGTTATTAAATATATGTAATTTTCAATAAATTATAATTTTTATAAATAAAATACACTCCAAGACATTTTGATGTGCACTGGTTTGCTCGGAAGGTCGCTGGCGCTGCGTTGCTGCGTCGACTATACAGTTCATAACTTGCAAGCGTGGTAGCTAGATGTGCTGCTAGAAAATTAGTGATTTTAAGTAAAAATATCAATAAATATTAATAAAATATAGTGCCTTTCGTAAGTATAGATGTTATTCTAACGATTTTGATACAAATTTCTCCTGGAAATATAGTTTTTGATAATTAAAAATGTATCAACATTTTATTACATAAATTGCTTTGTACGTAACACATATATAGGATGCGATAACATAGGAATATTACATTTCAACAATTAAATTTGATATATACGGCTTTAACATCATATTTGAACATGATTTTTAATAAATTTTCTTTAAAATCACAATAATATTTTTGCATATATTTAGATTTTAACAGTTATAAATAGTGTTTTTATTTCGAAAAGCGTGATATATATTATTTATTATTATTTACATACATATATATTACTTTTTATACATGAAAATGTGTAGAAGTACTGAATTTGAAAGTATTTTCTTTATTTTATATAAATTTATAAAAGTAATTGATTTGTTCAAACGATAAATTTACCAAAGTGAACCTGTTTATTCCATAAATTTAGTCTTGTATGACGCTGTGTTGTTGAATGTTGCTGGATAAATAATTGTACGTTATAACAAAATACTGGTAAATAGTTAACGAGAACATTATTCTAATATTTTCGATAGATATTTGTACTTAAAAATAGTGTAAAATACAGGGTGAGTCTGGGAAGACGCCCCCCCCTTTAACTTTTTTATTATGAGTAATAGAAAAAAATGCTTCATATGAAAGTTTTATTATTTTAAATATACTATTTGATGGCAGATGTAGATATTTTTTATAAAGTCAGGTTTACAAGATACGACTATCAACTTTTATTTTTTAAATAGCAACCTATAATTATTTTACTAAAATAAAAACCGCCAATTTTTTCTCTTTTCAACGGTGTATTAGTTTTTATTAATGTATCTGAAAAAATTCGAGAAAAATAAGAAAATTGAGAAATACTAGAAATAATTTTTATACAAATATTATAGGTGGCTATGTGAAAATAAACAAAATGTAACAGTGTTATACAACTTAACAAACTAAAGCAACAAATTCAGTAACAAAAACAACTTGAAACAAATGTTCAAAATTACGACAATGTTCTGTAATACAAAAATTTAATCGTTGAACGTGATGTGTTCGAACATCTGCCAGCATGTTTCGCGAAATATTTTGGAAAGCATTTCGAATACGCTCTTTCATGTCTTCTGCATCTGTAGGTATCTTCTGGTAGACAAGATCCTTGACGTATCCCCAAAGAAAAAAGTCCATAGGCGTAAGGTCAGGAGATCTTGCTGGCCATGAAATATGTCCACCTCGTCCTATCCATTGTCCCCTCCAGTGATTATTTAAATAATTCCGAACATTACCGGCATAATGTGGTGGCGCTCCGTCATGTTGGAATATCAAATTTTGGCGGACATTTAATGGAATATCTTCCAATAATTCCGGGAGGATCATTATTAAAAAATTTAAATAACCGTCTCCATTCAATGGACCTTCAAAAAAATGTGGACCAACAACAAAATCTCCTATTATGCCACCCCAAACATTCAAGGACCATACCCTCTGGCTGTCGACGTTCCGCATCCAGTGAGGATTTTCAGCTGCATAATAATGCATATTATGCCTATTTACGCAACCATTACTTTTAAAAGTAGCCTCATCCGTAAATAAAATATTAGATAATAGCAGCGGATTTCGTCTAATATTTTCCATCGCCCAATTGCAAAATCGAATTCTATTATTAAAATCTTCACCGTGCAATTCTTGTGTAAGGTTAATATGGTAAGGATGAAATTTATGTTTCCTTAAAATTCTAGACGCAGAACTTTGGCTAATGTCAATTAAATTTGATAAATTCCTCGTACTGACATGAGGATTTTCGTAAACAGAAGCCAAAACCATAATTTCGGTTTCTTCATTTACTATAATATTAGATGTATTTCGTTTTGGTTTTTCTACTGAACCTGTTTCTCGAAATCGGGTAAAAATCCTCCTCAGTGATCTTAAACTCGGTTGCCGACGTCTAGGTAAATTCTTTTTGCCCTTCTCATGATTCCAGTCGATTCACCAATTATTAGAATCATATCTATTAATTCTTCTTTCGTAAACATTTGAAAATGTTTTTTTTATTGTTTGCAAAATAAGTTAAATAAAGTAACCAGCAAATGTATACTTTTTTGACATTAATTTAACACTGTTACATTTTGTTTATTTTCACATAGCCACCTATAATATTTGTATAAAAATTATTTCTAGTATTTCTCAATTTTCTTATTTTTCTCGAATTTTTTCAGATACATTAATAAAAACTAATACACCGTTGAAAAGAGAAAAAATTGGCGGTTTTTATTTTAGTTATATAATTATAGGTTGCTATTTAAAAAATAAAAGTTGATAGTCGTATCTTGTAAACCTGACTTTATAAAAAATATCTACATCTGCCATCAAATAGTATATTTAAAATAATAAAACTTTCATATGAACCATTTTTTTCTATTACTCATAATAAAAAAGTTAAAGGGGGGGGCATCTTCCCAGACTCACCCTGTATACTTTGTAATACATAACAGCTACAAGTGTTACGACATCTTAATAATGTATTTAACTAGTTGGTTTTGCCAATTGTTATTATTATTTCAAAACAATATTCTATTCATTTTGAGTATCTTTCTCAATTTTCATTTATAAAACTTTAATTCAAATATTGTTAATGGCTAAATACGTAGTCATGTTATTTATTATCATTTGCTTTCTATATAATTAAATTGATAAAAGTATTGATTTGATGGCAGCTGAAACAATAATTAAACAAGTCTGTGCGTATTCAAGTTCACCTGCACTCAACAATCAGCGTTTACAAATACAGTCTTAATAATATTTACTCAATTCAGTCATTTTGTAGTTGGTGATGGCATTCGAAAGCCTTCTAAATGGTAGGTTCTTTTTTTAAAGCATTTTAGAGCTATTTTATTAATTGTTTTCTCTGTTATCATTATTAACTTTAATAAATGTTATGAAGTGTGTTACTAATATATTGTTTTTATGTTTATAGGGACATCACGGGAGCTGCAAGCATCCTCAGCGTGTATCAACGCCCCGGAGGCATCAGCAAAGACGAGTTTGAATATTAAATCTGCTGCTCTCAACATCAATAATGTAAGAACATTGTTATTTTTTAATTATTTGTTTAATATTTATTTGAGAATTTGTGAAATAAATTCATATTCAGTTTAAAATAATAATGATGAATAGTAACTAGATATTTGTTAATGATAACGCTAGTAAATTGTTAGCTAGTGTCAGTTATTATGAAGGGTAATTAACTATATTTTTAATTGTTAAACCTTCCGGAATTATTTTGGTCAAAAATATTTCAAGTTAAAGTTGGATATAAATAAATGTTCTGTCCTAAAATAATGAAAATGAATCTCCCTGAATAGACTAGCGGTCATTGTATTGAATTGAGTGCCGCTGAATGAGGGGAATGAGGGGGAGACACCTATGAAGGAAGCCACGTTTATGATCGATTAACTAAACAAAAGTTAGCGGTAATTAGCAATTACAATTAATAGTAACTGTTTATTGTTTGTTCCAGGCGTAATCGGAGAGAAATGCAAGCACTGGATACTCATCCACAACGACATGAACATGGAGAGAAGAGATTGGAACCTGCAGAACCGGATCGAGGAATTTAAACAGAATGAGCTTCGCCAGAGAGCAGCTGTCCTGCTCTTATTGCATTCCTGCGCTGATTGGGAATTGGTACCGATCGATATTTTAAACAAATCATTAGAAATACTTGGAGAGCTGGTGTTGACTCAGACAGCAAACACCGTGGTGATTGTGTCGACGACGATCGCTCTTCAGGAACCTACTCTTCATGTCGGCAGCAAGAGAAGAGAATGGTATCAGACGGAAAAGTTCTGGCATTGGTGAGAAACTTATTTATAAATCAAATCACGCCTTTTACCCATTACTGGGAAATTATTCACGTATAAACGTTTCACGTTTTAAATTTGTTTACTTTTATAAAAAATATATAACAATAATAATTTATAAGAATTAATGAAAAAAGTAAAATGAGAAATATTTTATTTGAAATGTAGACATGTTGTGTAAGTTTCAATATATTGAGTTGTGTCATCAATTAGTCGCCCGAGTCATCATGCAACG
The DNA here is from genome assembly GCA_947425015.1 of Pterostichus niger. NCBI lineage: Eukaryota > Metazoa > Arthropoda > Insecta > Coleoptera > Carabidae > Pterostichus > Pterostichus niger. Next base: position 6,202,096 of record OX380336.1, on the reverse strand, counting down.
AGCTCGAGCTCCGCACTTGCAAACAAACCGCTGACCAGAGCTGGTCGCTTGAAAATAATCACGTGCTAGTTAGTTGTTAGTGCGAGTGGCTATTATTTGACCCAATAATGGGTAAAAGGTGTGGTGATTTAGTTATACATTCAATTAATTAATTAATTACAACATCCTCCTCTATGTTCATTCAGGTGACTTTGGACAGTTGCAAGAAGTCGACGGAGAATCTGGAGCACGAGATGATGGCCCTGGGGACTTGATGTTTGATGGCGTGTCCGGACGCTTCACTTTCAGTACTTTTGCAGGTGAGTGTATCTTTTAAAATTTAAATTGGCTGTAAATATGTCGGCTGTAACTTTTAAACTAGTCAAGATAATTGAAATTGGTTTTAAATTTTGAATTCTCCATCTTTTGAACGATATTTAATCATATTTTTATTATGAAAATGAATCTGATGCATGGATTGGTTTCAATATAAACCTACGTTCCGCGTACATCTGTGTAAAAGCCATTTATTTGAGTCCTTGGCCTAAATAATTTTGTTGGACGATTAAATATTCTTCTAGAAGTATTTTAGTATGTTAGTTGTCAGAAACTGATATTTGACAAGTAAACTACATTGTTAACTACCAACAAAATGTAGTAGAATAAGTAAGTTTGAATTTAAATTAATTTATAATGCGCCAATATCGTTTTTAGGTATGGATTTCATCCACAAACCATAGACAGATGTCAGGGAATGAAAACAACATTTGTCTACTTTAAAACCAATTATTATGGAAGACAATGTTTACAATCACCACAAATCAACGACAAAACCAACTTGTGGAGCTGGTGCACCAGGTTGTTGATGCACAGTGAAAGCGCCAAACAGGTGAGATGATTTTTTATTTATATTTTTGGGGCTTTATTTTTTGTTTCTTTGTACTTTTAAAATATCTTGATTAGTACAAGACTTACGCGCTGCTAAATAAATTAAATTATTTTTTTAATTTAATTACTTTTTAAACAATGAGTGTATCTTTTAAATGACTAAATGTGGGTTTCCTTTTACTATTTCTAGTATACTCACTCTCAAAAGTTATGATGATTATGAAACTTAAAATAAACATGATGAAGGGTGCTATACCATATAATTAAATGAATTTTTTTAAACTATTGAAGACTTTAATGATCAACAACTAAATAGTATATAATAGCATATATTTACATTTTAATTTTTGATTCATCCAAATTTGCACAATTTCCTTTTCAGCCCTTTCATTAAAATTTGTACAGCATAATCAGATATCATTTTTGTAATTTGTTTCCACTTATATTTGAAATTATCGACAGAATTGGTTTGTTTATTATATTTTAATAACTTCTGCTTCATATGGGCCCAATATTTTTTGATTGGGCGCAATTCAGGACAATTTGTAGGATTTTCAGATTTATGTACAAATTCTATATGTGGGGTTTCTTTTATACCAATCAATGACATTGTTTGTGTAGTGACATGTTGCCAAATATGGCCAAAATAGTGTTGGTGTGTTATGAAGCCTTATAAAGGGCAATAATCGTCTTTCAAGACACTCGCTTAAATATCTTTCGCCATTGGAACAAATGGCCTGCCATACAAGCATCTTTTTTGAGATTTTTTCTATTTTAATTATCTTCAATTAGCTACTAACAGATTTTCTGAACCTTCTAGAATAATAATAATAATGACCTGGTCGAGATTTTAATTCAAGTTAACAATACGTTTCGACATCCATGATAACACATAATTTTTTTATATCACTTAAAGTAAAGTTTTCTTAATCTTGATTTTGTGTTAGTTTCTTGCTTAGTATTCCTGTTAGGCACTTTTGTTTTTTGAAAAGACTTTATAGAATTCTTTAGCTTAATTTTCTGGACTGTTGATTTAGTAGTTTCAAATTTCTTAACCAAATCTCTCACAGAAAGATTTTTATTTTTACACAAAGCCTTCAAGACATTTTCTCAATATTTTAATCTACAAATCCAGGTTTGCATCCACTTCCACATTATTTTGTGTATTACCCGTTTCATTATATCTTCTTAACACCCTTTGAACAGTCCTTGTTGTAGATTTTAACTCTAAAGCTACTTTTCTTGTGGATATATGCCTATTTTGAACACATTTGTACAAAATATTTTCGCGTAATTCTTCGTATTTCGATGGCATCTTTGTAAACTAAATTGTATGAAAGTTGTCAACTAATTGTTTTTGTATAATGCATAGCAAACTAATAAGAACGCATGACATACAAATTTATATATCTATAAAAGCAGTATACGAAAAGGCCCAAATCTAAGCGACAATTTTGTCTGGGGCAAGCTTTATTTTACTTTTACAATTATTTTTCTCCTAAAATAATTGATGTCCGGTTCAAAGCAGAAAATTAAAATGAATCTCCTTTAATAATTTGTTTTTACTAGCGGTTACTTTTACCCAATATTTAAAATATATGAGTTTTAAAAATGTTGTTTACAATATTTAACTTTGAAGAGGTTTAAAAATGTGGACTGTCGATAGTTTTGTTTGTAAATCTGGTTAATTTTATTAATTTTCTGAGAGAAAATATGAACGACAGTTTTTCCGTAACTTTAGATAAACATGTTTTAAAAACGGTTGTAATTTAGTAACCAGTTAACCGGGTTTCAACATCAATTCCTCATCTATTTTCTGATTTTAAAATAAACGTTATTGAAGCGAGGATGGTGTGTTGGGTTGAGAATGTTCTGTGAATGTCACAGTGGAAAATTATTCACATTTGGTTTAAACATATAATTTTATTTTGATAATTTACTATTCTTTAATATTAAAAATTACTTTAAAAGATTGTTTAGTATTTTTAATGATAGGTACTCATTTTAAATTCTGTTTTGCAGTTTACGCAAATTATCTGAATGCGGCATTCAGTCCCAGGAGTCGAGCGCCATGCCCAGGTTGTCCACGCTGTCCACCGGTTACTTCAACACACTTCAGGAATAAAAGATGAGTACAAATTTCGTTTATTTATATTTTAATTAATCTAAAAAATGAGAAAATAAATTATTAATAATTTATTTAGAATTTTATTGAGACACAGCCTTGATATACATCTGGTGTCTCTTAATTTAATTTATTGTTTGATGTGATAAATATTTGTTTAACGTGTTTTAAAAGTAAATTGCTAAATTCTAGAAACGTTATTATTTTACTTTTGTTTATACTAAATAATAATATATTAATAACATTAATAATTTCTAATAATAATAACAGTAAACTGAGTAATATTGTATTTGAAGTGTATGTTAGATGTGTGTATGTTTCAAATTCACCTTAACTTCATTCATTGGTTGTGAGTGTGTCATCAAATAGGTCGCCGCTGCGAGTCTGCAACAAGAAGTTCACTTGCCAAACAAACGTCGTCGTCGTGTAATTTAACTTTTGTCTGCCTTATTTAAAGGCTTTCATAACTTCATAACCGATATCGTATCGTGGGCTTGATTTATAGTTATACTATAAGATCAACTTCTCGAGTCGATATCGTGTTTGTTTTTATTGTTCACTCACTACGTACATTTTAATTTAGTTAGTTAGTTGCTGCCTTAATAGGAGGCCATCCTAACTGTGTGTAGTTCTTTTCGTGGGGTTGATTTATTACTATAATTAATTTTACGAATCGAAATTGTGTAGATCGATATCTATCGTGGGTTTGATTTGAAATCAACCTCACGAGTCGATATCGTGTATTTTGTATTTTCCACCAAAAAACGCTGGCCCCACGTGGGGCCCCAACATACATACCATCACCAGGAGGCAAGTTTGAAGCGTTTCGCGATCTGGGTGGGGCGAGTCCCTCGCGACCGTGCTTCTGTGTGTAGCTAGAAGGTGTAAGCCGATGTCTTGGGTGGTCGAGTTATCGAATCACAGGAACCATATTGTCCAATGAGTCATTGGGAGATCTAGACATAATTCGACTGTTCGAGCACTGCGAAATATTCCCAGCAGTCGGGTAGGTTGGTAGGCGGTGAACCGAGAGGTCGTGGGCACGGAATATGCTCAACGTTTTTGCTAACTTGACAAGCACGCTTCGGTTGCTTTGTCGTAGATTCGTAGCTAGTCGTTGGCAAAAACTTAGGTAAGATAGGGTAGGTAGGGAGAAAAAGATGGCACCTTTAAGGAAGACTACGTAAAATGTGATTCTCTTTCAGGTTCTTCCTAACACTTGACCGATATCTTATCGTGGATATGATTTATAGTTATACTATAAGATCATATTCACGAGTCAATATCGTGTCTTTTATCTCTACGTACATTTAAATTTAGTTAGCTTAGTTTCTGCCTTGTTAGAAGGCCTTCCTAACAACTGTGTAGTTCTTTTCGTGGGGTTGATTTATTACTATAAATCAATTTTACGAATCGAAATTGGTTAGAACAATATCTATCGTGGGGTTGATTTATTTCTATAAATCAATTTTACGAATTGATATTGTGATATCTATCGTGGGTTTGATGTGTAATCAACCTCACGAGTCGATATCGGATGTTTTGTATTGTCCACCACAAAACGCTGGCCCCACGTGGGGCCCCATCATAGCGTTTCGCGGTTGCTTTGTTGTAGATTCGTAGCTATTGTTTGACAAAAACTTAGGTAAGATAGGGTAGGTAGGGAGAAGAAGGACACCATCATTGAAAACTTACTGTTTTTCAAGGAGTATTTGTACTTGTTTCTAATAATATTTTGTTGTTAGGTGCGGTGGTGAATGAAGAAAACCAACGTTTCCCGTTGGTGATTACATCAACATGCTGGGAAGATTCATCAGCAACAGAATCAACAGCTTCTCTTCAAACATATCAGAAGATGTCTGCAAAGTCAACGCAGAACGTCGTCAAGACCGCTGCCTCCAACATCAATATAAGATAATTATTAGTTTTAAGTCGGTTGTATTTAATCGAGCACCAAAATATCAGCTCTAAATAATTCATATTCGATTTCCAAAATACTAGACTTTGCTAATCTGTTTATCAATTTAAATATCAAATATTTATATTTGCTATTTGCCATATTAGCATTTAGTTTTCCATGAAGCTTATTTACTATTATATTTAAAGATCAGTTAGTATTTTTTTATGCCTAATGATTATTTTTAGTATTCATTTAATTATTTCAGACTATCAAAATATAATTTAACTAGGGTTAAAAATATATATTTTTGGTGTTTAATAAATATATTTCTGGCAAGAGCAACACATTTCTTATTGATTATTTAAGATACAATGATTTCGGTGCTCATTTAAATTATTCCCTTTTTAAATTATTTGGGTAAAAGTCTGTTAGAAACAGTAATAAATATGTTGTTTTAAATTAATATAAAATAGCGCAATTGTGTACAAGGGAGAATGTGAGTGAAAATGGACAGAGAGTGATTGATTTTATTCTGTGTGATAAATGATTGATGCTCGGTTTTTCAGTACATTCTGACATTTATATGACGTAATTATTTGTCACAATTTTGTTGAGCGACTTGGTCGTGTTAGAAGACCTAAAATAATTAGAAATATAGTAAAACCGTCAGAAGGGTATCATTAGAAATATATTACAATATACTCTTTACTATTTACTATTTCATATACAATTTAATTCATTTATTATTGAGTTAATTTGTAATTTTACGTATTCCTCTTTGCCAATTTGCACCAATTTTTAATTGTCTGTCCCCATTATTTTTCTCTTTTTTAAATTATTTAAACTTGTGCTAGAATTTTAATGAACACGTACCTGACGTAGAACTTAAATTTAATCTTGTACATTATTAATATTTTATCTTTGGACTAGAGAACTTTTAAAATTTTGGCCCTACAGTAAATGAGGCAGAAATTTCCTCCCAACACTTTTCTTCTTCATCTTAATACAATACTTTATCAGTTTTTTTCATTCTATACATGTTTTTAACTCTCACTAAATCTATTAATAATTCAACTTCATTGGTGGAAAAATTTGCAGCTCTTTTAATATTTTCTATCACGTGTATATAAATATATTTCTTATTTTGCCTGTGACAGAATATAAACTGAGGCAATGATTATAATTTTCTCAGAATCCCAAATTACACAACACTATAAAATTATGTCGCCATTCAGTTTAGGTTCAGCTGAACCAGATTAATTTGACAAGTTATAAACAAAAAAATGTTGAGGCTCAAGTTCAAGGTTCAACTGAAAAACCGAGCATGAGAAGTTTATTTGATGGTGTCGCGTATACGTCGGGATAAAAGTTGGTGAATGAGGGTGTATAATGAGGATGTTAGAGATATGTCTGTTGAGTAAATAAATGAATGGTACGAATGATGAATTATATTGTGGAATGAATCAGATGAGAATGATGTTTCGTGTAAAGAATGGCAAGGCTCCCGGCTTGAATGAGATGTTGATGTATGGAGGTGAGAGGTTATTTGACTCCTGATGATTGGAAATGCGCGCACGCAGTTAGAGTGTTTGAGGGTAGCGAGGCTGCGGTAGTGTCTGCGTTACCTGGTGCGGATGATGTTGTTGTAAATGATTTCAATAAATGAAGCAGAAAACGATTTAAATAATGTTAATTAATGATAATGTGTTAGTAGAATTAGTATTTAGTTTTATAAATTTGGCAATAACATTTATTGGTAGATATGGTTTACAAAACAAATTTACAAACACTTATATATTGTACAAATACAAACACATTGTTAATAGAGAGAGGGACTGTTTAGGGAATGTCCTTTAATGACAAGGTCTATGAACATCTAAATATTCATTCATTAGTTTCTGGTCGGCCCTAACGGCTTTCTTAATTTTAAAAGCTTCAAGGAAAGTGAATCGATATCCTTTCCTTTTATATGTAGAACTGACAAATTACATATAGAACTTTTATGATAAAAATCTATCAAGTGTTTAGCTAGATTAGACTGGGGACTTTTGGTCATATAATTATAACAATACTCTTTAAATCTAGTCTGGAAACTTTGTCCTGTTTGCTCTATATAAACAAATTCACAATCTTTACATTTAATTTAACAAAGGGTCTTTATTCATTAGTTTATTATTATTAGTATATAATGTCAAATTTCCTCCAATTCTTGGCCATACTACGATTCATGCCATTAACATAATTTAATTTTTTATAAATTGATTTAAATCTAGTTTCAAAGTGTACAGGATAAAATTAATTTCTTGTAATTGATCTAATTTTCTTATTTATTAGCTTCACAGTGATTTCTTCACTGTAACCATTGTTTGCTGCAATATTTAAAATGATTTTAATTCAGATAAATTATAAAACGTTGCTAGCTTTATATTACATGGGTGATACAAATTAGTGGGTTTCCTGTAAATATTAAAATTAAATTTATTGTTAATGTGTTTGATAGTAATGGCCAAGATATTTATGCTTTTATTAACTTTCACTTCAGTGGTGAATTATGTATTTTAATCAAATGAATTAAGGACATTTAGTAGTTGTTGCTTCTGGTGTAAACATCGTCGATATATCTATACCAAAAATCTAAATATTTTAGGAGGTATTTTTTGGAATTGAGGAATATATTCTCAAAATTGTTGATGAATATTTCAGATAATAAAGACCCTCATTTTGTTAATTACAAATGTCACCAAAGAGCAAAAATAATTTGTTTGTAAGCAAACTTCCAGTAAGTTTAAAGTTACATGGTTAACTTCAAGCTGTTTTTAATGAAAATTGGAATGGGAGTAAATTCCCAAAACCTCCTTCTCTCTATTAACAGAGTTAGTTTGTATTTGAACTACATATAAGTGTTTGCAAAACCATTTCTAAATTCATGAAACAAAATGCCAAGTGTTTTTATTTATTAATTTTAAATCATGTTTCGCCGAATGCAAACAGCTTCAATAATTGAAATGATGAATGTGTTAGTGTTTGAGAAGAGCAATTGCAATGTTTCGGTGATGGATGATGTGAGATTGGAGATGAAATGAATGTGTTTGTATATTAGGGTAGTATGGGATCGAGGTATGGATGTATTAATTCAGAATACATTGGTGTATGTTGTATGATGACTCTGAGATTGACATGAATGTTGTTGAAAGAGTGAGTATAAGTCAGATGAGATAGTTTAGGAATGTGGAACGTGTGTCGAATGGAAGATATGAATGAACTTGTATGAATGTATATGTATGTATTTATGTATGAAGAGTTGATGGTAGATTGAGCATGTGGTTAAAGCAAGGATGACTGAATGTTTCTGGGGTTCGTGTTACCCCATTTAATAAGATATTATCTTTACAACATATTTATTATTTGTTTAAACTATATAATAATGAATGATTCACTTAAAAATTATAATGATGAATCGTTCTCATCTGTAACACAATACTTTGCTAGCTGACAATTTATTATACATACATAGGTATATATTTTTTTATTGTAACATTAGCAGATTGTCAGCTACTGAAACATTGTGATACAGTGACAGTTAGTATAAAAAACAAACAAATTACGAATGATTAACTAGATTTTTCATTATTTTTTTAATTTAATTACTTTTTAAACAATGAGTGTATCTTTTAAATGACTAAATGTGGGTTTCCTTTTACTATTTCTAGTATACTCACTCTCAAATGTTATGATGATTATGAAACTTAAAATAAACATGATGAAGGGTGCTATGCTATTTTACTAATACATTGTTTTTATGTTTATAGGGACATCATCAAGATGTTGAAGTAGCTGGTGTCATTGGAGCTGCCGCCATTCAAAGCTTGGAGCAGCTGGAGCTGGTGTCACCGTGGACATTATCATCAATGTAAGTACATTGTTATTTTTTTAATTATTTGGGTAAAAACAATAATAATAATGATGGTGAATGATTAGTAACTGACAATCTACTAAATATTCATTAATGATTACGGTAGTACATTATTAGCTAGTCAAGGGTGATTAATTATAAAGCTTGTCCCAGAAAACAATGTCGCCTATAATTTTTAACTAAAAACCATATAATTAAATGAATTTTTTTAAAACTATTAAAGACTTTATTGATCAACAACTAAATAGTATATAATAGCATATATTTACATTTTAATTATGATTCATCCAAAAGTTTATGTACAAATTATATATGTGGGGTTTCTTTTATACCAATCAATGACATTTTTTGTGTAATGACATGTTGTCAAATCTGGTCAAAATAGTATTGGTGTGTTATGAAGCCTTATAAAGGACAATAATCATCTTTCGAGACACTCGCTTAAATATCTTTCGCCGTTGATTGTCGTCGAAAAATAAGGCATATTGCGTTTGCCACAGGAACAAATGGCCTGCCATACAAGCATCTTTTTTGAGAATTTTTCTATTTTAATTACCTTCAATTAGCTACTAACAGATTTTCTGAACTTTCCAGAATAATAATAATGACCTGGTTGAGATTTTAATTCAAGTTAACAATACGTTTCGACATCCATGATAACACATAATTTTTTTGATATCACTTTCAAGTAAAGTTTTTTTGATCTTGATTTTGTGTTAGTTTCTTGCTTAGTATCGCTGTTAGGCACTTTTGTTTTTTTTTTAATGACTTTATAGAATTCTTTAGCTTAATTTTCTGAACTGTTGATTTAGTAGTTTCAAATTTCTTAACCAAATCTCTCACATAAAGATTTTAATTTTCACACAAAGCCTTCAAGACATTTTCTCAATATTTTAATCTACAAATCCAGGTTTGCATCCACTTCCATATCTTTTTTGTGTATTACCCGTTTCATTATATCTTCTTAACACCCTTTGAACAGTCCTTGTTGTAGATTTTAATTCTAAAGCTACTTTTCTTGTGGATATATGCCTATTTTGAACACATTTGTACAAAATATTTTCGCGTAATTCTTCGTATTTCGATGGCATCTTTGTATACTAAATTATATGAAAGTTGTCAACTAATTGTTTTTGTATAATGCATAGCAAACTAATAAGAACGCATCACATACAAATTTATATATCTATAAAAGCAGTATACGAAAAGGCCCAAATCTAAGCGACAATTTTTTCTGGAGCAAGGTTTATTTTACTTTTACAATTATTTTTCTCCTAAAATAATTGATGTCCGGTTCAAAGCAGAAAATTAAAATTAATCTCGTTTAATAATTTGATTTTACTAGCGGTGACTTTTACCCAAAATTTAAAATATATGAGTTTTAAAAATGTTGTTTATAACATTTAAATTTGAAGAGGTTTGAAAATGTGGGCTGCCTATAGTTTTGTTTGTAAATATGGCTAATTTTATTAATTTTCTGAGAGAAAATATGAACGGCAGTGTTTTCATAACTTTAGTCAACCGGGTTTCAACATTCAATTCCTCATCTATTGACTATAGTTTCATCCTTTGATATCAACCCTCCAGAAAATAATTAATTTTAAAATAAACGTTATTGAAGCGAGGATGGTGTATCGGGTTGAGAATGTTCTGTGAATGTTTCAGTGGAAAATTATTTACATTTGGTTTAAACATATAATTTTATTTTGATCATTTACTATTCTTTAATATTAAAAATTACCTTTAAAGATTGTTTAGTATTTTTAATGATAGATGCTCATATTAAATTGTGTTTTGCATTTTACGCAAATTATCTGAATGCGGCATTCAGTCCCAGGAGTCGAGCGCCATGTCCAAGTTGTCCACGCTGTCCACCGGTTGCTTCAACACATTTCAGGAATAAAAGATGAGTAAAAATTTATATTTTAATTAGTCTAAAAAATGAGAAAAGAAATTATTAATAATTTATTTAGAATT